>CM023484.1:91438545-92810561 GCA_013339685.2 Hyalomma asiaticum | reverse complement strand
AACAATGAATTACAGTACCTAGAAAGAGATATCCGCAACAGACTTCGTTCACGCACTGCGCACAGTTCGTTCGTTTAGCACACACTGCCCGTTGGTCTACTTCGTCGTCGCAAACACATCGCTATTTTGCAGTTGTCTGCGTAGGACCACACTGCAGTGCCGACACAAACACGTACACAGGAATACAGCGTCCACACCTCGGTGTTCTCCGCACACGCGGAGTGGAGATACAAGCACATGGTCACTCGCAAACGCACGTACACTGCCGAGACTCCGGGAAACTACGTTCACGAGACATGCCAGCGCCACTCCGTACGACCAGTCCGACCCCCGCGAATGACCCCCTCTATACCCCTCCTTTTTCATTGTCCCGTGCAGCTGTGCGTCTGCTTACAAAAGAAAACACACAAAAAATGCGTTTAGCCTCGCTCCCATGTCACTCACTCGGAGCGAAAGACGCGCTTGGAAATGCTGGGCATCGCTCTGCTGGGCGGCTGGATGTACACACATTTCCCAGAAGCACTTGCGCTCCCACGGGTGGCGCTGCGGTGCTTGAAAAAGGTCTATTCAGGTTGAATAAGTTCAGTTTGGCTTGGTTTGGCTTAGTTGGATTAGTCCTGTCTGAACTAGGCTTCAATTAATTACTCCTAATTAGGCTCCTTTGAATTATACTTAGTCTTACCTAACTAGTCCTAGGAATCTTAATTAGGCTCCATTGAATGAGACAGCCTTACCTAACTTGTCCTAGGGAGCTTCGTCTTTACTACTGCGTGGTAGTGTTATGCTAGCATTACATAGCTTAGCGGAGTTTTCGGCAGATTTCCCAGTTTCACCAATAGCTTAAACAGCTTCACTGTTAAAATTGAAGTAGTGTATTTACGCATTAAATTAATCCATCCATCTTACCGCGTGTCAACGCACCTTATTCCACATTAACCTGTCGGCAAGGGTCCGAGTTGTGAAGGTCGTCCTTTCGAGTCATAGTAGTCACGTTCGAGCCCGACAGCATGATTATCCCGTCTACAATCACTAATCAACAATTAACTAGGGGTTATACAGGACAAGGTGGAGCAGAGTTGATAGAAGCGCTGTTTGTCCTGACGCCGCGTTATGCACAATATCGACGACAAGCAGCGCACTGACAAAGTAAACGCTCACACCTGCGAGCCTAAACGTGCGTGACGAACGAAAACAAAGCTTCGGAGGATCGAAAAAAAAAGAATATGGTGATCGCGAGAGCACGCGACCGAGCCCAGGCGCGAAGCGAGCAGGCGGCCACAAGCGCGCTGCGAAGAAACAGCCCCCGGTAGTCGCGCGCTTTTCGTCAGATACTCTGATACGTCGCTGAAGTCTGGTGACGTAACGCGGTGGGCGGGGCACCTCCTTCGACACCGCCCTAAGGAGCTCTGTACCCTCTATTCCGCAGAGTTGAGACAGGACTGGAAAGGGAAGTTTTCCGGTCGCAATATCTTCGCTCCTAAGAAACCGTTTTGAAAAATTCTTTCGGCTGTGAATTTCTGAGAGGCATTCAATACGCGCCCAGCCGTTTTCAAAATGAAGCCCGAGCGGTGGTTCAGGACCCCTTTAAGGCCCAGATTCAAATCCCGGCTCGCCAAGAAAAATTTTTGCTTCATTTTTTACATCTGTGTTGACAGCCCGCAAGAAAACTTATTTAGCGTCGTTTTTTGTTTGTTTCATTACTCGCACCTACGTAGGTGCTACTACTACTACTACTACTACTACTACTACTACTACTGCTACTACTACAGCGCGGCTTAGACTTAGACAGCTTCGCTGTAACGGATACCTGAATGAATAGTTCTCTATTGTTCGGTACGTTGCAGGGACAATAAAGAGCCTGGGGGCAAGTGCTGCTGATTTTGTGAATGGAGTGGAATCGATATTTGGTCAAGGAGGATCACAAGGTTCTGGTACCAGCGGCCAAGGCAGTTCATCAGGCGGAAGCAGTGGCGGAACAGGCATCCCGTCATTGTTCGGACAAGGCGGCAGCGGATTTTTTCCGGGTCTAGCAGGTGGTGCAGCAGGGGGAAGTGGCAGTGGAAGTGGTGCAGGTGGCGGTGGAAGCGGCCCAAGCGGTAGTGGAAGCAGCGAAAGCAGTGGTGTAAGCGGCAGGAGCAGTGGTGCAAGTGACGAGAGCAGTGGTGAAAGCAGCGGAAGTGGTGAGAGCGGTGGCGCAAGCGGCAGAAGTGGTGAAAGCGGCGAAAGCGGGAGCGGTTCAAGCGGTGGCGGGATGGGTACTGGCAGTGGTGTAAGCGGTGGCGGAAGCGGTAGTGGAAGTAGCGGAGGCGGCGCTGGTGGAAGTGGTTTAACGGGCACTGGAAGCGCTGGGAGCGTTGCTGGAGGCGGTGCAGGGAGCAGCGGAAGCAGTGGTGGAAGTGGCGGCGCAAATGGTGGAAGTGGCCCTATTCCTGCAGTGATGTGGCAGGTAGCTGGGGCACAGGAATGAATACAATCGCAAGTTTGTCTGGTGCAGGAGGCGGCGGTACTGGTGCAGGAGGAACTGCTGGCACCGGCGGGCTGGGAATCAATTTAAGGCACTGAAAAAAGTGGTGACAGCGTCATTTGTGCATAGAACATCACCAACGAGCGTTTGCTACTCGGGCTCGCAAGAAACGAAAGATACCGAGTAAAGGCGCTCCTTGTACACAGCATCTGTAGGCAGTCAGTAGAATGAATGGTGACAGTTGTTCCATAATTACTGGAGAAAAAGAAAGGCACTTCAGTGTGTGTATATTTTTGTTATGTTTTCTGTAAATAAAATTACAATACATGGAGGAACTATTTGTTTATTTCGTATTATGATATATGTGCGAAGAAAAACTTCGTATCATGCATATTCATTACATTTAGCACCCGCATAGTGGATACGTTTGTGTCTTGATCTGCGCCGTAGATGTGCATATCTTTTAAAGTTCAAACGCATATTGCTTGCAGTCATCAGATGGTAACCTCAGCTCACGATATCAGTGTGGATGAGAGCGTTGCAACAAATAAGAACGGATAAAGGCATGGATAAAGGGGGTAAGGCAGTATTCAAAACAGGGTATTCAATACATATTTCTGTAACAGCTGGGCTGTTTAGGGTCGAGGTTAATCTGTAGGCAGCGATGTTCTCAGTTAACACCGGAGATGTCATGTAGAAGGGAAAGCGGACACACCTTGTCCTTGAGCCACTACCACACTGTTACATGATAGTAATTACGGACGATGCAGAAATAGATAAAGAAAGAGGGAAGGAAGGAATAAAATGAAGAAATAAAGGAAGGAAAAAAAAATTGAAGTGCGTTTCATGCCTTTGCAGTCTGAGTAAACAGTGGAGCTGCCGGGAAAGCGCCACCTTCTTGCGAGCGCAGATTGAGTTCGCGTGTTCTTTTCATGTTCTCGTTCTTTTATCTTCGCTTTTCGTGATCTCTTTTTACACATTCTGTCTTCTCTCCGTCATATTTCTTTATCTCTTTATATATCGCGCTTTCTCCGTCCTTTTCCTCCTCCTCACCCTGACTTCTTCCCAACGCCTTTCTATATACAGTACTATGCGTGGCTTTGCTATAATAAGAGATCTGCATAATAAACTATACAAGGCGATGCTATGCTTTACCTTCTCGCCTTGTCCTTTCCTTACTCCTCACCCTCACACCACTCCTCCTCACTTTCTTTACCCACCCACTTGCTATGCTATACTATGCATGGTTGCGCTATGTTTGGAGCCGTGGGCGCACTCCCGTTGTATGTGTCGCACGCCCGCCCTTAAAGGCCAACTCCGGCGATTTTTTGGACATGTAAACGTAAGAGTGGATGTATATTCTTGAGGTGCTCCTGTTACACTCCTGATGGTAAAAATGCTCAGCAAATGCGACAATAATTTCTAAATAAAAAAAAAGCACGAAACGAAAACCGAGATCTAACCCAGCAGTGGCGTCAAATCAGTCAACCCGCTTTTTGCGCCCTTCCGTTGGTGGTAATAGGGACATTTACCGCGTCCGGTACACCGCTATGCGCAAAGCACTTTGCGTAGAGTGGTATACCGGATGGGGCCAACAGCGCATGTGCAAACATGGTCGACCACCCGAAGCGTACTCCGTCTGCTTCGAATCATTCAAGTGGTCGTCGCGCGCTCTGTAGACCACAACCTACTAACTGATGGTTGTATTTGCCTTAGCTTTGCATCATGAAACTTCGACAGTAAAGTATCCGTGAAAATTCGGCGCCGTTTCCGAGATCCACACTCAAATGATCAAAGCTGTAGGCTTAGCGAGTCGCTGCCAGAATCTCGGAGGACGTAGATTACGCAGCTATGCTTGTTTTGTTTAGTACCAATAGATTGCGCCACTTGACTGCGTCAGACATAGAGATAATATACTAACTCTAGAGGCAAAGCTCCCCATAGGGCCCGTGTATGTGAGGGGGGGGGCGGGGGGCCCCCGTGGTCGACGCCATCTTGCAACGCTCACGCTATCCTTAGGAATAGTAGCCGGTATTAATCTGGCAACAAAGTGTGTAAACACATAACCTCTGAAATGACGCATAGGCGCGCCAATCTCGAAAGCTATGCGGAAGGAAATTGGCGTCGATAGATGGCAGCAGCTAATCTGTTTATGATCATAGCATGTAGGTGTTCTCTGTCATAGCTGGTAAATCAAGGCCTTCAAGAACACGTTTCGTTATCCCCTGCGATGGAACCTTAGAATGTGGAACGGTGGATGTCCGTGGAGCTGGGAAGCTCGGTCTCAGCAAGAAAACGAGAGACTACACGCGGCTTTGTTAGTGGACGCGGTGCACCCGGCGTTGTCAGCGCGATCTTGTCGATTATCGCTGTGTCCGAGCGGTCCGTGTGCGATATTCAACGTACGTACAGAGAAGACCTATATAACCGTACGTACGTGTTAAGCATGGTTTATTCCTTCGGGTGCAGAAATCTCTTTCGACGCACAACCTAATAGTTTGAGTTTCTTTGCCTGTACATTGCGGCTGAGGCGGGCTGAGGCATGATCACACAGCCCGGCTGCCAAGCCGGTGCCCTCGAACAACACCGCATCAACCCGTCCGTCGCTACTCCACTACGGTCACAAACAGAAGGGCCGGTCGTAACAGTAACAACGTAACCGCACGAATGCGCTATCGCGTCAACCGATGTCACCGCGCGATCACATGTCATATCAGACATCCAAAATGAGGGACAATCCGAAAACAGAAATAAAGAGATCCGAAACCTCGCTTTATTGAGCGAATGCGTGCATCGTGAAATACATTAATTAATTTTAGGAAGCGTTTTCAGTATGCTTAATATTCACACTTAATCTTCGCAAGATTATTTGTTTTTTAAGGCATCGGCATAAAACGACCTACACTTGTTTTTAGCACTTTCAGTAATAATTAGGCTGGCCACATTGACACAATTGCAACAGGGCGGCGCGCGCGAGGGAGCCCCCTCCGCGGCCCAGCTTTGGCTCTACAGTCAGTATGTTATCTCTATGGCGTCAGACAACGCTACACGCTATCCGGTATCCGCTACGCCTTTGCGTATAGCGCTTTACCGGCCATGCTAAATGTCCCTAATGTCGCGGCGGTTGGCCGCGCCCGCAGATCTCGAAGGATATTTAGAGTACCCGTGCGCTTCTGTCGCTTTGCCGATTATGACATCAACACACAGTGTGGCCAACAATTGTATGAAGCCAGGTGGACCGTTTGACGTAATCAGTAAAAATTTAATTGCAAGCAATCTGCGCATCTCTGGAGCCTGTAATATTGCACAGTTGACGGAAGTGTTCCAAGGAACGTACCCAGCGAATCTTATTGGAATCTGTAGATGTCGAAAGATCAGCGGAGTGCAAGAAAAGAAGTGCGCGCAAATGCGGCACACTGGACACTTCATTAAAAAAGTGCACGGGCATCTTTGATGATGATGATAGTTTTGTCCGGACATCAACGGCCTTATACCTCCAGCGTAAACAGCTACGCAGTTACGCTCGGGCTGCGCAGAAGAAATTGCGGATACGCGCGTCTTCCTCGTTTCTGGGTGGCTCTGGTTCGCAGCGGCGAAAACGGCAAGTTACTTCGAGCCACTCTGCGGATGTAACAGTCCTGGTATACAAGACCTGGTGTTTCAAAGACAGTCGGTGGACTCGACTTACTCTGTGGTCAAGATCGAAACGGCGGCAAACTACTTCACCGACAATAGAACGTATTTGGTGCTGTAAAGCCAAACCGTGAATAAACCATGCAAGCAATACAAAAAACATGTGGTTTTCCATATGAGAACCAGTAAATGAAAGTATCTTACCCGCAAGGCTACGCTCTCATGATAAAGAGAGAGAGAGAGATGATGGGCGGAAGGCAGGGAGGTTAACCGGAAAGGAAAATATCCAGTTTGCTACCCTGCACTGGGGAAGGGGTGAAGGGAGACAGAAAGGGACGGACTATAGCGCAGTGGAACACTCCTGGTCTTCTACATACCCGTCTGCACCGCCTCGACCCATCACTACAACTTCGAGTTCCGCGTGGGCTTACCCGCTGTGAAACTACCGTACTTTGCCGCCTGTGGCTAGGCACGTCATTCACGAGAAGTTTCGGCTATCGCATTGGACTGGAAGACAGTGCTGCCTGTGTTCACTGCGGCAGCGAGGAAACAATTGTGCACGTCCTCTGCGATTGCCCTGGGTACTGCTCCCAGCGACAGACTCTCGCCACAGAATTGTCACGCCTTGATGGTCGACCGCTGTCCGAGCAAACCATATTGGAATGCCGGACAGACAGTGTCTCGCAGCAGAAAGCCACGAAGGCTGTGCTCAAGTTTTTGCGCGCAACGGGCCTCGTGAACCGTCTCTGACACATGCCGTGCTTGTGTGTGCGCGCGATTTGACCGCTCTCATGATAAGGAACGCCACATTGGGGTACACCTAATATGTATTTGACCAACTGAGATTATTCAAGTGGTCCACACCCAAATCTAGAGCCAATAAATGGAGAAGTATTTTATTCGGAGTGGGCGTCAGGTTCCATAAAGCGGCTGCACTAATATCGATTTTATCTTGCATGTGAATGCAATGAAACCACGTATAAGACCACATATAATCATCGCCACGAGTTCTGGCATGAGAAGACCCGCCGGTTTGTGGAGGGGATGTGAGTTTGATAACTGTAAACCCTGGAGCCCTGACTGAGGTCTGTTGTACGAAGCATGGTACACGATCAAGCTTTGAGAACATTCTTGGCCTTTCGAGGCGGAAATGTTTAGCAGCGATTTTTAGCAGCGAGCAGTGTTACAACGGACGTTTGCATTTTGCATCTATGTTTAAAGTATATATCTCATATCAGACACGCCGCTCCGCCTTGACAGCGCCGCATTGGCCCACATTTTGATTTTGACAGGCCACGTCCTGCAATCGGCGGTGCTATACGTTCATCACGCAACCCTACCGCGGGACTCCACGCCTGCTGCATGACCACTATTAACGCTGCAGTGTTTAGGTGGGCTCCGAGCCTGCCTAATGGCTTCTGTTTTCAAGATGAAAAAACTGCGTCGTAATGGTTGTCGTTAAAACATAACATACTACGATTTCTAAACTGGAAACACGGTGAAACACGGTGGACACCCTCCGCGTTCAACAAAGATCTATCTAGGCTTCGGACATTGCATTTCGTAAACGACGACGAAACAATTTTTGGCAGTTGCAACAAGTGAAATACAGTTGTTGCGTATATTATGTGAACTCTTACTTGACTACCAACGTTGAATTGTGCGGGGGGAAAATTTTTCATGCACATTTTTCTGTCTTTCTTGTTATCTCACCGAGATTCATTTGGAGTAGCGGGCCTTTGGATGTAAAAATAGCTATTTTCGTATTTTTCATTGCACTTTTCCTCTTTCCGTCCTGTTTACCACGTGAAAAGCAAACGCTTGCATGTTGCGCACAGCTGCATCAAATGCACGCGGCTCTTGTTGTGTTTGTTATCGGGTTTTTCAGCGGACTGCGCTGCGTTGGTACACGGCACGTGACAGATGGTGAACGCATCCGTCTGACGGCGTATAAAAAAAGAGGTGAAATTTTGTGGTAATAGCATGGAACACTTGGTTTCTCACTTGAACTGGTCGATACCTATACTGAACCAACTCGCTGGGTAAGTGCAAATATATTTCTCTTTCTCTGACCAAGCACATTTACAGACGGCGTAACACGAATATAAAAAAGTCGACATAAATGTCTCAGTTATTGAAAACCTTGGTTTACCGGGGGCCTCGCGCAGAAATAAAATGAGGAGGATATGCCATTACGCAGCAGCTGAAGCACTACGAAGCCTCCGCCGCGCAGCAAAATGTACGTGGATGCATTAAAATTACGGTATTGCAATTGCTGTTCTTTATATGTTTCGCTGTTGGCACACCTAGGTTGTGGTACAGATCAGCCAATTTTAAGCGACGGTGGGTAAGAGAATTCTGTAGAAAACTATCGGTACACGTTGGACTTAGTTGACCGATTTAGGCAGTTATTGTGCGGGAACGGTTGTTTAATCGCAGTATAGCCGGTACTTTCATCGGATCCATTTGTTGGCAGTTTCGTCTTTTGCTTCCTCGCCTGACATAATCGTGCAAACCGTCCAACAGGCACATTCTGCGTTGCTTGACGGCAGACATTGCAAATCTGTAAGGGAACGAAGCCGCACAAGTGTATGAGTGTATTTATTGCATATCGTGGGTTAGCTTGCTGCAGTTCTGCTAACGAGAGGTGCCGCAGCATTATTTTAATTTTTACAGCGGAAGCTGTTATGGGCTTGTTACAATGACAGAAACTGGTGGCGATGGTGCCCGCCGCCGCCGGCGTCCGTAACCACTATAGCTCACAAAGAGGGGAAAAAAAAAAGAACTACATGGCTGTATGGATGTGAATTTAACTCAAAAGGGACAGTGCCATCCATACCCGACCCTTACGTCATGGTTAAGCGCTTTGTGTTCTCAGCTATATGGCTCTGATATGGTAGGAGAGGTGTTCCAAGACATATGTTGCCAGCCACGGTTCTGGTTTCATCGACGAAGACGTGGAAAAATGTAAAGAGGAAATGTAAAGCAGAGGAAGGATATGACAACGATAAAGAAGAAGATAGAAAATACGGCTGAGAAATGAAATGGAAGAAGAGAGGACGACGGAGAATACGAAAAAGACGATGAAGAGGAACTGGAATAATAAGTCAAGAAAGAAGAGGAAGGCAACAACAAGGAAGAAAAAAAAAAGGTGAAGCGGTCGATGACGAAGAAGAAGGGGAAGTGCAGCCATCGGAAGAGGAAGTAGAGGAGGGGGGGAAGCAAGATTGGAATAAGACTGAGAGAGAAGAATGAAAGAGCACGCGGCATACTGTAGGTTACGCTGTCACCTTGCTATATTCTCTACGCAGGCCTGAAACTTCCGTAATGACTGCAACGCTTACTTTCTACATAGTCTTCTATGGCGGAAAGCCTTGAATCTCTTTCAAAGTAGCGTTGTGAGGTACTGAAAAGCCGAGGAATGTCGCTCCGCCGCGACCGCACTGGAACACAACTGACGGTGAAGCGACGCTCAGCTGTCATTCGTTATTGGGAACAATTGGCTAACGAGGAGGAAAGAAGTCTCAACAGCAGCATAGCAGAGGTGTTGAGGGCGACTCCATCGCCGCCACCGCATTCAGTCAGTTGATTGACTGACTGACTGACTGACTGACTGACTGACTGACTGACTGACTGACTGGCTGACTGCTGTAGCAGCGCTGGAGAGGAGAGTGAGTGAGTAGCAACTTTATTCGTAGAAGGGGCGAGGGGTGATGGAGGCTAAGCCACATAGTCTGCAAGGCTGTGCCTTTCAATGACCTCTTCAGCACGTTCCAGGACCCGTGTCTGGATGTCTCTGTCGGTGCTGGAGAGAAGGGCCTCCCATTGTTCCTCGGTCGGTGGTGAGCGAAAGAGGTCGGCGGGCGGGGGAGAAGGAAAATGCAAGAGGTGGCACTCGCAGAACCTTCTGGAAACAACGCCATCTCGCTCGCACCGTGCTAGCGTACACTGTGCACGTCGCCGCGCGGTATCAGAGCTTAAGATCGCAGCAAATCAACAGAAGGTCCAACTAAAGTTCCGCTTTCACAATATTAGAAAGTTCTAAGCGTTTTCCTGTGACATAAAAGCATAGAACGGTCGCGGAATGTTCGAGCTTGAAAACTTGTGCGAGTGTTGGCCAGGGATAGCTTTCTTTAACGCACCAGAGTATTCTGTTGTCAAGGGTATTTCTATGTGCGTTAACATTACTAAAGTGGACATGCGGGATAATATGCACTATATGTTGATGAAATTGATGCCCACCCTCATTTTTTCTTCAGCGTTGCAGATTAGGAACATCTAAATAGGAGCTCATCGGGATGGCTCGCAGACCCAGCCTAGGCCTGAAGGCCGTAATCTTTACAGCCGTTCTCTTCTTCTCATTTGGTAAGAATAATCGCGAACTATTTATTTATTTATTTATTTATTTGCTTACTTACCGTAAGCTGTAAGAGACGTTGTATTGGTCGGCTACTAAGCGATTTAAACTTTTTGTGGTACTTTAGTAACACCTATTATTTTATGCATTCTAACCCCTAATCGAAGTGGTGATCGGGAAGTCGGTACGGAGATTCCTGACCAGAAGCCCGAGTCGCAGAGCAAGAGGCCGAAAGCCTGAGTGAGATACGCGTGGACAGAAATAAAGGGGGGGCACTGTAAAAAAAATAAATAAAGCAAAGCACGAATAGTCATGCCACATTAGATGTGCCCGTCGAATTAGCACCCACAGCCACTGAGCCGTTCGGACTGGTGTGACTTGTTTGAACTGAGATGAAACTGGTGGCTTGCACTGAAATATGTCCCTGTTGCAATTACTAACTAGCCATTACGCTTTGTAACTGGGAATGGAATCGTATATTCGATTCTAGGCCTCTGCAACAGTATTCCAGCACAGTCGCATTCATAAAAGCTATGGTTATTTATCCTAGTGCACGTCTCTAAAACACACGTAGTGAAATCCAGCCCTTATTCAGCTACCAAGAGCGCGCTCGCTCGCTCGCTCACTCACTCACTCACTCACTCACTCACTCACTCACTCACTCACTCACTCACTCACTCACTCACTCACTCACTCACTCACTCACTCACTCACTCACTCGCTCACTCACTCACTCACTCACTCACTCACTCACTCACTCAATTAATAAATAAAAAATGCACAATGAGCAATCGTTCTGTTATGAATATTCCGGAATATTTCATACTGCCTGGTCCTTTGCCATTCAAATCATATAGTAGCGCCGATCACGCGATGGTAATCCTGTCAATTGTAATGCGCCTGTCACAAGATGTCATAACGTGAAGAGGAACTTCGCCAAACGTCTATTCATAACTCATGATAACGCATTTCGTTGATGTAGATGCTCCGAGTACAAGAAGGCTGCAGTGAAACAAGCAACTCCCAAAACAGAACTACGCTTGCATCAATGCAACCATATATGCCGCGTCGCTGCTTTCTCAGGTTTAGCATGTCGTCTAGTAACAGGTTGTGGGCTCCGTTAGGTTTTACGATAAGCAAATAAGACAAAAAAGTACGTTATACTGAAGCCCTCAGATACAGAGAATTTTACGCTGTGAACAAGAGGACGTTGAAGATATGTCGCCGTCACTACACATTTGGCGAACGATAGAATATACAGCTGCCATAAACGAAAATAACACAGTCACTTTCAATAAAGTACAATCGAATATTTATAACGAGACTATGTCCTAGCCTAGCTCAGTTAATTTCTCTCTTTACCTTTATATATGCTATCTTCAGACAAGGACATCACGTAGCTTTGCAGGACCCAAACCGGTAGCAGCGTAACTCACCGCTTCATGCAGTGCAGACGACGCAGTCGCCACGAAAGCCGCTCCGCGACTACCGGCATCGAGTCGGTTCAGTGAGGATCGTGACCACGCATCGCATCACCTTTTGCGTGACCTTGGTAGCACATCACTTCATATTACTCGGATGAGACGTGGCTGCTTCACCACCACTGCATGGTTCGCTAAAGCGTTCATGTTCGGCGAGCACAGAGTAAGCTGTTCGTGTATTAGATGGGATAGTAAAAAAAAAGTAAGTTTCGGAATGTGTGAGCGTACCGAAGGCGCTTGGGTTTATTGATGCGCTAATGTGACGTTACCTCTCTCGTACTGAAACTGTGTGTGTGCTTTTAGTGCGCCAGCTTATTCAAACGGTAAGGCGTAGTTCTGTGGTAATAGGGCCCTAAAACGTGACAGTATGATACAAGATAATAGTTGGTTATTTCTGCTCACAACCGCTAATGTTGAGTTGAAAGCCTTAAATAAATAAATAAATAAATGCTACGCCGTTTGCTCCTGTATTACAGGGACCATGAAGAGCCAGGGAGCGGGTGCCGCTGGTTTGGTGAAAATAATCGAGTCTATCTTCGGACAAGAAGGAACATCAGGTTCTGGTACCAGCGGCCAAGGCAGTTCATCTGGCGGAAGCAGTAGCGGAACAGGCATTCCGTCACTGTTCGGATTAGGCGGCAGCGGAATTTTGCCGGCTCTGCTGGGTCTAGGAGGTGGTGTAGCGGGAGGAAGCGGCAGTGGAAGCGGCACAAGTGGTAGTGGAAGCGGTGAGAGCAGTGGCGTAAGCGGCGGAAACGGTGGAGGCGGCAGTGAGAGCAGTGCAAGCGGAAGAAGCGGTGAAAGCAGCAGTGGAAGCAGAGGAAGTGGCTCAAGTGGCGGTTCAAGTGGTGGTGTAATGGGTGCTGGTAGTGCCGGAAGTGGTGGCGGGAGCAGTGAAAGCAGTGGTGCAAGCGGTAGAAGCGGTGAGAGTGGAAGTGGAAGCAGCGAACGTGGTTTTTGGGGCACTGATAGCGCCGGAAGCGCAGATGGAAGCAGTGAAAGCAGTGGAGGAGGCAGCGGAAGTCGTGGCGGAAGCGCCGGAAGCGGTGAAAGCAGTAGTGGAAGCAGAGGAAGTGGCTCAAGTGGCGGTTCAAGTGGTGGTGTAGTGGGTACTGGTAGTGCCGGAAGTGGTGGCGGGAGCAGTGAAAGCAGTGGTGCAAGCGGCAGAAGCGGTGAGAGTGGAAGTGGAAGCAGCGGAAATGGTATAAGGGGCGCTGATAGCGTCGGAAGCGGTGAAAGCAGTAGTGGAAGCAGAGGAAGCGGCTCAAGTGGCGGTTCAAGTGGCGGTGTAGTGGGTACTGGTAGTGCCGGAAGTGGTGGCGGGAGCAGTGAAAGCAGTGGTGCAAGCGGCAGAAGCGGTGAGAGTGGAAGTGGAAGCAGCGGAAATGGTATAAGGGGCGCTGATAGCGTCGGAAGCGGGGGTGGAAGCAGTGAGAGCAGTGGAGGAGGCAGCGGAAGCCGTGGCGGAAGCGCCGGAAGCGGTAAAAGCAGTAGTGGAAGCAGAGGAAGTGGCTCAAGTGGCGGTTCAAGTGGTGGTGTAATGGGTACTGGTAGTGCCGGAAGTGGTGGCGGGAGCAGTGAAAACAGTGGTGCAAGCGGCAGAAGCGGTGAGAGTGGAAGTGGAAGCAGCGGAAATGGTATAAGGGGCGCTGATAGCGTCGGAAGCGGGGGTGGAAGCAGTGAGAGCAGTGGAGGAGGCAGCGGAAGCAGTGGCGGAAGCGCCGGAAGCGGTCAAAGCCACGGTGCAAACGGCAGAAACGGCGAAAGTGGAACTATTCCCGGTGCGGGAGGAGGCTGGGGCACAGGAACGAGTGGAAGCGGAAGTGCGTCTGGTGCGGGAGGTGGGGCTTCCGGTACGCAAGGAGGTACTGGCACCGGCGGGCTGGGAATCTTTCCAGGCGCCGGAACACGTGTCGGTCGCGGCGGCATCAATGCGTAGAACATCACCAACGTAGATGTACGAGTACTACACGTAGGGGCTTGCAAGGAACGCATGTCGAGTCAAGGGGCTGCTTCGAGTAGCTGGCAATGTGGTGACGGCGTCATAGTGATTACTCAAGAGAAAACTTCGGCGTGTTCGACTTCTGTGTCATGTTTTCTGTAAATAAACTTATAATTTCTTGAACAATTTACTTAGTTTTTTAAATAATGACAATGATAAAACGAACGACGAACAACAGTCTCTAGAGATTTATTACTTTCAGCGAACACAGAGCAAAGGAGTGTTTACATCCCGAAAAGCGCTGAAAGCGTGCATTTTTGAAACTTCATACCCTCCCTCACATATATGGCTGCTGTTATGTTACTACCTGACAGAGGTAGTAACATCACCCCAGCCCATGAATGACCCGCCGCGGTGGTCTAGTGGCCGCGGCTTGAAGGCCACGGGATCTTATCCCGACGACTGCGGCAGGAATTTGATGGAGGCGAAATGCTAGATGTGTAATGTCAGTACCAGTTTGTACACGTTCCTGTTTTGGTCGTAACTTCTTCATGTTCAATTCTGCGACGAGTTCCTTTAATCCGAAAGAAACGTTTTCTAGTATACATATCAGAAATTGGAACGTGTCGTTGTATAAACATTTTGTTTGATCCTTAATACTTAAGCATATTGTCGGATAATGTTGAGGCAAAATGAAGTGAGCACATAGGAGCTCATACCGAACTGCGTATATCGTACGAATTTGGACGCCAGCGGCAGCAGATTATTTGGAGATAAATAAGTTCAAGGAAACGCTCCCGTAGAAATATTTTCAGGGAGCACCGAACATACTCCAGACATGTGTGCGGCGCATTTGGCGCATCGCTATTTCAAGTGGACTGATTTATGGGTCTTCATATGCACAGACAGAATACTGCGCTTCTGATGTGCAAAGAGGAAGTCACTTACATGCACCAATGCATGTTAATAGCAAGCATGCATTGAAAACTAAAGCTAGAAATATACCTTTTGATTTGCATTCGCATATAGTACCGATCTACACCCTTAAATACTGGAACTAGATTCCCCTATATGTCGTCAGCATTTCTGGTACAGAGCTTTCTTGCTCAAAATTAGTAGCCTTTCTAGTGTTCTAACGGTCTAGTTTACACTTCCGGATGTGTTGCTCCTACTTAGTTCTCAACCATTTTTCAACCATTTTTGGCACCGTTATTTCGTTGTCCTCTGTGGTGCCGCGGAATGTACGTCGACGCGAAGAATTCAAACTACATAGAAATCTTCAGTTTGCCGAAGAATTATGTAACGTTGGGCTATTTTATTTTTTCTCTGTGGCGTATAAGGAACAAGCTTTTATTGTCTGTTGAATTTGTACAGCAATCTCACGTTCATTCAATGGCGATATGACATTCATCTGTAGAGATTAAATAAATAAATAAATAAATAAATAAATAACTAAATAAATAAATAAACTTCTCACATGTATCATTTTATCAAACGCGAACCATAAATGACGTAGCCCACACAAGGAAGGCTGGCAGAAGCGCAACAGCACAGCCCAAGGAGGAATAAGGTACACGCGTGCTACTGGGCGTGGGATTAACTCTCAGGAGACCCAAACATGGTGAACACAATGTGTAACGGGATTGATTGATTTGTGGGGCTTAACGCCCAAAACCAGCTCTGATTATGAGAGACGCCGTAGTAGAGGTCTCCGGAAATTTAGACCACCTGGGGTTCTTTTTAACGTGCACTGACATTGCACAGCACACGGGGCCTCAACATTCCGCCTCCATCGAAATGCAGCCGCTGCGGCCGGGATTCGATCCCGCGACCCTCGGATCAGCAGCCGAGCACCATAGCCACTTGACCACCGTGGCGGTGCGTAAGGGGATTGAAAAAGTTACAGGTGGACTTATTTATGGTTAGAATGCAGAGCAGCCTTTTTGGGGCGCGAGTAAAAATGAACGACGAATGACCTACAGCTGAACGTGCTTCTTCAAGTTTCCTGCGATGTCTGTGACACTCCGATCGCATTGCTTGAGGGAGCACACGTCCAACACAGGACTGAACATAAGTACCAGATGTTTCCGTTTTCGTTGCATTCAGTTGGTTTAAGCATCGGGGGTTGTCATGGCCAGGGAGAAGTCTACAATTCTACGTCGGCACTCACTGTAACGGAAGCCAGATGCCGCAGGAGGCAAGATGGTTTGCGATGATTTTCAATTGTCAAGTGAATGTTTGCTATCCCTCCCCACGTCGTCAGCCTCGCCCCGCGCGCTTCCCTGCGCCGTCGGCGGATAACTTGAAGTGTAAAACCAGGATCGATGAGTGGTGAGCGGTGAGTGGGACTGTCTTGAACTCAGTTTGAAAGTGTAACTAGCCTCTGTAGTGTAGCATCTTGTGCGGCTAGCTTGCGTTTCTTAGCGGTCTCCTACGTAAAGGACGCCAGTGAACGTCGAAGTCCACACTTTGAAGCTGCAACCGCATACTCAAAACAAATGCTCAGAGCGGCGATAATACAGCCCGTGTTGACAGTGTCTAATTCACTTCGAACTTCGAAGGCCGACCTGGCGGCGGGATCTCAAGGGAAGAAAGGAATTTCGCTATTGATTGCGGTTCGGCCTGCGTTGCCGTACGAAGCTGGCTGGCAGCAGAAAACTGTTTCTCCAGCAGCAGCCGCAGGGAGCGGCTTCCGCCAGGGAATGACGAAATACCCCAACATGGTGTGACCCCATTGACGAAACAGAAGCCTCGCCGTCGTGGAAGTATCGAAAGCACAGAAAGAAAATTTTGCGCGTGGTTTTCTTCTGAACGAGGGAAAGCGGCAACATTGAAGCGGGGACTCGAGGCTCGGTCTGGGCGGGTAGCAGCCCGACCTATCCGCCCTGCATAACGTGCCGCGTAAGTGCGGTCGCCTCCTCAATGCTGTGGAACATTTACAAATGGAACGTCGTTCCTTTTGCCATTTTTTCGTAAATGTGTTACCGTTAGTCCCCACCAACCCTTAAAGGAACGATCGCGTTCTTCCGTTACGGCAAAAAAGGAACTATACTTCCAGCAGCGCCGTTCTTTGGAACTGCCTTCCGTACAACACTGGTCGAAATTTCCCAAGAGCTCCACTACTGCGTATTTCATAATCATATCGTGATTTTTGGAATGTTAAACACAAGAAATTGTTGCCCCATTGGATTGGTGCAGGTGAGAGAATCACACGACTAGGAATAAATTGACGATCACAAATCGGGTAAGAGGGTGTCGACACCGTTTTCTTACACCATGTCAAAACGTATTTTCGGGCAAACGTGCTTGCGCTTTTGAAGAGTAAAAGTATCAAACACGGGTTTTAAAGCGCCTTGCATTGGTAATGATAGTAGTGTAAGCTTGAGATAAAAAAAAAAAAACGCGAATTTCCTTGCTTTCTCCAGCGGAAATGAAAACTGTTGACGAAGGATAGTCATGAATGCTTTCTGCAAACTTCGGGAAGTCAATTGATGCATGTACTTTTTTGTGGGTGGCTCCATGTGACAATTAGAAGGCGAGGGCGATATGAATCTAGTGGCTTTGCTTCGAAGAGATTCCGGCATGTTTAGCAAAGCAAGCTTGATACGGCTCCCATGAGTTAGGAGAGAGCTGTAATGATGATTTAATTAGCCATCTAAATGTCCGAAGTAAATTGCTATTTATTTATTTGTTTATTTAAAAATACTGCCAATATTACATGAGATCAAGGCAGGGAAAGGGGGTTACAGCAGCAAAAGCAATAAGTAAAAGAATTCAATTGCAATTGATCATGGAGTAACATGGAGTGGCAACTTAAACAAGGATACATAGATATGGTAAAATATTACAGCGGGTGTACAAGATTGCGCAATAAATACATAAATGCAATTGTAAGTTGATATAGCCTGTACAATATACAAGACATTACTATACAAACATAAAAGATATGAACATACTCTGATAAAGTAGTTTCGGTTAAATAAGTGAGGCATTAACGTATCTTGACCGAGGTGTGGTAGTAAACCTCCCTCGACTGACGTAGTAAACATGTCTACAGAGTTAGTACTAGCAGTTCATGGGTCGAGTTCATTGCAGTCTCTTATCGCTGTGGGAAAGTAAGAGTATTTAAAGCAGTTGGATTAGGTGTGTATATTCAGTGAGCGTTAAGGAGTGTTTGTTACGTGTAGGTCTTGCTGTAGTAAACGAAATATACTGCAGTAGAGTCAATGTTTAGCTGGTTGTGTAGGAGCTGGGGCAGGAATTTCAATCACGCTACTTTAGCTCTATTTTCAAGGCTAAGTAGACCAGCTCTCTATAGTAATTCGGTCGGTGAGTTTGACATTTTTGTATTTGTTAAATACAAATCTAATGGCCTTTCGTTGGATCCGTTCTAATTTTTCAATGTCATGTTTAGTGTGAGGACACCGTGCAATGTTAACATATTCGAGAACTGTTCGGATAAAAATTTTGTTTGCTAAGAGATTGATTTCGGTTGCCGCTAGACGAAGATGTCTTCTGAGGAAGAACAGCTTTTTAAGGCAGTTGATGTAATGTTGTTAATGTGAGAGTCCCATCTAAGGTCGTGTGTAAGTGTCAGACGAAGGTCTGAACTAGCAAGTACATGATTAAACTTGGTATGAATATAAATGTTGTGTTCCGTTGCGGAATCGCCGCTATGCATTGTCCGCTGTTGCTCAGTTTACGTTACAGCCATATTAAAACGGTGGTTGTAACGACTTTGTTTATAAGTGCGGCAAATTCGTAGCCTGGGCATAGTCCTCCATCTCTCTCGTTTTTACTTCTATCTAACCCCCATGAGGTCCGGAGATCCTGTTTCCTCGCATCTGGTTTGCTGGGTGACCCACGTTCTTACTCTGCATAGGCACGACATGGGTACGGTAGAAAAGAACACCATGGCATGCGCCCTTTGATTCATACTGAAATGAAAGAACTGGAAATACAATAATAAAAATATAAACTTAATCAGACGAAACCGCACGGCACTCGGTTTCTTTCAACTGCGCAGTTGAAACTACGTGACATGCTGCAATATATGGAAACGGAATTAACGTGTTTCTGCTGTTTTATAGGGAAGAAAAAAAAGAAAGTAAACGGCACACCACCAGATGCAACGTCGAGAACACGCAGCTGCGCATTCTACTGCGTAGTTTTTGGCTTCTGTCGCAACCCACATGGTGCCACGTACATCAGTTTCTTATGTGTATTTGTAAAAATAGGCAAGTATGATGCAGCACATGAGAGTGATTTTGCTTTACTGCTTGAAGAGGCATCTTCTTCGAACGGAAAGCGTTGCGCTCTAACCTGCTGCCGCTCTGCAGTGAGGAGCGGAGAGTATGAAGTGTGTAGTGATCAGGAGCAATGAGGATCGAGAACGGAAGGCGTAGGTGTGTATATGACATGCTGGAACTTCCATAGCACTTTCGTTGCATTTATGGCGGTTGTAGCACTATTGCATGTTCACAGCAGCCGTTCACAACAGCCGCGGGCCGCGAAGAATACTTTCTGCGGGTACTATCCTGCCGATGCTTGAAAGAAAACCAACAGGTATCCTTAGCTCCGTCTGTGCGAGGAATTGACATACAATGACAGTGCTGTGAAGAGTAGTAAGAGCTCCTGCTACTGATCATAACAGGAATTGGTTTCTAGATGTGTGTTGGCGGTCTGAAAATTTCGAACGCTTACATCGGAGGCATGACAAGTAGGAACAACAGCAGCAGTCCATGAAATGAAATAATCATTTGGTTTTCTTTAAAAGGAAGTGCAAGTTCTCCGTTGAGGGTTGTGCATTTAAATTCTTGAAAGATATGCTAAGTAAGCATTCTCAATTCTTGAATCCCCTTTAGACGTTATTTTAGGTTTTTATGTGGGTCGAGAAGAACACCAATTTGGTGTGACATATGTAGCAGGTACGTATTTTGTCCTGCCTGCCTAATTGAGTTTAAACGACTGTCTTGACAGTACACTGGTGCTCCCCTAGCCTTGATCGATGAAACGACTTTCTCGCAGGTACACAGACACCAAGAGTGTCGACGTACGTGGTGCCTGGTGTGTGTTGTTAGTGACAGAACGAGAGCCGGAAGCCGTGGGGCAAATAAAACGACAGGACAAGAGCTTATTATTACTCAGTTGAACATCTTTTATTTGTGCAGCAAAAGACAAATAAAACACTAAGCCCAACAAGCTGCAAACACAGCAACCATGCAGGTGCACATTTAGTACAGCCTTACCTATATAATTTAGAGCCAGAAACTCTGCTACAAGTAAGCAAATACACTGTGCTTGAAGGCACATATGAGCTACTTTCTTAGAGGGCCACTAAACAGGCTCCAACATTTTTTTTAAGCCGCCCAAACAAGCTAACTCAATCATAGAGAAGGTTGCGGCGATCACATTCTGCGAATATGACAGCGCTGCGCGCCACAAAGACGCCGTATTTCAAAAAACAATTCCCGCGCCTCTTTCCTGCGATTGACCAGTCGCGCTCGCATCCTAGGTGTCGTCAAGTTCTACCGCGAACAACTTTGCGCAGCTGCAGCTCGTTGATTGGTCGAAACGTCTATTGTCAGATCCTCTGGCCATCCCACCGGCGTGAGCGCAGGAGCAGCGCTGGTCGGAGCAACCGGTACTGCAGCGCAAGCGTCAATGACGTCAATTGCTCACGTCATGTCTCGTGTCCAAAGTGGGCGGAGTCACGACGGCGCGCCGCGTCTACCCTCTCCTCGGCAGAGAAGGGTGGAGAGGCTGACCGAGAAAACGAAACCGACGCAAGCGGCCACTTAAAACCAGTGTAACTTCTTTATTGTTGCACCTATTCGCAAAATTCTTGCGGGAGCATGTTCACATCGCACAGGAGCGCAGTTATATCTTTAAAACAAAGTTTGGACCTCGGGGTTGTTTAGGGGCCCTTTAATGTGGTACGCTACCAGCACACCCTTGATCCCTGATCCGCGCGTCTTAATAAGACTGCGGTATCTCGGAAAGCCGAAGCGCAGCCACATTGCGCGCAGCGCGTTGATCGCTCAAAGGCAAACGCTTCAGTGAACTGCGATGTTCTGTCAGGAGAGCAGTCACTCACCACTCAGTTTGGCCCGTACAGGTGTGACCATACGTGAAGAATTTGGTGGTAGAGGGTTTTATACCACAGATCTATGTATTGCAAACGAGGCAAATGCTCTACCGTTGCGATATCGTTACAACCTGGTCTCCGAGCAACGTGAGCACCTTCTGCCAGGAGCTGTGCGGTGGGCAAGTCCCGAATATAGAAACCGGAAAAAGATGGCCGTATATCTGTATGCTTCGCTGCAAATGGTGTCGAAAGACATTGCTATTCCGCGGCTCCTGAGACGTAATCCTTCCAACGCACTCACCCTCTTCTCCTCTCACTCTTCGTATGATGGCTGCAATGGAGGTACCAGATACATAGCCGCGGCTTCTGTCGGGATGGTTTTAACCCGCAGCGCCTCTTCGACACAATTTCTAACGCGTCGATTTTTCATTTACTAACGCAAAAACCAATCAAATGAACGATGCGGATCCTGGTTATGTATAAATATTTGGGCACAAATAGGCGTGATATTTCCTTTACGCTGTATAATATTGACGTGTATGACCCTGTGCCACCAGTGCTAGTAGTTCGCTTGGTTTTGGTCCTCCAGTTGAATAGGTTTTGGCCGGACGACATAACCGAGTGACAGACAGACAGACAGACAGACAGATAGACGTATTTCGCCTTTAGGTGACCTAAGAAAGGCTATCGTATTAACGTATTCGGGTAGAGCTTAGTTTGCGCTCCCCCCGCACCCTGGCTACGCCAAGGGAGTCTGTTTTCTACGTCTTAGCGCAAGCAAAGTGCCGTTGTAGTACACGAAGTCTTGCAGAAATGACCACGCCGCCTATAGTTTCGTAAAATGCAGCGCGAGAAAGTTTGCTACACGATTAGGAAAAAGTACGCAACGTTGGTGTAGTAGTTAGGGCGCTTCGCTGCTGACCTGAAAGACACGGATTCGATCCCGGCCGCGGTGGTGGCAATTCTCTATGGCGACAAAAATGGCAAAAGCCCGTGTGCTGTGCACGTTGAATAACCACAGCTGGCAAAAAATTTGCGGAAATCTCCATAACGGCGTGCTTAATAACAGCATCGTAATTTCGGCAGGCAAAAGCTGATAAAAATATTAATGCGAGGAAGGACTAGCACACGTAGCTCAGGGCGACTGGCTTAAGTGCACGAACCTCTGATTACGAAGGGGTATCGTGCGCATGCCTTGAACGGGGCACTGAATAGGAATGCTGTGCATAAGTAAGCGCGAAACAGACGGTGGCAAGTTTTGCCCTTGAATGCTTTGCAACTTCAGCGCTGGTTATTTTTCGCTACCGAACACATGCGAATGTGTTTACGCACGTAGCACAAGTTTGCCGGCTGTCCCGCGTGGCTGTCACGTGAGTCGCATTCGGCGGCAAAATTTCTGCGCGTTTCTCATGCGGCGCATACCCTTTCGTGGCGGAAACAAAAGTGGCGCATTATTTCCAGAGCGCTCTATCGCCAATTCAAGTGGATAATCAGGTGAGAATAACGCTGCAATAGTTTTCGATAAACAGCGACCTCTTTCTTTCCTTATTGGGTGGTCTTTTTTTTTTTCCGCACAGCAGTTCCTGTTTTGACACTCTTTTGCATATAGGTAAGGTATCATTACCTCAAGAAGTAAGCAAATACACTTACTTCTTCACATTCGTATGTTCGCCGATGATTGCGTCATTTATCCTACCATTACTAACTCATCTGAGCAGCAAGCACCTCAAGATGACCTTAGCTCTATCCAAGCATGGTGTGTTCAGTGGCTCATGACACTTAACCCAACAAAATGCAAATCATTATCTTTCTCACGTCGTCGAAACCCCTTAACTTTCCCTTGCACAATCGGTAACGTAGCTTTGGACAGAGTGGAATCTTACAAGTACCTAGGTGTAACATTGTCGCATGATCTAACGTGGGTTGCGCATGTCACAAACATAATCACGGGTGCTAACAAATCGCTCGGGTTTCTAAAAAGGCATTTACGTCACGCTCCCAAACATTTAAAACTCCTAGCCTACAAATCCATCATCAGACCAAAGCTTGAGTATGCCGCTGCCATTTGGAGCCCGTCCCAGGCTTATCTAATTAATTCACTTGAGGCATTACAGAACCGCGCGGTACGATTTATTCATTCTTCATATTCGTATCATGTCAGTGTGTCATCATTAAAAGAAGAGTCATCCCTATTAACCCTCGCACTTCGTCGCCGCATTGCCACATTAGCACTGTTCCACAAGTTTTATTACAGCTCACGTGACCGTCCAGACTTCATCACCCCTCCAGCGCGCATATCTCATCGCACCGGTCATGCCTTGCAAGTCACCAGACCACGCAGCCGCACCATGACATTTTCTGCCTCCTTCTTTCCACGTGCATCATCTGAATAGAACGACCTTTCCCACAACATTGCCGCCACTACCTGCCCGACTTCATTCATAGAAAGCGTAACGCTTCACCTTTCTCGTAGTTAACATATGTGGTTCTTTGTTTGTATGATTCATATATATCCACCCCTTATGTAACACCCCCAAGAGGGGCCTTTAAGGAAATAAAATGAAATGAAATGAAATGAAAGAAATTGCTTTGTCAGGTGTCAAAGTTGTTTCACTTTGTCAGGCTTATTGCAAGCCATTACATTAGCGCAAGAGTCACATTTAGGAAGTTTTTATCGATGAACTTTATTTTACCAAACATTTAGGTTAGTGCGGAACAGGGACCCCACGCGCTTCAAAAGGAAGAAAAGTAAGTGTTAGATCATAATAAAACTATTTGCTTACTTAGGGTAGCGCAGTGCTACTTTTTATAGATTAGAAGAAGGATGTAAATAAGCGCGCATAAAGCGGCATATAGACTAAATAAATTTCAAGGGGGAGCTTTTGTTCCACGATGTAAACAAAGCTTTTTTCTTTTCGGCAACTATACCACACGCATGTTGTTAGGGTATCGAAGCATAAATAATGAAGAAATATGCCACTGCAAGAGAATTTTAAAGCTATTTTCTGCTTTTAACCTGTTAAGGGTTCGTTGCAATGACCGAAATTGGTGGCGATAGTTTCGCCCGCCGTCGCCGTTGTCCGTAATCGCCATGAGCCTCAAGGAGAGAGTTTCTTGTTGAGGCAATCCATATAGGTTTACTGAAATTGTGCACACGCAAAAGCAGAAAGAAAGTTGCTGCGGCAATGAAGTTTGCAAACGGGAAATTCGTGTTATCAACCTTGTTACAAGCTTTCAAATAGTGCCTATTAAGGAATATACATAGGAAAAAAAATTGATGAAGTAGGCAGTGGCCAGAAATATATCATTATATGCGAGGGAAAATTTTTTTTTGAAACTCTCGTAAAGTGCAGCGATATCTTATTATTAAGCCTATCTATGATATTTGTCCGACCTAAGCGTCCGGCATGCCAGATAACAGCACTACAATAGGCGTATCACGTGCAAAGCTGAAGTAGTCTAAATTTTGCCTGTTTTTTTAAACGTTACCCAACTTCTGCCGATTTTTGTGACAAAGTGGTCGCTCCAACTCAATATTTACCTTGTTGCAGTCGGTGCAATTAATTTCATCGGACGTGGCATTAATTCGCTTGCAGTAAGCGTAGCTGTTTGCTAACGAAGTCTTTCCGCATTTCACGGGTACCAGAACTAAAGAAAATCGAAGTTGCCGCATAGGCAAAGCCTGCTCTGCTGGCTTGATATCGTTGCCATGCATTTTCAGAAGCGTTGGCCGTCGCATTCCATCCGGCATCGATTTTATGTTGCGGTGAACTATGCTTAAATTATGACTGGCAATGCCATTGTGTTATTGCGTTTCTTTAGGGCCTCTCGACGCTGTGCTACAAACCCAACATGTTTCCCTCGATGATAAAGAGGGGGATGGAGGTTCTATTTGTGGTACTTTTCCTCAATATATGCGGTAAGTTTGTCTTCACAAATGATGTCTCTCATGAGGGCCAGCCAGTGTCTTGACTTTCTCCTACACACGGGTGACACAGATAAGCTTAAGAGACCTTGATGTTCTTGAAGCAATTGACTATTTACACCTGTACGCTATGAAGGATCTTGGTTTTGCGCTGTTATGACATATAGTAAATGTACGCGAAGCATACGAGAATGGTGATGCGATTGCAGCGACATTGACAGGCTTGTCGGAATTTTCTTTCGCCATCATGAACTTCATTATGATCATGATAATCATCATCATCACCACCACTACCACCACCTAACATATGTCCACTACAGAGTGAAGGCCTTCATGGTGATCTCAGTTGTTACCTGTCCTGCACGAGCAGATACTATTTCGTGTATGCAAATTTTGCTAATTTCATTCCTCCATGTTTCGCGATCATAAATACCTTTGAGCACATTTTGACATTTTTGGAAATACTCCGAGGGGGGCAGAGAGAGAGAGAGAGAGAGAGAGAGGCATTTTTACTGCAATTTAAATACATATTCAAATACCTTCTACTCAATGCATCAAATGCCTAGAAGGGAAATCATCCTCGGAGAGAATGATTTTCTTACTGATACTGAAATATGTCTTTATGTATCATGAACTCAATGCTTCACGTTGAATCCATTAATAGGAAAGTACAAGACCAATTCGCTTAGCCCCGAGTGCCAATAGCGCATAACTAGGGGTTGATTGGTAGCTTAGTGGAGAAGTGTAGAAAGAGCACGACATTTTCTAGTTGGCGTTCTGTTCTGTGCTCTTTATTCGTTCGCTGAAACGTAAACGATGCAGCGCCGTGTCCTGCACATTTCGCTGTTATCGCTATCTCGTAGTTTGCGCTGTTGTGATATATAATGCTCGTCAACAAGCTACCCCACCTACAAGAAACTTATATATAGTGTACAGGTTTGCACGGGAGGAACTATCGCTGTCACTGAAATTCTCTTCGAGAGCTGGCGCACTCTATGTTGTATCAGTGCTTTTGTTACACTGTATGGTAACTGGTATACCAAAATAAACTGATGAAGGTTTTTCACATATTGCTTCTAAGGAGTTAGCATTGCTGGCATCGTTGTTAATATTTACGATGTCGGTGGTGAGATGTACGATGCAACATGAGGCCATTATTATTTGGTTCCGAACAATTCTTGTGGAGGACTTGTAAAATTCGTCATTCGGAGGTAGAGTCCTTTGTCGCAATTTCTCCATATTTGGGAATTAAGATGCTATGCCTGCATTATAGTATCACAGCGTGTGTTAGTATATCTGACGCTTTACTTGTCTTCTGGCTCGCAGCAACTCGAGTTGTTTGGGGAGCGTCACAGGCACCGCAGCCAGCGACCGGAAATTCAAGTGCGTCAAACTCAAATTGTAGCTGCAGTTTAGAAGGTTCCGACAGTTCAGCGAGAACCCCAGCAAACACAGGGAGCGGCAGCAACAGTTCCGAGGAAGAAGCTACGTCAACTACTGCGTCTGTGTCGACGGGAAATGGAGGCGCTCATAGCGGCAATGTTTCCGGAAATGATAGCTCCGCAGCGGCGACTTCCACTAGCGGAAACAGTTCCATTACTCCATCTGGAAGCACAAACGCCACAGGCGGAAGTAGTAACAACACATCCACAGTGTCAGATACCGCTGATGACAACGAAAGAAGCACGAACGCGAGCGGAGGCGCCCAACGGGCAGCGGGAAACACCTCTGAGCGTGCTACAACGCCAAGTACTACTATGGGAAGTGGTGGCTCCGCTAACGGAACAGGGAGTGTAGGTTCGACGGGTAGCAACGGAAACGGAACTAGCAGCAACCCCACCAGTGGGGTGACCGGAGAGATCATTCCTGGACTAGGTACAATTCCGGGTATCGGAGGGACTGGAAGCATTCCTGGTATTGGAGGAAGTCTACCTGGACTTGGAGGCACCGGAACAGCAGGAAGCCTCCCAGGAACTGGAGGTATCGCCATAAGTGGGATTCCAGGGGTTCCAGTCCGTGGCACTGGAACCCTACCGGGAGCAGGCAGCATCGGAGGCATCCCGAGTACCGGAAGCACTGGAGCAGGCATAGCAAGCGGAGGTACCGGTGCACTACGACCGGGCGCCGGATTAAGCGGCATCGGAAGTGCTACCGGAGGCATAGCAAGTGGAGGAGGGATCGGAAGTGTTCCAGGACTTGAAATGCCACCGGATCCCGGAACAGGGACGTCCAGCAGTGGAAGTGGAAGCGCACCTAAGGGCCAGATCGAAATCACCCTGACGATTGAACGGGGATGAGAGCCGCACATGCTTCTCTGAACGGTGATATAGCAAGATGCTGAAGAGTCGACAGGCATATGAGGAGGAAGGAACGCATACGGTGGAGAGCGAATCGAAAAGCCTGCCCTAAATTATAAGGAGCATATTCGGAAGCGGATAAAACCAGTTTACGTACGTAGCAGCCACTATGTCTAAAGAGGCTGACAGTTGTGCAGTGCTTTTTTGCCCCTAACGAAATATAGATGAGCGCTCAGCAAGCCTTTTACTACGTTCTTGTAACCCACCTTTTCACTAACGTAATAATCTCCTGCTATCTCATTAACACTCCGTTGCTGAAGTCGTTGCCGTAAGCCCGACTGTGACGGCCGCGTAGTAAAATTTAATTACTTAAATGTTGCAACCTTAAACTCCCGGTGAACGGTGATCGTTCCCTCTCAGCCTGGCACCTTTACACAACCCAGCAATACACCAATACGTAGATGCTGTTTGGTTAGAGCAAATATTTTTTTTGTCGCTTGAATATCTGCCGCATTATTTATGACACAGTATTGTCTTCTTACCATTTCAGGTATCGCAGCTATAACGGGACCCTCAAGTGATTAGTTGATATTAGCTTGTCTCGCAGCAATAGTAAGTGTGCCTCGTCGCTGCACCTTATAGCCAGAGATTTCAGAATAATTAATTTTCTATGATTTTTGTTTATTCTTGATGCAGTCCACGATAGACGTGTTAAAGTTTATATAAGCGAACTTAGTTATGTTGAAACAGCAATCTGGACCACAACTTAAACCTTTTGGTGAACGGTGATCGCTCCCTCTCAGCCTGACATCTTCACACAACCCAGCAATACACCAATAAGTAGATGCTGTTTGGTTAGAGCAAATATTTTTTTTTGTCGCTTGAATATGTGCCGCATTATTTATGACACAATATTGTCTTGCGTCACGGCCGCGCACAAACTATGGCTTTCAAACATTAGGTTATTGCTTGCCGAAGACATTAAATAAATTCAAGATTTCTTTTGAAAACGTTCGCACACTGTCTAACACTTCTTTTTTAAGCATGCTGTGTTAAATATGTTTATAGTTAAATTTCACTTTTTGTAAATATGCTTTTCTGTGGATATTATGTGTTTTTCTCATTTGACACCGATGTTGAAATGTACTTTTCTTTTACTGCCATGCTGCCATAGTGAACTGGGGACGTGGGGCTAGTAAAGCTGTTTTTAATGCACCTTCTTTCCCCTCGTGCAGCTTTTTTCCCCCTTTTTTCCCATCGAAAAGCGACGTAAAGCATCAAGGGAGCACAGACAGGCAAAAAGGGAGAAGCGCCCGCAAGTCGAAGTCACGGAAAGATGGAAAATATATTTAGAGAAAAAATCTATTGTACAGAAATTGGTCGAGGCAAAAATTAAAGGTGAAAGCGAACGCTGGGTGATAGAAATTCATGACAAAAAGAAGGGCGCGCCTAGGATATTTTGGAACCACATAAAAGCGCTAGGTAAAAAGTCTGCCACATTGCAACAGCATATTGTTGATGAAAGAGGAAATCAATTGGAAGGGTACGAAGCGTTGGGTTACATCCAGAAGGTAACAGCCGGTTCGTTTAAAACGATCGTCCAAGAGATTCCCCCAGTGGATAAAACTATGACTGAGAGAGAAACTAAGGAAGAGCTAGAACTTGAAAATTTCAACTGGAAAAAGGCCGAAGGAAAAATTCCAAAGCGCACTGCTCTGGGTTTAGATGGGGTCCCCGTTAGCCTCATTAACGAATTAGGACAGAACACTAAAGAAGCACTATTGAAAGCCGTAGAAAAATGCTTACAGAAGAGGCAAATACCGGACAGTTGGCGAAAAAGCAGAATGAACTTAATCTCCCAACTGAAACGTTCCGTATGGTCGTTCCAATAATTCCATATGTTTCCGTAAGACTCATATGGAAAAATATGGAAAATATAGGGCAAGTATATGGAAAACTTATGGATTTTGAATGGAAAATATGGAATTATTGGAATACGGAAAGGGACTTTTTCAGTAGGGCTATAAAGGCAAGGGGGAAAAGAATAACATTCGCTCGTATAGACCGCTAACCATTACATCGGTACTATACAGGATGGCTATGCAAGCAGTAAAATTAAAAATAGAAGCATGGGCAGAACGTAACAATATTTTGGGAGAACTTCAGAATGGATTTCGAGTAGACAGGCGTTTAGACGATAACCTATTTGTTCTTACTCAGTGTATAGAAATATCTAAAATAGAAAGCACGCCGTTGTATGTGGCTTTTCTAGACATCACTGGGGCGTATGACAATGTTAATCAGGAAATACTGTGGAAATTTTGGGAAGGAATGGGCATAGGCGACGATTGTGTACAGCTTTTGAGGGAAATATATCGAGAAAATACAGTTTGCATATAATGGGAAGGAATCAGTAGCATAGAGAACGTTGAAATTAGCAAGGGGCTGAGACAGGGATGTCCTTTGTCGCCGCTGTTATTCATGCTGTACATGGTTAGAATGGAAAAAAGCACTAGGAGATAGCAACATTGGTTTTAATCTGTCATACAAACAGGGTGGCATGATGATTGAGCAGATTCTTCCGGGTTTATTTCATGCTGACGATATTGTCTTATTCGCGGACAGTCGAGATGATATACAACGGCCGGTGAATATATGCGGAAAGGAAGGCGAGGCTCTGGGACTAGGATTTAGTGTAACAAAATGCGGATTGATGGTATTCAATGGTCCCAACGACCAGGCGGTATCCATACAGGGCCAAGAAATACCGAGAGTAAGCGAATACAAGTACCTTGGCGTATGGGTAAATGAGGGTGTTAGATACATGAAGGTACACGAAAAAGCCTTGGCAGCAAAGGGAAAGAGGAACGCAGCAACAATGAAGCACAGAGCGTTATGGGGACACAATAGGTACGAGGTGCTTAGGGATCTGTGGAAAGGGGTAATGGTACCGGGGCTTACATTTGGGAACTCAGTGGTGTACATGAGGCCAGAGATACAATCAGGAATGGATGTGAATCCAAGAACTGTGGGACGCCTCGCGTTGGGTGCTCACGGGAAAACGACAAACGTGGCTGTAAAGGGCGATATGGGATGGGCGAGTTTTGAGGCAAGGGAAGCGCGGAGCGAAATAAGGTTTGAAGAAAGGCTAAGGAATATGAAAGAGAGTAGGTGGGCAGTGAAGGTGTTCCGCTATTTATATAGAAAGAGCGTTGACACGCAGTGGAGAAAGAGAACTAGGAGGCTCACCAGTAAATATACGGCTCTAAGAGAACTGACAACAAAGAGCGTAAAGGGAAAAGTCAGAGAGGCGGAGAAGATTTACTGGAGGGCAGCGATGGAAAAAAAAAAGCCGACTCTAAATACCTACCGAGAGGGCAAAAACGAAATAAAGATGAGGAATTTTATGATAATACAAGAGGAAGCGCTTTACTGTTTGAAGCGAGATCGGGCTGCCTTAGCACGCGTATTTATAAAGCGAAATTCAGTAAAGAAGAGGAAAAATGCACATGCTGTGAGGGAGATAGGGAAACGACGGAGCATGTTCTGATTGAATGCGTAAATATCCACCGAGGTGTATGTTTGGGCACCACCCTACATGAAGCCTTGGGTTTTAGGGCGAACAACGGGAAGCTGAACCGCGATTGAAATAAGTGAGAGACGGTTAGAATACTGGTGGCAGAAAACTAGAGAGAACGGACAAAAATAATTATAGGGAAAAATATGGACTTTCTGCCATAAGAGGCAGGGAACTGGGCTATGACTTTCCGTTTTTGCTATGGGATGATCGATTTGATTGAAGTAGATTTAAAAGGCATGAGGACAATTTAAAGAGAGAGAGAAAAAAAGAAAAGTTCTTAAATTTTCTTACGAGCCTGGTGGCGCACATGTCACCTCTACGTTACAAAGGGGACGCTCATATCATCCATCCATCCATCCGTCCACCCGGTGAAGGAGGCATGAGAGAAAGAATTTGGAATGGCCGGTAAATACGACAATGGAATGTATTTAGAAGCAAGTGGCATGTTTTTTTTTTTTTCTGAAAGTGTAAAAATATGCAGTACGTTATGAATGAGTACGCGCATGTGCTCGACGTGTTGGTGTCAGCAAAGCGGCATGGGACAGCTTCACAGTTATGGCGCAGTACTTGTTCAATATGTTATATATATACCACGTCATAAAATTGTTCTGTAGAACAATGAAGCAAGCAACGCGCTTGTACCGGCACAACCCATCCCCGCAAGCGAATAGCACACGACGCGAGAGCCCAGCGTTCGCTTGCCGATGTCCTTGGACAGACACTCTCGATGGCAGCGCAGCCGAACGCCGTGCAAATTCAGCTTCGGCCGCGCTAAGCGGTGGCAAAGTGTGGCGCACCACTAGCTTTTTGAGGGTCGTGCGAACGTCATCTTGTCTGTCCACCCGCATGCGTCACGCGTGGCGTCTGCTGGACCTCGTGCGATCACGCTTGAATCTGCGCGACAGCGCTCGCTGCATGTTTTGGGATGCCGCAAACGGCTAAATGCCAAACGTCGAGATGTGTGGCTCCGCACTCACGCCGAGGAAACGGCGGAGAAGCCGGAGATCAAATGCGGGGACGATGGCCCCCGAAGACGGTTCCCGCGACACCGAGCGCGTGCTCTCCGGGTGAAGCTGGCCCTCCTAGCCCTACGTACGGCCCTGCTAGCCGCCAAACACTCCGCTTACGCAGTGATGTCAGTGCGCCCCGTGCAGTGGTGTGGTCGCGTGGTTTCGCAAGGGGTTTTAGTTTCGCGTAGGCAGTTTCTCGGTGGACACGCTAGAGGCGCTGCTGCGGTGGCTAGGAGAGGAGGCAGAGGCGAAGGGGCGCATTTGGCGCTACTTTAGTTTTTTTCAGGGACTTTACTGCATGAAACGCTTTCGTATTAGAAAATTGTGGAGCCATTCTGTTCCGTGGAGGCGGATGACCAGCGGAGCTGTAGCGGCACAGTGCTTGAAGCGCTCGGCACCTCGCAGTCTGGCAGAACGTCACTACGTGCGCGAACACACACACACACACACACACACACACACACACACACACACACACACACACACACACACACACACACACACACACACACACACACACACACACTAGAAGCTTTCGCGCACGCGCATGAAGCCAAAGCCGCAGATTCAAGGTGGTGTGTCATTTACAGCTCCATTGTAAATGTCGCTGTGCGGTGATAAGGCATTCAGCAGCAGCTTTAATGGATGAAATGCGCGCTATCTTAATGCGGCCTATAGGAACCGTGTTATGCACTGGGTGACGCAACCATGGGTAGGCTGGATATATGTTGGGTGATATTTGCTGGCGCGACAACCACGCCACCATTATGAAGAGCGCCGTAATGGAGGGCCCAGTAAATTTGGGCCACCCAAGGGTCTTCAAGCTGCGCCTAAACATAAATACACGGGTCGATAGCGCTTCTGCTCCATTGAGATTCGACCGCCTCGGCCGGGTATTTCCTCTTAGCAGGTGAGAACTGTGTCCAATGTACCACCACGACGGTGATGGCCTGAAGGTTGTGGCATTCTACGGATAAGGAAGCAAAACCGAGTCGTTCGAAAAACATTTATTTAGAACTTATACGCACATGTTCCTGATTAAAAGAAGAGAGAGGCTTTTATGCGATGGGGTGTAGCTACACAGTCGCATTTCGCTTTCATATTGAGAGCTGCTCCAAGGTTAGTATTCTGGTCTTTGGACGACACTACCAACTCTGGCGAAACCTCACGTCGAGTCCCACACTATGCCCTGTGTTTTTGATATTATACTGTTGTTCAAGCTCAAAAAGCGATAAATGATTTTTTTTCCTCCCTGGGAATTGATTAAACAGAACTTGCGATTAAGAAGAGAGGTGTCCCCTTACAAAAATTTCTAGTAGCATTAAATTGAATGTCTACAGACAATTGTTACTAGAACATACCAACAACTAATAAACTGTCTAGCAACAGTCTACATACTTCTCTACCAACTTCCTGTGGGCACCCTGCCTGCAATTGGCCACCAACTTTCAACAGACACCTGTTTCTAGGGTGTCTGCTGACTTCATATTAACGTCCTATAGTCCTTTTTCTTTTGACACCCTAGAAACATATCTAAAGACAATTGTTACTAGAACCTACCAACAACCTACAGGGTGTCTAGCAAAGGTCTGTGTACTTCTTTACTGACTGCTTGTTGGCGTTCTGGAAACAATTGGCCACCAACAGTACATAGACGCGTGTTCATAGGCTGTCTGCTTACTTTCTACCAGTGCCCTATGAACATTTGTCTTTTGACGCCCTAGGAACATACTGCCAAAATGTTTGTAGACTTTCTGTGGATCATCTACAAACATTTGTCTCAGTATACCCTTTTAACAATTGGTTAATATATCTAGTGAGGCATGTTCATGGACACACTGTTCACATTCTCAGAATGGTCTATACCGACATATGTTACCCCGTGACAGCTTCTGTCGATATGTGTGAACGAGTTGTACAACCAAGCGTAAGCAAAATAAGATATGAAGAAGTAGCAAAATAAATAATTTATTATCCTTAATTGGTACACAGCAGTAAAAACAATAGACAAGAGCATCAGGTAGTAAACATTAAAATAGGCAACGTAATGCAGCCTCTACTTAGCACAAGGCGGCTAGATAAATAGATTATTAAAATAAGCAGATCTGATTTAGCCTCACAAACACATTCGCATAGAAGTATTATTTGTTCACGAGTATTTCAACTCTAAGAAAGTTCATTCATTGATAAAAAGGAAATAAGAAAAGACAGTGTCATTTAACTTGAAAGTTCATTCCAGTAGTAATTTACTACCAACCGCAGACACGTGGCATTGTATCATAAGCAATATGTGCTGTCAGATAGGCTTCGCACATATAAATCAGCATTCCGAGGTACACGCGTGCACACTGCTAGGCTGAAGGTATATCAACGAAGAGAATTATAGCAATAATTATGCAGGAAAACTTACCACATAAGCCTCTTCGATCGACAACAAATAGAAATGTGTGAGCAAAAGAAAATAGTCAAGCGCATCACACTAACAGAACATACAAGACTGGAAATAGTTCATGACTGGTCAGAAGATATAACAAAAGTCCAACGAGACGCAGAAGTAGTTACTACTTGGCCTTGTCTTTGCTGTATGCAGGTTGCAGCGATCTGGCTTAAAACAGTGGAGGGCTTGTACCGGGTGTCCGTTTTCTTGCCTAAAGCACATCCTAATAGCTTCGCCCTTCGGCAACACCACATAGTTTTGGGCCACTCATATCCAGGCGCTCACACATATCGAAGAATATATCCAGGAGCTCACACATGTCGAAAAACTCAACGGCTTGGGCTGGCATCCCCGACACACGGCATGTCCAAGCAAAACTGCCAGACCGGTGACACAGCACGTGCACGCCGTTCTCCCTCTCTCAACACCCCTTTCCTCGCTGTGCGCCAACAGCGGACGGAAAGCTTTGGCACAATCGATATTCGAGGAACCGCATCGGGGGAAGGGGGGGGGGGGGACTGCCGGACTTGCTCCTCCTTGCAAACTAGTAGTACTGGTTCAGGAATTTTGTTCACGCAGCATGTGCCAGCGTGGCGTGCCTTTCGGCACGGTTTGGAAGGTCGTTTTGAAGGACCTTGGTTTTACCATTGCTGAGTAAAACTGGCATCCGCGAAGTCTTCGATGCGCGTTCTTTTTTCTTTTGCTTCACATGCAGTATTACTGCTACTGCTGCTATCACTATAATTCCGCCTGGTCAAACTTTGAGAAGGCAGAATTATTTGACATCTTCGAAACAAGTGTGCTTGCCACGCTTGACGGCTACACGCATGTGTTCATACTTACGCGCGCACACAAGGAAAGCAGCTAGCCGTGTATTTTATGAGCGTGCGAGCCACAAAGCAAATGCTCGGGAAAAAATGAGCCTGCACAAAGCTTTAAACATAATATCCACAAGGGCTTTTATGTGGCAGATTGTTATGAAAAGGGAACTGTGGGAATTAGAGAAATATGAAAACCGCGCAATTAACTCATTATGAGATTGTACCAGCTTATGTGCGATAGCAATTCACTGCTCCGTGCTGGTAGCAAGATGAGCTATTGTTGCTGTTTTACGTTGTTTTTCTTTTTTTGCCAGAGAGCAAAGCACATATTAAACGTTAACAGCTGCCACAAATCTGTCTGGTTAAGCAAAATAATGTTAGTGTTGAAACGACATGACACCAGCGTAGGCCCCTGCTTCGTTTCTTTTTTTTTTACCTGAAACGCAAGAAACCGAACGTTTCGGGGTCAGCTCGGACCCTTTTGGTGTGAGTGCTGGTCTTTGAATCTTTGTGCAAGGCGGCCGTATCAAAGAAGTGTGTCATCTGTTAGTTTGAACTGCAGAAAAAAGAGAGTATACGTGAAGGTGAAAGTCTGGAAAGACGTTAGAAGTGCCCACTAGAACAGTGCTTGCGGGCTGTCTCAATTATACTAGTTATCTTGACAAATGGAAAATTGATTAGCATCTCTCATGTTATTTTTAAGTGCAAAAGCAGCTTACACTACGCGTGGCGAACAAGTTAGCTTCAATCATCAACATGTCCTGCGGGAAATATCAAAGAATCGCTCAGTGTACAGGTTAAACGTTCTACGACTTCTCACTTTTAGATAAAGAAAGTTCTTTATGCGAAATTCCGAAGGAAGTAATTTGATGGTGTGCTTAAATTATTTATACAATAATAAGACTGAAGCAATTTGACGGTGCATTTAAAATAGTCTTTATATAGAAGTAAGAACGAAGCCATTTGACGATGTATTTAAAACGTTCTTTATACAGAATTAAGAGGGAAGTATTTATATGTGATGACTAAAAAATTCTTTATACAAACGTAAGTAGGAAGCCTTTAGACAGTGTAGTTAGAATATTCTTTTTACAAAAGTAAGTAGGGAGCCTTCGGGCAGTGTAGTTAGGATATTCTTTATACAGAAGTAAGAGAGAAGTCCTTAGACGTTCTAGCTAAAAAATTCTTTATACAGAAGTAAGTAGTAGGTCTTTAGACGTTCTACGAACAAGTGTTACTACAGTGTAAATGTCTGTAGACTGTCAGTACAGTCAATAGAAAGTTCATAGGTGGTCTACTCAATGTCAACAGGCATTTTTGTAAGGCAGCTAGCATATCATAAAAGAAATAATTGATCAGACTGATAGATCAGCGGATACTGTATCATTTATTAGACGTCACAGCTGTCATCGCTGCTCATGGGGATTGCCGTTACAGAATGTCACATTCATATCTAATCTACGCTGCACTGCAAGAAACCATCGAGCGCAGCGTTGATGAATAGGTGCCACGTATTAGGGATGTGGCTGCGCGACCATGGCTCCACCATCAGACGCCGAGAGTTGATGCAGCTCCATCAAAGACGAGGGCACGAGGCACCGACTTATAGCGCTCTGCATGAAAGAGGCGGGAGGAATTAGAGCTGATGACAAAAATTTTGAAGAGGTGGTGGTCTAAAGAAACGACATCCGCGACATATGTCACTTTTGCGGGCAGCGCTAGCGACATGCCTAAAGCACTGGAAGTGTTGGTCATCACGGACGAGGGCACGAGACACCGACTAGTAGCGCTCTGCATTATGCAAGTGGTACTATTTAGAGCTAATGACGAAAATTTTCAATAGAGGTGATGGTAAAAAGAAAGCACATCCGCTAAAAATGCCACTTTTGCGTGCAACACAAGAAAAATGCCTCAAGAACTGAAGGATATGCTGCTGGAAGAGGACTAAGGGCGGAAAACCCGATAGGTAGCACTGCGGTAAAATCAGCGTAAATTCAGTTCTAAAGCATTTCGGATCTACGTGAAAGATGTAGAAAATGCGGGGCAGTGATTGGCGTGTGTTTTTCTTGCGTTGTGCTTGTGTTATGTTGCGCTGTGCTTATGTTATGGTATGGTTATTTTGTGCTGTGATATGTTTATGTGGCGGTACGTTTAAGATTTGTGTGCTGCATCATTTCATATGTGGTGTCCTATTTAGGCTGTGTTAAGGTGAGTGCACGTTCTGTGAGTACGTCGTATTATATAACTCATAATCGCGTTGTCTGTCGGTGCATGGACATTATTTGTGCAGACAGTATCCATTGTAATCTGGGTGATCACGTTATACGTACTGGAATACGCTCACAGAGACGTCTTTTGACCCAGTGATAGTGTTTTTTCTTCTTATTCTTTCTTCTTCGCATGGTCGTTTTTTTTCTTTTTCATATCAATTTAATGACGCTGGGATAGCCGGCTATGAAGTAGTCGACCTTGCCACGTTTTTCGCATCCGAATAAAAGAAAAAAGAATTGCGAGAAGGAGGAGCGTGCTTGCTACACCGAAGCGCTGTGTGAGACCAGCACGCGACGGCGAAAAAGTTAATAGAGCCCTTTTACTGCCGATGACGTCCATTATAACGCGTTTTACTGCACCAAGGCACTTGTGTTCTCCGCGCATTTTCTCTGTTGCGGCCTCCCCTGGAACTTCGTCGGACGAGGGTGGCATCCACGTGGTACCTTCCGTCTTTTTTTTTTTGTTTGTTTGCACATGGGTGAAGGAAGATACTTAACAGAAGCCGTTCCGTTACTCACCGAGAACGGACGCTTTCCAGCTCTTCTTGAAGCCAAGTGGCAAACTTTTCGGTGCGTGCAGTGCAGTGGTATTTCGCTCACATGTTGACAGAAACCGCTACGACTGATCGGCATCGTTTTCTGAGTTTCTTCTATAAGTGTCGCACCTCCTTCTAAGTTGTACCCAACTATATTGGGCAAAAATTTCGACATAAGAGTCTACGGTTGATAGGCGTGACTCCCACCACCGCCGATGCTTTTTATTTTTTAATTTGAAAGTCATTTTTTTGTATTAGTGTTACGTGACAGCAGGACAAACGAACTGCTGAGCGGACAGGTTTCCTCATCAGGTCGACATATAAATGGCCACGCATTTTATGTCACTGTCACCCACATAACAACGGCGCATCTGTCCAAGCCTGAGAGTCCTGCCGCCTCCGTATGGAACACGCGTACTTTCCTTCCACAAATTTAACTAGTAGGCTTAAAGAAAAGGAAAAGAATAGTTTCTGTGGAAATATGTCTGACTAAGCAGTGACGTCACATTCCTCAGTAAAATTTCTGACGGCGTTACTGTTTCCGTCGTAAAAGTGGCGGCTAAAGGAAACGCACCACCTCATGTCGGAGCGCTTGACTCCTTGTACATTATCGATGTTAATCGGAGAAAGTTTGTAGGAATGTTTCTTTCTTTTCTACGAGTGATATGTAGTTTTCAGTGACATCTGCATAATGTAGCACACTAGTTACAGTTGGTGCTAAATATTACGCTCGTGGAGCTCGCTGCACCGCAGTGTCGGCAGCTGAGGTCTTACGTCAAGACCTCTTTTAGAGACGGGTGATTCTAGTTGGGCGGCAAGAGAAGAAACTTTCAACGGCAGCTTTCAATGAAAAGAAGATAATTTATTGCCATGCAGATAGCGGTGGTGGAGTTCAACACAAGTAAAAATTGACCTAGCCAAATTTAATATTTTTTAGTGCCTTTTTAGCCTCCGCTCGGTGGGCTATACCACTAGGCAGGTCTGACATATTGTATATTGCCGTCTTTAAACGACGTCAGCACTGCCTTAGAGCATAATCAAGACACATTTATGGACAATTCCATAGGAATTTGTGGCTGGATTAAGAGAGGAGGGGTTCCACGAGAGAAATAACGATACTCACTCGGCGGACCGACGCCGCTGCCCTGATGGCCCACAGCGGCACTTGCACGGCTCCGAGTCCGATGAGCACCCAAGCCGCCGCACAGGCTCCAGGAAGGCCCGGCGGAGGATCCGCGCCGCCGCAACCGCCATTCATCAAGCCACCGACCAACGTGCACGACAAGAGCGGTGGTAGGAACCATGTCCACAGCGCCTCAAGAGTCGCGCTCCATGGCTCGCCGTGCATCAGTAGCACATCTAGGCGAAAGTGCTCGAAGCCTGTGTGGGCACGAGCACGCCAGACGAGCATACACTTAAGCCCTAGCCCACGGTTTTTAAACAACATTTTGTAGAAAACATGCGACATCGATACAGTCAGACTTCATTCTGAAGGAGCTGCATGTGCTCAGAAGGCGGCCTCGGTATACAGTAACGATTAAATATATCGAACTCGCCGAAAATAGGTAACTAGTTCTATATATTTCGATATACTTGTGAGAATTCCCCTTGTCGTGTACAAAAGAAAAGCAACAAGTAATTTTTTTCATTTGAACCCTAGCAACGTCCTAGACAGCTCTGAGTGTTCTTATACATCGGCCATATTCCAGACACCTGTAATTATTTCGTGTCACCTGATGGTAAACGGTAGTTCTGCGCTCGAATCGAGAGGCACTCACCTGATCACGCCACTCAGTGCCCCAAATACATGGGGGAAGGCCCCATCCGCGAGGGAAAAGGCAACTGCTTTTTAGAGAAAGTCAACTTCTCAGGACTTGATTGATTGACTTCTGGGGTCTTACGTCCCAAAACCGCGATTATGATTGAGAGACGCCGTAGTGGTGGCTCCGCAAATTTCGACCACCGGGGGTACTTTAACGTGCACTGACGTCGCACAGCACACTGGCCTCGACATTTCGCCGCTATCGAAATGCACCCGCCGCGGCCGGGATTCGATCCCGCGACTGTCGAATCAGCAGCCGAGTACCGTGGCCACTAGACCACCGTAGCGGGGCAACCTCTAAGTGCGTTTCGTACTGCCTCATGTTCGGTGTACGAAACGTTCCGGCTATTTTTGTTCCTATAGTTGTAGGACCTTCCCATACTATGAAGTTAAAGTTTTGTCGAGTTCTATAGTGGCTCATATAAAGGATAATTCGATATAACCTAGTTTGATCTAGTCGGGGCTTTCCGTATATAGTATTCTTCTTAAGCGTGTGCCTGCATACGTATACGAATAGAGGAGGGGAAGAGTGCGCCATACGTGGCTGGTCGTGCGCCTTCGAACTTGGAACAAACGGTTTTAAAAAACATAACGGCGTGAGTACCGGAAATAAACTGCAAAATAACGTTGCTTCGCTACCAGGGTCTGTAGTACTCTCACCGTCCCGTTTCTAAAACTGCTCCTTCGAAGCCTGAATAAAGGAAGCAGATATTTACGAATGCTGTCACGCTCATGGTCCTGCACAGTTCCATCCTCGTCGTCAATTTGTCAGCGTGTAGCATCAGACTGGAATGGCCTTTCCCACCGCGCTGCAGCATTGCTGGTTCATCAACCATCGCCAACTATGTTACTGATTTCCTAGACGAGCAACTTCAATTAGCTGCCAGCCCACCCCTTCTGTAATACGGTCTTGAGCAGTCCTAAGGGTATCCTGAACAGCTGCCCGCAACTGTTGAGAAAAAGAACACATTCAACGGCTAGCGTGTGCTGCAACGAGCAGGTCATCCAAATTCTGTTGTCGTGCGCGCCATGTAGCGTTGACAAGCGGGTCACGAATTTGCCCCTTAGTCAGGAGCCATCTTTATAAAGAGAGAATACCCCTCACTCTCCTAGTAGCTTCTCCATTACGTCACAGAGAAGATTGCTGCCATTGGCCGATAGCTGAAATAAAAATAATTAACTCATTCGCTTGGCGCACGCCACGACCAATATATATGCCATATGATAGCGAAGCTTCCATAGAAGCCCATGTGTGCAGGAAATGGCGGCTCGTATGGAGCTTAGCATCATCTATAGAGTAGGGGAAACATCCGGCGAAAGCAAAAATAACGCGGCTAACACGTCACATTCGGTAAAAAGAAAGGTGACTCAGCTTTGGCGTCAATGGCGCGAAATTAACTTTTTTTTGTCGCAGGTTCACGACTGGGGTGGCATTTTTGAATATTCTATATTTCCCCACACGTCTTCTGTATGCTCTATGCGAATTGAAATTTCGAACACCTCACGATAAGCGCAGAACGCCGCTCCATCTTTCTTTATTTGGTGCTCGATCAAACGTGAACGCGTGACTTGTAGAAATTCAACAAAATGTTGGCGTTCCGAAAAACCACAGTAATTTGCTTTCCGGTGTATGCCCTCAACGTGAGCTTTTGCTGATCTATCTATTGCACTCCGCTAACACAAGCGGCCTCTTAATGCGTGATTTGTGTTGCATCAAGGTTTGTCATGTACGCAGCCAGCGCAGAGTGGTGCTCCACATTTCCGTGGAGATTGCGACAATATTAAAAAGAAAATGGGATTAAAAAAAGAATTACGTCAAGAATTACCCTTTATTGCCATCGCACCATCAAACACACATACAGAGACTCTACAGTCGGCACTCACAGTGCCAGAAAAACGAACAGTAAGTAATTTGCGAGCACAGTATACGTATGAACAAATCCTTACGCTTAAAGAAATGGAAGAAGCGGTCGACAGAGTGATGCACATGGAATGAATATTATTGGGATAACAGGACGTACCATTAGTCATTGTAACAACCAAAATATACTTACAGAACTGTCGTAAATTCTCCCAAGTCGACCACTATTACTCATATCTGCATGTTCCTCAATTTTAAATATTTTATTGGCAGCAGGATGAGCTTTACGTTTAAAACAAGCGTGTATTCCAGTTGATACAGCAAGCTTTACATATCTTAAAGGAGTGTCGACACGATTTACAAGCACATCAAGAAAGCATTATATTCTATTCTTTTTGTCCATCGCAGGAAGGCGGCATGCATATATTCTTAAACCTTGCCGCAAGCACAGTGCACTTTGCGTCGCACGCTTGTGCTTAATTACTATACAAGGGCTTTCGCGTTCTCAAATTCCGGTCTAATGTTACAGTGTAATCGATCAATCAACAGGTACCTACAGAAATCTACATTACTGCAGAGAACATTGTTTATTCGGGAACCTTCCGCGCGATGACTGCTAGAGCCGGCGCTTATCCGATATTTCAACACGCCTCGCAATTCACCGAACACGCCACTCGATTCCTGAAACACGGCTCTCAGCAGGCGTCGACCTAGCAACACAGGAACTGAAACGCACGGAAGACAAAAATACAATGTCTTTTTCTGGTATTGCGGATTTTCAGTATATAAAAAAGAAGCAGAAGAAGAGAAAGGTAACCAAATAGGGTCAGGCCCTGAAGACACACGCGTACCGTAGAACCAGGAAATGGCGACCACCTCGCAGAACGCGGTGTACGCAAGCAAGGGCCCGAGCACTTGGGCGTCGAGGAGATGCAGTAGCTGCAGCCCCGCCTGTCGCGACACCAGCGGCAGGCCAGCCACGAATCCGACAGCGCAATGGGCCATAACCAGAGCGGGCCTCTGGGGCCTCAACTCGGGGAATGTGTCGACCCAGTGCGTCAGCGCGGACTCTATCAGGATGGCCTGGGAGCATAGCACGAATAATCACCCCTCCTTCCACTTCATCAGGATAGAGATAACTGTGCGAATTTATTTCATGATAGGAACACACATTACGTAGCATGTAGAGTTGTGCTATTAATGTGAGACAAAAATTTACGGATACAGAAATAAGACAGGGACTTTTTTTTATTGCAATGGTAATTATGGGGACACTTCAAGTGAAAGTGCGCCATAGACCCTCTGGTGTTCCCTGCCAGTTTGAAGTGGCGTACGATAAATTCATTCCTAATGCGGTACGCTGTGAAATTGAAATTAAGAAGAAACATGTGACTGCCCGTCCCTCGCAAGTGATAGGGGAAAACACAAGGGGGGCTGTGGCAAATGTGGCAGACGAGAGGTGTGTGGTAAGACGAGCATCTCTTCCTGAGGTAACCTGGCTTGCGAAGATAAAAGTCCTAAACAGCGGCGCGCCCCAAGCTGTAGAACTAGCAAAAAAAAAAAAAATGCACAGGAGTCTGAACACTATTTCGGAAAAAAAGCCTGCAACCAGTTCAAAGAATGAGCGAGCGCCATTGTTAGTTACGTAGAAGTCATCTACCAGTATTCCAGGATACCCGCACGCCAAGTGTTACAGCTGCCGCGATCGAAACAAAATCGATTAGAAAGGCTCCCAAGTAATTTTAACAACCTGGGTTTTGCGGAGCGCACCCGAATCCGAGGTCACAGACGTTCTTTCGCATTTTGCCCCCAGTGAAACCAGCCAGCATCGAACCCACGACCTGTAATTGACCTTTTTGTCGTCATATGACCCAGTCGCTTCAGTGATTGAAAGGAGACGCTAAGAAAAAATATTGCATATATTAAAACTTTATGTATCGCATGCGCTACACAGACAATTCGGCATGTTGGCATAGCTTCTCACGAGGCATTGCGCCTCATAAAATTACGCGGCGGGCGGTCATTTAGAAGAACTGATCGGGGCAACCATCGCCGTTGAGGGCGTCACGCGCTGTGACTAGTTCAGCATGGACGTTGAGCTTACCTGAGAGTGCGCGCCGACGACGAGAACGAGCAGAAAGAAGACGCCCGAGTACGCCCAGTGCACAGAGTAGCTGTTGAGGGCAACAAACATGGCGCCTTGGCCTGCGTGCTGTGGAGTCGCAGTGAAACCTCGGGTACATTAAACATCCGATGGACACATGACGATAACTGCAATACTGCTCCAGCCATTATTCCGATAGCACTGGTTTTGAAAGGTAGCATGCTGCCTGTTTAACAACCGGAGTTCATGCTGTTACTTAACTGAATTCAAGTGGATTCAAAGAGTACTTCATTAATTATTATTTTTCTAAAGAAAAGCCTTACCTGAAAACGCCACAAAGGCGAGCAGCTCTGAGAGCTGAGCGCCGCCTTCAATTCACAGGTGGAGAAAATCCGCAGGATGAAAAAAAAGTTTGGTTGATTTGATTGATTTATGGTGTGTTTACGTCCCAGAACTACGATTTGATTATGAGAGACGCCATGGTGGAGAACTCTGGAAATTTCAACTACCTGAAGGTTCTTTGACGTGCGCTGACACCGCAAAGTACACGGGCCTCAACATTAAGCCTCCATCGAAATGCAGCCGGGATTCAATCCCGCGACCTTCAGATCTGCAGCCGAGTGCCATAGCCACTAGATCACCGTGGCGGGGCGACAGAAAAGAAGTACGTAAAGAGAATGTTACGCACGAGTGAATTCTTTTTCACCCAATAACGGGAAAACTGTTTACAAAGTAGCCTCAAAGGTTTTTTACGACTTATTGGTACCTTGGCTGAGCGTGGTTTATGGGAACGACACTGCATGTAGCTCGTGCCCGAACTAATCAGAATTTTTGTGTATAGAATGAAATGTGTGTAACAAAAGCAATTTGTGAGTTGTGTGAATTTTCGCGTTATAATTACATTTCGAAACATGAGTCCCTTTTTACCAGTTCACACGTGTCTCAGCCTAGTGACCTCCACGATGTTATAGAATTTCGTAATCTAGGGAAAGTCACACATAGACATGTGCACCTTTGATACAGTTCAACCTCAGAACTTTACCGACGGCTACGGCTGTGAATTGACGTTAGCTCCCGTTTCTAGGCCCAAGCACAAACTAACTCTGATGCCTTAGCGGAAGAACAGTCTCACTAACTGGCATTAACATCTCTTGTTTTCTTGACGTAGGCTAACGCTAGGAGTGCTCCACCTACAGCTAGTTGTGAGAATCTTCAGCTGTTGCTTTTGGCCCCACGAGTGCATTTGGCGCTCTTTACCACGGAGGAAGAAAACTATGTTGCGAGAGGTGTTAGCGTCACATGCTTTAAAGCGGACGATGAGGGCTCTCCCTAGCTAGCTTCATCGCGCTACATGTCGCTTGAGCATGCGTGGCTAGCACCGCGGCGAGCAACGCGAACAAACAATGTCGCTCGCGCGTGCGGCGCGTCAGTGGTGCTTGAGCGGGCGAGCCGCATTTTACAACGTCGTGATCAAGGAATCCCAGCAGCCCTCGGAAAAAAACGCACGAGTTGCGGCACACTTTCGAATAGCGAGGACGTCCTTTGAGCTTGCCTTTCTGCATGCTCTTTACAGACACATTCCTTAGGCTTTATACTGAGGCGATTGCTCTCAGTCCCTGCTTCGCTTTGCGTCGCGTAGCGTCACACTCGTCCAGTGAATTGTGTGTTTACGCGCACCTTTCTCCAACCATCAAAAAAATTAGCGGAGCTGGCACTGGTGGCGCAAGGATAGCGAAGTTAACGGGCACTTGGCTGGTCCGGGTTTGTCTGCGGCACACCTGCATTTTGTCATGGTGCGAGGCTTCGGGAAACGCCTCGCCAAGCAGTGCGACGCCCAGTGAATGCATCGCAAGTTTTCGCACCGAGCTTGGCGTAAAGACGTTGGCGTCGGAGCGCAGACAGTGGCAGACGCGGCACACGTTGGCTTGACCAATAGTCCAGGCGGTGTGAGTTCGACACCATCTTACCCCTTTGCTAAACTACACTGTGCGTTTGTGCGTAGCTTCGCGACATAAGAGGACGCATGCTCTCGTGGTGTGAAGCTATGCACAAACGGATAGGTTTGCGAGACGCTGTGCACTGTACGAATCGACGCACACTGTCCTTGTCTTGTTCTTCTTCTTGGTGGTGGTGTTGTGGTTATGGTGCTCGGCTTCCACCCAAACTACCCGGGTTCGATCCCGGCCGCGTCGGTCGCATTTTCGATTGAGGCGAGAATGCCAGAGGCCCGAGTACTGTGCGTTGTCAGTGCGCGATAAAGAACCCCAGGTGGTCAAAATTTCCAGAGCCCTCCACTACGGCGTTCCTCGTCTATCTCTTTCAGTCCCTTACCCCTACCCCCACGTACGCTTAGCCGTGCTCCCAACATGGGCTGCATAAGTTAGCGGCCTTTCCTTAACCGAACCACAATCGTCATCATCATAATTGTCATCATCATCATCGCAATTTCGCCAGTGTAGAAGTGGGCTGAAGGTCTGAGCACAAGAAAAGAAAAAAAGTGCGCGTGTGAACGCCACACATTGGGCATTGCATAGAACAAGTGCACGCGCGCTCTTGGGACCAGAACTAATGATGAATACATAGTATGTTTCAGAAGTTCCGTACAGCACTGTTGAAGCTGCAGGCCTCTGACCAACCAGGAGAGAGAACGCATGTTAAACGTGTCCTTCCGCGACTTCTCATCTGCCAATGGCGGGCGCTGCAGCGGCAGCTTCAGATGAAGCGGGGCGTGCGTGTCCGAACAATGGCATTTCGTCTCGCTTCGGAAGAATTGTGCTCTCGATGGTCTCGTAGCCTTGGCTCTGCTGCACGGAACTGTTGAAACAGACTATAGTTTCCCTGTGACAAAGGGACGTACTACCGCCAGGGTAAAAAGCTTCACTGTTAAAAGCGCGCAGGAACGCGACTTTTACGCAATATCTCGAGTTCAAAATTCCGCCCTCTCAATGGCGCTAGCCAGCGTTGTCTGTACCTGTGTGTAGAGCCCGTTCGACCGGTACTTCGAGCTCCCACGCCAGGGAACCGAGAGATGAGAAGACGATGACTGAATATAGAAGACCGGAGCCTACAGTGAGTGCCAAAACCGTCGTCACCGTCCTGAAATGGGTAGGCCCTGTGTTTAGATGAGCAGGTGAAAGTGGGGACTGGCGTAATTAGAGCATAACATGCAGCGTTGATATGTTTTGCATGACACAAGAGGCACGTTAAAAGGGCGTATGGTGAGTGTTGTCCCTTCGCGTTTAAGCCACATAACACGCATACTCACGCCTGTTCTTGACAGACACATGTGATTTCGTTTCTGGGACAGCTGTCACAGCTCTGTCACGCGATTACCCTAACTCGATCACGCTTGTTTTAAACACACAAACTTCTATTGGCCGTACTTTTGTATTCTCTGCAGCTTTAGCTTCTGTACCTCAGGATGAATGAGAAATATTCAGCCTCGCCCGCATCCCGGAGAAGTGCATGTGTTTGAAAGAACATTGACTGTCTCGCAAGGCCTGCGCTAAAGTCATTTAGTAATCTTGTGTCCAGTGCACTTGCCTATAGCTGTTTACGTTGCTTGTATTTCTTGCAAGGAAGCAATTTCTTTCATTTGGCGCGCGCCTGTGTTTTTCGTTTAGCGGACCTGTGTTAGTGAGTTGCAAGTGCTTTGTTCGAAATTCGGGCTGCATTTCTGTTTGTGAGTTTTAGAGCTTGGTCAGCGAAGTGAGGTTTCCTTGCTTTAGTTTGTGTTTGGACTCAGCTTTTGGACGACGAGATCTTGCTTGACGACTACGGTGTTCGTTACCTCTCCCCATTCTACCTTCACAGATCTTGCTACACCATATTCTTGTGGACGCAGAATAATTTATAAGACGTCAAAATAAAGTGCCAAAATGTACTAAGATTGCGTCGAGAAAGGTACGGAGCAGTGATTATACACAATTAGGGGAAACTGGAAGATTTGCAGTAAAAGACCGTCTTTACAACTGAGAGCGGAGCTGGGAGTTTAGCTTTAATCAAAGAAAAGTATGATGGCCGATGACGGTTGGATACGGTACTGCATAAAAAAACCTTGGTCGGAACATGAATTGGGCAGACGTTGTATCTGGCCTTTAAGCATGATAAATGCTTTTTGTATATGAGAGCACACGATAGGAGGGCGGTTAAGGTGACACATTCTACAGATGAAATCAATAACTTCAGTAAAGGACGGGGACCCGCATTCATAAAAAGAAGTTACAATGAACACGTTCGTAAGAGAAATTTTCAGCCAATCCTGAAGTTGGAAATGTCATTAGTGCAGCCAATGGCAAGAATCACTCAAGAAAAAGAAATTTTGTAGATTCGATTCGAGGGCTCCTTTGTGAGCGTCGCTTTCATTTCATAATATGCAGTGAACAACAAAATCGTGTTACTTTAATGCGCACATATGAGACCTTAGCCTACTTTGAAGCCAACTAGTGCCGACTCACGTGTTCATGCGCGTTTCGCCTAATGCTAAATGAGGTGTATAAATGTGTTTCAAGTACCCCAGTTATCGCAAGCATCACCATGACTTCGTTTCAGTGTTTTTTCCTTTCTTTAGTGGGAAATAGACCGCAACAGGCAAGAAAGGGATTGTTTCGTTTGTTTGTCTCGCTCGCTTGTTTCTCTTAAAGGGATCATTTAGACGTTGTGTGTTCAGAAGCGTTGAGGCGCCTCCGTGAAGGTTCCTAAGTATTCTGAGTATTTATGTTCCACCGGTAGCAGGAACAGCGCTTGCGCTATTGGCGTCTTTTGCCCTACCGACCAAACTTCAATATATGAAAGGTGCTGATCATGCTGAGGTATTCCATTTGTCGTCTCATACTGCTCGGTTTTCCCGGAGCGCAATTCAGTCTATTGTGACAAATAAGTCGTTCTAAGCGTTTATTGGTCACTGATGGTATCATCATGCCTGTTTCATATCAGAAATATAGGTATTTTCCGTCGGAAAATATCGCCTTTATTAGTATGACAGTTTGATGTGACTGCTAATGCGATCGTCAGCAGTGCTTTATGCGTGAGATTCGCTTTAGCTTTACTTCAAGCCCTGAGAAATACGGCAGTGGTTGCTTGAGTTTGCTAAAAGCGGTGGCTGCAACAGTGGCAAGATTTTTGCAGCGTTCTATTTTGGTGCAGAAATAATTCTTCCTTATTGGTAGCAGTCTGTACTTCATTTATCAGGTATTCATACACCGTCGAATGTAACATTCGCTTTTAAGACGGCGTATTTTCAGGTGAACAGACATGCACGGGCTGCGATAACCTTGCCTATGCGAATGTATTGGCGTTAGTACGATGTTGTCTTTCTGCGAACTGCGAGATGTCATTCGACCCTGATTGTTGTCAATGTAATGTTGCCATCAACGTTGCCCTGAGGTTGAGCCTAGTTAGGAAATGGTGATGTCCTTCACTGTTCTGACTTAGTGCCGTATTTTAGTTAAAATTACTCGCGATTGCTCTCGTCGCGTTTCGGCACCAGTGTGATGTGACAAAGAAAACGTGCAGACACAATCCGAAGTGTAAGGCACGCTGCAAGAGCAAAGTACTCGCACTTTGGTCGTCCGGCACGAACCGTCGAGAGCGGTTTCGCCGTTCCTTGGCACAATAGAGTATGCAGGATAAACAACATACCTGTGCACGTCGCGCAGCTCACGGCAGTTGCTTCCGTTAACCAGCGCCGGGCCGTGCGCTAGGCCTAACACCAGCAGCACTTGCTCAGCGGCACGAGCCCACAGAGCCGGCTTCGCGATCTCGGAGAGGCGTGGCGAAAATAGGTAGAGCAGACCGCGGCCGGCACCGGTCAGCCAAACGGTGCCCACAGCCAGAAGCGCGATCATAGCAATGGGCAACACCAGCGCTGACGTCGGGGAACGCCGGCGCAAGGCAGCCCACACGATGGTCCAGGAGGCGGCCAGGCAACCGATGAGCTCGGGACGGACGCCTACCTGCTGGTCGCTATCGGTCGCCATGCCTAGGGATGTGTGGCTGCGAGATGACCGTTCAGAAACCAGATAACGTCTTCAATTCCTATACTGCGACACTAGTCTGTGCTCGGGTACAGGTCACGAAAAAAGCGGCGTCTTCCGGTCAAAGGAGCCCCCTCGAGCCAATGGTGTCGCCCTGTCAATGTGACGTCGTGGCAGACCGCCTCCGTGCTGCATTCAAAAGAGAAATGAGAGCGCGGCGCGGATGCGGTCTTCCGGAACGTCATGTTGACAGAGTGGCTCCATTGACTGGAGGGGGGATCCTTTCACGGGAACACGTCGCTTTTTTCGTGCCCTGTACCCGAGTAGAGTATGTGTGCTCGGTCTGCAACCGGTGCCCATTACGTGCGCATTAAAGTATTGAAATAATAATAGACATGCGCAGGGTTCTTAATTATGGGGTGAAACGGGATGTTCACAGAAGCGTCTCGCCCGCCCCCCCCTTTCCCCCGCCACTTTTCAAGCCTCTGCCATTGTGCAATGTCGATTCTGAAAGGCTTGCTTTGTAGCGTTCTCATTGTCCATGCGGCATTCAGAGCATGTGTATACTAAGCTCCAGCTTTAGGATTTTCAGATGAATTCGCTGCTTAAGAATCGTCGTCCCTGTAACGAATAAAAGACAACCTAACAAAACAGTTAGAACCTTCCCATGTCTTCACGTAGAAATAATAATAAAATGGTTGGCTAGTGAAAAGTAAGGCACATTGGTTACATTGAAATTAAGGTAAGCAATGTTCACAGCCCATGAACACAGAAGCTCTGATACGATACGAAGCAGCCAGAAAATTAGCCCCTACTTGGGCACTTACGATATACGAGCTACAATACTCACAAGAAGTGCTCGTTGACGCTTTCGGTGATGTTGACGCATCCCTTTGTCACTTGTCCTGGGGCGCACAATCTCTGCGTTGTAATAACAGGCACTGTATACGTCCGACATTTTCAAAGCATAATGATTGATTTATCCACGTCGTTTACTGCCTAAAAATATTCATATCTGTCCATGAAATGTTTCTAAATGGCATAACCTGTCGCCTGTTGCAAAACTTCCCTAAGTGGTACCCCTGCTATGCATGTGATTATTGCTAAAGCAAATTGAATGCCTGTTCTTGTTTTCAGTGCCATCTCGTCCGAAATTTGAGGCTAAACAAACTACCAAGTTCGGAAAAGGTTTGCGAGGTAACACGATTTTATGGACTGCGAGCATTATAATCTGGGTCGTACATCGAAACCGGAAGGGCCACATTTACGTAAACTAAAATCTTCCGTGTCGTTTTCACGAGAGTGGTGAGGATACGCTCACAGAGACATTCACAAGTATCGTTTATACTGTTGTCGCTATACACCAGGCGGCAATGAGCTTTCGCAACATTCCTAGTGCTTCATAAGATGTGCCCAACTAAAGTTCCCGACTTTGACCACAAGTGTCAATGCTTGCAAACCACAACTACTAGCGAGCATATCTCTTGCTGAGGGGCGCTAAAAGATGAGGCAAGAAAATAGGGCACAATGTGGCCGTGTGCTGCCTTCTAGTTATATTGCTTGACACTTCTCTTAAGATGCCCTGGAACACTTTTTCAAGTAATCCTGGATCGACATCACCAAAGAAGTTCATTGCGTTCTTGTTTTCTTTGAACACATTCACGCTTCCGTAATGACGATATGCTTGCCGCCAGAGCCACGGCGTGGGCGTGGTAGCACCCAAAGGCGTCCGCGGTAACTGCATATGCGAATCAGTCTTCTTTCTACGCAGTCTGTGCCCCGCTAGCGACGTGATTTCCTGAGAGCAGAGGTGACGTTTTGCAGCTGTACTTTTGAAACGAAGTACTTTTAAACGAAATCTCCGCGTACGTGTTGTAGGAACATTTGGCAGGCATGCCCACAGCATCCTCGGCGACTAATTGACCGCGTTTTTTCGCTACATTCGAAAAGCGTTGCAGTGCGGCGTTAAGAAGTTTGACAATGTAGGAACAAACAAGTTCATGGTTGAACATTTCAGCGCGGAACGTACTTATCCGCCGGGTATTTTCAGTTTATGAGTGAAGCAGAACTATCTTTAGAAAGAGGGCACCATGCACGCTTTCCGACCTCCATGAAGACATGGAGGAAAGAGCACCTACTGGGGACTGAACACATGGCGCAAAGCGTTGTGCGCAATAGCCGTACCTCGCCTGAGAACAAGTCGTACTCAGTAACCCGTTCGTATACAGAGAGAGAGAGAGAGAGAGAGAGAGAGAGAGAGAGAGAGAGAGAGAGAGAGAGAGAGAAAGAACTTTATTTTCGTTCATAGAAGATATTCTCTTCTTATGCCGAAGTGTTGAAGTCGATAACAAGGAACACGTAGTACACAGTCAAAGGTTCATTCATTCATTCGTGCATGTGGGTCACACGCAAGTGTCTGGACCTGAGGCTTACCCTGGAGCCAGGGTGAAAGCAGGTCTCGAGCGACCTCTTCTCCCAGAATCCATGGCAGCCGGCCCAACGCGGAGGCAGTTCGGAGAAGGCGAGCAGCAGGTGCAGCACGGCCTCGCCCATTACAGCGCCCATGGAAGCAGCGGCGCATGCGCAAACTAGCGCTATGCTCACTTCGACTCCTGCAATACAAGATTTCGATAAAAGTGGCAGGTGGCAGAAAGAGGACGGCCACAACAACAACAACACCAACAATATTAATAATTATAATTCGAGAAAACATCCATAGTTCAATGAAGAGATAACTGGAACCTTTCTTACATCCTCAAGGAATATAAGTATAGTGCTTTGGTAAACATAGTTCAAAGTACGGTTGAAAAATTGAACGAACTAGTGAATTTGTATTTGTTCACCTGGGGCAGAATAATATGAAGGGGAAGCCGTAAAGGATACTGAAATCAGTGCCTTGACGATGTGGTTGCTCCTTCGCGCATTACGGCAGTTCACAGAACGTTTTCATTGAATTGACTGTTCTTTCGATCTATCTCTGGATAATTGCAATTACATACGTAGAAATAAAAGGACAACCATAAGAAAACTTTACGTAAATGAAAGATGATTTCTAGAATATAATCGCGGATCACTGCTGTGACAGAACGTTTTACCGATTTGGTGGCAAAATTACTGAGCGTAGCTAGCAGGGTGAAAGCAATCGTTTGACGTAGGTGTTACGAGGACCAGACATGTAGCAAATATTGCGTCACAGGAATACTCTCTCCACAGCAAGGAAGGGTGCGACCAAAAAAACAAGTGATCTGTCTACCTCTTGTCGCCGCGAGAAGTCAACTGGTTGCGGCCTGCGTTTAGGGGAGTGTAGACGGCGACAGGGAGAGCTGCGTCCCAGTCAGGTCCCCAATATACTTTGACAGGTGGTAATAATGTGCTCTCTCTCGAAATACATTGTATGTAGAAACATATTTCCTTATTGTACAGATAGTGGCTTAGAGTTATAACTTTGTGGAGGAACAGCAGCCTTGAAGTAAATGACAGCTATAGGGGTTATTTACGATTAGAGCCCTGATTTGCCGATAATTTTGATGTGCGTGAAGGGAGAGTTACAATATTGGGCTAGGTACCAGAATATCATCCGATGTATTTCCTATTGTCACAAATTTCTTTTTAATAGCTAAGAGTGAGCTTAGATTGGATGTTTTTATGCTGCAGACCAGGTATGAGTAGAGAGCGGAGAAAGCACCAACGAGTAGTAGTGGTCTCGCTTTGTAGTGCTAGCTTGTGCCGCACAATATTTTTACAACATTTAGAAGTCTGCTCATTTTAAAGCAGAATACATGACAAGTATATGCTTAGCCTTCCCATGCATTGTATATTTCGATGTCTTTCGGTTCTAAATATGATCATCAGCAAGTTTGTAAGTTATTCTATGGCCTCTTCAGTGTCACTTTTGCAATTGTATTAAATAATTTGCTTGCGTTAGCGCCTGCATTGGTTTTGAGTTTGAAAAGCCGTGAACTATTTTGTTTGTTTTGTTGAAAGGATCTCCTGTTAATTCCTTTGCATTGATATTCTGAATTTAAATGCATTCTGCTATGAAACAGTCTTCACTACCTGCACTTTTGTGCTTTTCAAAATTGGCAATAAGAGAATATTTGTGTGCCCTGCCTATGTTATCATCGGCTGTACAGAAAGAATATTCTTCCCGCGGAGGTTTGGCAAGCACAGCTCTCTCAGCTTATAGTCTAATAGGATAGAGTAGTAAAAATGGTGCAGTCAAGTCCAAGAGATTGAATAGCGATCACCATCAAATGTTGATTCCGTAATCAAATATTGGGATTTTGCTCTCGCAGTAAGCTCTTCACATATAACACGTTTTTCAACAGAAACCGACGCCTAAATACCGTTGGACATGCCCGGCTCCTCCGCGTACAACTCAGATTGAAAATAAAGTAGGAAATAACATCTGCAAAAGCCGAGCATTCAGCTTCAAGACCGTCGCTGAGGCTGACTGTTGGATAAATGATGACGTACACACTAAAGGCCGTAGTGCGTACTACACTATGCAAGGGTAGAAAGCCAGTCGTGAGCTTGGTTTATTAGCTTCGGTATGAAGCGCTGTTGACAGCAATCAATTCAAAGTTTCACGTCTTGTACAGCGTTGCCAATGAGCTTAAATGCGATATCAAAACAGCTTAGCCGATGCAGTCGCAAAATGTACGCTCTTGCTTTCTCTTCCGCTTGTATTGGTGGAAATGAAAAGATTGTTTTTTGTTCTTTTTTTGTTTTTGGTAGTCGGAGCTAAATGAGTGAAATAGTTTGTGGTGCCTCTGTTGGATAGCTTTGCACAGCGGGTTGTGACAGCTAGAGCTACAAGCAAATGATGTTTTCCGGAATAGCTTTCTGCGCAAGTCAGAAATGCAGGCGTTCGTTATGGTTTTGTAGTTGAAGCAACATAAGTGAAATATTTTGTTGTGCCTCCATTGGATATCTCCTTGCTTTTATTGCGCTTTCGCACGGTTACACCTAAGCATTCGCGCTAACTATTTTTCTGAAGGCATTCATGCGCATGTTGAGAATGCGCGCAGGTGTTGTTTGATGGATTTCGGGGGTTTAACGTTCCAAAACCGCGATCTGATATGAGAGACGCCGTAGTGTAGGACTCAAAAAAATTTCGACCACCTGGGTTTCTTTAACACGCACTGACATCGCACAGTACACGTGCCCCAGCATTTGCCTTCTTCGAGATGCAGCCGCCGCGGCCGGGATTCGATCCCGCGACCTGCACATATTGTTTAGCTTGATGTAATTGGGACAGTAGAAGGTACCTTCCCGTGTGTCTTTTAGTGGTCGCTCTTAACGCCACAAATATCATGGCATTAAAGGGGAACTGCGGCGGCTTTTTCTTTTCTTAAACCATGTTGTGATATCGCTGGTATTCTATGACATTTATAGTCCTGCAGCCGGCAGGTAGATTCAGTTTGTAGAGAAACTCTATAATTACTTCGTATAACCAACAGACGGATGCGTTAGAAGCGAAACTGAAAGGTTAGCCACTTTCTGTGGCGTATAGGATGACGTCACAGCCTCCCCGCCGTCAAGCAAATGGTGCTCGTGGAAGAAAAGCGAAAGTGGCGATGTCGACCGACGATGCAGCGGCCTGTACCAGCTTAATTGAACTTGAGAGCGACAATATGAGCTCTGAAGACTTGTCTCTTTGTTTTTGATTGCTTCCTTAATCGACAGGCAGCGCTGCAGGGAATGGTATCAGAAACATAGGGTGCATCGCATTCAAAGTTCTAGAAACCCACTGGGAATATTTAAAATTCTTTTCCAGGAAAATTTTCCTGAAAATATTTCCAAAATTATTTGCACGCGCCTAGTTTTGCGCATGCTATTAGAGTAGTAAGGGGAACTGAAATGTTCATTGAGATTAGTCAACATAAAAAAAAACAACGGTCGCCGGAGTCGCTCCTTAAGTTACCACCTCAGCCGTCAATGTATGTTAGTATAGCGCAGCTACGTACCCTTTGCGATGGGCAGGCAGCGCGTGAGTGCACCCGGACCGAGGCAGGCGTAGTGTCCCAGCAGCAGCTCCAGGTAGAGCAACGGGTAGCCCAGCACCGGCAGGAGGATGGTGTACGCCAGCAGGAAAGACCCTGCACTCGACAAGCGCAAGACGTCTATGTGAATGTCACGAGTGCGAGCGTGGATCTCGGGAGCGCTTGCTCCGATGGATTGAGAGAGTGAGACGGAGGCGACGTAATCGTCAACAAAAAACAAAAGAGACGTTACTTTATAAAACGAACACCAAGACATGAAATAGATGAACAAACATCAAACCGCACACCAAAAGAGAACTAGGGAAAAACAAACTAAGTGAACAGCCTAAAATAGCCAACTACCCATCCTCCGCGTTGGGCGCAGTCCCACCGGGAGTCTCTTAACACTGTGCCTCGCGTTTATGTCCGCGTTGAAGGCCCGCCGCTCAAAGGGTAGTTGGACACTCATACATTGCATCCGTCGCGGTGCGTTTCGAAGTCGGTGATCTCTCGGTGTGTCGTGTCCCGTCGCTGTCGTCGACAGATGCTACTAGTGGTGGCCGCCGCTCACGCAAGGTCCGTCCATGTCTGCCGCCTTGCTTCTCCTGTGACGTGGCGAATCACCGATTACGCCTAGCCCAGGCCTCCTTCCTAAGTGCTGCTCGGTCTCCCACAAAGACCGGTCCTCTGCGGCGATTCTTCTGCCGGTCGTCCCGTTCTGCCGGCGAAGGTGGAGCGCTGCGGGTACGCCGGGAACTGCTGAAGTTCGGCCGCTGCCACTCCGAAGTCCGTGCTCGATCGTAAGCCAGATCGACGGCACCCCGGAGCCCGACGCCCTTGTCTCCTCGTCACCAGTCCGTAGGTGGCCAGACACCCTTCGTCGACCGGTGCCGCGCAGAGAATGCCAGCCTAGCCTTCCCCATCACCGATCTCTCCTCGGGTTGCGTGCCGCGAGCCCGCTGGCAACCAGTCATCAACCCCGACGTGTCCACGGCGTGTGCTTTCTCTGCCACTTCACCGATCTCGCCGTTTCGCCTGGTAGTCTGTGTTTGTGGGCCCCTCTTACTCATGACAGTGAACTAAGCAGTTCGGCATTAGTAGAAATTCAGAAGCTGCGAGCCGCACAAGCCGATGGGAGATAGTACTTTTGAGATAGAAATGACCAAGGAGGTTGTTTTTATACCCCCTTGGAAACCACGCGAGCAAAAAATGGAAGCCGTATTTAGAACAAAAAAAGAAAAAAAGAAGTCTAAGCCACATTTACTGTAGTGAAAGTTGCACGAAGTGCGGAGCAGAGATCGCCTCATCCCGTTAATGACGACTAGTTCACGGCTATTTAAAGACCCTTCTGACATACACAACTGAAACCCTCTCACATTTTCGCATTTCAATAAGAAAAAATCGGATAGCAGTAAGTTCGCTTTGCAGTGACACTCTAAAGCTAGCAGGCACATCCACACCACAAGGCTCTGTACTATGCCCCACAGTTTTTAACGTCGTCGTGGCAATATTCCCGCCGCTGTTGCACACCATCCCGAACATGCAACATGCTCTATATGCGGACGACTAGGGGCTCAGACGGACAAATGCCATGCTGGCTGCAAGAAGCAGTGAACGCCGTGTGAATTATGCACGTGCCAGCGTGCTAACGTGCTCCGCAGAGAGCTCGTGCGCAGTGAAAAGTCGACGACAACATCACCCGAATCACAGTCACGTCAAAAACTCGTATACTATGTCACAGACAGAAACTCAGAATTCCTTGCCACGATATTCAAAACACACCTAAAGGGAACCTACACCACGGAAATCACGGAACAACGAGTTTCCCAAGTCACGCATATGATCCGCGGCATTACACGCCAGAGGAGTGGACTTCTGGAATAGGACAGCCTGGGAACAGCGAACGCCTGAATAGTAAGCTGGATTACATGTCTAGTTCCTCACCAAAAGCTAACGCTGGCCAAGACGCTCTCCTCAAGGCCAAGAGGAGCATCAACGCAGCACTAGGGGTACACACGTATACGCATACCTCGAACAGCTCCTAGCGATGGGCGCGCATAACAGGCTATAAAGGAGCTAATCAAAGCTCAACTCAATGGCCAGGTACGAAGGATTCAAAAAACCCAAGTGGGAGAACAGCGACTTCGCTGGGATAAGCTCAAAGTCGGTGTGCGTAAACACGGTCGCGAAGCAACCGCCCACAAACCGCCGAAGCCATGGACCCGGAGCGCAATGTTGGGCGCAGGCAACAAGGGTGAGAGTGCGCCATGGGTCATACCATTGCGAATTCGCCATAAACCTTCCTTACGCCGACCCCATCGGTCATATTTACCGATTCATGAGACGCCTGTTGAGCCTACATGCGAGGCGTCGTCTCGGATCACGCACTGCGCGTTTGGCACATCGCACACCAAGCAGCACATTATATAGTTTCGACTAGTGTGGACCTCCGGGCATGTCTCTCTGCCCGGTCCTGACTGAGAACATGCAGCTGCCCGAGATCTCCCTTACCGGGAACAGGAGGAAGAGCTGTCCAATTCGGGCGAGGAGGACACAAATGTGAACTTATTGTATATCGACGTACTCTGACACACACGTGAGAATCAGAATCAGAAACAGAATCAGAAATGGTTTTATTTAGTCGTCAAATTAATTACAAAATATGTGTATACAGAAGGAGGTCCCATAGTCAGAGACTGAATCGGGACCTCCTACAGTAGTGAACATCGAAAAAATTAATTGGTACAGTAAACAATGGTGCGGAATACAAGCAATAAAATACATCGCAGGCAAAAGAAAGGAGTTCTACTTAAGACAAACAATAGCAGAAAGCAGCAACAAAAACCGAAAATAGACAGCGTAAAAAATAAAGGTAATTCAGCTCTGCTAGACAGTTTTCAAATAATAACGTGGTGAAAGACAGCAAGAAATAAGCGACGAAGAAGAAAACAATGTGGTGAGATCAAATTCCAGCTATGAGGGATCATGATGTGATGATTCGTCAACAGTACGTTGTGAGAATGCATGAAAGGGAACGGGAGTAATAGAGGTGACCAAAACTAACCAGATTATGGAATGGATACGAGGAAAGTCTTCAGTTCTTTTTTGAATATGGCGACTTGCACCTTCGGTTTCCTCCGCCATTCTCTACGGTGACCCTAGAGGATGCGACCGCAGTGCAGTCAACTGCAGGTGAACACATTCCATAACATCTGCTTTTACTTATCCGCCACCCAACTTCTCCACCCTGACACGCGCCTCGGATGCGGAGCGATTCGAACGTTATTTGACGTAACGCTGGAATGCCGTCCTCCGCCGTCCGGGTAGACTGCTATTTCATCTCGTATCCCAACCTCGCAAGACTGGGAGGCCAAGCTGCGCGAGGGAAGCCCGAGTCGCCATCGGGCGCTGGATTACAATGCGCGAGGCGTGGCAGCACTCATTGGGGCTCTGCATAAGGGCAGCCACCCAAAAACAGTTCAGCGATCTTATGTTTTTTTCTCTATCTTTTTGTGTTTTTCTTGTGTATCGTCAACCTTTCGAAGTATTCTCGCTTAATTTGATAGCGGTATGCGATTACTTACCTTCTATATATATCTTTTATTTTAAAACACTAAAGTTGTTTTTTTTAAGCGTTATTAATCTGTGCACATTTAAACGTGGCTTGGTCAGTTCGTAGCATGTTGTGGCCCTATTTCTGCTGCCTTGCGAGCGACACGACGTGAAATGTCATTACGCACAGCAGCCCGGGCCCATACAGTGCTCCGCACTTAGAAGTAAACTACTCAGAGTGTACACTGCGTTTACCTTGGGAGAACTGTAGCAAGGCGCCACTAAAAATGTCTTAGAAATGCACACGAAGTGTTCCGAAGCCTTCAGTACACGGTTTTGGCAGGAATAAAATTTCTAGCCCATTTGCCTTTAGCCTGGAATAAACATCCTCGAGAAACAGGCTACTGAGCGCAGCTTCTACATTCGTACGAAACCGAATTCGCTTTCGATTATCAGAATGTGCCCAGAAGTCGGTGTTAGCAAGGTTGTGGCTGGCCTTATATGCCTTAGTTGGAGGTAACCTTCAAAATTAAGCAAATAACCGCAAGAAATCTCTCCAAACAGTACAAATTTTATATCGCAATAACATTGTTGCAAGCCACACAAAAATCTACCGGGCGTTTCAGGGAACACTTTCAAAAATCCTAGAGGTGGCAGCCACAACATAATATTCTGCTCAGGTAGTGCCTGGCCGGCCCGAGCATTTGGATGGCTTCTTACGAGGAGCCATCCTTTCTGCCCATGCAACGAGAACTTTCTGTGATCGCCGATCGGCCGCTCTGCGCTCTTCGTACGTTTGTTGTGAGCGAGCTGGCACAAGCGACCTGGGAGTGGGCAAGTGCTCACACACCCAAAGAATGTGATTTTGGGTAAAAAGAAAATTGTTAAAGCTCTTTCGGGAAAAAAAAAGCAAACTGTCAATTTCTGCCGACGGTGACTGCGAAATTTGTGTGAATAGAGCAACGTATGAAACGTTACTGTCTAATGAATTATCAAATTAGGAGCGTTTTGCAGTTGTTGCCAATGGCGGGCCCATAGCAACAGAGACGATAGCGTGCCCGTTTTTAAAAGAAAAAAAAAGATCATTCTTCGAAGCCCTGCTCCCCACGATATTCCTGTGTTTCTTCTTGCATGAAACCAAAAACTCGCTGTTGAAGGAATGCAAACGCAACGTCCACTGGTGACGTATCCCAATGACTTCGGTGGGCGATGCGAAATGTACGGGCTGTCAATTATAGCCCCGTTATTCTGAGATCCTGTTCCAGCCTCTTTGTTTCACTAAGTGCATGTGCAAAATATAACGCTCGCTTCTGCCAACGCTGACCCTCGAGGCTTCCTGACTATAGAATAAAAAAAGAATTAGAGGCCGCAATATTCGCAGAACCGCGGATGCTCCACTTGCACAAGACGGCCATCGCACTCTGTGCGCTCAATCTTGTTTTCTTGCGAACGAAAATCCCACGTTTTTTTTTTTTTTTCATCTGCAAGGCTTCAGACAATGCCATTTTCTTTAAAGACCAATATGACATTGTCTTACGCGGTTTTCTTGCGAAGGAAAATCCCACGTATTTTTTTTTTTTTATTCTGCAAGGCTTCAGACAATGCCAATTTCTTTAAAGACCAGTATGACATTGTCTTACGCGGTCCTATCAGCTCGCCATTAGAAAAAACGTGAAAATCAAGTACTCGGAAATTCAGTTAGTGCACTTGAATACTCTGCAAACTATATAGCATGCCCTAGACAATTTGTGACGTTCGCCGCATTTAAGAGTTCTTTCCTGAGGAATGTTTTCCGTTTTCCTCGAACAACCTATCTTTCATATTTTGAAATGTTTGCTCAAACACTCTGTTAGCCACCGATAATTAATTGCATGAAAAATATAAATAGTGACACATGATCATAATAGTTACTAAATTAGTTATGATAACGAGGACGAATACAAATAATGGGTCGGAGTTGAGTCCTAAAATCGAAAATTGATTATTGTAATGGGTGCAAATATTATTGCGATCATAATGATAGTGATAGTAGAATATACCAATACTCAATAATGACGATAACTGAACGAGAAAGAAAATGACCTGGCGAAACAAAAACCAACAATTAAAAAATGGAACAATGGGTTGCGATATGATTAGTAAGCTAAGGTAAACGGTAAACCGTATTGGAGGAATGCAGGAGCATCAGAATAACTAAGAAAAAAAAATGGAAATAATTTAGCGGAAAAAGAATTAACGCTTCAAAACCGACGGAGTGAGCTTGCACGTCACGACTGGATTCACGAAACGCTAAAATGTGGTGGTGCAGGTAGGTCAATAACGAGCATTGCACCGGAAAAACGACAATGACCTCAAGAAAAAAAAAAGATTAAGGCTCAAACACCGGTGGAATGAGTTCAGGAGTGGGCACCACGTTCAGAAAACTCTGAAGGGTGGGGAGACGTGTTCATTATTAGCGTGACTCAGCAAACGAAACAATGACACTAAAAAACGGTGGAATGGGCTCGGACGCCCGTACCAAGTGTGGGGAACAGAAACGGAAGGCAGTAGAAATCAGCCATGAGCGCGATTAAGCAATAAAAAGGGGGAAGACTCCGCAAAAAAATTTAATCCCCAAACCGATGTGATGTGTTTGAACCAGTTTGACTAAATGAAATTTGTTGTAAGTTTGAACCACTAGGTTATGCGTGCGTCTGCCGAAGGACTTGGCTTTTGCCTTTACATATCTCTTAAGCAATAGGTAGCATCGTCAGAATTTTTCATGGCACGAAGTCTTCGGGACACGAGCGAGCCGCAGCCGTCTTTCTCAAATTCCGGAGAGACGAAAAGATTGTGGGAGCCATTTTGTTCAGAGAATGGGCGAATCAGGCATAAGACTTGCAGGCTATCACCTCCTTGGCTGCATGTCAAAGATAGCGCGCACAATATAAGGTATAATACGTAAAGATTGGCTCACAGTTTGGCTCTGGATAAAAAGGAACTATCGCGCGCTAGTTGCGTTGCTTCACTAGCTCAGTCCCCATAACTTGAACGTTGGCGCCTGTGCGTTCTTTTTACTCCTTGGAAGTTTCGTTAGACCATACGTTTCCCGTGGTTTATAGGCATCAGCACCGAGCCGGCGTTATGTCAATACAGGAGGTTCACGAGAGGTGCTCTTTAACTTTCCGCCTCTTGGACGTGTCTGCTTCTGCCTAATGTCATCACCGAACCAATCTTAGTACATGTACTTCTAGATTCCAATGAGGGGTCGAAAACCTCAGGGGGCTGCGCTCACCGCGCCGAAGCACATTCCGTTCCTCGCATTTGTGTAGAGACCCTGTAGCTCCAAGAGCATCGTGTTTATGATGCTCTTGGAGAAATAGCGCCCTCTTTTTACCCCCCTCTCTTGCTGTACATGCGGCAAGCGTGCCAGTGGTGTTCTATACCAGGCAGCACAACTCCCGTTCATGAGAACGAAATATTACCTATTTTAGACACTTTCATCAGGATTTGGAGATATATGCAGGCGGCGCCATCTCTCCGTAGCGGCCGGCTTGCCCAGAAGTAACGGAATGGGGATCAGGTCAGAGATAATAATACCTGGCGAAGCAGACTAGTTATCAAAATCGACTCGGGAATCTATATGGCAGACCCCCACAGAACATCCCACTAAAGATCACTAGCATGGCACTAAGTACGCGCTTTCCCAAGACATTTTAATCCTTTAATGTAGCCTTGAAGCTCCAATGCCCAATTCTGTCAGATATACAAACGTTCTCGGAAATTATGCGCTTTCTGCCACAACTTTACCAGAATGTTGCAGTTCGTCCCTCTGTAAGGTCCATAAGTCGATTGTCATAGCTAGTTTTGTTCGGCATATACGATTACTTTGGCCTATTGCCCCCTTAGCTAGGACAAAACGCTGTAGCTGCCGCCCTTCAAGGAAACGCACAGGAAGGCGGTTATTTATACGCACTATGGAACACCGAAGTAAAAGGCGATGTATTTTAGCGCCAACTTCACGAACAGATGGTTCACCTTCGTTTTAAGCACAGTGAAGTCGAAAGAAAATTACGGGTACAAGTTATAGCTCGGGTTCAACAGGCACCCTTTCTCTCAGATGCAGTTCCGGTTCGGAGAAATAAAACTTTATTGGGTTCGCGAACCGGTTAGGCGCAGTAAATTTCACATTTGACTTCGACAGCGCATTTTGTGCTAGCCTGATACACTCCGAGCAACACTGCTCATGTGGCGGCATCCAGAAGCTCACCAGGACAGGAATTCACACTCATAACAAGAAACTAGCGCGAATAAAGCAAGGAAATATTTTGTGTTCCATCAATAATGTGGCCTCCGTAATACGCGTAATTGTCGCCAACACGCTAGGCAGCTACCACGAGACGTCAAGTACGTACCTCCACCGTTGTCGTAGAGCAACGCTGGTAGGCGCCAAGCGCTGACGAGGCCGAAGCCAATGCAGGCGCATGAGAGCGTCAGCTGGAGTTCCGAGGCCCATTGTCGGCGCTCGGGCGGGACCGGATGGGCCAAAGGCAGGTTTCCACCGGGGTGAATAGCACCGGACATGTCTTTTCGCTGTAAGGCCTAGTTCTTCTCCTCGTGCTGGCTCGGTGAATGATGATGACCATGAAGACGACGATGGTACACGCGCTGGCGTTGCCGTTCGACTTTCTCCCGGCGGGTGATGACGATGACGCTTGCCAAGCTTCCAGATAATGTGAGCAGTGGAAAGCAAGCGGACAGGGAGGGAAAACATTTAAAGGGCAATTCCGGCGGTTTTTTCACCGTATCCTGATATGGCTATTTTATAATAGCACTCATAGTCCTGTAGCAAGGTTCAGTTTGCTCATAAACTCGCCAATAATTTTCAATACCCGAATGAGAAATGCGTTCAAACTGAAACCGAAACTGGTAGACACTTCTTGCAGCGTATATGATGACGCCCCAGCCTTCCCGCCATCAGAAATAAAGAGCTGGCGTCCGAAAAATGAAAGTGGCGAAGACATCCGACGGTATATTGAGCTATGCAAGCTACACCGATCTTGACAGCGACGATTTGAGCGCTGAGCTTTGGCCGTTTGATTCTGATGGCCCGCCTGCTCAGGTGGTAGGTAATGACGTCAAAAACACAGGGCTGACCGAGTGCGAATCCGCTAAAAATATTAATGTTAATTTTCAGAAAAACTAAATAATTTTCAACCGTCTGGTTTGGAACATATTGTTTCAGTAGTGAGAACATTTATTTATAGCCCCGCCATGGTGGTCTAGTGGCTAAGGTACTCGGCTGCTGATCCGAGGGTCGCGGGATCGAATCCCGGCCGCGGCGGCTGCATTTCGATGGAGGCGAAATGTTGAGGCCCGTGTGCTGTGCGATGTCAGTGCACATTAAAGAACCCCAGGTGGTCGAAATTTCCGGAGACCTCCACTACGGCGTCTCTCATAATCAGAACTGGTTTTGGGACGTAAAACCCTACAAAACAACAACATTTATTTATATCAGTGGAAACTAGGAAATAGCTGGAGTTGCCCTTTAATGATGTGCAGGAGATTTTTGCCTGGCCGAGGGCCTGAGCAAGTAGACATGTGCTACAAGGAAGTCAACTGGAAGAGAAACTGTTGTTTTGTTACCCTACATAAAGAAAACGGGGGACAAGAGACCGGTTAAAGTCAGAAATATTAGCGGGAAGAATAGGGGAAGCCCGCAAAAAATAGGGCAAGTAAGCTGGACAACTAACCGCAGCTTTTGCAATAGGCCACCGCTGCCTCAGAACTAGAGTGTGTGGGGCCGGGTCCCGCTCGACGCCATGTTTAGCGTGGAATGTGTCCGCATCCCCCTCTCCCCAGCTTGACGGGTCGGCGGCCCGCCCGTTTGCCCCATGTGGTTCTAACATAGGCTGCCATTGGGCAGCGAGAAATTCCTAGAATGTTTGCGCGTTCTGGCATTTCTGGTTTTAGAGATACTCGGGAGAGCTTGCTGGGTCTTGGAGAGGTGCGCACGTACTTTTGTGACCCTCCGGCCGACCGGGCCATCGGTCGGATGGCGTGCCTCTGCAAGCCCCGGCGACCACGGCGGCGACCTGCGACCGACGCCCCTGTCTGTACGCTCTTCTATTTTCCTTTTCCGAGGGCTCGCCGTCGCGGGTGCGCTAGCCGGGGTTAGGCTCTCCTTCCTTGCATGGTTATTTTTGTGTGTTATTGCGTGTTCGCGTGTTGTTAATCGTTGTTGTCCTTTGTGTTTAATTCAATCTTTCATTCGGCCTTGTATAATTTGCTTTCATTTAACCTTTCATTAAATCACCATGCACGGAGAGTTGCGCCTAATGTTCTCTTTCGCCGCGTGCGACGGTTCGTGCTGCCCTGCCTCGAGTCGGGCCGCGGGCCGAAGCGCGCGGCAGCGCGGCGGTGCATGGCTGAGACGGCGAGCGCGCGGACGCGACGACCTCATTCTCTGCTCGTTGAGTGCTCGAACCCACTGCAGGGGGTTGCTAGCGGCGATGCCGCTGCTAACAGTAGTTAGTAGTAGAAAGAACCCCTACAAGTGTTGCCGACTTCCCATCTGACGGCTTCTTCACTTAACCGTGAAATAAACGTCACAATGCATGAAACAGCTTGGCCACATTGCTGCTTTAATTTGTACGCCGTGGGTAGATGACTCATGTATTTTTACTATTTTTTTCGTAAATCGTGCTTTCACCATTCACGGCGGAACTTCAACAAGATAATTCGGCTTCTGGCTGTAAATGCGGACTTATCCAAGCTAGATGCCGAAGAAAAGTCTTTTCACCAAACGGTCCGTGGGTGCAGGCAAAATCTCCTACCTCAAATACCACCCAAGCTGTACAAGAAAACCACACTGCAGCGCTCAAAAAGGAGGAACATATGCTATTAAATAGTTTGAAAACAAGGATACTACTGATGATGTCTTGCTCGTAACTGAAGAGTCAAAGCTGGGCATCCGAGTTCTCAGCGCAGGGCTTGTAGCACTCGTATAACACATAAAAACTAAGCGTTATCCGTAAGGGCAAATTCACTTCGCGGCAAAAATGCCTTCCAAAAAATTCTGCAAAAAGGCGAGCTTGTCGCACTGTAAATCGTGTACCGATGATGCTTGAGGCGTAGAACCAGTATTCTGCGAACACGTTGTTGTAAACGCCCGAACGAGTCTGAAAACCGTGAATAAATTTTCACGGCACGCTCACGCTTACCAGTACGTTTTCTGGGCTCTAAAGGGCTTGGCCTTTCATTTCATGCAAAAAAACGCCAACTGAAAATTTTCTTGGCAGTACTCCTTTAAAGGCCCGTGTTTCGGGTAGCGCTGCACCCACCTGAAGATGAAAAAGGCAGGAAAATATATGCGCGGGTGGCCGAACGCGTAGCACTACGAACTCAGGAGCAAGGGGTTCCCAGGCTCCATTCCCCGGTGGCCGAAGGTTTTTTTTTATTATTTCGTTATTTGCATCTACCTCGAATTTTCGATCAAGGACAACACTGATTTTTCGCTCACAACTAACGACACCGATGCCGACGCCGAGACCGACACCTGAATTCCTGCAAAACGAACTATTTAACGCTATCGCGTTAAAACACAAAATGATAGTGCCTTCATCGTCAGCTGTTCATATGTTCATATCGCAGAAAGGAAATTCGCTGTGCCATTTCGTGATTCTGCATTTGATTGTTTTCTTTATTGCCTATTTTTTCTACCTTTCATAGTTGTAATGGAAAAATTTCTAGTTGCTTTTAGCCATCGCTCAAAATAGGTGAAGGAGTTTTGCGGTCAAACCCAGGGCCAACGTTTTCGAAACCGGAGCGCTTGACAGTACACGGCCATGTGCATGTAATTTTCGCACGAGCAGTAAATGTTAGCATTGAGTCACTTATGTGACACACCCACATATCCGCTACGGGTAGGATCTACAGGTGATTTTATCGCCTGTTAGTGTGACGCATCTCATGCCTATACATGATGTTGTTGATGTCATGGATTTTCAGCCAGATTAGCCAGCGTGCTTACCCTCCTATGCCAATTCTGGTACATGCTAAGTGATCCAAACGCGAGCTCTTGATTTTATGCATGATAGTTTATAAGCGAAAGGCTTATATGTCACGCTTTGCGTTCTCCTAGAAATACTGAGCGAAAAGTCGGATAAAGATTGTTACAAATATGCACAAAAATTGATAAAATCAATTACATCACTACAACCACCCCAAAATTCTATATCCATCGATAGGTAATTGTACGAGACGAATAAATATGCATCATCATAATAGTCATTAATCTAATTGAGATAACGAGCATGACGAGCAGTAAGGATGGGTCCAAAAGCCTGAAGTGCTGAAGTAAAAAAAGTTTACCTTTAGCTTGTGATAATTAGATTATGATGAAATTGATTAATGATAGCAAAGTATAGCAATGACACAATAATGACCATGACTCAGCAAGAACGTCAATGACACAGCGAAAAATATTACCACTGAAACGTCGATCGGTTTGGACATGGGCACTAATTCAAGGAAACTATAATACTTAGATTTAAAAGTAGATTACACAGAATGCACGATTACGCACATGACTCACCAAAGATGATTAGCACGAAGAGCTAACATTCATAAACTATTGAGGTAGGTACGGCTGTGGAAACTAACTTAAATGTGAAGTCATTATGGTAGAACTTGCAGTCACAAGCATGGCTCATCAAACATGACAGTGACTCATCAAAAAAAAAATATTAACGCTTAAAAAACCACCGAAGTGGGTTGGAAAGCGTTCGTTAAGTTGAGGAAATACTAAAGCAGAGTGGTGCAAGTGACAGTCATGAGAACGACTTACGAAAAGCGAAGATTATGCAGGAAAGAAGATGTCAACTCATAACCATGTGGAATAGGCCGGGACCCATTCTACTTCATGCATATCCAGGGTTTGTGGGTTCGAAACACTACGTCCCGGGTTCGTCTACCAAAAATTCTAGCTTTCGCCTTTACATCTCTTGAGCCATAACTAACGTCTTCTAGGAAGTTGTCGCGCCACATTCCGTGTCACTTCTTCCTCAATGTGACCTTCGCATGATACATACAAGACCTTCGCATTAAAACAATATGACCATCAATTACTCGAAAACGTATGACGTGTTTTTCTGGACAAGTGCTGTAGGATGGCTTGATGGGTTCGTTCTTCATTCTTATTTTCTCTTGCTTCATTCCATGCAGCCATACGTTGTGTGATGTTGCTGTGGTGTTCACATATTTGCACAAGCTGTCCTCCATGTGGATTGATAGCTGAACGTGCGCTGCGGCCTTGTGTTTTCTTGTCCTTTTTTTTTTCTTTTGCGTGTAAGCTGCTGGACATTTAGGAACAATCCATCACAAAGTGCGGAAGAAAACACTATTCAAGTACAAGTCTGCTGTTGTTCTTCTTCGTAAAATGTAAAAGCAAGCAGGAAAACTCTTTTTGTTGTGCTCGCACATCTCTAGAAAGCACTTTTCAGATGCGTAATAGAACAAACTGCGTACCTCGAGAATGTTTTTTTTTTCATCCAAGCGCACGCTGATGTTACGTTGCTTAAGCATAGTCTCTAGGATTGAGACGCAGTGCAATGTAAGATCGTTCGTGGGAGACGGATAATGCGAGCGAGGACAAGAACTTACCATCAATCGAAAATACCGTTCCGTTTATTTCCCTGTACGAGCAACTGCATCGCGCAATAATATTTCGGGTGGCTGTAAACACGCTTTCGACTTTTGAAGCAAAGGTTCGATAGTCTTGCCTGCATCGTCGTAGTATACACTCGGACACACATGTGGCGGTAAAATGAAATTTCTCGTCGGGCTGCGCGGTGCGAATGTGAACCACCGAGCCACGTATTTGTGATAAAAACGCGCCAAACGACTTAGCCTTGGTTCGTCACACGCGCGCTTACAAAACGGGGTTTTTAATATGCACGCAGGAGTAGACGCAGTGCACGGTGCATTTGCATTGCCAATTAAGACGCTTTTGGAACGGGATTCTTCTTACAGTGGGGATCACATTGCTTAATTGGGAAAGTGCCAGAAACCGTAGACCATGTATTTTTACATTGCTAGGAGGGCGTTTATTTTTGGAATGTATTAAAGCGAACTATGAACAAAGATTTCCCACTGGACCAGCATGGAATCAGGTTTTTAAATGTTTATAGGGAGCAGAGGGTGCAATTTGATTTAATCATGCTCTTGGGCCTCCACTCTATTTCGAGATCTAGGATGGCAGGGTATCATGCGGATAAAGATGCTCGGCCTTCGCGAATTTATTTCCCTGAAAGTGTAAATTGGTTTACGGAGATCCAAAAAGCCTCCGCTGAACCTCCTGAGTGGCTCTCAAGGGTATAGCCGCTCGCAGCATTGCGCGAATTTTAATCTCACGAAACCAGCACTTGCTGGTGGATAACAGGTGACTTAATGTACAATGAGCATTGTGTAGTTCTATTGACATTCTTGTCTGGCTTGTGTCGTTGTACCAGAGACAGGTAATAAAGAAAAAAAAAGTAGACGCAGTGCAAGTTGCTTGCCCGTAACGCGTGAACGCTCTTCAATGCACGCCGGAAGTGGATTGTCGTTCGGTTTTTTAAGGAAAAGACGCCATTTTCTGCAGCCTATGTCGGAAGCACGGCTCAGGGTCCGTGGGGGCGGGGGAAAAGGCCTGAAAGATATAGAAAGAAGAGTAACGCCGTAGCAGGCAAAAATTCCAGAGGCCCGTGTACTGTGCGTTGTCAGTGCATTTCAAAGAACCCCAGGTGGTCTAAATTTCCGGGGCTCTCCCCTACTGATTCTCTCTGCTTCCTATCTCCCCTGTTTCCACGGACGCTTAGCCGTGCTTCCGACATGGGCTGCAGAAGTTAGCATCCTTTCTTTAACCGAACCACAATCATCATCTATGCGCAGCGGAATGTTCCGGAAATTTAATGTTCTTTCACTCCGGCAAACGGAGAAGGTGCAAACATGTTTGAACCATATATGTTCATGTTTTCTACCAAGAAAGAGAAAAGACAGAAAGACAAATGAAAGTAGGGAATAATGGGAGAAAGAATGACAGACAGAAAGAAAGGAACAAAAGAAAGAGGGAAAGGGAGACCGCAAGAGGAAAAAAAAGAAAGGAAAATGAAGAAATGATAAGAAAGATAGGGAAAGTGGCAGTGAAAGACAGCAAACAATAAATAAAGTAAGAAAGAAAGAGAAAGGTACGCTCAGGCCCAAGATTCTGTTGGGTCTATCTTATTGGGTCTTTCTCAGTGGTACATAAAAGATGGTGGACGTAAAACATGCCTGTCAAATAACGGGAATAGGTTTGCAGGAAAGGCTCTGGTTTTGCAATGGTTGATTTGAGGAGTCTGACGTCCCAAATCTAAGGCCTGTTTATAAGCAGCCGTGTAGTGGAGGGCTCCGGGAAATTTCGATCACCTGACGTTTATGAACGTGTACTGAGATCGCACAGTGCACGGACACTGAAATGCTTCCGCCGTGGTTTGGGCTTCAAACCTGCATCGTTGGGATCAGCAACCGAGTGCCATGGGCCCTAGATCACCGTGGCGGCACTTCGTTTTCCAACGAGGCCCCAGTAAACCACGTAACCTTCGTTTAGTAGTGGCCTCTAGCAAGACATAAAGTGACGAAACGTTACACAAGGTGTGCCTTTGCCCTCACTAAGTCGTTCTTAGGACGTGTGTTACATGTAGCTACTAAAAAAAGTCATGTGTTTGTGGTTATGAGCAGCTGGGCATTATAGATAGCCTGCCAGCTTTGTGTCCCTACTGTGATTTACGATATACCTTTTGACCTTGTCGACGTTCATGTGCTCTTGATGTGTGAAACTGACCGTGAATGGGAAATAGGCTGTGATGATGTTGAATGCACGCTTAAATGAAAAGTAGAACAATAAAGACAAGAGTGCCAGTGTGCCGGCGTAGGCCAGAATACGGACAAAAAAAGATAAGAGGTATTCCGTCGACCATCATCCCGGTGTGGTATCGTCCTTTAGTGTAAGTGCGATATCATGTGTCCGCGATGCTCTAGTGTTGCATGGCAGAGGGTTGGAGAGGCCCGAAGCACCATTTTTGACTTCGGCGATTTTCACTCACATGAAAAAGGTCCACTACAATTTCTTAACAGCGCAACGGCTGCGAAGAGAGAAAAGAGAGGACGCAGTGCAATAGGCGGTAAAAGAATTGCTTTTTTATCTAGGCGCCTAAAAGAGTACGTTACTTTTTGGAAAATAAGTCACTAAGCAAGAAATAAAAGGACAAAAAGTTGCAGTTTATACCTTTGCTCTCTATGAGTACTTTCAGCTACAGAAGTTAAATTCAGCGCTAAAAGTTACATGTTTTTCGCTCTGAGCAGCTGCGCAATACAGATGTCGAGCAAGTGTTGTCTGCCTGCTGCAATTGATGAGATATTTGTGATATTATGGACATTGACTTGCTTTTGATGAGTTATATATTCATTGTGAGTTAAACGAGGCTGTAATGATGATGTAATGAAAGAAACCGACTCCGAATAATGAACACATTTTTCAAGAAACACAAGAATAGGAAGTGGACGTGGAGAAGCCCAAACGGGGAAACAAAGAATGAAATCGACTTCATAATGTGCGAACAACTAAGTATAATGCAAGACACAGAAGTAGTGGGGAAGATAAAATGCAGCGATCACAGTTTAGTAAGGGCAAAGATTGTACTTAACCTAAAGAAGACACGAACTAAATTACTTACTAGAAAAAAATGCAATCTAGAGGTAATCAGAGCGAAGAATGAAGAATTTAAAGTAGCCCTAAGCAACAAGTTCGAAGCATTAGACGAAAACGGTGACGATGTAGAAGAAATGAACAAAACCATAACGAAAACAATCCTTGAAACAGCGATAGAAGTCGGGGGTAAAACAACTAAGCAAACTACAAGTAAGTTGTCCCAATCTACCAAGGACTTAATAAAGAAACGCCAGGAAATGAAAGTAACTTCGCCAAAAGATAAGATTGAATTCGCAGAACTATCAAAATTGATCAGTAAAGCCAGGCAAAGAGATGTAAGAAACTTTAACACGAGAGAAGTAGGGAAAGCTGTAGAGAAAGGCACCAGCATTAAAACGGTCAAACAGAAACTGCACTTAGGGCAAAACAAAATGCATGCGCTAAAAGATAAACAAGGAAACGTTATCAACAGTTTCAACGAAATACTAAAAGTAGCAGAAGATTTCTACTCTGCACTGTACAGTTCTCAGACAGACCATACAACCTTAATAGAAATAGAATCTGGGGAGGACACCGAAATTCCATGTATAACCGCTGACGAAGTCAAAAAAGCTGTCAAAGGCATGTCCCGTGGTAAAGCAGCTGGTGAAGATGGTATAACAGCCGACTTGATTAAAGACGGAGGAGATATTGTACTTGAAAAACTTGCATCGCTCTTCACGAAATGTGTCAAGACATATAGTATACCACGCAGTTGGAAAAATGCGAATATAATCCTTATCCACAAGAAAGGTGACATAAAGGAGTTAAAGAATTATAGACCAGTTAGCCTACTCCCAGTAATATACAAGCTATTTACAAAAGTAATTTCTACGAGGATAAGAGAAACACTCGACTTTAATCAACCGAGAGAACAAGCTGGTTTTAGGAAAGGTTACTCGACAATGGACCACAGCCACGCTATCAACCTAGTAATCGATAAGTACGCGGAATATAACAAACCTCTTTATATGGCGTTTATCGACTACGAGAAAGCATTTGACTCGATAGAAATACAAGCAGTTCTAGAAGCTCTACGTAGACAAGGGGTACCGGACATATACGTGAAAACCACCAACAACATATACAAAGATTGCAAAGCCACACTACTCCTACATGAGAGAAGCAGAGAAATCCCGATCGGGAGAGGTGTGAGACAGGGAGATACGATATACCCGATGCTATTCACTGCATGTTTAGAGGAAATCTTTAAACGTCTAGACTGGGAAGACAAGGGAATTCGAATAGACGGAGAATATCTCAGCAATTTAAGATTCGCAGACGACATTGTGCTCTTTAGCAATGATGGAGACGAACTACAAAACATGATTGATGACCTAAACAGGGAAAGTATTAAAATTGGATTAAAAATGAATAGGCAGAAGACAAAAGTTATGCTCAATAGCCTAGCTAAGGAACAGGAATTTAAAATCGACAATGAACCCTTACAATGTGTAAACGAATACGTATACCTGGGACATTTAATAACAGGAACTCCTAACCATGAAAAAGAAATTCTCCGTAGAATAAGGATGGGCTGGAGCGCATTCGGAAGGAATTACGAAATCATGACTGGAAACTTACCGCTCTCACTAAAGCGAAAAGTATTCAATCACTGCATGCTCCCAGTACTAACGTAAGGTGCAGAAACGTGGATGATAACGAAAAAAACTAGAGGTGAAACTAAGGAGCGCGCAACGTGCAATGGAAAGAAAAATGGTAGGGGTAACGCTAAGAGATAAAAAACGAGCAGAATAGATCAGAGAACAGACAGGAGTAGCCGATATTATTATATCAATTAAAAGAAAGAAGTGGACCTGGGCAGGGCATGTCATGAGGAGGAAAGATAACAGATGGACAGTAAGAGCAACGGAATGGATACCAGGAGAGGGAAAACGTAACAGAGGCAGGCAAAAGGTTAGATGGAGCGATGAAATTAAAATGTTTGCAGGCATAAAGTGGAACCAACTCGCTCAGGATAGGGTGGATTGGAAATCGTTGGGAGAGGCCTTCGTGCTGCAGTGGACCTAAACAGGCTGATGATGATGATGATGATGATGATGATGATGATGTAATGATGGTGATAGTACGCTTAAATGAAGAAGAAACCTGGTATGCCAGCAAGCACAGACATTTTCCAGTTTATGAGCACAAAACTATGACACCTAAAGGCCATAGTTTTTAATGCATTTAATCGTCCTATCAAAGGTAATCGATACAAAGGTGCTTAATCCTCCTAACAGTGCACTCGATACTAAAAGCAGTGAGGCTGCTACCTGTTCGTGCATGTCAAGTACACTGACGTTCATGCAAGTTCGAAGTCCACGCCAAAGGGCGTCATCACTTGGTCATCAAGGGTGTCAAAGGGCGTCATCAGTTGGTCCCGTATCCTCGGAATATAAAGTTCTTACTTGGTTAGATGGGTATGTCATATGACATTTTCGCGCGAACGTGTACTCAAGATCAACGAAATAAGTTTTGAGGGCGCGCGAAGTTAATTTTTTGGTTGTGCAAGTGCAACTGGTTGTGCAAGGACAACTCAGAAGCTCAGGAAGAGTGGCTCCGCAAAGTAACAAACAAGGTTTCACATTGAATACAATGGGGCATGCAAGCCGGGTGTGTGTACCCATACAAACTATGCTACGAGCAGCTTGACGTTCCATCAAAAATGCATGCTGAACACGCCAAGATGACAGGAGAGTGCAGAGCGAACGTTTTGATAGGAAGAATGATATATACAATTTGCTTGAATAAATGGAAAGTTTTACTGACCTTGCTTGCACGGACAATACCGTCAGCATACATTCTTTCCATAGAAGCGAGTGAAAAACAGTGATGACGTCATCTTTGTTGTATAAAAACGAGAGTTCTTCAGAAGGGAATCTATTATTGTAGGAGACAGGAGTTTGCGCAAATATACCTTGACATGACCCCGAGCAAGATACTCACTTTTAGCTTCCTTGCTGTTGCTATCGTGTTGACCAATGAGTAAGTAATGTAGAAAACTAATAACATTTTTTGGGGTTTGACTCTCAAAACAAAGGTGTGATTATGACAACTGCCATAATGCGATCACCTGGGGTTATTTATACGATGCACCGACATCGCACAATACACGGGCGCCAAGCAGTCTGCCTCCATGAAAATAAAGTCACAGTGGACTGGATTCGATCCCACTACCTTCAGATCAGGAGGCGAGTGCTACAGGCGCTACACCACCGCTGCGGGGCCATTGACAAAACAAGTTTAGGTGTCTTCAAATGGAAACACCAGTGATCTTTTAGTCTTGACGTATGTGTGTCTCATGGGAACCCGAATAATATATGCCAATCAAGCCAGCTTTAAGTCATTTAGTTTTCATGAACATGCATATTAAGCTTTTTCAGCTGATCCCCATGCGGGTTGCCTGTGTTTATGAGTCATTACCTTCGACGCATGCGCGCCCGTGCAGGCGGCCGAACAAAAACGAAATGGTGACGTTTCACAGCTCAAATTGGCGCTGTCCCGCCGAGAAAAGCTGACATATAACACAATATATGGTCGGGTGACATCCTCATTTTCATTTTTCTGGCACCAGCTCCATATTTCCGACGACGAGGAGGGCGTGCCGTCATCGCATACGCCACGCGAAGCATGTACCCGTTTCGGTTTCGGTTTGAACAAATTGTTCACTCGGTTATTTAAAACTATTGGTTATTTTATGACGAAGCTGAACCACCCTACCCGCTACAGCGCTAACGATGCCATTGGAAAGGAACGATATCAAAATATGGCGAACAAACCGCAAGAGTTCCCCCTTCAACGTTATCCGGTAAGGCATTTCGGCCCTTGCATGGGAGACATAAAGTATTTAGCTATGTAGACGCCCGGAGATAGCTTCGTCCAAAATCATCTGAAGGTGAGGGGTTCGACGTCTGTTAGGCCGCGGTTCTGGTCCGTGCGATGGTAAATGGATAGGAGCGAAGATGATGATCGTGGAGTCTGAGCGGTTTTGATGAAGTGTTGCGAATAGACTGATTGCGAATAGACTGAACTACTTTGTGTAAAACTTTGTGTTTCGAACGTTTGTTGCCCTCTTCCTCAAACACACACACACACACACACACACACACACACACACACACACACACACACACACACACACACACACACACACACACATATATATATATATATATATATATATATATATATATATATATATATATATAGTTAACAATATTTGCTCAAAACCACTGAAAAATTTACCGTGCCTATTCTATGTTCCAGGTTCGTTGTGGCTTAACACAGCGAATATGGAGGTACGAGTGCGCCCGGCGCCGCACATCGGCTGATAGGTAGCTTACACCATAGATATCACGGGGCTTTGGCAACCTAGTTAGTCTTACCTCAGTTATGCTTAGCTTGAGCAGTCTCATAGTAATGAGGCTTGTCTTAAGTAAGAAGTTGTTTAGCCTCACCAACTGATTCATGTTTGGCTTATTTGGCTGAGCATTCTTAGCCCAACTACTCATCCCTTGGTCTTAACTTAATTAGCATGACTTAATTATTGTTAGGAGTTGGCGGAATTGCCACCGAGTTCGATTCCCACTGCTGTGGGACATTCAGTTGTTCTAACCTATGCGCACGCACGTGTGTGTGCGCTTGACTGGCCGCGCTCCGCACGCGCTGCTGCCCCGACGGCTGCCGCTGTTTGCTACCGGTACCTCGCTAGCCGTATCCACGTGACTCACCGCTCTCTCCAAGCTCTCTCTGCCTCGTCAGTTAGCGGGTTAGCGTTTTACTCGCTTCATTTGCTGCTGTTGACCTGTTGTGGCACCGTAGCGCGATGGAAGTAATGGGTGAGGATGCTGGTCAGTCTGTGCTAAAGTCGTGTGCGCGTTAGCAGCAGCGAAAACGGCAAGCTGTGTCGGACCACCCTGCGCATGTAACAGTCCTGGTCTGACAGACCTGGTGTTTCACAGAGATTTGATGGGCTCGACTTGCTCTGTGACCAAGATTGAAACGGCGCCAAAGTATTTCACCGACCATAGAACAGTATTTGCTGCCGCAAAGCCAAACCGTAAATAAACCATGCAAACAATGCAAAATACGTGGCTGTCTCTATGAGCCCAACCCGACTTAGAAACAGAGAACAACAAGCTTCTCTTGCACAACCGGCCGCAGCCATTTTTTTTACATTAAATAAAAAAAGGCGAAGCAGAAGTCGACAACAACAAAGAAGAGGAAGTGGATGACGACGAAAAGCAGAAGGGGAAGGAAAAAAGGCAGACAGCGGAAGAAGTAGCGGACAGGAGCATAGACGCAGGAATAGAATAAGACTGAATGAAAAGCATGGGTGAGCACGTAGCAAAACCTAGCTCACGCTGCCACCATCCTGCGTGTTCTGCTGAAGCAGATATAAAAAATACCTTGGGACTATTCGCAATGATCTAACATTTAACGCCCAGGCTGTACTAGTCGACGCCTCATACCAATATGCGGCAACAACGTTGAAGAGAGACAGCTTGACATTTACGGTGATAATGATGAACAAATCACAGAGATGAACGTTTGATGTTGATGAACTCCATGACATACTGGATACAATTCCTGGACTACGTGCTCTAACTGAAGTCCAGGCGTCCGACGTCGCCAAGCCTGGAGCTGCAAGAGATTGACTGTACGCGTCTAGTGCCTACTTCGTCTAGCAGAAGTAAGGCAATCTAGGTCGACTTCATTTGTCTCGTTAGCATCAGGCCTGTTATCGGAAGATTGTAGCTTCTGTCCCTACGGACTGCCGGTGTTTTACGGCAAAAGCTGTTGTTGGCTCGTTACAGTTACCGAAATTGGTGGCGCTGCTGTTAGCAGCTGCCGCTGACAGTGTCCACATCCGCTATCAGCTTCAAAGCCACAGAACCTCCATCCATATGTGAATTTGAACCCATCTCAATAAGAGTGCTGCCACTACAAACTTGACTCACTCTCACTGTGTTGCGCATCTTGCATTCTCAATCAGTGTTTTAATATGGTGATGGAGATATGTAATTATGTCCGTCCCTGACTCTCACCAAATGGATGGGGCACTTTGTGCACTCAGCCACGAATATGACCAATAGGAGTTGTGTTTCTGGACATTACATGTTGCCAGCCACCCGCTGCGGGTGCATCAATGAGGATGAAGAAAAAGAGGCCGATGACGAAGAGAAGAGAAAAGGCGAGGACTGCGCTGAATGAGATGTCGGCGCTAACGAAGAAAAAGAAGAAGCAGATGAATAACTACGGGCAGGTACGCACTAGTGGTGCGAAGGCTGAGTATTGTACAAGACTATCCAGGACATCCAAGACTGTACAAGACATTGTACTATCCTATATATGCTCTACCTCCTCTTCCTCGTCAGCATCGTATCATTCGTCCTCACCGCCACCTCTCTTTCCCATCCCTTGCTATAGACTACTGCACATACGCCTACGCAAGCATTCATCCTCTCACCTCCTCCTTTACCTCTTCACATTCACTTCCCTTTCCAACACCATTCCTATCTATATAAGGCAGCGCTATCACGCGGTTAGCATGGATTGGCAGAGAGTACACGCAAATGTCATACATTGGGAATTTTCTACAAGTGCAGGCGCACTTATCAGGGACGAAACACCGTGGAGTGTCGGTCTCTCGGCGTCTTTTGTATCTTTTCGTCACGGTAAATCAGGTTCTCAAACGATGGTCAAAAACATGTGTATAATAGATCGAACCGGTTTGAAAGGAACAAGTATGGTTTAACTAAATTAAAATAAAGGAATAGTCAGGATTTAATTGTATCAATAGCAGAAATTTGTTAAATCTGCGAAAAATGTGTGGGCCATCCTGGAGGCAGGGTTTTATGATAATAATAGCTTTCTGCGGACGTCTAACGGTCCTACCTCCGGCTTGAGAGCTTCGCTGTCAAAAGACAAAGAGGAAACAGAGAAAGCAGACAGTGGAAGTAGCGGGAGAGGTGGGGAGAATGATGGGAAGGACAGAGTGAGAAGAATGGGGGAGCGCGCAGCACAGCATAGCTTACGCGGCAACTGTGCTGCATCCTCTGCACAGACCTGAAAGTTTTTCAGCGAGTTTAATTCGTTTCCACTTGGCATAATTTATAAATTACAGTTGAAGCAACACTGTAGCTGCCACACCACTGTTAAAAACTGCAATTAATAGCTGATATGCTTTCCTTGGCTTCATTACGTTGACACCGGCGTTGGTTCTCCTGAAGGAACTTAACTGGGAGAACTCTGACTCAATAAACATTTACCTGAAGTAAACTCCTGACGACCTCATGGTTCTGATGTCTATTATAATACGTAACGTGCAACCAATCCATTTTACTTCTTTCCAGGTTTGCTGTGTCTAATGGATCTCCTCATAAGTATAGCTCACCAGTGTACTGCAATAGGCAGAAGGTAAGCCATACAGCAAGAGCTGTGCTCACTATACGCTTCTAAATGTTATGTTCTAACCGCTGCGAATAAGAACAGCGGTAAATGTGCAAATGATCGTTTTGCCTTCTATTTGGCAGCTACACAATCCAAAATTTACAAGACGGCGTGTTCGCAAGTGTCTCATTCACATTATTTGGGGATGTGCGGCTCTGGTGAAATATATAGGTATAGTTCCTAAAGCCCGTGCAATAGTTTCAGTTCAACTGCCATATTCGCACGGCCAATGATTTAGTTGGCAATGTGTTCTTGCTTTTTAATATTATTCTTGCTTCACGACGAGTAGCACGCCCTTGAGACCTTAGCTTCTCAGGACACAAGGAAAATACGAGACCAAAACCTGAACGAACGAATGAAAGCGCTTGTGCGAAGCAGCGTCTTGAGATTAGTCTCGGTTCTACAAATTTACCTCTCCCTGCCGCGGGTACGCACTCGCGAAAGACAATGAAGCTGTTTCGTTTTGCTGCTTACTATTGTATAGCGAAAGGAAGAAAGGAGAAAACAAGGCGCTTGACCTGTATGGACGTAAACACTACAAATGGAGCAATTATGGGCTAGCAGACACACCAGGACATGTAGGAGAGCAAGCTGGAACGGGCATGCTATTCTTTGAAAGAAAAGAACACTTGGTGTGGTGGTCAACGCATGCGTTCCCCTCACAAACAAGGCCCGTGAACACTGGGCACCTGGACACGAATCTCTGGCGGGTAATTTAGCGGCTCATGCCGCTGCCCGAGCTCACATTCTCCGGGCTATCCCACCAGATTCTCATTCCCTTGTCGACCCTGGTGCAAGCATCCCCAAAAGATACGCAAACATCCTAAGCCACGACAAATTGGGCGGAAGGACTTACCCCACTCAGCCCCCCAAACTCACAAGAGAGGAGACGGTGTTGTTTTGGAAACTCCAGACCAGTACATTCCCTCACGGAACACTTCTGCACTCTGTGTATCCCTCGAGCTACCGACGTAACTGTACCTTCTGCTCTGCAGTAAATACTCTGTACCATATGGTGTGGGAATGTCCAGCAAACCCGTCGATATCACTGCACCAAAAATCGAGCAGTGGGAAGCCCAACTGAGAAGGCTCCAAGACCAGCGAAGGCTGGTGAGCAGGGCATGCAAGCTATCAGCCCAGGCTCACGGCGTCCTGGACTAGGGACGCCGCCCAGCTTGGACGAGTCTGCCGTCGGCTCTTTTATTCAAATAAAGTTTATTCCTCCTCCCAAGCGCACGCAGAGGGCGCAGCACGGTGTCAGCGTGAGCTGGCAGTTGCTGCATGCTTACTCATTCTTTTATTTCAGTCTTCCATCATTCTTGCGCTTTCACCAACGGTACCACCTGTGGTTTAATCAACAAGGACGATGTGAAAGACAACGAATGAATATGAAAACGACAGCGAAAAAGAAGAGTAGGAGAAGTGGGAAGAAGGCGAGAAGGGAAGAAGGCGATAACGATTAAAAGAAGAAGAGGAAGTAAGAAAGGCCGACAATGGAATAAACGGAAGAGAGGGGAAGTAGCAGGCATATACTAAGACTGTAAAAGAAGAGCGCGAGTGCATGTGGTAACAAAATTGTGGAACCCTTGAGCTTCGCCTTAAGAGTAGAACGTGATAGCTATGCTTGGTCCCATTCTCATCGCGCTCTCTTTCGCTTGTCATGCTCTTGATTCGCCTAGCCACGTAATTGTCGCGACACCGCTTGGACGCAAGTGCGAATTACTTGCGTTGCTGCGTGGCCTCCCTCGTCGTCTTGCGCAATTTGACATAGATGCGCCATCAAACCTAGCCGATGAAGAAGTCATAATTGGAATTGAGACTTGAGCTAGTCGGTAACGATTCATCTTGACGTTGGGGAAGCGCTACACGAAACATTGAAAACAAGAAGACGCAGGGCGCAGGATGCGTCTTCTCCTTTGTCGGTGTTTCGTGTAGCACTACACCCACCTGAAGATGAAGAAGGCACGAGTGTACATGCGGTGTGGCTGAGCACGTTTTTTTTTTTTACACTGGCTTGAGTACGTCTTGCCCCTCGCCTCCACTATTTATGGTTCTATACAGAAGTACCGGAAAAAAACATGCCGGAAATCTTTTTATATAATTTCTTTCGATAAACTGAACACAGATATTCACTTGAAAACACTGATAGAGAAAAAAATTACAGCATATCACGGAGTGAGTGATGATGCATCATCGAAGATCGTGCCGAGTTCCGGATTAATTTAGTTAACGCGCACGCTACGAATCCTCATGGTTCAAATAAATATGCACAAGTGAAATCTCCCACCGGCACTTCATTGCAAGTCAAGATCCAGTGCATATATATATATATATATATATGGGTTGCCGGTGAACGCTTCTCCAACGCAAGCAGTCGGTATTTCTCAATCAAGAAACTCGCTAGGAGACGCTGCCTGCGCCAACGTTGTCTCTCGCGGGTGAGGGCGCGTTGTCCTTCTTTGCGAGCTGGTAGAGCGTTCCTCTAAGAAAGAGCGTTTCCATAGCCAACGCGCGCCTTTCGGTCTCTCTCTCTCTCTCTCTCTCACACAAGACAGCAGAGGCACGCGCCGGGAGGCACGCGCCGAAGGCGAGCGCGTGCCTCCCGGTACGCGGGTTACGCCTGACGACTGACGCCTGACGCCTGACGCGGGACAAGGTTAGACTAAGAGGAGCTTCGCCCCTAAAACCTTGCTGCGCTAACAACAAATTTTGGTAAAGCGCGACAGAAGCGTAGCTGACGTACTGTTCGCAAAGAGGGATCTCGAACTTCCCTAAATAAAAGGAACCTATTAGCTAGTTGACGAACAAATAAGTGCGACAAGCCGACACCTCCAGCCTTAACTCGGCTGAACAGATTCTTCCTAATGCATATTTCTCAGGTGGAACCCCATACAAAGATAGCGAATATCCTATGCAGCTTTTGTACGTTCACACGCGCACAACACAACATCTGCATGACATACCATAATATGCCGATCAAAAGTATATTGCATTCAGCTTCTCTAGAAAACAATGAGAGGCAGTAGCGTTGTACCACGTTGCAAATTGCGTCAACTGCGAAAACCTCCTCTTTTAAGTTGCATTCGGCTGTTTTATTAGTACGGATGTTTCTGGAAGAGCGAGGGTTTTGTTTGCCGCGGGGACCCGATTGTTTTACCTGTAGAAAGTCGGAGACAATTGATCATGTTTTCTTGCAATGTTGGGAAGGGGTGTACTTCTGGGATGTGTTACAAAGGACACCAAAGAAATATCTGCCTCTACATACAATTGTAATTCGGTTCCTGACAGCCGAAAAGCATGATGGGCTTCCTTATGATCTCATAATGCTTCTTGGCCTCCATTGTTTATGGCGAGCTGGAATGGCCGGGTTTCGCTGTGACCCAGACAGGCAACCAGCACGTGTGCTCTCAGCACGTGTGCCAGAACACTGATGCACTAAATGATCAGGAGTTTGTTCCGGATTGGGTAACCAGGGTTGAGAGCTTGATTTACCTAGAGGAATTTTAAGAAATATCAGCCTCGACACTGCTGCAGTCGTCTGTATTGCTGTAAAAACTGTATGTTATCTGCTATTTATGTTTGTGCTGTGTGAATGAACTGGTTTAAAAGAAGGGTGGCCGAGCGCGTAGCGCATCGCTCTTGGAGCGAGTGGTCGCAGGTTCGATTCCCCTGTCGCCGAAGGTTTCTTTAAATGCGAAGCATTTCTTGGCGAGCATGAGCAACTTCGACCGTATCTATCTATCTATCTATCTATCTATCTATCTATCTATCTATCTATCTATCTATCTATCTATCTATCTATCTATCTATCTATCTATCAAACCGACGGATCAAACCGACGATTGCCATCGGTTTGATCTCGAGCTCGGTGCGATGCTGAAGTCGCAGCACCGCTGCCGGTGTTCATTGTATCAGTGTAGTGACACGCCTACTGTCTCATGGGGCACTGTTTCTGGTTCAGCGGCAGCATTTCTTCGGTGTGCTAGGTGAAGCCTTCCCACTTCCACCAGCGTTTGAAACCTCAGTTGAAGGGCTGCACTGGAAGGATGTACCTTTGTTATTGCTTTGAATACCTCGCCTCTGGATGGCATTGCCAGTGATTTATATGCACGAGCACGCCCTAAACCTAAGGAATGGTGCCCACCGTCATCTCTAATTCAATACATAGCTCTGAACAAACGCTTCATTAAAGCACCTGGAACCGTGCCGGTAGTCGGCCGAAGAAAAGCCCCTTGTTGCAAATAAGGAAATCACTAATCAAGGGAAGTAACAAGTATGAAATCACGCGTTTATGAATACTTTATGCCGTCGGGCGATTCAACCGAAGTACATCTCCTTTAACCTAACAGGCTGTGGTTAGCCAGAGAGTTCATAGTGAGTGATCGTGCTTCTGCGCAGATATTGAGAGGGGTAGTTTGCGGAGCTTCCTTCAGCACCCTTTGCAGGATTGCCTTCGTGCTGCGCTGTCACGTCTAGCATGTATCTTATATGTGTCCGTTTCCCCGACCATCATACGTCCTCGAGTTCGCCGAACGGGGCGCGTCGGCTGCCCTCAGATGACGGTTGTTGACCTGGTTCGCGTGAAAGGGTCACCTGTATTAATTGGCTGGGGGTGGAGAACGTAGGGGTATGTGCCCCATATCAGGGCTATACAAGACCTGCTGGCCTGCACGTTTCCTATGCAGGGCATTGTGAGCAGTTTTGCTTGAAAGTGTCTCTGGCGGCGGACGACTAGTGCACAGAGGCAGCAGGTTCCTGGTTTCCTGTCCGTGACATGGGCTTAAAGGGTCCCTGAAACGTTTTTTTGACATTGCGCCACTGATTAGGCAACACAATTGTGAAATCATTCACGCCATAAATAAAGCGAAGCACCATGCGCTAAGGCAGCTATGAGCTTATTTCTGTCGCCTTCCTCCTTACCACTGCTGTTCCTCCTCAACTCGATGAGCTGCGGAGTGCGCGCTAGCGACGACTGCGCCTCCCGCGTTAGCCGCCCTGCCGAGCCCTCCGCCCCGACAGAGCGCCCCGATACCTTTACTGAGGTCGCCGGCGTCGGCAGTGCTAGCCTCTGTAATTGAGCGCCGGCGACTCGTGTGTATGCCGCCAGATGCCGCGACGATACCGTTGGTTGAAACGAAGGAGCACGTTGCAGGAGTACGTTCTTTGCAGTTAGGTTGGAAAAATTACATGCACGTCCATTGTTCGGGGACAATCAGCGGCCTCCCATTCGTAGTTCGATTGGCGGTGGCGTTTGAAAACGCATTTTGGCGAGCGGCTGCGATATTTTGCGATACGCGTATTCAAAACCTTATTTTAAATTACACACTTTATGCACAGCGCTGAAATCTGTCCTGTAAGGTCCTAATGACCCGCTCTACCGGATCACCATGTTTGCACAAAATCGTCAAAACCGTTTCAGGGTCCCTTTAACGTTACGTTGGTTGTCCCTACGAGATGCCATAAAGCTTTGAAAAGCTGACTGCTGTAAAGTGGGCCGTTAGAACTGCAAAACTTGCGCGCACAGCCGCGCGGAGAAAATAGTAGGTCGCACCCTGGTGGAAAGCGCTATATGTGCGGTAGTGGAGGAGGCAGATATAACGAACGAAATAATAAAAATGCTGAAATAACACAAATTCACAGCTCTCAAGTGCGAACAAACAGCGCCACCGGGCAGCTCTGGGATGTCGGGGTAAAAAAAAAAGAGAGGCGTTTGCACGTTTCGCGATTGTTCCTTCTGGCATTGAGCACAAGGTTAGCTGGACTGCTCTCTTCCACGGGATATTGCTACGAAGCGCTGCGGTGGAGAATGATGGAGGCAGCACGGACGAAGACGGCGTTCCCTGACGGTCGCACTTACGGGGCTCCATCTCGTATGCCTGCGTTCTGCGCTTTGTACAAAGTCTTTAAGTATGTATCAACAAAGGTCGTTCTTCCCCGTAACAGTATGTTCGAGATGAACTTCAGTTTTTTCGTTCCTGTCGTATCTCCTTGCGTGTACGCACCGTCATTCCACTACGGCCACGATGTAACCAGGTAGGCAACTGGGCGCACCACAACGTTGCTTGTGTGTCAGCATGTCGCATGCAAAAATAAAACAATGTATACAAATCGCGTGGTTACATTCGTTTGTGACTTCTGATGATTCAGTCAGGCTGCAATTTTTTTAAGCGTGTCCGCTGGGTGTCCTGAACGGGGCTCTGGAAATGTCTAGACTGACGTCTAGAAGACATGAGTCCAGATATTTCTAGACATCAATCTAGAATATAGACATCTCAAGACATCAATTTAGAATCTCTGGAAATGCGCAGAAGAGGCCCTTCAGTCACTGCACACCAAACCAACGTCACTTGTCTACCTCGCAGCGAAATCGTCGTAAGGGCAGTGCTGATGTAACTATGGGCCCTAATATTCGTCATTCATAGTTGGATCTTGGCTATCAACATTTCATTTAAACGTAACGTTCAACATCAGGTATCATTTACTGGGCTTTGCCAGATTTTACTGTGGGGTTGCAAGAAACAATGATAATAAATGATTTTATTTCCCGCCACTACAATGATTGAGAGAGGGTGTGAAACTAAAAGGCAGAATCATTCACTTAGGTCTCTCGCCTTTTACAGCAGACAGCAGGAGCGCGCGTCATACTAATATTCGCATTCACGTAAACAAAAAGCTACAAGGGAAACAATTGTTGAAATTTATAGAAACCGAGGACAAAAAATAAATAATGAGGAGCCTGATTTATTGTTATTTTCGGCGTACCCGATGTATTCATTCATTCATTCATTCATTCATTCATTCATTCATTCATTCATTCATTAATACTGTCAGCCCTGTTTAGGGCTATTACAGGGGTGGAAGATACAACGTAAACATGCTGTCAATGTTCGTACAGATACAGAAAAAAAAGGTGGTATATCACACTTTTGATGATATATAAGATATCTTTATAACACCAGGGTACTAACAATAGTGTATAACGAATATATGAGCCATTTGGGAACAGTTGAAAAAGGTAGAACAATAGTTTAAGTAAAACACACATATACATAAAGCGCACATAAGAGAAATCAGATAGCTAAATGGGGTCATGCTTTCAGGTAGTCATTAATTCTGTTCAAAAATGTGTCTAAGGTAGGCGAGGTCACAATATCATCGGGTAACAAGTTCCACTGAGCAATGGTTTTAGGGAAAAAGCTAAACTTAAAGCAATTATTTCGGGCAAACGGTGGGGAAATATACATGCTATGACGATGTCGAGAAGTTTCATTCTGTTTAATTTCAAAGTATTGATCGTAATTCATTTTTATCTTGTGGTGTATAAGTTCATAGAGGCACTTCAATCGCTCGAAAGAGCATCGGACCTCGAGCGAGGATAGGTCAGCACGTTTGCACAACTCAGAAGGTGAATGGCATCGCTGGTATTTGTTAAAAATAAACCTCGAAGCAAGCCTTTGCACTCTGTCCAGTTTGATTTTGTTTGATTGTGTATAAGGGTCCCATACAATTTTAGCGTACTCAAGAATAGGGCGTATCAACGTTTTGTATGCTAGGCTTTTAATATCTGTAGTGGCATATCTTAGGTTTCGCCTGAGCGCCCAGAGAGCCTTATTGGTTTTACAAGATACATTATCGATGTGGATATCCCAGCGTAGGTCATGCGTAATTGTCAAACCAAGATATTTAAATTCTTTGACGTTCACTAGAATGTGGTTGCCAATAGAATACTGAAAGTTGAAGACATTTTTTTTGCGAGAGACGCACATATAGACTTATTATTATGTAGACTAGGTTAGAAGAAGGTAAAGAAAAGCAACACATATTAAGCAAAAAAAAGTAAATATAGTAACGTCAATGGACACTGGCTAAATAAACCTCTAAAAATAAACAAATTCTTAAGTCTAAAGAAGTGCGAGACACCTAGCAGCGACACTTGGAAGACAAATAAAATTGACCATGTAATCTGCGAAGGAGGCTTTCTGCATAGATGTAGGTATACACTTTCCTTTTTCCCTGTAGCTTATGGTAACGTGGTCATGACGATGGAAGGCGCAGCCGAACTTACGGCGTTTCCAGTCGAACTGCACATTTGGCGAACCTGTGCCCAGAAAAGCAAATCAAATCGGGCGGTAAAATGATAGCGACATGAACAGTCGTCGGTCGACGGTAAAAATAGAACATCGGCGAAACGCGTCGGATTTTATGCGCTAGTCACAGTGCGTTCTGGTATTATCACTGAGATTATAGGAAGCACTGAAATGTGCGCGTCGAGCAGGCAAAGTTTGTAGAGGGATCGATGACATCCTGGAAGCAGCATGTGAGATCAGCGCGGCCTGCGCTGCGCGTCACAGGAAAGTTAAAACGGCGCTCCCCGTAAACAAACCAAGACCAAGCGCGTTGTTGTTTTGTGGGGTTTAACGTCCCAAAACCAGTTCTGACTATGAGAGACGCCGTAGTCGAGGGCTCCGGAAATTTCGACCACCTGGGGTTCTTTAACGTGCATTGACATCGCACAGCACACGGGCCTCCATCGAAATGCAGCCAAGCGCGCGTGTCAGTATTATAGCATTAAAAAAAAACGCTTGAGGGAGTTATAGTGTGACATAAGAAAAGCCGGTGCACTGAGAAATCAACCTGTTTTTCAGAGCTGCACTCCCAAGAACGTCTTGGAAGACTGTGGGCCTGGCTGCCAGTGTACTTACCACAGACCACCCGGACCAGACTCAAACAAGGGGCCAGCACTGATGACGTGCTCAGGAGCTTGATACTATGCTCTGTGGCATAGATACAAGAAATAAAGGTTCGCTGCACTTGGTAAAACTGAATGTTCACTCACTTGTATGTATGTATGTATGTATGTATGTATGTATGTATGTATGTATGTATGTATGTATGTATGTATGTATGCGTACGTGCGCATATTATGCCCTCTGAGTTTTTCGCTATTGAAGGCAGGAAGGAGGGCAAGAAGAGAAACGAGTGATGAAGTAAGAGGCTATTCCTCTTAATTATTAACTATTAGTTACGCACGTGTCTGTCAGGAACTTCGTTTTGGGATGGCACAGCATCACTTCCAACCGTTTTACCCCATTTGAATAAAGGAACTTAACTCACTTGGCATAAAAAAGAACAAATGTTTATGCATATATATGCTTGCCCTTGTGCAAAAGCCACGTACGGATTTGGAGGCGGTGTCCAGGCGTTGTAATCCCCTCCAATTAAATTTACGCACGGACTGCCAGCGCATAGCATTCCTGATACACTCACGATTCCGTTCTTGCTAGCTGCTACTGATTGAATTCTTAGGTTTAGCGTCCCTAAACCACGTCATGAATATGAGTGACACTGTAACGTAGGGCGCCGGAGATTTCGGCCGCCTGTGGTCCTTCAGCGTGCACAGACGTCGTAGAGTTCACGGATGTCCTCAACATTTCGCTTGCCAGATGTTGCTAATATGTTGTTCTCACACAGAGAAAGAACTGGAGTGATCATTAAAGAGAGAGAAAGCAAGGAGAGGACAGGCAAAGAGAGCAATTATACCAGTGGCATATTTTGCTACTTTCCACCGGGAGTAAAGGAATAGGCCTAGGAAGGAGAAGAACAGTGATAAGGTCAGCCCTGCCAATGCCACCTAGGTGGCGTTGGCCCTGCATGCCCACAGAAGCAGCGCAATTGCTCACACATGCGTGTTTCCTAGGCGGCTTCGGGAGTGTGGAATTCTTCCTGGAAATTGTTGTTTTAATGACCAGTACGCAAAGAAGAATGTGAACAGTGCCTTCGCGAGCACTGACAAACTGAAAAAGGAATTCTACGGGTCCAACGCAACGGAAACAGTCGACTTCCGGTGCGTTGGATCTGGAGCTTCCGGAAACAGTCGATTTCCGGAAGTTAGCCGAAGACAAGTTCTACATGCATTCACATAGACAAGTTCTACATCAATTTCAATGTGCTGCGTTGCAAGAAGCGTTCTCATAGCTGGCTTTAAATCGGAGCTTTACCTATTTGCGATTGTGTTAATGGGTACTGCCCTATACTTTTGGATGTGGCGAGTTCGAAGGATGCCGTTTATGAAATTACACGTCTGAACGTAGCATCTCTTTGAATCGCGAACGGTAACTTCTTATACGTACTGGCAGCGGATCTAGTGCCACTTGTGGAACCACTTTTATGGTGTTCCAAACTTCAGGCGGTCTCTTGGAAAATTATAGTCAATATTATCGTCTATATCAAAATGTTTAATTTCCACTTGATCATCTCAATGACACATAATCAAATCGTCAAACTAGACGTAAACTTCGCTATCAACGATTCAGGGACGCAGCCAGCGGGGGCGTTTGGGTGTAAAAGCACCCGCAGAAATTTTCTGAGCGTTGCATATCGGCCCTACCCTTCCACTATACACATAAAACGGCCGTGATATTTGCGTACCGGATTGTATGACCCCCCTAGAAAATATTTCTGGCTACGTCGGTGCTCTGGCTTAATTCTGGATATTAATTTCAGCATCACGGTTGAGAGAGAAACCGACCTTCTCACGACATACCTGTACTTCTAGCGTCGTCGTGACAATCATGCTGATAAAATAACGCTACGGCGACTTTGTAATAATTTACATGCATCAGCGTTTGCTGTCGCCGTCCCACAGGATGTGTTGGCGCATGTTGCGAAAGTGAACGCGCTGCAAAATTTTCCGCTTCCTTTAACGTGAGAAACGCCGCTAGGGGGCTGTGGAGTACAGACGCGCTTCACATGGGCTCCCGCTTCTCGAGCTTCTCAACTAGGATAACGGCCAACAACGACCCCCATTTTGGCATCTGCGTAGAAGGCAAGATGAGAGGAACCGGCAGACACTGACCACCACCAAGTGAGTGTCTTATTGCTTGATTTTTGCAAGCCTGCGCACCCGCCTGGCTAACCCTAACGCCGAACGCCAGCCCTTGGAGGGACGTGTCAGCGCCCGGCGCGCGCTCGGAACGCTCGAGCGCTCCTGTGGGCATTACACCGGCGCCTGCCCACGCGGCGACCGACTCCCAACATGAGCAAAGCAGCGGACGGAACAACCGAAGCGCCCAGTGACCTCCCGGACGATACGAACGCCATGCATACAGACCGGACTGAAGTGCAGAACGCTGCGGCTACTTGGCGGTATGATGCGAGCAGTGGTAGAACAATTGAACGAGAAAGCGTTTGGATCACGAGAGGCAGAAAAGGCAAGAGAGACGCGGGGGGAAAAACGACGCAAGAAGCAACGCCAACCGAAGAAGAAACGTCCACGCAGCAATCACAACCGCAGCGTCGCAAGCCTACGATGCCACCTCTACCATTTGACGACTACAAGGTTGTATACCGCCCACAAGCAGGTCTCGAGCTAGCAAAGTGGAACAACATTGCCATCGTGCACGCCATCGGAAAAGCCAGCGGCTTCGCACAGCAAGACTTCAGCGAGAAAGTGTGCGTTCAAGTGCAACGCCTGGAAAACCTGATTATAGCAAGCACGGCCGAATGGGAAGACGCGAAAAAACTCGAGAGCATCACCAGTATACAACTTGGCGGCACTTTGTTCACCATAAAAAGCAACACGAGAACTCCAGACGATGTATCCCGTGGTGTCATAAGCGGGCTTCTGCCCGGCACGAGCGAAGAAGAACTGAAGGCAGGCCTCCGCGCACCGGCAAGGTACACAGTTCTCCACGCACGCATGCTAGGGCAATCGTCCACGGCGGTTATCTTTTTTCAAGGACCGCACGTTCCTTATTACGTCCGCTTCCACAGCCTCGACTTTCGATGCAGACCCTACCGGAAATCTGTGCAGTACTGCAAAACTTGCGGCAACACGGGACATCGCCAGGATGTCTGCCCGCGACCACTGCCGGGCTTCTGCTCTAAATGCGGCAAGACCAACCAACCACCCGACCACATGTGCAAACCTGCCTGTAAGTTATGCGGGGAAGAGCATGAAACCGCTAGCAAAGACTGCAAGAAAAGGCTTAAGCCCAACCCGCCGCCATTTCACATCCGACAGCAACGAATGGACAGGATCAAAGCACGAGACTGTCGCTGGAGCCTAGCGGATGAAGAATTCCCGGAACTAACAAGCCAAACCACTAACCTGCACAGCAGCGCCGACGGCGCTCCCACACGAGGTCGATCACGGTCTGCACTCCGACCGCGATCGCGATCCCGTTCACGCTCACGCTCGTGCTCGCCCAAAAGAGTGAGCTATGCGAACGTAGCAAGTGGTTCGAGTGGCTCCGAAACTACAAGCAGGTCCACGTTTTTGTCGCCTGAAAATGAAGCCTTACGAGTTCTCCAAGATAAGGTGCACGTCCAACAAAGTGCACTGCAGCATCAAGCCAGTCAACTACAAAGCCAACAGGCCCTTATCGACAAACTTATACAAAGCCATCAGAAACAGCAAGACAATACGAACAGGCTTCTTAAAAAGTGCGAGGAGCAGAGAGACCTCATAGACAAGCTTCACCAGAAGAGCACGATCAGCCAAAATAACGAAAGACCCACAGCAGATGTGGAATCCATTGTCAACACAAGATTCCAGCTCTTACAAGAAGCTCTTATGAAAAGCATCCACACCACCGTTGAGAACATTGTACAGGCAGCAATACAAAATTTCGCCGCAAGTATGGCTACCAAGGTTACCACCTTAGACGCCAAAGTTGACGGGCTTGCAGCGCAACTAAACAACTTTATAGCACACGTGAAGAACACATACGTCACCAAACAGCACCTCAACACGTCACTAAGTGAACTTCATCCGGACAGGAAGCGGGCGCGAGCAAATGGTCGAAATACTTCTCGCTCAATTTCACCTACCCGCGACAGCCGGCAACGACCAGAATCAACCGAACATGGCGGCCCCTAATCACAGATCGACAAACGCGCCCTCCACTCTCCGTCTCTGGCAGTGGAACTGTCGCTCCTACCGACCACGCTCTGCTGCCTTACAAGAATTTGTCAAACAAGACCCACCCGAACTTTTGGCACTGCAAGAGACGAATACACAGAACGTGCGGCTACATGGATACAACGCGCACGTCCAATCAAATCGCACTGCAATATTAACAAAAAAGAATCTAACAGTGCAGGAATTGGAACCGGTCAACACACCCATCGAACATACAGTGATAGAAGTGATACCGGAGAGAAAATCGCACAAAAGTGTCATCGTTGCTAGCGTGTACAGTCCCCCAAGAGACCAACTCCCAGACTTCGACCTCCTGGTGCGAGAACTGAAGAAACGCGCCGATGGTCATCAACTCATTATAATGGGCGACTTCAACGCCCCCCATACGGCTTGGGGCTATTACACCACCACAAAGAAAGGCGCCCGAGTACACGACACTGCTCAGCAGCACAGACTAACTCTGTGGAACGACCCGCTACAGACAACGAGGATAGGGAATAGTGTCTCGAGAGACACAAACCCAGATCTCACGTTCACGCTAAACGTGCGCACAGCGGAGTGGAGTCGTCTCCCAGAAACCCTGGGCAGCGATCACCACATCGTCCAGTTAGACATACCTTACACTCGCAAGCCCGCCAGAACTGGCACGGCCCAAATAACGGAGTGGAAATCATTCAGAGATGTCCTAAATGTCGAGGCTGCCATCGAGAACATAGACGAATGGATGAAGAAAGTCGTCGACACTGCAGAACGTCACACCAAAAGAATCCAGCTAAATGAGGAAACGCCGGCCGTGGACACGCACCTCCTACACCTCTGGGAAGCCAGACGATCTTTTCTCAAAAGATGGAGGAGACAGAGGCTAAATAAACGACTCAAGAAGAGAATCGCCCTCCTCACTGAAGAAGCGCAGGAATATGCAGACAAGCTAGCAAGACAGAACTGGAATGCGTTCTGCGACGCGCTGTAGGGAAGTCTAAGCACAAAGAAAACCTGGCACATCCTTCGCGGTCTCCTCGATAACGGCCCTACAAGGACGCAGCAGCGCCAGAACCTCTGCAGGCTCGTACATAACTGCGCCGGATCGGAAAAGAACATCCTTCGAGAGGTTCAGAAGAAGCTGTGCGGAGATCCACAGATAACCACAACGGCACACGACAGAGCCTACAGTGGAAAACCAAACCCCGAACTTGACGAACCCTTTACGCAGGCTGAACTCTGTGCAGCATTGTCTAGACTCACTAGAAACACCAGCCCGGGCAAGGATCACATTATCAACAAGCATCTCCGGAACCTTCCGCAGCGGGCCACCGAAGCCCTTCTCGAGTATTTCAATGAATGCTGGGAAAACGGAGAGATACCGGCTAGCTGGAAGCACTCGGAGATCACAATGATCCCCAAACCCAACAGGCCCCTCAGCATTGAAAACCTACGCCCCATTTCCCTTACCTCTTGCGTCGGGAAACTTTTTGAGCACATGGTACACAACCGGCTAACCCCATATCTAGAAGACAAGGGACATTTTCCGAACACAATGTTTGGATTCAGGCAGCACCTATCAACTCAAGATATCTTCCTTTTGCTCAAGGAAGACCTCATCGACCACCTGAGCAGCAATAGTAAATCTTCGATTGTAGCCGTCGATGTACGCGGAGCCTTTGACAACGTCAGTCACGATGCTATCCTCTCTAACCTCGAGCGCCTGGACTGCGGGTCTCGGACGTACAACTACGTGAGGAATTTTCTCACCGACCGCACGGCCACAGTAGGATTGTACAACCTCCGCAGCGACACTTTCCGTCTACCGAGCAGAGGTACTCCACAGGGCTCGGTCATTTCGCCGTTGCTCTTCAACGTTGCCTTAATCAAACTACCCAGCCTTCTCGACGCTATACCAGATCTACGACATGCTTTTTATGCTGACGATATTACGTTGTGGACGCGCGCCTCAAATACCGGAATGCAAGAAATGTGCCTGCAAGAAGCGATAGACACGATCGAGAGCTACCTGCAAAACTGCGGCCTCCGCTGTGCTCCTGAAAAGTCGGAACACCTCATCCTGAAATCAAGAACGAGAGGCCGACCAGCCGCCTACAGCGAACCCGATCCCAACGTCACCCTCAGCGGAAAGCCCATCCCTAAAGTTGAAACGTTGCGTGTGCTGGGGCTCCACATCCACAAGGATGGGTCCGGGGCGGCCACCCTCCCTCGACTGCAGCGCACGCTATCACAGCTAACGCATCTCGTCAGGAGAATCGCAAACCGTAGAAGCGGCCTTAAAGAGCAAGATACGCTACGTGTGATGCAAGCTCTCCTCAGCAGTCGAATAACCTACGGCACGCCCTATCTGGCGCTGAAGAACGCAGAGGTAGAAAAGCTCAACATCATAATACGTAAAGCCACCAAACTCGCCTTAGGGCTACCATTGACAGCTTCAACTACGAAACTCCTCAAGATGGGAGTACACAACACCTGGCAAGAACTAGCCGAAGCGCACAAGGCTAGTCAACTAGAGCGGCTCAAGCTCTCGCGCACTGGAAGATCAGTGCTTAAACGGCTTAACTATAGCGAGGCTTTTGTAGCTGATACATCCACGGATCGAAAAGAACGACTTCCTCCGAACATCCGCGAATCCTTCAGCATTGCGCGAATTCCACGCAACATGCACCCCATGCATCACAAGGAAAGAAGAAAAGCCCGAGTGAATGCCATGCGGCGAAATTACAGCCAAGATCCGGACGCCAGATATGTCGACGCAGCCAAATACCCGCACAGAAACGCCTACGCTCTGAGCGTAGTAGATTATCGAGGCACAGAGCTTGTATCTGCCACAGTCCGCGCCCGAAACCCAGAAACTGCAGAAGAGGCAGCAATCGCGCTAGCAGCTACCACGTGCATAGACGCGGCTGTCGTATTCACAGATTCGCAAACAGCCATGCGAAATTACTCCAAAGGTCGTGTGTCTACACAAGCACTGAACATTCTGAAGCGTCGAAGCACTCCGATGCCATACACCTGTGTGACATGGGTTCCTGGGCACGAGGGGCTGGAGGGGAACGAGGCGGCAAACGCTGCGGCCCGCGATCACGCCTACCGGGATATCCCCTCCCACTCTCCAGACGGCAGGGCAGCGTCCGCGGAGGCTGAGCCCGTACCCATCACCTACTCTGCGATACTCCAGCATCAAAGGCTGGAACGCAGGGAGTACCCCCCACCGCACCCAAAGCTCAACAAAGAGGACAGTACCACATTGAGAAGACTACAGAGCAACACATACACCCACGGGATACTCATGCACAGACTTTACCCGACGCTACACGAATACCTCTGCCCAATTTGCGGCGTACCTGATACCTTAGCCCACCTGATACTAGCGTGCCCGTGCCATACAGTTACCGAAACATCGCCTTCACCGAATGGCCGTAACAACAGCCAAGCAAGCGAAGACCTTCTCGAAACGTGGGAGGCCAAGCTCGCCTCAGAGGACCTCGACGAACAACGACGTCTCGTCACCAGGGCGAAGGAGGCAGCGAAGGCCAGAGGGTTCCTGGAATGAGGAAACCTCCCACCTAGGGTACAAGCGGGACTAGCCCCGCAGTACCGTTTCGTAAAATAAACGTTTATTCACTCACTCACTCCTTTAACGTGAGCGCTTTGCCGCCCCAGATCCTTGCGAGACTACCAGACCACGTGGCGTTCCATTCCGGTACCATATGACGAAAACAAAAGGAACTGGTGCAGCGCGACGTGAGTTCGGAATACGTTGCCAACGTCCCGACTGCTTGTGGCATTTTCTTTTGCTCGGGCTGGAGCGGATTGGCGCAGGTCACCGCATGCATGGTCGATTCATGCGAGCAACCCAGCATGGTCAGAAATGGTATGGCTAGCTACGCCGGCTCTTCAGTTCAACGTGGTGATGGGGAAACAGAACGTGGAAATTTCCGCCCGCGCACAGCTATTTCAGTTTCACTGCGAGTTGAAGGCTGTTGCCGAGAATTGTATGTTGCACGCACTTTCAAAAGGGTAGGGGCCTCGCCAGGTTTTTATTTCGGGGTTTGCAATGAAAGCGGTAACATGACCCCCCTCACCTATTCCCCTTCCCCCCCCCCCCCCCCATTCTAAATTATCCGCCTCTGGCTAAAGCACCGAGAAAGTGGGAGTGCTATAGAGAATATCTGAAATGGTCAAATCATTCTGAGCTTGCCCTGCGAGCAAAAAAAAAGCAAAAAAAAAAACCGGCAATAACATGTATGTGGCGCGTGTTACGGTGTACCTGGAGGACAAAAGCGCAGCGCTCTTTCCGAGTACAGCGGCCAGTGCAAGCACAATAAAGAGACCTACTCTGCCTTATTGTTTCAGGAGGTGATGCGGGCCTCCGCGAAATGTATATGAATACCAGGAAAAGGAGCTCATGACGACGTCCGAGTAACTGTTCTAGAAGTAACGAGAGGCATGCAATAGCAGGAGTAAAATAAGATTGCTTCACCTGGCTCCTGTATAGGGCTCCCGCTCTTCTATGAAAATTTTATTTTAGCTGCGAAACCCTGTAAAAAGCAGCTTAGCATAGAACACTGTAACTTGGGAATTGTTTTCGCGAAAGCTCTCCGCGTATCCAGCCGGATAAAAATATCGACCTTGCGAAATTGATGACACAGTGGCATACGGGAAACGATGCGGGCAAGCGGGCGAATCGGAGCGCATTCATTCCAGGAAGGAAACAGCGAAAGGACACGAGGACAGAAGAAATGGAAGACACATACACACACAGCTGCACTCACACAGGAAGCTTTATTAAAAGACATGAAAAAAAAAACGAACATGTAGACAAAACTCGCGGGAAAAATCAGGCAGACGAGAAAACGGTTTGTTCTCCCTCTTTTGTGTCCTTGTTGCTGTCTTTCTTTCTTTTTTTTTTGAGAAATGAGCGGATGGGGTGGCTTGTTTCAAGGAAACTACGAATATTATCGCTTATTTATTCAACACCTATGAGCACCACATGCCCACCAGAAGCAGAGTGCTGCTACATGCCATGTGAATAAGGACGCTGGCCATACGTAGTGAAGCGATACAGCGCTCCTGGTTGCCACGAAGAGTACTCATCGTAGTGTTTGAAAGAGTGGGCACGATCGTGCTGCTACGTGGACTATATGTTCCTCCTGCCCGTTTTCCTGCATTAAGGCGAAACTCTCGTGTGTCTCACGCGGTAGTGACGTTAGTAAGTACGTTCGCAGAAAAAATGCAATGTAGATAGTATAGTACATAAAGTTCAGAACTCGGGTCTCGTTCACGTCGCGTTGCATTCGCTGTGTACGCTGACGTTGGCTTTCTTTCTTTCTTTCTTTCTTTCTTTCTTTCTTTCTTTCTTTCTTTCTTTCTTTCTTTCTTTCTTTCTTTCTTTCTTTCTTTCTTTCTTTCTCACGTGGCGCTCATAGCCACACATCCCTGGCTCAAAGCTGGTATAGGCGACACGTAACCGTAATTTGAACCGTAAATGCTATAATAATTGTTTTAGACCTCCATAAATGGCCCTGCCAGCGTAAAAGACCTATTCACTGATGCCGTAGACCAGAGTTCTTCAATTATACCAGTTGCCAAACTGCGTTCCGAAATCCGCACAAGCTAACGGGAAAACCTGCCGAGGTTAGCAGACTGTCGCCCCGTCTGGGAGCTTAACTGGAAACGCTACTTTCCCCGGGATCTCAGAGGCGATGTTTACAGCATGAAAGCGGCAGCCACAAGCGGTTGGAGCACCGTAACAGTTGCTAATAGCTCGCTTATCATGCGGCTAAAGACGGAAAAAAAATGGAGCGCAAGGGGGAGAGAGAGACGTCTTTCATTGCAATTCTCCTGCACTTGATGGTCGACTTACACCATACGCTTATTCGCTTGCAGACGACACGCTCTGCACTAAAAGCCTTCTGCTGTATTGACACATCGATGCTGTATTCATGTGAACTGAATCCCACTGGTGCGCGCTTTGTGCTGGATTCCCAATGAGACATCGACATTCACAGACGAAAAAAATTGAATAATTATTCACCGACAGTCATCCGCTGTTCGAATAGCTTTCTTGTTTTTTCACCGGCAGCTGCACCTTCCTCCTTCCTTCGTGTGAGCTGTTAGCACTGACAAAGCGCTTCGTGAACCCTCAGTGTTCGTGCAGAAGCAACAGCGACGGCCCAAGGTCAGTGAATTTCCTTGTTCTGCGGAATACGCCAGTGACGCCAGAACTACGGCGAAATTGAAGGATGTTCTGTGTGCGTAACATCGTTTGCATAAGGTTCGCTTCATTGACGCGGAGCGACTTGCTCCATAACACAATACGCGCTAACCTGCCATTTATTAGTTGGTTTCTGTGTCAACATATGGCGCGACAATCTGCTAACCTCCGCAGTTTTGGCACTTGGTGTGTCCAGATTTTGATACATGGGGCCTATAGGGAGTTTGGTAACTGTTACGATTGAAGAACTCTGGCCGTAAACAACTGTTAACATGTCGGTCATTGTATCAGGTCATCTCATGAAATGAATCGGAAGTTCTGCTGATTAACGATAAAAAAATAAGTTGTGGTTCATACCGCATTGGACGTGCTTGTACGAGCCACACAGGATCGAATGTTAAGCGTTATAGATTACGCCTAATTGCGTTCGCGTGGTCTCGACTGGTAAAAACACTACGTCCTGTTTTCTACTGCCAAATGCCTTTAACTCTGGCTTTGATGTCACGTAAGCGATAGTCAAGGAATCCCAGGAATTTACAAAGAAATGTGCGAAAAAGCACACGTAGAAAAACACGACTTCCGAGTTTTTGACATGGGACAATGTTGTTACTGAACGCGTTCATTATTACCCACACGCTATCGGCATAGGCAGAGACGACGTATTCATCCGCACGGAGAAGCTACGTTTTGCATGAAAACCTTTTCTCGGCATGACCACGTGGCAACCATTCAGAAAAAAGTACAAATAATAGATAATAGTAATACGAATAGTAGTGAATAATATTAACTTATATTACAATTAGGGCTATAGAATATTCGAATGTTGCAAGTCTTCCTTGAATATTACATTTTCGATTCCCGTATTGCTTTCGGCAATGAGAAATTGGATATTCTTTAATATTCGTGAGGTTTCCATAATAGATCTCACTTCTGTACGCGGTAGCAAGTCGCGCCGATAGCCGAGTACTATGGACTACTACATTCAGAAATTGCTCATAACAAGAGCGCGACTAAAGAACTTCGAATACTGCTGCGACTGTGCTTTTACTTTTTTAATTCACTTCGTCGCTGTCGATTGCGGCAGTTGTCCTCCAGATGGCATCCAGGAAACCCCCACCGGGGGTTAGGTCTTTCGTCTAGCCGTTTTGTGTGCTACAGTCAATTGGGCCGGTGGGCTCTGCGAGAGTGTCCACTCTTTATCTTATTTCTCTATGATAAAACTAACAATATGCTTTAGATTAAGGCAACACATGACAGCGAATACTACGATATGAATACGAGAGGCACCATAGTGGGGAATCCGAAAATTTCGACCACCTGGGGTCTTTTAAAGTGCACTGACATCGCACAGCACACGGGCCTCAACATTTCGTCTCCATCGAGATGCCGTCGCCGTGGCCTGGATGTGATTCTGCGACCTTCGGATCAGCAGCCGAGTGCCATAGTGACGAGACCAACGCCGCAGGGCTAACAACTTAAAAAAAAAAACATTGTGAAACTTGCGCTAGTGGCACAAGAACAGCCATGCTGATGGGCACTTAGCCTCCGGGTTTGTCTCCGGCACACATCTCTGGCACCCCGCAAGCAATGCTTCTCAAAGTTTCGCACTGACCTCAGCATAAAGACGTTCGTGTCGAACCACACATGCTTATGGTTCGGTTAAGAAAAGGACGCTGATTTCTGCAGCCCACGTCGGGAGCACGGCTAAGCGTCCGTGGGGGTGGGGGGAAGGGAGTGAAAGGATGGAAAGGAGAGAAAAGCCGTGAGGGCTCCGAAAATTTTGACCACTTGGAGTTCTTTAACGTGCCTTGACAACCCACAGTGCACGGGCCTCTGGCATTTTCGGCTCCATCGAAAATGCGATGGCCGCGGCTGGGATTGCGCCGGCGTTCTTTGGGCGGCAACCACAGATGGTGCAAGATGCAGCGCATGGCCTCGGCTTGACCCTTCCTGCCCCTTTGCCAAACTACACTATGCGTTCGTGCATAGCATCGCACCTCGACAGTAAGCGTGCACTCGTGGTGTGGAGCTATGCACATGCGCATAGCTTTGCGAGACGCCTATCATTGGACGCACACTTTGTCTTCTTCTGCTTCAACACATGCGCACAGCAGCCGCAGCTTTGACAGTGTAGCAGTGGACTTAGGTCATGTGCGCAAGAGAAGGAAGAAGCGGACGTGTGAACGCCGCATATTAAAGGGGTCGTGAAACGTTTTCTGAACATTTTGTACTAAGTGCGTATTCGTGGTCGTGACCCTCCAATCAACAATATGCATTGTTCCGTTGCACCGTGTGCGTTGATTTAGAGCGATAAAAAACGCGGTTTCGGTTTCACTGCGCGCGTTCCCCTCAACTCTGCAGATGACGTCATCTTAGTAGCCGTCATACCTCCGAGATTGGCGCGCCCTCGGAGGCCATGGGAAAACAAACCGTGCTGCCGCTTTTCTTCCGAATGGTGGCACCACACGGTTTCCAAGTATTTTCTTCCTTTCTAGCTTTCAAGTAAATCGATTCCTTTAGAGCAAACGCGAGTTCACTGTGCCTTTGAACTTAAAAGTATCTTAACTCAACGTCACCAAATAGTACCACGCCGGCCGGTAGTGTCGCATAGTCGTTTCGGGAGCGCAAGAAAGCTGAGATTTAAAACGGGCGTTGTTAAATGTGCACTGAATATTTCGCCGAAATATTTCGGAATCGGCTTGTCGAATGCGTATTGAAGCAGTGAAAATTACAAACCGGCATCTCCAAATTCTTTTCACGACCCCTTTAAAGATTTAATTAACGTTTTGTAGCAATGCAATGAATGTTTCGGCAGGGTGTGCATTTGACCCTGATACTAACTGTGATCACCGTCGAGTGTTCTCTTTTTTAAAATTACCTGTCCAATAGCAGCTTTACATGAGTCGACGCGCAGATATGTCAACCTTAATAAATTCCACACCTTCCTACAGGCTGCACTATTGCCGCGCCAGCATGCCGATGGTAAAGAAATTGCTTGAAGAGTGTCTTCATTTTTAGAAAGCTCCAGGAAAAAATCTGGGTTTGTGATTACATCGGCTAAACGCACATGGTGAGAGGACCCACGCACAGACGCACACACACAGCACACGAAATGTTGGAGCAAGGCTAGCAGTACAAGCATATATATATATATATATATATATATATATATATATATATATATATATATATATATATATGCTTGTACTGCTAGCCTTGCTCCAACATTTCGTGTGCGTATGTCACCGTTCACGCTCTGCAATCGCACATGTAACCTTTATTGTACAGGCACGAGAGCGTATGTATGAGAGGGAGGTTTCTGTATATAGCTTCCACCATATGTGCAATGCTACAATGGTCTCGCCATAAAAGCGATGCCGTAACGAAGTGCTTGCATCCCTGCCACCAACAGTTGCAACTCGAGGACTTGTCAGTACAATAGCCCTATTGCAGAAATTTCATCCTTTAAATTGGCGCCTATATTCTTTAGAAGTATGTTTGTTGCGTAAAAAAGAATGCCCGAGACTTCCCAGAAACGCAGAAAAAGCAGGCTCGGATATTCTTCCATAAGCGTCTGCAAGGTTCAAGAAATCGAAGGCAGTAGTTGATCTCGCCCACCTTGTATAAAAGCACGCATTCTGTAGGAAGACGGTTATCCGAAGGAAGAACTTACGTGACTTTAGTTCGGCATGCTTTCGTCCAAGGTTATCGTCTCAATCTTCGTCGCTATCACTATTATTTTTCAGTAAGTACTGCTGAGTACTCTTTGAAAACGTCCCGGAAGCACGACTATCTTGATGCACGCCGTACTGAGCCAACGTAAGCCAAGCCAACGTATCCCTAAACTCTGTACGCGGGTGTAGATGTCCATTTAAGTGCACTTGCCGTGACCGGGAACCGAACACGCTTACTTGAGCTCATCGGCAAGACGTCTCATGCCTTGAAGACTACATGGCTTGTCACCTACGTATGCAAAAGGCCGTAGAAGAGAAACTTATGTTAAAGTAACGAACTATTGCGGTCAGGTTTGAGACGAGTTTCCTATTTTCGCATAAATCATTAACCAGGAGGGGACACGGGAGGAGCTCTGTCACGTCCCCTTTGTTGCGGATTGCAGTCTTGGTTGACTTAAATTAAATATGCTATATTCAAGAGTTCATCATCTTGTATTCTACGAGCATTTATAAATGCCGTACATGGCCGCACGCTAGCGCACTCGGTACGACGAGGCATTCTATATTCAAGAGAATCAAGAAATTTGATTTTACCATTCATGCTTTTTACCTTACACATTTTATTTATGAAATGTACACGTATATACCTCCGTGCCGTCACTATGCGCGTTAATTCACAAGATATTCAGTGCTTCCTGTATTGAAGACACCTTCCGAAAGCAGGCAACTGCATTGTCGAGACGAATTTAATGGACGTTAAGCCGCCGAGAACTTTATCTAGCGAGGGAAGTCTAGAGGTACTGTTTGAGGAATTAGCGGGCATTAAATGGGACGTTATAGGGCTCAGTGAGGTTAGGAGGACGGGTGAAGCCTTTACACTGCTGAAAAACGGGCACATCCTATGTTATCGTGGCCTAGAAGACAAAAGAGAACTAGGAGTGGGATTTCTGGTCAACAAGACCATTGCTGGCAACATAGTAGAGGGTAGCAGGTCTTGTAATTAAGCTTAATAAGTGGTAGAAATTGAAGGTAATACAGGGCTATGCACCAACATCCAGCCATGACGACCAGCTAGTTGAACGCTTCTATGAAGATGTGGAATCAGCAATGGCTAAAGTAAAGACGCAGTACACTATTGTGATGGGAGACTTCAATGCTAAGGTAGGCAAGAGGCAGGCTGGAGACAAAGCAGTCGGGAACTATGGCTTGGGTTGTAGGGATAACAGAGGGGACTTATTAGTAGAGTTCGCCGAGTGGAATAATGTGCGTACCATGAACACGTTCTTCTGTAAACGGGAGAATCGGAAGTGGACGTGGAAAAGCCCGAATGGCGAGCATAAAAATGAAATAGACTTCATACTATGCGAGAAACCTGGCGTCGTGCAGGATGTAGAAGTGCTGGGCAGAGTTAGGTGCAGTGACCACAGTATGGTGAGATGTCGAATTGGGCTAGACTTGAGGAGGGACCGCAATAAGCTAGTACGAAAGACGCCGATCAATGAGCTAACTGTAAGACGGAAAGTCGAGGAATTCCAGATAGCGCTGCAGAACAGATATTCAGCTCTAACAGACCAAGCAGACAATTGCGTTCAGGAAGTAAGCGATAATCTCACGCGGATTGTCAAGGAATGTGCAATAGAAGTAGGAGGTACGATCGGTAGAGAGATTATTAGCGAACTTTCCCTGGAGACGAAAGACTTGATTAGAAAGCGGCAAGGCATGACAGTATCAAATGCAATTGACAGAATAGAACTAGCGGAGCTTTCGAAGTTAATCAATAAGCGTAAGACAGCCGACATACGAAAGTATAATATGGAGCGGATTGAGCATGCTCTAAAGAAAGGAAGGAGCCTGAAAGCGGCGAAGAGGCGTCTAGGCATAGGTAGAAATCAGATGTATGCATTACGAGACAGGCAAGGCAATGTGATCACGAATAGGGATGAGAGAGTGATAATCGCCGAGGAGTTTTACAGAGATCTCTACAGTAGTCATGATAACCAGAATAGTGAACGGGGAAGCAGTTTAGAAGAGGCTAACATTCCACCAGTACTGACAGAGGAAGTAATGACAGCTTTGAAAGAGATGCAAGCGGGAAAGGCACCCGGTGAGGATCAGATAACAGCAGAACTGCTAAAGGATGGCGGGCAGATTATACTGGAAAAACTGGCAAGCCTGTATACGCAATGCCTAATGACGGCGAGCATACCGGAATCTTGGAAGAATGCTAACATCATCCTAGTCCATAAGAAAGGCGATACAAAGGACTTGAAAAATTACAGGCCGATTAGCTTACTGTCAGTCGTTTACAAGGTATTTACCAAGGTAATCACTAACAGAATTTGTGCCACCTTAGATTTCAGTCAACCTAAGGAACAAGCAGGGTTTCGTAAAGGCTACTCAACAATAGACCATATTCACACTATCAATCAGGTGATAGAGAAATGCGCGGAGTATAATCAACCCATATATATAGCCTTCATAGATTACGAGAAGGCATTCGACTCGGTCGATACCTCAGCAGTCATGCAGGCATTGCGGAATCAGGGCGTAGACGAGCACTACGTAAGACTACTGGAAGACATCTACAACGGCTCCACAGCCACCATAGTCCTCCATAAGGAGAGCAGCAAGATACCTATAAGGAAGGGCGTAAGACAAGGTGACACAATCTCTCCTATGTTATTCACAGCATGTTTACAAGAAGTATTTTGGAAGGCTGGATTGGGAACAGGTGGGTGTAAGGGTTAATGGGGAATACCTCAGTAACCTCTTATTTGCTGATGACATTGCCTTGCTAAGTAACTCGGGAGATGAACTACAAAGCATGATTACTGACCTAAACAGTCACAGTATAACAGCGGGCCTGAAAATTAATATGCAGAAAACTAAAGTAATGTTCAATAGCCTTGGGCGAGTACAGCGATTTCAGATAGCCGGCGAGGCACTGGAAGTAGTAAGTGAATATGTCTACTTAGGCCAGGTAGTGACCCCTGATCCGAATCATGAGGCTGAGGTGTTTAGGAGGATTATAATGGGGTGGAGTGCATTCGGCAAGCATTCTCAGATAATGAATGGTAGCTTACCATTGTCTCTGAAGAGGAAAGTGTATAACAGCTGCATCTTACCGGTACTCACCCACGGGGCAGAAACTTGGAGGTTAACTAAGAGGGTTCAGCTTAAATTGAGGACGACGCAGCGAGCTATGGAACGGAAAATGGTAGGTGTAACCTTAAGGGACAAGAAGAGAGCGGTGTGGGTTAGGGAACAAACGCGTGTTAGGGACATACTAATAGAAATTAAGAAGAAGAAATGGGCCTGGGCGGGCCATGTAATGCGAAGACAAGACAACCGTTGGTCATTAAGGGTAGCGGAGTGGATTCCTAGAGAAGGCAAGCGTAGCAGGGGGCGGGAGAAAGTTAGGTGGGCAGATGAGATCAGGAGGTTTGCGGGGATAAACTGGGCCCAGTTAGCAATAATTGGAGATCCATGGGAGAGGCCTTTGCCCTGCAGTGGGCGTATACAGGCTGATGATGATGATGATGATGATGATAATGATGATGAAGCCGCCGAGATTCATGAAGGCGCAACTTTGCGGCCCTTGTGCTGTGCGATGTCAGTGCACGTTCAAGAACCCAAGTTGGTCGAAATTTCCGGAGCCCTTCACCTAGGCTAGGGTTTTGTCGCCCTACCCCGACCAAATCGCCGGACCTATTTGCTTATTAAAGTTTGCTTTCTTTCTCTCCACTACGGTGCCTCTGGTAATCATGTCGTGGTCTCAGGACGTAAAACCCCAGAAACCAATCAAAACACAGGGATCAGCTTAATTAATTGCACTGCTAATAGTCTGCCTCCTCTGGAACATGGGTCGGGCGACGGTTGCAGGTTGGAGCAAGGAAGTTCCGTCGGCGAAGAAAGGAGATAAGACCATTCGTTTGTATACGCTGTCACATGTTTTAAACAAACGCTGGAAAGTAGTATGTATTCCGTCATCGGAATGACACTCCATATTTCATTAGTAAGAAGAATAGTGCTGCCGCATTATTTGCAATGGTTACGATGGGCAAGTTATACGAGAAGCACCAAATGGCTTTTCAGCATAAAGCTCACGCTAAGGTGCGGTTTTTCCATTTCAAAAAGCAAGCGAGCATAAGAATATTCCGCAGTAAAACATTAATTTACGCGAGTTGATTCACGTTTTGCTAAAGGGTGGTGTGTCTGGAGACCAAAACCATTAGCTGTCAAAAAGGCACGTCACTAGCAGTGACCGCAAATTATAGCCGTGGTATGAGCAACTTGACATTCGTTTTTATGTAGGTGCTCGAGATGGGTGTGATTAGTGCATTGTCTTCGCCGTAGTCACATTGCTACAAACAATGAAAATTTTCATCCAAGCAATAGGTGGCTGGTGCACCGCTGTCACTCTGTACTTAAAGAAAAACGAAACATAAAAAGAAAGAAAGAAAACGTGGGCTACTTTGTGGCAGCGCTCGGCATCGAATCCTACTGCCTTTCTCTTCCCCAATAGACAGAGCGATAGCATTTTCACGATATTCAGACACGTAGGAAAGTGTCTCCGCTACCTTTTGGTAGTGCCTGGCGGCCATAGAGGCATGAAATCACTTGGTCTGCTTGGGTAATACACAGTTCGGCTTTATCACAGAACGTTGAGGGAAAATAGTGGTAAGCAGAGCTTGCACGTGGGCATACTTGAACTATTACGCTTCTTTCTTTCTTTCTTTCTTTCTTTCTTTCTTTCTTTCTTTCTTTCTTTCTTTCTTTCTTTCTTTCTTTCTTTCTTTCTTTCTTTCTTTCTTTCTTTCTTTCGTTTCCGACTTGTTTTCCACTTTATTTCCTTGATTCTTCCTTTCTTTGGTAGAAAGTTGAAAATATTCACATGGCTGAGATATTTTCGGGTGTTAGTTTGCTGAGCGTGCACTGAAGTGCATGCACGCGGTACAGGCGGCGTGCGCCTTGAATTTTAATACTCGAAACGCACGACAGCAAAGGTGCGCGCACACTGCTTTCACGATGCCGATATTCTTTTCCTTTTTTTTTTTTGTACTCACCACAAAGCGCGGTAAGCTTCACCGGAAGAGATTGCTGTTGAAATGCCCTCACGTCCGAGTATCCAAGACCCATACAACGGGATGCCTTAGAAGGGCTTCCATAGCTTACCCTTTTCGCGTGGTACGCGGGCGTCCTAGCTGCCTTATTGCATGTCTCCACCGTAGGTACGCTGGCAGGTGGTACCACACATGCCGTGGCAGATGAAACAGCGTCTTAATTCTCGTACAGTACCTCTCTTCATTGAACAGAGGTACTGATTTGTGACAATGCCTGACACTGACTCGTCCTAGTGGTTTCCGGTCATTTCTATGATGAACAAACGCACTAAGCTATATAGCCTTCCTCTACATTGCTTTTTCTTCTTCTTATAGTAAGGTGCACAAAAACAAGACACATCCATTCAGGTTTTACTATAAAATGCTGTGCAAATAAACGCAGCTTCAATAAGAAATCACTTGACACATTTGGAAACATCATAACTGTAACCTTCTAGAACATAGATTATGCTCGCGTGTCTTCAAAAGAAAACAAGAAAGAACTTACAATGCGGCTTAATGTTCACCTAACTGCCTCGAATGACAATAGTCCCTTGCGTTTTGTGCACATCGTGTCGACTGAGGTGAATTCGCCTTGGCTGGGGCACACCTGAGGTAGGATGGCTATCTGGGGTGGGCTCAGCTTAACCTCAGGTACTAGCTCATACGCACATAGACAATTCCCACGTGAGCCACACCTGAAATTATTATTTATTTTTATTTGATTTATTTTTTATTTTCATATTTATTTTTATAACGAGTGGCTCATACCCGCATATACAAGGTGGTGCTCAGCCACCTGTCCTTAAATAAGTTTGACTAAATAATGTGATAATTAATTGAGTGTATGGGACCATCGTTTTGCTTTGATATCTTATGTACCTTACACTGCTGTGAACTTGACGTTTATCACTAGAGTCCTAAAGAAAAGCTTTATTATTTCCTTAACGATATCGATCTGTAAATGAATCGGATGTGCTGAGGAAGAAACGTAACGTTGCTAGGTGCTAATCCCATCATAATAACAGCTTGGATTTCATGTTGTTGTTGTTATGTGGGGTTTAACGTCCCAAAACCAGCTCTGATTATGAGAGACGCCGTAGTGGAGGGCTCCGGAAATTTTGACCACCTGGCGTTCTTTAACGTGCACTGACATCGCACAGCACACGGGCCTCAACATTTCGCCTCCATCGAAATGCAGCCGCCGCGGCCGGGATTCGATCCCGCGACCCTCGGATCAGCAGCCGAGTACCTTAGCCACTAGACCACCGTGGCGGGGCTTGGATTTCATGTGCGGAAACATATATATATATATATATATATATATATATATATATATATATATATATATATATATATATATATATATATATATGAATGTGAGGAACGCCGTAGTGGGGAGTTCTGGGAACTCAGGGCACCGGGGTTACTTAACATGAACTGAGAGCGCCCAGTACGCGGGCGCCTGGTATCTCGCCTTCATCAATATGACCGCCGCTGTCAGGATTGAATCGCACCCAGCATGTCATTGTAAAAGACCATCGTAACCACTCAAACACCACTGCGGCCTATCTTTTAAAAGGCACTATAGGCTTGAGGTCCGGCTTGAGATTCACGATTGAGCTTAAACACTGGATTGTAATTCAGAAAGTGTTAACAGCAACAAAATGTCTCACGGACGTCAGAGTGTTTTAAAGGAGCGCTAAAGTCCCTTTGTTCGCTGTGCATGTACACTTATTGGTGGTTAATATTCTAATATCTTCATTAAGTCATGTATACACTCTTAGCCACTTCACCCTGTACAATACTGTGTATTATTTCCGACGGATGGGTCCTCGAACCTCCAGTCTTCGTCCGGAGCGGTGGTTGTCCCAGTGAAAGCTTCCACCATCAGTTTTAAGACAGACCACCCGACGACATCGACAGCTGCGGAACTTGCTGCTCTGCGTGCTGCCCTTTGTGTAGTAAATGAGGAAGCACCCCGGCAATGGTCAATCTTTAGCGATTCAAAGGCGGCCTTACAGTCCTTGCTGGCAGCCCTGCGGCGCGGACCATACGAGCAACTGGTGTTGGAGATCAGATCTCTTCTCCATAAATCACATGAGAAGGGACACCACGTGACGTTTCAGTGGCTCCCCAGTCACTGCGGCGTCGTTGGAAACGAACATGCTGACAAGGCCGCCAAGTCTGCACTTGATGGCACCAAAATTGAGACCATACCTCTCTCAAGGTCCGACGCTGCCAGGCAACTCCGAGCGATTGCACAGGAGATTACACTCTCGCTGTGGAGTGCCTCAAGCAGCCAAACTCGGAACAGTCGACAACACCACCTGCTGTCTTTGCGGCATTTTCGATTGCCACCAAAACTCAGCCGAGCAGAAGCCACCCTGCTTTATCGTTTGTGGTTAGGAGTGGCTTTTACTAACTCTTATTCCTTTATGATCGGAATGGCCGACAGCCCTCTTTGTGACACCTGTCTTCGTGAAGAGACGCTACAACACATCATATGCGATTGTCCTCGCTATGACTTACAGAGGCAATCACTGGCGTCCGCTCTCGCTCACCTTGACCTGCGACGGATGTCGGTTGATGCCATTTTGGAATGTCGACCGCACAAGACATCACAATTGAAGGTGACAAAGGCGCTGCTGCAGTTCTTAAAGACGACAGACTTGCACAAGCGACTGTAACAGCGATGTGTGATGTCGTGTGCCATGCAGCTGCCACTGACTGTGAGAATGTGCTATATGTTCGCCCACTTTCTCTCTCTCTTCCTCTTTCCTTTCACCTTTCAATCTCCCCTGTCCCCTTCCCCTCGTGCAGGGTAGCATACCGGTTGTCATACACTGGTTAACCTCCCTGCCTTTCCTTCTCTACTATTTCCTTCCTTCCTTCCTTCCTTCCGACCTTCTCTTTCGTTATGCCCCCCTTACCCAATGCATCTGACGAGGCCTGTAAGGATGTTTTTAAATAAATAAATAAATAAATAAATAAATAAATAAATAAATAAATATCCGCGCACCCTTGCGGCAAATATTAAAACAACGTATTATAAACAGGTCTACAACACGCATGCACTGGCAACAATACATTCTGAGAATAACGCGAATTCTGGAGAATGAAGGAAGGATGAGAATGTAAACGATCAAATCTAATCGGCGGTGTGTCAACTTGGGGACAGCCTTATGAAGTTATTGAAATGTTTCTTACAGATTTGACAAGTCCCATCCAAGATATGCGAGTGGAGCGGCTTGCGATACCACTATGGTAAGGCGGGGCGCAACTGCTACAGTTTAATACCACCATTTAGAATAGCTCAACGAGTGTCGCACAAAAGGTGCCTGAAGGTGTCCTGCGAGGCATGCTGAAGAAAACTGTCACCGCCTCTCGCAGAATTTCTGACGGGTTCCTAAAAATTCTCGCAGTGTCTCGACGCAAGATATCGCCGGGTCTAGCATTGTGTCAGAGCAATTTGTCGCCAGATCCAGCAAAGCCTCGACCCAATATACCTCGGCTTCTCGTAATGCTTTGACACAGTATGCCACCTCGTCTCGTCATGGCTCAGGAGCAGCTGGTTAATTTTTTCTTGATTCGTCTTGAATTGATTTGTAGAGAGCACAGATAAGAGGACAAGGTAGCACACACGGGCAGTGGCGTCCGTGTGCGCTTTCTAGTCATTCGTTCCCACCAAGTGTCTCGCGATTCGCGCACTGTACGCACCGGCACACAGGAATAAAACCGTATACCGAAATGTATACGGTCGCATAGCAAGCTTCTTTTTTCGTCACGACTAGGAAGCGCTTCGCTGTATTGTGTCTCACAAGCTGCTTTCATGTTTATGAGATTATTAGCTTATAAATTAATGTCACGAGCAAGTGCGCTAAAATTTTGCCAGCGTATTTGTGGGAACACATGAGTTAATCCATATGGCAAGGATTATGGTCTAGAATTCTGTGTCATGTCCTCTTTATGCAAATTTTAATTATTTCAACGGATTGCTAATGAAAGTAATTCAAGGAGTTCTAAGCGAAGCAAAGACATCTTGAATTTATGTAGGCTGAATAAGGCTTTGACGAAAGGCGCGTACGTCGATGGAGTTGCGTCGACAGGTAATTTCACAGCGGCGGCCGAAACCCACACACACATATTCGTTCGTCACCCTTCCTCACAGAGCGGAAGGGCGTTGAATCTCACTAGGTTACGCCGTGACAATGACCTATGCCACTCGCTTTACTTACGTACATTTAGAGTAAATTAAACAGGGCCCGGCAAAGTGTTCATTTCTTTTAGTCGCTTCAACGAATGTCTAAGTAATGAACCCACGGCTAGTCCCTTGGGACCTTCTCTAATGTCCGCACACACGAAGTGCATGTAATGTGACATCCTGACTGCACGATAGTTGTAGTGCTGTTCTACTCTTCTCTCAATCATATTTCAAGAGTGTTAGTATAAATTGTGGTGTAAAAAGAAAAAAAAATCTCTCGTTCAATACACTTGACACTGTTGTTCAGTTGCTGAATGTCGCTGTTTTGTGTTCCTCGGCCTTTTTTTTTTTTTTGTGTGCAGAATTAGCTCTTATCAGCCTTTTACAGTGGGCGTTTTTATTAATGGCTGAAATATAGTGAAGTTGTTTTAGTCTTCTTGTAGACCACCAAAATATGACATAATTCTGCGACATTGACAGTTGTGGAGGAAAACCGAGTAACTCCCTGTTTCGCCACCTTTTTTGCAGTCTTGCGAGGGTCCTGAAAATGAACAGAGTAACTGCCCTTCTGGTTGTCGGTGTGTTTACAACGCGACCACTTCTATCAATGGGAAAAGACTAATGAGCTGCTCAGGATGACACTAAGCCACGCCGTTAATAAACCATGCTGCGGTGTCCACCTGAAGTAAGACATTTGAATGCACAACTAAAGAAACGGAGCTTTCTGTGTTACTCGCTCATAAGATCTGTAAGAAGGTGATTATATATATACAACATTAGGATAGCCTTTTTCCAATAAATATCAAGAACGGTGGCTGTGAAAAAGCCTAAAACTCGGTGGATTCCACGTGTTGTGGGAATCGGTGTCATGAGATGCAGTCTGCTCGTAGCCGGCAGAGCCGTCTTGCTTCTTTTTTCAATGGCATGGCTTAACTGCTCTGAAACCATCAATAGTGTGTCATGCCATGATATATTGTAGCGGTAGGAGGGTATAAGAAGAGATTTATTGTGGGCGAAGTTCTGCCCGAAAATAGGGTTAACAAAAAGTGAGTCGCTAAGAGCGATTCAACACACACACTGGCGTCTCTTCTTTTACTGTCCCTTCCAGGCGAACTTCAGCGCTCGTGTCTCTGTCTCGTGCGCGTGCACGAGAGGCACGCGTTGCGCCACCACCACGGAGAAAGATGGAACGCGAGAAAGCAGACGCTCTTCGTGGCTCGCTCGCTACCACAGACGCTTAGAAGCAGCCTCAGCGTCATTAGTCCCCCTCCGAGTACGCATCGTCCCGATGCGTTCGCTTTGGAGAGCATGAAAATGAGAAGAGCTTTGTCACTGTCTTTCATAGTAGGGCTTCATGCGAACTATGTGAACAGTTTCTGGAGTAAAGCGCTTGTGGCCGTCAGGGGTGACTTCGTAAGTCAAGTCACTTATTCGGCGAATGACTTCATATGGACCAAAGTACCGTCGTAGGAGCTTTTCGGACAGACCGCGGCGTCGTACTGGTGTCCAAGCGTCTATATTACTAATGGCAGGCTCTGTGTGTGTGGTTGCACTCTTCAGGCTTACGTAAAACAACTAAAAGGACCATCATATATGTAGCGCCATCCATATAGAGGCAAGTTTGCGTGACATTACTTCACGTGTAGCGTGCATCTATTTTTGATGTGTGGTACTTACTGGTGTGTGACGTGGTAACACTGTACCAGTGTTACCACGGGATGATTACACGAAATGTCAAACATTCAGCGATAATCCAATCGCCTTTTTTTTATTCCGACAGTCAGTTTACAAGCACTCAAAAAAATTCTGCTCTATATATTAACTAAGCATTGAAGTTACGTGTATAAATTATTAAAACGCTCATGGAATGAAACTGATGAATTTAAACCGAAGTAAAGCACGAACTAAGCTTGCGTCACATCGACGCACTGTGTAATCGCGCTCTTGCATAAGAACGAGCATAGCATTTGGTAACAAGATTCCTAGCGACACTGTGCGGTTATTTTGAACAGTTCTGCATACCATTTGGCAATATCGGCTTTTTGACGCGTCCCTCCATGAACATCTTGTACGCGAAAATAGTACGCAATCCACTTCAGGTAACGCATAATAGGCTCTAAAAACTCCCACTGTGCGATACAAATGCGTCATGAAATGTCGCCGTTGTAACACCTAAGGTGACGTATACCACGGGGAATATCAGTAAAGCAAGAATCTGTTTGGATATTTAATTAATATAGCATGGCAACCTTCGTGCATAAGGAAATGTCTTATATGTTGGTTGTATTTTCTTTAAAATACGCCCGATATAACAGCCAAACTTCTTCGAGCTCCTCAAGAAGAGAGGCAGCAACACTCCATTGATTGCCTTCTCGTAATCAGTGAGGTAGATTTATTAAACCTTGACGTGAGCTACTTGAAATACGCCGAATGAATGCGACACCATCTATGCTGTATTAAAGGGGCCTTATACTAACCAAATAAGGTGTTGTTCTTTGTTTCTGCTGAATTATTTTTCTTGTATATTGAGCTTTACCGCAACGAACTTCAAGCCGCAAGCATTTCAGTCACGGCGTGCACCCTCGAGGAACGTTCTTCTTAGAGGTGTGAAAAGAATGTGTAGCAATCATTGAACTCCAAATACGAAAGTTATAAAACTTTGCTGGCGTAATGGAATCTAACGCCTCTTGTGGGCCACGGGGATACGCGTTTGATGCGGCTACATGAGCAAGAGTCCCACCTGCGTTTGGCAGTCTTGCTCATTCATAGTTCGAACACGCTCAGATGCGTCCAAGCCCCAAATCAAATTTGGCCGTCAGTGACAGTGCTACACCATTGAGCATTAACTGTCATCTTCCTTAGCCAGTAGAAGACGTGTAATTACAAAATATAAAAAGATGCACCACATGCGTTAGCTGTATTTTCTTGGCAGTTTCGAAATGATGCCAACTGCCGGGTGTGTAGTAAACATCTAGTTCATTTTCTGGTATAAGGAACCGCGGGTATCTCTTCGAACGAGCGCGAGGTTGCAGTTTTTCTGAAACGAAAAATAAGTGCGAGAGGCTTAAGCTATACAAATCTAACCGAATTCACGCGAATTTGCCGGTTTCAGCCAAGCGAAGAAAATAGCTTAAAATCAAGAAGTGGGATTAAGTATAATTTCACATATAGTGTCTCATGCGTTGTGAAAAAAAAAAAAAACTGATAGGAAGGCTGCTTTTAAAGATTTCGATGCTTCATACTGAAATTATGCGCTGCTGAATCGGGACGGTCACTAAGTGGCCGTCGAAGACGCACGTGTATTTTCATAACATACCTAAACAAACAGTGGGAGCCTTCTTGCTGATTGTACAATCGTTTGACTGGGAAATGATGACTGCGCGCGCCTTACACAATTTTTTTCCCAAAAAATTTATGGTAACTGCACTCCCCGTGACTACCACGCACTGCATGACTGCATACTTGTGGTAATCGAACATTGCGAGGAGGATTTTAGACGCAGTCAACAAAGGTCACACCCAATACAAAAATTCGGAACTAAATATTGCGAAACGTTCATCTTAGTCCAAAGAAGTAGCGCGTCACATATATATGCTTGTACGTTGTTCGTGCGTCGTGTACGCCGTTACGAGGCCTGAAGTGCAGGGAGCGCGGCGCTTGTACACATTCAACGGATCAAGACCGCTGCAGAAGGTCTCCGTGATGATCATCTAGCTTGTATGACGACTGGAGGCGTGTCTTCTTTAATCACGATGACTGGAAAAGATAACAAAGAAAACATCCCTGTCACATCGTCACTGATGGTCCAGACATACCTTGTGTAAGGGTGCCATCCTTTCTTTAAAATGCGTAGCATTTATGGCTCACATAAAGTGTTTGCCAGTGTAAGAAAACTATTATTATAAGCTCTAGTTCCCTAAAGTGTGCATGCACTTCTTCTATGCAATGCAGTATGTGCGGTGTTCGCGCGCGAGTTTCTTCTCGTGCGCTGATGCGGTCAGCCCACTAGAAGTCTGGCAAAGCGGCGGCTGGCGGGCGCACGTGTTGCGCCTGCAAGCGGAAGCAAAAGGAGACAAAGTGTGCGTCGGTTTGGGCACACTGTTGCATGGGTCCTCTCGTGGCGTCCAAGAAGTTCATAGAATACCACACGGATGCATAGTCGATGAACAGATCGCTAAACACGATTTAGAACAGGGAATGTTGCAGGAGCCAACGTTTCGACAAGTGGACTTGTCTTCGTCAGGACAGCGACTGCCGTCCGGCCGTCCTGACGCACTCGCCGTCCTGACGAAGACGAGTCAACTTGTCGAAATGTTGGCTCCTGCGGAATTCCATGTTCTAAATCGTGTTTAGCGATCTGTTCATTGATTCAAGCCTCCGTCTTCCCCTGAGCTTTTCTTCTAGCTTGGATTTCAACGCATGCATAGTGTACAATAGCAAAGAGGCAGAACGAGGTCAGGCCGAGGACACGCACGCAGTGTCTGCCACAGTCTGTGGTTTTACGTTAACGTCTTTACGCTGAGGTCGGTACGAAACCTTGAGAAGCGTTTGCTGGTCCTCGCAGTCCATTGTGATGCGTTTTCCGCAGCCTTGAGGCACCTTGAGGCAATAAGCTCAAGTGTCCACGGGCAGCCAGGAATAGCGAGAATGGAATTAGCTTGATTGATTGATTCCTGGGGTTTGACGTCCCACAACCACGAGTTATAGTTGAGGGCTCCAAAAATGTTGACCACGTGGGTTTTTTTTTTAACGGGCACTGTCACTGCGCAGTACACGGGCGTCAACATTTCGCCTCCGCCGAAAAAAAAAGCTCGGCAATCCCTAAGCATATTCTTATGAGATGAGAACGCGAAAGCGTTTCTTTTGGCTAGATTATTGTTGCCCAGAGGCGCTGCAAACTGGTGTTGCCGAGTTGTGTTATAAAGAATGAGGCAATGTGGGAGGGCGGATTCTGTTTATTTAGATGATCTGATGCCATCTAAGTGTTGTCGACACTTCACATATCCTCTTGTATTTTGTTGGCGAGGCAGTGTACGCAGCTATGCCCGAGCCAGGTCGCCGGCATCTCGAATTAGTACCACCGCCGCGGCGTCGTGGGTGGAGTCATTAGACAGTCACCGGTGTCGTCAACCTCTTATCGTTCCGGTGACGGCGTACTTGGGCCGGTGTAAACGACGCTACCATGGCCTTGTGGTCCGAGTAATAGGTGGATACATACATAACATTTCGCGCAATGTATGGGTCGGTGGTGAATACGAGATCGATGGGCGTACGTCTCGACGTCGTGGTGGCTTCAGTGGGTGTCTTAGAGTCGAGATTGAACTAGGCACACGTGGCGGCGAAGAACGATCGGCTAGGTGGGGCAGTAAAATGCGCGAAAGGGCAGTAGCGAAAAAAAAGTAGTAACTGAGGCAGGAGCTAAGTTTTTCTTTGTGTTGTACATTGTGTACCTCATGCAGCAGATTCTTTCATGTTTATTCTGGTTTACGCTTGCTTCCCTGCCAATATCAGAAGTTAATTCCTGATGATGATTTTCTTTTTCAAGCCAAAGACTGCCGCAAGCCGGCGTGCGCCCTGTGTTTTATGTGGTATACTTAGATTTGATGCTTCCTTTAAACGTTCAGCAAGTTCATGATCACACGATCATACCAAGGAGTCATCCATTTTAGACTTAGTTTTTTGTTAGTGAAATAATTTTTCTTTTTTTATGCAGGGGTCAGTGTTGCAACTGGAATCTCGGCAGATTGTCTCTTGTATTTGCATTCGCTACTGGCGATGTTTCCGGCATGCGCCCGGTTAAATATATGAAGGTCTATGCACGTGCTCATGATAACGCAATTATCGACTCCTTACAATCACAGTTTGACAGTATTGAATGACTTTCATAGTTTACGGCGGTGCTTTAAGTTTAGAGTTCAGTACAATATTGTTCTTAGTCCCCTGATATTCTCTTAGTTCCCTTTAGTTCGCCTAAGGTTCGTATTGATTGTAGCAATCTTTAGATAAGCCAAGAAATTATTCAACTGAAAAGCAAAGTGCGCAATTTTATGAAGAAAGAAAACACTCTGCTCTGAACAGTTCAAGCCACTAAAAGAGCATGCTCATAAGTCCTGGCATTTTGACACGATGCTACCCAAATCGGAACTGATCTTCAAAAATTTTGGAATCTCCTTCCTTGCAAGTCCGGTAAGGCGGACAAATTTCGAATCTCTAATAATGTTGCAACGCGTTACGCAGTCATGGTGCCGGGTTCCAAATGGGATTTTCAAAGCCTGGGTCCGTGTCTTCAAGCACAGTTTACGATAAAAATCTTCGTAAGAGGAAGTTGCGGTCAATCCAGGTTATATCGTTAGAGAAGCCGGCCAGCCAGCGGCAAAAAGTGTTTACGGAGAAATAGTGAATTCGCCCCTCTTCCTTACGAAGTAGTCAACAGCCACTAGATTTCAGGTGAAGGTACCCATTATGTACCAAATGTTCAAGTGAGTGGTGTTCTATGTTTGTGTAAACTCTGTTGTAAGAAATATGCTGGTTGCGATGGGCTTTCAAATGCCTTTTTGCTACATTTCCTAAAAAAGACCTTTCAGGCTTCCTTATTACCAGGCCCAATGCCAAAGGACCGCCAGCGTTGTTCCAGCTCAATAAAAGAGGGGACAATCCAACCATTTCCAAGTATTTAATCTTTGGCCAGTTCAATCAACTCCTCTTGCTCCAAGGTGATTGGACATGCATTTGCTGGTTATCTTAACTCATATCTTGCTGAAGAGAACAATTTCGTACATGTGCAACATGGCTTTAAAGAAAAGAGACTTTCCACTGTGACCCAGTTAACCAACAAAACGAATAAATTCGTAGTTGTGCTTGATGGGTAGATTGCAGTACTCGTTTTACACGTTCACAAGGCGGTTGACATCACAGTATACTTATTTATAAGCTAGAAATTATCGCCACCCTCGCTTACCTTGTTAATTCGATTCATGCTTACTTAAACCATGGTGGCTGCAAACCTGAAGGGCTACCAGTTACGTCAGGTGGGCCACAATAAAGCACGTTGGGCCCCCTGATCGTTATAATTTACATAGATGTTCTCTCGGCTGGTATACCTGTAAAGGTCGCTGTCAGGCTTTTTTGCAGGTGACTGCATTCTTTTTGAGAGCATGAACAAAAAAAAATAACCTTTGCGTCTTACAAAGGATTGCTATTAACCGTTCGGCAACGGTTCATGAAATGGTAAATGCTATTTAACCAAAATGGCATCTTGCGAGTATAACGCAAAAACGGCATTCTTCACTTTATTACGTCCAAAGTCATTCCATTGTCGATTTTTCACAATAAAAATACTTGTGGGTTACACTAACAAACTATTTTACATGGATTGAACGTATATCCTACATTTGGTTCTCGGACCAAAATTGGTTTGATGCACAAGAAAAAAGCACAAGGAGGACAGAATGGCGCTTGTCTGGCCCTTTTTGTTCCCGGTTATTGCTGTCCATAGAAATTTTTTTCGGTGTGGCTTCAGCCAACAAGTTGAAGCTGAAGAGCTCGTTTCAGTCAATTACATGTGGTCCTCGTCATTTTCCAAGCTGTGTCCTGTGAGAGGGAAATTTCGAGATGGTGCGTGACGCTTAGCGTTCTTGCATGGAAAGGATACGTCAAGTTAAAATTAGCGTACGGATCGGTCTAACGGGACCCGTTCGGATAGGACACTTTCCAGCTTGGATGGTATAAAGGAGGACGATTAGGTTTATTTATAGGAAATAGATGGTTAGATTCAGCAGCGACACTAATGAAAGTTTGTCCGAATGCGAGAGATCCCCGCAAAGAACGTTTTCCCATTGTTATTCTTGCAAAATCTTTTGACAAATGCACTGAACACACTGCGTCCTAGTACACTCTATCAACCTTTAGCTTCCCGTATACAAGAACACGCAACACCGGACGGCATCAGCTCAAGCCAGCTTTCGAAAGAGCTCATGCTTTCAATTACAGTTTCGCTACGCCAAGCGTACCCGCCTGGCACTCTTTTTCTGAGGCCAGTTTCCCGTCCTCAATGACATCTTTCGAAAGACATTTATTTGAGTGGATGGGGTGCATTGTTTTATTTGTTCAATACCTTGTTCGACAAATTGTTGTGTTACATTTTGTTTTGGTGCACTGTGCAGGCTCTCCTACGTGGGCAGAAAATGATGTCCTGCACTCTTAAAAATGAGGCTAGTAAATAGGTAGTAGGTGCATGCATTTAATAATTTCTCTGGTACTTTACTACGTTCTTAGCACCATTTTACTAACAAAGATATTTAGGAAGCTAGTATTTGCTGCATTAACTACCCAGAGACTTTTCTTATTGTTTTTAACTATGGAACTGGTAAGCAACTGCTGTTTCCCAGAAGCTCTGTAATGGCTGCGTTTGAATTACAACCACCGAAGCTACTATTTACACTTATAATTTGTTCATTACGTATGAATAACAGTTTATTGTGACGTCACGACATGCATATGCGCAAAGAGTAAGCCATGAGAATCTAGATTCAGTGTGTGCCTTACTTGTCTAAATTCATGAATGCTCACTCGTACAACGTATGCTACTCTAAACTAGGGCCAGGGTAGTGAATATTGCTACGAAGACACATTGCACGTAGTTACTCCTTTTAACTAACTTTTTTACTAACATAGTGAGCTTGGATTTGCAATTTCCGCTAACATCAGCAGTGCCAGTGCAGGTAGTGAATTTCGCTACCTACACTATTACTAACTGCAAATATCAAGAACATAGTGGCTAGAACTAGCATATGCTTAAAAATTTCTTAGTCAACATGCCTACCTTTTTTTAAGAGTATACAATATAGTGAAATAAATAAATAAATAAATAAATAAATAAATACCTTTTGACGGCGGTTCTTGTTTTATGACAATGGTGGATCCGGAACTTGATGGAATTACTATATTCGATGTATCCGACGATCCAGTTTGAACGACAACGGTTTCACCTGGTACACAAAGATTCATAGTGTAAAGGCACGACTCAGTAGCAAGTTCGGTTGTTGCGTCACAGGAACTCACGGAAGAGTGAGCTTCCATGGAGCATTTTTACTAAAGCACAAAGGCGTACACGTCAACAAACACGCCCGTAAGCTCAGGATCAGGCACGTTCATGTAAGCGTACAGTGCGACGCATACGTACGTGTAGATTACATTGCGCATACATCGACACTACTAAAAGCAACTACCGCGTCCGTGCACAATTCTCTTTTTTGAATATATATATATATATATATATATATATATATATATATATATATATATATATATATATAATGAAAAAGCAGGTAAATGACGTGAGAGGCGCGGGATGAAAATCACAATCGCCAACTTTTCCCATGTCGACGGAAAGGGGGAAAGCAAGACTTGTGGTGCGTGTGCCTGCCGCAACAGTTTTCCTTCTAATTTGTTCTTCCTTTGCCTGCATTCCTTCCTGCTACTTTAGGCTTTCTTTTAACCACACCTTCACAATTTTCTTGCCGTAACCTGCTCTCTACTCCTTATCATACCTGATAAAGCCAGGCGCACACAAGACAAGGTTCTATTGCCTCTTTTCTCGACAGTGAGCACGGGAAAAGAACTGGCGAGTTTATTTCTCCTCAGAGGACAACAGGAAATAGACAACTGGTGAGACCATGCCACTAAGGACAGAAACGACAGCCGACACAAGGGTTGTCGGGGTCCCAGTCGTTGATGTTTCGCTTCAGCTCATCACGGTAGAGTCTGCTCGTTGATAGTGAAGTCCTTCCGTGGCGCGATCTCCGTGGTGTTGCTCGAACATGGCCTGTTTCTCCGCGGAACGCATGACTCGCCTTACCCTCCTCCTTTTCCCCTTGCTCACCCTCACTTCGATCATGCACCTCCTTGCTACGTAACGATATACATGGGTGTGGTATAGTTTACCCTATCTGCTCCTCGTTTCACTCTTCTCCACACACACAAACATCCTCCCCATCCTCAGTTTCATTTCCCACCTCCTCACTACGCTGTACTATAGACCCTTTTCATAAACTGTAAAGCTAGCTTCCCTGCAATGCAACTTGCCCTACTAATGGCGACAGCTGCCTTTATTTAAATGCTGTCAAAATTCAAGTTCCACATGCTGCGACCCGTTTTTTGGATATTTGTATCAGAAGGGTTGCGTCGACATTTTACATGCCCTATCGCAAGCAAATTGCGCTTGCACACATTGTTTGCCGGATTCCCAATGCCGCCATTAGTAGGGCAAGCTGCATCGCAGGAAAGCTAGCTTGCAGTTTATGAAAAGGGTCTATACAAGGCTTTATTATGCTTTACTCTCTGTCCTCCTTCTTTCCTTCATCCTCAGCTTCACTTTCCTTTACCACCTTGTTGCTGTGCTATAGTATACATGGATATGCATGGCTGTTCACCATGTGTAGGGGTTTTCTTCCGAAGCAGCGTCAGCTGCTGGCGTAGCCCTTCGGTAGAACACGTGCCTGCCATGCAGACAGTCAGAGTTTGATTCCCGCTCGAACCCCACTAACGTTCTTGCGGTGTTAGGATAAGGGTTCGAAGGAAACGGTATGTTGCAGCTAAAGCTTCCTGATCTGGTTCCACGAAATTTTAATTAGGAGCGAAGAAGAATTGTTTAACCGGAGAGGACACTGATGCTTCGTTTCCGTACCTCTGTGGCGGGTACCCGACATGCCTAGCTTACTGTTCACGATAGACGTTTCACGTTAGCTAGAACGACGGCGCTGCTAAATTGCCGTTTGCTCGTCTAAGTACTCTCACTTTTGCGCGATATAGTATAGCACTATCAAGTTGTCGAGATAACAACGTTCCCCTGCACAGTAGTGCAGTGGGATGCGGGCTTGGTATCATACTAGTGATGTATGTCCTTCAGGCCGATACGGTACGGTTTCCTTTACACCGGTGGCCAAGGCACAAAAGCTTTTAGTTTAACAGTTCCAGCAAGAGCATTTGATTGAAGAAATGCCAAAGAAAGGACGTGCTCTCAAATTCAGCGAATTCCTGAGGTGGAATGAGATGAAGAGCAGTTGGCGCACCTTAACACAATCAGCGTATGATGCAGCAGAAATGCGCTGACACCTTTGAATATTTCTGCTCCTTGATACAGGAACTTTCCATGACAGTAAAAGCAGGCACTCTATTTTGAACTAAGCATTTTGTTCGGAAGTAGTACGTTAGGTTCATTGTTCGGGACTTTATTAGCACTTTTTTATCGATCAGCATATGAAAATGGGGCATCGGCAAGTTGAAGCTGGTTTACTACAACTGTCAGTGCATGATTACTTCAACAGACCGTGTAATATAAACCACACACCTAAAACACACTTAACGGGCGCCATGGGGCCGTTCATGCACTGCGATGCATTCATATTATTTCTTTGTACTGACTCGCAGTAATCTAACACCATCATCAAAGAGAACGACATCTGTGTCCTCACAGTCTAGTGATGCAAGGTGCAAGGTTCAACAGGGGTGACCGCAGCTGCTTGTAAATTTACGACGCCAGTTGTTGCACATCCACAGCGCAGAATTCACGGTGAACGAACCATGCTATCCAAGTTCCATACACTGTACATACACGCGCGCGCAGATGTGGGCTTTCATTAGATGCTTGTCGCTGCGTTCGGTCACAAAACACGCTGTCTACGTTACATTGCGTACACGCACACATGCTCCATTTGTGGCTTTGAAAATGTGGGCTTTCCGGTGAGGTGCTTGCAGCTGTGTTCGGCTGTCAAGCTCTGTGGTGGGCAAATGCGAGCAACGCACGCCAACCATTCGTTCAGAACTGGAGGATAAGCACGGGGATGATGCTTCGCGAACATGACCGCGTCGCAGGAAATTGCGCGAACACTCCCTACGTCAGTACGTCCACTGGCGCGAAGCTTTTCCCTTCGTCCAAGGCGCGAAGACGACGCAGCTGATGTGACCATGATTGGATGGATGAACGAACTTTAATAATTCTTTTTTTACTTCTTCGCAGTGATCAGTGGGAGCCGCTGTTGCGCACACCAAAATGATTTAAACACTGGCCACTGCTTTTAAATTACATTACACGCACGTCCTTCTCTCCGGTACAACAAAGCTTATTAGCATTATAATGCACAGCTATTTCACTGCACTTGAATATAGTCGCGCGGAAAACAATCACTGTAATCGCAGCTAACTAAAGCGAAACCTCCATTAGGCGCTGCGAGCGAACTGCGATATTAAACACAGAAATCGCAGCATGCAAAACAGCCTTCAGGCTGACGCAGCAGTCGCTACTTTTGGGAAGTTAGAGGAATCGAAGGAAGATTCTGCACTGTGAAGAAGAGTGGCAATTGAGATGCTTCCTTCACGAGTTTCTGGCATACACGTAACCAATTACGTATTCAGGAGCACGTGAAATACATCAAGCTGCCTTTCTTTAAGACCTAATAACGCGTAAATTGCCATCTTACCTAGTACGGCGACGAGCAATGCTGGAAGGATTACGAAGATGTAGCGCCAACGCATCTTTTCTCCAGTGTCCTTCGGTGTCCGCTGATTGGAGGCAGAAAGTGAGAGAGAAAATGGGTAATAATTGGTAAGGACCTCTTAATATATTTCCTATAGAGCAGATAAATTCAAACCTGCAGATAAATAAAACGGGCAATGAAGTAGGTTAAAAATTTTTGCGTTTCGTTAACGTGCACAGTTAACGACACTGCGTCTTGTGGATATGAGCCGCAGTGCGTTGTCCCGCGTGCTTCGCCACTCCGTATAACATTCTCATTCTTACTACTGTGCAAATAAATTTCGGGCAACTAAAACATGAGCGTAAATAATGACCGGGTAAGTGGTCGCCCTCGCAACTGCGCGTGCATCATCGTCCCGATCTGACAAGCGTGGCATGCCCATCTAGAATATTTCGAGCTTCGTAACATTATAATTGTTCGGGTCAAAATAAAAAAAAAAGCGTTGAACTACTGTGATCTGGACGATTCCATATTTCACTGGCTGCGACTGGGAAAATATTCGGGCGCCTTTACTCAGAAGCACGTTAGAGAAACCCTGAAGTGGTTCGAACGTTATTGTACAAGTGCACATAACCGGCGCGAATCCTGACCATTAGCAGACCAACACTATTTTTCAGCGTGAAGTGCGCAATTTGCTACAAGGTTTTGAATATGCCCTTCACTACAGATGAAAGCGACCCAACCCAACGCGTTTTCAATTGCGCCTGGGCTCTGGTATGGATATACAAATAAGCAGTGCGCGGATGAAACATAAATTCAAGATGATAGACGCAAAATTACGTGTATTAATTAGCCTTAAATTTTCGCGTTTAATACCTAAGTACTGCGCCACTTTATTCTTGATTGCCCCGCCACGGTGATCTAGTGGCTAAAGTACTCGGCTGCTGATACGAGGGTCGCGGGATCGAATCCCGGCCGTGGCGGCTGCATTTCGATGGAGACGAAATGTTGAGGCCCGTGTGCTGTGCGATGTCAGTGCACGTTAAAGAACACCAGGTGGTCGAAATTTCCGGAGCCCCTCACTACGGCGTCCCTCATAATCAGAACTGGTTTTGGGACGTAAAACCCCACAAAAACAAGCAACAACAACTTTATTCTTGATCTACATATTGCAGCATGCTAGACATACTACCAAGTAAGCTTCTTCGATATTCATTCAGAAGCCTACGCATCTGTCTACGCTAGTGAAGGACTTGCTGTAACTGCATTCACTGTAATTCTTCGAAAGAGAAAACTCTCTGGAAATCTTCATGTCTCACGTGTTATCACCAACTGTGGCCAGCAATGATGACAGCAATTGATAAGCTCTATTTTTTTTGAATGACTCCTGTTGGACGAGTTCACTCACATTTGTAGAAGTCATTGCACAAGACTGTCACACAGCACGAGAAACCGAAGTGCTGTTGACTGCGCTTTCTTGTGCTGTCTGATCGTTGAGCATAATGGTTCGTTTTGCAATCGATAGGGTTTTATGAGCCGAAACCACGGCCTGATTATGAGGCACCCAGTGGTTGAGAGATCTGGAAATTCGGCCACCTAGAACACCTTAATTAAAGGGAACCAGAAAACTTTTCAACGATTTAGCACGAGCACACTAAGCCCATGGCATAGGTCCTGGTCATTGACATACCGACATGGGTGCTCCGCGGTAAGCGTGCAATTGGCTACAAATTTCAAGCATGTGTACGTGTAAAGTCTGAAGCGAGAGTCTGAAGCGACAAAACTTTGAACCGCCCATAAACATAAATTCGGTAGTGCAGCATCACGCTCACGGCGCATTTGATTGGCTATATACGCCACTGCCGTCAGGAGCAATATTTTTCCATCGCGATATAGCCGTGGTACATGGCGGCCCAGTTTTAAGTATCCTTAATGGGCTCAAAGCGTACATCCCGGAAAGCGGACGAATGCGCCGCGCTGTCGGTGCGACTACAGTGGGCGGCGCAGCCGTCACTATAGCGTAGACCGATTTGTGAAGGAATAGCACCTCGGAAAAGGAGAGAAATTTCATTACGCCTGTAGCTGTCATGATGTACGGTGCTTCGAGTAATTTACGGTGCGAGTAATTTCACAATGTTGCGGACTATTTATTGAGAAAATGTGAAAAGAATTCTTTCAGGGGGCCATCAATGTGCCCTGTAAACGTATAGCGCAGGAGCATCTGCTGTGTTCGCTACGTCTAACATGCAGTCGCCAATGCCGGAATAAAGGCGCGTATTTCAAGTCAACAGTCAAGCACCATGACCCATAGGCCACCATGGCAGAACAAAATGCTACTAGCAAGTGACAATGAGGCGATATTTATTGAGAATATTCCTACATTTTGTTCTCGACGCCCCAAGTGGCTTCTAGTGAGTGCGTGTACGTTTTACTTTAGCGGAAAAGAAAAACGAAAATATGTGCTATGCATTGCATGCGTGAAGTATATTTTGCTCAGAGGAAGCATTTATTTGTAGTTTCAAAACACCTTGATCGGACGTTCCGCAAACGTGGTTTATTGCTGCCATAGCTTGCAAAAACGTCATAAAGAGAAAAAGGAGGCGGGGAAAATTGACGCAACAGCTTGGCATGATTGATCGACGCGCGTGGCCTATTATTGCAGCACTTGAACGCTAAATGCGAAAGGATGTGCTACGTCAGTGCTTCGATTATCTTTGGCGAGAAGTTCAGTGTGACTAATGCAAAAAAAGCAAGCGCGCGATGCCAAGCAAAATGAGCAAAAAAAAAAAAAACATATCCGGACAGCTAGATAATATATGTAAACATAGAGAAACCGCCGACCTGTTCCTAGAACACTTCAAAGGAGCGTTCATGCTGAGAAGTGTTAATGAAGTAGTTAACGCTTATCTATTCTAGTTATCTAGTCGTTGATTTTAGGGTCTCGTAACACGTGACCACGGCAACTTCTGACTCTTCTATTAATCCAAAAGCACATCCATGTATAGAGAAATCACAAGAGGTACTTACTTTACTGCAGGCGAATAAATGTGAACAGAAGATGGCGTGTGTTAGACTCCGAAAAAAGCTGGCTGAGCTCGTTTCTCCATCGACGTATTCATGGCAGAAATGCGAGCAACTTCTGGTTCCTTCAAGTGCCACAGCTAGGTGAAAAACCACAATTTTTAGAGAATGAGGAAAATAAAGGCACTCCGAATTGTGTGCTACGGATAGCTGTTCTTACTGACGTGCCACATCTGGTGAAGGGGAGGGATAGGAGCTGAGAGACGCACAGGATGTGCATTGGATGCAAAAGGAAATACAAAATAACCACTGCGGATCATACGCGCAGGTGACCGGATCGCTTCATATCCTCGCGCACAGGCATGGCGTACATCCTGCCGTGAAATCAAGTAAAAAAACGGCTATAACAAGGCCATCCACAAGCTCTCTATGGTTATCTACGCTGCATTTGTGCAGGTGCGCTTCAAAACCGCACCTGCACAACTTGCAGCGTAGATGCTCATTAAGAGTTTGCTAGGCTATTCCGCGAACATGTTGAAATGTTGACTGCGCAGGTGGCGTCATGATATCCCGGAGTCAGCATCAAAGTGTACGGATTGCGAAAGGAAAAGATGGAGGGGAAATTCCCTGGAAATGCATGAATTCTCTCTTCGTGAATCGAGGAATGCTTCGCGTGCTTAGCGGATGCGGCGCAAAGGCTCTTACTGATAGGTGGTTCTCAAAGAGCTAAAGGTATTCGCAAATTTTGTAAAAGACATTCAGTAGACACTAAAGTACCAAAAGCACATATCTGTATTCACAATTTCATGACGGTGTTCAAGTGCCATTCTTATTGCAGCGGTGTACGAGCGCACCCGCAAGTAAGGAAAACGTCGGCTTCGCAAGAGGGACGATTAGCTGAAAATCATCTGCGAAAGGGAACTGGTGATATTACCGCAACAAATACACGGACAATGAATTTAAGATATATAATATGGGGGTGTTTCGAGGGTGAGGAACAACGAAAGGAGGAAAGACAGTAAAGCATGGCATAGTGCAGCGCCGCTGCGCTCTAGCTAACGTCACCTGGCAACCACCTGGCATAGCCGCGCTGGAATAGCGTAGCTAATTTCAGCTAGTGTGACAGCGTAAGGTGACGCCAGCTGCTAGTTACACGATTTAGGCAACGTAATGCTGCGTCACATCTAGCCACGTCACGTAGTAACTACGTAGCATAGCATTTCCTCAGTTAAAGGCAGTCTGACCATTAAGATGACGTCACATGTACGTGGCCCAAGACACGTAACAAGGCGTCACAGCCAGCCAGCATGACATGTTCCCGCCAGAGCGGCGTAAAAATACGCCACAAGTGGACGTTTCCCGCCAAGCCAAACCGAGTCTAGACACCTAACAAAAATAACATGACGTCACAGCTACCCACGTGGCATGCCCCCGACAAAACCAAGGAAGAGCTAGGCACGTGACAAATCACGTGCTTAGTCGAGCTCTTAAAAGACAGAAGCAGCTAGATCGGCCACAAGGTCAGTGGTTAGTGTAGTCTCGCACCACTGCTGTAAGAATCCCAAATTCCTGAAACATAGTTTCAAGGCGGTGCCCATCAATCGTGGAGGCTACCGTTCACAGTGATACAGTGCAAATGAACGACGCACATGAACATGAAAGGAAACAAACCAGCGCTGACTTTTTATGCATGACAGAAAGACGCAGAAAAATAATGCAGAGCCTGCGCGCCCAAAAAGACACGTCACCGTTCCATCGTAATGTGATTTTTTAATGAACCCGCATTCATTTAAAAAATCATGGAGAGTCTACTAACACACACTGTGCGCGCTTACGGACATGGGCAGCTTCCACCGGCTCACGTGCGCTTTGGTTACGATATCTAAAACGAACTTCCGTGTAATAGTAAGGCTCCTCTATTTTTTCAATGGTAGCGACAAGGATACGCGCGTCCTCACGGGGTCCAAGGAGGGGTCCATGATTCCTGCTTGAACGCTTGCCAGGTTCGAGCGGAATCGAACCCAGACCACCTGTGTGACAGGTAGGTGTTGTCACAAAGAGTCACGCCAGCGGCTGACGCTGCTTCGGAAGATTCCTATACGTGGTGACTAACAAAGCAATGATGTAGGAAAAGGAATTGAGGAGACGGAGTGGGGGAAAGAGATGATTGGCTGATTTATGGGGTTTAACGTCCCGAGATCATGACATAATTATGAGAGGCGCTGTAAGGGAGGGCTCCTGGAATTTCGACCACCTGGGATTCTTTAACGTGCACTGACATCGCACAGCACACGGGCCTGAACATATTGCCTCCATCGAAATGCAGCCACCGCGGCCGGAATTCGGATCCTGCGACCTTTTGATCTGCAGCCGAGTGGCATAACTGCTAGATCGCCGTGCCGGGGCGTGGGGGGAAAGAAGAGTAAAGCATAGCTGTGTGCAGTACAACATAACAAGGGTGTGGGGAAGGGGAGTGAAGGTGAGGGTGACGTGGGAAAAGGGAACGGCTTCATAACCATACATTGCCCGGTAAACCAATTGGACACGTGACCCAAATCACGTAACGTGACGTGACAGCTAGTCACGCGATATGTTCCCGCCTAAACCATATAACATTTAGTCACTTGACGAATCACGTGACTTATTTTATCTTGTAGAAGCGGGAAGAATTTAGGTCGCCCACAAGCCCCGCTCTTATTCCAGCCTTTCACCGCTAGTGCAAGTTGTCCACATTTTTATAAAAGGAATGATGGCTCTTTTACGACAATAGGTTGCTGAACGTTAAATGATTGCTCAGCGTTAAATGGCGCTTGCGTTTCCTTGTTTGCATTTGCGTCGACAAAGACGTTGCTCCCATGGTTTTTTTTTTTTTTTCATTTCGGCCTGGTTCATCCTCTCTTGAGAAGTCTTCGAAGTCCGAAACAGTTGCTTATTGTTTGTCTCATTGCACCCCTCCTGCTCTTGCCTGCTGCCCCCCCCCCCCCCCCCTTCACTGGAAACGCTTGACTTTGCTTCTTGCTTCAAATGTGCCAGTCCCTAAATATACAGTGCGGTGTTGAAGGATCTCTCACAGCTCATTGTGGCACTCAGCCCCATAAATACAGCGGAATGCTCTTTGCCCACGCGCAGTCGATACAGGAATTCACAATGAAGAAAATTAAAGATGACATGACGCCGGATGTACACACTGCCCGTTTATGTTTTTAGCCTTGCCGTGTCAAGGATGGAAATTTAGTTTATCAAGTCCCGTTTAATGCCGTTTCCTCACTACGCCGCAGCTGCGCTGGAATCGACCTTCTATGGAACTTATGTGCGCACTTATATCTCATTATTGAACGTCCCGTCCGAGTGCGTAGAAATAGCAGATGTACTTCGCCAAAGTACCCACAACACACGTAAAATGTGGAGGCTAAAAACATTGCCGTGCATGTGGCATTCACCGCGCCATGTTATATTTGAGCCGATTTTGTGGCGCATCTGCTGCGTCTGTCTCAGCAAATTTTTTTTTTTTTTTCGTTTCGGATCAAACTTTTTGGATGACCTGTCAATGGGCCCAATGATGTGTGCAATTTCTTCTTTTTTATTTCAGGAAGGCTGTCGCATATATAGCTAGGCCCAATTGTAGATTTACTTGATAACTGTTCCACTCGCCGTATTTGTCCTTGCACTCAGAGGTAAGCTTCGCAATTTTGGAAGGGAGACAGGCTGAAGCTATTTTAGCCACTTTTTATGTCTTCATGCTTCGGCGGGGGAAGCCTTTCAAGACAGCGGTTTTTTTTTTTTTGAGGTCAACCTTTCATACACAAAACACAGTGGGAGATAACATGCTGCAATGCTAGTATTTCATGGACAAATCTATATAGTCCCCCCTTGGATTAGGTGAAACCCTCCACTCGCACTTTCATATTTCGCATAAGAGATTATGAAAAAAATGATTTCCTTACCTTTTTGACGATCGAAACATCTATACAATTCGCTGATAAAAAAATTGTTATTCTTCATCCGCCGTTCTCTTTTTGAGCGGGCCCTTAGTAAATTACCTACGAATACGACATCTATTTATGCGAAATGTGAGCGGAGCCACACGCTTTCGCTTATGTGGCGATATACTGAGCAAATAAATTTGAGAGCGGCATCCACGTACCGGAAAGTCGTAGAGAACTGTTTATTTTAAACACACACTCTTTTCAAGAAGCAGGGCCTTTTGAACCGCTTGACTGTCATGAAGGAACGCTTTCGGTTGGGGACATCGGTTGATGTAAGTTGTAGTTGGTACAACAACGGCTTATTTTTGATTCGAGGTCTACGTAAGTGTTTCTCGAGGTTGTCGCCATAGTGGGGCCGGTTATGAGACAGAGGAACAAAAAGTTCTCGCGCACGAGTCGTAGGAAGTTCTTGTTCTTGTTGCCATGTTCCTTGAAGCGCCCTGCTACTGAAATCGGTGTGGATCGATGTGCGGTCAGCGCGAGGTGCAACAAGTGCACTACTGTATCTGGTGAGCGCCGTGGTGGCGAGCCACTACCAGCATTTTCCTTTGTCAAACATTGCGGCACATATTTCACCCCCATCACGTGGAGTGGCAAACCCTTTCAATGCAGCGCCAGGGACCGCATTTTGAGATAATCGACAGAGATGACAGTGTGGCCTTGCGTGACACGGAATGTCACGCGTCGATTGCCGAAGCGACCGCTTGGTCGCACTTACTCAACCAGAGTAAGTGCGACCAAGCGTCAGCGCGTACAACAGGAGACAAATTGGCAATATTGCAAAGGGTCATCTTTTTCAGAATGCGGCCACAGATAAATACATACTCTAATAGGTAGCGAGTTCCACCGCTTTGTTGAGGCTTCTGCTAACGCCGCAACGGTAGCAGCTTCTAATGCGTCAATCCTTGTCGAGTAAAGGCCGATGAGATCCTGTTCGGGCGGCGTAAACAGTAGGCTTCTCCTCAATAACGCAATGTTGTTAAAATAGAACTGCCTCGTACGTACCAGCACGTTCAAAAATAAGATGCGCTTCATGTGCTTTGAGGCGAGCAAACCAGATATTCCGCTGCACTTGCTCACTCCGCTGCGAGAGTCGGCGACGGAGTTCGACTGGAGCATATGAAGGGCGCAATAAAAGACATGTATTTCTTTTAGCCTGTGATGGCTCGCTAAAGCTCTCAACGGGATCTGCTTTCGCGTTTCTCGTGTGGTTCAGTCGTCTTGGTTAAGTTTTTTGCCTTGAAAGAAGGACCGCAACTTATAAAGACTCCCCTCAACCTTAATCTTGCAATTAAAGATGGCCTCTGCATTTGGCTTCAATTACATGTAGGGGAACTAAAGTGCGCAGTGCAAGCTATATTGCATGGCACAAGTACTGCTGGTGAGTAAAAGGGTAAATGTACAACGACGGAAAATTTTTTAACCTTCAAAACACCTCACTGTAGCAGACATTCGAAAGTTTTCCTGTTCAGTCAGTACGGCTCGATAGAGGGCAGACCACATATTCTTTGAAATATGCCTTGAAAAGAGACCTGCAACTAATTTTGGTGTTTTGTACAAATGCAATGTATACATTGCACAGGAACTTTTGAACTGTAGGAGAACAACGTCGGTGCTCTGCGTTACCCGCGCAATTTACTACGAGGTTTTAAATATGCGCCTCGCGGAAGATCGACGCCACTCAACCTAAAAAAATGTTTTCAACCGTCCCTGTCACCGGGCCGTGCTGTGGGCATGCAACGATTGGATTTCGCAGCTGAAGTCGTGAGAGCCGAAGAAAGGCCAGCTAACGGTATCGTCGCTGCACACGGCGGTGCTAGCTCGTGTCGCCGGCACGTTACTACGTGACGTAGGCTAGCACTATTAAGGCTGGCCGTTTCAGTAGGAATTTCGTCGCGCCATATCCCTGCTGAGGCGTCGGTACAGCAACTACCGTAGGAGGCACAGCTGTCGCTAGTGTGCACCCCACAGCTAAGCGAGTTGAGGAGGAACAGCCGCTGTTAGGAGGAAGGCAAGAGAAATAAGCCCATAGTGGTTTTGATGATAGTTGCTTCGCCTACTTTTCACACAGTGGCAAACAACCGTTTGAGGGTCCCTTTAAATTTCAAACCCGGAGATTTTTCAGTGTGCACTTGTTGTTCTCAATGAAAATTTCAAAATATGTCTCCCTCGGTATTTTAATAAAATACAAGCCAGGCGGTTAAAAGTCATGTAGTTTTCTTGCATATAACTTTTCAATTTCTTTAGCGGATTCCCACGCAGGTCACCCTGTGTTTTGGACATCATTACCTGCAGCTCAACGTTTCTCGGCGCGTGATCTTTTGAACGCAGCTGTACATATGCCTAGCCGATGTGTCCATCCGTCGCCTGTACCCCGACAACTAGCAGGGCCGATCTTGAGCGGAGCGTAGAACGTGTAGGGTGCAGAAAACGCGAGGTGACGTGGAAAATGCGTTTGTGTGTGTGTGTTTGGTCCATAAGCTAAACAATGTGCACCGATATTGGAAGTTGCGCCAACACACTAGCCTATCACGATGCGTGTGAAAACGGTAGTAATACAGCTTAACAATTTATCGACCAATAGCCGTATCTCGCTCTCTCTTCACAAAGACAGTTCCCCAGCGAAGTAAATAGGCTCATTTTGATGCTCTAGGTAAAACGAAATAAGCCTAGCTTGTCTTCCATCTTCACATGTTAGTGTAAGAGCTCTCAATTCCTTAATGCATTCCGAATTTTGTGCCCGGACAAACATTTTATCGGGCTTCATCTGGTGCTCAGCCAAGTGTACGCGTTGTCGCTGATTGCTGTGCAGCTGCGATGCGCGGCGACTGCGTGGCGGAATTGCAGAGGTCCCGAAACAGGTGCTGCGATGGCGACGTGCGGTCTTGCCCAATTCACGTCACTTTTGCTTCCTGGCAGGCGCATTTTTTTTTTCATGTGAAATATACATACGTAGTAACCTTGCGTACTTTTCTATCTTACCATTACTAGCGGGAAATGTCGGATTGCTATTGTCAAATGGAGAGTTGGCATAAGCATCATGACGGCGTGGAGACCTAGTGAATCCTGCGCCTTGGAGCATTCAAGCGAGGGAACAGAAATAACGCACTGTGTGGCTTTACCGTGGCAGTTTTTAACAATAATTGCGCGTGTCATTATGAGAAGAGCCACCTTTACGGTTATGGTCATTCTGATTTGTGACAATGCGAAGACTGTAGATTTCGAGCCGAAGTGCATTTACCTTTTGTTCGAAGCGCGTTCGACTTTTCTCTTTAAACTTTCACTGTAAGCATTGTCAAATAGCGTGAAAGATAAACGTTTGGCCTGTGGAATAAGGTTGCCGTTTTCCATACAGAACCTTCAAGGCTGCTAAGCTGAAGAGTGGTTCGGGCAAGGTTCATAATGGATGCAAAGTCCCTCTTGATGGCAGCAATGATCTTCGTTCTCTATTCATACGGTAAGCGAGCATGTAGACATTCTACTCTCATTTATTCTCAGCTTTGGGCTCTCTTACATTTTTTTCCTGGAAGGCTCAGACATCTGGAGCGCTGGAGGCTTCTCGAAGCGGTCTCGAGCGCCACTTAGAGAATACACACAAGATGTCGCGCGTATATTTTGCACGCATGGATGTTCTTGTGAAAATAGGCGTAATGTCGACGAGGAAAACATCTTGAGGGCGTTACATAAAAAACGCTCAGTGCGTGGAACGCTCGAACAAAAACGCTCTTTTTTAAATGTTTTGGTTTTAATCGTCAATGACGAGTTGCCAGTGGGCCCAAGTAGCAAACTTCAATGTTATATGTACGATGTCGTATATAAAATGCCGGTAGCCATTGGTTCGGAAGCAATAGAGGCGCCACAAGGTGGCCTGCTAATCTTGCGGAAACCGTGGTTGCTGCTTTTAAAAACTGAATTGAGAGTGGTGTGCACATGGCTTCGCTTTCTCTCAGTACCACACGACTGGCTACACGGTCGTCATGTTTCTATCGTTGAACACTGCTCGTCACCAAGCTAGTTCAAGTAAGAACTGTCCACAAACGAGAATTGGGCAGTTCCCTAGGCTAGCGCAAGGGAGAAACGTTCTCAAGCGAGAGCTTGACAGCAAGCGTCTGCCTTCAGAGCAAAGGGTGTGCTTATATAGACCAGCTTTGGCTTTTCCGAAATATCGTTGGAAGTTTGCGCCTGTCCTGTGTTCCTTCTTTTCTTCGTCCGTGTTTTTTTGCGCTACCGAGTTTGTGTCAAGAATGTACCAACTAGCCCAAACAAGAGTGTTACTTCAGTAATGGTTGATCCTTCGAGATCACATGCGCATCAAAGAACTTCGTCATCCTCGCTTCAATTGGCTGGTGGCATCGGTCTGCACATTCGTCCCGTCAATATTTTTGCTGAAAAGCAAAAAAGAACTGCTTAGGTGAATATTTTTATGTTTCATATTTGTGATGTTAGCGCTGGTAGAGCTGCGAGTCTGGAACTCATTTGCACAAGATTTATCTTTCCGAATTGCTCTGCTCGATCGCGTCATGGTATCATAGAAGGAAGCAGTTGAACTTTCCCTGAATTGGCATAGACGTAGGTAAGCGCTACATTTGGACACTAGAAGAACAAGACATGCTCCAGGTTTTTTTTTCCCCACCAAATTTTGGCCAGCGTATTTCTTACGGACTAACACGCGGGGATGACTAAAATTTTTTCAGTGAATAAGCGCTCCATAACTCCATAACGCGCATGGAACGTCTAATTTTTCTAGAAACTTCTCAAATGGCTGTGAGCTCGGTTACGTCGTTCTCTACATCGCACCCAAGCATCCATTGGCAGCGCCGTCAGTATGGGGTCGCATAGCATATATACAGTAGAGGCGAGGTAGAGAGGAGCAGTGAAGCAGGCCATAGTGGGACGCGCACAGCTTCTGCCTACGCCGACTGCGTTTCCGCGTGCTCGCGCCGAACACGCCCGGTGTCAGTGATTCTAGCGGCGGCTCGGCCGGTTAGCAGAGGCTGGCTTGGGAACTCATTCGGTTCATTGCATACTACCATGGGTAGACTACGCAAAGTAAAGATGCCAGAAGAAGAGCGTGAATACAAGGCTCGACGAAAAGGACAAAAGAGGTTTGCCCAGCAGCGTCGTAGGGAAAACCCAGCAACTCTCGCAAAAGACGCCGAGTTTATGCAATCGTAAAAATGCGTGTGAAATTCAAGCGACGCAGCAATGGGTAATCTTTTTGGATTTAGTTTACAGCTTCGCTGTCTAACCGCTTTCACCCAGCGTGGATTGGAGCTATTTAATTGAAAGAGACTTCAATACACAGGCGGGATTAACCCACTGCTAAGCACAGGGGCCGCACGTTTTAGCATCGCTGGTTGACCACTTGCGCTGGGTGCTTGAGTGGTGATTTTTTTTTTGTGCTTGTTGGGGGGGTTTTACGGCGTCAATCTTTTTCCCACCTACCTTCACAAAATGAAAATTACGAACATTCAAAGGTGGTACCTTAGGAGGGTGAGATAGACGGTTATGACAGAAGAAAGGTTAAAGTGGGTAACCGAGATTTGGCCAGGGTTTCCCTCATACACGCACACGAAAAGACGAAAGGGAGGAGGACTGGACAAATGTGAGCAGCGATTCTCCTATTGGGACAATGGGGGCAAGCGTCGCTTGAATTGTGCATGCCCTTTCTTTCTTTCTTTCTTTCTTTCTTTCTTTCTTTCTTTCTTTCTTTCTTTCTTTCTTTCTTTCTTTCTTTCTTTCTTTCTTTCTTTCTTTCTTTCTTTCTTTCTTTCTTTCTTTCTTTCTTTCTTTCTTTCTTTCTTTTCGCGCTAACGCAACGCAGCTGTGGCTGTAGAGATCCAACCCTCAACTTTAAGCCAAATTTATTGTTACACATTGGCATTCGCATAATCACTGTAATGTTGCAGCGGGTCAATCATAAAATTGATTCGAGTGCGACAGGGTACAGTGCTTGAGGGCAAGTGCGGATTCGCTTTTTCCATCCTGCGGATTGTCCCTTTCTTTTTCTTTCATTCTCTTGGTGCGTGTCCTTGTCTTTCCTTTAATTCTCTTGCTCTTATACCTTTCATTCTTGCTGTAGTTCCTTCAGGCTGTGTGATGTACCGTCAACTACTTCGACGATCAGTCAACTACAAAGCATCTCCATGAAGAAATGAAAATTTTGCCAGTCTGTTAAATTGTATTGGGAAGGTACTTATGCTTACCATCATTGTAGCTGCAGTTTAGGACAAGCGTTTCTTTAATGCGCTCTCTTCAGAGATGTGCGTGGGCCGTATTGTGGGTTCTGTGTGAGAATATATATTGCTGTATTAGAAATTTGTTACCGCTCTCTGTGTTTATGATTTGTGCAGATACGAGTGTTATGTGAACAAACACCATCAAAAAATAAACAGGGCCAATGTCATGAACGCGCTGGCTTCGCAACCCGGTATTCGGTGGCTCAAATCCATAGCCGAATGATGCATATAATTTGAAATCTGTTTTCTGTTTTTAGCCCAACATTTTCAAGATGACAATGGCTTTTTCGTACGTCGAACACTTCTACGACAGCACAAGTACTTCATTAGTAAGCCAATGCAAGCGTTGTATCAAAAGCGAAGTGCACTCCACAGCAATTGCCCTTGGTGGCCTGGTGAATGAAGCTGGTCATTTTATTGGTAATAAGTGCTCCACCAATTAGCATTTTTTTATGATTTCACTCCTTTGTAGAGGGGTTACTGCTTACCGGAAGTTGTTATGCTACTAGGTTTTGTTCATTTTTCTTGATATGGTACGGTTCACGTTGATTTGCATATGAAGCTACACTTGTGAATTTTATCCGTATGCTTCTTTCTCCCTTTTAAGCCTGTTTGCATGCCGAAGATGAAGGCCACATAGAAGAGTGAGGCCAGGTTAGCGGTGATTGCCACGGAACGTATACCCGGTTCATCGTGTGGTCAACGGAAGGCGTGGAACTGATGGGCTTCCAGTCTGCTAGCAGGGGAACCAGCTGCAGGTTCCCACAATAAACTGCCAATGTAAGACTCGAAAAAGCAAGTTATTACGGAGCGTTTGTTTTATTGATACTGCCATTTGGACTTTATATAAAAGTATCAGTGAGCTCTCTTCTGGTAGTGCCACGAAAATAAAGTAGAAAGTCATAGAATTCACTCGTCGGCTACCTCTTAAGCATCGGTTTAAAGTGCAGATTGAATATACCGCGAAAGCACTCGCGGAGAACAAAACTAGTTGCCTTCCACGCGGTGTAACTGTCCGCTAATCTTTCCTATATTTAAACATAGAGTAAACGATTATCATTAAATTTTACTACCGTCGTCTATCACGTCTTTTTCAAGGAGCTCTGCGCAACCACAGTGCTGACAGTCGGTGACAGTCAACGATAACCGTAGATGGAAACATAAACATATTTTTCCTATGACAAAAACAATCCTGGTGGAGTTCTGGCGGTTGTCCCTTGCGCCTGGATTATACCGGTGGTTCGAACGATTGCCTTCGGACACCGAATTGACAACGCGTCCCAGCGAGTCATTGCAATGATTGATTGATGGCGGGTTGTCGGTGAGACGAACATAAATGTAGACGTCGCGTTCGCGGTTCTTAGCCAAAGCCAAGTTCCATAATGAGAAAGCCAAGCTTTGTGTAAGACTGCAAAAGTTATTAAAGAAAAAGAGAGCAGCTGAGTATATGAGCACTGTATTGTAAGAGCATCGAAAAAAAAGACTGAAAAAGCTATCCCCGTAGACAGCAAGACAATTGCGTGTCCAGTTGAAGCTGTCACACACACACACACACACACACACACACACACACACACACACACACACACACACACACACACACACACACACACACACACACACACACACACACACACACACACACCGCACCGCACCACATCGCAAACCACGCGCGCGTCACGTCCGTACATGTACACCCTCGCGGAAATATATATAGGCATTGCATTTTGAAATAAAAAAAAGCAGAGATAACTTAGTGTCTAGCTATTGTTACGTTCTCGGCGGATGCATGACAGCCGCCGAAAACAGACGACTCGAGCAGTGCCAGGAAGACAAATCCCACTTTATTCGGCTTGCGACGCGTTTTGGAGCGCTACGCAGCCAATCAGAGGTCGGCAGGAAAGAAAGATAAGTGGGAAGACAAGTTTGTAGACAAATTGGTTGGCAAGTATGCGCTGACCTTGTTGAAGCGCCTACGCGAATCGCAAGAACTGGCGCTGATAAACATGGCAGAAGCACAGCAACGCTGAAAGGTGTACTACGACAGATCCACACGTACACGAACATTCAAGGAAGGCGATTCTGAGGTCGTCGAAGGCGCAAATGCACTGGAAGTAGCATGGGATGAGCCGGTCAAGATTAAACAAAAGCTCTCCGGCACCAATTACTTCGTAACGACACCCGGAAAACTGAACCATGTCAGAATAGATCACTGCAATCTAATGAATCCGTTTGTCGAACGCACGGAGACGTTGAGCATTGTCCTGAACGAGGCTGAAGAGATAAACGTTTCTGTCCCTCAAGTACCAACCACCTGCTCTTCCCCATCAACAGAAGAGATACTCGAATCTGCCAATAAACAAGCTTCTCTAACAGAGAAGCAAAGAAAATAGTTAGAACTGCTTGTGCGCAACTTCAGCGACTTCGGCGACTCTGTGGGAGAGCGGTGACGTGCCCCTAGAATAAATGTACAAATATACTAACCATTGTTTTCCTCGCTGCGCTATCGTAATGTGCACATCAAGAGAAGGTATGGAAACACAATACCAACTACGACATACTCTAGTATGCGGGATCAGTAAGCGCTGAATAATTCGCTCAACGAACTTTCGCAGTCAGCCATTGCTTAAAGCAAATTTTGAAGGATTTTAAAAAGCATATTGTACTGTGCCATACGAAAGCGCTGTGCAACCACTCTTATGTGTGAAACATATTAGAACGAGAACTTCCAAATGTTTCTGTGTACAGATGTATTGGAGATGAGTTAGAAATTTACGTATTCTACTTTGACAAAGGTGCCCTAAACAATGTTGGCATGTGTTCTTTCTAACGTTTGTAAAAACAAAATATTGAAGGTAGCATTATCCCATATTCTCTGATTTCTCTGATGGAATAGTTAGGAGAGCTCTCTTCTAACGACAGCGGGGTGTTATAAAATAAAACAGAATGAAAGGTTTACTGTGGCATGTGCTTAGTAATATTGGGTTCTGCATCTGGAACACCATGTTCCCTATTGTATGGAAGTTGTGAGATGGCGATTAAGCAATCGCGTTAACGAGGCTATGAAGGCCTTTTTTTAAAGAATAAATGGACGCGTTTGAAAGTACCGTGTACTCAAGAATCAAGGAACATATAAGCACATAGCGGTCCTCTCCTCTATGTTTGCCGTACAGCCACATAACAAGCTACAAAGTGCCCTGGGACACGTCATCCTTCGTATTGTGGTTTTAAATTATTTCATTACCTTTGTCATTACCTTTATTTCATTAACTTTCTCAAAAATTTAATACTCCTCTTTGAAGCAACGCTGAGGGAAGGCATGTGGAACAAATGCAGCTAATTGTTGCACAGAGCTACACGATTATCGCAGTTGTATTTTGTGTGCAAGTGCGTGGAAGGAACTGCTTATGCTATCTTTCAATCGCAAGCCGCTATATGTTTCTGGCTTGGCGAATATCATGCACCTTGTCTCATGAGCCGTCGTTTGCAGTATTGGAAGAGTATGCTTGCCTCAGAAGACACCACAGGGGGAAAAAGGCTTGCGCATGAAGGAAGAACAATGGGCGGTCTGCTATGGTGACCACTTGCAATAACTGGATGTTCTGGTTCTTAATAAATTAGGTAATTATAATAAGCTAGTTCGTTGTACTGCTTCCTGGTTTTCTTGTTCCGTGTAGGCGTAGGTTAGACTTTCAATAGCGGTGTAAAGCACGGATACCGAGGACTAATTAATACGCGCGCCGAAAATGCCAGGAAAGTTCGCTTATTCGCGGAGAGTTCTTGACAACTGTGAGCTTTTCTGATCTAGGCCCACTAGCACGCAGACTCGTGCTTTGTTTGTGCTTATTTTGATTCGTGGCTACACAGTAGTTCATGTTTTTTTTGTTGTGTGTAGGAAAGCAATAATTGCGTATTGTCGAGTTCCTTCGTTCACAGATGATGAAACCGTTTCACGCAGCACTTGTATCTTAAACCGACACGAGGAAGACTTATCTACGTAACCTGTAAGAATGTTGAACGCCCTGAAAGGGGCTTGTTTGTAGCACCTCCTAAGCCTACGAAGAAATACTTCATGCTGTGAATAGCTTTCTCACGCTTTAACAGAGCAAACAACTCGAAAACCAGGCTCGGAAATCTGTTTCAAGCAACTTTGAGGAAACACATATATCCAGTGTTTCCTCAACATTGCTTCATAACGCGTTTGTGTTCTAACCGTCATGAGGTAATTTTCCTAATGCAGTAAAACGTACGTTATGACGATTAGAGCAAAATTAAGTTGTCACGCTTAATACATGATGATAATAGCTGGGCGATGCGAATTCGCATTATGTGTATATTATTAGTCATAGCGAAACTTTTTTTCTATCACGCTGTCACATGCTGCTCTACTTTATTTTTTTTAGAGAATCCCAGCGACTTACATGCACGCTTTCTGAGCAGTCAGATTTTGACTTGGATTCAAATGACAGTTGTATGCATTTTTTTCTGTGTATTTTTTGTATGTTTCATTCGGAGCTGTGAAAGCTGCTTTTTGTCAGTTTGACACTGTAAGAATAAGGAAGCTGAGCGCACTGCCTATAGTGTTGGTTCTTTTGTCAGGCAATATTACTTTTGTTTTAATAACCTTTTGTATTGTATATAGAAGAAATACATAATACCGAAACTTTAGCTGAAACTGAAAATAAATGTAGCCGGCTCAGGCACAGCTGACATTCAAGAATGGAATATATTAAATAACGGTATTTTTTATCTTTTGCGCCATTAAGGGAGGAGAAAATTGGGATACCTTTAACTTCTGTTCAAACATATCTTCTTCATCCTGCCATCCTATTTCAGTTTTGATATATGTCTTTAAAGGGGCCCTGCGACACAAATTGAGTAGGCCGTCTTTATCACTGATTCTAGAGCTGTTGCACGCGGGGATGTCGCAGCGAGAGTAGAAACGCCGAAAGCAGAGTGGTTATAATTTTATTTCAGCGAACAAACCGCCCAAAAGCGCCTTCTGTTTGAACTGAGGCGACACATAACGGAGATTTTTGTTACAGGAAGTGACATAGAGTGACGACATAGGAGGGGCCAGGCCGGGCGTTCTGATTGGCTTGACGCTCCAAGGTGCTTGTTACACACGTGTGGTGTCTGTTTGATCACGCTATTCAGTACCTAAATGTACTAAAATAGTTTTTATGCTTCGTAAGATAGAGAGGAAGTATCTGACATTACTTGCAAAACGACACCAGGTGTGTTGACGGCCGGACGCTATCTGCGCGCACGCGTTCTGCTCCCGGCGTCTTCCGGTGTCGCTCTATAAGACGCGCTTTAAAAGCTCCGTGCAACTATTTTTTGATATTGCGGCAGCCAATGGTCTTCAGCATCATTAAATAATTGACGCCATAAATAACGCGACCTACCATGTGTCGAAGAGGAGACGGACAAAATGAAATTCCCCCACTTCTGGATAGTGCTTCTTCTTTTCAAATCGGCCGATTGCCTTGGTCTGCATTAGTGATGGCTGCGCCGAACACGGCAGGCGCAGCCATCACAAATGCACTAATGTCTGCCGAACTCTAATCACTAATCACTAATGTCTGCCGAACTCTGCCGCGAGTAGTTTACAACGGATAGTTAAACATGCGCGGTAAGGTGGCGCGATTACGACCTATGGAAAGGTACTACTTGTGACGTAACTGGGGTGTAGCCAGTGAAATAAGTCGTGACCGTGAGACTGCACGCTGAAGGGAAGAATTAAGGGAAGGGGAGGTGGTTGGGTCACGTCAGTCTTTAAAGATGCGCGTGTTTAGAGGGAACCTCCGGCACCTTTCTAACCATGTTCTAATATCTATGTTTTCCAATGGCACAAATTGTCCTACAGCAGACAAATCGGCTCGATTCGCTTGAAACTAACGTGATTTTAAATAACCGAATGAACAACGTGTTAAAACTGAAACGGAAAGAGTTCGACGCTTCGTGCAGCGTACGCGATGACGTCACAGCCTTACCGCCATCGGAAGGACGGTGCTGGTGCAGGAAAAGTGAAAGAGGCGATGTCATTCACCGATATGTTGAGTTATGCCAGCTTTTCTCAACTTGAGAGCGATGATATGAGCGGTGGAACATCACAGTTCTGCTCTTCACCACTCGCCTAATTGTGTAGGCAGCGTTTTTCTTTCATATTGTTTTTATTTATTGCATAATGCTGACCCGATGTCACCAGGTCTTAAGCAAGAGTGGGAATACAAACCACTGGAAAAGGAACAACAAAAGAAGAACTAAACAACAACAACAACAACAAAAAACAACACAGCGTCATCGCACATACATGGTAATGTGAGTAGTACTTTGAAAATACAGAATATAAAAACTCTACATCACTTCAACTTTAATTTATCGTTATACAATACAAACACAAAAACAAAGATAGCAACAGATTGCTGCAGAGAACGTAGCACTATGCTTTCAACATAAACCTCACGGGGCACTGAATATATGAGATAAAGGCATAATTATACCACCAGAAACGGCTAATTTGTTGCTGGTAATGACGCAAGTCCGTCATTATGATGAAAGGTAATGACAGCAAAACACAGTGTGGCCAGCGTGGGAATCCGCTAAAAAGCTTTAATATTCCTTTTCAGGAAAGCTAAGTAACTTGCAAATGTCCAGCTTGGCACATAGTTTGTTAGTACCAAGGAAAGCCTATACTCAAAATTTCATTATGATCCGTGAGCGCTGAAAAATTCCCGTACGGAGTTGCCCTCAAAGAGAGACCCTTTTCAGTAAATTACGCACTTAACGCAGAGCACTCATATTGGTCTGCTAATGATGACGACTTGCATTCTTGGCTCAGTATGTTTGCCCAAGACCGTGAAGATGATCTGGGAATCCACTAAGACACGGCCTTCGTCAAGGAAATATTAGTGCTATTCTCGTCTTATGTGACCTACTAAATTTGGTTGCATTCGCTTAGTTTGTCGAGGCCCGTGTACTGTGTGATGTCAGTGCACTGTAAAAAATCCCAGGTCGAAATTTGTAAAGCCCTACACTAAGGGTCCCTCATAATCATATGGTTGTTTTGGGAAGTAAATACCCTCCAATTACTATTGACTTAGTTATTTTTTTTTCATTCATCAAAATACTTCTATGGCCGATTCCACGGCTCTGTCTCTAGATGAAAACTTAAATTTGGTGTTTGTTCACGCACCTGCTATCCTGTGCGTGCACGTGGTGTCGGTTGTTGCTGCTGGGAACCTTAGCACCAACGTTCCAGTATTGCCACAGCACATCACGCTGTGTTGTCTTGAACCACTAAGATTGAGCTAGCGCAAATGTCACGGAGAACGGCGAGACTTTTGGGGAAGTTGTGAGCTACCACTGGATTTCTTCGGCGCCTTTAAAAGGAGTGTCATTGTTTAAAGGACGCCATGGCTGCATCGTTAACATAACCGGACCGCACCCTAGTAAGTGTCTGTAGGGAGAGTCATAGGCCATACTCTTTCATAGAATAAAATATTGTGTCGCTCATTCCTAAAAAGCTTGTGGGTCATAAACCAGGAATTTAATGGTGCGCGGTGACTATATGTGCATGCACGTAATGTATCTGACTTGTTTATATGTTTGAAATTGTTACTTACCTTTTTGATCGGACCCACAACTAGCCTTTGTTTATGCGTCCAAGCAGTTTTGGTGTTTTGCACGTTCCTCGTTCGCAACATTAAGAATTGTATTGAATGGAATTGAATTTACACGCTTCATCCGTGATGAAAATGGTGTGAAAGAGTATCTATGTTGCGCAAATATTTATACCTCAGTTTTGGACTAGGACACAGCGGGCAGTTTTATTTGCACAGAAGCTATTCCCCACCGAAGCTACCTTTGTACATGTTCTTGTGACTCGCCTGTAACTCATTTATGGATACGGCACCTACATCTCCTTGAATGCATTACTCAGAGGGGGAGCAACACACAAGTGACATCGCAGAAGAGCATTTGCATAGAACTACCACGACATTAAAAGTCATATCACACCCATCTATTGTTTGATTGCATACCCATGCGTTATACGCTCACTAGCGAAATGACTTTGGATTTCTATGAATAAGGCAGCTTCACGTAACAATAGAAGCTTTATCGCGAAAGTTTCTCTTATGGCCGACCGGATGGCGGACGAGTGCGCACCGGATGTGCGCACCTATGGCAGACGAGTGCACACCGAATGTGCCACTCATAGTCAATGCAGTGAGTAGTACTACGTTTCACGAAAGAATACTTGACACCACGCTTTCAGCGTGGGAGACGCATACTGAGGTCTGCGAAAACGTACGAAGCGGCAGCCCAGAGTGCAGTACAGAGGTCTAGTTCGCGGCGATCCAACACGCTCATCGTGTCGCCTTCGGTGTGATGGAATAAAAAATACTTCTCGTTCGCTGTACTCAGCGAAGCACCGGGCACGCCTTCTTTGATCCAAGACGAAAGGTCCGGCGCCGAAGCCCCGAACGTGAGGCGTGTCGCATTGATGGAATCGAAAAGGCGAAGCACTTCGGCCACGATGCAGCGAGCGTGTTCGCTCGTGCCCGTAAAAGAGAGGCCCAGAGGACGGAACGTCCCAGAGTCCGATTCCATGACGAGGTTCATGAGGTGCTTCTCACTGGCGAAGTGGCGGCGGAAGTACTCCTGGGCACCCGCTGTCTGCAACTCTTCTCCCGTCCAAAGGACGCACCGCAACGTTCGTCGTGGCCTGAGACCCAGACGTCGCAAAACGACAAGAGCCCTCCACGAGATGAAGGCGCCCGCACCGTCGTCCATGGCGCCTTGACCAACGTCCCAGGAATCCAAGTGACCGGAAAGAAGAACCACCTGCGAAAGATGCAGCTTCGTTTCCCTTCCCGGACTCCATCCACACGCGTACGGCAGAAATGACCAAAATAGCATGTACTCCATGAAGGCATCAGCGCTAGCGAACTTGCCAAGTTATGAACGTGGCATATCAAATCATGCCTTTTTTAGTGAAAACCATGAGACCAGTCGACTGGCGGCCGGCGTTGACATTTATTACTGACCGGGGCAACTTGGGAGAATCCCTTACAAAAGAGAAGTTTCTTATTTTCCGCCCTCTGGTTTTTATCTAATTCGATGTTAAAAACGTGTTACGTTATTTACATGGAACGTTGCCCTAGGAGGCGTTCTTCCGTAACCTATGTTTGCTTGTTATATTCGGTAAAGACTGATATATGTTATTAAAAGACAGGTCACATAAAAATTCATTTACAGTGCTGGACTTGTAGGATGTTTCTCTGCAGAATGTTACATAGAAAAAAATCTCACTTCCTCTACCCCATAAAATAAAAGCTATGTAGAAATTGCACCTAATCATACATCCCGGAGGAACATGCAGGGCACTTACTCATACACAGTCCGCTGTGGTTCCAGCGCATGATATTGACGGTGTGTACGGAGGATAAACGCGCTTCTGAATTTCTTGGCATGAATACACTCCCCATAGAAGGAATATGCGCATAAAAATACTCGCGTGATTGTCTTGCATACAGTAACTTATGTGAGTTCACCTGTAATTCTTTTGACTGGTAAATAAGTTGCATGGACGGGGTCACGATTGCTTCGTAGAAGCTGGCACCAGGAGGCGACATATCAAGCCCGTGCGCTCGCAGAACTTTCTTCCTGCCATAAGCAAATGAGCCCAAACGATGCTGCATCCGGCCTTACCATCACGCAAGTATCGGTTGATGGTGGAACCCTTTCGAAAGAAGATCGTGGGCAAACATCTACTTGCAATATACTATTCCTGCCTTACAGGTAGGCTTGTGTTTTATAGCGGAGCGACCCCGCAACCCCGCAACCTGCACTTCATGCGCAGAAGGTAAATGTGGACGCACACCATTGCGCTCAGCCGACTCTTACATGACAGTGATAAAGATAAGCGTAGTACTACATGATAGCGGCATCCTGATATCATGATCGTGGTATTACAACTGAGAGTGATCGTGCAGCTAAAGTATGAAGAAGAAGAAGAAGAAGAAGAAGAAGAAGAAGAAGAAGAAGAAGAAGAAGAAGGCAGTAAAGACTGTGAAGACAAGTCCGAGACACGACACATTGCAACACGCGTGTAGCCCTGTATCGGCAATAAGCTATGAACCAGAGATGGAGAAACTGAGACGCAGAGAGAGAGAGAGAGAGAGAGGGAAGGAGATGCTCAGACATAGAGGAAACAAATAGAAAAAGAGAGCGGGCTTATGCGCTGAAAGACAATTCAGGCATGGTATTCCTAAAAATCGCTTCACTTGGTGGTGCTTTGCAAAGCCACTGGTCGTTGGTGTTTCCGAGAGAAGAGCGAATCCTTAATTTTATAGATTGCCTTTGAAGTTTAGCAACATTACGTGCCGACTGCGTCACAGGTTTGGTTCAGCTTGCGTTATTTGGACTTATGCATGTAACTTTGCATAGACCGAAAGTGCTGTTCCTGCAATGTGCGCGCATATTTGTGGAGAAGTGATGGCTGAAAAGCTATGATTACGCGCTGAGAGCGCTGGTTATTATTTTTCATTTTTAAAAAATTATTTTACACAGCGCACGAAAAATAGATCCAAGCAGAACATGCGTAAGATTCAAGTTAAACGCAAAAGCACAGAAATCAGCAAGGGGAAGTATTGCGCAGTTTGGCAACTCAGCGCCCAGTGGACTGAGGCGAAAAATATGCATTCTGGCCAAATGGCAAATCGCGAACAGACAATAGATAAAGTACGCTGTGGATATTCCGCTTTCGTCTTAGTTCTAGTTTTTCAGTACTTTCATGGGGAGTGAGTTCCATCGGAATGTATGGGTTTAAATTGAGAACAAAGCGAAGTCTTTTTTTTTTAGTTTACACCATCAAGCTTCTTAATATTATGTTTTGGAGTGTGTACCATAGAACATAAGAGGTCCCATAAAACGCACTCTATTACGTAACCTTGAATACATGCATACCTGAAGAAGAGCGACAGTCCAACAGCGCAGCAAGGGGTGCCGAATCTATTCAGGTAAAGCCACCGGTGACGTTCATGTAGACATACTGATTTAGACAGCTTGCATTACTCTAAACGTTGACATATAAAAGGACGAATACACTACACATATATATCCGTCATAAGCAGTAGTAGTGACCAGTCACCAACAAGCGTGTGTTACCTCTTCAGGCTTGCTGTCACCGCGAAGTTCTGCAATCGTATTCCGAGAAACCACAGGTGGCAACGACTTGGCTCCCATCACCAGCTTCACAACTGCTTCGATTCCTGATAGAAATACAACGATAGCGGAGTGAACCTTTATCACAGGGCGCGAATGTCGCTACAGAATCATGTAGAACACCGTATAGCAAGTTTCATCGGATCAAAAATAAGCTAAATCAAAAATAAGCACTGCAGTATTAGATATTGATATACAGAAACATTATAGCTGTCGATTCTGTGTTACTGTTGTTGAAGCTTGCAAGTAGTTTTTATGGTGCCTCGAAGATGCATTATGGGACGAAGAGCGGCGGTAATAGCGGTGAAATTTCCTACGTCCGTTGTGCCAACCGCACCTAACGAAGTTTTTCGCTTTCTGGCAGCCTTTAGAGCATATGATAAATGGCAAGGCGGTTGTCTTTAAACTGTCGTACGTCGTCTGTGTGCCATACGCAGATTTTCCCACGTAACAGCCAATGCTTGGAGCTCAATTGCGAGGTAATAAGGGGCTTCGGCGACGAGTGCAGCTGAATGTATACTATTGGCAATAGGCCCTAGCATCTCAGGATTTTCTGCATATCGGGTATAACCTGTTAATGATTATGTCAAATAACGCGTATTTCTTTGGTAAAAGTTTGACACGCATAGTTTAAGAACTCGGTTCAGCACAATGGAGTGATATGTCCGGTACGTCCCTTCTGTATGTGAATCATGCATGCGAAATATAAAAGAGCCACACACACACACACACACACACACACACACACACACACACACACACACACACACATACATACAAACATACATACATACATACATATGTGTGTGTGTGTGTGTGTGTGTGTGTGTGTGTGTGTGTGTGTGGCGTGGCTCTCTCTCTATATATATATGTGCAGCAAACCTTTAGAGGATCGTGAACCGGAGATGTATGTGACTAATATGTTTCGTTTACCTCGAAGATCGCTTTGCTCACAAACAAGTAGCTTTTTTCCTGAAAAAGTACATATTTCTTTTGCTAAATGATTGTGAAAGACAGAGGAGTTAGCCGCCGAACTAAATTTAGCCTGGCTAAATTAGTGCTCAGTCTTTTTCCGGGGACGATTTACGGTTGCTGCTTATATACCTAGCGTAGATTTGAAGGAAAAACTAAACTGTTTTGATATAAGGTGCTCGTCAATAGTTTTGACAATCATGCCAAAATCATGCCAATCATGCCAAAAATATGTCGGTGATAACATAAATGCATATTGAACGATCTCTGCGTTCAATATCACGATAAATAATTATTTCGTAATTTGTGTAATGTCGAAAAAGCTAACAGTTCAATGGAGCAAAAATATTCTAGCCCGATCGATAGATAAACGATAACGGTGCTATACTCCTTAACGAAACCGACAGCATTTGTCAGGCCACAAGGAGTTGGTCTTGGAAGCTTCAAGAACCAAGAACACACGGGTGTTACACACAGCATTTGTCAGGCGACAAGGAATTAGTCTTGGAAGCTTCAAGAACCTGGAACACACGGGTGTTACTCATGTTGCTTAGAAACTTAATGTCAAGCGAGTAGTCAGTGACTTGACTGTACTGAGAAAGATTATTGGAAAGTACAGTTTATACAACGCATTTACCTCGTTCCTGCAGTCGAGCCAGAAGTTCGGCATCTTCGACTGTGATAGAAGCGGTCGGTATCTTGGCGATGCTTTCGTTGTACTGCATGTAACCCGTGTGCGGGCTGTTTATCGACATGGGCGTCAAGGAACGAACGAGTGCCGCCACAGCGCCGGCCTTCGCAGCTGCCGATGCCCCCTGTACTCGATACTTCAAGGTCCTGCCGTATGTGACGTACTCCTGGTTGAACACGACGATCTTACCCTTGGCCTGCATTGAGAGTACAGTACACATGAAAAACATTTACAACCCTCACAAACTAAATGGTTTAGAATTCGCACGTGCAGATGCGGGAGGGGGGATTTCATTTAAATTGAATGCGACGTGCCCCTCTTTTTCCTGCAGTTGACACCGGAGTGAATATCAGAAGTATATAGAATATCTTCATAACTGAAGCACTAAAATGTGCGGTAATAAAGAGTCGAAGCCTACAATTTCATGACATCCTGACGAGCGTGGGAGATGCTAGACGGAAAGCATCAGGGTTAATTGCATCCCGAAGTGAAATCACTACTAAGGTACCTGTAAGCCAACCACTGGTATTCAGAAGAAACAGAACGTTTGTTTCAAAAACCACGAAATGATTGTTACTTTTTCCTCTGCAATGCTGTCACGAACTATGCAGCAAGCGGGCGAAGCTGTGCAGGAAGCGTCCGCGGCAGGTTATTAAGAGGTGTTAGTCGGTGGTGATCTCGGAGGCCACGTGCTGCAGTTCGAGCAGCAGTTCCCTAAGTTAGGACCTAGTCACAAAAATAATAATAAAAAGATTGCTGGATATTCACTGCAACAAAAGATGAGCACGTCACGCAAAAGCAACTCGCCTTTCTGTGCGGCTCTTTTCCTTCATGTCGCCCTTTCTTCTTCCTTGCCTACCTTACCCCGCCACGCGGTGGCGCCGAGGTGCGCATTACAAATGTGGCTGCAATCGGGAACAAGAGCGCTGCGCCTTTCATGCCTGAATACCTCCCCGTTCTTCCCTCGTGGGGCGCGTGCTGTGCAGCGGCACCACAGAGGCAACATCCAAACCGCATAAGGTGCGCCACGGAAAGTGTCGTTAGTTTCGCCAGATATAAGCCGGCGCCACGGTTTACAATGCCTAATTGATGGACTGCTCTTAAATATGTCTGCGGACTCGGACAGCACTGGCGCGGCGGGCGGCACTCGTCATTCTCGCTGTTTCCCCCATCTTCGCCCCTTTCTCTGTTTCTTCTTTTCTCTTTTTCTTTTTTTTTATTTCGCTCTCTCTCTCTGTGGTGTGTGTGTGTGTGTGTGTGTGTGTGTGTGTGTGTGTGTGTGCGTGCGAGTTGCTTTTGCGTGACTCGCTCATCTTTTGTTCCAGTGAAGATTCCAGCAATCTTTTTATTATTATTTTTATTTTTTATTTTTATTATTTCCGTATATTTTCAACCCACTCATTCGCTTTCCCACCCTTGTCCTTCTCTCCTTACTACAAGGCAAAGTGTGTATATAAGGCCATACTGGCCTGTGGTTACATGTCTTGAAAAAGGTCGGGCTCCGACCGAAACGTTGACTTAATAAACCGTCGTTCTCTAAGAGGCGCATCGTCCATTCTGTTATATATATATATATATATATATATATATATATATATATATATATATATATATATATATATATATATATATATATATATATATATATATATATATATATGCAGCAAATTTTTAGAGGATCATGAACCGGAGAGGGATACGTGACAAATATTTTTCGTTTGTCTCAAAGATCGGTTTGCTCACAAACAAGTCGTTTTTTTCCTGAAAAGTACATATTTCTTTTGCTAAATGATTATGAAAGACAATGGAGTTAGCCGCCGAACTAAATGTAGCCTGGCTAGATTAGTGCTCAGTCTTTTTCTAGGAACGATTTACGGCTGCTGCTTATATACCTATAGCGTAGATTTGAAGGAAAAACTAAACTGTTTTGCTATAAGGTGCTCGTCAATAGTTTTGACAATCATGCCGATTGCCAAAAATGTGTCGGTGATAACATAAATGCATATTGAACGATCTCTGCATTCAATATCACGATAAATAATGATTTCGTAATTTGTGTAATGTCAAAAAAGCTAACAGTTGAATGGAGCAAAAATATTCTAGCCCGATCGATAGATAAACGATAACAGTGCTCTACTCTTTAGCAAAACCGACAGCATTTGTCAGGCCACAAGGAATTGGTCTTGGAAGCTTCCAGAACCTAGAACATGCGGGTGTTACTCATGTTCCTTAGAAACATGATGTCAAACGAGTAGTCAGTGACTTGACTGTACTGAGAAAGATTATTGGAAAGTTCAATTTATACAACGCATTTACCTCGTTCCTGCAGTCGAGTCAGAAGTTCGGCATCTTCGACCGTGATAGAAGCGGTCGGTATCTTGGCGATGCTTTCGTTGTACTGCATGTAACCCGTGTGCGGGCTGTTTATCGACATGGGCGTCAAGGAACGAACGAGTGCCGCCACAGCGCCGGCCTTCGCAGCTGCCGATGCCCCCTGTACTCGATACTTCAAGGTTCTGCCGTATGTGACGTACTCCTGGTTGAACACGACGATCTTACCCTTGGCCTGCATTGAGAGTACAGTACACATGAAAAGCATTTACAACCCTCACAAACTAAATGGTTTAGAATTCGCACGTGCAGATGCGGGAGGGGGGATTTCATTTAAATTGAATGCGACGTGCCCTTCTTTTTCCTGTAGTTGACACCGCAGTGAATATCAGAAGTATATAGAATATCTTCATAACTGAAGCACTAAAATGTGCGGTAATAAAGAGTCGAAGCCTACAATTTCATGGCATCCTGACGAGCGTTGGAGATGCTAGACGGAGAGCATCAGGGTTAATTGCATTCCGAAGTGAAATCACTACTAAGGTACCTGTAAGCCAACCACTGGTATTCAGAAGAAACAGAACGTTTGTTTCAAAAACCACGAAATGATTGTTACTTTTTCCTCTGCAATGCTGTCACAAACTATGCAGCAAGCGGGCGAAGCTGTGCAGGAAGCGTCCGCGGCAGGTTATTAAGAGGCGTTAGTCGGCGGTGATCTCGGAGGCCACGTGCTGCAGTTCGAGCAGCAGTTCCCTAAAGTTAGGACCTAGTCACAAAAAGTACCGAGCAGTTATGGAGGACCCAGTTGTCATATGAGCCCAATGTTTTTGCGCTCAGCTATTTTGTAATGTAGCTTGAAATACTGCGGGAAAGCACCTCCTGTTCTTCAACAAGTCACATCACCAGGTGCACCGACTACGCCCTTGAGGCAGAAATAGTACTACTTTTGCTCATGGTCACGAAATGATACACCGGGATGCTTTATTTCTTAGTTTTCAGTCACACCAAATACAGAAAATGTACTTAATAGTCTTTAATAAGACCGAGAGAAGTCGAGCACCCTGTCGATGCTACCAATGGCATCATTTGTTCAGGCAAGACGAGGCGACCTTCAGCTCTATTGCGTTTCCTGGTGCGCGCTGTATAGTATCGTTCTGGCACTCATGTTCATTGGAGGCTGAAGCGACTGATTGGCATCATTGTATGGATATGTAAAAAAAGAAAGCTTTGAGGGCCCCTTTAGTTAAAGCTTACTAAAAGCAATCAGGAAAAAGGAAGACACGCCGAGGCGTAACTGTCTAAGCGATGGATCACCTCGTTGCCGTTTCCCATTAAATAGCTTCAAATGCACTATTACAAAAGCGAACAAAAAGAAAGTGCATTGTTTGTGCGACCACTCCTGTCATCCTTGCGCGTTCAGAAGAAATGAAGCGCCAGAAGATTATTCACACAGCACAATTAACTTCATTACCGTAAATCCCACATGTGAAAATTGAAGTAAGGAACAGGAAGGGGCAACATTCATCCATTAATTTGTAGGACGCAGATATAAGGGGCGCATTGAACTGATGGCACAACGGAAGATCGACCACCCGGAAAGACTTGGGAGCCAGGTATGTGTCCCCACCAGGACGAATCTTCGTCAATGAAGAAGTCTTCACTTTCGTAGAAATCCACACGGATTGTCTTCCAGCTTTGAGCTGTGGACGCGTGCACAATAATTTGTCTCTCACGGCGGCGATTCTGTGGTAACGACGAAATGTTTTTTCATCGCCCTTTTAAGTAGCCCCTGTTCCAATCGCTTCTGTAGCTCATGAAAGCAAGGCGCTATATAAGCCACGACACTTAGGTGTGTCTGCAAAAGGTGCGAGAGTTGGACTCTTCGCCAGATCGGTGTCAGTTTTCTGGAAGATTTTGATTGATTGATATCCGGACTTTTGCATTTCACAACAGCGATAGGATTATGATTACGATAGGATTATGATTAACCTCGACCGCCCGAGGTTCTTGAACGTGAACAGACATCATCGCACAGTACACGGGCGTCAACATTTCGCCTCCACCGAAACGCCGCCGCCGCGGCCGGGATTCGATCCCACGGCCTATGGGTGAGCAGCCACGTGCCATATCCACTAGACGACCTTGGAGGGGCGATGTCGATTCTTTGCGATATATACACCATAATGTATAGCTACTGGTAGCGTCTTTAGCTGCCTTGCCTGGAAGCTATTGCGAATGCCTTGTATCGTAGGCTTCAATTTTTGCGTTATCACCAGTTATCTGCAACCGTATTCAATATTTATAACCCTAAGAAGGTTACTATGAAAGCATTTCAGTCAGTCCTCATGATGGGCATATTAATAGCGATTCTGACTGCTTAATGGCAAAGTCGCTCACGAAGTAGATGTTCTGTGAATTCGACCACTTGTTCTCTCATCAGAGAGTTTCTTATTAGTTACCACTGGCCACCGGCGTGGTACCTGAAGAGACATTAGACGTCACGCTGCTGAAGGTGAACCTGATGGTTTGATTTAAGGCTGCCGCGGTAGCTTCTTTATTAGGGTAAAATACTGCAAAAGAAGAATAACTCACGTGTCTTCCATTAAGCACAGCGAGAAATCCTTAGATAATTAAAATGCATTTGATGCAGCCCACTGAGGGATCCCTTATAATAAAATCGCGCTTAGTGCACATAAATTTCTCGCATTAAACAACACTCTCACACCTACTGTCCCTCTTCGGTTCGTTATGGAATGTGTGTCTCTATAAAAATAACGTAATTGTTGATGAAAGTGGTTTAAGCACTGCATTTCTCTTAATTACAACGTGCATGCTCCGCTGTGCGTGTGCAAAGTGCCAATGCATGTGGTACAGATAATAGGTTACACAGGCATTATAAGCTATGTGTGTGAAAAAATGATTTCCTGTGAAGCACATGTAGCTCAGTAGTAGTAATCTATTGCCCTCGAAGTGCAGCTCGGAGACATTTTTACAGCTACCGTCGGCATAACGAAAAAAAAAGCAGACGAACAGTGGAACTACCGAAGCTAGAATGTACTGAAGGTCGAAATTAAAAACCACCCTCTTTCAGAGCCCATAGGGAAAGTTTGCATGCCTGTAACATCGGCATTTCCTAAGGTACGGTTGTAACTGACGTGGACATGCATCAGCGCGGTCTGCATAAGGCTTGATGTTCTGGCAACGTAAATATTGCAAGGTATCCAATGAAGCGACCGTCTCATTGGAAGGTAATTAGGAGGTCATATTGGATAGCAGCTTGTGTTTGCATGCTACCTCTGACGTACAATCACCCTTCATTGGTAAGGCGTCAGTTGAGGCCTTGGCGTGTGCCGGCTGTGTGTCAACACTTGCCTTTCCGACATATATTTTCTCGGTTTGAAATTATATTGACTAGAAAAGTAACTGTACCAATCTAGCCGAATGCTTCCCTCATTGCACTAATACATCTTTATCAGGTACTGAGGAGTTGCATATCCAAAAGGGGGGAAAAAAAAGGAAAGTCAACACTGCACACGGGTATGCAACCAGATCTGCACCAATAGCGTAATACTACGTCAAACCTTGTGAAGTGAAAAGCAGAAAACGCTGCCGGACTGCTGGAGGCCCGCTTTGTCTCATCTCATCGAAACAGCGCTTCACTATACAGGGACAAAAAAAAAGGAGTAGGGGAGGATATGCGCTGAACTCGCAATTGAAGTGCATTTGAACACGGGTATGCAACCAGATCTGCACCAATAACGTAATACCACGTCAAACCTTGTGAAGTGAAAAGCAGAAAACGCTGCCGGACTGCTGGAGGTCCGCTTTGTCTCATTTCATCGAAACAGCGCTTCACTATACAGGGACAAAAAAAGGAGTAGGGAGGATATTCGCTGAACTCGCAATTGAAGTGCATTTGAAAAAAAAACAAAAAAAGAACACATGTAGTATACATATCCGATGGCAACAGGCGTTGCAGGTGTTAACGTAAAAAAAAAAGGAAAAGACACAACTGCGCCAACAGCGGTATGCGGAACCTACATAGTGTAATTCTTTATCAGACAGCGACAGGGATGGTTGGCTAACGCACCCGTTATCTCTCCCTACATTCGGCTAGAGGCATGTTTCACGATGCTGCAAAATACAGTTCCAGAAAGTGCGGCGGCTCGAGCGCAGGTAGTTTACGAGTAATGGATATGGAGATATATACGGCAAGCGGGTGTTCTTACCTTCCTCGAATTCTCCTCGAGTTCGTCGAAGCAGCTGACGACCAGCACGGGCGCCGTGATGCCGCCTTCCGGCGTGGCCACGCTGTTGCCCAAGCCCAAGATGCTCATTCGCTTCAGCCTCGGTTGCACGATCCATGCTTCCTCGTGACCCCGCTGCCAGTTGACCACGCTAGCGTTCTCCGTATGCACGAAGTCCAGTCCCTGGCCGCGCAGCATGTCGAACATGTAGTCGATCGAGTCTTCCAAGCTCTTGCTGCCGGACGGCCTCGCACCGAAGGTGTCCACGAACTTGGCCAGCTCTTCGTACGTCACATTTTGCTCGTCGCCGTGCACAACGGTATCAATGATCCTGTCAACGATGGGCTTGTAACTTCGAATTTCACGTACCACGCGAGCGGGGAGCAGAGCGTCGCTGTCGCACGTATATTCGCCTTCAGATCGCGTTGCCACGGGCACGCAGAGTACGACCAGGGTGCAGGCGAGAAGGCGGAAGTGTCTCATTGCGTCCAGTTATGCGGCCGTTGACCTAAAAAGAAGTGCACATTTTTGGATCAATCAATCAATCAATCAATCAATCAGTCAGTCAGTCAGTCAGTCAGTCAGTCAGTCAGTCAGTCAGTCAGTCAGTCAGTCAGTCAGTCAGTCAGTCAGTCAGTCTGTTTATTTAAACGTGCGCAGGAACAACACAGAGGTCTTTGTGCTGGCACATGCAAGGGAATGGTGATACTAAAAACGAAATCGAGGAAACATGCACAAGTACAAATAAATGTAAAAGAAAGAGAAAAACGACAGGCCAAAACCAATATTAGATCTATAATAATAATAATAATATCGTGCACTTAAGTGTAAGCGCATACAGGTGGCGTGCGCTTTGTTCCGATCGACACGCTGGAAAGAGAACGCACCAACTCATCAACGCAGTTTGAAAAGAAGCCTGTCAATATTAGGGTGTTCGTTGATTACACCTAGGCATTCGACTTAGGTAATCATGAGATTCTAATAAAAAAAAGCTTAGTCCATATGGCATATGGGGCTGCGCACTGGAACTAATAGGATCATACATAAGCAACCGACAACAAATAGTCGAAATTGGTAAGTCTCAATCTAAGGACGTGACGGTACCTTTCGTAGTTACGCAGGGAAGCATATTAGGTCTCTTATTGTTCATTTTATATAATAATGACGTGCTATGTATTAACGATTGTGCAAAGATTATTATATATGTCCATGATATCAGCATTTTCTTTTCTGGCAAAAACATACATGATCTCATAGGCATCTGTAATAGCACACTGCAAAAATTAGCAGCCTGGTCGTTATCCAACGGCATGAACGTTAACGAAAAAAAAAAAAAACAAAGGCTACGAATTTCAGAACAAAGAACAAAGAATTACCCTAACACGTAGACGTGGTTTTAAACGTCGCATATTGCTGATAATTTTAAGAGCCGAGTGTTATTTTCGGAAAATATTGTTGCGTTGACAATATTGTTGCGTCCTGGTAGAGCCATGTGAATGTAGTGATCCAAAAGATTGGTGGCACAATAGGAACAACTGGCCAACTAAAACACCTTCTCTCCACGCAAGTCAAATTACACATTTATAATTCCTCGTTCTGCTCTCACCTGAATTACTGTGTGCTAGTTTGGGGTACAAGAACATTTTCTAACGTGCGAAAGATACATAAAATGCAAAGAAAGGTCGTTCGGTTTGCTTATATTGTTCCTCTCTGAACACCAACTGCTGACTTATTTGCCAATGGTCATATCATCAGAATTCATCAACTGTATCGCTATCGATTAGGTCCGCGTTTTGATGTAGAAATTAAAAAAAAAGAATCTTCCAGTGTTTAAGAGAGGTTGCCTGCCCAGAAAAAAAAAAAAAACAGAGTTACGACCGTGACACGAGGAGGCGAAACATGGCTGGCACCTGCCACGCGTTTAAACTCGTCAATTCAACGCTTGTGCCACCCGTTGCCATGCCTTCTCCATCATTACACATCAACTAATTTTTATCTGTTTTCTTCTGCATGAAGCAAATTACGCTTGAAATTTGTAAACGCGAGTGACTAACCTACTCATGTTCTCTCCTTTTCTTTTCCTTGTTTGCCACTGGTTGCTCTACAAATGTTACAGAAAAATTTCTTGTTTGCCCAAAACGATGTATCTTCGTTTTCGTTATTTATTTATTTCTTTCCTTTCATTTGTACCCGTACATCTGTGCTGCCGTTAAACCGTGCAATGGGGGCTAGCGGGGCCGTCAAGCTGTCGTAAGATGGCCTTTATCGGCCGCTGCTTTGTCTACATTATTGGACATAAATAATATTAATTAATTGATTGATTTATATTATTAATGGTCGACTTGTCACAAGATTTGGAGTAAGACAACGGACATGCGCTGGGTAGAGTTTGCACACTTGAACATCGCATAAAAATGGGGTTGCAGAAACGTTGTCACAAATTCGCAGAAAATATAACTCGCGCACGTGAGGAACGGTAAGAATATAATATGAGAAAGAAAGCGCTCACAGACGCCTTTAGCCATAGCAGAGAAATTTCCGTTTACACAAAGGCTAAATCATCTGAAATAGCATTAGGATTGTGTACTCTGAAACTGACTTAAATGTGAGGGATCTTGGAATTTATGGAACATGAGTCTGCTTAATAAAGGACGCAGGCACAGGGCTGCATGCTATCTAAATTAGGTAAATTCCTAGAAAAGTGGCTTCATTTATTACACTGTTACATCACGGTGAGCTTTAGGCATCTCGCATCGGTGAACACGTTGCGCAGTATCGCGCATTCATATTCTGCGCATTTTGCGCCATTCACCGTCATCGGACACTCGTGGTCGTATCGATGCCTTTGTTCGAGAAATCCGACTGGTTGAGCAAGGATACGACATCACATTGCAGTGCAATCCAAACCACTGTGGCATCACCGGGCAACGAATATTCCGACGCAGCTGCTCGATCTGCACATGAGCAGAGCTTGAAAGATCGTATTCCGTTGCCAAGAACGGACGCAGCTACGACAATTCGTGTCTTTGCAAATGCAGAAAAAAGAGAAGGTGGGGAACACGCTGAGCTTGAAACATACACGTCTGTATCGACTGGACACAACACTTCGACTTCCATCTGGACTCTCTCGACTCGAGACACCTATGCCGGCTGTGGCTGGGTGTCGCTTTTAAAAAAATATTTTGCTTTCAGAATCGCCCAGCATGATAGCGCTGCTTCGAGTCACTACGGCAGCGAGGATAATATATAACACGCACTTTGGCGTTGTACTTGCTACAGCGCCCACAGACTTTCACTAGCGGCCGCGCTGGCCCGTGTAGCCAACAAGGCGCTGTCGGAACAGACTATTAGAATTATGACCAAAGGTGCGTCGCAGAGGAAGCGGGTGAAAGCGTTGTTGAAGTATTTCCGCGGCGCTGGCCTATTTCAAAGGCTGCATTGCTCCAGAATTTCTCCCTTTTATTTGTTTCCGTTGTTTCGCCCCTCTTTATTTCCCTCTTCCCATCCACTATTGCAGGTTAGGGAACCGGAAGTCTGTTTCTGGTTAACCTCCCTGCCTTTCCTTATTACATCTCTATCTGTCTTTGCTTCACGCTTGGATACATGAGTGAGCAATGAAACGGCTTTACTCTCTCCACAGTAGAAGCGAGACAACTCAACGTTACATCGCAATTATTTCCAAGGGTCGTATTAAAGTTCAACTGTTTCCCTTTCGTGTTTTGACAGCAAGGTGATATTTGCAAACTAGAAGCAACTAAATGGGAGCAACTAAAGGTGGCATTCGCAAACTACGAGCAACTAGGAGCAACTAAAGCTTTGCGCACGTCACTGTGTTTGCAGGGATATCCGTAAAGACAGCAGTTACGTACCTGTATTTTCGGAATCACTTACATTTTCTAAGTGTTTCACCGTGGAGCTTGTGTGCATTATATTGAAGGGGGCATCGGCGGCCATTGTCGCAATTCATGCGTTCATCCAAGTACCCCCTGCCATTTTAGGTATGGACTATGCGATCTGTCGTACTAACACATCCACACGGTACAACATGCTTGTAATGAGAATGCGGTCAAATAATTTATGGCTCCAAAACGGCAAGGTATTTCATCCCTTGGCGAATAGGTTTGCAGCTTCCATTTTTGAGCCATATACATCGAGGCCTATACCAGTTCAATGGAATAAGGAATACTATTCCGCTTCTGGCCTCCCTGGTCGGTCGATTCTGTGTGTCAAGGCCGGAGTGCCCATTTAGGGAAATCACATTGGTCAGGGATTGGTAAATTTTGCCTTTTAAGGCACAATTAGCCAATCAAGAATAACCAGCACGGAACAGTATTCCGTGCTCCGTGATGCGGTATAGGTCCCATGTTAATTGGAGAAAGCGTCATTTTTGATTCCGGAAGCTCCTTCAAGATGAAGGGCTGTATCCACGAAAACATCTGGCGCTAAAATGTTCGTAAGATAGCATTTCAGCCAATCCTAATTTTAGCGATATCATTAGCGAAGCCAAGCAGGGAATGGCAAAATACGAAAGTGAAGTTTCGTGAATTCATTTCAAGGTCCTGACGTTAAGGTCCTATAAAAACACTACTTTAGCTGTAAGAGGCGAATGGATATTGGGGAACGCAGTCGGAAACTTGGGAATTATAGGCATGTGCATAATATTTCCAGCATTTGACGACAATAAACACGCGGTACTTAAACGTCATTTCATTCAGTTTCCTTGGTTTGCAAGGAGCCAACGCATTCTATTAGGAATTCATCTTAGAAGTTCTTCAGCGAGCACACGAGAAAGACACGGCGTAGACGTCGTAAAAATACGTGTTTATCCTCGTTTCCCGCGTGCACGCTGAAGAATTTATGAAATGAATACGTATCAACTGGCCCAGTTTCCATTACGTTTGCTTTTTTAAAGGATACTAGAGATTGCCTGACACCTTCAAATGGCCGCTGTAGGCTGGAAGTTTTGACCCGTGCTATTTTACAAGCTTCAATCGGAAAGCAGATAACTTCTTCTCACAGACCGCTTTAAGACGGCACGTGTTCCACACGAAGAGCCCACCCTATTTCGTTTGGATTATTGCCGATGCCAATAGATTCGACCAGTGCAACGTTTTCATTTTTGACAGTGTCCTTATATAAAAGACCGATTGTTGGAGACATAAAAATCAATAGGTGTGTCAGTGTACCATTTTGCACGCATAGAGAACACGTAGAAGGTCGGTCACTGTTCTATGTTGTATTAGTGCAGCGGTACTACTGTATTACTGCAGGGTCACTGTAATCTTCCGAACACTTCCGCAAAAGCTAGCTGTTAGAGTGCCAAGAGAAGAAAATCTCAATATCTAAAGCTCGGAACGAGGGCTGTCAGTTTCCATAGAAATTTCGCTTAGGTAACAAAAACTGCGGTTGTGACCCCAAGCACCGCACAAGGAGAAAACTGCAAACCTTGATGTCGTCATATAAAGGAAAAAATAAACGACCACCCAGTAACGCCCAAGTGCCGTAAGTGAGGTAGGGTGGGCAGTGTTGCTTCAGTTACTCGGCACAAGCAACGCGGGAAAAAAATGTACGTACTTTGGAAATAGACTGCTGAGACTTTCACTATACCGTAGTGGAATGGGCTGCGAGGACATACACAAAGAACGGCGGCTACGGACTGCGCGTCGACAGCCCAACAACCACTGAGGTACGCTGCTAACTTGGCACAAGAACCACTTCGTTTTTCTTCGGCGCACAAGGTGCGTACGGCTTTCTGTTTTCTTTTTGTTCTCATTTCATTATCTTTCTTCTCTCACTGCAGGCGGAACTACCCTCCGTGCGTCGAGGACGTGCCACGATACGCCTTATTCGAGTCACGAAAGAAACTCTTTCGGCCACAAATCTACCAAGGACTCTGCTTCCTTATCGCCGAGAGAGAGAAAAAAAGTAAAGAACATAATGAAGAACCGGTACGTGTAATCGATCTTTAGATCTTCGGTGAGCTGGTAAAGCAGCGAGAGCCGTGCAAATAACGGCGGAGGGAAGTTATTGCGAGAGACTAATCGAGTGGATAATTTTTACATACAGAAGAACGCAAGGGGCGTGCCGCGTCGCGACGCTGTGATAATGTGTTGAATGGCAAAAATTGCAACACGTATCACAATACGAATTAATAATTATTTCTGGTGCTTTACGTCCTAAAACCAGGATATGATTATGGGAGGCTTCACATTGGAGGGCTCCGGAAATTTCTGCCACATTGCGCTCTTTGACGTGCGCTAACACCGTGCAGCACATGGGCCTCGACATTTGGCCTCCATCAAAATGCACCCGCCGCGGCCGGGGTTCGATCCCACGACCTCTGGGTCAGCAGCCGAATGCTATATCGCCACTAGACCTCTGTGGCGGGGCCATGTGGCAATAAACTTGAATAAAGATTCCTATATCATGCCGTGCCGTAACATTTTGTGTCCGAGGTTGTACGAATAATGGAAACTTTGGAATATTTATCCAATACTGCATCTTCAACATTCGTAGTCGATATGGATATAAGGTGTTCAGGATTTTGGAGTACTCGTGATGGTTCCAATATTCGGACTAGCTCATTGTGAGATTCGGTCATCTTGAAGAAATTGAGCGATCTCCCGCGCTTAGGAAAGGTGCTCAGACCTGTGATGCCAGCGAGGGTAAGCGCAGGTAGTGCACCGAGGCTCAGTGGTAGCCATCCACGAGCGTTCCACCAACGTTCGCTATCACGATAAACATTTTGAAATACGTGCTCGACAGCACTGCTCGAGGTGATGTAACTACGCTGGTGCACTGCACGCTCCTGATAGTCAACTAGAACGTGCCTCCCTGCCACACGCAGCCGGGTCATTGTGCAGTGCCCCTTTGAACTGTATTGTAGCGGCCTGGTTATGTGGCACAACTCAAGATTCCTTCGTGACAGTCTTTAGCACTTCTTGTGACAAGCTTTACGCTGCGCTATTTTATGGATGTAGTTACGATGTGATAATGCGGTGTACGCATTGTTTTCCTCACAACGTATTTTGCGTTGCTAGGTTAACGTATTTCAACAACATAAGCATGTGTTAAACGAAGTATCATTATAAGAGGCGCATTTTCTATCTCGTATTCGAGCTGCGTATTCGCAGCTGGATATTGATATCAGAAAATTTTCGACATTCACAGAGGTCACATTTTCACAGATTAATGTCATGAATTGATGTCATGACATTAATTCTGCGAATTCAATGTCATGAAGTTCACAGATTAATGTCATACATGTATCACAAGATACAGACAACTTTACGTCCATTGAAGACAGACCTTAGATCATGTACTATCGTTGTGAGACGGCACGACACATGCCCTATGAGCTAAGACGACCAAGATGTCATCAATGAAGTGGACTGTACTGCATGTTGAGATAGCAACCGCTTAAAAAGAAGTCAAATGATCTAAAGCGCAGCTGTTTGGGCGAGTTGATTATTTGTCGTGACATGCGAACAAGTAGCACCGCTCAGCTTGGGGAGGTGTGAAAGCCTTGTACCTTTCATACCCCCGAAGACAACAACCATGTGAACTCATCTTCCAGTTTCCATCGCCACGAAATCTGATCCTTTCTTTTAGACCACGTAAGAAGTTATGAGTTCGTTAGATATACTGAAACGCGCGAAGATTGGGTCCGCTGCCGCCGCCACCGGTGTCCGTAACAACTATGAGCCTCAATGTTAAAAAGAAAAAGAGGAGGAGAGGGGGGCTGGAAGCACGCGCGGGTTTGAACGCAGCTCACAAGGAGCAGTGCTACTGCACCCACTGACTGACTATCTAGTTGTGCATTGCATGCCCAGTCAGGGTTCTGATGAGTTAGGAGTGTTGTTTTAGGAGATCGTACGTTCTTACTGACTAGTTTCATCGACAAGAAGGGGGAGGAGCAGGTGGAGAAAACGCAAGGAAGGAAGATTGGAACGAGGAACAAGAAGAAGGAGAAAGAAGAAGAAGACGACGTCGATGAAGAGTAGGAGGACGTAGAAGAACCAGACGATTGAAGATGAAGAGGAAAGGAATGGGGAAGAGGAGAGAAATGTAGCAGTAAGATGAGACAGGAAGAGAAGGAGAGAGCACGCAGCAAGATAATGCTTGCCCTGCCACTGTGCTGCGCCGTCTGAGCCCGCCTGGGAGATTTCGAGAGAAGCTTGTATTGCGCTACAGAATTGGTTGGCGGTGTCGAGGTTGTACTCTCATCAAAACCCAGTTGCGCGCGCACTCCTTAACTCGCGGGCGACATTTGCGCACTGACACCTAGTACCCTCTGGGGAGCAGCGCAAGAAGTTATATGCATTGAAGAACGCTCAATCATTAAAATGGAACTCTGGGAACGCACTATGAAGTGGCAAGAGACCAGTCCACTGGCGCGGAAAAAAAAATTCTGCACATTCCACGCACGGTGGGAATCGGCGTCGTGCGAAGCACTCAGCGAGGAGACTGCCTCTTGGGAATCATGTGACACCCAGCGAAGTGTTACGAAGAGGATCAACGTGTTTGTGGAGAGTCCAAGAGTAGGTGCACGCCTAACATCCATGGGCCAACTGAGAAACTCCGCAGCACCGTGGTGACTGAATTGTAAGTCATAGCGACGTAACGTTAGCACTGATGTTAGTGGAAGCGCCTGTCTCCTCGAACATAAATGCATGTTACGGCACTGCGATGTGCGTATTACGAGCGTCGTTCGTTGAACTCTTCGCAAGGGGTCAAGAAAAGTTGGACAACAGCATGCCGAGTGCTAGTAGAACATATTATCCTTTATTACATTGCTAAGAAGCGCAAGTGAGGTTACACAAGCAATTTGATCACGCGTACTGGTGTGTTATGTTTGCTTGCTACCTCTCTTCGAAGGAGACGCCGTTGCCTCGTGGTAGCGCGTTTGCTTAGCACCTCGGTGCTAAGCACGTTTCACTTATGTGGGTGCTCATAACCGTACTCGTGCATGCATCTAATCCTAATCGTACTACTCGATCGTGCAACAACGACTGCAAATTGTTTTCAATTCCAAACGCTACTTACCAGCGAGCATGTCATGAGACGTCATATCCACTTCGACTCACCGAGCGCACTGTCTGAAGCGGGACATGGCAAAATAATTCCCGCGACTAGTCCGTTCGGAAACTCCATGTAGGTGTAACAATACCTTCGCACGAAAGCACTCTCACAAACAGGGTGGAAGGTATGACAGACGTGAGGGCGCAAGCTTTGAAAGAACGCCGTTACGAGGGCAGCCTTTATCGCGGCGGATAACGTATCAGGCAGCGCACGGCTGCTTGAGTCTCTGCGGCAAGCTTTTTTGTATTGCTTTTTCGCTACCGCTTGAGCTCCGAGTGATTGGCGTACGCTGCGCTGGCTTATAACACGAAAACAAGGTTGTTGGTTTCTCTTTAACTGTTCCGAAATGCAACAGCTGCTTTTGCCGCTGTCGCTGAGCTCTCCTTCCTCCCACTCCAGTACAGGAAAATAGCTGGCATGGAAATTAGCTTACGTATTCAATACCCAATTGCAACGCACTGCTGATGGCCTTCCGTTATCGTGTGGTGATGTACAGGCGCGTATTGCATATTTGCAGCGGAAGGGACATACCTGCGGATTGTTCACAATCGGAGAAGGAAAGATATCAGGCTAGGGAGGTAAAAAGTTACCATGCCTGCGCTGCGGACACAGCCTAGACGCAGCGTGAGCTCAATTTTGCTGCGTGCGCTCTCATCTTCCCTTTTCCATGCCGTTCTATTCCTGCTTCTCTCCCAGACTTTTCGTCTTCTTTCACTGTCTGCCGCTTCTTTGCCGTGGCCTGCTTCCTCTTTTTTTATTTGTCATCGCCTTCCCCTTCTTCTTTGTCATCTTCGTCGTCTTCTTATTAGTAGGCTTCTCCTTCTTCATCGTCGTCCTCTTTACACTTTCGTCGTGCTGTTTTCTTCCACTTTACTTCTTCGCTGTCTTCTTCACCTGGTTAGTCCCCATGCGCTTTCTGCTCCTCCTCTCTTTATTTTCTTCTACGACTTATTCCTCATCTTCATCGTCGTTCTCATTTTTTTTCGCTCCTTTCCCCCTTTATTGTCGTCTTCGTCGAGGAGACTACAATCAGTTATTGGGAAAATATGATTTCCCGAAACACCACTGGCCACTGTATACAGGAGCCGCGGCTGAGAATGGGGGGGGTCCAACAAACTGGGGAGGTTCAGTCAGGGGTGTAGTTGCACCGCTCCCAATAAGCTTAGTTCAAATGCGGATAAGCACGGCGCTTTTCCTTTGCTTTTATGTTTCTTTTTTAGGCTGATAGTGGTTACATGCACCGGCAGGAGCAGCGGCGGCGGACACTATCGCCACCAATTTCGGCCATGGTAACGAACTCATATGGCAGATTACTCTGTGAGCAAAATCTGTAGTCGAAAGGTCCCATCACGACCTGCCTCACTGCTTATAGCATGGAAGATGTCTAGCTTTTGCCCTTCTCTCATGCCGGCAATATATCTTCCTCGTGGCATACTGATTTAGGTTGCATTGCAAGACATGTGGTCAGGTAGGTTAACGCCTGAGGTGTTCTACTACCATGGTGGAGGAGACGAGTTCGATTTCCGGCAACGGCGACCCCATCTCGAAGGGGTGAAAATGTTAAAAAAACAAAAACAAAAAGCATCCGTGTACTTAGTTCTAGGAGCACAATTAAGGACACTGTGTTGTCAATATAATGGATAATTTCAATTTGTTCGTACACGGCTCACGGGCTGCTAATTACCAGGTCAGTACATGCGCGCTCAGAACGTTGACTATGCGACGTGGTGCTGAGCCTAACCAGTGACTCTCAGGGCTCATACTACTACTGTTTGGACGTTTCACTTATGTGCTGGTGTAAATGATCGTCAGAGGGACATCGATTTACTTACAGTATTGCGATCATGTCGTTTCACGACTATGCTGAGAGCAGTGGGAAAAATGCACTGCGCGAGCACTTAGCAGCGACGGCAAACCAGAGAAGTTTAAATGTGCGGTACTGGTTTTTTGTTACTGAGTTAATGCCGATGGTTATTTAAAGCATTTCTAAATTATTGGCTACATGTCGGTATTTCTTAGGAAGGTAACAGGCACGTGTGGCTAAGCTCTACCAGAGCGTAGATTTAAATGCCGTACATTGCACTTCGTGTACTAACGATAACGTCGCAGTGGGCTCAGAGAAAGAGTGCATAGTGTGTAATCGAAGAAGTGCGCTCCCACTGCTTTCAGCAGACTGCCGGTGTATTATTTTCTGGTTAGTTATCAACAGCTAGGCGTAAACATCACAGATGTATTTAGGTGAAACAACCGCAACGTCTCCACAAGCTCTGCATCTCCGGCTACTACCTATATTCGCAACAGCATAGTTGTCTACGGACGAACTGGCATTCTCTATAGTGGAGTCTGGCAATACGTCGTGCCTCTAACTCATATATAAAAGCCCGTGAAGTCTCAGCAGCTGTGGTCCTATAGAAGAGACGAGGCGAATGTCAGCGCTCATTTCACGCCTATAAGAAAACGCATAACGCTATAAATAATCTTAATCTTCCTCACGAAACCGCCGAGGGAGACGACGACCTTTAACGGGTGCATGAACTGAATGGCAAAGTGTGGGAGCAGGAAAATTACAGTGGACTTCCTTTCCTATATAAACCGGTCGATATTTACATTGCGCCGTTGCTGTAACAGCATCGTTATCGTAACAATTTGACGCCAAAAGACCAGAAACACCAGGAGGCGAGAACATGGCAGTTTTTAACAGAGGGGGTGTTCAGGGCCTCGCCGTATCAGCCGTCCCCGCTTTTCTCTGTCCCGCATAAGGAAAATTCTGGCCTATCCTTCTCCTTTATGCCAAGGGAGCGTTCGACAACGTCTCTCACTCTGCTATCCTTCACAGCCTCAACAACTCAGACGGCGGCCCTAGAGCTTACAGCTACATCGGGGACTTCCTGACGGACAGCGCGGCCACAGTGGGACTGGCCAACTTGGGAACGGTAAAGCCCAGTGTCCCTCCAAAAGACACCCCTGAGTGCTCGTAACATTCCTATTGCTTTTCAACCTTGCGATGAAAATCCTTGCGCCGCTCGTGAGGGGAATCGACGGTATTGAACAGTCGCTATACACAGACGATGCGACCATCAGGACGACACCAGCACTTTCACTGGGAGAGCAGCAAGACACGTTAGAGGAGGCCGTCGACAAAACCGAGAGCTACCTGAGTGGTTGTGACCTCGCGTGCTCCCCGGAAAAGTTGAACTACTGCTGATCCGGGGAAAGACGACAGACAAGACCTGTAGTTCAATAAAGGCTTCTCGCTCTTCGGGGAATATTGCCAACACAGGTTATCAACTTCGAAAGTAAGCTTTAAGTCCGGGATTTGAAACGCACGGTGTTTTGGAACTTTATGTGTGAAGGCCAAGAACAGAGCACGCGTCCAAATGAAAGCAGCTAGAAAGTAGCGGTAATGCTCTACGTTCATTCCTTTTGGCATAGATTTAAGAAAGTTGGGGCAAAGTACGGTGCTCGTACGCTATTTTCAGCTCCCAAGTTATGTAAGGTTGGAGCAGCAGTCCAGGAATAGGAGAGAAGGAAGAAAAGTATGTAAAAGAAAGCATAAAAATGTGTCCGATTCGTGTAGGAAGGGGGTCGTCTACCAGATTACACTGTCCTGCGGCTGTTCATATATTGGACAGACAGGTCGCTGCATTAATGTTAGAGTATAGGAGCATCATAATTCATTAGATAAGACCTTAACTAATCTGGCGAGGCATTATTTTGAATGTGGCTGTACATCATTTTACGTCGATACTAACAGATTGTTTTCTCACAGTGACACATGCACAAGGGAAGTTGCGGAGGCTTTTCATATCTCAAGAAAAGCTATTGTTTGTGTAAACGAGCCTTCTGTTATCTTATCATCCAATGAAATGGCTTTTCTAATCAAGGGTGAAAACCGATAGCCAAACACATGCCCCACCAGGGGAAGATCTGTTTCAGCATTGACACGGGTACTTGTGACTTCGGCATGCGCCCGTGATGTAAGTCTTTCTTTAAATAGCAGCACGTTTTCATCCAATAAACTCAGTTGCTGGTCAGCGCGGTGTGTGTGCTTTCTCTGTCTCCGTCCCATGTTGTAGCGCTGTTTTAACCATTATGGAATCATACCAACTAGCCCAATCTCTTGTACTCTTGCAAGCAAACACGGTTCCGTGGGGGACACAGCTGATGGCTATACCCGCTACTACTTATGCGTATTCGCATGCGCAAAATCTCAGCGCCGTGCAAATTATACCATATGGTATCGGTGTTGTCGCGCAAGTCGACACAGCCTCCAATCCATCAACTACCGTACTCAGAGCAGTCGGAGGGCTAACTGACCAAGTCAAGCCCTGAAGACCAGCTCCGCCTGATGGACAGAGCGAGACGGAAAGAGAAAAAACCACGGCGTCTTGGACTGAGGACGCCGCCGACCTGAGGACTCCCAACGTCGTCTGTTCAACGCCGAAGTTTGTTTTCTTCCTTCCTTGTTTGAAGTTTACATAGCCTTTCCACAATTTAGCTAAAGTACATTCACGTGCAAGGCATTCTAAAAGCAATACCAGTTTAGTTATATACTCATGAAATTCTTAACACACAAAATAATCGAAACTGTTTACCCCTCGCAGATCACCGCACGCTGTAGCGTCCCACAAACTGCATAGGACCGTCTTCGGTTATCTCTTGAAGAGTCATAGTCAAACTCGTCGGTGCACTTTTCGCGCCAATGGAGTGCGTCTGGGGATCCCAAGCATTCTGAGAATGGGTATCGTGCGAAGCAGCAAGCGAGGAAAGCGAGCATGGCGAACTGTTTCCCATTCAGCCACCTGTTACGAGTAGAATTTGCGCAAAGTTAGTGGTTTGCTCCGCAACATGTGTTCACATGAAATGTCTACAGGAATGCGGCCACATGAGCGTAGGTACTCGCATCAGTGCACAGACGCCTGTTTTGTCGAGCCGAAATGCACGCTATGGGGGGCTATTTGCTGCAACATTCACTAAGAACTTGAGCAAAGCAGGACAAAAACACGTTGAGTTGTAACAGTACTTGTGTGTTTTCCTTGCGTTAATCTAATAGCCGTTAATACGTGTTACAGCCCGTCTTGACTTTAGGAAAGCGCCACACCGCAGCTCCTAATGTAATGGTTTTATCGTCGATACGCTGCGCATGGGAGGAGCCGCCATTTGCGAGTGGCAGTGTGCATGCTTGCCAGGTGGGTAGCGAAGCTCGGTTCCTACCCGCCTAATGAGGGCTACGTTGACACCTCTCATTAGAGCCTACCATGCCTGATTTCTAACAATGCAACTGCAAACTGGGCAAACGGCTTGCCTTTCTCTCGTTTCGGCCACGCAACGTTTGTGACGATAAATTTTTCAATGTCTTTTTCGTTTGCCCTTGAGCAACATAACCTGAAATATTAACATTCAGTCACCCCTGGCACACGGCCGCTACCCTGGACCAGGCTTTTCAGATATGAGCTACACGCGAGTGCAATATCGTTAATGGTGGCGCACAGTGCTCGCAAATTAAAAATCGAAATTTTAGGGCTAGTAGATGTGCTCTTGTTTTTACCATGTCTGATTCGAGCACACTTGCTAAAATATTGACTTACATACCCGCGGCGGACCTAACGTCTCTGTTAGGACACGTTAGCCATGTGAAATGGTTATGTTCAAGAATTGCACACTTTAGTTTGTATAATTGAATGCTTACATGTCCTGTTTCATTCCGCGAGCACTGCACACAATGTTAGCATGTATAGACGGTTTCGCTCTTTGTAAACAAACAGGAATGCGCAGAACGATCTGCCCAGGAAGACTTCCGGTGCGGCACTTCTGGTAATAGTTTTTCAACGGTCTCGACGGTGTTTACCTGGTGCGTTTGAGTTTGTTACTCTATTATTTCTGGCGCATTCCTTCAGATGTGTTTAGAGCGATGTCTTGCGACCAGATGAAGGGGCTTGACGGGAGAGGTTGCTGCAACTTGCAAACTACCAGTTGCTGATGCGCAGTCGAACACTGCGCATGCCTCTTATCCTACTTTCGTCCTTCTCCCCCACCCCGTTTCCTTTAAGTTAGCCAGCTTACTGGCTTCTGTGCAGGTGGCATTGGCAACGCCTGAACGCAGCTTTTAGAACACGAGGCAATTTTCTGGTGGCCCAGGCTAGACGACGACATTCAGAGAATTGCCTCGAGTTGTAAAAGCTCCGTTGAGGCGTTGCCAATGCCACCTGCACAGAAGCCAGTAAGCTGGCCGGAAACGCAGGAGAGATGGTCTAGGCTACACGTCGACTTCGCAGGACCTGTTCTGGGCAAGATGCTTTTGATGGTCGTTGACTCTCATAGTAGATAGTTGGAGGCTATTCCCTTGGGGCAGGCAACATCCCGGAACACTGTCGATGCGCTGCGCACCCTGTTCAGCCGTTTCGGGCTACCATGCACAGTTGTCTCTGATAACGGTGCGCAATTCGTCGGCCGGGAATTTGTTGAGTTCATGCACCGAAATGGTATCACTCATATTCGCACTCCTCCCTACCACCCTCAGAGCAACGGAATGTCTGAGCGCGCGGTGCACACTGTAAAAGACGGGTTAAAGAAGGCGGTACGACAGACCTTCACACATCGTTAGCGAGGCTGCTATGCCATTATCGGAACGCGCCGCAAGAATCCGGACTTTCCCCCTCGGAATTGCTTCTGGGTTACAAATTGCGAACAAGGCTTGATATGTGTTTTCCCCCCAGGGAGCCGTCAGCACCTCGGACGACATTGGTGGACTGCGAGCAATGGACGATCGCGCCAGGCGATGCCGTGTATGTTCGAAATTACGGAGCCGGTGACAAGTGGACCCCGGGCAAGGTCAAGTCAACGGAAGGTTCGAGAGTGGTGTCTGTAGAGACCGACAAGAGCATCGTGCACCGTCACGCAGACCAAGTTCGCAAACGACTGCCAGACAGAAAATCCGTTACACTGTCAAGCAGTGACCCCGAGGGAACCGGTTCGCAGCCCAGTGACGGAACGGCCACCCTTCAGTCAGCACCGCCGGACGTCGCAGCAGATGTTCAACCCCAGCTACGTCGTTCCACCCGTGAAAGAAAAGCCGTGGAGCGTTATGGATTCTAAGAAAAGGGAAATGCTGCAACTTGGACGCCACCAGTTGCTGATGCGCAGTCGAACACTGCGCATCCCTATCAGAAAAATCACCATGACGGGTGCTGGAAAATATGGTGGTTATAGTGGAAATAATGTTGGGCAAGCTGGAAAAGACGGTGGTTATGGTGTACGATGCAGGGATGTGGTGGGCGGCATGGTGTACGGAAGGTGGGTAAAGTGGAAAGGATGACGGGCAATGTTGGTTAGTACGACCGAGATGTGTGGAAGAACTGGGAGGCTGCTTCCACCATCGTGGAAATGCTGGGAAGCAGCGGGCAGACGGCGAGGGTGGTATAAACGATGAAGGCACATGGTGTAGAATCCTGGAAACTTTTGCCCACCATTAGTGTCACGCTAGAAAGCAGTGGGCGATGTGGTGGGTATACTGTGAAAGATCATTGAAGGCAATATGCTATGCTGAAGAGAACCGTATTTTGCAAATTAAGACCCAATGGAGAGCTCAAGTTGAGGTGGCTGTGAAAAGCGTCACATTGAAAGCAGCGGATAACAAATTGGTCATCAAACATTGCGTATATGCTTATCGCAGTTTCTTCTTAGTAGTCTTTTTCTTGTTCTTTTATGAAAATATCTAACTGCGATTAATGGCAGTGTTATTAGTGCTTTCGTCGAATGCTACGTTATCGATAAAGTGGCAGGCTCACGAGCCTCTTCGAGGGAGCATCCCTTAATTCAAGAAGAAGAGGCAGTACTACAGCAGATGGTGAGGGAGCGCTCGTCTTACCGAGAAGATGCCAAATTTATTCGGAAACATTGCCGCGGGCTCTCCCGTCGATGACGTTCGTCAAAGGCTGCTGCAGGCTGGACTACACGCTCGCCACAACCATCTGGTTCGCCTCCTCCATGAGATCGGCATTTTATATAGAACTGATTTCTTCCCAGTGGCCCATACAATGAAATGGGCAGGAGTCAAAATTAGAACAGTATTTGATAAGGTTATATTAACTAATAAACCAGAACGGCCAGGCGCTCAAATCCAACCGAAAATGGAAGTTATTTGCACAGGGAAGCAATTTCGGATGTAATATTAAGAAAAAGGCGACACTGCTAATTTATACACATCCATAAAATCCTGATAGTTTTTAATCAGCAAACTGAAACTGAAAGGTGAAAGATCAGAGTTCGCGCTACTTTCGATATTGCCTATAGCGTGACGTAGTTCTCACCTTCGCATTGCTGAATAAAGGCGAACAATGGGTGCTATCAAGCGACGATGTTTCTTGTTTCGTTGCTGCAACTGTGTGCGCTTGCTCGAATAACCTCTTGACAACAACACTTGTTCATAATCACTCGATGACGGAAAGGGGGGCAACTGTGTCCCACTTGGTACTACCGTAGCTTACGACAACTGCGCTCTTAGGCCATTTGTTTTGCCGGCACGGAGATCAGCCCGCACAAACCTACTTTCCCTGTCGACCAGTCCCGCCACGGTGTCCAATGACTATGGTAGTCGGCTGCTGACCCGAGGGTCGCTGGATCGAATCCCGGACGCGGCGGCTGCATTTCGATGGAGGCGAAACGTTGAGGCTTATGTAGTCTGCAATGTGAGTGCACGTCAAACATCCGCAGGTGGTCGAAATTTCCGGAGCCCTCCACTACGACGTCTCTTAATCGACGGTGGTTTTGGGGTGTAAAACCCCAGAAATGAATGAATTAACGAATGAATACTGTGGACAAAGGTGCGACAATGCCCGCCTAAAGCGCGCCCGGGTGCCTCTCTCACGCGATAACATGGTGGCTATTTCATGCTCCTATGTGCTCCCCATTATGGGAGGGCCAGCCATTTCGTTTGCCGTCACTCATTTCAATAATGGTAGTGTACAGCTATGTTCCCCTGTACTAATTGTTCATCAGAACATTAGTCATCCCTGCCGCGCATACCGGATTACCAGAAAGAGTATCGTCGTGGCATAACGTTCCTAACGGTATGTGGCGGTCCCCAGCTAGTCGTTGTGCACCTCTACATACTGTCTGCAATAATAAAGGCTCAGCTCCACGCCTCTGGTCCAGTGTTACTTTTTTTTTCATTGTAATTTGCCATAAAGGTTAAGAATATTAACGCAAGGAGCGCTGACAGCAGCCGCCTTGGAGCGCCGTATAGTGTGTACTTTTGGCGGATTAGTGCTTGAGAATTCTATGAAATAGGCAGTGCAACAACAACATAGGACAAAGAAAATGATACTAACTGCGATCATTAAATTGGGTATAATTTTGTGGTCACGGTACTTATTTGCACTGTGTGCCTTGGACAAGCTAGCTTATTGCAAGAAGCACGTCCATTGTGAACAAATTCATAGCCGGGAATAGGGTGGGATAAGCACACAGCAACTCATGCGGCCATCTCGCGAACCTCAGTTCGTTGGAAATCGCTGGAAAATGTTAAATCCTCTGTATTCACAGCTGTATCTGGTTGCAAAGCGCTGTTAGAGAAGAAAAATGCAAATAATTGGAGCACGTCACGAAGAGAAAGAGAGAAAGAGGTTGCAGTCACAGGTTCAGTAGTCCCTGCACGGAGGGTACCCGTAAACCAGAGATTAGACTTATAAGGATGTGCCATCTACTTGTCATGTGAAGTCACGAGGCATGGGAAGTCAGGCTCAGTGCCAGCTGTGTAAATCACACTTTCATGAAAAAAAAAAGACTTTTGAGGAAGGCACGAAGCAGTAATGCCATTGTCATAGAGCACAATACCACCATTAGAAATACCACAGGCTCAGGCCAGGCCGCGCTTTGTAAAATTTGACAGTGAGAAGTGTGAAGCTTACACCAAATCAGCTTCAAGACTCTTGAAACGAGCTTTGACCATGTCAGCACGGGCGCTCGCGTCGGCCAGATGTCTGTTGGTCTTCAAGACTAAAATAGTGCTTTTTACGGTGAATCTGAGCTTGCGACTCTCTTCTATAGCAGTGCGCATCACTGACCCCCGATTTCACTATACTACTCGCGTGTTTGGAAAACTAAAACAAATACGAGTGAGCAATCGTATCGTCTGTTTCCTCTCTTTCATTCACGCTGACTGCACCGCCCCTTGAACGAAATACAGTGCTAAAGTTATTGAAATCCAGAAAATGATGCAACTAACAATAACAAACAAAATTGGATCTAACTCCTGCAGAGCTGCGGCCAAGCTGTGTTGATGTTATGCTCGCTACTGGGACCACTCAGTGATCAATGCGCTGTGTTGACAATGTCATACGATGATGCGAGCTTCGAAACCAGGAGACTCTCTGAACATCTGCTAATAATAGAATAAACTTATGAAAGAAGGCGCCCTCTTCATACGAAACCGAGGCAAACGCGAAGAAGATTGTCAGCCCAATAACAGCTATCAGTTACAATCGAGATGGCAACAGAACACATGCGAATGTAAGTAGCTTTATTATGTCTAATAAATGCATTCATGGCAAAGATAACTCTTGCGTGAACAGCACAACATTGAACAGCAATGCAACGAAGATGCATTCATGCCAAAGAGAGCCCTTTCATGAACATCAGTAATTGCAGCAAGTAGCCACGACATCGGTTGCACGTAGGTTTCTCAGGGTGGAACTAACCATCGCAACGGCCCGAACCTCCACCACAGCGAGCAGCAGTTTCGGCTTCCTCTCGTGCCTCGGGTGCTGGCTGGTCACTGCGGCCCTCGCTTCCGCCACAGCGAGCAGACTCGGAGCGTCCTTCGCCGCCGCACGCTGAGGTTCCTGAATTCGGACATGTGAAAAAAAAAATGAAATGCTGCTTCAAAATCTAAAATCACTTACTTCATTAAAAGAATAAAGCAGTGCAAGAGCCCGCCTTGTATATTTAAATGTTGCGCTTGGTAAGAATTGCCAACGAAAAATCTCAGCGGTCGAGCATATATGATCTACGAAAATGCTTCTTTGCAATGATAATAACACAAAAGTCCTGCTAATGATTCGGCACTGATACGCATTTTAAGCACAAAGTACATCCTCGTCTAAAACGAGGCACCCAGCCCTTTTTGATGGCATATTAGAGCGGCTCACACAATGCACTTTTATTCAGTATTCAGCGTGTTCTGTCTGCTTCGTGTTCATGCGTCTGTGACAGGGAAGAGGCCCCTCAGCCGGACTGTCCCAGGTAAATCTTACATAGACGAGAGTCCGTGTGATAGCTTTGTTGAGTGGTGTCAGACCAAAACTTCACATTTTTAGAGTATTTTGGCCGTGGACATTCATAGACGACCAACACACACACACACACACACACACACACACACACACACACACACACACACACACACACACACACACACACACACACACACACACACACACACACACACACATGCCGGGTGTTCAAAATTAGGCTTCATGGTTTTCCCTACAATTAGGAGCTGGGAGCCACGCGAACACCATTTGTGCGAATGAGTTATGCGGCCAGCAGGACACAATGTGGTATGATAATTATAGCACAATAACTAAAATTCAATAACGAACTCGCTAATGTAATTTGGGATGTTGGCATTGCTTATATAGAGGCAGTCGTGTTTCAACGCAGTTTCGCTTGCAAGATCATTTTTAGCACGTCTGTGTTCCGAGACATGCCACTGCAAACGAGAGTTTTCATTCGCGTGTTTACGCACACAAGAGAGTGATGATCAGCGCAAATCTCGTCTCTAAAGTGACGGGGCTGTTGCGTGGGGCGTCTTGTCTGACAACAGAGCGGAGGCACAGGCAAAGATGACAACAGTTCCTCTTGCCCTCTGGGCTGACGAGATCAAAAATCGTAATATCCTGAACCACTGTTGTAACACGCAAACGCACAGCCTGTAACGATGGCCTGTAGCTTTAGAGAGGACCTTTGCGCTGGTCCTCGCTCTCTTGCATGCCTAATATGGCGAATGACAAGTAATGTTTGCAGTAGGACATCACGAAGCAGAGACGTGCTTGAAAAGATCTTCCAAGTGAAACTGTAGAATCACGACTACCTGAATTTGTTCAGAACAAACATAGCGACTTACTTAAGTCAATAAAAAGCTCGTTAACAAAATTTTAGTTAAGTTGGCTGCGACATTTATCATCTCCCATTGTGTCCCCCTGACCACACGACTTATATGCGCAAGTGGTCTTCGCATGCCACGCAGCGCCAAATTTCAAGAAAGCCATCAAGCTTAATATCGAAGATTCGGTGTATGCCGTTGTTGTTATGTGGGGTTTAACGTCCCAAAACCAGCTCTGATTATGAGAGACACCGTAGTGGAGGGCTCCGGAAATTTTGCCCTCCTGGGGTTCTTTAACGTGCACTGACATCGCACAGCACACAGGGCCTCAACATTTCGCCTCCATCGAAATGCAGCCGCCGCAGCCGGGATTCGATCCCGCGACCCTCGGATCAGCAGCCGAGTACCATAGCCACTATACCACCGTGGCGGGGCGTATGGTTAAGTTCAGAAAGTGTTGAACTACCGCTTTAGGGATAGGGAATATCAACGCAGAAATGTAAAAAAAGAATTCCGCTGAAGCGAACTCTTCCTAAAGCTCCGTCCAGGTATTAAGCCAGATTTAGAATAGTTGATAATCATTTTCAAAGATTATATGTACGAACACAACGGTCGATCTGGAATTGCGATCGATCACGACCACGGATTTGAACCCGCGGTTTTCTGATCTGCAGCCGAGTGCCATAGACACCAGAGCACCGTGGTGAATTTGAGGACAGTACCACAGCCTGTATGTTCCCACACAGGAACAAAGGCCTCCCACACCAACCTCCAATTATCCCAGTCCTGTGCTCACTGTGACCAATTTAGCCCCGCAATCTTCACTATCTCCTCTGCACACCTAACCTTCTGCCACCCCTTGCCACGCTTGCCCTGTCTAGGGTTCCACTCTATTACCCTGAGGGTTGGTCCCCGTGTTGGTCATTGGGGGTAACAGTATAGGTAACAGTATAGGGTAACAGTGAAGTACATATGCAGCGCTGCCAGTGAAATCTGCCTCAGACCTGAGGCCTGGCCGACCACCCGACCTAGATCGCTGGATCCGTGGACCGTTTCATTGTTCGCTTCAAGAGACATTCACGAATGCAATTTGCTTATTTTGATGCCAACCCACACTGCCTAAGGGCAAGCTTTCCAAATAAACAAAACAAAAAATCTGCGTAGTCTAAGCAACGGAACGAGATTTCTGTAGTGCTTCTGATGTGTACACGCATTTGCGCAGTGGAGCACGAAGCAAGAAAGCATGGGTAACTATACTCACCAGCGACTAAAATGGCACAAGCCACAAGAGCAATCAGTATGACCTTCGCATTCATCTTTGGCTGAGGGCGTTTGCTGCAAGATAAAAAGGGGTCGGTGGTCATCTAAACAAAAGCTTTCACAGATTCCAGCTTCTGAACAGATTTGCGTGCGTGACTGAACTATGAAGCCCTTGGTTTGGAACAATAATAATTCACGTTTAAAGTGCTTAGGTTCCCGACAATTCGAAAACTTTTAAGTGAATTATTTTGAAGCTATCAGAATTACTTGTCCTTGAAGACCACTGTCTGCGTAATTCTGTAAAGGCGATTTCAAATGCGATACCGTAAGTTTGACTAAATCTGCGGCTCGTTGCGGAGAAATGTACCGAAAGCAAATGCGGCTGATCCCCCTTTTACAGGAATCGGTATAACACGAAAGTGGAATGAACGACTTACACCAAACTGCGCTTTCGGTGTAGGGTAGCCTCCGCGAGAACGCTGACACCAGCCTACCTAGGCGGAACTATAGGTGTTATTTGGTGCTATGACGATATTTCGCCGTACCGATTCTTGGCGGTGCCACGGTCGCAGCCAACGGAGAACACAACGAGAAGGAGAGAGATGTAGAAAGTTTAAATGAAATGTTATAAGGCGCGCTCGTGCTCCTTCTACAATGGCCAAGGATAGCTCAGTCGGTAGCGCAGCGGGCACCTTTCGGAGCAGTTCGAGCGCTCGTGGGTTTGGCCGCGTTAATGACAATTTTTCTGCTTGCTCTTCCTTTGTACTTTTTTTTCGGTAAATTTTAATGCATCATATCTGTTACGGTAGTGACGTATAGTGATGCAGTATAGCCGTGGTGGACCCCGGCATAAAACACATTCGTGTTAAAACGTGCAAAGGTATGGCATGCAGGTAAGAACGCTTTGATAGTATACTTACTGTTCGTCGTCTTCGGGCAATGAAGAGAAGCTGGTGTCTATAGCCCTTTGTGGATGAGTATTTAAACAATTTTACCGTGGGAAATGAGAGGAAAATAACTGGGCTTTCCCGTCACGCCATACTGATTTTCCACCAATGAGGTCGCACGTACGAGGCAACAAAGGATGAGAACTGTAGATATTGCAAGTGGCGCGGTGTTATTGGTTAATTCCTTTGCAAGGGTGTCATAGAGGGCCAGATGTTTGTTCGAATGATGTACGACAGCCGTGTAACTGGCCTCATGCGTCACTAGCACGCAAACTGAGGTTAAATTAGAAGGCACTGGAAACATTTGTCACTGCGTGACAGGGAGGAGGAGTACAAAATAGTCCTAAAACAAAAAGCGGCCTAGCTTGCCGCAGGCTGCAAGCTTCTACTGTGTGCAGTGCAGAACGGCGTTTTCTCGCTAGTTGTGCGATCCTGCAACAAATAGAGGGCAATATAAATTATAAAATTCGTACTGCTTACAAAGAACTCCGAATAATGATGTATTGTCTTTTGTAAGCATTTCGGCTACACCGTTTACGGTGTAGCCGAAATGTTACGGTGTAGCTGTTTACGTTTACGGTGTAGCTGTTTTGCATTTGTTTAAAAAAGATTATTGCCTTACTATTGAGAAATGATTGGACAAGGGTCCCATCAATAGATCAACTATATTTTAACGTCCATTGAATTCCCTCAAAGATACATAACTAGCGTACCTTTGGCTCTTTTCGATAAAAATTACGTATTAAATATTGTATTGGATATCTGTGGTTTTAGTGTTATAAGGGGATGAGTTAAGCATATTATATCGAGGGTGTTTGTGAAGGCAAGTAGAAAATATTGCACATCTCAGATGTGACGGGCATCCCTATACTGAGTTAAGGCACACAGACACATCTCCGCATATGTTAGCTCTATTTGGATCGTATAGTGATTGACGCAAATGACACCTTCCATTCAGCGAGAAATATTCCTGCACAATAATCAACACAATGACGCTGCGTATGAAGTGCTGAAACTACGCGTTGAAATTCCATTGTGAAAGTGTAGCGCTCCAATTTTCGCAACTCGTATGCATTTGACTTTCAACATGCACTGATCCTGTACAAATAGACCTCACCGCAATTTTCTTTTTTCTTATTGCGACAGATTTTTGTATTACAAATGTTCGATTGATATTTTATTGTACATTCGTTGTCATGTGTTCGAATACGGCAAGGTCAGCTTTGAAGGCGACGGGCCGGGCAAGTTCAACGGTGATCGAAACTCACGTTTGTGTGTACTTCAATTCGCAAATTCTGCTGAGACTCGTTTAAGTGTAGAAACCAGTGGGACACACCATAACTTGGCCCGCCGTTTTGCTTCTCGGCGAACAATGCGGTCCCATGGCGATCAAGCGAACACTGATGGACTTGTGTTTCAACTAAACTTCACATTATTATGTGCATTTAGGTGAACACGCCTGTGTGTAATAGCGATAAATCGAAAATAAATGTATCATTGTATCTTCAGTGTAATTATGAAGCCTATACTCGCTTCAAGAAACATCAACCATCGCTGAAACCTGGCCGGTTGAAATTTCGTGCAAAGCCAAGCTCCTGGGTGCACCTTGTGCTGAGACAGTCTGTATATCATCACTTTTTCACGACACTGAAAGAGGCTGTAACTAAGCTGTTAAAGATCAAAATTTTTATTGGACGATCTTGTGCCCAACAAAGGAAGTAAATGACACTGCAAAACGACGGCGGCAAGTACAGTCGTTCATCGTCGACAAAGAAATATACTGACGATCAATGAAATGCGTCGGCTTTTATACATTCGTCACCGTCCATACTGGCGTTATCACTGATGCTAGGGGAAATCTAGGAGATCCTCAAGCATCCGCGTCAGGCATGCAAAGTTTGTAGATCAGTCCGAATCATTCGAGAAGCAGCATGCAGTATTATGAGCCCAGCCTGTGTGGAGTGATAACTCGTGTCACGCGCTTAAAAAGAAAAAGGCGTGAACGAGAACGAGTGCCCGTACAAAAGGCCTCCTCCGAAAAAGCATCGTCCCGATGCTGCAGAGTAAGCGTGAAACTGAAAATACAGATAAAATGGAAATTAATGGAGTAAGTTAATAGGTACTTAACAGTTCGCTAGCGGGCGTAAGTAAGGTTTAAGGCGCATCACGTTGACGACTTCCGGTCGGCCGCAGCGCCGAGTGGATGACATTATGGCTTTGCTTGCGACCTCATAGACAGGTACACCACAACGTTGGACTCTCTTGTAGTATCCGAAGTAGCAGCGCGGAAGCTTTTCCTGAGTACGCGTCACCGTATCCCAGGCCCACACATGGCTGCCTGGATTCAATGCGGCGTCGTCGAAGACTGTAGCAAGGTCTGCTGGTTCTTAATAGTCGTGTGGGCGAGTTCTCAGGCTTCTTTGGCGCGTTGCAATAAGCGGCAACACCGTGGTTGTCTTCGTCAGTGATTCTTTGGCTGTATGGCGTCAAGCGTCGTTGCCGGGCTCCTCCTGTAGACCACCTTGAACGGCCAATACTGCACGAAGGGTCGTGCTGTGGGATGTGTCGCTTTAGTGGCGGATGGGTCTCCTTCGGTGTATCCTGTGGCGGTGAATGGCTGGAGCAAAGAGGAAAAGTGAGGGTGGGTAACCGGTTTGTTCATAGAGCCAATCATGACAGCACATGCATGACCGCAGCGACGCTATCGCCTTTAGCGACATATATAAGAATAAGGCCGCCGCATCGTTTCTTGTAAGGCCGTGTTGAAGGCGAAAGTCACAGACGGAAGGACAGTGTCCAACCTTGAGTTCGACGTCGACGTACTACGTGGCCAACATGTCGGTAGCGGTCTTAGAAGCTTGGTGAGGGCTGCGGACGGTAGGCTGCTGTGCGGCGATAACTTGTGTTGCTCTAATGTAGGGTGCTTTGGATTAAGTCTGTAGTAAAGGCCGTTCCTCTGCCGGTGATGAGGACTTCGGGGGTACCGTAACGTAGAAAGACGTTCTCAACGAAATCAGCCACCTCAGTGGCTATTATTTTAAGCAGCACTTTTGTTTCGGCATAGAGAGTGAGGTAGTCGATAGCTACGACAAGCCCCTTGTTGCGAAGCGTCGACATCGGGAACGGCCCCACAATTGTGCGAATGGATGTAACGCTGGAGAAGGAGAAACCGACTTGCTCGATAAGAAAAAAAGAAATGTCGGAAGTGTTAGTAACAATCGTTACTCGAACAGGCAGAGCAATGTTATCAGGAAATATCGAAAAATGCCTGAACGAACGCTTACGAGAGCGCAGCAGCTCCTCAGTGAGTAAGCTGTCCTCGCTAATCGCCATGAACTGTAAGGATTGCAATGAGTGCGGGGGCCGGCATCTGGAATGTCGATGGTGATATGCAGATACAATTGAAATCCAGAGAGGGAAATTACGACAGAATAAAAGAGTGCTGTCTTGAGATAGTTGGTACATAGCTTAACCAAGCGACGTGGCGCAACGTTACAAATAAAGAATATATAAGAGCGGAAAAGCGAATGAAACAGACAGAGCACCAACTCACAACAAACTTTTTTCCAATACAATTCTGAATAAATATCGACCAGGGAGAACATGCGCACAGCTAGTACGCATCAGACGTGCTGGATAGTACAGAGCAAAGAAAGTGCAAAATCTTCAGACGTGACAACTAAGGAAAGCCTAATCTAACAAGTGATATTAGTTATTGCGCAGAACAGATGGCGTACTAACACTAACACAAGAGTCCCTTTTTTTTATGAAACAGGCTCCCAACAATCCTCGAGCCAACATCTCGGTTTCTTCCAAGTCTGCGCGTGTTCTTAAACAGCGCTTCAAAGCCACACGAGGCAGAGTGCAATGGCAGATTCAAAACTGTCCCATTCTGAATTGACGAACGATGTTGTCCTAAACGGTCATTTGTGCGGCGTCCTTTGTGGCCAATATAAACATCGCCACAGATGAGGGATTTCATAGACAGTGCCCACGGCGCAACGCAGAAGAATGGGATGTTCATGCTTTTTGTCGCATGGAGCCTTCACACCTCGCGAAGAGTTGCCGGCGCCGAGCCTTGAAAGTTTGGGGCAGAGAAGACTACAGCACGTGTTGCCGAATTGCAGTCTTTTTCAGCTTGTGGGAGGAAACTGTGTGTGTAGGTCACAACATGTGGTTTTTCCTCTGTCTCAACGCCAGCTCAGGGTTCCTGCGCACACCTTTTAACCACTGAAGCAACTTTTCAGCCACGCTAAACAAGACCGACCAGGGGAAACATGGAGCAATAGGCCATGGGACTTGAGAGTTAAAACTATCACGCTCTGTATACTCATCTGACTTGCTCAGCGCAGAATGAAAACACATCATCGCTACGGCTCCTTTTACAAGATTCAAATGCGCGCAATCGTAGGAGAGCAAATCTTTTCTTGTCTTAGGGCTATACTTCCAGCACACGTGTCCGATTGCGTAAAGTCCAGCTAATGTCTGAAAACTGCAGGTGATTATCATCGGGAAGCTCACGCGCAAAGTTGAAGCTTTTTTTTTTTAGTTGTCACAAGAAAGTTCGAACAAAATTTACTTCGTTTGAGCGAGTAATATTTAAAACCACGAGGAAATCGTATACATATCTAATAACTTTTACGACAATTCCAGGGTGAGAGGCACTGGCCAAAGTGCGCTCAATAGATGCCACAACTATATTAGATAAAACAGGCGCGACCCATGAGCCTGAGATACATGCACCTTTTCTTTGAACCACTCTTTCATATACCTTTTTATTTATAAGAGTGCTGACGAGGAACATCGCCAGCGGGGCCTACTTCAGGGCGCGGCTTCGCTGCTGAGGCTCCGTGGTAGTGATCATCCCGATGTGTCTATAGAGGCAGTCGTCTCGTTCCTCAAGGAACACAGTTTTCCCCTCTCAAGGCGGACACTACAACGTGGCTTTGTTGCCTGGCCAAATTCTATTTTCCTGGAAAAAGCTAGTGACGCTCTTGTCAAGAAGGCGTCGAAAAGTAAAAATCCGTGCCATTCAAGTATGGAAGGACGTTAATCTTGTTAATTTTGCCAAAGATGTGTCTAATTGTAATGAAACCAGCTTAGACGTCTTTTCCTTGTTAAAACGCACAAAGTTGACGTGACTTTCAGGTCAATATGGAAGGAAAACGGTTCTTGGCAACTGCAGGTGAGTTGCTGTGTGTTAAAACACCTGAACATATTAGTTTTCGCAGGCCCTTTTGCTACTTTTGTCGTCGATGAGTGGGTCATCATGCTTAAGCGCTGCATAAATGCGTGCTTTTTGACTAAAAATGTCCAGATTTTGAGGGCGGCTAGTCGACCGGTCTGCATTGTTTGTTTTGTGGCAGTTCTCACCGCGCTTTTTGAAGCCTAAAACATAACCAACTCACACTAGCTTCCTTTACACAATAAAAAATTATTCATATTTGTAGAACTCGTCAAGGACATCTCAAATGAGCGGTTGCTGGATGTAAGTTGTGGCTGCGTCTCTGCATTACATATTAGCTTGCTGTTACTTAGAAGCTTGTCCTTTCTTGAGAGACGTTAATTGTAGCTTCGGAGCCCTTCGCTACTCCTAAGGCGAAACTTTTGGCAGTGGAACATTTAATCTCGTTTTCCATTGAATGACCCGCTGCTGTAGCCCGCACATCCAAGGCTGGTGTGATGCACTCACGATATTTTTTCAATATTTCCTTGAAAGTGAAAGATGTGAAGTTAAGTTGCAACCTGTTAAGTTGCGCCAATTTCGGTGTATGCAAGAGAAGCTAGGGTCGGGTTTTCACTTTTCCCGTACCTTATATTTTGTGCGATAACCTTGTGCCACCACATCGTTACGGCCACCTTCGCATGAAATGCATAACTTTCTACTGAGAAGGCGGGAATGATAATAACTAGCGTTCTTGATAATGGCACGATACAGCAGCGCTATTTCAAATCAATGCTTTCCAAAGGAGGTAACTTGCGGCAGTCATATTACGTGTAGGCACTGATTCGGACTTCGTCTTCATCACCTGTACAAAACCATCATCAGTTATCGTCTCATGGGTCTTCTTCATCGGCGCCATCTTGGCTTCACGGAATAAAGCGTTTCCTGAACCGTGGTATTTCAAGTCCGCTTTATTTACGAGTTCGCGGTCACTGTAGCGTTTGTCGTTTTTACCTGTATATAATATATGGTCTAAAATAGCAACCTATATCTGAAAACGGAGGTTTCATCTCTGGGCACGATGCTGCTTTTAACTTTCGAACCTTTCCAGCGCTTCACGCAGGTGGTAGGAAATCACCAAACTGTCTTTTAATGTAAGAAATCGACAGAAATAAATAATGGCCCCGCGTTTGAACTCTAGTTTAAGCAGAATGGATGGTAGATTGTTAGTCACCATTAGCCGCTTTTAGGCAGGCTGTTTGATTCGCGGTAACGAGGCGAAAAATTCGTGCGTTGTTCGGGCTAGTGTTGCCAACAATAAAATGTGCACTTCGAACACCGCAAACGCAATGTGTCAGTATATTTCAACGAAAAAAAAAAGAACGAAGGCAGGACACAATATTTCATATTTGAAACGCCATCCTGTCGTAGCAGCTGCAAGTGTACAGACGCTTAACTCGTACGTAGGCACAAGGCCCAACAACATTATATTAATGATTTATTGTTTGCAGCCACGCGCAAACTATTGGGTTAACTGACATCGCGCGTTGGGCATATTACATTATCTGCCGTGGTACAAGCCCTCGTTTAATTTGGGTGGGGCAAGATCGTGTGATTATGCCATTCAGCAAATAATGATTTTAGAACTAGGTGTTCCTGTCACACCCAATGCAGGACATGTGGAGTGACAAAAGCAATCTCGCTTTCGGCAGCCTAACAAAATTCTTATTTGTCTCTTAAAACGCGGCGTTACTACGTAGTAGAAGGACTAGCGAATGCAGTATAAGGAGAAAATAGACAAAAAGCTTGACGTGAGCAAATGAGAAAGATTTTAGGAAATCGGAGTAATGCAGAAAAAAAATACAATGAATATCTCATTTTAGTCGCTCTCTGCCGCAGCCCACGTTCTGAATTGATCATGGAATTAACTTCCAGTTACAATTTCCTGCGATTCATGTCGAACTATAACGCACATGTCTTGTAGTGTAGTCACTACATGTAGACATGTAGTGTACCGCGCAGTTGGAAAAATGCTAATATAATCCTTATCCACAAGAAAGGTGATATAAAGGAGTTAAAGAATTACAGACCAATTAGCCTACTCCCAGTAATATACAAACTATTTACAAAAGTAATTTCTACGAGGATAAGAGTAACCCTCGACCTCAATCAACCGAGACAACAAGCTGGTTTTAGGAAAGGTTATTCGACAATGGACCACAGCCACGCTATCAACCTAGTAATTGAGAAGTACGCGGAATATAACAAACCTCCTTATATGGCGTGTATCGACTATGAGAAAGCATTTCGACTCCGTAGAAATACAAGCAGTTCTAGAAGCTCTGCGTCGACAAGGGGTACCTGGCTGAAACGTGAAAACCATAAACAACATATACAAAGATTGCACAGCCACACTACTCCTACATGAGAGAAGCAGAGAAATCCCGATCAGGAGAGGCGTGAGACAGGGCGATACAATATCACCGATGCTATTCACTGCATGTTTACAGGAAATCTTTAAACGTCTAGACTGGGAAGATAAGGGAATTCGAATAGACGGAGAATATCTCAGCAATTTAAGATTCGCAGACGACATTGTGCATTTAGCAATGATGGAGACGAACTACAAAACATGATTGATGACCTAAACAGGGAAAGTATTAAAATTGGATTAAGAATGAATAGGCAAAAGACAAAAGTTATGCTCAATAGCCTAGCTAAGGAACAGAAATTTAAAATCAACAATGAACCTTTACAATGTGTAAACGAATACGTATACCTGGGACAGTTAATAACAGGAACTCCTAACCATGAAAAAGAAATTCTCCGTAGAATAAGGTTGGGCTGGAGCGCATTCGGAAGGCATTATGAAATCATGACTGGAAACTTACCGCTCTCACTAAAACGAAAAGTATTCAATCACTGCATTCTCCCAGTACTAACGTACGGCGCAGAAACGTGGAGGATAACGAAAAAACTAGAGATAAAACTAAGGAGCACGCAACGTGCAATGGAAAGAAAAATGTTGGGGGTAACGCTAAGAGATAAAAAACGAGCGGAATGGATCAGAGAACAGACAGGAATAGCCGATATGATTATATCAATTAAAAGAAAGAAGTGGACCTGGGCAGGACATGTCATGAGGAGGAAAGATAACAGATGGACAGTAAGAGCGACGGAATGGATACCAAGAGAGGGAAAACGTAACAGAGGCAGGCAAAAGGTTAGATGGAGCGATGAAATTAAAAAGTTTGCGGGCATAAAGGGGAACCAAATCGCTCAGGATAGGGAGGATTGGAAATCGTTGGGAGAGGCCTTCGTCCTGCAGTGGACCTAAACAGGGTGATGATGATGATGATATAACGCACGTAAGAATTGCTCACTTAGCCTCAGGATAAAATGGAAATGACTGAACGAACAAACACAAGTAGTCTTCAGTATATTGGAGGGGAAGCTTATCCTCGGCCTTTAGGAGTGATATTGTTATCCTGCCACGTCTTCAACGTCTTCACAATCACTCGCCATACTGTTGCGTCCCATAAATACGTACGTGCCATGGCACACATTCTTTCACTCGTTCGCACTATGCCACCGGCTTACGTGACCTCCCTCGGGTTGGGGAACAAATTAACGTAGATGCCCTAGCAGTATCGCCGGTGATGACGACGATGATTGATTTCCTGGGGTTTCAAGTCCCCAAAATACGTCATGATTATCACAGGCGCCACTGTGAGGGCTCCGGAGATTTAGGCCACGTATGGTTATTTAACGTGGATTTACGATGCATAGTACATGAGCGTCAAGGAATGTCCCCATCAAAATGGAGCCACCACTGCCGGGTTTCGATCTCACGACTTTCGGATCAGTAGCCGAGTGCCATAGCCACTAGACCACCTTGACGGGGCGTACACTTTGACGAGGAAAGCTCGCCAGTGCGTGCATCACACGGGTGCGAAGAGCGAGCACGCACGTTTGAGGCGCATTTTGCCATAGCACTGACGTCATACCTCCTTTCGTTGGCATCCGCGAGTAGTGGAAGCTTTTCACACCGATGCGAATGGGGTGCGCGGAGACGCTGCTTCGGCACTTTCCCTATAAAGTGCTTAGATTTTTTCACTTCAGCCGTAACTTGGGTTTCGTCGTAACAGAATTGTATTCCGAGCTATCACGTGTGCAATTGTTAGTGAAATCATAGTTTACAATTTTTTTACTGATTTATATTGAGAAATTGGGTTTTCTTCACTGAAGCGCCTGCCCGGTCTTGTGTGGTGTTTCGTGGTCACTATACGGCGGTAGCGGTACCTGGACATGATTATTATACGCCGGAGGCGTACCCCGATGTCAACGCCGCGCCGGCAAGAGATATTTTGCTAGACCAGCTCCTTAGCTCCACCGCATTAAAATAAACCCTGCATTTAATACTGCCAGAGATGGTAAACTCGGAAAGTGGGCATTTTATCTTGCTCATAACATTCTAGGAATTATGCTCTAGAGATAAACCAGTGTGAACACGACATTTTTTTGAATATGAATCCAGTATCAATATTTAGCTTGGAACATCCAATGTAAAAACTCAAATGTGCCTTCAGTATGTTATTTCTTTTTGAGCACGCGATCACGTTAGGGTGCCAATAAACTGTCCACGCGAAACACGTTGCCATCAATAACATGCTGTATATAGCTGTTGTTGATACTGCAGCCTTACGGGTGGAGTATCACTGCGTAGAGAAATCAATAATTATGAAAGTTATAATGAAGAAAAAACGAAAGGGAAGGGGTCAAGGGCTCGTTCTTTGTTAGAAACAAGTTAATGAGCAAACAGACAATGAGCAAATGAGCAAACAGACAAAAACAGACACACAACGTCAGTTCATTGTCTGTTTGCTCATTAACTTGTTTATAATGAAGAAAAGTAGCTTATAGGTAGTTATAGAAAATGCCATCGGCACCATTGGGTAAGAGTCGCGCTGAAGACATGGACTCATGATGTCTTCACCAAGAGGGACAGTAATAACCGCAGGAACTGCGTTGCGCAGGTCACTGGTACAGGTGATGGCACGTGAGGCTTGGTGTAAAGGGTTATAAGTGTGCTGTAAAACAGTCAGCGGAAGCTTCAATTTCTGTTACGCTTTAGTCCAGTAGCCTGACACGTACTCTTCTCGACTGCCAGTGTCTTTGCGTACGCATTTGCAAAACACCGCCGGCCGGCCAGAGGCGCTCTTTTTTAAAGAATACATGCAGGAACAGGTGATCTCGTTTTTATAGGCTTTTACAGAAGTTTCGAAAGTAACTGAATTCATGGTTCCTCTCAGTATACGGCGAACTGAATAATAATAACAACAACAACAACGACTACAACAACAACAATAATAATAGTAATAATAATAATAATAATAATAATAATAATAATAATAATAATAATAATAATAATAATAATAATAATAATAAGAAGAAGAAGAAGAAGAAGACAGGGGGAGTTCTTGTGCTCGAAATATAACACTATGAATCGAAGTGGCACGTAGCTGCTGATATAAAATGCATGTGTTTGGGCGTCTACGCGTAATTTTTGTCTGGACGACCGCTCAAGACAGTAAAACAGTTCCTTATGAAAACTCTGGGTGATATGCGTGTTAATTTCGATGATCGTTGGGCTCGCATGGTGGAACGACTCGTGAACATTGTCCCCGCATACTCAGCTCGCCTCGTGCAGTTCTCGACTGGACCGAACAGGCTAGAAAGTGGAAAGGTTACAAAGTACGAAGGGTTGTGTACCACCGATCGCTTAGTCACATAAACTGCTGAATGCGTACGTCAGTTCGAAAATTAGTGCTCGCTGGGCATTAGGTGGGACCAGCTCGCTCAGGAAAGGGTGGATTGGAAATCGTTGGTTGAGACCTTCGTCCATCATTGGACTTAGAGTAGGCTGGAGGTGGCGGTGGTGGTGGTGGGGGTGATGATGATGATGCTGATAGAAACAAAGAACTAATACCATCCAAATTCGTGAAGCTATTTTTCATGATGAACAAATATATTGGCTATTACGATGCCTTCGAAGTTAACTTTCTGGTTACGGAATAGCAGCGCAAGTCATCTTGTTTTGTTACATGTGCGGCGAACTTACCCAGAAAGTAACAAACACTATGACAGAATAAAGGAAAAAAAAACGCGGCCTATCGGCTCTTATTGCGGAACAGTATCATTTAGTGATAACTTCTCTCTGATTCAGGAAGCATCTCCGGAGTGAGCAACATTGAAAATATTGCGACTGTTGGCGCTGTTTCTGACATGGTCGCGGAATGAAAGGTTTCTTGCGTTCGCGGTTTTATCAGAAGAGGTTTAAATTTTGGACGTGATGCAGCGCCGACATTACACAAGATAATATAGACATTTGGGTTTGGTAACTGATCTACGATTTCCTATAATCAACACAATAGAGTAAGGCTTGATTTGTTGAAATTTAAAGTGCGACGGCACCCCGCCATGATGTTGTGGTGGCTATGGCATTCGGCTGCTAATGCGAAGGTGACGGGATCGAATTCCTACCGCGGCAGGTGATTTCTCATTGAGGTTAAATGTTGAGGCCTTTGTAATGTACGATGTAAGTGCTTGTTAAAGAACCCCAGGTGGACAAAATTTCCCGAGTCCTACAACACGACCTCTTTCTTAATCATATCGTGGTTTCAACGCCTCAAGTCAAAAAATCAATTAAGATGCGATAAAAAGAGAGTGATCACTTTGATAGACCATGCAGGTTATGCATTCATCACGCCCCTCCTGAATGAACCATTTTGTATGATTTTGTCGAGTAATGAAGAAAATTTGCATGAAACGTGAAGAGGGCATGCAGCCGGCGTAAAAGTGGTATGCAGTTTATTGCAATGCACATGAACTGGGGTAAGGGGGATATAATGGTAAGAAAAAGCAGAAATGGCAAGTAGCGAGGGACGTAGCTAGCTGAGTGCGCGATCAAACACACACACACACACACAGAGAAAGACAGAATCGCGACAATGATACAGTAGTTCAACGAGGCGCGTTACTTGTAGGATCTTGGGCAGTGCCTTGGTCGCTTTCAGCGGCTCTGCTCGGCAGCACCAGAGTTCCTTTACTCCTTTGTCGTAAAGAGCAACAGCGACGTATAATTTTCTGCTGGTTTTCCTGTGTCAAACACGAGTGACCCGGTCAATAAATTTCCGAACGGCGCAAGGACGGTGCCGAAGGAAGCCGTGACACCCAGTCACTCCTTGTCGCGTTTAAGTAACCATCCTATTGTGGCCACGGTGATGCTCTCCAATAAAGTTCGTACGTAGCTAAGCAGTGCTCAAGTGTAAATCTTTGGGGCAGTTTGTTGGACATGTTCTGAAACGAAGAACTGCGCCAAAACAGGCGATGTGCGAGGGAGGAAACACGCAAGAATGGCTCTTACTATCAAATGACATTCTTCAAGAAAACATTCTTCCAAACATCTCAAGATTTCGCGGACGGACTTCAATAAATAACGAACATTCAACTCTCATACGATGTGAGAAGCCCAGTAAAAATAAAATGAAACAAAGGTGCCTACTACACGCCTGATGATATCAGATTAGACTTATGCGTTATGACTGCACACTTTGGTTATCTCCAAGGACGACTCGCATGCCTATAGTTGTTGCCTCTTTGGTATAAGCGCAAAGGCCTGGGCTGTCAGACAGCTGTAAGTGCTGCCGTAACTTCCTGTGGCTTTTTGACCACTTAAATTCAGATGTACGCGCGCACGCGCTCTAGTTGAGGGCCATGTTGCTGCCCTGTTTTTGGCAGCCTCAGGTTGGGCATACACATCTCACATCAGTCCTTCACTGAGAAACGTGGAACAGCCAATGCGCGTAAAATGTGAAAAAAAAAATTCAGAGCATATCCACGGAGTGAATGATGATGAGTGGACGAAGCTCCGGAGGTTCATCGTAGATCGTGCCGAGTTCCGTATTAATTTAGTTAACGCGCACGCTACGAATCCTTATGGTTCAACTGCCCACAAGTAAAATCTCCCACCGGCACTTCATTGCAAGTCAAGATCCAGTGCCTATATATATATATGGGTGGCCGGTGAATGCTTCTCCAGCGCGAGCAGACAGTATTTTTCAATCAAGAAACTCGCTAGAAGACGCTGCCTGCGCCAACGTTGTCTCTCGCTGGTGAGGGCGCGTTCTCCTTCTTTGCGAGCTGGTAGCGCGTTCATCGAAGAAAGAGCGTTTCCATAGTCAACGCGCACCTTTCGCTCTCTCTGTCTCTTTCTCTCTCTCTCTCACACACACACAAGACAGCAGATGGAAGAGTGAGAGAGCTCGCGCGCCGGGAGGCACACGCCGAGTGCGCGTCTCCCACACGCGCCCTCCTAGTAGCGCGTTCCTAGTAGGTAACGCGCTACTACAACGGACGGACAGACCCAAACCTTATGGAGCTTCGCGCCTAAAATCTTAAACAGCCATACATAACTTAATGCACATCCTCAAACAGCAGCGCAAAATCAAAACTATTTCTGTGAGACGAGCGGATTAGACATACCTCTGGGCTGCAAACGTTGTTCAAATGTTGATCTGACTTCTGGAGTTTTCCCTTACCAAAACCACTCTGTGATGATATGTGGATGCGCGGGTTCAGTTATGCCAGAACAACAGTGCGCCGTGCGGTGGCGACTCGGTGATGACCTGTGCGACGTTTTGAATTTGCGCGCCGTGCGGGGGCGAAATGTGTATGTGCCGTGCGGTGGCGAAGAGGACGGCGATCTGGTGCGCGTGTGGCTCGAGAAAGCGTGGCAGTGCGAGAGCTGTGCGCGGGCATCAGAAGATTCCAGGGCTGTCTCCTTCGCTGGGCGTCCGGTCCATGGGAGAACCAGCAGGCCTACTTCCTGTTGCCTCGGCGTAATCGAAGCACTCCCGCCTGTTCCACCACGAGAGGAAGATTCCAGGGCTGTCTCCTTCGCTGGGCGTCTGGTCCATGGGAGAACCAGCAGGCCTACTTCCTGTTGCCTCGGCGTAATCGAAGCACTCCCGCCTGTTCCACCACGAGAGGAAGATTCCAGGGCTGTCTCCTTCGCTGGGCGTCTGGTCCATGGGAGAACCAGCAGGCCTACTTCCTGTTGCCTCGGCGTAATCGAAGCACTCCCGCCTGTTCCACCACGAGAGGAAGATCGGGCCAGGGACCGGGCACGAGGCTGGGCCGAGCCTTGCCGCTTTGTACTCACGGTCGCACTGAGGGTTCGGCTAAGACCACGCGGGGCCGAGTACGTCTTCGCGGAGCAGTTCCAGTGGGCCGGAACTCCCGGAGCAACGGCCGCGCCTCTATACGTGACCACGACGCTCACCGAGCTACGTCATCGGACACTCGACGACTTCGACTCGGGGTCATCGTTGGCTACTTCGTCGTCACCTCTGAAGCGTATGAGCATCTTTTGACTCTCGCGCGTAGCGGACAGGATAGGGATTTTTAATTGTGCTCGTCAACTCTTTTACGTCGTTTGCGTGTGTAATACGTTCTACGTGTGCTTGTTCACCTGCGTGCTGCGTTGTTCTTTCTGGGGCGAATTCTGAACCCAAACATAACATCACACACTCTATGGTTATGAGAGACGCCTGGGATTCTTGAACAGCACTGACATGTCACAGCACACGGGCCGCTACATTTCGCCTCCGTCGAAATGCAGCCGCGACGGCTGGAAGGAGCCGAGTGCCATGTATACTAGACCATCGTGGTGGGGCATTGTTGAGCACCGGGCGCCGTTACTCCTGTTTGACGTGCTCACTTTTTCTGAGAACGGTTTTCTGAAGAGTTTGAAAGTATAGATATTACTGTTCGTCATCTAACACGTTGTCGCTGACGCCGCTAGTTGTCAATTTTTTTCCATCAACCAAGCATAATTTAGCGAAAGAGTAAAACACAAAGAAAAATTGAAATTAGGCCAGGTTTCTACATTATTGCGGCAGTACTGTGGTAGCAAATCGTCACTGACACTCCGCTAGCCGCATGCACGTTGTGTATGGTGCCACAACGTCATGTAACATTAAAAAATAATGTGGCCCATCCCTCTGTCAAAGCAATTAGTATAACACGAAAGTATATATATATATATATCCGAATTATATATCCGGATGATACACGGACGACTCGCAAGAAGGTGTCACCTCTGCTTGTAACATTTCTTGAAGAGACAGGATTCTGTGACACGTGGTGACTAATGCGACATGGGCAGAGACGCTCGGGCGGAGCAATTGCCGGCCAGGTCTGCCAGGGTAACACCGCCTGTAGCTACAACAACAACATCATCATCATCATCATCATCATCATCATCACGAAAGTAAAATCTCTCTTCGCATAAGCAGTTCGACTCCCAGCGCAGCATCAACAGAAGATTTTGAAGATGTTGTGAGTGTTTTTATTTATTGGTCTCACATGTTTACTGCACCATACCCGTTACGTTTGTGAGGCATGGATTCGTGGTGGACCCCGACATAGAACACCTTATTGTTAAAATCCTTTTCACTTTGCATATGTTAAGAAAGTAAACGTAAAATCCTCGCACACAATCTATCTTTCATAAGAAACAGAGGGCTAATCTTTGACACGAAATGTAAAAAATGAGACATCGCCTAGCTGATGCCATTGACAATCAATGGGGACACACAATACGTATCAATGAAAAGACCTTTAATATGTAAGCTAACCATTCCAAGCAGTCATGACAATGATAGCACTTGCATGAACAGCAATGATTGCAGCAGCTTGCCGCGATGCCACGCCGCAGAGACCTGTGGACCTGTGACTAACCATCACAACGGCCCGAGCCCATGCAGCGGGCAGTTTCGCTTTCCTCGCGCGCTGCAGCTGCTGGGTGCTCGCTGCGCCCCTCGCTTCCGCCACAACGGCCGGACTCAGAGCGGCCTTCGCCACCACAAGCTGTTGTGCCTGAATTCGGGAGAGAAAACAGGTAGAATGAAAAGAACGTTGGAAAATTTCTGAATAAAGGTACAGCAATTGAGGAACAGTGTCTTAGTCGGCTTTATCGCGTGAGTTCCTGTTGTGATTGGATTGAAGTGGTAGCCGAAAATTACACTGAAGGAAGCCGAACAAGTAAATGTCTACCGAAGTACATCATTGTCATGTTATTACGTGCGTGGTCGCGCTAGTATTTCCGAGCAAGTTCCCTAAATTTGCCGCTTTTCTTAAACGGGAATAAATCTTGCTTTGGACTTTAATTTTAAGGAGATGCACGCTTTCAGCACCCACTGGACCCTTGACCGAGGAGAGTGAAAGAGAAATAGATACGGACGAGCGCGAAATGCGTAAGCTATGCTGATATAGGAGGAGGAGGAGGAGAAAGGAGGGAGGAAAGACAGGAGGTTGCCAGTGATGGACTGCTGGTATATGCTGATATAGAATTTTCACGAAGGCAACGTGACGAAAAGGAAACTCGCAATCACAATTCCAGTAAAGAAGAGTTTCTGAAGCCTTTGTTCAGGGAATCCTTCCTACCATAAATATAATTGCTTAGTTCGATTATACAGATCAGAACAGGACTCTACACGGTATTAGCAAAATATAGCAATGACGACCAAAGAGAGACGGAAAAGAACTGATGGCGGAGCAACTGCACTAAAACTTTAATATAAGTTACTTGATATCACGTATTGATAAAGGTTTGCCGAGGTCATTCATTTTAACAGCAACCGGTGTAAACGTTATATCATGACGCAAGAGTTCTTTTGTTATTAAAGTACTTACCAGAAGTATGCGCAGCCAGGAAAAGTTTTTTCTAAGCAAGCAAATGTATGTTGAGCAGTTATGTTCATGTGTACACATATATGAAGTGGGACTCTGAACATCAGTCTACAGTAGCCATACTCACCAGCAACTAGTATGGCGCAGGCCACGAGAGCAACCATTATGCCTTTGGCGTTCATTTCTTGGCGCTAGATGATTGCTGTAAGGAAAAAGAAAAAAGATATTTGACCAGATGAGTCAATATTAAAATATTTACGCCTTAGCTTTCTTCACATAGACACATATTGGCACAGACTTCTGCACCGAGAATTTAGCAATAAATTAAATTTTGCATTCGATGGGTTTGCTTTTATATTATACTTTCGGATTGAACTAATTTGCAGATATAGGCAATATTCCTGAATTTAAAACCGTACTTTCCGTTATCACGTAAGAGCGATTGGGATGCACTTGTTTGATATTTCTTTACACATGCGAGCAGATCCTTGGGGACATTTGAAGTAGGGTTTCGAGCGTACTTACTTTTCGTCGTCTTCTGAAGATGGAGAGAAAATTGTGAAGTGGCCGCTGCCTGCAGCGTATATAAACAATTTTGACAAGCAAAATAAAATAAAACGGCCATGCTCCTCTCTTACGTCACACTCAATTTCCACCAATGAGGTGGTACGAACTGGCGTGAAAAAGGAGACAAACTGCGCACGTTGAAATTCCTAAGGTACTATTGGCCACTTTTTTGTGGAAACGTTTCACGGAGAGCCAGGTGTTTTTTCCAGTGATGTACGATCGCTCTGCGACCGACCCTATGTGTCACTAGAACTCAGACAGAGGTCGAAATAGAGGGCCCTGGAAACATTTGTAATGCTTGACAACGGAGTGGGTGTAAAATGTGTAATTAAAATGAAAGATTTACTTTTGCTATACGCTGGGTGCTTATGCTGTTTGTTTCTAGATCATTCTTTTTTCAGGTCAGAAGTCTCTCGCGTGTTGAATCATCCTACGGGAATGGGTGCGTAGAACCCATCACTAAATAATTACCGCTTGCCGAGAAACCGGCCTCTTCTATGAATCATGATATGTTTGAATTTTCACAACAGCAGTAGTGGCTTAGGACGTACGCCTTTGTACTGCTAAGACCAAGGACACTGCAAGCGGAATACGACGCGCGCAGTATACTTAGTTTCAGATGCAGCTTAAGCATCCCATGTTGTCTGAATCAATGCGGAGTTCACGGAGATGCCATGTCTCGATGGAATCGTGGTTCGGACATGTTGCACCACAGAATTGGGTTCGTTCAATAAGAATGCAGGGCTACTTATTTCTGCTCCTTCGTTGATGCATGAGCATCATGAGTTTACGTATTAAAATCCTGGTGCTTCATAGCCTAAAATCACAAAAATACATTTGATTTCGTACTGTTGGGATCACAACATATCAACCAAAGAGGGATAGTGCAATAGTGCCGCATGATAAAATTGTTTGCTTTGCCAAGAAATTTCACAACAATACATGTTGCAGAAGGAAGGACGGACACACGGCGTCTTTGTCTCCTTTTCACTTTCTCAGGCTTTACTTTCCTCCGAAGGCGCTACAAGCTTCCCCAGTTATGAATCATTGTCTATTGTATCTCATATGGAGTATACAGTATACAAGGAGGAGTGCTGTATATACTGTATACACTAATCCTTGTATACTGTATACTCCAAGGAGGAGTACTGTGGATCACTCCTCCTTGGAGTATAGGGTATCCCTGGAGGGTGAAGCAAAGCTAGACGAAAGCATGCTGAGTGACTCTAGTACATGTCTGTTGTAAAATAAAGCACCAGCTGCAGATGAAATAACTTAATAAACTAACAAACATTGAAGCCTAGGAAAGCATAGGGGAAGTTCATCAAGTTCCTAATTGTGGTATTGTAATTGTGGAGTAAGTCGAAAGGAATCAAAGTGGACGAAAACACTTACCTACCTGCGGTGAGATCTGAACCCACGACCTTCAGACAACGCGTCCGATGCTCTACCGCCGAGCTACGAAGTAAATTGTCCCTCCGTCCAATTAATTATTGGGAATTTACAGCAGGTGGCGCTGCCTAACACTTCCAGGATTACATATACGTAAATAACCAGTAAATTGAGCTTCCTGGTTCGGACTGGTACGTGCCTGGTTCGAATACCAAAGTTCTTGCACTCGCTTTTACATAACTAAGAGCAACTGTTTAAATTCGGACAATCAGGAGCCTTCATTGTTTCAACGACATCACCTGGTGATTATCGATATTAAATGCGAAGAATTCCTTGGCGAACGTAAGTCGCTTTGACCGTATCTATCTATCTATCTATCTATCTATCTATCTATCTATCTATCTATCTATCTATCTATCTATCTATCTATCTATCTATCTATCTATCTATCTATCTATCTATGTCTCGGTGCTATTTTAGCCGTCGCGTTCATCAGTCACACCCCACTACTTGGATGGCAGTATATAAATGTATGACGAACACGAATAAGTTATCTTCAGAACACATCATGATTTGCTAGTCACGTACGTTACAATTATGGATAGTGTAATAACCTATGGCTCATACTCATGTTGCTCCGCGCGTGCAATGCGGGTATGTTTGTTTCACAGATATATGAATTTCATGGTGACTATGTGAGTCATGCACCAACTAAAATAGGCAAATTAGCATATCACTAGAGCACACTTAAAAACACGAAAGGCACGTCAATCGCCGTAGCTTCCGACTGAAATGCAGACATACGAGCACAAAAGACACTCACCCAACCTATCAAGTGGTAGGGGGTGTCAAATCCACGCCCTCAAGGTGTCAAGTAATCATGCTACCAGGGCGGCTCCTCTCGCAAGGCACATATACCTTGTTTGAGGAGCCGTGTCAGGCGCTGTATACGGTGTGATTGGATCAACATTTGTGTTCATGATGCTTGTCCTTCTAATGTTTATTAAGTTGTATCATAGCCATGTAATATACAATCATTATCATCATCACCATCATTATTATCCCATCTTATGTCCACCGCAGGACGAAGGCCTCTCCCAACCCTCGTCATCCTTGCCTGTCCTGCACGAGGTGATTCCATTTGACGCCCGCGAACTTCTTAATTTCATCCCCCCATCTTCCTCTCTGCCGCCGCCGGCTGCGCTTACCCTCTCTTGGTATCCATTCCGTCGTTCTAACTGTCCATCGGTTATCTAGCCTTCTCATCGCATGGCCTGCATATGTCCATTTTTTCTTCTTAATATCGTTCATTATGTCGGAGACCCCCGTTTGTTCTCTGGCCCACTCGGCTGCCTTCCTATCTCTTAGTGTAACGCCTATCATTTTTCGTCCCATCGCCCGCTGCTCGGTTCTTAACTTCCTCTCTAGCTTCTTTGTAATTCTCCAGGTTTCTAAGTCAGTACTGGCAAAATGCAGTAGTTATATAGATTTCGCTTGAGTGATAGCGGTAGGTTTCCGTTCATGAGTTGGGAATGTCTCCCATATACGCGCCATCCCATGTTTATTCTACGGTGATTTCTTTTATATGGGTGGGTTCTCCTGTAAGTAGCTGTCCTAGGTACAGATAGTTTTCTACGACTTCTAATGTATGGTTTTCGATCATGAATAGACGTTTTTTTGCCGTGCCACTAAGCATTATCTTTGTTTTCTGCATGTTCATCCTTAATCCTACCTTAGCGCTTTCTCGGCTTAAGTCTTCAATCATCTTTTGCAGTTCGTCGCCAACATTGCTAAAGAGTACTATGTCGTCTGCAAATCGCAGGTTACTTAAATATACGCCATTAATCCTGAGCCCTGTCTCGTCCCAGTCTAACCTTCTGAAGATTTCTTCCAAACATGCGGTAAATAGCATTGGAGAAATTGTATCTCCTTGTCTGACACCTTTCTGTATTGGGATTTTCCTGCTTTTCCTAAGGAGGAGTAAGGTGGCCGAAGGATCTTTATAGAGGTTGGATACTGTGTTTACGTAGCCATCACATATTCCTTGACGACGTAGTGCCTCCAGAACTGCGGGTATCTCTTCCGAGTCCAAAGCCTTTTCGTAATATATGAAAGCCATATAGAGGGGTTTGTTGTATTCAGCGGACTTCTCTTTACTTGATTGATCACATGCAGGTGGTCCATGGTGGAGTATCCTTTTCTGAACCCTGCTTGTTCTCTTGGTTGATTAAATTCAAGTGTGGCCCTTATTCTGTTTGCGATAACCTCTGTGAATATTTTGTAAAGTGCTGAAAGTAGACTGATCGGCCTGTAGTTCCTCAAGTCCTTTACGTCTCCCTTCTTATGTAATAATAGAATGTTTGCGTTTTTCCAGCTGACTGCTACATTTGAAGTTTTGAGGCATTATGTGTATAGCGTCGCGAGCTTTCCAGTTAGGAAGCCTCCGCTATCATTGATCAAGTCGGCAGTTATGCCGTCTTCTCCAGCAGCTTTTCCTGCGGGACATTCCCTGAATTGCCTTCCTAAACTCGTCCGCAGTGAACGCATGGGGTTTCGTAGTCCTGCTCGACATTTATTGCACTCATGTTGGGGAGACTCTTATTTGAGCTGTATAGTTTGGAATACAAGTCCTCGGCTACTTTGGCTATATCACTGTAGTCAGTAACGATGTTGCCTTGCTTATCTTTCACTGCATGCATTATGTTCTTTCCCGCACAAAGCTTCCTTTTAGTTGTTTTGATGCTGACTCCTTTTCTGACGGCTGCTTCTGTTTCTTTCACATTATGGTTACATATGTCCCTGACTCTACTTTTCTTGAGCGTAGACAGCTCGGCGAATTCTGTCTTCTCTCTTGAGTTAGTTATTCTCATCTGTTGGCGTTGTTTCATTAGATTTTTAGTAGACTCCGAGAGCTTATTCACACCTTGTCTCGGTGCTTTGCCTCCTACTTCGATCGCTGCTTCGGTGATCCGCTCAGTAATGTCTCCGTTCATCTTGTCTATGTCCTCGTCATCTTCCTGTCCTAGAGCGTCATACTTGTTCTTAAGTGCAATTATAAATTCTTCTTTTTTTGCCCTGACGCCATCGGGGTTGGCCTGTTTATGTGTGATTAACTTTGTCCTTGTTCGCTTTAGATTGAGGGATATCTTCGCCCTTACTACTCTGTGGTCACTAATTCTGACCTTATTAACCACTTCTGTGTCTTGTACTATACCTAAATCAGTGCACATTATGAAATCTATTTCGTTCTTCGTTTCTCCGTTGGGGCTTTTCCACGTCCACTTCCTGTTCTTATGTTTCTTGAAGAAAGTATCCATTACACGGAGGTGATTTCTTTCTGCGAATTCTACTAACGTGTCCCCTCTGCTATTCCTATCACCTTATCCGTAATTACCGACTGCACGTTCTCCTCTTAGTTTCTTTCATATTTTCGCGTTCATGTCCCCCATAAAAGTCGTGCATTGGGTGTGTACCTTGTTCATTGCCGTTTATACATCCTCATAGCACTGTTATACAGCATCGTCACTGCCGCTGGTCGCTGATGCGTAACTTTGTACTAGTTTTAGTTTGTGTCGCCTATTTAATTTTACCACCGGCACCTGCTACCCTTTCATTGATGCTATAGAATTCTTCAATGTTACCTGCTATATCTTTGTGTACAAGGAACCCCACGCCGTATTCGGGCTTCCTTGGCAGTCCCCAGTAGCAGAGACCGTGTCGTTCATTAATCGATAAGTATACTTCTCCTGGTTTCCTAACCTCGCCAAGGCCAATGGTATCCCAATTAATGCCCTTCAATTCTTCTAGTAGTTCAGCTAATCTTGCTTCGCTTGAACGAGTTCGCGTGTTAAGAGTCGCTACGTTTAATTTCCAATGACGGCGCCGTCCGAGTCCAAAGGCTTTTGAGTCTTTTGTTCCCATACCCGTGTGGTCGCATCCGCGGCTAGAACCTCCGTTGACGTCGTCATCGTAGGTCCAGGGTTTGGTTCGTCCGGTTACCTGGGAGGTGTTGGCCATGGTGTTACACAAGGGGGGCCAGTTCCTGTTCTGGTGATCAGGTGAGTTACACAGATGAGGCATGGTGATGTCGGGCGCCCATATGCATCTTTTGTCCAAATTCTACGCCGGAAGCAGGAGACATTCAGAGGTGATGCAGGGCGTGGTTTGTCAGGGCAGAATATAATTGTTAAACGGAAGTAGGGGATATAAAGCAGATACCTCAGGAGCGTAGAGAAAAGATGCGGTCTACTATCACTCCGCATGCTTTTGTCCAACTTTATTCGGTTCTTTATGAATACTCCAACGAACAACGCTTATGGTGCGCACATCAGCGCACCGTAACGTGCCCTTTTCTTCGAGAGAACGGACGTTCGTGCAGCACACTAACCGAAGTACCACCTTCACATCATCGATGATTTATGGGGTTTTACGTCCCAAAACCATGATATATTTATAAGAGCCCGCCCGGGATTCTTTAACGTGCACTGACATTGCACAGGACACAGCCCTCTACATTCGTCTCCATCGACTTCACGTCGTACCTGGCAAAACCTACTGTCGCCACGGCGCCGTCGACGTTCCAGGTTAACCCACGACTTCCATGTCAGCCCAAGACTTCGGTACTAACATAGCTTGCGGGATCGATTTTCATGAATATGCACATGCCACCTACCAAATCTCAACAGCGAACACAGCAGCTGGGACAGTAGTAGTTTAAACGAATATTGAAGTTCGCATGTGCAGTCGAGCGATAGACGCCGTACCTCGTGAACATCACAATAGCAAATGTGACCGGATGAGGTCCCCCAACTTCCGCGACGTCAACACAACAGCCGAGCTCCGGGCAGTGCAGCTAGGAATCACGAGGTCCTAGCCACTATTTCCCGTTTACACTGCCTGCATTAGTCGACTCCCGGCAACACCAAGCCTCAAGAAAATCGTCGTAGCATACCCGACGGCGATGATAGCTACCGCGACAACAACGTGCAGGACGTGCGACAGGGGAAAGAAAACAAGCACTCGTTGCAGGTCGTGCGGAAGTGTCCCACAGTCCTGTGTGCTCACGTGGTCGAACTTGTTTACCCAAAGCGAACCATAGGTGGCGCCAGTTGCACCTGGTAGCTTGTCGTTTTTTTTTGAATTCTCCAAAAATCCAAACTAAAACTAGTCGGTAATAAACTTGGCATAAATAATTATATCCCCCACGTGGTGTCCGGAGCCTAGTCAGGAGTGTGAACACTCGCCTCGAACTCCGGCACCACGAAAATTCATGCATTCTTATGTATTGCCGCAATTGCTAATGAACTTCCAAACTTGAAACGTTGGAGCAATTAATGCTCTTTGTTGAGGCTAAAAGGTCCCCCGCTACATATTGAAGAGCAAGCAACATCAAACGAAAATTTTTGTTTCAAAGCACGTTTAAGCATACTCATGTGTCAGTATACTCACGCGGTTTGGTCGAAGAATTTGATACTACGCGTTACGCTCGACTGAATGCCAAACTATTCGTCATGGGCGGTTTCATCGCTGACTGTTCGCATGATTCCGACTCGCGCAAAGCGCGGTAGCTGCAGGATTTTGTTATTATTCATTTGCTATTTTGCTGTGCCTTTGTTCTGCTAATATATTTGTAACAATGATGATGATTAGGATGCATTTGTAAACTCCATCTGCTAATTCTTCTTCAACAATGCCACTTGAATCGTGAAAGTTGGAAATGTGGGACAGTAGAAAAGATAGACGACCCAAGAGCGCCGTTGATCTCTCAGCTTATCTCTCAGCTGAGCGAAATAATTGCGATATACCTCGATATACTTGTAATTTATTTCACTCTTACATCATAATAAAGGGTAGAAATTGACAGTCCTGCAGTTTTCTTAATTAAGGATTCTTTTTGCTTCCCTGTTCTTCCAGTGGCTTGATCATTCTTTGGTGTTAGAATCAAAGTCAGCAACTATCAATACTCCAGCCTCTACCACCGTATATTTCCTTGTTTAGATAGACAAATGCCAGTGATTTATTGCAAGAACGTTTCTGAACTCAGCGAACATGTGAAGGTTACTCATTCCCTGAAGGCGCTTTACTGTCAAAGACGACCACTGACATAGTTTTCGTCTTTATGCATTTTGTGACTGCCATTTTTTACCTGTTTTGCCTGCTATCCTGCTGTAACTTCAAACAGCGCAGGAAAACGAGCACAGTAGTAAGTTTTGAAAGACACAACACAACTGCTCAGTTTGAACAAATATTTTTATGGAGACACCGATACTCCACATATAGCTGAAGTTCAGCATGTATTCCTACTCATTTGCCACAGAACGAAATAAATCAAATCATTCAAAATTAATCAATCAATGCTTGCTTATATGAAGGCTATGCTACGCGTGTATGATGTCAAGGCGACGTATTATGGGGCGGAAGCGTTTTATTCGTACAAGTAACCACGTTACTCGTAAATATTAGAACTGCAGTGGATCAGTGCCCTTCTCTGCTGAGTATTCGCAATTGTGAAAGGAACTTAACAGATACATGCTCTCCTTTTGCAACTATGTAAATGATGAGGCTACTAGGAAACTGAGAACATTTCGCGCCCACTGCTTCCGAACAGCGCAGTTTTTGCGGTAGTGGTGCAAAAGAAGGCAAAAAAAGGCAAACCTTGCTGGATTGGTAAAGGGCACAGTACTGGGCTACTTGGTAGTACAAGTTCCAAGGGGTCACTCAAAGGCCCACAAACACCGAAAAGCCAACTCCATTAAAGAAAACAGTGGGGGAAGGAAGGGGAAAACCCAAACCACTCGATCCAAGAAATAAATAAAACAGGCGGCTGGCGCGAAAAGAGAGGATCGCTTTCTATGACAGAGGAAAAAAGAATGCAGTATTTAGATGCCTGGTGTTTTGAGAAAATGCGTGCAACGATACTCTTAGTCCAGAAACGCACATATATTCGTGCATGTTTTCCAGAAGTGCTTCTTTCAAGGTGACATGCACGGAAATTTGTCAATGTACGACGATTCAAACAATCAGCAAAATTAGATTATTAAGATTTAAATACGTACAGCTAAAGGCAGAAACCTTACTGAAGAACAGAATTTATTTGAAGAAGAGTCCATATCCGTAGTATTCTTTGCGAAAAGGCAATGGTGCTAATTTCAAGAGATTTATGAAATTCACTAACTTCGGCCATGAGACGGCGACACGAACACGCATGCGTATTGCCACGCGTTGGCCAGGACCGCAACGCGTTTTGTGTTTTCCAGTATAAAAGAGCCATAATTATGATACGTAAACCCATGCGGCGCATGCCTCCAAGAACGAGCTGGAATGAGTAGCCCTATATTCTCGAACGCATGCTTTATTGAAGTTCGAGGAATGTGGAAATTTTCTTCGATGCGCTTCTTCCTATGTAAGGAACAGATTTGGCCATGAGTGACGAGATCAAAACCTGTAGAAACTAAATTCTGCGGTTTTACGTGTCACACGTTATGCGGTGCTACGTATGTGATTAGGACACGACGTGTGTGCGGACATCGCATTGGTTTTGACAACTTGTAATTGTTTACAGCACATGCTAAAGCACATGTACGATATAGCGTGCTTTTCCCACTCTAGACGGGAATCTTTGCAGCTTGCCTGGTCTTAGCATCAGAAAATCGTACCACTTAAACCTGCACTGCTACTCTGAAAATTCAATCGTATCACGATACTTAGATGGCTCCAAGTTCTCAGCCAGTCTTAATTACTTCGCGCAAAGTTCTACGTAATCATTTCCGAAGGGTGATTCAACACGACATTAAGGTATGACCTCAACACGAGATCTAGACAAAAAAAAATACAGCGTACGTTAGCAACATGTAGAAAATTTATGGTTGTACTTTATTAAATAGCTTCTACACCCACTCCCTTGTCAGGCATTACAAATGTTTCCAATGGGATCTATCCCGTCCTTTCTCTGCGTTATAGTGACTCATAGGCTCGGTCGCAGAAAAATCGTAGATCATTCCAAAATAACACCTGGCTCTCAATGTCACGTTTCCACAAAAAGTGGCCAATAGTATCGCGCGAATATCTACATTTGCAGTTTATGTCCTTTCTGACGACATTAGCACAACCTCATTGGCAGAAATTGAGTGTGTCGTGAGAGAAGAACACGCCCGACTTATATTTATTTTCCTCGTCGGAATTGTTTATATACGCTCCAGTCAACCGCCACTTCACAATTTTCTTCCCATCTTCAGAAGAGGACGAAAAGTAAGTACACTCGACACTCTGCTACAAATGTCCCTAAGGAACTGTTCACATGTGTACTGGTATATGGAATATATGCGTTGAGATCGCCTTTTGCCATCACAGAGAGCGTGGGTTTGAATTTCGGAGTGTTGCTTACATCTATAAAGTATTTCATTTCGAAAGTATAATGTTAACAGAAAGAGTGCATTATATTCCTAAGTTCGTGGGACAAAACTTCTCGGCCGTGTCGACTTGTGGCTACCTGAGGAAAAATAAAGTGTCAAAATTTCAATATTGACTGCGCTGATCAACTATCTCTTTGCTTTATCTCACAGGAACTATCCGACGCCAGAGAAATGAACACCAAAGTCCTAATGGTAGCTTTAGTGGCGTGCTGCCATACTAGTTGCTGGTGAGTATAGCTATTGTTCCTTCTTGTTTAGTGTGCGACGGCGAAATATCTTTGCAAATGAGAAGGACTGCTTACCCTACAGTTGCTCGCTTAGAAGAACCAACTTTTCCTGGCAGTATATACCTATCGCACGCACTTTAATGACAAAGCAACTGTTGCATCATAACATCCTTCACACGCTCGTTATATGCTCGTTATTACCTAAGCTATTGTTCAGCAATGCTTGATATCAACTAAGTCTTATTAAGCTTATGTGCAGATAAGGATCCATGAATGCTTTGCATCTCTCTTCTTGTCGTCATGACTATCCGACTAATATAAAATGTCCCTTAATTTTCTAGACTCTATTATCGAACAAAGCACATTAATATTTATAGTGGAAGGATTCCTGAAGAAAATCTTCGAGAACTCTGCCTTCTTGCTACTGTAAGCGCGAACTTCCATTCGGTACAAGTGGCTCCCAGGAAACTTCATCAGCGTACCTTATCCATTAGAACGGTTTTCGAAGTAAGTCCTCGCCTTTGCCCCTTTCTTTCGGCGCTCTTGTCGCTTAAGGGTCAAGTTCGTGTTGAAAAAGTGAATCTCCAAAGCAGATTCTTCCAAAGTTCAAAAGCAGATTTTTTCCCTTTTTATTAAAAAAAAAACTAGGATATCTAGAGACCTTACACCGAATTGCTAGGGTGACAAGGCATGTAAAACAACGGCAACGGTGGATTTCGGTAGGCCTTATTTTTTCGGCTCTTTGAATTTTGGCTTTTGGCTATCCCATTAAGCTAATCGCGATACAAACTCCTCCAAAAACCCAGACTTCAACTTCGGTCCTCAATCTCTGTTTGTTCGAGAAAATTTTCAGGATTTCTTTTTGATGCGTGTTTTCTCTCCCAAATTCAGGCACAACAGCATGCGGTGGTGAAGGCCGCTCGGAGTCTGCGCGCTGTGGCGGAAGCGAGGGACGCAGCGAGCAGCCAGCAGCTGTAGCGCGCGAGGAAAGCGAAACTGCCCGCTGCATGGGTTCGGGCCGTTGTGATGGTTAGTCACAGGTCCACAGGCCTCTGCGGCTAGCTGCATTGAGTGCTCCTCATGCCAGGACTATCATTGTCATGAATGCTTGGAATGGTTAGTTGGCATATAATAAAGCTCTTTGCTTCAACTTCTGCTCCGGGCCCACTTTGTTTGACACTGCCATCAGCTAAGTGATGTCGCGATTTATTTATTTACGTGTCAACGATTAGCCCACGATTTATTTCTTATGAGAGATAGATTGCATTCGAGGATTTTAAATCAACCCACATTTCACAAGGAAAACCTCACCGCTTGGAGTCGAACTCACAACAACCCGGGAAGCGACGATAGGATCTGGAAGCGTCACCGGCACACCAAAGCCAAAGTGACTGCATGGGGAAGAAACGCTCCTTATATCTTCACTACACAGCTTTACAATTTGCTTCCAAATGCTGTCCGGCTAAATCGAAGGTGTTCAGGAACTAAAATTAGTATTATATTCGCAGCGGCTCACATCCTCTGCACCCTTGGTTCAACGCAGTGGTACTGCCATCCAGATACGATAGAGGAAAAGTGGTGGTTATGCCGATCCTTGGAGGCAGTGCAGTCACGCGCGCGACCTGTCAGCGTCTCCTGTCGCCCGTTGCGGCGGGCGTAACTTGGAGGCTGTGCGGTCAGACACTTTATATGGATGGTTGTCGTGTCATAAACGAATTTAACGAATTTAGGACATTGATCCCGGGCAGTAGGCGTCTACTCTCGGCGTCTTCGTGGCCACTGTAAAGCAAGCCCATCAGCATCCATTTACATGTTCCTATGGTAAGCAACAGCGCAAAACCGTATCCTTTACACCTCACAAGGTTTTTTGTTAGTGGAGAGAGAGAAAAAAGTAACATTATTGGAAGGCAAGAGGAAGGATGAACTTTGAACTCCTATGATTGCTGCCCTACGTGCATGGCTCCACTGGCTTTGCCTGCCCATCGGACTTGATCCAGAGGCGCTATAGTTGCACCCCGGGTCCGAGCTGGCGAGGTGTGCTTCCCACTGTTGCGTACTTGGCATTAATGTACTGCCAAAATAATAGGCTAAGTGGATTGCTTTCTTCACGAACCACCAAAAAAGTCGGTCTACCGCTGCACCACGCACACACGGCCGGGTATTGCGGTGTGAAGATTTTTTTTAACATTGAATTATCGTGTGACGTCATCCCCAATGCCCTTGTGGCTAGTGGGCCTTGAGTGACGATTAGCTGTTATATAGTGGTGACGCAATAAGGTAGATGCTTCAGCTCCTTTCACTTTTTTATTCTTTCCCTTTTTTGCTCGGTTAGACATGGAATAATGGTATAAAACCGAGAACACAGCTGCCTGGACGACAATATGATAGCTGAGGAACAGTAAAGCCTGCGTAAAGCAGTTAGCAGAAATACTTAAGCACGTTAAACAAAAATAAAGGTACATCGTATTTCAGCAATTTGTGCGTTCAAGATGTTTGTGTGTTAGCGCATCTCGCAGAAATATTTTTGCCTTCGCGCTGCTATGTAATAACGTGTACTAAGATATGCGTGGCTTTTTAATGGTTCTTGCGATTTTCCACCGGTGGCCGTTGTAACTTTCTCAGTGATAGGGGGGGTGCATGATGTGTTTGCCCAAGGTGGCGTCGGCGCAGCGCAAATTAAGAGAAAGCATTCTTCATGATTATTTCTGTTATATTAGGCGGTGATCGACGGGTAGTGTAGGCGACGGCGCCCTAGCGCGTGGCCTTCCCGTAGAAGCGTCTTCGTATTCACGCAGTACGAAGTAAGGGCGGTGGCTTTGTTCCCGCGACGCCCGCGGTTGGTAATTGCTGTGACGTACAGCTTCGGGGACATGGCGGGTGACCGGTATCTCTACCGTGGGACCATAGAGCATTTTTAGAGGGAACGCGGCATCCGAGAAAGTAACAGAAGGGGCAGTGTCGCTTGCAAGAACAGCGGGGGCTCGCGGTCGAACCATTCCTTTGACTTTTCCGCGCTCGAATTTCGCCAAGGGGTCGTCCGTTTGGTGGACATGACCGCGCATTGAAAGTGCACGGAAGTGCTTTCGATGACAATAGAGTGGTGAGGCAGTGTTGTTGAAGCGGCCGCTTGAATGCATGCAAACCTCTTGCAACATAGAGACATCGAACGAACAGAACCCGTCATGCAAACTAGCACACGGAAAGGAACGTGGAAACACGCAGAAACAACCATCCACACTAAAAACAAAAACATACAGCAATGAAACATCCCCACTGACATCAACCCGTTAACCATAACCTTGGCCTCCACTCTCCCCTTTGCTCGCACATGCTCTTAACAAAGACGTTCCATGGGATGGGATGGTGCCAAACCCCATCCAGGATTGTCTAAGATGGTGCAAAACCCCATCTAAACCAGCCCGAAACTACAGACATTCCTCCACGGGGCTGCCCGAACTACACGTCTCCCTTGGACTGCCAAACACCTGTCAAGCCGGTTCCCAATTGCAAGCTACCCTGTTCCCAGCTGCGCAACGAATTCTAAATTTGGTCGCAATCTGGCCCGCAGGCCCACCACGTGGCTGCACGCATTCTCCAGCGCATACTCCACCATATGGGACTACCGTGGGACGACCGTTACACCATATGGGACGACCGTTACAAACGCATCATGCACCAACCTATCGGTGAGAAAGTTACAACAGCCAACCGGTGGAAAATGTCAAGAGCAATCACATAGCCACACATATCTTAATATACGTCCTTACATAGCAGAGCGAAGACAAATATATTTCTGCGAGATGCACTAACACCCGCAAACCCCCCCCTTGAACTCACATATTGCTTAAATACGGCGCGCCTTTACTGTTGTTTAATGCGTTGAAGTATTTCTGCTAACTACTTTACACAGGCTTTACTGTTCACCAGCTCAGACGTCGTCGTCCGCGCAGCTCTGTTCTCGGTTTTATAGCATTAATCCAAGCCTAACCTAGCGAAAAAAGGAAAGAAAGAATAAATAAAGTGAAATGAGGTCAAGCTTCTACTTTATTGCTGCGCCACTATATGACAGCTAATCGTCATTGAAAGCCAGCAAAACGCACGCGCATTGGGGATGATGTCACACGATAATTCAAGGTTTACAAAAAAATCCTTACACTGCTATACCCAGTCGTGTGTCCGTGGCGCAGCGGTAGACCAGCTCTCTACCATATCTCGTGGGGGTGCGCAAACAAACCAATCGACTTAGCCTGTTAGCTTGGCAGCATTTTAATGCCTAATACGCAGCAGTGGTGAGCACAGCTCGCAAGCTCCGACGTGGGGGTGCAAATAGCGCCCCTGGATCATGTCCGGCAGACAGGCAAAGCCAGCGGAGACATGCACGTAGGGCCCCAACCATAGGAGTTCAAAGTTCATCCTTCTCCTTGCCTTCTAATCATGCTCCTTTTCTCTCTCTCTCTACTAATAGGAAACCTGGCGAGGTGCAAAGCATACGGTTGTGTTCCGATGCTTCCCATAGAAACATGCAAATGGATTCTGATGGGCTTGCTTTACAGTGGCCACGAAGACGCCGACGGTAGACACCGACAGCCCGAAATTCGTTATATTCGTTTAAGCCACGGCCACCCTCCACATACAGTGTCTGACTGCACAGCCCCCAAGATCGGCCCGCCGAGACGGGCGACAGCCGGCGGCTGATAACCCGCGGGCGTGACTTCACTGCTTCAAGGATCGGCCCACCGCCACTTTTCCTCTATCGTTCCTGGATGGCGGTACTGCTGCATGGAACCATGAGTGCAGAGGAGGCGAGCCGATGTGAATATAAGGCTAATTATAGTTCCTGAACACCTTCGATTTAGCCGGACAGCATTTTGCAAATAGTAAAGCAGTATAGTGGAGATATGAGGACTGTTTGTACCGCATGCAGTAATTTTGGCATTGGGATGCCGGTGGAGCTTCCAGATCCCATCGTAGCATCCAGGGTTGTTGTGAGTTCGACTCCCGGCGGCGCTGGTTTTCCTTGTCAGATGTGGGTTGATTTTTTCATCATAGCTTGCTTTGCCGTGCCTACAACGACAGGATACGCGGACAGGCCGAGCTCATGAGGCGCCTCGCGCACAGAAACATATCAGTCGCTTTACTTCTTTTTACATGTTTACATAAAATCCTGGAGCGCAATCTACCTCTCATAAGAAATAAATTATGGGCGAAATGTTTGCACCTAAATAAATAAAACGCGACATCGCTTAGCTGACGTCTGAGTCAATCAATGTGGGCCAAGAACAGAACAGAAGTTGAAGCAAGCAGCTTTATTATATGTCAACCAACCATGCCAAGCATTCATGGCAATGATAGCCCTTGCATGAGCAGCACTCAGTGCAGCTAGCCGCAGAGGCCTGTGTACCTGTGACTAACCATCACAACGTCCCGAACCCATGCAGCGGGCAGTTTCGCTTTCCTCGCGCGCCACGGCTGCTGGCTGCCCGCTGCGCCCCTCGCTTCCACCAGAGCGAGCAGACTCCGAGCGGGCTTCACCACCGGAGGCTGTTGTGCCTGAATTTGGGAGAGAAAACAGGTATAAAATCAAACTGGGAAAATGTTCTCAAGAAAACAGAGATTGAGGACCGAAGTCGATAGCCGTGTAATTGCAAGTGCTCGTATCGGGATTAATTTCAAGCGATAGCCAAATCCACAGTTTAAGGAGCCGAAAAAATTAACGCCTACCGAAATCCACCATTGCCCTTGTATTACATGCCTTGTCGCCCTAGCAGTTCCGTGTAATGTCTCTAGACGTCCTGGCTTTTTAAACGGGAAAAAAAATCCATCTTGGAACTTCGATTAGTAGGTGCACTTTTTCAGCACAAACTTGACCCTTAAGCGACAAGAGCGCCGAAAGAAAGGGACAAAGGCGAGGGCTAACTTCGCAAACAGTTTTTATGGATAAGGCACGCTGATGATATTTTCTGGGAGGCACTTGCGCCAAATGGAAGTTCGCGCTTACAATCAAGAAGGCAGAGCTTTCGAGGCTTTCTTCAGGAACCCTTCCACTATAAACGTTAATGCGCTTAGTTCGACCAGAGAGTCTAGAAAATTAACTAATACTTTATGTTAGTCGAATAGCCATGACGACAAGAAGAGAGATGCAAAGCATCCAAGGTGGCTTACCTGCACTTAACCTTGAATAATGTTAGTTGATATCAAGTAATGATGAACGATAGCTTAAGTAATGTTTATTTTAGCATATAACAAGTTTGTGAAGGTTGTGTTATGATGCAACAGTTAAAGTGCGTGTGACAGGCATATACTGCTAGGAAAGGTTGGTTGTTCTAAGCGAGCAATTGAAGGGTGAGCAGTGATTCTCATTTGTAAACATATTTCGCAGTTGGACACTAAATAAGAAAGCACGATAGCCACACTCACCATTAACTAGCATGGAGCACATTACTAAAGCAACCATTATGACTTTGGTGTTCATTTTTCTGGCGTGGGACGGTTCCTGTGAAGTAAACCAAAGAGATAGTTGACCAGCAGTGTCCATATTGAAATTCTGAGACTTATTTTTCTTCAGGTAGCCAGTAATCGTCACGGCCGTGAATTTTTTGTCCCGCGAACTTAGGAATAGAACGAACACTTTCTGTTAACATTATACTTTCAAAAGAAATATTTTCGTAGATATAGGTAACACTCCAAAATTCAAACTCACGCTCTCTGTTATGGCAAAGGGCAATCTCAACGCATATATTCCATATACCAGTACACATGTGAACAGTTCCTTAGAGATATTTCGAGAAGAGTTTTGAGGGAACTTACCTTTCGTCCTCTTCTGAAGCCGGGGAGAAAATTATGAACTGGCGGTTGCCTGGAGCGTATAGAAACAATTTCGACGAGGAAAATAAAAATGAATTGAGCGCGTTCTTCTCGCACGTCACACTCAATTTCTTCCACTGAGGTTGTACGAATGTCTTGAAAAAGGAGATAAACTGCAAATGTACAAATTCGCGCGATAGCATTGGACAATTTTCTCGGAAACGTGACCTTGAGAGCCAGGTGTCTTTTTTTTTTTTGTAATGATCTACGATTGTTCTGCAACCGAGCCTATGCATCACTAGAACGCAGAGAAAGGTCGGGATAGATGTTTCTAGAAACATTTGTAGCGCCTGACAAGGGAGTGGGTGTAGAAGCTGTTTAACAAAGTAAAACCATAACATTTTCTATATGTTGCGAACGTACACTGTTTTCTTTTCTCTCTAGATCTTTCGCTGTGGTCAGACCTTCTTGTCGTGCTGAATCACCCTTCGGAAATGAGTGCGTAGAACCCTGCGCGAAGTAATTAGCAGTTGCTGAGAACTTGGAGCCATCTATGTATCGTAATTCGTTTGAATTTTCATAGCAGCAGTGCAGCTTTAAGTGGTGCGATTTTCTGATGCTATAACCAGGCACGCTGAAAAGATTCCCGTCTAGAGTGCGAGAGGTACGCTGTATCGTACATAGCGTTCAGAATCAGATTAAAGAATTACGAGTTGTCAAAACCAATGCGGAGTCCGGAGACACGTCGTGTCCTAATCACACACATAGCACGTAGAACCGCAGAAATTAGTTTCTACAGGATTTGATCTTGTCACTCATGGCCAGAGGAAGAAGTGCCAGAAGGAGAATTCTCACAATGCTCGAACTCCAACAAAATAAAGCGTACGTTGGAAAATACAGGGCTACGCATTCCAGCTCGTTCTTGGAGGTATGCACATCATGGGTTTACGTATGGGCATATTTATGAAAATCGTATGGGCATATTTATGGTGACATGGGCATATTTATGAAAATTGACCCCGCAGGCTATGTTAGTACCGAATTCTCGGGCTGACACGGAAGTCGTGGGCTAACCTGGAACGTCGACGGCGCCGTGGCGACTGTGAAGTCGATGGAGGCGAAATGTCGAGGGTGGTGTCCTGTGCGATGTCAACGCACGTTAAAGAACCCTGGGCGGGCTCTTATAAACATATCATGGTTTTGGGACGTAAATCCTCATAAATCAATCGACGATGTGAAGATGGCACTTCGGTTAACGCGCAAGCACGAATGTCGGTTCTCTCGAAGAGAAACGCACGTTACGGTGCGCTGATGTGCGCACCATAATCGTTGTTCGTTGGAGCATTCATAAAGAACCGAAGAAATTTGGACAAGAACATGCGGAGCAATAGTAGATCACAACTATGGTATATTATATGGCAATGACACAGCTTAATGAAGATTAGAAGGACAAGCATCATGAACACAAGTGTTGATGCGAACGCACCGTATACGGCGCCTCACACGGCTCCTCTCACAAGCTATCTGTACTTTGTGAGAGGAGCTGCCGTGGTAGCATGATTACGCGACACCTTGGGGGCATGGATTTGATACCCTTTACCACTTGATAGGTTGCGCATGTGTCTTTTATGCTCGTATGTGTGTATTTCAGTTGGAAGCTACGGCGATTGTTATGCCTTTCGTGTTTTTAAGTGTGTTCTAGTGATATGCTAATTTGTCTATTTTAGTTATTCCATGGCTCACATAGTCACCATCAAATTCAAATATCTGTGAAAGAAACATACCCGCATTGCACGCGCAGAGCACCATGAGTATGAGGCACACGTAATTACGATATCCTTAATTGTGACGTACCTGAATAGCAAATCATGATGTGCTCTAAAGGTAAGTTATTCGTGTTCGCCATACATTTATATACCGCATCCAATTATTGGGGTGTGGCATATGAACGCGACGGCTAAAAAAGCACGGAAACATAGATAGATAGATAGATAGATAGATAGATAGATAGATAGATAGATAGATAGATAGATAGATAGATAGATAGATACGGTCAAAGTGACTTAACGTTCGCCAAGGAATTCTTCGCATTAATATCGATAATCACCAGGTGATGTCACTGAACGGATGAAGGCTCCTGATTGTTCGAATTTTAGCAGTTGTTCTTAGTTGCGTAAAAGTGAGTGCCAAGAACTTTGGTATTCGAACCCAGCAGGTAAGGGTCCGAACCAGGGAGCTGAATTTCCTGCGTATTTACGTATATGTAATCCTGGGAGTGTTAGGTAGCGCCACCTGGTGTAAATACCCAACAATTAAGTGGACGGAGGGACGACCTCCTTCGTTGCTCGGCGGTAGAGCATCGGACGCGTTATCTGAAGGTTGTGCGCTCGATTCCCACCGAAGGCAGGTTCATATTTTCGCCCACTTTAATTCCTTTCTGCTTAGTCCACAATTAAAATACCACAATTAGGAGCTTGATTAACCTTACCTATGCTTTCCTATGCTTCATTGTTAGTTCATTAAGTTGTTTTATGTACATCCGTGCTTTGCGTTACAAAATAAATGTACTACAGTCACTCAGCATGCTTTTGTCTAGCTTTGGTTGACCTTCCAGTAATACTGTATACTCCAACGACCAAAGCTTATGGCATCCACATGGGACCACCGAAGCGCAAGTTTCCCTTAAAGGGGGTATATATGTGTTAAGGTGAGTGCTGACGTTACGTCGTATTGTTAGATATCCTTTAGTCGCAACAGCGCTATCCAAATTCCTGTTAAGCACGCTTTGCGCACAGGACAAGTCAATTTGCATAAGAGTGTGGATGCTACGCGTAATTATCAACCTATGCGCCTGCAGTAAATAATCGAATAGGGTGTATGGCGCACGCACGAACGTACAGACTTAAACACGTACACACCGACAGACATACACGCGCAAACACAACACACACACACGCACAATCTCCAGCTGTAGCCGTGTGGCCTCAAGTTACCGAAAATTTTAATCTGCTATGCCAAGGCGGGGTGTTCCCTCTTGATACTATGAAATGCGAGTTCGATTTCGACTGCGTATTTCGTATAGATAACTTACGGCTTTCAATAGGTGGTACATTAAAAGCTGCATGCTCAGTTAAATGTTTACTTTGGAGGCGAAATGGTCAGACCCGTGTGCTGTGCCATGTCACTGACGTGAAGAACCGAGGGTGGTCGAAAGTTCCTGAGCCCCCCACTACGGTGTCTCTCATAATCATAGCTGTTCTTGGGAGGTAAAACCCCCAAAATCAATCAATCGTACGTTTCTTATATTGTGGCGCGAATACTAGGCCATTGGCGGTGGCCTAGAGTTTCAAACGACGAGTACTGGTCGAGCTATGATGCTGTTTTTAAGCTTTCGCAGACTTCCAGGCATAAATTACAGATGATACAGCAATTGCGTGTCTTTAAGGGTAAGATATATATGGGTGGAAATGAATAACGGCCGTGCGCTTAGAGCTACGTTTAGGCAGGAAATAGTATTGCATAGTGCCTGAAAAGTACCAGTTTGATTTATGTTCTTGGGCGCAGGAGTACGAATGTGTAGTTGTTTCGCAGGTGATTTCGCTCAAGTAAATTAATGATTGCGGGTGATTCACATGTACTCGGAACACTGACAACACAAAATGAAACGATTTCACACGGGGAGAAAATGAATGGAAGGTGCTATGATTCACTGTCGTGGCGCCATCCTCTCGTAGTGGGTGCACCTGTCTGGCGCAGAAGCAATGAACTCATGTGCAGGCAGTAAAGGGCGTTGGATATTTATTTGCGGTCCATTAATGTCCACTACAGCGACATTTAAAGTATAAAATGTGTTATTTTGCATTACTTGGAGGGCACGTGAGATTATGCGCTTTGCTTTATGCCCTTGTTTCTTGTCTCCGCAGCATGAGTGCATGACTGCTCTGTGCCGCAAAGGGATCTTGTGACGCCATTATAAAATGCAATGACTGTGCGGGTGCAGTTGCGAAACTCCATTTCGAACTCACGTATTGTGGTACACGAGTGCTTGGCTGAGGACGGTTGCCGTGGAAGCACGTGGCTTGTACCAGTGCGTCATTTGTCGTTAGTGGAACGATAAAGTAAATCACTGAAGTTCCTCCAGATTACGCTGCCACTGTCCTGCGGTGCCGCGCAGGCCTGGCTCTTTTTTATTTTTTCTTAGTTCTTTTTCCATATTGACTCAATCAAATTCACTGTAACACGCCATAGAAAGCCTCCGACTTCCTTAGAACGCAATTTATGTTCCGCTTGTGTAGGTAGTACTTAGCAGACGGCGTCAGAAACATATGGCGTCTTACATATAGTGCGGCTACGACGCAACGGGGTTCGCAATTTGCACTTCCTTTTGCGTAGTTTCTAACTTTCCAAGTGTGTTCTCGTCGCAGGAGCGATGCCTTTGGTAATGTGGAAAGGTAATCATGTATACGAGGAAAATCGCAAGTCTCCTTAGTGTCCCCTTAAACGATTAATGGAGTAATGAGTTGAGGTCAACTAAACCAGCATAGCTTACAGTCAAGTACACTGAATCGCCCAGCCACATTAACGACAGAACGCATGAGTTAGCGTGTATATAATACAACTCACATCATGGCCGATGCGACTACACTACTGTTGACGATGTTCTTGTGTTCTTTGTCCCTGTTGTAATAATTGTCATCACACTGTGTAGGTCCACTGCGGGGCAAATGCCTTTCCTGAGATTTTAATTACCCCGGTCCTGTGCTTACTTGGACCCCGTTATTCCAACAAGCTTCTCGATATCATCTGCTAACTAACCTCCTCTCGCCCCCTGCCATGCCTGTCCTCTTTGGGCAAGCATGGCATGTGTTTGTTTGTTCGAATAAAGCAATGTATCCGTGCATACACTCTAAAAACTGCAGCCGGTTTCGCAGGAGTGAAACGATCCAGCTACTCTTGAGGGCATCGTTCTACTCTAGCAAAACGTCGGATGGAGTGAAATGTCCATACCTCTTGCGGCATGAGAGAGTAAAATGCAATTTCACTCCTGCCACACCCATGTAATGCTCGCATTCGCAGCCGCAAACATGGCGGCTGGGGTGGGAGCGGACGATTGAAGAAGACAACAGCCGCTTTGTGAAGTGTTTTTCGATAGAACTATAGCAGCGGCCTTCCTACGACTTCCACGTACAAGCTTTCGCGTACAAACGCTTGCAGTGTACGTTTAATGAACGGTGCCTTCCTCGACTACGAGCCTCAACCGACGAGAGTCATAGCGAGCTGCCTCCCCTGTGTTTTTCGCCGATCGAACGGCCGTACCCGTAATAGTGAAACCCGCCAGCCTACACGCCTCGGATTCTTCGCTTACGTGTGCGAAACGAAGAGGAATACACTTTCAGCGACACAGTAAGCTGTTGTGATCGTCGACGGCTGGTCTCCGAAGACTCACTGGATATGACTCATACATGTAAAGAAAAAGGCTTCGCTACGACTTCGGCATCGAGCCGTATGACGGCCATGAGCGCGTCGACGGTGAAAATACCGTGACTGCGATCCGTCCCGTTCGCAAGTCTGGTAAGTACAGCATAATACCCTAAACACTTCTGATGGTAGAGACTATATTTCATCTGTGTGCAGAATAACGAACAACGAGGAGCGCATATTTTGTGATCGCCAGCGGTTGTTCGCCGTACAGACGTGCTCGACGGACTCGTAAGGGAACGCCGTCGGAATGAAGCGGGTGGTAGCGGAGCACCCGGGTGCCGCTTTTCTTCGCTGGCGTTGATGAAATTCAGCCGCTATTATGTTCGTACTCGCTTCCTCAGGTGCATTTTACATCGCGAAGCAGCTCTGCGAACTCGAGTTTGCCCGTAAAACGGGATGCCAGCTCATGATAGGAATGCGTTAATCTAAAAGACATTGTATATGTTCCGCGCGTTTAGATTAACAGATCTGTGTGGCGAGCGGCTACCTATGAGCCAACGCTAAATATACACCTGTTCTGTGCATACTTTTTGTTTAATTACGCAGAACAGTACCTTACCACTGGCGCTACATAGCAGGTCAAGTATAACGGTTATACATACGGGACTTCAGTGTAAGACGGTGTATCGCGAGTTTGTTGTGGGCTTTGGGCTTTGTGCTTCGCTGTGGTTGTGTTATGTCAGCCTGTATGTTCTATGTTCAGTGTGATGTAATAAAATGCCTGCTAATTGTAGCATGGTCGAAAAACGCATTGGTTGTTCTTTTCGGTTTTTTTTTTGTCTCTGCTACTCCCTCTGGGGGTACTAGCACCCCGCTTGGTGGGGTAGTAGAGCTCTCTTCAAAAGAGTCTTCGAATCCCCTTCGGAGGCGTCCTACACTCTAAGCCGCAAAGGACGAAAACCGGAGTAACCGCTGCAGTTAGTCCTCGCGACCAGCGGTTAGTCTGGGGAGAGAGTAACTGAAAACGATGCGTGCCGTGCGCAAATCACATGGTCGAAATGTTTCGTCCTTATTTTCAAAGGGACTAACTGAAGGATGAACGGTGGCATTTCGTCTCCGTACGCGTCGCTGTTAGTCCCTCTGGCATATGCTTCGGCATATGCAATTGTTTTTTCATCCACCGCCGGTGGCTAAGTGGTCGTGGCCTGCTGCAGCGAAGCACGAGGTCGTGGTTGCGATTGTCTGTCGAAACCGCTACATTCCATGTGGTGGTGGAGTTGCGGGGGCAGAGAGAGAACAACTTTAATAAAATAAAGGAACCCCAGTACTGCCCCACGGAAATCGAACGTTTGTGCAATGTGTCCTCGAGCACATCAAGGGGGCCCTGGTGGTTAGAATTAATACGGAGACCTCCGCTACATTCAGAAGAACTGGACACTGCGAATTCGACACAGGACAATAGACAAAAAAAAAAAAACACTGAAGCAGACAGTCGAACGGTCGAATCCGTGCTATCCAATATTTAGTACTATGAACCAATTAGCGTCGAGCTATGAATTCCGTTGATATATGCTGCATCGTATATTGGTCGAGAGAGGAGGTGAATTTGTGCAACTAAGATAAAAACAGATAAAGCCTGTCACGCTTATCAACTACTGAGGGCGCGTAAAACTTTCATGCACCAGTCAAGGGAAGCTGGTAGAGGTAGAAACAACTTTACTTTGGAGGGAGCAGGGGCAATTTGCAAAAAGGGTGGATAAATGGACCATTCCACCGATCCTTGTTAAATTTTATGCATGAGTGCAACTTGTTTGTTTATGTGTGATGAGCCTCACGTGTTACTTTGTACATTTTATGCCAAAGGGCAGCCTTTCGAATAAAAAAAAAACAAACAAGAACGCGTCCGTAGGAGAGCGCTCACCCCTCCGGCTGAGGGGCTCAGACGGCGAGCCCCTTTGTGTACCGAAACTCACATCAAGTTAGTCACGGTATGTCGCGGTGCGTGCCTGCACGTGCAGCGCTGTAAAAGATGGTGCCTGTGTTTACTCTGCGTATTTCCGCGACCAAAAAGTAGTCTGTTGCTTGCGGGAGCGAAAAACAATAAATGCCTCGGTCGCAGCCTCACGTCATAATATAGTTCTGATCAGCTTAGCAAACACGCTCGTAATTGTAGGGGAAACAATCGAAACGCGCGAGTCTGTGTTTTGTGTAGCTCGTTTGTGTGTCGGAGCGATACACCTCTCCTTTTCTTTACGGACTCTTGCGTAGCCTTCCCAGCGTTGCAGTCAGTGGTGGCGACAGGACACTGTCAACATGCGGCAGAATTTTTGAGAAGTGTGCGCGCGCGGTCGTGGTGTGAATAGGGTGGCCGAAGGGTGATGTTACTAAGATGGTGTTTTCTGCAAGCACACGGACACGCCGAACGAGCCCAACAGTTTTCAGCAGAGATCAGCGTAGCGAGGAATCGACAGCCCGTTGATTTTTCTATGGATTATCGCACGCCACGGATAAGACCACGTGTTAGCAAGTACTCTTACGGCTCATCGGACTTCCTATCTCTTCTAATCGTGCGTTAAGTATTGCTCATTCTCCTTGTATGTTTTGTTAATAGGGTTTTCTTGCGTGGTTTTTTTTTTCTTTAACCCTCTGGCCCTTTCGATTTTCTTACCAAAGAGGCACACGTGGGAGACGTTCATTCTTTTCGTTGGAATCTTACCTTGATCTTAGCGGTGTGTGTGTGTAGATCGTGCAGATGTGAAACATGCAGGACGTTGTAGCGCTCGTGGTCTTTTCTTTTCCTCCCATTGCATGCTTTCTCATGCCCCTAGTCTGCACTGTTGTGCGTACCTATTGAGGTCATGTGCTTGTTATGCTCGTAGTCTGTGTGTGCCTACTGCAGACGCAAGTTTATGAATATGAATCCGCAGCAGATACACGCAGGCTACTTTTTTTTACAATAGACCTTTTTCAAGCACCGAAGCGCCACCCGTGGGCGCGCAAGTGCTTCTAGGAAATGTGTGTACATCCAGCCGCCCAGCAGAGCGAAGCCCAGCCTTTCCAAGCGCGTCTTTCGCTCCGAGTAAGTGAGTGACATGGGAGCGAGGCTAAACGCATTTTTTGCGTGTTTTCTTTTGTAAGCAGGCGCATAGCTGCACGGGACAATGAAAAAGGAGGGGAGCAAGGGGGTCATTCGCGGGGGTCGGACTGGTCGTACGGGGTGTGCGCTGGCATGTCTCGTCAACGTAGTTTCCTGGTGTCTTGGCAGTGTGCGTGCATTTGCGAGTGACCATGTGCTTTATCTCCACTCCGCGTGTGCGGAGAACACCGAGATGTGGACGATGTATTCCTGTGTAGGTGTTTGTGTCGGCATTCCAGTGTGGTCCTACGCAGGCAACTGCAAAATAGCGATGTGTTTGCGACGACGAAGTAGACCAACGGGCAGTGTGTGCTAAACGAACGAACTGTGCGCAGTGCGCGAACGAAGTCTGTTGCGGATATCTCTTTCTAGGTACTGTAATTCATTGTTTTCTAATTAAACAGGTATGGTTTTCCATTTACCGCGTGGGTTTTTCCGGCTCATTTTGGTACCCGTTCGTGCTTGGTGCGTGTACTTTTCTTCTGTCCCGCTGGGCTCTGTTCCCGCTACTCGCCACTGTCGCTTGGTTCCCTTTTCAATAAAACTTCACTTTAGTAAAACCACATTTTGTTGACAGTGGTCCTTGATGTATGCTAGCTCCGCCGACGTACCATGTCCAGCTGTGTCGGTCCAGCTGTGTCGGCGCACATGCGATCGCGTACACTTTCCTTCGATGCTCTGTAATCTTAACTGCTGCACGAAGAAGAGATTTGCGAGCGCCTAGATGTTCACACGGACTGCTGCGTGTGTGAACGTGTGTGTGATCTCTTTTTTCTGAAATGCCACTTTGTAGTTGTCATCGTTTGGAAGCACATGGCAAATTAGGCCATCATCAGTAAAGCAACTCAAGTATTCATTTGTGATTGTATTACAAAAGACATTTGAATTATAAAACATGTCAATACAATAACAAACGTGTTGCCCACACCTTGCTGCAGAAGTAAGGCGGCAGACCATTTGTGTTTATTTAATAAATTATGTTCAAACCCTTCCTTTTTTGTTGTCATTTTCACCAATTGCTGCATGCAGCCAGAGGCCTAGGCCGATGGAGACGAAAAGCCATGTGATATTAAAGGATGAATTATTTCCCTCAGTGGAGGAACAATTCATCCCTGAAAACCAGGTTTTGCCAGTCTAAACTGTTCGACCAACAGGATGAACAGTTGCTCTGTGGGAAAGGGGGAGCATCTGCAGGGATGAACATTTAGTCTGGTGGGAGCATGTGTAATGAGGAAGTTTTAGTCCTGTGGGATGAACATTTAGTCTGGTCGGAGCATGTGTGAAGAGGAATAGTTAGTCCTATGGGATGAACTCAGTCTGGGGGGAGCATCTGCTTGGATGAACATTTAGTCCTTTGAGGGAGCAAGTGTGAGGAGTAACCGTTAGTCTCCTGAGGAGTAACTGCTAAGGGATGAACAATTCGTCCCTTCGCAGTTAGTCCCCGAGGGACGAATCGTTGGTCCTTTAGGGAGTAATGGTTGTGGCAATGCATTTACCCCCCAAAAGGACGAACCACAGACCCCTTTTCGTCCTTTGCGGCTTAGAGTGTACTGCTCTGTTTTGGCGAGAGTGCCGGTACCCTGCAATGGGGTTGATCTACTCTGAAAAAAGGAGTTTAATTTGGGACACGAAAGTACTCCCCCAAAGTGAGTGCCCAGCACTCCCTTAGTTTTTAGAGTGTACCTTGAGGCGAATTGAGCGAGTCTAACAAAAAAATTGACGGCAGATCCACGAGGTGAATGATGATGAGATTGGGCGAAGCTCCTGGAAGTAATCATCGGTTAAACCGTGAAATTTCTTCCGTTAATTCGCCCGATAAAAATGACGTGAAACGATTGATTAAATGTTTTATCAAACTTTTATTGCTGGTTTCCGTTGTCCTTTCATTATGACCGCTTTGTGGTCGGTGAAATGTTAGCTAAGTGGTTCTTGCACTGGTTGCAGATGAAAACCATTGCTTTACCTGGCGTCTTTCGTTAAGCAGCTGGCGTCTTTTCGTTTTGCTTTAGAAACATCTGGCGTCTTTTCGTTTTGCTTTTAGAAAACATCTGGCGTCTTTCGTTGGTTTATTTCATCAATCAACGGCGTTTTGAACAAAACTTTTATTGTTTAATCACGCACAGGAGAAATCTCACCAGGCACTACCTTGGAGGTAAACAATGGCTGCTACTGGGAATGAGAGACAGCAGAAGTCGGCTTTTAACACTTCTACTTCTACTAACTTTTCCTACTGGAACATGCCAATGGCTGCTAATGGGGAATGAGAGACAGAAGAATTCGGCTTTTAGTTAACGCGCACGCTGCGAATTTTTTTTATTGTTCAACAATGCACAGGAGAAGTCTCCCACCGGCACCACCTTGGAGGTCAAAGCGTAAGACTGGTTACGCACTACGACTACGACTACGACGAGGGACGAACGGGTGCCGCTTTAAGGAGCTTCGCCCCTAAAAGTGGAATACCGGCTTGTGTTTAGGAATTGACAGTTGACCAAGAAGCGCAATACGATGGACGGTACAAGATAGTACCAGGACAGGACTGGGACGCGGTCCTAACATTATAGCAGTGGTCCTGCTATATGGACTGTATCCTGGATGTGCACCAGTAATAAATAAATAAATAGGATGAAGAAATGGAACTTTGGCGCCATTACAGGCGCATGTGAGCATCAGTTTCACTTGTAGCTGAAGGTCGAGATTGGATGTATGGTGAATCGCAAATGCACATTTAACTTTAAATGTGGCTGTACTGGACAGTAATGCACAGAAAATAAATATTCAACGCGCTTTACTGCGTTCACATGAGTAGAGCCACACTGTCCCGATTGCGGCGAATCGTACTGCTCACTATCGCACATGCTTTGGCAATGCTCCGCGTTAAGCGGCACCGAGTTGAGCACAGAACAAGACTGGGAAGACGCGCTGCGAAGCGACGACTACCAGACACAACTCCGCGCCGTCCAGAGGGCTCACGAAAGGGCGGAGGCTCACGGGCTTCCCGTCCCAACGTGGGTGCGGCTCGCGACCCCTACCGACCACTAAACTAAGAGTAGGTGGGGAGGGGTTCCTCCGGACTTAATAAAGTTATTTCCTCCTCCACGGTGCAGGTATATCAATTAAAACGAAATTGTGTCGAGTTTGGCAGATAATACTCGTCCGTACCTTGGGCATCGATAGATTAATGATACGATTATGAGAAACGCCGTAGTGGTCGACTAGAAATTTTGAACTGATGACTTTTAATGTACACTGACATCTTACAGTACACTGGTCTCCCAAATCTTCTCCATCGAAACGCAGCCGCCGCGGCAGGGATTTCATCCCGCGACCCTCGGATCAGCCGCCGGGTACCACAGCTGCTAGACCACCGTAGCGGGGTCCAGTAGCTGTGAACCACCTCTTTCCCCTACCCCCATCCCCTCTTTTCATTGCTGCAAGTTTTGCTGCCCACGGAGCAGAGCGTGTAAGCGCTTCGCGGGAGAAAAGACAGTCAGAAGTGTGAAACACGGTGAAACCGTGCACACCCCAAGCGCTAAAGTACTGGACCCATAACAACGCCCTCAGCCAAAGACAGCCTTTCCGGCAACGAAGCACCATACGAACGGAAGAGAAGAGGGAACCACGAGACACCACCGGCGCTGGCCACAAATTCACAAGTGCCCACCGCGAACTATTTTCCTCGTATATTTTCCTTTTCTCAATCGAGTCTTAAGAATGCAATTTGCTAAGTTCAACCATTCGATCTAGCCTTCTTTATTACGCCCACTCACCACCATCGGACACAGAAAATGTCACAAGTACGATGAAGTATACTTGTGCACATTTAGAGGTTTTGTGCACAGTGTAGGTTTTACAAGGACGTGGACAGCACAGCGGCGCCAAGAGTGTCTCTCACGGTACGACAGAACGTCGGAACTCCCGTTATTGAGCAGACGTATGTTTTATCTTAAAGGAATGCGCAATGGTGCGCTGATGTGCATATGATAAGCGCGCTTTGTTGGAATGCTCTTGCGAGCTCGAGCAAAACTGGACAAAAATACTCTGATTGACAGTAGTACATATGCGTTTTTATACATTTCTACAAGAAAGCTTTAAAGACAATGCCACATCAGCTGGCAAATGGCAAGCCCCATGCTAGCGTACCATGCTAGCGGGAGCAGCCAAACCCGAGGGAGAGCGTGCTTGCTTGGCACCTCGGAGGCTTTGGTACGATTTCTACTCACATATCACGTGGCAGGTTGGCTTCGGCCTCTACAGCAAGGCTGCGTGTTTCTGTCCGCTCGGTGTGTCTATACTGCATTTCCAGTCTAAAACAACCGGCGCGTCTTCGTCTTCCTTAACCCATAAAAAGGGTGTTGTATTCGAATTTTCACTGCCTGTTTTGTTCAGTCCTTGGCTAATAAGAGCTGCAATGGTAACACCGAATCAGCTATGGCACATACACGCATACGGTGGGCCGAGCACTACAAGTATAGGCCTCACGTTATCGTGTCATAGTTAACCGTGACGCACCTGAAAATTAAAAAAAAAACGTTATGTGTCCCAATTATTACAGTCATAGATAGGTACCGATGCCACATAGTGAAGAAATCTTTGGATTCGGTACATTCTCTCCTATTCTAGATTGGTCATTTTCTCTTCGCCTTCTTGACTTCGTAGCTCTTTTTGCTAGCAGAATTTGTGGCAGTAATTCTGGGTCTTTGCGAATTGCCCAAATCAATAAGTTCTGCATTGACATGGACTGATTCGCTATCTGTGTCTTCCTCCCTAACTCGTAGCCATGACACAACTTTAGGAAAACTAAATAACTTGCAACCGCCTGGCTTGGCATATGTCATTGCAGTACCGTGGATAATATACAGAATATATATTGAAAATTTCATTGAGAATCGTGGACGCTGCAAAGTAGCTGGAGTTGTCCTTTAACATACTTTAACTTGTTGAACATTACTGGGTGATAGCAGGGACTGATTTTTTATAAGTAGTTGGCTCTTGACCACTCCCCAGAGTGGGTGTGCCCCGCCAAATTTGGGTTGCATCTACATCAGCAAGTATGGCAGATAAGTGAAATGCGGCTCAATCACTCCTGTTAGATTTACATTCATACTCTACTATCCCAATTCTGATTTATAACAAATTAATGAAACGACCGGGGGAGCACTGATACAAAAACGGACAGACAGGCAGAGAGACAGACAGACAGATAGATAGATAGATAGATAGATAGATAGATAGATAGATAGATAGATAGATAGATAGATAGATAGATAGATAGATAGATAGATAGATGCGGAAGTTGCTCAAGTTTGCCATGAAATGCTACTCATTTAATATTGAGCATCACATGTCTGTTCCGAAGTTGTCGCGCATGTACATGATAAAATTACTGGCCACTGAGGGCATGTATAGCATATCTGTACACGTTTAGGCGTACGTTAGACGAAATGGAATATTTAAAGAGATATAAACAAGCGTACATGCAAAACAGTTTATTTCAACAAATACCAGTCGAGCGTCCCCTACCATCACCTAAAGCTCCTCCAAATTCCGCTTATTCGCGCAGAGGCAGCTGTTCACCCTCGGGTGCGTGGCTAACAGTCGCAGAGACCGGACCCGCAATGGCAACGAGCCGATTCGCTGGACATGGCAGCGCCGTCCTCGCGGGCTTCCGGAGCTGCATCTTCGCTGCGGAGCTGGCAGCAGCAACACCCTCCAGACTCAGCACTGGTCTTCACAGTCGCAGGCAGACGTGCCTAGTTGAACAAAAAATGATGCGAATTTTAGGCATTTTGGTAGACCAGGGAGGCAATGAGCTCAATAAATGGCATAGTAGGGAAAACATTAAGGCACCGAAATTGTCTCTGTCATTGCCTTTTGTCGCTCCACATTTCCATTGTTAGATGGATCGATACAGCGCGTTAACCAGCTTGAGATAATTTGGGCTGAACTCGCTTCGTATTCAATCCCACTTTCTAGTTTCGTTCTTAAAAAAATATGCAGCCACATCCCTAGCTCTGTGGCCACGGCGCACTGTCGAGTTCTAAAGTTGGCCAGCTACGTTCCCGGTCACTGCGCTTGTATTTCTAAGAACCGAATTACGAAATGCGCATGTACCAATTATGTGAGAAATTCAACGAACACGCGGCTTAAAGGAAATTCAAGCCACTTGTACTCTTGTGCAATCTCAGCAAACGGAGGAGCTGGCAAGCAAGCGCTACCATCCACGCTGCTTACGCAGATTGACTCAGTTTCTACATCTCCCTGTCATCTCTCTTCCTCTATCTCTTCATGTATATTTTACTCTCTCCTCCTTTCGATCGCTTCCCCTCCCCCTTTCTTGCTCTACTAGACTGTACATGACTATCATCATCATCATCATGATAGCCATGTACAGTTTAGTGTATGTGCAGTCTAGTATGCTATGGTTTATAATTCTCACCTACTCACTGACCTCCTCCTCCTCACGCTTATCCCAGTCCTCCTCACCCTCCTCAGTGCCCAATGCCCGATCCCCTTGCACAACTGCACTGTAGAAGACACGCGATCCTTCAAACTTTCCTCTCATCATTTCCTTCCATCTTTACCTCACTCCACGCCTCTCTCCTACCATCTTGCTATGATGTACTATGCATAGCCATGCTAAGCTAAGAGCTGCTTGGCACATACCCACTCTCTGGGTCGCATGCCTGCCTTTATGCAGTAGTTTGCATCGTACCGTCATCGTACGTCCTCACACAAGGAGTGTGCTCGGAGTGAGAGCGCCCACTCTACTGCGGCACCACTCAGCCAACACGCAAAAGCGCTTCAAGGAAACATCGCTTCAAAGAAACCAACGGCTTCTCCGGAGGAATGGCCTGAGCTACCTAGCCGTTCCCTTTCCAAGGAACCTCAGAAGATCACGGCCCCTCAGGAGCCTTCACCCGCCGTGGATGACATACCGAGAGCGGATCGTCAGGTAATTTCGATGCTGCGTTCCCTTATGGACGCCATTCGAGTTATCTTGGTTGGCATGGGGACATCGCCTGCTCGAAGCGCTCTCCAGGTACTGGAAGCCTTGATCCCTGTTCTTGAATCCCTCAAGTAGACACATGGCTACCGTTACTCCATCCTTCCGAAAAGAAGTCAAGGCAGCGTCCATCATCCAATGGAACGCCAGAAGTCTAAAGCCACGCCTTTCAGACTTTCGTCAGTTTGTATACACTCATATGTTTCCACTCATCGTCATTTGTGAGCCTAACCTAACAAAACCAGTCAGACTTTCGGGGTATGAATCGGTCATGTCTTCAACCAATGGTGCCAGCAGCAAAGTCATCGTCTTTATTCGTCGTGAACTCACCTACTTTCTGCATCCAGTTGCGCCTCACGATGACAATCAATACGTGTGCCTAACGGTCAAAAAGAACAAGCTCATGTTTAATCTTATAGGCGTATATGTTTCGCCTTCAAGTAATTTTGATTCGAAAAGATTGGCGGATATCTTGAACTTGTGCGCTGCTCCATGGGTAATCATAGGAGATTTCAATGCGCATCATTCAGCATGGGGAAGTTCAAAGACAAACGCACGAGGACGACAGTTGGCGAGCTTCGCCTACCACCATGGTCTTACCCTCTTGAACGACGGCAGCCCCACCTTTTTTCGAGGCGTGACATACGGAAGCTGCCTTGACCTTGCTTTCGTCTCCAGCTCTTTCGCCAGACGTGTTAAGTGGTTTACAGATGTCGAGACACGTGGAAGCGATCACATTCCAACGTATATCAACATCAAAGGGCTCTCTGGGGCATATCCACAAAAGGCTATTCGAGCGATTGACTGGACCACCTTCAAATCTGCTATGGAAGATGCATGCGCCGAGGGCTTACGCTTTGGGTTAGAAAAAACAATGCAGACCACAATGGAAAACGCCACGCGTACGATCATGATTTCGTCCAGGCGAAACGATTTCGATATAGAATTGGAAAGACTTAGAGCACTTCGCCGGCGTGCAGAACGTCGATATCGGCGCACAAAGTCCCTTCACGATCTCAGAACAGCCAGACGATTGCAAAAGAAGATCCAGCGTCGCATGGATAGATTAGCGTCTGAACGTTGGACGACGTTTTGCCAGACTCTAGACCCCCGCAAGCCACTTTCTCACATCTGGAAAACGGTGCAAGGTCTTCGTTGCCTTCCTCAACAGCGTTCTCCTTTCAAGGCGCTGGCGCTCTTCCAAGGGCGGCAGGACATTGCAGTCGGAGAGGACTTCTGTGCAAGGATCGCAAACCAAGTAGTCTGTCCAGGCTATCCAAAACGAACTTACGTCCCCCACCCTCGTGACAGTCGCATGGACCTGCCTTTCACAATGGAGGAGCTCGAAGCGGCTCTCGCTCTCTGCAGGCGGTCTTCTTCTCCGGGGCCAGATGGCATATCCTACCGAGCCTTATGCAGTCTAGGAGAAGCCGCAAGGGGAGAATTGTTGAGCCTCTACAACACGTCTTGGCAAGAGGGCAATGTTCCTGATGAATGGAAGACAAGCCGTTTAGTTCCCCTACTGAAGCAGGGCAAATCTCCACTTGATCTTGCATCGTTCCGCCCAATAGCGCTGGCCAGCTGTGTAGGAAAGCTAATGGAACGGATGATCCTTGGCCGCCTGGAGTGGTACCTTGAACACTACAAGATTTATCCGAACTCCATGGCTGGTTTCCGACGTGACCGCTCTTCCATCGATAATGTAGTGGACCTCGTTTCTTACGTTCAGCACGAAAAGTCCCGAAAGCGATTGTCCGCAGCATTGTTCTTAGATGTGAAAGGCGCATACGACAACGTATTACATGAGGCCATACTCGATGCTATTGAGACGGTTGGCCTAGGCGGTCGATTATTTCTGTGGGTTGAAAGTTACCTGGCTGCAAGGTCATTCTTTGTATTAACCGACGATGGACCGACTACGCGACGCTTTACTTGCAAGGGCGTTCCTCAAGGCGGAGTTCTCAGTCCGACGCTATTCAACCTCGCGCTTATTGGGCTTGCTGAATACCTGCCAACTACTATGAAAATTTCAATATACGCAGACGACATCTGTGTCTGGACTTCGGCAGTCACGCGTCCTCAAATACGCGCGCGGCTTCAAAGAGCAGCAACGTTGACATCGAGCTACTTATGCAAACAAGGTCTCAACATATCACCAGAAAAATGCGCACTTGTGGCATTCACTCGCAAAGCAATGACGCCTTACGTCATATCAATCAATGGGCGGACTATTCCCTATCTCAGAACCCACCGGTTTCTTGGCATCATCATTGACAGAGATCTCTGCTGGAGCCCTCATGTGTCGCACATGAAAAAACGCCTCACCGCAATTGCCCAGATCTTCAAATTCTTGGCTGGAAAAACTTGGGGCATGTCGGTAGGCGCCATGGTGGAATTATACAGAGCACTTTTCCTCGGTTTCTTGAGATATAGCCTGCCCGTACTTTCCAACACTTGCAAGACAAATCTTCGCACTCTTCAGGCCGCACAAGCTCAGGCACTGAGAACTTGTCTCGGTTTGCCGCGGGGTACATTGTCAGAGGCAACTATAGCGATTGCTCGGGACCAACCAATACAAACGCACGTTGCGGTGGAAGTCTTGAGAACCCACATCAGGCATTTTGCCCGTGCCTGCTGTCACCACCTCGCAACATTGCCGTCAGACAAGCGGAACGCGTCATTCTGCAAAATGGTCTCCAGATATTCTGCCAAACTTCCGGCAGGCTTCACCGCCGCCGCCAAACCGTCGATTCCCCCTTGGTGTCTCATTCGACCTACAGTACACCTTGGTGTGCCAGGAATCAGAAAGAAAGCTGAGCTGTCATCAGGTGCTCTGAAACAACTATCCCTGCTTCTTCTACACGAGAGGTACGCCGATAAAGTGCATATTTATACGGATGGGTCCTCGAACCTCCAGTCTTCGTCCGGAGCGGTGGTTGTCCCAGTGAAAGCTTCCACCATCAGTTTTAAGACAGACCACCCGACGACATCGACAGCTGCGGAACTTGCTGCTCTGCGTGCTGCCCTTTGTGTAGTAAATGAGGAAGCACCCCGGCAATGGTCAATCTTTAGCGATTCAAAGGCGGCCTTACAGTCCTTGCTGGCAGCCCTGCGGCGCGGACCATACGAGCAACTGGTGTTGGAGATCAGATCTCTTCTCCATAAATCACATGAGAAGGGACACCACGTGACGTTTCAGTGGCTCCCCAGTCACTGCGGCGTCGTTGGAAACGAATATGCTGACAAGGCCGCCAAGTCTGCACTTGATGGCACCAAAATTGAGACCATACCTCTCTCAAGGTCCGACGCTGCCAGGCAACTCCGAGCGATTGCACAGGAGATTACACTCTCGCTGTGGAGTGCCTCAAGCAGCCAAACTCGGAACAGTCGACAACACCACCTGCTGTCTTTGCGGCATTTTCGATTGCCACCAAAACTCAGCCGAGCAGAAGAAACCCTGCTTTATCGTTTGTGGTTAGGAGTGGCTTTTACTAACTCTTATTCCTTTATGATCGGAATGGCCGACAGCCCTCTTTGTGACACCTGTCTTCGTGAAGAGACGCTACAACACATCATATGCGATTGTCCTCGCTATGACTTACAGAGGCAATCACTGGCGTCCGCTCTCGCTCACCTTGACCTGCGACGGATGTCGGTTGATGCCATTTTGGAATGTCGACCGCACAAGACATCACAATTGAAGGTGACAAAGGCGCTGCTGCAGTTCTTAAAGACGACAGACTTGCACAAGCGACTGTAACAGCGATGTGTGATGTCGTGTGCCATGCAGCTGCCACTGACTGTGAGAATGTGCTATATGTTCGCCCACTTTCTCTCTCTCTTCCTCTTTCCTTTCACCTTTCAATCTCCCCTGTCCCCTTCCCCTCGTGCAGGGTAGCATACCGGTTGTCATACACTGGTTAACCTCCCTGCCTTTCCTTCTCTACTATTTCCTTCCTTCCTTGCTGAAGGCATGAACGCAAAAGAATAAGGTGTGACGAAAGTAGTTTGCTGAAGGCATGAACGCAAAAGACTAAAGTGTGACCAAATGCCTCTGTCATTATTTGGTAGTGAGCTGAGCGCACGAGAGCAAGATACGAAAGACGTGGTCGCCCAAACGCTGCACATTGGGCATTGGGCAACCTCGCTAATTGTTTGGTATGGGCAAATTTATTCAATATTTTGGTTTTTTTAACGTGATCCCACCTACGAGGGGTACTGTCAACGCGCGATCAGAATGACGATACTTAAGCATTCCACGATAGGGTGGCTAAGACAAAGCGAGACATGACCGCGTGCACGCTTACGCCTACTCTACTGAAGGATTACGCATGCCGTAACCATAGCTCGATATGTTTCCTCGAGTAATATGTATATAGTGCAGGTACTCCGATGTAGTTATCAAACATTTCCGCTTGAACTAGACGGATGCATACAGGACTTTGGAATAGAATTCAGAACGGTTCATAACACTGACGGCATAGTCATAGTTATGGGAGCTTGCTGTGTATTAGAGCTTAGTGCGAGTTTTAATTTGACGAGGCATGGCGCCGGATTGTACCGTGGACGTCAGAATAAGAACGGGGTTTTTCATGGGACAACTTTATCAGTGTCATGTTTCTGCCCGCCTAAACAACTGGACGGTTCAGCCAGTACTAGTGGCGGTGGGTAAAGGAATTAGAAAGCGATTTCAAATACGCTTAATGAAAATGTAGAACTTTGATAGTATGTTGTGAAACTCTGAAAATCATACAAACCTGTGACGAGTACGATGCACACGGCAAGCGCTACGATTATTGCCTTGGCGTTCATTTTGGGCGAGTGTTGTTATGGAAAGCTGCGAAGAAAAAAAAAAAGCCAGTAGTTTTATCGAAATTCATACTTGGTTATATGAATAGTCACTTTTTTATTGTCTTCACGAACGAGATGATGCCACTTTTTTGTGCGATACAATCTTAGACTTCATGTTTTCCGGCAAGCTTTGGTGCGTGCGCGTGGTAGAAGTGAGGCAAGAATGCGAGTGCCACTAGCAACCATTAAAATTTATGATTGGCAGAATCCAATACAGACACAGGAAAAAGGAGAAAGAAGAGGAACATTGATAGCACGTAGCTCGTAATCACGGCATAGATACATGGAAAGGCCATCGTGACCTGTGTTTAATTTAATTGGCTACGTACCTTGCAACACCCTCGCTCGTACATTTGATTTTCTAGCAGGATTGTTTTCATCGTGCTGTCGATTTACCAAATTTGAAAGTAAATTGACATATCGTGGAAGGTTAAAGTCTCCACATGCGTTTAAAGTACCATTCGCATGACAAGAACGGAAAAGAAAGGGTGCAGTAGAGCTAGAAAAGTCTGCAGCGAAATACAATCACGATTGGCCATCGGATCTTTCCGGGAGAATGCAAAGAAGAAAAGAACACTACGCGAATGTATACGGAAGTGCGTTTTGCAAAAACACGGCTAGATAACACCTGAACGATGCTTAACTCATTCATAAAATTTTGTAAATTTCAATAACGGTCCTACTTGAAAAGCGATGACCTAAGGAAAGACACAAACAGTGCAGTAGCAGGGAAGCCCCCTTACAGGCAACATTATGTGGTCAATAAGATTGCAGGTCTATTAACAAGTGAAGTAGCTACTCACTGCTTGTTACTCCGAGAACTGGGCGTTGATGCGTGGATGAGCAGAGCAGGGAGGGTCTTTTTATGGGAGTTGATATAGGAAGAGGGTGGCGAACAAAATGAACGCTAGGAAATAAATCAGGTAAGAATATAGCATTAAAAAGCAAGCTTCTTGCTCTCTTATTGGCTGCGGTGTACAAGGAAGTGTCTGCACGCTTCGTTCGCAGACCTCATTGGTCGACGAGAGAATCCAATGTCGGGAAAGGCATAAATATTTTGACTCCCGTTAGAGGCAGAACGAATTTGAAAAAAAAAAAATCCGTGGTGCAATCTACAAGTTTGTAGAGGGAGAAACTGCCGAGGTTTCGTACTCACTCATTAATAACTAATGAGAGTAATTTTCTAGAAACAATTCGACAAAGTTAATTTCAGCGGAGTGTCCCGACAACACCCAGAGTTCACTGGGAAGTAATTTGCCAATACATTTTCTAACCACCCCAGAAATCGTTCCTCTGGATATATTTATATTTGTATTAATTTATTCAAGGTACCAGAATTGTGTGCAAAGAAAGTTTCCATGTAATCGTGTATTGCCCCTGTTGCGCTTTTAAGGCAATAAGTGGAAATGGCCCCGCCACGGTGGTCTAGTGGTTATGGTACTCTGCTGCAGATCCGAAGTTAGCGGGATCGAATCCCGGCCGCGGCGGCTGCATTTCGATGGAGGCGAAATGTTGAAGCCCGTGTGCTGTGCCGATGTCAGTGCACGTTAAAGAACCCCAGGCGGTCGAAATTTCCGGAGACCTCCACTACTGCGTCTCTCATAATCAGAGCTAGTTTTGGGACGTTAAACCCCACAAATCAATCAAATCAATCTATAAATGGAAATGAAGTGAAAGAAAGTATTGTTTTTATTTCTTGTACACATCTCTACCGATCCAAGGAAGCTGGTAAATACTTAATTTGGTTTTCTGTCTGTCAAATCAGCATACCACTTGTTATATCATCCATGTTGTCCCGACGGGCACAGTGCTGTTTCTGTAGTGAAGTTCAGATATGAAGCATATGGTGCAATATTAGCTCGCGAAAGTATTAAATGATGCTTACATTGGATACCGTTTACATTGGATACATAAGCAACAAAATACTTTTTTCTCAGTAACTGGTACGTGAGAGAAAACATCTTGATACACTGTCGCTTCATTTCTCTTTACTCCTGCAAATTCACCCTGAAAGAAATTACAAACGCATTAGGTCCTTCTGCACTTGTCATCATGGTCGTGATCATTTTCACTACGTCCACTGCAAGACAGCGGGTACTCGAATATTTATTTATATAGCTAATCTGATACAGCTCTATCTGTGGCTTCACGACACGACTTGCCACCGTAGTCTCTGCCTGCTCGTCTGCAGCGCTTCCATTCTCGATTTACAGCCACTTGCCCTTAATGACGATCGTCTACTTTGCCTTTTCATTGCATTCCCTGCCCATTCAACTTCCTCCTATTTCACTCCCATGAAGGTATTATGAACAGGCATAGGTTCCCTGGCCACTTCCCTGAGATTTCGTCCCTTACGGCTACATTCTTCTCCTGTCCATGTGTCGCTGCGTCCCTCTTACTTCATACTCAGCTCTTATAAAATACATGCCTGTTTCCACACCGTAACTGAAGACCAGTACGGTGCCCCTATTATGTACCTTTCTCCCCATAGTTGCTGGTAAACAGCAAAGCATGATCTCGGAATAGCTTGCAACTGCACTCAAGCGCCTTATCATTCGTATAGCTACTTCCCGATCACGCTGTTCATTTGCGGTGACCACCTGTAAATGCTTACGTGATCCCATCCATTTTAATCGGTACTGTTCATGTTTACTGCCATGCCATGTTGACTTTATGTTATAGCTAAACTGTTTTCAATGTATTAATACTTCTGACCCTTGAATGATATGCTGCTTTTGTTAGATGCTTTATCGCTTCGTTTATTCGAGCCCCTCTCCTTTGTGAAATTTTGTGGATTTGGATTATTTGTGTTATCATAGCATTACCTTCTTTGAGCAATCACCAGAAATCTAAATTATAAAGAAGTGCAGATACAGCCATGCCGAGTTGGTCACCGCGGTGGATCTAATATGTTTATGTATGAAAATCTGGCAGCATTCCTGCTGGAACTCGAGTGTTGTGCGTGTGTGAAGCCAGGTTTTCTTGACTGTTCGCATATCTGTTTACTAATAACACACATGTGCATCCACTGACAAATGAAACAAAACCAAGTTAGGTTTAAGCAAAGCCCCTTCTGTAGCTTTGTTTCCATAAAGAAAATTCAGGATTCCTTGTCTTATCCAGAGAGCCGGCGCAACCGAAGCTGGCCTATGCGTGCCATTTCTTTCTTTCTTTCTTTCTTTCTTTCTTTCTTTCTTTCTTTCTTTCTTTCTTTCTTTCTTTCTTTCTTTCTTTCTTTCTTTCTCTCTTTCTTTCTTTCTTTCTTGTTTGTTTGTTTCGTTCTTTCTTTCTTTCTTTCTTTCTTTCTTTCATATGACCATATGAGAGCGCTGGCTGAGAACACAGTGTGTCGAACCATGTCGCTGGAGCAAGGCTATGCGCGAATCCCGCTGCTCACCTGGGTTCACATCTTTGTTTGCCGAGTGTACGTGGAAGATCGTGCACATGGTATAGCTGCGTGCCTTGTGCTGCGTGTAGTTATTCATGCATATGAAATACCGCTTTCAAGCGAGCGTACGATGAGTCGGCAGTGGCTGAAACAGTTCACATGCTGGTCATGTAGCATGAGAACCGCAGCCCGATGAGGAATTGTTAATTTTTGCGCGTTTTGGTTTCTTCGTAATGCTAACGCCAATGGCTTCAGCTACAGCGGCAAATATCGGCCAGTTCAACTTTCACTTGAATACTCACAATGCCAGCTTAATTTGAAACGCAAGCTACCGCAGGCGATCATCTGATTATTGGTGATGGGTAACGATCTTCAGTAATAAATCACTCAACGAGCACCACCTATCTGGTAATTTTTTCCCTGGGCAGCATATATCACACGAGCAAATTAAAGCCCGCCCTCTCGCAGAATACTTCCTCGATCGTGCATTACTGTGACACCAGCTGCTTCCTGTGAAATTCGTTTACGATGTTCTCCGTAAAATGCCGGATTTACGAGACGACGACGGCGTTCGGACCCGAAATAACAGAGTACGTGAAGTCACAGAACACTTGATTAATTCTGCGCTCCAAAGAAAAAACATTGAAAAAAAAAAGGAAAGCACGACTGCCTGCATGCTGCTGCAACGGACGAATGAAGTGATGCAATTTCCAAGCAGGCTAAAGCTAAGCGTTTATTATGCGTAAATTATTATTTCTTGCTTAGGCCTCTGTTTAAACAACACTGCAAGTCAGGCAACATAAATAGGTATTTCGCCACTGCCACCGCATTACTCACCGTGGAGCGGCAATGACACCTGCAATATGTGTGGGGTATGAAATACATTTTGCCTGTCCGATCTCGTGACATGACAAGCAGCCACACGAAAGGAGGTTGCCATCTGTGCTGCCTTCACTGTCTCACCACACTGAGAAATAAATGTTAGTTGTCATGTACGCCGTGGTCGTTATTGAATCTTGTGAACCACAATGAATTATGTAAACTCTAAGGTAAAGTGTCGCGTAAGATTCGAATGCCTCTGTGCTGCCATTACTAGAGACTAATATCGAGCAAAATGAGCGCCTGTAGGTTCAAGTGATATTAGTTTGCTGGAGGCAGGGTGCATAATAGGCTAATAAAAATTTGTGCTTATTGAAAACAATCTCCAGGTATCGTAGCTGAACCTCATGGGCTTGAGAATAAATTACACTGGACAAACATTATGCGTGCACCGAAGTCTCATATGTGAAAGTCAACACAACGCCGCCTAGGCGTTGGTCAAAAGCATTCGACAAGAACGTCACCGACCAGACCAACCAGAACTTGCGAGCTTCCACGCAGTACTGTAGCGCATCACGTCTCTACATGTTTCTTGTTTCACAGGTATCCGCTTAAAACCTAACTCACTGGGGTGGGCATTGTCACAGTGCAGAACGGGAATATGCTTTACGCCCCTTCTGCATTCGTCGAAATGTCCACAAGGCACAATAGGACTTTTAACAAGAACAGATGAGCTTTATGTCGCTTTCTTTCTGCAAAATGGGCGTACTTACAGGACATAGGCCTTGCATTGCAGGTTCCTTTGAAATCTTTTTTCTTTCGTATCATTGAAGCCAGTCTGGCGATAAGAAAATTCATGCTTGCAAGAAGCATTTCAAACAATAAGAACCGAAATGAATGGTCCAAAGGGGGAGGGGGTGGTGGAAGGCGGAGGCATTTCTCGCATAAGCTCCGACGCCACTATCGGAACATTTAAGTGTTCCTGTCAAAGCAGGGGTAGAGGAAGCCTGAAGTACACTGTCACTCAATTACAAAACGCGACTCAGCTGTGATGTCCGCTTTCCAGCGATGAGAACACTTGTGGGCACGGAAACTTTCTTAGGAAATAGTTGTGGAACATGGCGAGTCCATATATAAACAAAAAAAAAAGTTATACGAGCAAGGGAACGAAGCAAAAAATGCAAGAAAGTTACTTATCTCATGAGAAGATCCTGCAGATCCTACGAATTTGGGGGAAACGGTACCACGCGAAGCAGTCAGCAAGAAAACTGCCAATGACGAATTGTTTCGTATTCTGCCGTGTCACGATGAAGATCCGTGCAAAGGGCACGAGGGGGTGTATACTTAACGTGGGCTAACCACGAAGATCGTGAGCACTGTGACGATTGAATGGTAACTTACGGTACGACGCAACATTGGCACCCATGTTAGTGCACGACCGTTTTTGTCAAAAACAAGTGCACGGCACCATGCTTATGCGCGTATCCTAAGCATCGTTCGTTGAAGTAGTGCTACGAAATCAAGCAAAGTTAGAGAAAAGCATGCCGGGTGATAGTTGAACACGAGCATTGTTTATTACATTACCATGCTAGCGCTTAACATACACTGCAGGAGGAATGGGCGTTATGCAAGCACAATCACCGCGACTTCTGGCGCAACAATACCGTGTAGTAGCAGCCGCCGTAGCCTAGAGGTAGCGTGCTTGCTTCGCACCTCGGCGGCCCGTGTTTGATTGCTACGTCCCTATACTGAGTGAAATACGTTGCCTTCGGGAATGTCAGCGGGTCCGTCTCCGTGCGTTTCTACACATTCCAGTTGGAAACTATGACAAATGATATGCGTTCCTTGTGTTTAGGTGTGTTACAATTATATGTGAAATGTCTTCGTAGTTAATTTTCGATTGGCATAGCCTGCATAAATTCAAACACCTGTGGCGCATACCCGATTACAATGGGCCGGCCACTACCACACGTGACAGCAATATCGTTAATCGTAACGTACACGTCGAGTACGTCATGTTAGGGATGTAAAGATCAGTCATTCATGTTCGTCATGTCATTGGTACCCTACTATCCAAGTTCCGGTGTACGCCGCGGGAACGAGACGACCAGGAGATCACCCAAACGTAGTCCGCTAGATAGATAGATAGATAGATAGATAGATAGATAGATAGATAGATAGATAGATAGATAGATAGATAGATAGATAGATAGATACGGTCAAGGTGAGCAAAGTGCGCCAAGAAATTCTTCGCATTTAATATTATAATATATGCATGAAGTTGGCACCGAACGATATAATTATACACCAAAGCATTACGGCCACATTACTTCTGCGGGAGGAGAAATCTGCGAAGCTCCTTAAACTAGGCAACCTAATTTGAACAATAGGATGTGTGTGTAGCGTCTCTGGTGCTCTCCACGACTTTAATGGCAGGCGAAGAACAGATGTAGAAAACTTAAACAGAATAACTAGGTAAACAGAATACATATACTAAAGCGAAAGAACACAGTGACTGAAATTCCGTGTAGACAATTATAAAGCTTTATCTCACGAAGAACATTTCCCGCACTTCCTAAATTTGTTAAATATGACTGATGCAACGCACGTATACACTTGTTGCACATGCTTACAGGGCGCTAAATAAACAGACAAAAGAGACGGACACAGACCCACAAAGCGCCAACTTGCAACTCGCCGGTTCAAAGCCAAAAGTTCATGCACTCCCACGTCGGCCGCAAAGCCATACCTTGGTCCTTTTACCGCACCAAGTGGCGGTCAGCGCCCTTTATCCCACTGTATAATAAATGACGTATGATGATTTATTTTCGTTCACTTATGTATGTGCACCAATTTGAACCAACTAGCCCAAGGGGAAGTTTTAAGTTATATCATACACTTGTATTCTGCGCTAACAAAGTAAATAGAATATAACATATCTGTGCACGATTTTGCCAGTATTAATGTGATAACATACAGAAAGTGACGTTGCGGTTTGACTGGATGCTTGAACGTAAACTGGCTTCCTAAACATTACCGTGGTGCATATGACATGGCGAAAGGAGATTAACGTCAGAGCGTGTTTCATCAACAGTTGCTACCCTTAGGCAGAAAGCTCCGCGTGCTCATTGATTCCATTCATGGGCACCCAAGATCTCCGCAGTTGTCTCTACAAAATAGATACTGTTCGTCAAGTGTCAATTCGGTTTTCGAAAAAGTGAAACGAATTCATGCAACTGGCATTACTTCGAAAAAAAAAAGAAAGCGCATTTTAGCTAAGTTTGGAGAAAACTTATCAAGGAGGGAGTGTTTGATGAGTAGGCCAAAGCATTCGATTTGGTTTACCATGAAATTCAAATAAAACATCGGAGTCATTATGGCCCATGTGGCTGTACTCACGAACGTACCTAAGCAACCTGCAACATATCGTCGAAGCCGATAGAGATCAAGGGCCATGAAGGAACCTCCCGGAGTTTCCAAGGTAAGCACATCAGGCCCCATTGTTTCTTTTGTATATTAATTATGTGGGGCCTATTAATTATAGTGTAAAGTTTATTATATATGCCGATGGCACCACTATTTTTTTCTGGCGACAACGTAATGACCTCAAACGCATGTACCAACACACAGCAAAAATTAGTAGCTTCGACATTATTCGATGGCATGAAAGTTATTCAAAGCAAATCGAGCACTGCTATTTAAAAAAAATGAATGGCCCCAGATGACGATATAGCTTAGAAGTACACAGTGAACTTCATAATATTAAAAACCTGCGAACGGTATTTTCCGCAAAATGTCCTGTGAATGTAGCAATACAAAAGACTGTTTAACTCATGAATGCAAGGCTTACGCCATGCTTTGCTTTGCATTTTTCATGATTATACAGAAACTACCAGTGACCTGCTTTCTATTCCACCAAGCAAAATCTGTTCAGATCTTTAACCCGTGACATTCACTTACAATTCCTTCTGCAGCTTCTTGCTCTATGAATTTTAAAATCTCCTGATGCGTTCAACATTACGCTCCTTTTTTCTGTCTTCACTTTGAATTATGAAAACTACCCAAGTATGCGCAGCTGTGAACACTTCTCTCGGGTATAGCGGTCTAATCAAGCCATCGATCGACAACTTTTTATTCAGCGCTCGTCTGTCGGTGTATAAAGTGGCAAAAAAAAACATAACTGAAGTTGAATTCTTGGTACTTCATAGTCTAAACGAAAAGGAAAATAAACTGTGAATGTGAAATGAGTGACATAACCTTTATATACATACAAATGTACCGACTTCGTTCCACTTTAATGCTGTTGCGTTTTAGTCCCCTTGTTATAAGTCGTATATCGTCTTGAGTTCTATATGCACATACACACATATGTTTCGACTATATAGCAACGGTTTTCTATATACCGCGACAGCGAGAGCCGACGACAAAGCTGTCATAAGGTGCTGCGGTGTTTCGCACAGGAAACGTCAGCCGCTGCTAACTGGCTTGCTTTACCGTGGCCACGACGACGCCGTTATACGCCGACAGCCCGGGCGCCTTAGCAGGAACTCGTTAGAATCGCTTCTGACCCGACAACTCTGCATATACACCGTCTTATTTCACTGCCTCCAGGATCGGCCCACACATCCGCACAATACATATAGCAACTGTGCTGTGCCGTGAAGGACGGACAACGCGGACGGACAAGGCTAGACCCTAAGGTGCTTCGCCCCTAAAAGGAAAATAAGCTGTGGGCTTTACTCAAAGTGTCTGATAGCATGAATTGCGATATAGGAGAGGAAAATGATAAGACGACGTTGTACTATGTGCCTTCATCTTTCGAAGCTCTGCACTAGATATGAAAGACAAAATTAGCGTTTACCCGTAATGTCGCACAAGGCTACAACAAAATCCATACCGACTTCTCAGAAATGAAACCTTCGTAGTTGCCGAAAAATTCGTCCTGGTCCGGCGTTCGAACACGGGAACAACGCCTCTCCGGGGAGCTCGTTCTGCCAATTGAGCTAGTCGAGAGGCTAGGTATTGACAGCGCGAGGGCGAATCCATCGACAACTCGAAGCAGATGGGCATGAATATGGCGAATGAACTCTGCGGAAACCCGCAAGGTGGAGTAACGTTTTTGAAAGTGTATGTTGGCGAGGACAAATTTTTCGGCAACTACAAAGCTTTGATTTCTGAGAGGTCTATATGGATTTCTTTGTGGCCTTGTGCTACAAATTGGCGGATGCTAATTTTCTTTTTCATAAACGTTACTCCATCTTGCGGGTTTCCGCAGAACTTATTTGCCATACTTCTCCGGTCGCGTTGAGAATAATGCGCCATTTCCTCATGGAAGCCCAAACGAGCCTTGTTAGCAACTCAAAGTGGTATATATAAAATGAGCGTGGTTATTTAATGTTTGTGTAGGCCGAATATTTTAAGGAGGGTATTTTGGTCATATTAAGCGAAATGCAACGGTTCCTGCAGAACGTAAGTATGGTAGGTTCTCCAGGTTTTAACTTCACTTCAAGCTTAAGGTGTAGTGGTGACGCTGTGTGACAGAAGAGTTGCTGGAGCCGGCTGGACCGAACTGCATTAACAGTCACTAGGATATTGCTCAACGCTCTTTAAAGGAGCTGTGCCTCTTTTGGAAAAAAAGAAGAAAAGTAACTGTTCGTGTTTTTATTACAGGTGCATTTGAGGCGAACAAGAAAAAAAATCACACGTGATTAATATAAGTAAGTAAATTATCTCAGATGTTTGAAAAATCGCAGTGTCCGATAAATGCAATGAAAAGGAATATGTTCACCGACCCATTTTGTGAACGACTTAGCACTGCAACGTATTATTAATGTCTGAAATTTTCTGCAGCGCCGAAACTGCCGCTGCTGAAGTGACTTGGAGGATAGGGCACGAATTAAGTGCGAAGGCTCTGCGGCATATTGCATACGTTACCTTCTGGATATTCCTGCAGTTTCGAACTGAGAATCCAAGAAATATTTTCTTTAGCGAATAATGATGCACTAGAGAAGATAAAGAAAAGATCAATGTGAGCAATTAAATTAAATGAATAACAAATAAAAACACAAAGAAAAGCGAGGAACGAATTTCTTCAGGCAATCAAAACTAGGTTTAGCAAATCAAACCTGAAAAACGTTTCACTATCTTTGGTGCATTCTGCGAAAGATAACTTCGTTTCGACGAATATGCTTCGACAATTATTTCCTACAATTTGCTCTTTTGTGAACCGGTAAATGAATGAGTTGCCTGCTTTTCGTGTAGGAAGCTGCACGTGTAGCATCCATGGTTTTCTCCTTTCCCGTTCCTGTGACGCGGCGTCATAAAAAAATAAGCACGCTAGTTGATCGCGTTGGCCAATCACTCCTGCTTACCTGACACGCGAAAATTTACCTTTCCACGGCAACCAGCGAGCGGGCGAGGGGATTATCTCTTTACGATGCATCTTTGCGCGTTGCTGAAGCTTTTGCATTTTGTTAAGAGATTCATTGCACAATATCGATATTTTCATTAGGGCTTCGCCAGAATTCGTATAAAAGAGGGCCGCGTGATAGTGTTCATCCACGCATCTACCTCCGCTTCTCAAGGATATACGCAGTGAGTACCTACTTTATTGCCACATTACTCTGCGCCCTGCTGTACATATCTACCAGGTTAGCTAGTGTAGTCACATGAAAGTATTGGAATACGTTCTGACATATCTGGAACTTATTTATAGCGGCAGACACTTTCAGTAATGAGGCTATCATACCGCTTTTCTGAAGAGATAACCTTTCACGCAAAATATCCCCACGGCGGTACTGAAATGGTACAACGTCCGCTTTCAGAATGGGAGGTGATGGGTTAATAGGTATAGCGATATGGCGCTTGGTTGTTTGTGTGCATTTCTATCGAAAGGCGGCTTGTCCATTGGGACGGGGTGTAGGAGGGGCTGCAGAATACTGCGCAGTTGCCTTTGTGAAAGAGTTTACGTTACTCCACTGATACTTCAGACAAAGAATTTCTGCCGCTGTATATCTACCGGTAAGCAGGTATCGGCATGCTTCTAGTCCCGTAGTGAGTAGAACAAAACTTGCAGTCGCTTGGGAGGGCACCAACTAACAATGAAAATTGATGGCATGAAATCGCAGGATTTACAATTACGGTCAGCTCTTATACATAATTTTATAAATGCTTTTGCTTCTAGAAAAAGTCTTGTAGTGGGACTGCACGTTCGTACTAATTTTCTAAATTTATTCCATGCCGTGTGTTAGCAACATTGCAAAGGCCAATACATCTTTGTTCGGTCTGGTTTATTGCATCGTAGAAAATGAGGTATGGTCAGGCAAGCTTGTGCTTCTGTGCACACAACCGGCACTTCCCTGCCCCACATTTCTCTGTGCTCTGATTTCACATTGCACATTTTTAGTTTCAATGCATGCTGGGATCTATCGGCTTCTTGAAGCTTTAAATAGGTAATTTATGAATTATAACACACCTGAATGTAGAAAAGGTTACTACAAAACCAACTCGTATCGGCGTTGCTGTATCGAAATTGATTCCCCCCTCTAAGAAAATAAAAGATTCAAATTGAGATCGTTGCGCGTCCTATTAGCGCTTGCGCAGCCGAAGTGCGCGGAATCAGCCTTTTCACTGATTTTCGCCTATGCCTCTATGGTAATGTGCCAGCCGTAAATTAGTACTGTTGCTAGTACCGCTTAGATCTGCCACGTGCAGTATTTCCTTAAAAACCTGCCCATGAAAAATCACCCAAGTTCGTGAGCTCTGACTTTTTCAAAGCAGTACAAAATATTTCCGAATACTTTTTCAAGAGGGAGAAACCGCAGCTGCAAAATATCAAAATAAAGAGAGATTCTAATGACAATGTTCGTCGCATTTTTTCCTCATATCTTTCCGCTACAGAACTCGCCCAGCATGAATGCCAAGGTAATCATAGCAGTGCTGGCTGTGTACGCCATGCTTGTCGCAGGTTTGTATAATTTCCAGAGTTTCATCGTTTTAATTCCTGGTGTTACTATATGCCAAGACTCTTAAACAAATGTAGAAAAAAATCGCTGCTGCCGGCCGCGTCGAAGTTACTTACGTACAGAGGAATTGTAGAATGATCAAGTTGCTATCGGGTGAAATATGATCGCCTTCTTCTTTAAGTTCCGTTACAAGCCCTTGTCACACTAAGAGATGTCGTCATCGTTTCTTAATTATGCACTTTCAATGATGACGATGAATACGTCAATACGCTGGCAACTGAGCGAATCAGTGCTATTTGTTTGCCATTCGCTCGTAGATCATTTTTTATCGATATTTGTTCATTCAAGGTCCATTGAGTCTTTCTTCATTTTGAGCAAATGTTCATAGTGTGGCAAGCAGAAATTGTAATAATGTTAAAAATACCCAAGGTTCACTGACTGAGCCATTGCATAGTAGACGATTTTTCTTATCCTCCTCGCGAGGAAAATTTGCTTTGCATCAGTGATTGCAGTTTTCCCATGTACGTTCCATGAAACATCTTTGAAAAACAGTATTGATGCATCTGGAGCTTTCGCGAGCGTCAATGAAGGTTAGTATCGATGAACAGATCGCCAAATATGATTTAGGACAGGGAATGTCGCAGGAGCCAACGTTTCTACAAGTGGACTTGTCTTCGTCAGGGCGGAGACTCGCCTCCCTGACATCGTCGCCCTGGACAGTTGTTGCCACCTTGATGAAGACAAGTCCGCTTGTCGAAACGTTGGCTCCAGCGACTTTCCCTGTTCTAAATCGTATTTTGCGATTTGTTCATCGATTCAAGAATCCATCTTCCCCTGAGCTTCTCTTCTAATGAAGATTAGTGTATTTCAAATAACCGGCCTTTATGATTTTCTTCATACCATACACGCCACAGAGGAATACCTGTACTTCTTTTGCCTGGTGATTATTTTCTGTCTGGTGTACATTGTCAGTTTCGACTCTTCAAATTATTAAGGCGCTTTCCGAAAGTAGTACCACAAAATTAAGCGAGTGTATACAGATGCGTAATAGAGTGGTTTCGACTGAGGGGTGAAAAGCACGCAAAATGTAATATGCAACGTGAAAAGAATGGCGACCTTATAAACTAAAACTTGCTGGCCTGCTCAATACGCTCCACTCACGGTTGCAATATGTTGGCACATACGATGAAGTCAGGGAAGATAGATGTTTTATTTTAGATGCAGCAGGCCAGGTCTCCAACAGTTATCTTCTTATGTTATTCCGTATCATAAGCACTGACTCCACCCTTTGGCCTGAATAGGCTCGTCAGCCTGCGACTGTGAAGGTCGCGACGAGTCTGGAGCCTGCTGCTGTTGTCAACTCCGCAGCGAGCAGGCAGCTGCCGAGGCCCGCGCAGACAGCGCTGCAATGTCCAGTGAATCCGCTCGCTGCGGTTGTGGTTCTGGTCGCTGCGACTGCTAGTCACACCCGAGGATGGGAAGCTACCTCTCCGTGGTCCAGCAGGATTTATGCTCTCTGCAGAATTTGGGACACTTGACTGTCTTTGAAATAAAAAGCTTTGCAACTGTTCCACATTTTCTTCTGTTTTAATGTTTTACTGCACCTCATATATGCATAAGTAGGAGAGGGCTTGTTACCACAACTCTTACAAAACATGACTCCTTGCCGATCTATAGCTGCAGGAGAATGTGAAAATGGCAAGTGGGGCACAGCTGCCGCTGCGGCGTGTCGTCCGGCCCTAGATGCTACGGTTTTAACGCGATAACGTTGAAGAGCTCATTTCGCAGAAATTCCGGTGTTGGCGTCGGTGACGGCATCGGTATCGGCGAGGTTGCTTGTGAGCGCAAAATCAGCATTGTCCATTAGCGAAACTTCGATGTAGATGGAAATCAAGAAATAAGAAAACACATTTCGCCACCAGGGAATCGACCCTGGGACCCCTTGGGCGCGATCGGAGATCTTTGTTCGGAACACAACGCGTTCTCTCGCTGCAAAGTGACGTATTTGAGGCGCGGCTCTCTCTGTGAGCGCTGCGGATTTGGCCCGACTGTGTACGGCGTAGACTTCTAGGATTGGTCACTTTTCCTTTTTTGAGCAGGTACTGTTTCATGACAGGGTGACCCATAAAATATGTAAGAACGGGAGGGCGAAAGCAAGGAATGGGCAAGTGGTGAACATCCCAAAAGTGGACAAGCATGTTTCGTTGCCTTTTTCCGACGATATACTGCAAAAGGAAATATTTTTCTTCGTCAAATGAATAGAATATTTTTGGAAATGAAACTTCCTTTTTTGTGTGAGCTTAAACGCGCGGCGCGCAGGAAAACGTCGTCATCCAAAAAAGTGGCCGTGCCCCGCCGCTTACGAGGTAAGTATGACCCCGGCAAATGACATGGAGGGAAAGGCGGACAAAACCGCTCGCGTTCGCAAACAACGATCTCCGAACTGGCCCCTTATTTCTGAGTGCGATGAGCTACGCGCTCGGCCACCCGGCATATATGAATCTGCCTTCATGTTGAAAACATGTTGAAACATGATGTGAGTGCAGTGCTACACGGAACACGGACAAAGAAGAAGAGGCACAAGAAAGGTGAGCCTTCTTCTTTCTCCGTGTGTCGTGCAGCGCTGCACCCACCTGAATATGAACCATCACCAACTAGCTCAATGCTTAGTTATAATGGTGCCATCTTTATCGGCGAGATTTGATGGCGCATCTATGCGTCAAATCTCACAAGACGACGAAGGAGGCAACCCAGTAACGCAAGTAACTCGCACTTCCTGCCAAGTGGTGTCATGGCAGTTACATGGCCAGGCGACTGAAGCGCATGTCAAGCGAAAAATAGTGCCACGAGAATGGGACCAGGCATCGACATTGCGTTCAACTCTTATGGTCAAGGTTGAGGGCCCCATGATTTCTTGAGCTGACAAAGGGACACATGAGTTGCGCGCTTAGTATCATGTCTTATAATAGGCATACTACCACCCCCTGCGAAAAAAAAACAGTGAATTTTCAAATAGATCACGCAGCTTGCCCTTCATCTCGCAGGACGGGACGGGGAGGGGGCGGAGCGTTGCAAGCTGGCTGAATGAACCGGTGCGTCTACGTACGTGTGCTGGAGATGCGCCTCACAGCAAGACGTGACATGACGACAAAAAGCCCGTCGGCAGCGATGCTGCCCTTGCAATGCCGGTTATTCGTGAACATGGTGCTCAAGTCAAATATATCACGCATGACATTCACAGGACGAGAAACGGAAGGTCTTGTGGCAAAATGCAGAGAAATGCGAGAGACTAGCGGTGGTTTCCTATCAATAATCTAGCGCTTTTACCACCGCTAAGACGACATCACTCAGAAATAATTCTTGCGGCATCGTGTCCCATCCACACTTCTTGTTTCATCCTCGCCCACTCTGGAGTCGAAGATGCGTCTAGGGGCGCAACTTATGCCCCTCTAATATCTCCGACCGCAAGGTGGGCGAGGGACCCTTTTGAAGAAGCTAAGCAATGCTTTTCGAATATAGTTGGAAAGCGCCGCTGAACAGTGCAGTCGGTGCGCCTAAGAGCATGCGAGCCCCTTATTATTTTACTTCATACGGGAGGTACTTATCTAATTCAAGTACAGCTGGAGATCACCTCCTGTCTTGGCAAGCTACGCGATTAGGAGAGCCGAAAATGTAGTCTGAGTGCTAACTAGCTTTGTCTTATTCTATGATCGAGAAAAAATTCTCATTGCTCTTTCAGTTCTTCGTTTCGAGCTCAGTAAATTAAAGGTGTGCGAATTTTTCGAAGCACGAAAAATATTTAATAATCCTCGCACTTCCGCTTTGGATGAACGATCACCTGCTCATTGCATTTCGACCTACGTTCTTGTGAGGTGCCACCCTTGCATTTTGCTTGCTACACACGCTTGCCTGAAATGGTCATTTAGCTTGTACGTAGCCCACTACAGTTATCGATACACATTATTGTATCTGAAACTAGCGGCCTCCTCGGCGTTACATGCTTCGTGGTCAGACGTTCAGCGCCAAGACGGTTTGTGCTCGTGGGCACTATAGTTATCGTGGATGCCAAGGAGTGTCGCTACGCATGCTTGCGGGCTAAATTTTATTTCGTGGCTAGTGGCTTGCGGTAGCCTAGTCATATTAAAGGAAATACGAGCGCATTTTCTAATAAGGAAAGAGAGAATAGCGACCTTCTTTGTGACCCCATTTTATTCGATCCTGTGTGCAGCAATATATGTAAATAGCGCGGGTAGTCATGACTGCTTATTTTGTGCTTTTGTCGCGGGCTACAATGTACATCTGGCCCCGTCCCACGCAGGCACGCACTGTAATATTACGCCTGTCCCCTTTGGTCACGCCATTTCGTTTGTCATTCCGGCAAGCCACGGTAAGTAATAAATGCCCAATCCTTTTTCAGTGGTACATCTGCATGTATTATATGCCACGAGCCCTCGTCCCGGCGTCTATGTGGCGTATGTCCTTTTAGTGGCAAAAATAAGCTAGCAGAGAATGTTTTAAACGTTTTTAAAGGCTACTGTTAGTAAACGGTGCACTGAGATACAGCTTACACTGATGGTTTTTATGAAATATTTCACCAGGCTTTCCTAAGAGGTTCGAGCTCTTATTTGTCAGTGCAGCTGAAAATGTTTTAATTGTTCTTGCTGAAAGCATAATTACGTCCACAAAATTATAATGAAGATTGCTCCATAGTTCGGAGACGTCAATATTCGTCTCAGCTATAATATGAATTATTTAAGATCCAAAGCCGAGCTTCCATGAGCAGCGCGTGGCGTTTCCAAAAAGAAGAAGAACGCTCGTTGGCCGGCAGAAAGCAATTTACGCCCTAGTCGCATCGACGGCCTAAACCTGTGAGTGTTTCTTTATTCAGTAATCAATGCTTGCTTGCTTTATGCAACACAATAGACGCTTCTGGCCCTGTATAGTTGCAAGGGAGGCTTTAATCATTAAATATACGCTGAACCAGAAGCCGAGCGGCGTTGTGGTGCTGCGAGTTTGTGCCCTGTGCGAATATGCTGAAATCGTGTTGATTCTACCGATTTATAGAGAGTGTGAGAAACATTAGTGGTTCTCCGACGTCTATAGAAGCGAATATCACCACTGTCTGGTTTTGGGCTTTTTAGAAGCGAATGGCGAAAAATAAGGAGAGCTGGAAAACGTGCTGTCACAACGGCCACATTTGCTCACCGCACCGCAACCGCTTTCGCTTTCCTGCCACAATTCTGGTAGTCAAATTGTCAAATTATTTTCCCCCATATTGCCGTCTACTTCTAGTTTGTCATCGCCATCATAGGGCCATTGTTGCAGGCAAGACAATGCCAAGCGGTCGCTAGCGACACCTTTACAAAATCAATATTGTTTTGTTATTTGCAGCCTACTTCTATGAAGTACTAAAGCTCTTTCACATTCATAGAGGGGACTCTCCACGCTTCGTGTTGCGAGAATAACCACAGAAAAATAATGTGGTCAAGTCTGAAGAAACATCAGAAAAGAAAGGAGGAACGAAGCTTGGTGGCTGCAATAAATTAACATGTCTTAATCTAGGCTTGTTTAGGCTTGCTTTGTGTGGTGTCGGCGGCGGCCGACGGCTGCGCCCGCGGACGGCCGGAGGTTCGTCGAGCGGCAGACCGGCCGACACGGGCAGGAAGAGGCGTCTGCTCCTTACAAAGCCACATTTTGGGGACGAGGATTGGCTTCTTCCACTACACGAAGAGGAACAGGACCCACTGGGCTAAGGCCGGACCAGTGCCCTGGGAACTGCTAGTTTTTTTGGCGTCTCTCCTCCTGCTCCACTTCGAGGCGTCTGGCATCGCGAGGCCTAGCGTCCTTTGTTCGCTGGAACAGCTCAAGTAGTCTCGTCCTTCCCTTCGTTCTCCGTTCGAGTATGACTTTTTTCGAACGTCTACCCGTCTTCCTGCAAGTGCCAGGGCAGCCCCCAATTCCGTGGTCAACATGGAAAAAACTTTTCCACACCCACCACGAAGCGGCCGGCGGCAGCAAATGGACCGACGCGCGCCGAGCTCCGCGGTCGCCAGCCTGCTCGGACAGGAGGGCGAACCTGTCCGTTTCATCGGAATAAGCTCAGCGTCTACAAGCGACGCGTCATGGTGGTCAACATGGCGGCCAGCATGGCGTCTCCAGACAAACTGGCGTGGACTATCGGAGAAGCCGTGGCGTCACGGTCCTAGTTCAGGGAAGCCGTGACGTCGATCCGCCTCTTCCGGGAGGACAAGCTGACACTCTTCAACCGCGCTCGTCCTGCGGGATCCGCGGCGATGTTCGGCTGGGAAATCATCCAGGCATTAGTCACCCTCGAATAAGCTACCAGTGTGGCAGACGACAGCATATCGCTTCTTCGAGGAACTGTACAGCCAGGATCCGTCGTTGCAATTCCTGCCACATCGTAGGCCAATTCGTATCTGTTTGCCGGAAGTCGGCCCCTGTTCATCGAAATCCTTCGCCAGAAGCTCTCGCTACGACTTCGTCCGCTGAGCACCAGAATAGGCCTACGCCAAAAAGAGCAGCTTACCGAAGTGAAACACCATCCGTGGAAAAGCACCCTTCTACTACAGTGATAATAGGTAGCACTTTTTCGTTGGAGAAAGACTTAGTCGTTCAAGCGAAGGTCAGCGGAGTTCTCTAGTTGGCTTAGCAAGGAAAGGACGTCTCTTCCTGCCCGTGTCGGCCGGCCGACCGTTCGTCGAGCCTCCGTCCGTCCGCGGGCCCAGCCGTCGGCCGCCGCCGACACCACACTGCGTGGCTGCGCTCTTGCGGAGGATGGATAGGCTTGGGCTAGTAGGTAAGTAATGTTAGGCTAAACAAGCCGCACAGCCTCGCTGTTTCATCTGAGTCGCTTAGCTTGGTTCTGCGGTTCTCGCTATTCCGGGTCAGCCAGGCGGCATGGCCTATACTCGGCTTCCCTGGTGAGGACGAATGGATCAAGCATATATAACGCTGGTATCTCTGTTCATCCAGGTAAAAAAGTAGCTATGGTAGGCAGCAAGTCGGAAGAAGACAAGGCGGTTCATGAGCCTCAAGTGCGCACTCTGCGGGTTCGCGGAGAACGAAAGGCGACTGCCAGGGCAGCGGCTCCTAAACGGCCGGGAAGCCGTACAGGCAGCCACAACGATCGCCCTACTGTTCGAGCTGAGACGCCGGCCCCTCTAAAGACGCAGGCATCCAAGGACTACGTTCACCAGCCCCAGTAAGCTGAATGTTCCTGTAACTCGAGACGAATTGGTACGACGAATATTACCTTAGAGAACTATTTCGGATGTATTGATGATAAAAATTAAAAATCATACCTGACGCTTGTTCGTTGTCCTGCGCGTAAAAATCCAGTTAATTGAATCTAGGACTTTCAAGCCGTTTTCACTGTTGACAGTAACGAAAACAACCATGTCAGCCAGGCTTTTATGCAATCATTCGAACACGACAAACTGACCAGTAGCCCTACAATTTCTGAGGAGGGAGTGCTATATTGGCTTCTGAACTTCGACGGAAAGAAAAGCAGTGGTCCGGACAACATTCCTAATGATTTTTTGAAACGTTACGCTGTACGCTGTAGCAAATATATTTGTCTCATATACGAAAAATCAATCGAAGAGCGTCGAATTCCCTCAGATTGGAAAACTGGTAAATTAATTCCCGTTCACATGTCAGGGGATAAACAATGGCCAAACAACTACCGGCCTATCTCTCTAACATGTACAAGCGGTAAAATTCTCGAGCATATTATCTTGGAATTTCTAACTGAATATGTCGAGTACAACGAAGTACTCCACCTTTGCCAGCACGACTTTAGAAACGGACTATCCACTGTTACGCAGCTGGTCGAATTTGTAAACGATATTGCACACGGTATCAATAATCAGTCAAAATTTGACATAATTTTCCTTGATTTCTCTAAAGCGTTCGACTGTGCATCACACCGGGAACTGCTCTACAAACTTGAACATCTAATTGGTAATGGGCCCGTAATAAAATGGATCGCCCATTATTTAACTGACCGCTACCAATTTATACAAATTGACGGACGCACCTCTTATGTTCTTCCCGTACTATCTGGAGTTCCCCAGGAATCCGTGCTGGTACCACTTTTATTTTTACTCTTTATTAATCATATAGCCGACCAGTGTGAAGTCAAAATAAGATTATTTGAAGATGACTGCGTGCTCTACCGCGAAGTCAAAGAGAATTCTGATCAAATTAAACTTAGCAGTGCCCTAAATAGCGTATTTCAGCGGTGTCGCTATCGGAACATGACCATCAACAAAGAAAAAACCGTTTCCATGTCAGTTACTAAGAAAAAATTTCCACTCAAATTCACGTATGTTTCCGACAGCACCGCACTGCGTTCTGTTAATGAATACCATTATCGGATGACAACATCACGTCCAATTTCAGCTGGACAATGCGCGTTCAGCATGTAACAAAAAATAGCCATGAAAAAGCTCTTCTTTCATAAACGTGCCTTGAAATACTGACCCCCAAAGATAAAACTTCTCTCTTATGTTTCACTTATGTGTCCGATATTGGAATATGCGAACATTGTCTGGTCCCCTTACACGTCTACCTGCATGTCAACACTTGAGAGGGTTCAGGGTAAAGCCGCCAAATTTACGTACAACCAACACCGGCGCACAGATTCACCTACTGAATTATGGCGACGCGCAGGGCTCACTCCTTTATCTAGCAGGTCAAAGCTTCATCGTCTAAAGTTTATCTACTTACTTTTGCGCAACTCATTTAGGATTAAAGCAGCAGACTACATCAATATAAGTCACTCTAGGATCACTCGGCATAAACACCCATTCACTCCCCAAGAAATCCTTTGCAACAACAACACTTTCTTTTATTCTTTTTTTCCTTATCCGTGCGTGAGTAGAATGCGCTAGACACCTCAACGGTGTTGCAAACGACTGTACAAAAGTTTGTAGAACTCGTCGAGTTGTCCGTTGCAACACCGATCTAGATGCTTCACATTGTCAGATTGATTCTTATTTCCTGCTTGTTTGTTGCTTTATCCTATGCCTCTAACATAAGATGTATCCTACGATGCTGCAACCTCAGTGAACATATTGTAACCTATGTATAGTTCTGTGTTTAGCATGTATACCATCAGCTGCTTATCTATGTCAAGACATCTATTGTACAGACGTATGCGATTCCGTCTTCATCTACATTTACACTGTAACACTTCTGTGTGCTTGCTGTTCCTTTTTCTCTAAGTGTACCTACCCCTGTAAAAACCCCATTTGGGGTTGACAGTATACTGAAATAAATAAAAAAGACAAGTGTGAACACAGACTTGCCCATATTGCGATGCTATCTGCTACGGGCAAAGAGTGTGCCGAAGAATAAAGGAGTGGAACTTCGGTAGCTTGTCGTCGCATTCTCAGTTCGAACCAATGCCTTCCTTGTCAGTACCTTGTGTAGCCGCCTACATTACTGCGCGCCTCCTGCGCCTTAATACAGTACTACTTTTGGTTTGTGAAAACATACCTTGCTATTACAGGAACAATCAGTTTTCACTTCCTGTGCCTTTATGAACACTGGACCCTTATCGTATGCCACGACGATCATGGGGGAAAAGCTATTCCGCATGTGATCAGGTATCTCTTATGTGCGTTGCGTAAATTTGCGCCTTTTGAAGTCCTAGTGTTACTACGCTCCTGAAACGACTATGCGACACCAGAGGCCAGCAGAGGTACTATTCGGTGACGTTTCCCTGAATTTAAAAGAAGATACTTCAGAGTATAAAGGTAGAGTGAACTCGCGTGTGCTCTAAAATAATAGATTTAGTTCAAAGCTGCAAAGTAACAATATCCTTGGATACCGTATGGCGCCGCCGATAAAAACCTCATTTTATCGTTCTAAATCAACTCGGCCGATGCAATGATAGAATGTATATTATTGATTCTAGGTACAGGATTCCAAATACACACTTCGCACAAAATCTTGAGAAAACATTTCACCACCCCTTTAACCGCACCATAATAATGTCCATGTGCCCACAGCTCTCTTGATACAAGTGTTTTCAGTATTTTATGGCGCGAATGATACGGTAACGTTGCAGCCAGCTGGCTGACACAACGTCAAAAATTGTTTGAGGGGCGTTTAAATAAGCGACAGTTCCAGTTGAACGTCCAGGGCTCTACGCTGCAGCAGAATCGGTGCGGTACAGTCGCCAGAGCAGGTGGCGATTTCACTGCTGGAATGGCACTCGCTTCTACGCGAGCAGGGCGGCTGACAAATTTGCCTGAGCTGAAGGCGGCGAGTAAACAAGCCTCTGTGACGCTAAAGCACCTTAGAGAGAAGCAGGCGGATTGGGAACCTTTAACGAGTGGTGTGTATGCTAATGGTATGTATGCCTTGTGTATGCTTACTTCGACGTGCTAATGAAATTCTTCTGTGGCGGTACCTCTGAACAGTCAATCCATGCAAGAGACCTGGAACAGGTCTTAGTAATAGTGCTCCGTTTTCTACTACCCGTGCACACCATAAAACAGCCGTACGTTGGTTGTAGCCCTCGATGGAGCATTCGATCGCTTTATATCTGCTGTGATAATCAAATAATACGAGCGTGTAACGTATTATACCGCTTTGTAGGAACAGCAGGCGAAAATAGAGTAAGTGGATGGAGTAAAACGTGCGTAAATGTAAGAAATCAGATGTCGCATGTTTTTTAAAGTAGTACCTGGGATTGTATATAAGTGCGTAAATTTGTTCGGTTTATTTGCAGGGTTTGCAAAGCTGTTAACAAAGGATGTTTTGGATGTTCTTGATGTATTACGGGGTAGTGTGTAAATGCCCGTGTCCTTTTTCATATGTGTTATGACGCTTTCGATAAAACCCAGTTAAGAAGCTTGATTATTTCTTTGAAAAATACATCAGAAACTAGCGCTTTACCAATGAATATTTCACCAAGAGCACATAAAACACCGCTCTCCTTATATGCAACAGATCTCATCAAAAGCGGCGTAGGATGCAGAAGGTACAAATCTGGGGCCGAATTCACAAAACTTCTCTTTCGTAAGTGCTTCTTGCGATTGGCTGGCTGGCTTGTCTAATGATATGTCCGGCATCAGGATTGGCTGAAATTTTCTCTTACGAACATTTTTGTCGTAGGTTGTTTTTGTGAATACGGGCCCTGAGCTTTATTGCAGGGCGTTTTGTGAAACGGAAATCATTGCCGTTAACATTTATTTGTGATACATAGTTGTACTTCGCTAATCCCTGTGAGTGCGAGCCATAACAGCTACTCATTTTTTTCTTTGTTTGTTCTTTTCAGTACAGGGAAGTCCCATGAACGAGCTCGTGTCGGTTCCGGAGGGTGAGTAAACCTAAGTTGTCACTGTCACGCTGAATACAATATCCCTAGCAGCTTAGTAATCCTTTATCTGACACTTCGCAGGAGTCTCACTAAGTATGCTGGCGCTACCAGTGGGAAGCACGAAAGGTAATTTTGCCATTACCTACGCTAATAATCAATTAGGTTCAGTTAAGTATAACTTTTATTTCATTTTTCTTGAAAGTCACGCACGAAAAATGATGGAAGCCCAAACAAAAATGAAACTGCTTTCACTCGGCGGGCCCACCATACAAGGCATAGAACAAGACAATAGATTGCATTGTATCACGGAAAGAGGCAATATCTGCAATTATGCTGATAATACTTACAGATAGCACAACTTACATTATGTTTTTAGGCAAAATAAGACACACTTGATATGCGCATCACAAGACCATCACAAAGCCACATGTCATTTTTCTGCGATAAACGCACTACATGTACAACTTACAACCTGTGGAGAAAATGAGTGTGAAAGCAAATATCAAACAGATATTATATAGTATATTTATCGAGCAATATCTCAATAGAGTATGTAAACATTATGTCGGGGAAAGCGCAACAGGACACGGTAAATTTATAGATTTACACCCTTTGGGCTCTCAGTTAATGTAGCGTGAAATCCAGCACATTTAGAGCCTTGCACGACGACGCTGTCATCGCCTTGTCCGCAGTTAACGCATCTAATCAAGCTTTATCTTCTTATTATCACAAAAAGCGATTTTTTTCGTTCGAGTACATTGAGACAGGATCTGTCAATATAATGCTTCATCCAATGCTGTGCCAGTGCCACTGCTCAAACAATAATGCTGCCTGTGTAATAGTGGTCTCTAAGTGAAACAAAAGCGATCTCATTGTAAGAAATAGTGACAAGGCATTGCATTATTGCAGTACGCCGAAGCGCCCTCAGCTGCACGGTGGGGCTTCCACAGAGTAAGTATGCCCAACCTTTTAGGTGTTACATTGAGGAAGTAATATATCTGAAGTGTCAATATATGCCTTTTATCCCTATGGCGGAAATCGCGCTAAGGATGGTGGTGCTACCAACGAAAAGAATGAAAGGTGATTACAGTACACACGCAATGATTATGGCAGTGTAATGCGCGCAAATAATAAAAATGTGAGCTGATCCCTCTGTCGGAGAAATCGGTATAACAGGAAAGTAAAACGTGTCTACACCTAAACAGTTGAATGTTTATAGTACATCACTATTAACTTCCCCAATGCTATCAGTGTTTCGCTGGCATGGTTCTGTTGGCAAAGCCTTCCCTCCTGCGACAAAGATGTGAAAAAAAAAAAATGTTTCACTGAGACAATGACATCGCAAGACCTCATTGTCCTGGTGAATCGTATGAAGTTCTCATTGTTACGTCTCGGACAATATTCCCATGCACCATTTTGCGCTCGCCAATTAGCAACTATAAGTGGTGCGTGCTGCCGCATGCAATGCGAGTTACCAAAATGACGGCCTTCAAGTCAGGTCTTGTCTTTGGACCACACTTGGAAATAGTCCTATTTCGCAATAAAGATCTTATGGCGAAGCTAGCGGAACGAGTGCGAAGACTTTTGTTTACTAGGGGTGCTTCAAATCGCATGAAGCGTACATATTTGGTGTGTTCTTCCAAAGTAACCGCGAACCTTTGTGCAGTGCGGTTGGTTTATGTATCATCTTTTCCAAATCGTATGTAACAAGGCATTAAAAATCCTCTTGTTGGCTTCAAGCCTTCACGACAGCCGTCTGTGGCGGCCTAATTTCTTCAAGCCTTCGCTCACAGATTCCGAACATCAGCGAAATTCGCTGAGCTTGCCAATATTTCCTTGCATGAGAGAAGCTGCTGCGAGATATTCCTTCATGCCTTCGACGTGAGCGCGCGATGATCTCTATATAGCTTGGAGCCGCTCCCATTTCTGGTCTTCTGTCCTTTGTAAAGCCCACTGGCGCTCGCTAAACGCATTTCTTACTGCTAGTGTTCATAATAGCGATCCGTGAACAAGATTTCGCGGCTCTATAGAGTTGGTCCAAGGCATTCATCATCGCTGTTCCGGGAACAGATATATCTACGAATGTGCAGTAATTCCATAAGTCCACAGTCAATGGCTTTCGGAAGCTACGCGTACGGGATCAGGCGTTCTCACTATAAGTCGTCACAGCCTTGCAAGACTCCAACTCGTCGTCTTCAGGGCTGCAGTTCATACCACTGTGATATGTGCCCGAGCCTTGGAAGGCTAGGCTTTGCAGGAGAGTTGCCAATGGCAAAATTCGCCATCCTGGCTTTAGAACCTTGAACTTGCGATCGATGGGAGGATGTAGTGGTTAGTCACTCGTACCACTGACTGATCTGGAGCTAGGCTGATGATACGTTCGTACTTGTATATCCAGTCACGGTCGCCCACAGCCGTCCTCGTGAAGCGCGAATAATAACTGAACCAATGTAGAGGGGAGGTTCTCGTCTCGTGCACCCCGAAATTACAGCCGTAGTCGTGTAGCAGGTCTCACGCTATGTGCCTTTATCTCCATGAGAATCCTTGGCGTTACAGCGTATGGCCGTCGTCTCGCAAGGCGAGGGAGCATTTTGCTGAATAAAACGTGTTGACTCCTATCTCGCGAGTTCACAGACGGCGCCCGCAGTCACGTCAGTCTTCGGTACGTCGTATTGGTCTATGTTCCCACCGTAGCTTTAGCGCGGGTTTTTACAACACCAGAATGTTCAGTAAAGGGCAAGCGACTCCTCGTATTTTTCAACGCTAGTCTGCTCAGTGAGTCTGCTCAGCGATAAACTCATTTTAATCAATTTAGGGTTACATACGATTGGCTTTCCTTGATAGGTTGTCTATATCAACGGCTCGTCTACGTCTTTTTGTTCACTCAGTGAGTCTACGACTGTCATGGACGTGCCAAAGATGTCGCCTACCAGGAGCCCTTCGCCAAGACAAATGTCCCGCCACAGCTCGTCTCTGTACCGCCGCAAAACCACGGAAAGCACCACGCTAACCGGAATACGCGGCTGGTGGAGACGGTAAGGTGGACTGGCAGACATAATAACCATCCCAACTTAACATAATAACCATCCCAATTGCAAAAAGCAGCTCCTCCCAGCGCATTTCCAGTGAGTTTCCCGTAGTGGGAGTACTGGAAACACACTGATAACTGGGTGGTGGGCAATGGGGCGCTGGGAGCGGTGGTGTGCGCTGGCAGTGTACTTGGACAGGCGGGCATCACTGTGAAATCACTGGTGCCATGGAGCGGCTCGCTGGAATGCCCAGTACAGTGGGAGCCTGCACGCTGCGGAACACACTGAAAACAGCTGAAGATACGCTTGCGCTGGTTTTGCTGGCCTGCGCTTTGCACTGTGGCCAGTATTTCTTGATTTCGGTAGCTGTGACGACGCTGGCAACATGTAAGTCTTGAGCGCACTTTATTGCAGCAGGATGCAGTATGCCACAATACGTGGCATACGGGTTCTACGAGTATTATGGGCTAGCAGCTGTGAATGCTTACATTTTGAGCAAGTCCCGTGATCAAGTCAGGTTCAGAACAAAGGTTGAAAACTCGAGTTGCTCACTTCGTATAGTACTTGGACAAGGTAAAGGTGGTCTGGTGAACTTACGAGAGCGTTCTTAATACAATGCAAGCTCATTCCAGGGATGTGAAAATCTGATAGGATTCACTTATACTGTCTTAAAGCGAATGAGTCAGTCTGACTGGCACAAGTGACAAATAAACCGAAATCATGAGAGACCGCTTCGTGAAGCAGTGACTAAAAATTGCGATATTCCCGCTGCCTTTAAAAATGGTTTTGACAGTGGTGGTTGTAATAATGATACAAAACCTATAATTATACATAAGAAAGCATGGGGTTTGAGGCGTTTTTGGTAAATGCCATAAATTGTCAAGATATATGAAGGTGCATGGCTCAAAGACATGGCAGCTAGAAAATCGTATGCGTTCATTATCCATCGAAAATCTCTTGTGCCGGAATGCTGAAGAGTTTTAAATTCTTTGCTCTCTCAATGCAGGATGTGGGGAGAGTCGGAAGACAGGTCTCGTGGAGTCAGTTACCTTATTCGAATATACGAGCGGTAAGTACGCGGGCTTTCAGGGCAAAGAAGATTACCATTCGTGCCCATTAGCTTACGTCGGACAAATGTTGCTTCACAACATAACAGGCGCGAAAATATTCACATCCAATGAAGTCCCATTGTTTCTTACAACAGAGCTCGGGTTTTTTGTTCGTCCGAATCGCTGACCACTGTGGATGTTGTCTAGACATTTTTTTTGTTTCTGAGAATTAGGAAGACATCTGTCGTATCAGAGAATATCACCATAGATAGTAGATGGCGTTCCCCGAAGGGTTTTTTTTTTTGTTAAGCTGCATGCTCACGTTTGCAAGGCGCCGCAGTTTCTTGCATAGGCTTGCTACTCAGCAACGATTCGTTTATGAACATGTAATGTTGTATTGATTTTTTAAGAGTTATTGAAAGTAAAAAGCAGTGTAGTCTCAGAGAGGGAAAGGACACCATTCCTTTGAGACAGACGGGGTAAATTTTACCGTATCTACCGGTACCTACACCGCTAACTGTCTTGTAAAAGTTTGAATGCCGGCTTCGGTGACCCTCCGGAAATAGGCTTGTGTAGTTTGAATAATGTACACGAGTGAGACACACATGGAAAGAAAATGGTTGTAACATCTAATACAATCTGACGTCTGTCTAATTGCGTTGTACTTATTTAGTTCGTCTTATGAGCCACAATTATATGGGCGAGTTAAGCCAAACGAATTATTTCACGGAGTCACCGTTCGTGGTATGTGCGAGAAATTCCCTATTTTTGGTGGAGGGATCCTACGATAACATCGGTAGTAACACACATTTTTCCGCGGTCAGAAATCTGCTTACTTTCGATGCTGAGTCGAGCTGAGGTTCCGGTGGGTAATAAGTGAAAAAGAACGTAATCACTTATGCTATGTACAAGCAATAGTAAGGTAAGTGTGGCCATTCTGCCTTCCTTAATTTGGTCACGCAATCTGATGCGAGCCCCGCCGCGGTGTTCCAGTGGCTACGACACTCGGCTGCTAATTCCAAAGCTCGAGGGATTGAATCCCGGCTGCGGCGGCTGCATTTAGACAGAGGCGAGATGTTGGGGCCCGCGATGTCAGTGGAATGCCAGAAGCACAGGTGGTCCAACTTTCCGGAGCCCTCCACTAGGGCGTCTTTCATAATAATAATAGCGTGGTTTGGGACGTAAAACCCCCAATTTATTAACCTAATGCTAAGGAATCGGCCTGGTGGCCCGGTGTCAACCCATCAACGTGATTGACAATGGAAAGAATGTACTCTACAAGCTGACTCCGCCACTTCGCAGCACAGTGCTTGAGACAGCATCGCTTCTTCCCAGTTCATGTTTTCGTTCGCAGGCTTATTACAGCTCACGAGATAGTAAGACACGCACTGTGTTAGTAGGCATAATGAACGTTGATAGGTCCGGCGGGAAAATGAGTGAGCTACTGGCAACGTGTGTCTGCACAGACACACAGGTCCCCTATAAAAGGAAGGGCCTGCCCATGGTAAGGAAACCCGCAGAAGATGAATACATTGGCGCGCATGTGGTGGGCAATCACAAGTCACGACCAATGACTTAAAGGGCAACTCCGGCGATTTTTCAGTGTCCACTGATCGGAATAAAATTTTCAATATATATTCTCCACGGTGCTATAACAATATATGCCAAGCCAGGCGGATGTAGGTGACTTAGTTTTCCTGTAAATGAATTTTAAATTTTTTAGCGGATTCTCAGTTAGGCCACACTGTGTTTTTGACGTCATCACCTCCGCGCTGCCAACCCGAGCCAGCGGGCCTTCAAAAGCAAAACGGCGATACTTGAGCGCTCACATCGTCGCTGTCAAGATCATAAAAGCTGGCATAACTCAATATATTGTCGGATGACCTCGCCACTGGCATCTCTTTGGCGCCAGTTCCATATTTCTGGAAGGTTGTACCGCACATGCTCCACGAAGCGTCTACCCGCTTCGGTTTCGGTTTGAAGACGACGTTCAGTCGCTTATTTAAAACTTTTGGTGCGTTTCTGAGCAAACTGAACCACCCAGGCGGTTATAGGACCATCACTACAATAGGAAAACATTGGTATCACAATATGGTGAAAAAACCACCGGAGTTGCCCTTCAACGCTGCGCTTAATGCGGAAAAGTACGCAACCACTGTACTTTGTCACTAGTAATGTACGGTGTATGCACATGTAAATTTACAAGAGCATAGTGGACAATGGAACGAAAATGAAATGGCCTAAATATAATCTACTTTATATTCAATGTTCAGGTGCGAGAAATCGCTCGCTTTTCCTGTATTACCAGAATAGCTATGTGAAGAAAACGTCACGTTGAGGACCAAGAAGGGGGTGTTGCCATTGTTGATGAGACTAATGGTCACGTGTTTGAGGAGGACTTCGCAGTAAGGGAAGGGCAGGCTGCGCATTATTCAAGGTCGTAACCGCTTCGATAGTTCACGTGATGTCAAGGCCACCCGATACAATCCTACTGAGTGTCCCACTGGTGAGATTTTTTAAAATCATGAACTGAGGCATATAGGTAGTGAATTAGTAAATTACTGGCGCAATGTCGCACACATGCCGTCCGTTGGAGTGGCCCCCAGCAACTTGCTGGTTGCGACATAGTTACAAAATGATCACTGTACGGTTTGGTGTTCGCGCACATCTAAGAGAAATAAATGACCTCACTTGATCAGATTTTAAAAGCAGACAATCAGTGCTGTATCAGAACGACAGAGTGGATACCGAGAAAGGGGAAGCGCAACCGCGGACGGCACAGAGCAAGATGGAAAAATAGTTGCTGGTCCCTCTGTTGGGGCATCGGTGTAACACTGTTCATTGTTACATCGAGGTAAAGTCGCCCATTGCTATCGGTATTTCGCTGGTAGTGCACAGTTTGGCGTCGGCTGCAGTAAATGCCGCGCGACAAAGGTATCAATATATTTTGTTGCGCCACATTGACCCGTCAACGTCGTTGCCAAGCTTGGACGCCTAACGCAGCAGTTTTCTTGTTGCCATCACGCTCAAAGAGTGGTCGGCGGGGAAACGTTACCCACGACGAAAAGTGACCGGTGCTCTACCACTGCGCTATCGGCGCACATAAGCTCGAGGCTGTACGAAAGTGGCTATGTTCTTTGTGTGTGTTTGTGTGTGTGTGGAGGGGGAGGTATAGTTGAGGAAAGGATGCTGTTTTCTGCAGCCCATTTTGAGAGCACAGCTAGGCGTCCGTGGGGGTAGGGGAAATGGAGTGAAAGAGATCGAAAGGAGAGAAGCCGTACTTGAGGGCTCCGGAAATTTTTGCCACCCGGGGTTCTTTAACTTGCACTGTACAAGGGCCTCTAGCATTTTCGCCTCATTCGAAAAAAAAATGACATCGAACTAAAAAAAATAAATCTGAACAGTTATCGGCGCCGCCTCTTACGTTACGGCTCGAACTCCCTGTGTTTTTTTTATGCAATTTAACGGCGTGCCCTGTGGTCGACACGACTCTGCATCGATTAAATGAACCACGTCGCTGCACAAGGCAACCACTGGCTTCACGTACATACGATTTCTCAAAAGTGCTATTCAGCTAATGTGTCAATACTGCGAAAAGAACTTCATGGCTAGTGACCTCGCAGTGATGTTAGCATGCTAAAATTTCGTAGAATAAACCATGGTTTTAAATCTGGCGAACTTTTTAAGCAATAACCCCACGATGGCAATAATTTGAAATTGAGAGTTTAGACAGGAACCGGCAATCTTTTAATTCCTCGTTCGTAATGCGTCGTTTTCCTTGAAAAATAGGCGCCTCACGGCTGTAAAATTTATTTAGTAAGTATTCATCAGCTGCGCTATCTTATTATCCGTGTGCGGACATGTACGGCCAGATTTACATCTTGTCACTTTTCTATTCCTTTATGGGTATCATGTGGGCTGAGGTTTAGCGTCACTGAATTTTTTTCCCATTTTGCGCATTATCAAGCTAAAATTTTCCTGTCTACTGCGCCTCCTGTGATGCTGAATGAGAGATTAAGCTTTAATGGGACTGTCTACCGCACGAAAATATTTCTTGAATAGCGGTGAAAATCTCAAGGTCAGTCCTTACAGTGGAGGGAATGGGGATAATCTTGCGCAATAAAAATGAATAATATTTTAAAGTTGACCTTGGATGTCGTCAGAAAATGAAAGGTGGCACCGTCCTCAGTGATGTGTGCCAAACTCTTGAAAACGTGCCAAACTCGTGAATAAAAAAAAAACGGAGAAAATGCCACGCAGGTTCCTTTTTCTTGCATAAAAGCAGGAATGTATTACTGAAAATTTTAGTTGACCAAAATCTGGTTGCATTGCTTTGCGAAGGAGGCCGTGCTGCATTGTGAGCTCTATTCGTACGCTACATCTTCTCACCTGTAAATAATTACCCCCGCTTGCGCTCGGTTACCGCACCTGCTCTGACTCCGGACAATAACGGACGAGTCTTGCGGCGTGATCGTTGTCAGATAACTGTGCCCTAAATATCGATGCATTCACGTGCTTGATTTGTTCACCCAGTGAGCGCGCCGAGAAAGCATGCCGCATGGTGTACGCCTGCCTGTTCGCGCTGTTCCTGACGCTGTTCGCCTACTTCCTGGCACACATGCTGAGTACGGGCACTATCGTGCGGGTGCGCACCGGGGTGGGACTGGTCAGCGGCGAACTGCACTCGGTGCTGAAGCGTAACGTGTTTTACTACCTCGGCATCCCGTACGCTTCGAAGCCCCCGAGGTTTCAACGTGCAGAACCCCTCGACCGGCTGCAGATCAACCTCATCGTCCCGCAGTTCCCAGGAGTCCGGTGGGCAACCACGAGTGCTTGAATCTCAGAGTGTGCTATACTGTTGTCTATGCAGCTTAAAACGCCAAAGTGCTCGGCCGCAGTAAACACACAGACGCACAGAAACAAAAAAAAATCTATGTTGTTTTGCTGTCTCCAATAACGGGTTATAAATTGTCTTGCTTGCTTCATCAAACTCAAAATACGCCACTTGTGCTTCACTCTAGCACTGCTAGAACATATTGAAGTGGTAACAGGCATTTATCAAAACAACGAGATGGCGTTTTGTGCCATTTATTTTCGGCCGCAACGAAGGAGTGCCACTTTTTTTATTACTGAAGAACTTGAATGGGTTCGCTCACTTTAAATCGATCTGTTTCCTGTAATCGTCGAAAGCCTCGAAAGAAGGTGCTTCGAAAAACATGTCTCGAAAGACGGTGCCTGCCCTCTGAGACAGCATGTAAAATTTCTTACCCAAATGAACCTCATCATATGCCTAAACAATGAAGCGCTTACGCAAATGAATAAGGCAGCAGCGCTTATAGCTCATCTTTATTCTGATGCCGCCTTTTCTACGCCTAAACTACATACAGAAAAAGTTAGCTCATAACTGCCACATGAACATCAACAGCTTAGCCATCCAACGCGCACCATCACGAAAACTCGCAAATAAAGCCATGTTATGTTCTGAAAACATTGGAGTTCCATTTGTCGTCTAATGGACGTGGAAAGGCTGGTGACGATGCTGAAAATAAGACATCTGGAGATCTGGTGTCAGGCACTCCCCTCCAAATGTTAAAGGTATTCTAAAGTGAAACAGGTGAACTGGCTTATAATGATGCTAATTTCAAGATATTATGTTGAATATTAAAAGAGAATGAATTTCGAAGCTTGGGTTTTGAAATTGGCGTCGGGACTTCAGAACCTACAAACGGCAGAAGGCCGATTTTCTTTCTTCGTATTCCCGCCAAATTCCCCATCAAATATTCTAAATGTCCCCGTGTTAACTCCCCGGCTTTGTTGGAACACAACGGAGGTCTTTATTGCCCATAAATACCTATGCAGGCTTTAGCAGACGCCATAAAATCACGAATCTTAGTGCTGGAACGTCCAAGCGCTGTCCCCACCCCGTGTTTCCTAGTCCTCCTCGCAAAATTGGCGTTATTAGTATTGCGAAAAGCTAATATCCTAATATGTGGACGATCATTTTACACTTTAGTGTCCTTTCGATTTCAGTGTCAAGTTAACTGATGACATATCCACATATAAAGTTCCCTGGACATCCAGTAAAACCATGCTCATAACGGTTACTTCGAAACGAGCAGTGCTCAATGAAGTGCCACACTGCGAATGGCAAAAAGAGGCAGAGATAATAGTGTTCCCATTCTCCGAGTTTGTCTCCTCGCTGCCCATCCCTTCCGATGAAGCTCCTTTAACGACGACGAAGAGTTCGGAGCTGAACGCCTAACCGTCTGCGCATCTTTCGATCTTGCACAGGTGCATGCAAGTGGTGGAAAATGGCTCGAACACCACGTGGCCCGAGTCGGACGTGTACGGTGGACTGTCGAAGCCTTGGTACAGCGAAGACTGCCTGTACCTGAACATATGGAGTCCAGCTCCACCATGCGACTACACTAGTGACACGTGTCCCACTCCAGCCCCTGTGGTCGTGGTAATCTTCAGCTTGGGTTTCGCTCGAGGAGGGGCCGACTGGTATGACGGCTCGCTGCTTGCAAGCCTCGGCGGCGTGGTCGTAGTGGCGCCTAATTTCCGGCTGGGACCACTCGCCGTGCCACTGAAAGGTGAAGCGCGTTTATTGACCACCAAGTGTTGCTTCCAAAAGCGCACCTTCTACAGCCGAACCTTTACCGGAAGTCTTACAGGCCCTACCATAAAAAGGCAACTGAACCTGTTGCTCGTTACTCTGTTGAAGAAAAACTGACTATACCTGCTTTAATTACACACACACACACACACACACACACACACACACACACACACACACATATATATATATATATATACATATATATATATATATATATATATATATATATGGTTTGGCGAAGTAGGTAGCTTCGGCTGCCACATGAATGTAAGTATGAGACGTAGCACATCAATAATCTTTCATTTATTCGTCGACGTTTCGGTCAGAGCCTGACGTTTCTCAAGACAATATTTCTTTTTCGGCAATTCGTTTATATAGGCATGGAAGGGCGGAAACTGTTTTACTGAGTGGGGAAAGATGGGAGGATATATATATATATATATATATATGGGATGAAATATATATGGGATACATATATATATACATATACATACACAACACACCAATGGGAGGGAGTAGAGGGAGCGCCTTTGAGTATCCGCACTCAAAGGCGCAATTATACGGTTGCTCCCTCCCATCTCTCCCCACGCAGTAAAACAGTTTCCGCCCTTCCCTGCCTATATAAACGAACGGCCGAAAAAGAAATATTGTAATGAGAAAGGTCAGGCTCTGACCGAAACGTCGACGAATAAATGAAATATTATTGATGTGCTACGTCTCACTTTTATTCATGTGGCAGCCGAAGCTACCTACTTCGCCAAACCATATATATATATATATATATATATATATATATTCGTGATAGCATTTATTAAACAATAACAAAAAGATCTATAAGGAGCGGGTGGAAGATGCTCCTATAGTACAGGGCTACACCGGCTTGAGTGGTTCCAAGTGCGTCATCTAGGAGCGCTAGCTGGATATGCCGATTCTTGCTGGCGAGCCAAGTCTCCCAGTGCTCCCTCGCGGAAAGTACACCGGATTGTATTAGTTTTGGTGTGTTAATGCCGGGTGGCCTGTTTTGGAAATCCCATGCAATCTGGGCCAGAGTTGGCTGACATCCGCACCACGGGCAGCGATCACAGTACATTGTGGGGTAAATGCAATGCTTTGCATAAAGATTCGGATATGGATACGTCGGTATTCCGATCCAGTCGTAAGAGTCCCGCACGGATAGACCTGGTTGCGGTAGACTATTCCATCGCTCGCACCGTTGGTGCTCAAGGATGTCTCGCGGTGAGAAGAGGTTTTCATCAGAGTGGTGGGCCGCTCAGTTGAAAAGAGCACGAGCTGCGCCGTCCGCTCTGTCATTGCACACGAGTCCTGTGCGAGCCCGGCTCCCGACGATCGAATGGGTCCGCGTTAGGTTTGGTCCTAACAGATGAATGGTGCTGTGTGGTAACCTTCCATTGAGGATTAGTCTATATGAGACTTGTGAATCTGTAAGAATTATGGACGATTGTCCCAGGACGTCCTTAGTGTTTATAGCTTGGGCGATAGCAGACGCTTCTGCAGTATTCGCAAGATACGACTGGAGCCGTGGCGCAAGTCACAAGCCCTTGACCTGCGGCAGTTCCTCTCTGCTGCAAGGGCGCACTTTGGGAGTAATCCGGATACAGCCTAAGCTGATGTCACTCGGTGCGCGTAGCCACCAGCACGCCCCTGCGGTAGTGAAATGGCGATGTTTCAATTTGGCGTAACCGAAAAGTAAGGCTGGTTGCCTGTGATGTAACTGCATGGTAAGATATTCATTCAGCGCGCCTTCACTGCAGGAATTCACCATATAAATATTATAAAGTATTTGAAGTAATTTAACGAGACTACTTTGCACAAATGTGCCCGAACTCAGCAATATTATAGTAATTAGAGTGGCGTAAGTTTGCCTGCAGAAAGAGACACAAGACAAAACACAGCCGGGCACTTCCAAAGGTTGAGGAACTTAGCTCCCGTGTTGTCATCTCGTTTCTTCTTCCTTCGTACCTGTTTTTTTTTTTTAGCGGTGCACATGCCGTATAGTCTATCGAGAGTATCGGAGAATCGGAGAATTTCCGATGGTCACGTTGCTTCTCTGTTGCCCGCATCGCATTTGGAATTTTCGCAAGAAAATAAGGAAGTATGAAGTAGAAAGTGAACCATTCTGTGTATACAGCTGGTGGAATTCGTGCTGTAGGGGGTCGTGGTGTAGCATTTCGCTGATCTTTAGATGCGAAGCAGGTAATGGTCGGGGCTATGTTACTCCCTCCCTCCATCTATCCATCCGCCGAGTGGCGTCCACACCCGCACTGCGCATGCGCATCCTCCTTCCCCTCCTCTCCTTGTCTCATCTGCTCTCCTCTCGGCACTCCTCCTCTCCTCTCCGAACGGCATGCATTGACTATGGAAACGCTCTTTCTTCGATGAACGCTCTACAAGCTCGCAAGGAATGAGAACGCGCCCTCGCCCGCGATAGACAACGCTGACGCAGGCAACGTCTGCTAGCGTCAAACCGATGCAAACGCGACACCCAGTCAAACCGATGGAAACGCGGTGTGCACCCCCGGTGCTGCTTCGCACTGGGTCATGGTCCCCTTTAGCGGGAGATGGTGTAATTTTATTTTGCCAGGGGATGCTATACGTGCGGAATCAAGGTATATTTACATTTGCCACATTCCTGGCAGGATACAAAATAAAAAAGGAACACTTCGAATTGTGTTTTACAAGGAGCGCGCATGCGGACATACGCTCCACTGAAAAGAAATTACCCATATAAGGTCGCTGGTAAAACTGGAATTCTACGATTCCTCTATACTTGGTTAGTGTGAAGGGTATATACAAGGCTGTTTGATGAAAACCACAAGCATTATTAAGATCAGTGTCACAGTTATGCAGATTTGTTACGTATTGTAGTACATCGCCCATTCTTTTCTTTTCGTTCTAACGGTAATTGCTATAACTTGCAACAGTCAACACCACGTGGATACCCTGCCCCGCTTCGGCGCTAAGCTTGCGAAAAATTCCGGTATAGCAACTCGGTAGTGCATTATTTGTCAATACCGAAAAAAGAAGCGCAGATTTCGCTAGGTCGCGCAAGACCAGATCACAGCGAAGCTGTCCGTTAGTTTACTGGGATAGCTCACTTCATAGTCCTGTATATTGTGACTGGAACATGGCACGTGACGTTGCGTTAAGTGATTTCCGCGGGAGTATATCCCGTGACATTTACTACATGGTTTTAGGGGGAGCATGTCACGTTATCACCGAAAATCATGCAACGCAGTCTCACGTGAAATGTTCTCGCCAAAATTCCGTAACGCAGTGTCACGTGACAGGTTTCCGCCAAAATTACGCAACAAAATGTCACGTGACATATGCTTGTACGAATCGCGTAACGATATGTTACGTGACGTGTTTCTGCCAACACCACATAGCGAAATGTCACGTGTAAGGTTCGCCAAAATCACGTAACTCAATGTCACGAGGTATTGCATGACGCCTCATAAATTACAGCTAGCTTAAACAGCTTTGCTGTTAAAACTGTTGCGCCAGAGTTTTACGATTAGCTTAAGCTCCTTCACTGCTAAGAAAATATGAAGTTGGGAAGAATTCTGAAAATACGGCCCTGGTCTATATGGTTTGTCTATATGAAGTGGCGCAAATCGAAGTGATTCAAAGACACTGAAGACGAGTACGACGGAACGCGCTCGTTCTCCTTTTTGCCATGTTTTCGTTAACGTTTCAGTTAATGTTTATGGTGGATCTTCTTGCACTGCTCAGTGCTTGTCCCAAATGAGACGCGATTCCATGTTTATTGTCCTTTGCAGAGGACCAGCCGCAAAATGTGCCACTGCTGTCGCTGGAAGACCAGATGCTTGCCATACAGTGGACGCAGCACAACATCAAGTACTTTGGCGGCAATTCGAGCCAGATTACCCTGATGGGCGCTGGAGGTGGAGCGTGGACTGTTGGCGAGATGGTTCTTTCCAACCGCGGTAACGTTCGCGACATCGTAAAGCGTGTCATACTTCACGGTGGCTCGCCGTTGCAAAGGTGAGACTTTCAGTCGGAACTTACCACTTGTGTAAACGTGATAGACCAATTCTACGACACTTGCTCTCCAGACGTACTGACACATTTTTTTAAACAGGAGCGTTGTTGTGGTTCTTATTGCCAGTGACAGTTTTACGTACACGCTGAGCAGTAATACGGCCTCTTTTTGCAACACCGTATCGATAACAAGTCGCAAACTGCTTAAGCACAAAACCATGAAATAAATGTTAAAGAAAAGTTTAAGCAAGGTTGCTAGTTCATCGTAAGTAAAATTGCATGGCGTAAACGAGAGGAAGGAACCGAAAGAAACAGAACACAAGCGTTTTTGTAGTGTTTCGTTTAAGCATGAAATGCATGCAGCTGCCGCTGCAGTTCAGCATCCGGGCACCAGCCAAATGTTGAAACCAATCGGACTTTGTCGCTGAGCCTTGATACAAGAATGCGCTATATACTCCTAGTATTAGCCAAATAACTAGGTTGAAAATATTGCTTGCGTATTGTCCTTAATGTTGCTTAACAATGTCACTGAAGCAGTAAATTCGAGCCCGCCGAAGTTTTATTTGCCATTTCCTACGGTCAATATCTCGCCCTCCTCGTCATCGTATTCGAATCCTCCTCTCCCTTGATGCGGTCCCCCTCCTCTACATAGTTCTCTCCACCGTGAACGTCGTTGTCGTCATGACCACCGCTGTCGTCATCACAGTCTCTCTTTTGGGGGGACTCATCCTTTTTTTGTTTAGACATCTGGTCCATCTTCTGAACATTCTTTAGATCCTAACCTTTGGATAGCTCCGCCGAGGCTGGCCTCCGCGCATATATCTTCATCTCGTCACTGGCTCTTTTTCTTTTCGTTGGCCGAGGTGTGTCCATCATCAGTGCTGAGCTCATGGCTTTTGCTGTGCAAACCTATAGGGACAGCCGATGCAGCCACTCGCCTTCGCCGCTCGTTGACTGCCTGCGATGACTCGGCATCTCGCATGTTTGGAAACTACACTGCTTGGGTGGTGGTCACTTGGGGGCTGCGAGTTATGGCACGTGCGAAGCGGCTTGTCCCTCGCAAACGGTACCCCCGCAATGTGTCCGGGGCCCCACGTTGTAGGCGCCATTGTGGGAGAAGGCCGCGTCCACGTAGTCCAGGCAGAACAGTCCTAAGTTCCCTAGCTTTTTATCGAGGGGCTTAAATCCTAACAAGGCCGCAGCACCAGTCGCTCCCTGCAGCGTCCTGCCAGCTTCCGGTCAAGCGCTACGCTCCGGACTGGCACAAGCTCGAACTACGCACAACGCGCGCACAGTTCCTCGTCGGCTCCACCTATTGGCGTCCCTCTGGCGGAGATCCCCACAAGCCAAATTACAGTCTAAGCTGCGCAGGTTTCAGTTAGATATGCGTAGGTTTCAGTTAGATAGAGGCAAAGTTAGGTGGCGAAGAATTTTTCAAGGATTTCAATATGCGCAATTTCATTTTGTTCATTAGAGCATCAGAACAATGCCGAAGGGATTGTGTAGTCCAGTGGCTCGAGAAGCAGTGGTTGGTCGGGATGATTATTTCCGGCATGAACGCCTATGTTGACGACGGATTTTCTGCGACGCAAGCTGCTTAACGCTGTGGCATTAAAATGTATGCGGCTTGCTTGAGTGTCAACCACCACCACCACCCCCATCATCATCATCATCATCATCATCATCATCATCATCATCGTCGTCGTCGTCGTCGTCGTCGTCGTCATCATCATCATCATCATTAGCCTGTGTACACCCACTGCAGGGCAAAGGCATCTCACATAGGTCGCCAATTATCCCGGTCCTGTGCTAACTGCGCCAAATTTATTCCCGCGTACTCCTTGATCTCATCTGCATACCTAACTTTCTGCCTCCCCCCTGCCACGCTTGCCTTCTCTAGGAATCCACTCTGTTACCCTAATGACCAACGGTTGCCTTGTCTTCGCATTACATGGTCCGCTGACGTCCATTTTTCTTAATTTCCGTTAATATGCCCTTAACACGCAACCGTTCCCTAACCCACTTTACTTTCTTTGTCCCTAGTTCTTACACCGACCATTTTCCGTTCAATTGCTCGCTGTGCCGTCCTCAGTTTCAGATGAACCCTCTTAGCCTCCCAGTTTCTGCCCCGTACGTGAGTACTGGTAAGATGCCGCTGTTGTACACGTTCCCCTTCAGAGACAATGGTAAGCTACCATTCATTATCTGACAATGCTTGCCGAACGCACTCCACCCCCTTCTTATCCTCCTAATTATTTTAGTCTCATGGTTCGGCTCAGGGGTTCGGGCTACCTGGAGTAGGTATACGTATTCGTTAACCACTTCCAGTGCCTCGTCACCTATCTCAAATCGCTGTGCTCTCCCAAGGCTAGTGCACATTAGTTTGCTGCATATTAATTTTCGGGCCTACCATTCTACTTAGCTTGTTTAGGTCGGCAGTCATGGTTTGTAATTGGTCGCCCTAGTTACTTTGCAAGGCAATGTCATCAGCAAATTTGAGGTTACTGAGGGATTCTCCATTAACCCTTGCACTCACCTGTTCCCAATCCATCTAGTACACGCGCTGCAAATAATATTGGAGAGACTGTATCCCCTTGTCTCACGTCCCTCGATCGTTATCGGTATTTTACTGGTCTCCTTATGGAGGACTATGATAACTGTGGAATTGGTGTACATATGTTGCAGTATTCTAACGTAATGCTTGCCAATGCCCTGATTGCGCAATGCCTGCATGACTGCTCAGGTATCGACCGAGTCGAATGCTTTCTTGTAATCTATCAAAGCTATGTATAGGCTTGTTTAAAGTCCACGCATTTTTTGTATCACCTAATTGATATAGTTTGAATACTGTACGAAAGCATGCTTGCTCATTAGATTGACTGAAATCTAAGGTGGCACGAATTCTGTTAGCGAATACCTTGGTAAATACCTTGTAGATGACTGACAGTAAGCTAATCCGCCTGTAATTTTTGAAGTCCTTTGTGTCGCATTTCCTATGGATTAGGATGATATTCGAGTTCTTCCAAGAGCCCGGTACGCTCGCAGTCATTAGGAATTGCGTATGCAGGCTGCCAGCTTTTCCAGTATAATCTGCCCACCATCCTTTAAGAGATCTGCTGTTATCTGATCCCCACCGGGTGTCTTTCCCGCTTGCATCTCCTTCAATGCTTTCATTACTTCGTCTGTCATTACTGGTATAATCTCGGTAATTGCCTTTTCTATGGAATAAATTCTCTTACTTGCAGTCAAAGTTTAACTTTGCTGGTAAAGAACTGAAAATTGTTGATGAAAATAAATTACTAAACGTTATTTTTTGTTCGCACCCAGCTTGGGACAAGCACCTTGAAAAGATCTCCGAAAAACTGTGTGCTATCTGAAGTATTCTGTCTAGATGTCGCCATCTTCTTCCGTCGAAAGCAAAACCTAACATATATTACGCATTATTTTCTTCCCATTCAAGTTATGGTAGCTTACTTTCTGCAACTACTGGAAAGACGAATATTATGAAAATATTTTCCTTGTAAAAATAGATGATTCGGTACATTGACAATATGGGTTTTCCGGAGACAACCAGGGTAGCCTGCCGGTATCAGCACTGGCTAACCACCCTGTTTCTCCTCCTTTCCTCTTCGTCCTCCTTCCGGAGACAACGCGGCCAGCTTTTCTAAAGCATAATACAATTAAAACATGATATTTTGACATTTTTCGCTTGCTTCATTCGTTTTTATTTTCCAAATACTGCCTTCAAAATTTTTCTTCCGTGTACTACATCTCTGCACCTAGTGTCCTTTCCGCCAATACCAGAAATAGTGATATGTGGTATGCTCCACGGTTTCGTAATACCTTTAGGCTACGATCCTTACAGCGTAATAGTGCCACACATCTTAAATACATATCAAGGTATCACGGGTTTTTCACCAACGGAACTTCGGATACATTTTGTAAACATCTAATGATTTACCGCATATTATTCCTTTATGTTTTATTTATGAGAGCCGAAAGTGTATGATTGAACCCTTGCAACAAGTGCATATATTTCTTCTTGCACATCCGAACACATTTTCATTATTTATTTACATAATTTTGATCGCGCTTTGTGCATTTGTGTTAATAGTTATTTTATATTGACCTTCTAACAATGGTACTACTTTTCATACAACCGCCGCGTATGGCTTGTGTTGGACCATCGGCCCAGTCATAGCGTAATTACAACAGCGTTTCGCCGGTAGCATCCCCCATAACCCTTGTATTTCTGGAAATAATTATTGCATTATAACTACTTCCCCCTTCAAAATTGTCCTAGTAGTCGCGGCTACTGCAGAGATATCTGCGGAACTCCTCGGCTATTGTAACTATTTCATCCCTATACGCGATGACGTTGCCTTGCTTGTCTCTTAATGCATACGTCTTTTAGGCAATGCCAAGACGTCTCTTCACCAATTTCAGGATCCCTCCGTTCTTTAGAGCATGCTCAATGCTCTCCATATTATGCTTTCGCATCTCGGCTGTTTTACGCTTATTAATTAACTCCGAAAGCGCTGCTAGTTATATTCTGTGAGTGGCCTTGCCATTTTCTAATCAAGTCTCTCGTCTCCTTGGAAAGTTTGTTAGTAATCTGTCCACCGATCTTCCCTCCTACTTCTTTTGCACATTCCGTGACAATGCATGTGAGATTATCGACGATTTCCTGAACGCAAATGTCTGCTTGCTCTGTTAGAGCTGAATATCTGTTTAGCAGCGCTATCCTGAATTCTTTGACTTTCCGTCTTACTGTTAGCTCACTGATCGGTTGATCGGTTTCTTACGTATTAGCTTATTGCGGTTCGTCCTCAAGTCTAGCCCAATTCGAGATCTCAGCATCCTGTGGTCACTGCACCTAGCTCTGCCCAGCACTTCCACATCCTGCACGACGCCAGGTTCATCCCATAGTATGAAGTCTATTTCATTTTTCTGCTCACTATTCGGGCTTCTCAACGTCCACTTTAGATTCTCCCGTTTACGAAAGAAGGTATTCATGATTCGCAGGTTATTCCATTCTGCGAACTCTGATAATAAGTCCCCTCTCTCATTCTTACAACCCACATCATAGTTCAAGACTGCTTTGTCTTCAGCCTGCTTCATGCCAACCTTGCGCCAAGTAACCCTCGGCCTTCAGTTCCCAGTGGCTGCAAAGCAACTGACCATGGCGGCGGTCAGACCTGTGACGCAGGAAACGGTGCTAAGAATCTCTGGATCCGGGCAGGCCGCCACTGGAACCTCACCCTGGCAACGTAACGCGACAACTTTATATAGCGATGGGCCTCTAGAGGTACAGTTTGAAGAATTAGCGCGCATTACATGGGACGTTATAGGGCTCAGCGCGGTGAGGAGGACGGGGGAAGCATTTACAGTGCTGAAAATGGGCACGTCCTATGTTACCGGGGTCTAGTGGGCAAAAGAGAACAAGGAGTGGGATTTCTGCTCAACAAAAGCATTGCCGGCAACGTAGATGGACACTATAGCATTAACGAGACGGTAGCCGGTCATTAATTAGGCTTAATAAAAAGTACACATTGAAGGTTGTACAAGGCTATGTACGCTCATTCAGTTATGACGACCAGCTCGTTGAATGCTTCTATGAAGATGTAGAATCGGCAACGGCTAAAACGAATGGCGATAAACCATTGTTATCGGAGACTTCAATACTAAGGGTTATTTGTTAGATAGACATATGGCAAATGAGATCTGTGTAAACCCGCATAGCGTGTTTGGATTTTCTTGTAGCCTTGTGCTACAAGCGGGTAGATGCTAATTTTTCCTCTCACGTTTGTGGCCACCTTGCGGGTTTCCGCAGAACTCATTTGCCATATCCACACCCATGTGCTTTCGATTTGGCGATGATTTCACTCTCGCGCCGTCAATCGCTAGCCTCGTGCTTAGCTCATTTGGCAGAGCGAGCGCCCTGGACAGACGTTCGTACCGGCTTCTAACCCCGGACCCGGACGTATGGCAGCTAAGAAGTTTTCATTTCTGACTAATCCGCGTGGATTTCGTCGTAGCCTTGTGCTGCAAGCGGTTGGATATCAATTTTACCGTTCAAAAGATACAATACCTTGCACACAAAATATCATATAAGTTGAGTATTTTATGAAAACATGTAGCTTGTGCACTAAACAAAAGAAAACGCTTCACCGATCGAAGAAAAATTGTGTGCTGTTATCACTTTGCTGTTAGCGTGCGAGCATAGACACTTCGGGGTACCAGTGCATTAAAGCAGCTGTAAAATTAAGGTGCTTAACAGGGCCGCCCTGTTTTATTATTACGTTATTATGTCAGCCACGCTTAATACTTGTACTCAGTCGAGCGGAAGAACACGCATAAGCTGGAACAGTTCTTTTATGGCAAGCGTCCTCTTTTAAACGTAATAACTCGCGTTGTCCTGTTTTTGTGAACGGCTAATATGTTTCGGAATATATTTTATATGTGCTACCCCACGACGCCATGTTCTGGCATGCACAAATGCGAAATATGGAATGCGCAAAAGCGCTGGGCGCTAACTTCGACATGTCTTCCACGAAACCGTACTCTCAGCTTCACTCATGTCTCATCTATTTGTGATTACAGATTAACATCTGCATCAAACACGAGTCCCTAAACTATTTAAGCGTGGCAACTCACTACAGCAGTGCGGCCTCTAAAAGTAAAGTAAGCCTCACGAAATAGAGTTGGTGCTTCCTCGCGGAGAAAACCACGGATTTAGTTTTAGCTGCATTGATATTTAGGAGTTGTCGACTAAGCCATTGAAAAAATCTTATAGCTCGTCATTTATTTTTTCGTGCAACTGATTTAGCCTGTCGGCAAGGAAAAATTTCGATTCTGCCCCCACATGTTGGGGGCACACATAACGCGCGTTTCTGGTCACTTGCTAGAGCGCGTTACGAGGCAGCGGGTGAGGAATATGTAGGGGATGGAAGCCACAAAAAAAAAAAAGGCAGAACTACGACACAGTTATGACGAGCAGTGTGTACTTGACCAAAGAAACGTAGAAATTTCTTCCTAGGTGGCTGTCGCTTGACGGAGATAATTTTGTTCTCTTCACAAGAAGAGTATGGAAAAAACGTTTTACGATTGCTGTGAGGTATCGTTCGCGCTGTAGACGTTCCTTGAAGATCAGTCAAACAACAGCTAGATTACTCTATTATTAAAGAAACATACTTCACTGTAGCACTTAAAATGCCGTGTTTTACAGCGAAGAAGGCAACATGTGAGCTTACATACCAGGATGGAGTAGGACCAGCGCACAACTTTCAGCCGACGTCTATGTGCAAACAAAATCCCTCTAGTCATTCGTGCTCATGCTCTGTTCGAGATCTGTATGCGACCGACGGCTTCGCTAAAACCGCAGCCAGCGTAGTGTTTTTGCTGCGTCCGCCTTGCGTTGGTTCTCGCATGTTCTCACCCTGATTGAGCTGACGTACGCCCATAGTTCACTAGTCGCGGGTAATTCTCATAAGTTCGTAGTTGCGCGCCTCTGCATACACGTCAACTGGCACCTCTTCTGGAGAATTAAGCTATCCTGAATAACGCACTGATGAGGCTTGGACCAGGCTTCTTTTCCTTGTCGGGTAGAGTGAGCGTATGCATTGACTCAAGGTACGCTTGCTATTTCAATCAAAGCATCGTCGGATTTATTTTTCTTTATGTATTGTTGCCTGCGGGTGTGTACAACATTATGCTTAACATTGAGAAAACTGAACATTTCGCTTACAGTTGCTGAAAAATTTTCAATCGTGACACTATTTTAGTTCAAACATTTCAGGAGATGTTGGCGGGCGTCATTGCTGATAGCCAAACGCGTGACGCTTCTCTCTTATTGGTCGCAAGAAGGCTAATGCTGGTCATTGACATGCCATTCAAGGTATGCTCCGTTTCGGGCCTACCTCGTGGAGAAGGCAATTGGATGCGGCCCAGCATCGAGCGAATGCCTGGACGTTGCTGACATTTCCCAGCTGGCCGGCCTTGCTTCACAGCGTGTGCTCGGACCATCGGCGACACTTGTGGTGGCGGAAGGCAGGCAAGACCACGGCATCGACGTGCTTGTGGGCTACGTCCCTGGACAAGGCAGAAGGCTCGCTTTGGACATTCTCCTTGATATTGCGAACGAGCTCAGCAGTAATGCCTCGGATGTACGTGCTCTACTATCATGAAAATAACAATAAATATATAAACAAATGAATATTCTTAGGTAACACGTTCCAGGGACAGGCAGTGCAGTTTGACCAAGTCAGCATAGATTCAGGAACATTTTAAACGACCAATGAATTGGCGTTGCGCTACACTAAAAGGCATCGTGCGCGCACTACTGCAAAGCCGCAATGCCGGATGTCCGTTAGACTGCTGTACTTGGTAATTACGAATTAATGGAGGTGTGATAACAAAATACCCGGTGCGTTCTCCACGTACGTGTTCCCTCTACGTTGCTTAAAAAATCAAGACAAGGCGAGAAGTAGGGCTTCCTCAAAACCTAGCCAACGTCAACCACCCGACAGATCAGTCAAGAAGCGGAGCCTGAACAGGATGCAGTGCTAGCAAGAACCCTTAAGGAATTCTCACTGGGGGACATTTACTGCCATGAGCGCCCGCTGCATTAGTTTTTACACATTCGCCCCAGTACAGGCATTTCTTCATCGGTTCTCCAATGGCTGGCATTTACTCAGTGTAACTCATCTTCACGCAGGAAGAGACACTTGCAAAAGTTCAGGAATACCTCAACTTCACGAGCCTAACAGCGATCTTCTACAAGCTGCGCAGTAGCAGTGCCTCTCCCATCGATGTTTGGCCAAGATTTCTGGAATATCTCCTGATCAGCTGCCCTATAGAGCTCATCAGCGATCTCTACCAAGCAATCTACGCGAGGACGTACGGCTTTGTTTACGAACAAGAGGTGGGTTGCTGTTCTAGTTCGCTTCAGCATGTGGGCAAGACTGGGGAGGAGTGACGTGGAGATCTTACTGAAAAGGGGTCCGAAACTCGCCTAAGCTAGCGGGCGGCCCTCACAATGTTTAGTCCCGCAAGGGCATGTACAATAAAAATTATGGAACGGGGGAGGGGTTTAAGGAGGAAGTGTGAGCTAATGTTTACACTTATTAGCATTAAGGGTTTCCTCATGCATGATATAGGGGTAATTTCTGGAAGGCCTTCGGCGTGACGATTGGGGAATATATCCGTACCGGTTTACGTATGGAGTGCAGTCTGGATGCCTATTCTGGTGGGACAACAAACGTCATATTTGGGGCGGGCCGCCGGCTCTAGATCTTCAGGCCACGTGCTGGCGACCCCTGTTGTAAAATACGCGATATAGAACGAAGAGCTGCGGGTAAAGATACTACAATACAATAGAGTGTATCACGTACAGGAGGACCTGGGTCGCTTCTTCGAATATCATTTTACGCTATGGTTATGTGCTGAAGGATCTTGTGACAGTTTTTTTTTGGCACGTAGGGGAGAGCGAAATTTTAGCACTTCACTCCCTAGGGTTTGAACGCATACAGTCTTAATGGTTGGTTATTTAGCCAGAATGCACGGCCACATTTAGGCTGCCATTTTTCTAAAAAAATGGCATGAGGGGCCTTCCTTCACGGCAACGAAAACATTCAGAAGTGAGCCTCCGTGAACCAAGTGCTGACTAAACAGTGATATTTTCGGCACTGTGCCGGGAAATACATTAAATTTCTGGATCCGCATAACATTTCGTTACTGCAAGTGAATAGTATTTTTTTTTCATGTATATGAAGCAATGGACTTCTGTGTTCGCTCACTGAGCGTATAACATCATTTTAGATACAGACTAGCCATGGGTCAAAACGCGACATCGTTCATGCTCCATGAACTAGATGAATCATAATGCTTCTGTTACAGACGCTTTAGCTCTAGGTGTATTTTCGTGCACATTGGGATAGCCTGAACCACACATGGGATGGCCAAACAATGTCAGCTGCGTGAAGGAAAGATGAAACAGACGCTCGAGGTCGTAAAGAAACGCACGACCTCTATCCACGCTGCCGCAAAGCGCATTAATGTTACACAAGCCATTCCACAGATGAGCAACAAAAAATGAAAGCAAATGAAGGCCTCGAGCTGTAAAACCACTTCTTGAGGCCCTCGCTTTTGACACCTTTTGTCATCGAAAGCATAGCTCCTTGTGGAGGATATTCTATGGAGCAAGCAATTTCACTTTACCTGTCAGTGATGTCAGAACTCTTGTCTACAAATAGTGCGAGTTAAAGGACATCGACCATCTGCTTAAATGTGAAAAAGTGATGGCTGTCTCAGGCTGAGCAAGTCTGCGCTACGAACTACAGACTGAATTCATGGATACAGGATGCGTTTACGATGCGCCGCGAACGCTCAACACAGTCACCATATGACACGATATCAGCCCGCCTTGAGATAGGCGCATCTATGGTGAAACTAGCGGAGGCATCCGAAATCTTAGTATTCCATTGCTATCGCATAGCAGTATACGTACTTGTTGCGTAGAAGGAATCAGGAGAAAGTAAGTCAACAACAAAGAATAGGGAAATCCAAGAGGCTCGCTTCTCTCTTTTTTGTTTCTGTATCCTTTGCAAAGGCACATTGTAAATACACGTAACTCCCATGCTTATGGATGTGTTTACGAAATCATGAGTAAAAGATCATAAAGTATGCTATGTATTATAAATAATATACGTATATTGTTGCCTAAGCAACGGGTGCGTTAGAAACACTCTGCCAAATATGAGTAAACAGGCTGCGTGATTATGCGACTTGGGAAGATGGACTACACCGGGCAAACCTTCTCTTACAGCCCGTTTATCTATAGTTGTTCAAAACAACGTAACAATTGCTTCGTAGAAAACATTGATCATGTTGTATTTCCTGTTGTCAGTATTGTCAACTTTTATACGTGACATACGCTTGTGGTAGTCTGCGCGCTTATTACTAACTGTTCGAATGGCGCAGAGACAGAGGGAAAAAAAGGATGCTTTGCAAAGAGCTCGGCTTTCATGAAGCTTCAACTGTATGAAAGAACGCGATCTGGAGCTAATACACAAAGCAGAAACACACTGGGCAGAAGAAAGTGCAGCTGTGCGTTACTTTTTCAAAGATCCTTTGTGGACGAAACCGGGACGCACGCTTTGAGGGAAGAACGATAATCATTAACCGCAGTACTTAACGGTCGTGCCCACACCCTTCTAAAGAGTACAACGCTATTCTTGATATTAGGCGTGTTCAGCCATACTTGGTGTGTTCGTTAATCTGTCACGGCAATGGTAGCAGCGGCAGGAGTCAGCATAAATGCAGGAAGACGAGAACAAGGAAAATGCAAGCGATTAAAATGCCCCCATCATAGCACTATGAAAGATTCCACTGTTTCTAAAACGTTTGACGCGGATTACAGTAGCTTTCTCGTAAATTTTCGGTGGGTGTTGCAGTGCTTGTCTACTTGTATCGCATGCTCCGAAGACTCGTTACCCAGACGGTGTGGGAGGGGCACCCTTTCCCGATGTGGACATGGTGTTTGGAGTACCACTGGTATCCTCGGCCCCAGCCTATCCCGAGCACATGAAAGAAACAAGCCTTAAGTTTATAAATGTGTGGTCTACATTTATAAAGAAAGGGTACGTTCTTTATCATTTTGATTGCTTTATTCATATCTTTGGAAGCATATGCGCTTAAAAATGAAACTACTGTAGCAGTATTGTATGCAACTGATCGACGCGTCTGTCAAATGCCTACGCGTAACAACATTCGCTCTTTTCTCAAATAGTGACTGTCATAAGCTCTATCCGGTGATTTCCATTGCGTCTCTTTTATTTTCATACCTTACTCTGTCCGATCATGCACAGAGTTGCACCTGCATTGGTTAACATTAGTATGCCAAAATAAGTGTGGACAGTCCGATCCTTATCAAGGGATGATGCTTTAAAGCGACCGACTACCAGGCCGGGAAGCTTTTTAAATGCGAAGCATTTCTCAGGGAACTTCGGCGCCTTTGAGCGTACCTATCTATCTATCTATCTATCTATCTATCTATCTATCTATCTATCTATCTATCTATCTATCTATCTATCTATCTATCTATCTATCTATCTATCTATCCGCCTACGACTTTGTGCTCTCCTGGCCGTTTCGTTAATGGGACGTATACGAAAATTCGTACACTAAATTACTGCATAACGAACATTAACGGCAGGTCGTAACACGAAAATCGTGACATGCATGTCATGAGCGGCATGATTTACATGCCATGTTCTTGGTGCTGTCGTAGCGGTCTCGAATTAATGGAATATGAAAATTGGTATGGCACAACATGACTGCCTGACGAACGTAAATGACAGGTCATAACATGAAAATCGCGACATGCAGGTCATGAGTGGCATGGTTTACATGCCACAGTCTTGGTGCTCTTGCGGCCGTTTCGTTAACTTCGTATGTACCAAAATCGGTATGGCGAGACAACAATGCAGATAGATTTTACGTTCCTGATGCGTGCTTCGCATTTCCTTGATGCGCACTGCACGTGGGATCTACCAATTTTTTTCGGTTGTGGTGGAAATGAGAAGACACAAGCCGGAGGGGTTACCACTGGAAGCTTTTAGACTTCGAATGGTATAATTGCGCTATTGCGATAAATAACAGCCAACCGATGGAGGACAGAGTGCCTCTAACTTTGCCAGATTGAGCGGCTGCAAATAGAGCGTCATAGTAATGCATTTGTAGAACAGGCTTAGTCTCGTTTGTGCGTAAGGCACCGATTAGAGATTGCAGAAACACAGCAATTGGAAAATTTGATCGGATGTCATGCCTTCAGATTAACCCCGTCATATATATGGAAAAAAAACTACGCCTTTGCACACAAAAAAAGCTCCGCGCATCGCAACTTTTGTAGCACGCATTGACTACATAAACGTTATGATTTCCACAAAACGAGCCAAAAGAAATAATTATGTCGCTTTTAGCGTAATCAAGAATCACCTTCACTTAGCCTTATTAAGACGAGGTCAAAATGATCAGCAGCATTGAATAAGTATTTTTCTGGTGCCTGCAACAGTGCATCCAAAGTTGTCTTAATCAATGACTGATAGCTTCACCACATCATGCAGCTCTGGCACCATATTACCGCTTCACCACTACATCAGCTAAGGTTTCACCACATACTAGTACTGAATCGGGAGAATTTTGTGGAAAAATATTACAGACGGGTTCAATAAATATTATGCAACTGAGAGGAGGGGAAATGGTGATCCTGTACCAGATAATAGCTAAATATATATATGTTATCGGATAAAGCACCTTGATTTCTTACTCAGGAGGCTGCCAAGCGTAGACGGAAACCCTTGGCCTGTGATGATCGAGAACACCCGTTGGACGGCAGTCTCCGTCGTCATCAAAGATGGTATGAAGCTATCTGCTCCCGCAAGGTCCGTCCACAAGACATGTGAAGACATCGACAACATTCTCCTGGGGGTTGTCAATCACCCAGACGCTGATTCGAGCGAGTTCGCCACGGATGCAGGCTACTATTAGAACGAACACTTGCTGTTATCTCGTAACGGTGGTTGTTCACAAACGCCACCTTGTCACGCGATGAATATTTTATAAGCTCCATCTCTCATCTTGTCAAAACATGTTGAAGTTCACAGTGACAGCCGATTCGACTTCATTTAGAGTTGATAAGTTCCCGATGTCACAAAATATGTTTAGGTGGCACTGTATGGTCCACTCTGATTGGTAAGGTATCAATAAAGCCATTGTAATTTTTAACGATGAGTGTAACTGACATGAAGGACAGGAACTGAGTGCACGCAGTGCAAGAAACGAACACCTATACTCAAAGGCTTAGGGAAAGGTATCGTAAATAAAACAGTGAACAAATAAAGGAGTCTACCTGAAATATTGTCTCTCAGAAATTATCAGCCCTAATATTATTACCGACGTATTTTGTTTTGCCACGAGGACAACCTACGCATATGATTTAGCTGTAGAGTTTCACAAGAGCAGCTCTAAATTGGCAAATTAATCGTAGTATTCACTCAGGTGGAGTTTAAGACTACATGCAGCATATTACATGTCATAGATGCTATTACAGGTCACGCACGTCATTATAATGGCAATCGTATGGACCTTCCAATCGTTTCCGTTTCAGCGTTTCGCATACTGAGCTATTTGAAAGTACCAAACTTTGCTTATCAGAAAGGTGCCCTCAAACAGCACTGCACTAATTTTAAGATTATAATACGCCAAACATGAGGTGGTTCAAGCAATGGCTCAGGCAGAATGCTATTCTGGTCTTGCTGTGGCAAAAGAGAAAATAATCACAAATTTATTATTGTGCTTTACGTGGCCAAAGTCACTGTAAAATCAAGACATACTGTAGTGAAGAGCTCGGGAAATTTTTACCACTTGGGGTTATTAAAAGTGTACTAATAAAGCACAGCACACAAACCTCTACCTTCTCGCCTCTCTCGAAATTGAACCGCAGTGGCTGGGACAGAATCCAAGGGAAACTAATTGTAGTATAGTATCTGTTACTGCATGAAAGCAATCACCAAGAAGGCTACGTACTTGCCCTGTTACATGTTACTACGGTTACTGAAGTGAAATATAAAGGGGCAGTGAGGTCCAGTTGGGCTATGTATTGAAATGTGCACACAGAGCAATCCAGCATGTATGCAATATCACTTGCACCACACCCAATTTTTTTTCGTGCTACAGTCTAAAGCTGTGCGCTTAAGAGGAGTGGTATTGCCATGCTGTGACGCACCTTACACCGCTGTTTCGTGCCAGTATGACTGGCAGGATAAGTTTCTGGGGCAACCTTTCACTGATGCTAGTAGGTCGCGCGAGTCATCTGATTCGCAATATACCACATGTCGTCGTCCACACACACCACATGTGCGTCGTCGTTGAGGGCGATGCACCGAGCTATGGAACGGAAATGGTAGGTGTAACCTTAAGGGACAAGAAGAGAGCGGAGTGGATTAGGGAACAAACGCGCGTTAGGGACATATTAACAGAAATTAAGAAGAAGAAATGGGCGTGGGCGGGCTATGTAATGCGAAGCCAAGACAACCGTTGGTCATTAAGGGTAACAGAGTGGATTCCTAGAGAAGGCAAGCGTGGCAGGCGCTGTGCGTCACAGGAAAGCAGCAAAGGTGATCCCCGTGAAAAAACGAAAACATGTGCGCTCGTCAATGCTGATGACGACGCTCGGCCGAAGGTTCGAGCGCTGGTGGCATGCGAACGACATTCTGGTTCGGTTACATCCGGGAGCGAATGAATCGTATAAGGCTCGTCCATGAGATAATGAGACTTATTAAGGCTATTAAGACATTCTACTTGGGCAACTGACGCACAGCTACTGACGTCATTCCGTTGAGTGGCTCGGTGGAAGCCAGCTGCCGTAATATACTTCATTGAGTTGCAGAGAGCCCCTTGAATGACGGGAAGATTGTCCAAACGGTGAACTTTAAAGCTTCTCTAGAGCTTAGGGAGCTAGGAAAAGTCTTCCAGGTTAGCATCGGGGCTCTATGCCATACATAGCATAGAGTACATCCAATGTTCCAGTAATGCTGAGTACAAAATTGCAATGACCACTCTTACATAAGCCAGACGGCCCATTGCTTCAATGACCGTGCAGTGGAGCACGCGTGTGCTTAAGAACGGAGGAAAGAATATGGCTGACTATTGTACAAGTTGTTGTATTTATGAGACGAGAGAGAAAGGGACTAAAATTCTAGGCAGAGGACGTGTAAAATGCCCCGTGACCTATTAGAGGTGTTTAATTTTAGTAATAGCGGCCATAAATGCAATAGTGACGCATCTTTCCATTTTAGGAAACTAGAGATAAAATTTTTAGTGTTGTTTGCAATTTACCTCTATGTCATCTGACGGTGGTTGTGTGCTTGTCACATGATCACTCTTCTGTATGTGCATATATTTGTTGGCATAGCCGCAAATAAACGTAGATGAAAGTGAGCACTCGTTCTGTTTTCTTCTATCCGTGAGTCTTGATCGTGCGTTTTTTTCCCGCTGGATAACATTAATGAATTCTTGGTGGTCCACGTTTCCGGAGCTCCCCACCGGGACGTTCATCTCCATTTTATTAGTTCATTCCCTGTCCCCCTTATTTAGAGGCGCTAAACTGAGCTTTCTCTGAACGCAGCAAGAATGGCGTCAGTTGCATAAACAAGCAGCAGTTTTTAATTATTACAATCTCCATGATGTGGTAGAGGGCTGAAGACGAGGTTACGTCGACATCAAGGTGCACTAAGACCTGGCTGCAAGTGTCGCTACCAGACACATTATAAGTCAAGCATTAGTCGCCTCCAAGATATGCTGTTAGACACGGGGCTCTTCGCATCTTTCATGACCCGGCACTCTGTGCGGATTCTCACATGGAAGAAGAGTTCTTATACAAATGTAAATTAAACACGTAATGCGCGATGCATTCAGTTGCCTACGCCTGCTTTGGGCATTCGGTCGTGAACTGACCGGAAAACAGCTACTACGTCCTACACGTGCGCTCGTACCGTTTCGTGCATGTTTGTTTACGGTGTGACATTACCTTTTGGGCACTTAGTCCTGGGTGGATTGGCTTCCAGGAAAGTATTTGTCATATTGAACGGCCAAGCTGGTCTGGCTCAACCCTGCCGCGTTGTCGAGTGTTATTGCTGTATCAAGAATTTCCCATGTCCACAAGGGGAATGGGCCCTAATATAGTGAATAATATACTAGAATGCAAAATTTAGGCTAGTACTAAGTTGCCCACAAACAAAAAAAGATCCTTTGTGCAGCCCAAGATGAAAAAGCTGACCCACTTTTACCCTTCACCCACTATTGTATGGTGGTTGTTATACGAAGCCTAATTAAAGCCGAATGAAAATGCGTCGTGCAAATGTATGACTGATGTCAAATTCGTGCGATGCACTAGTTATCACCAATTAACAAGCTCACGCTGCTTCTACGCCACTTTATACCATCCGCGTTATATTGTTTCACAAAGTATATAGGCTTACAAAGTAGGAAGAAAAAAGTTGCGAAGTTATCAAGAAATATAGCAACACAGCTGCTTATAAGATATCGTAAGCGACTAGAGAAAAGTTGGTCTTGCCCAAGTGCTCGCTGGTTGACGTCTTTGACGTCTTGCGTTGAGCGCTGCTCTTATGCACTATGGCTGTTCTGCTCGTTGCGTCAACTTGACACCCTTGCCAGTTACATCGCAATTAATGATAAAGAAACACCTTTGTTGTTACGATAGTTTTAATGGCATAGCAGGTATGTAGGTAGTTGAAAATTTCATTGTTGTCCGGCAAGTTAACAGAGGATGTTTCACCCTGCCTAAGCGTATTCCAGGGACCCTTGGCTCCTAATGTCGTTGTCGGCCCGCTGTACTGGCACAATTGATACCGGCATGCACTTTTCAGTTGCAAATGTGGAATCTTTTCCATTCCCGTTTTCGTATGGAACGACACACGAAATCTGCCCTTGAAGTAGAGCGGTAACAAGCACAACGATCGGGTCTTACCAGTTGGCTCAGTGAGGCAATCCTCTAACTATCCGATTTACTGCTACCGCAAGACATCCTGCATCAATATGACTGGGCTAGGTCTTAGTAGCAGCAGGTCCTGTAGGCTGACATGGCGCACCGCGCACAAAACGTCCGCTGCGAATTTCCTTAGTGTGACGTGGATGTTTGGGATGCACACAGCACTTCCAATTAAATTTGTGATGGGAAAATATCTGTTAAGAGGTTTCTTTGCAGGAGCTGCCACAGAACGCCAGCGTGTCCGAGGCTAATAAAATGGTCAAATCGGCAGAGCTTGTGCTCTTAGAAAATTGTGCTCTTAGAAACAGGTGAACAGGAGGTACTCGGAGAACAGGATGGACCGGTGGATCCCTATAAGTAAGATGGCTTAAACACGTGTGACTTTGGTATCGCCCGCGTTTTAAAAGAAAAAAAAAAGCATCAATGGTAGTTCTTCGCTTCATTTATTCGTGATCTTTACAGGCTTTCACGAAGTCAGCTATACAAAAAGCACGCATAACAAAACACACCAATAAATATGTAGGAGCTCTTTTCGTGTTCACGAAAATGCAGCGTCGTCGAGGGAAATATTCGCTCGCTATTTTCTCTCTTGCTTTGCTACTTTGATTTGGTTAGCAGGAAGCCACAGCTCATTAACGTTAGGGCATCTTTTCAGTAAGTCATCCTAAGAAGACGTTTAGCCTTGCCAGACAAAAGTACTTCACATCGCATGATGGCCCTGGTACATTTTTACAAAAGACACTTATTGATCAGTAAGCCGACGTGTTATTTCTAGCCGCTCTGCACTGTGAAGATTTTTTTTTTGTAACGCAGGTCAGTAACAAGCGCCTAACAAGGCACTTGTTAGGTGCTTCTTAGAGCCCCTTAAAAAACCAAGGCCACTACTACGACATTTGATCCCTCAGTTCATACCACGTGGTTTATATTGTTGCGCAAAATAGGCTTACTAAATAGGAAGAAAGTACTTGTGACGTTATTAAGGAATATAGTAACACAGGCGCTTACAAGCCATCCTAAGCGACTACAATAAGTTAGTCTTGCCCAATTGCCCACTGATGGACGTATTGCGTTGAGAAATGGCATTATGCGCTGTGGCTGTTTTGCTCATTTCAGACGCAAGTAAATGTCCGTGTCCCAGCCGCGTAATTATGGGCCTAATTGTGCACTATGCAAATCCAGTAGGTACACGTGTGGTCTGAGTAATGAGCACATGTATGCTTTAAATGCTATAAGTATGCTGCTGCATAGAATGTCAGATCGACAGTTTTGGTATCAGGCGCACAAATTAGCCTTTTTCGACCTAGGAAACATCACATTCCGTCCTTTTTCCACGTAGGAAATATCACAGACGTGCGTATATTTTCTGAGCTACAAACGGTATTAGAGCGAAGAATTCCTTAACCTATTTTCTGAGAGCGTGTGCAAAGGACCGCGCTAGGAAAAATTCGAGACATTGTTAAGAAAAGCTGGTCGATTCACCCGAAAGTGTATAAATGCAAGCTTCGGGGCTAACTCTTAGTTTCCGGACATTTATCGCTTATTTTTCATTGCATATTTTATGAACAATTTCACTGAAAATACTAGAGGGCACGTTTTAAGTACGTTAATGAAGAGATGAACATGCTCTATAACAGATTACAGAAACCTTTCAGCTCCTACGTTAAAGGATGTATGAAATTTTTTATTCTATGGGCAGATATGTCACCTTACGTCCTATACACTTCTGTGAAATAACTAATGCTGGGAGTATATTAACAAGTCTAATGTGCATATCTGCATATAGCAACACATCCGGATTACTTCTAAACTGACGTGGGGGGCAGCTGTTGCTTCGTCAATCAGGGAAAGGGCAAAGAAGAAATATCAGAGCTGCGAGAACTAAAACGCTCAACATGATTATTTCGGGCTTAACGGTCCGTTTGAAAGCACTGAGCTGTCTGCGTTGTCAGAATTCTATAGAGCTCCAACTTGATGCACACACGGAAATCTCTTCGGAGACAAAGCTTCTTGTTGAACACTTTGTGACAAGAGTCACGCGAATATTGAACTTGAAGCTATGTCAACCAAAGTGCTTAGACAGAATAGCCACGCACTATCAGAAAAGGTATGATCCGCACAACTTGACATGTAGGATTATGCAGTTTTACTAACCTGGAGCTGGGCATTACTAATAGGTGTCTACCTTGTTGCCCCCCCCTCTCCCCATTTTTTTTTTTGCAGGACAAGAAGAGCTTACATGACAATGACTATCGTTAAAGCTGTATTGTTATTCACGTGGGTGTCGTGTTCAGCCGGTAAAGGTGAGCTTATTCCAAATGTTCTTTATTATAATGTTAACCAGAAAGTAACACCCCCACATACCTAGAATCTATCGTTTACTGTGTTGCATATTGTTTCTTCATAAACATTTCTGCAGCTATACGTCTGAGAAGAGTGAGAGAGAAAAACAAGAAGGAAAGGCGGGGAGATTAATATCGCCAGCAATATCGACCATGCCGATTATGAAAGAAAAAAGTTTTTGTAGATGGGATACCAAGCAGCAGCCAGCATAGAACTATGGTCAAAGAACTGTGGCAAAGAACGCGTTCTGTAGTTTCCTCAATTCCGCAGCGACTGCAAGCAGCATTATCGGTCATGCCGATTTTGAAAGAAATACTTTTGCAAATGCGACACGAAGCCATAGCCAGCACGGAACTGTGGTTTCGAGTCGAGAGAGTTCCGACGGAGGTCGCAGATTCCATTACGGCGTAGGCGCCTTTTGATGCGTTTCAGAGCGCAGCTACGCCGCGTCACTCAGAAGTGGAGCTTCAGATTTGTTTTGTATATATTTTATTTTTTCTGAACTTGGACGTGTGAAAACCACTATATGATTATAAGAGATGCCGTAGTGGAGGCATCAGCAGTTTTAGACCACCTGGGGTTCTCTCACGAGCACTGATACCAAACAATAAAAGGGGTTCTAGCATTTCAGCTCCGCTGAAATGCAGACGCCACGGCTCGGATTCGATGCCGCGGTCTTCGGGCCGGCAGTCAAGTGCAGTAGCCACTAGACCACCGCGGTGAGTTCCTATTCTTTAACATTCGAAGTTGAGCGTAGATGCACACAATCCTCATTATTGTGCATCCAAGTTAGATGGCACAGGTGATGAGCAGGAAAACCACGTTTCTGGGCTGTTTAAGCCTAGGAACTTGGTGCTGCTCTGTTCCGCGCCAGCGCAGTTATAAAGTCTTCCCACAGAGGAGTTTCCTCCCACTTCAAGTATACAGGTGACTACTGTGCCACTACGGCTGAACTAACAGTAATATGTACAAACTCAGATCTTGAGTATCCTTAGTGGAACATACAGGGGCCCATGCACGCAAAGTAAGTACTGGAAATTGAAGCCACATACTACACTCAGATATTTCTGTTCCTCGCGTGAAAGTGATATAGCTTCAAATTTTGTGCGACGTAAAGAGATGTTTGTTTTGAAAAGTTAAATTGCAGGGAAATCCTTCAAGGAGTCTGGCCGAACAATTATCAGGGATGACCACGTGTTGAAGGCAATGCGTTATTGCGCTCTCAAAATTCCAGTGTTAATGCTTTATTCCCTTGCCCGCACAAACTTGCGGTTAAACAAGGATGCTCACAGCACGTCACATGTCTCACTTTTGGTTCCTAGGCTCCCTAAAGCAGATGTCTTAGTGTTCGAGAATATAAAGGCTTGGTTAGTTAACTGAAGCCGTCACCAGGTGGCGGAAAATCGCCGAAATAAAATTACGTTTCTCCACAACGCTATGTACTTCTGAAACTATTTGTTTTCTCTAATTGTCTCTGTATTTTGCGAACTTGCACATCATAGCAATTTAAAGTCCACCGAAAATGTACAGCGCTGAAAAATGTACGTATATCTATCATAACCAGGCACCTATCACGCGTCTAAAAGCCACCCGCGCGATTGTGTGGGTTGGCCTTTAGTTGTACTCGAATCTATTTCGACGCTGAGGTAGGTGGACAAGACGTGGGCACTTGTGCTATTATAGGCGCCTTCTTTTTATTCGGAATAATTTTCTGGGCGTCTCATTGATGGTGCTATAGCTCGCCTCCTGTGGTATTTTCTAATGCCCATGGTTTTATTCAGATTCGTTAAATTCTTAATTTAGTGAATATTCGCAACTAACATTACGTACTAAAGCAACAGTTATTACATTTCGCATCACACAGATGAAGCCCTGTGGCAGTCGTCTTGTGACAGAAGGTAAATGAAAGTGGAACTTACCAGTAACTGTTCGGGTGTTCCTCCTCAAAGTTTTGACGACACGGTTACTAGTTTATTTGAGCTATGTCATGTGCCGCATATCTCTGCTCTACGTAAAAGTGGGAGTATTGATTCAACGATCTCAAGGTGACATGAAGTAGATCTTGAGGCAGTTCGCTTCTTCAGACATTCAAATTCATCAGCCATGATCACACGAGCTCACATACACTGGAAATTGCGGTTCAAATCAGTCGCTTAGGAGTGGCCCAGCTACAGTGTGCAGTATGCATATGTGCCTAGTTATTCAAGCGACCGCTCAAAATATTCAGCCATGTCTAGCAGAGCTCATGGCTTCTTGAAAGGGAAGTCGTTCATTTGAAATTCTGGTCAGCCCCATGATGGTGAATTGCACAAAATTACGGCGGATGTCAAATACTCCTTTCAAATCTCTCTAACGGTGCTCTCGTGCATTAGGCTGCCGTTAAAAGAATCCATTAAATATGACGTTCTCATTCCTGTTGCCCTAAATATATTTTCAATGTATATTGTGCTGTTTCAGGTCAGCCAAAAAAACCTAGCCAGCACATATGAGCGGGTTGACTTTCGCGAACAAATAGTCGCATTTTTACTGCCCTGCGTTTAAATTTTTTTAGGAATTATCCGCTAACATTAATATAGTAACAAATCAACACATTTCTCGCATGTTTCCTCAGGCGGAATAAGATCAAGCAGACAAAGTAGGTTTCCAGCAGGGCACTTCGAATATGCCTGCTCTGTATATCTGCTCAAGGTACAGCACATGGTCATGTGCAGTCTGTTTCATACTTAGGGGAAATCTCGGAGCACCTTGCAACGCGACGCAACCATGTGGCCAACGGGATGCGGCCTCAGTTAAAGGCTGCACGCATAGAGGACCTGCGCCTCCGTAAGCTGCTGCTGCTGGCCGACTCCAGCACTCGCCGCATCAAGGACGCAACGCGTTTTAAGGCGGTTCGAGATTTCTCCTATAAGTATGAAACAGACTGTACATTTACCATTATGCGTGTAAAATGCTTTGGGGACGTAACATGAAATGCATTTTGCAGATTACTTGTGTGTTCGTCAGCAAAAGCAGACGTGCGGATTTCGAGCATGTCGGGTTTTTTACAGATTGTAAGATGAGCTGCATGACGGAGTGGTGTCCTGGGATGAAGGAGCCGTCCCTAAACTCCCATATTGACCTTGAAGTGGCAGACCCTGGTGAGTGTATGGGCATCAAATGGTTTATTTCACCTTCGATCGCCGAACGCTTCAGCAGTGTACTTAGGCGCCTAAAATAACCAAACAAGAGAAAGCAGAATGTCATTTATGCAAATGCATGCTCTGCTTAGGTGTGGATATATGGAAAATAAAGAGCCCTGGTATCCGTGTTCATTGCAATAAAATTGTAATCAAATGCGAGAATCCTGGAGGCGCTACGTAACTTCAGATGTAAGCAAATTTCAGCAGGTGTAAACAGCACGCCTGAAAATAATATCGATGCCACGTTTAGCGTCTATGTGACATTTATGCGGAATTTGCAGGCAGGTTTTCTTCGTCGCCACAGCCGTGACGCACTCCATTTTCCTGTCGCTACACACATACATATACATCGGCGTAACTTAATCAAGTCAAAAGACAATGAATGCATAATGGCCAATAGTTGTACTTTTGACTGCGGTATAGTAACCCCGACATAAATGCAAAAGAAAGAAAGTGGTCGAAAAGACATCTGGCGACGTTCGGGAGAGAACTTAGGACCGTCAGATAACGCGTGCAGTGCTCAATCAACCGAGCTATGACAACGGTAATAAATTCGGTAATAAATCGCGGGATGGCTTCTGTTAGGTCTTTAGTAAAATATCATTCTCGATGAATATTTATTGTCATCAAATAAAATACAAGATTGTCATAAAATGCCCTATATTCAGATGTCTCAGAGTATAAACTCTGAGCAAAGAGGGGGGGGGGGGGGGGCTTAAAGCAGGGCGTAAATGGGAGTTTGCAAAACCTTGACAATCAATCGTCATATTTTATGCAATTCCAGAGCACGAGCATTAAAGTAGGGAAGGAAGAGAAAAGAAAGACAGAAAATCAGTATAAAATCCATGGTAACCGCAGATACCTAAGAAACAATGTAAGAAATCACAAAAATACCTCACAGAAACATTAACAAGGAACTAGGAACACGAAGGAGCATTAAATGTAGGTAAATTTTGAAAAAAAAACTACATCCAAGTGTTGCGGCAATGGTGACCCCTACAGCAATGTGATGCAGGAGCGCTCACTCAATGAGGAATTTCGCACTATTGGCGGCAATTCCCATGGTCAGGCTGGCTTTCACGTAGCAGGTGAGGTAGTACGGAGCTACGATTATGAACTTACTGCGGAGCGACTACATCGAATAGTACTAATAGGTCCATCCCGTCAATTTGGAACAGTAGGCAAAGTGGGCCGATCAGTTCTAACATTCCCGTAGATCAAGTCGGCAGGATCTTGCGTCGCTCAATGTCTCATCATGTTCGCTCTTAAGTGGCGACATTGGCAGCGAGCGGAGGCCAGCAGCACTTGTGTACTCGGCGGCGTGCCGAAAAAACTGAGTTTTCTAGCTGTAGTGTGAGCGAGGAAGCAGCGTTGTGAGCAGAGCAGCGTCAACGTGGCAATAGGGACATTTAGCGTGTCCGGTAAACCGCTATACGCAAGCGCTTTGCGTAGAGCGGAATACCGGGCGTAAACAGCGCATTGGCAAACATGGCCGACTGACCGCCCTCCGCTTCGAATCTTTCAAGTGGTCGTCGCGCGCTCTGTAGTTCTTAAGTAACTAACTGACGGTTGTATTTGCCTTAGCTTTGTATCATGCAGCTTCGACAGTAAAGTATCCGTGATGATTCAACGCCGTTTCTGAGAGCCAGACTGAAATTATCGAAGCTGTAGGCTTAGCGAGTGACTTCCAGAATCTCGGAGGACATATAACACGCGTTTGCTTGTTCTGTTTATCCCCCATAGCTGGCGCCACTTCACTGCGAAAAACAACGCTACATGCTATACGGTATCCGCTACACCTTTGCGTATACCGGTTTACCGGACACGCTAAATGTCCCTAATGACGGAAACGAGTTCGCGGGGGCAACGCCCACATTCGGCGTGAGTTCAACACAATGAACTGCTCATTACACGCCTCCATGACCGTTATCACACGAGGCGCAGTCATGTGAAGTGAAACTGTAATAAACACAAGCCAAGCGTGCATGTAACCTCATTAACACATACAGGCATGTAACCAGTGATTAAGAAAGGCTTCAATACACCGTCGGGATTAACCTGCACTGGAGCCGCACGGGTCAGCTTCGCTGGTTAAACATCTGTACGGAGTGCTTGGCCAGTGTTTTTTTTTTATGTGCCGATTGCAATTATAAGCCAAAGTTATAGTAGTATGAGGACAAGCTGGCGGCGCACAGCGATTTAAAGACTGTAGGGAGCAGTATCAAGGCTTGACCACTTGGCTACGCCATGTTGCAATTGCCACTATTTCAGATGTCTGTTCCTTTATAACTCAAAAGCCATTCGAATGGGCTCGAATGTGGCTAATAAATTAAGAAAGAACTAAACGATCATGCTCAAAGCGATAACCACGAGCAATAGAAACCCGCACCATTATCTTATATGGCGTCCACGCACGAAACCCGCGTCCTGTTTTAGGCAACCGAAGATCATGGCTGTCGCCTTTACGTCCCTTAAGCAACAGCTAACGAATCGCTCCTACGAATTTTTTCTACTAGGTACAATGGTGTTTGCCCCTGAAAAACGTCGACGGATCAGTAATAAAAGACGTAAGGCCTTCCATGAGGATTTCTGTTTACGGTAGAAAATAGGGCTCCCCCTTCACTACTACGCTTAGGTGTTTAGATCCGAAGCAGTATTCCCAGAGACATCTTTTCCTCGAGCAACATAAGCGAAGCTGTCGAATGAATTGAGAACTTCCGCATTACGTCTTTCTACAGCATATTATTAAAGAACTTAATCTGCCATCAGCTAGACATCTGCGGTGAAAGTGCGCGTACGCAGTGGTGTCGGTAGAACTGACAGGCTGGTGAAGTGCAGGGTCAAATCATCTACAACGCTCACAAAGCTTCTATAGAGTGCACTGATAGTGAGACGGGACAATTCTGCGATGGTCCGTGTTTTTAAACGGTGCGGAGAAAGGACATCTCACTGCTGTCTCAGCCCGTAGGCTCCCGTTGGTAGGAGTAGCCTAGCCTCGGACCATTTCGCCAGGCGCTCTGGGATTGTCGAGCAGCGACCAGGCCCCAGCTTCCATTACCACATTCCACATACCACGCGCGGACATGACTGTCGTATCCTCTTCAGGACTTCTCTTTGGCGGCTAGAACACAACATAGAAGAGTGGACGGAGATAGGCTAGCTTGTGTCAGTGAGACAAGGATGAAGATTATGATTTTGGTTCGGTAAACGAAGTGCTAAGTTAAGGAAAAGGAGGGTGGATGGTTAAACGCCCGTTGGCGTCAGGGAGAAGGAATGATAAAAGTGGAAAGGCAAAAGAAGCGTAGTGGAGGGCTCCGTAAATCTGGACTATATGGGGTTCTTAACGTGCGCTAACAACGCTCAGTATGCGGGCCTCTGGCATTTTCGCCTCCATCGAAAATATGACCCGCCGCGACCGGGACTGAACCCGCGTTTTTCCGGCGGAACTTGAGCACCATAACCAGTACAACACCGCGGCGCACAGGGACAGGGACTGCATGACTGTTAACAGTAAAATATACTTGAACGCAGGCTAGCATGGGCGCTACTGTCTCAGACAGAGGTATCACAAGCAGAAATACTGTTCGCTTGCTTTGCTTCTTCTGCGTTGTTGTAAACGTAGGTTGCAGTGTAACCTATAGTTTCGTAGTTAAAACGTAAAATATTATACCACGAAATTTTTATTACAAAGAAGCGTTCGTGGACCTTGACCAATATTGCACGCAAATAAGCTTGTGCAGTACGTCACATATTCCAGTGAGCATGTTACAAATGACCTTTGCTATGCACATATTTAAAGCACATGATTGAGCTGCCTCGCAAATGAGGCCATGGCAAAACTGCAATCCCTGTTGTGAAGTTTTCATTTTTCAGATGCACCAACCGAGACATGCCTGAAGCAATGGTGTCCTGCCGTCACTTACACATCGTACAACAAATGGCTTTGCGGAGCACCCCCAGATCCAGAATGGACACTGCCCAACAAGACCGGTGAGAGTATAAGGGCACAAGGACACTGCTGAATGACCGCTCGCTATAATATGTGCTCATTAATTACGGACAGTAATAGGAAGCTTACATCTGATTTCGTTACATCACACACTTATGCTTTTGCCAACCGAGACCTGCACAACAAAGCCCAATTCTCACAATCCGACGACCTTCAAATAGCCGCATATTGTCGCTTTGATATATGTTACCCAACACTGAAACATTGTTGGGCTTTTATCAAAGATTGCAATCAGGTCAAGCGGGGGAGAACCAACCTTGTCTCTAGGTGTATTTGAGTCCATCTCTTAATATTTAAATTTCATATATGTTTACCTTTGACTTTTCCATCTGATTACCCTCTTTTAGCGATTCACCTGGTCATGCTTGCCACTGGCTGATGGGTTCGGCATCGCGGGGTCGAACATAAAGATTATGGTCCCTGCCTTGATTTCGTTTTAGGGGCTCTGATCTCGGGATCCACCAGCATAAACATTATGGTCCCTGCCTTGTTGCCTTGCTTTCGTTTCGCGGGCTCTAATCTCGGTATCCACCACCTGAAGCTATCGTTTTGCCTCCGATTCCCAAAACCTAGCTTTGCAGTTGTACGTTGGTGGAGAGCCGGGTCCCGAACAATTCCAGTTGCCGGTGCTCGTGCGCGGCCTGTCCCTACGCAGAGTGCCCGATATGTGGCCTCACAGGATGGGTCCTTTTCATGCAGCCGCAGGTTTAAGTTGCAGTAGCGGTTTGGAGGGAGAACGCAGGCTGTTGCAGCCGTTCCGGCGGTAGGCGCAGCATATCGGCCTAGCGACAATAGGGAAGAGAATTGTGCAACGAGAGACAACCTGTAGTTTCTGCTGAGGACGGGGTTCAGGTGAATTTCCGATTAGAACCTTCTCAGTTGAGGAACTTCGACAAAGTTTATTACAGGAATGTTCACTCTAAATAAATCAAATCGCGGGCACATGCACATCAAATGTTTTATCGTCTCAAGAGTGCCGCCTAGCCCACAATCCGGACTGTCCGCAAGCCCATAACAATTACTTCAAGGAATGAACCAACTAGCTCAACAACATATCCTTTTGAACTGGATAAATCTACTGCCGCAGGACCAGAGGATAGTAAAGCCGAACCAATTATCGCTATTGCCCATGTGATCAGCGCCTCACTACAGCACATAAGACGTTCTATACCAAGGTATTTTTCGAGACAGTATGAAAAATGAAAGAGTGCTTGTTTGACATAAGGGTAGCCATTATAACAATAATAATTATAGACCTATATTGGTCCTTTGCTTTGTACATTGCTGGAATATTTGATGAAAGATAGATTATATAATTTTTTTACGGCAGACAGATACTTGTGGTGGAACGGCTCGGGTTTCGCGAACGGAAGTCGTGTGAAATAGCACAACTTCGTATGAAAGAAAACGTATTCGCTAATATAGATGAAAAGCGAGTCAGTGTCAGACTTTTCTTAGATTTCGAACAGGCATTTGGCTCCATTACACATGAAATTTTACTTTATAAGCTACCGTTTTATGGCATTTGAGGAGTTGCCATATAACTAATTCGTAGCTATTTTCCCATCGATTTGAGTATACATGTTTGAATGGCTACCGATCACAACTGAAACAGTTATCATATGGTGTACCACAAGGGTATATTTTAGGTCCAAGAGCCTTTATTGTCTATATTAATGATATAATCGATATCCTAAGAACTCTTGCAAAAATTCTGTGTGCAGATGATACTAGCGTGTACTTTTCTGGCATGCATCTCGATAATATAAACTTCGAAGCTAATAGATGGCTACAAAGTTATCAATGGTCGTAGAATTGAAATGAACTGTAATAGAATATTAGTAAAACAAAGGTTATTGCATTTAGAGCACGCAACAAATATGGCCATTCTGAACTTCAGCTATGCATATGAAAACAATGTTAGAGAACGTTTTTGTTTCTACAAGATTGTAGGTGCCTTTTTTGAAGAATAGTTGCGCTGGCCCCTGTATTATAATAAAATTCAAGATAGCGTATCAAGATCACCCTCTGTTCTATGTAAAATTCGAGGCTTTGTTACCAAATAGCTCAAATGGCAGTTATATCACACCCCAGTTCGTTCACCTCTTTATTATTGTATACTCATTTGTGTGTTACAATAAAATTCCATCTTCAAAGGCCGATAGCATTAGAAAAAAGCAATACATTACTTCTAAAATGTCTCGTGGAATGACCACAGGTCCGTACCTTTTAGAACACTGTTTTAAAAGTAAATCAGTAATACGTGTGGAAATTGCCCTCTCACACCTTTAACGACTTGAAGCTTCATCCTTCTTAATATCTACAAATGCCGTCTTGAAGAAAGAGGCTTATAACTTTATGCACGACAATAACAGAATCCCATTTGTGCGAACCAAGCATGGCACCCAAATTCTTGCATACTTCATTCCCAATCCTCTCAATAGACATTCATATTATCCAGAAATGCGTGACACAAAACTCCTACAAATACTGTGTCAAAGCCTACCTCCCTTCTTGTCCATAAGGTTCGCTGGCAAATTTTACCTAAGATTACAAAGTGCACGATACCGCAGTGATCCGCACGAAATGGGGAAGTATGTGTTATGCCATCAGTATATGTCGGTCCGCTCTGAGCGACAGCACTCAAGTCGCATATTCCTTATTTGAATTGTGTGTTCCGAATCGCAAAAGGCAACCGAATGTATGTGCCTGAGGAAAAAAGAATATGCGCTTACGAGTCGGCAATGCAAAAAAAATGAAAAAGAAAAAAAGGAATGAAACTAATAAACGAAAAGGCAATGTCAAGGGATACGATTATAAAACACCCTGTGAGCTGACAATGTAGCAGATTTTTACTGCATAGCAAAGGCACTGCGTAAGTAGGATGTGTTACTACGGGTGTTATCAAATATTAAAGCTAAAAAGGAATCTGGGACACACTGACAGTCGATGTGATGATAAACAATCATTAAGGAGTTTGCCTTTGCCGAACCATTTGACATTTTTACAAAGGTTTCAAGTTTTATTGAAATAAAACTACAACTACGAAATGAATATACCACAGGAAGTACTAAAGCAAACGCTGTCAGGGGGACCTCCCGTGAGCATATGTTCAGAGAAATGAAGTACAGAGAGACGAAATTAAGGCTGACAACAGCAAGCAAATAAGAAATGAGTTATACATGTAGCAAAAATACACCAGTAAGAGAACAAGAGTATGTACCCAGTAGCATCAACGTCTCTGTGCAAATCGAGCACACGCAGCATCACTGCAACTGCTGAAGTGATAAGGTTCTTTACTATACGCGAAGCGTGGATAGAGCAGTGATTGGTAGCGTGCTTTCTTGACACCCCGGCGCCCAGGGCTTGATTCAGCCCTTACACCTCATGGTGTGATGCTTGTCTGCGGCTGTCGCTTGTTATGCCTACATCTCAGTCGCGAAACAAAAGAAGCGACGCTCCTTTTTCTTTTCTAACCCACTGAATATCTCTTCCAATGTGATTTTCAACGTCTATTTCTATTCGTCTTGTAATAACATAAGCTGCGATGTCAATGTTGAATCGCGTCTGGCGCATGCACGCTTCAGTCCGTCTAAGCAATGCGGGTATGACTCACATGTGATGATGTTCTCGTTAATTGTGAAGTAGGCGACACGCATACCCTTTTAGCGGTGTCTAGATTTGCCAATGCTGTTCGTCATCCATTGGTACCCTGCCTTTTTAGCCCTGGGATGTTCCAAGTGAACGAGACGACGAGGATATCGCTAATACGGATAGATAGATAGATAGATAGATAGATAGATAGATAGATAGATAGATAGATAGATAGATAGATAGATAGATAGATAGATAGATAGATATGGTCAAACTATTAAATTCGCCAATTTCGTACATTCCAACAAAGCGACGGAGGTGGCATATCAATTTACGAATATTTCTTGTATGTGTTCGCAGTACCTGAGTCTGAAGCTGAAGAAACCACGACGCTTGGAATTGGGCAGACTGAGGTTGACTACGATCCACGGCATCTTCCGCGATACATAGGCCCACCTGTACGTGAACTCTTCGTACTTCTATATAGTATCCGCGTTTGTTTCGTATGTCAGCTAGCTTTTCGGGGAGTGTGCCTGCTGCCCTATTATTGTAAAATTTAGAGTGATGTCTCCACTTGCGTCATCCTCCGACCAAAATAGCGCAATTTGCTGCAAAATTACAACATTTCAACCGGTGGTCATATGCTACCGGCTCTATCACTTAGGCACGCTTTTTGTTTAATTTCGGACGATAATTGAGCAATGCGATTTAAAACTTAAAATGAACTGCCAAAGTTGTGCCGATATCGCGGGTATTATATTGCCGCCAAACTTATGAAAGTAGGCAGAGCTCATAATCACTGCTTCTGTGTTGAGCGCGCTATAATTAGAGTGCTCAACAGAGAAGCCTCTGTTGCAACAGTCACCTCCTGAGTATGCATACTCAGAGGGCCATATAGGAGGTGACACCGACGTTTATTGCCTGGCTGCAGAGATTAGGAATCTCTGGTTATTCGATATATCAACAAGTTATTCCCAGACACTTGGTGAATTTAGGAAATTCTATATTTTTTGGGACGGCATGTTTCATCGCCAAGCGATTAGAGTGTAAAAAACTTATAATAATGACAATAGTTCGCGCTCTTTGCAGACGGCCCCCACACCGGACTGCACGCTTCCCGACGGAAATTACGCACCGGATGGAACAGGATGTATGGTAAGTCAACTGTACTTCTCCAACGGCAGTATAGGAGGCCGTCCGCGTCAAATTTCTACCTAAGTTGATTAACACGTACGCGCTCAACAGAAAGAGAAAACAAAAACCACAGATCTCACACATATGAGATCTGTGGGTTTTTTTTCATAAAATCTCATATGCCACATATACCACGTATCCAATAATCTCGTATAACACATACAAGAACACGTATGATTCATATGTGCTCATACGAGGTTATTAGACATGTGGCATGAGGTTTTTCGATAGGGCATTGCATTGTAAGAATCGATACCATGCGAAGCTGCCAGCGAGGAAGTTGCCTGTGAGGAGTCTCGCATTGATCTAAGTGTTACGAGTAGCACCAATATCGTTGCGCAAGTTCAGTAGCTGTGTGCGTCACGTGGATTAAGAGGCTTGTGGGCAGAAGAGTGGTGCACTTCGAACTGGTAGACTATGGTGTTTCTGCACAGATGCCTGTTTTGTCGAAGAAAATGTACGATACGAAACGCTCATGCGACTATCGCAAGAGTCGTTCTTTGTAGTATCCCTACGAAGCCGAGTAAAGCAGGACAGGTTCCTTCTGAGTGGTCGTGATGCATGCGGATTATCGGTAACAATGCTATGAGAGCGGTTAACATGTAGATCAACCGCGTGGGAGTAGTCTCCCGTGGACGAGTGGTAAAGTGATGACTTGGCACCGCGAAGGCCCGGGTTCTATTCCTACCCACTACTGCGTGGTAGGTGTCCTTCGGCCATTACAGCAAGTTTTCGTGCCTACCTGCTGCACGTAAAGTGTGCTGTTACCCAATTTTCCTTGCCCATTTTTGGTGGTCCTTGACTGAAGCCAGGATTTAAGATCCTGTGGTGCATTTCCGCGCTCCCCGTGCGGGTATAAGCCACACGGGTTTGTGTCAGAGTTTAATGTGACGAGTGTTACGAGTATATCACATTTGTGATACAAAGATCGATCAGTCGCATCCATTATACATTCATACATTACCGTGCCAATTTTGGTTTTACAACGTGAACGAGACGACCATCAGAGCACGGAGACGTATGCGACTATACAGTTAAATAGATAGATAGATAAATCGCCAAGAAATGCTTCGCATTAGAAAAAATTAGGCGCGGCCTTGTTATTGTAAATACCAATGAGGCGCGTAGCTGTTAAGGCTTAACAAAGCGGCTTCTTCCTCGGGTGTTTTGGCGGTAGTCTCTTCCTGCTACTAATGCAAATCACATCACTGCCCCGGGCTGTCGTGCCTCGTTGAGCCCCGAGAAGGAAAACGGTGTGCGTAGCGAAAGCCTCAACGTGTCTAAAGTGACGCAACGATGCGTCCAAAACGTACACGGCGCGATTCCGGTGTTTTGTCCAATAATCTAGAGCACTACAGTGAGTCGTGATATCACAGCGGCTGGGCGCGTAAGACAGACGAGGAGAGAAGTAGGAAGAGGAGAGTAGGCGTCGACGTTAACCGCGATGTGCTTAGGAGCCGGAGACCCCCCTCTTCGCGAAAACTGGGTATGGAAGAGACCAGTAATCGACAGCCTTCCCTCAGTTTTGCGCGTGCGGAGATCAGGTAAACCGTGCCGGAACTTCTAGAGGACCCGCCGACGCTAATTCAGAGAATCGAGCACGGGCTTTCGTGAGCAGTCACCAATAAGTGAGCTGCCATGACACAGTGAAAGAAGACGAGCGGCGCCGCTCCGCGGACAAACTGCGGGCGTCGAACAACAAGCCTCATGCTCATGATACATTTCAAGTGGCCCTGGTTAATTAGGACTTCCAGTTTTATTGTCTATTGCAATGGATCAACCTAAATATTTGTTGTTTGCTGGCTCTTTGTGAAGTTCCAACACATTGATTTTTTAATCGAGCCCTCTTTAAGCACATTTGAGTAACTGCCTGTTCAGTGAGAATATATTTGTTTTCTTTTGACCATCTTTGGGTATGACTCGGTCTTGAACAAACGCTAGGGATTGCTGGTACACCAACAGGACCTACATCTTCTTTGTCCAAGCTTTGGTGGTGTCATTTTCGGGGAACTGATAGGTCAGTTCTTGAAATCTTCTCCGGTGATTGCCTCCCGTGTCTCACAGCTCTAGATCAATGACAATATTTCGGAAGTCGGCGACTAGGACTTCTATGCTGCATGGTGTGTTCCAAGTAGGAAGAAAAAGCCTTGGGTAGTTTGCGAGTTGGCGTAAGCGGATTTTGTGTTACAGAACTTCTCGATAACCTGTGTGCTGAGAGTATTTTGAGAGTTGTAGTATAATTATGTATTTGTGCACGTGGTGAGGTTTTGTAGACGGGCATCGTTGATGTTGGAGCAAGTGATCACCCTTAGTGAAAAGATGGATCAAGCTGGGGCTGAACTTCAGAAGTTGGTTAGCCAACAGAAAAAAGAAGCTGCTGAAAGTACCAAAGAAGAAACGCGGGCGAAATGGCGCCAGATTGCAGCCGAAATGGCTGAGAGAGAAGCTGACAATGCTGAGTGAGAAAAGCAAAGGCAGCATGAGGTGGACCTTGAAGGTCTCCGATTGCAGCAGCGCGTAGACGCGCCAGTTCGAATTGACAACACTGAAATGAAAGAGTGCAACCTCCGACTTAATCCGGGCAAGCTACTAGTGGCGTTCGATGAAAAAAGAATGACCTATACTCTACTTGCACAGATTTGACACCAATTCGAAAAGCCAGAATTGGCCGGATGAGCATTGGGCAACGGCGCTGAGCACCGTCTGTGCGGCTGGCTGACGCCTGCAGATGCCTCCAATTATGCAAATATTAAAACCACTTTGCTGAAGAGTTTCACAATCGCTGCAGAACGCTTCCGACACGCATTTAGGAGGGAAAATTCCATCGATGGAGAGACTGCTACGTAGTATGCTGCGCAACTCAGCCACTATTTTGACCACAGTGGACTGAACGTTCAGAAATTGAATAGAAGTATGGTGCGCTTAGAGAGCTTCTCACTATAGAGGGCAACTCCGGCAATTTTGAGTAGCCACGGTACTCAACGAAATTTTCAATCTGTTCTCACCGCTACTCTTTATACATGCCAAGCAAGGCAGCTTCAAATTATTTAGTTTCCTTGAAAATGAATTTTTAAAGTGCTTAGTGGATTCCCATGCGGACCACCACGTGTCTTTGACGTCATTACCTTCAACGCTTCCCACTCGAGCAGGCCGGCGGCCAAGCTCAAAATGTTTATAGTCCAGCGCTCAAATCGCCGCTGTCAGCTTCAGAAAAGCTGCCATAGCTTAAAAGGCCGATTTCTTTAAATGGGCGCTATTTGTAAGAGACTGTTCCACAGGTGATGGATTGTTAACGTTACCGCGTATATCAATCATGAATAACTAAAATAGACATTGAATATTGTACTGTCAAGCAACAATTGAAAATTGTCAGGTAAACAATACAAAGACACACCATTCGCGAACGCGCGTAGCTTACTATTTAAATGTACACGAAATAAGCATACAGACAAAGGCAAATGTGCTATAATGACTGAATGCAACCTACCCTGGAGGACTGTAAGAATCAAGTTGAACCAGGGTGGCAGATGCGGCACGCTTGGCCTCGGCTTGACGCCGTCACACCCGTTTGCTATATTTAATTATGCATGTCTACGCACTTCTAGGAGCTGCTTGGACTCCACGAGAGGACGCATTCTCTCGCGGCGCAAAACTATGCGCAAATGCATAGCTTTGTGAGACGCAGCAAACAGGACAAAACGACGCGCAGTCTTCTTGTTGCTTTGGTTGCACGTGCAACATGTGCGCCCGCCATCCGCAGCGTTGCCACTGTGGCGCTGGAAAGAAGCGCTAGTGCGGACGCCGCACACTGCGCAATGTATAGAAGAGGTGCACGCCCATTCTTGTGGAGAACAAATGATGATGATAGTTTCTGATACCAGCTGCTTTTCACAACGAGCTAGAACACGTTCAATGTTGAAAAAATTACACCATCTCCTGCTAAAGGGGCACATGAGGCGATGCGAAGCAGCACGGAGGGAGCACACCGCCTTTGCATCGGTTGGACTAGGTGTTTCCGTTAATTGAGTGCCTGCTTATGTGTTGCACTATCCAAGAGTTCTTGTAGATGTCCACGTTGAAGTCTCCCACCATGATGAATGGGTCGTTCTTGTACAAGTTGTCGTATTCCGCTATTGCTCTTTGTAGGTACAACTCTACGTTCCCTCTGCAGAGGTTGGGTTCCAAGTATACTGTCATGATCACGACACTATCATGATCACGGAGCTCCGGGCTAGGGAAGCCCAGCGCAAACGGCAACGTCGGCGGGAAACTGCTACGGATGAAACGCGGGCTCGATATGCCGAAACGCAATGGCAGCGTCGGCAAGCAAACCCCGCCGTACGCAACGCCGTCGTCACGCGGAGAGGGGGAGTGGAGAGCAGGTGTATGGAGAGGATTTGCGCATGCGCAGTAAGGGTGGTCACGCCGCGCACCACCACTACCACTACCACTGGATTGAACTCCGCCATAAGCTGCTTCGCATCTAATAGCCATGTTATAATGTATTGCTACCACGGCATGTTTTTGTACAAATTTACTTGATCCCGCAATCATACTCCAACAAGGGACGTTTATGATATGCATATCAGCGGACCGTAGCGGGCATTTCTCTTCGAGAAAGCTGCATGTGGAATAACATGAATGCCGACGTTACCTCGTGCTAAAATCTAAGTGTTGGTCGTCGCATTGTCGATACTGCATAGCCCTTAGGAGACACTGGGACACTGAGAGACACTGGGAGACACTGGGAGACACTGGGAGACACTGGGAGACACTGGGAGACACTGAGAGACACTGTCGGTACTGAGAGTAGTAAGACCATGTTTGGCGCGGAGGTGAAGGAGGCGGAGGCAGCAAACAAAAAAGCAGGGTTGGCTACTCGGCTGTGGGGCTTGGGAAAGGGGAATAGTTAATATGAAAGAGAGAACAGGGATTGAAAAACGGCACATAACGCGCTGACGCATAGGACATTGTACTAGTGCACAGTCGTACACGAGAAAGGAATCAGTGCTTTCACTGCCTTGTGTTTCAGCAGCATGTGGCCTCGCCACGGTGTTGTAGTGGCTATGGTACCCGGCTGCTGATCCGAGGGTGGCGGGGTCGAATCCCGGCCGCGGCGGCTGCATTTCGACGGAGGTGAAATGTTGAGGCTCGTGTTCTATCCGATGTCACTGCCCAGGTGGTCGAAAAACTCCAGGTGGTAGAAATTTCCGGAGCCCTCCACTACGGCGTCTCTCATAATCAGTGCTGGTTTTGGGACGTTAAACCCCGCAAATCAGTCAATCAGCAGCATGTGTACTGAACGCGGCCTCTCGTAAGTTCTCAAGGGCCAAACGATTTAACATTCGGAATATCCTCCCAAAGTCTTCCGAAAAACATAGTTTCCCGCGTTGCGTGGGCTCTGCCCTTCTTTTTGCTCGGTAGTGCCCAGAAAACGTCTAAATGCCATGTTATGCAGCAATGTGAGTCATCCGTTAGCTGTCGGATTTCGCGCATTCTTTGCTGTCACCCTGGCTTCACCTTCCAGCGATAAGACGTCGTAGTCTTGTAGATTTAGGCACAAATGGCTGATTTTTTCCCTTTTCAGCTGCATCCGTATAGAGGCTATCATACAGATGGCCAACCGTGCATTCTTGGCGAGTGCCAGGATGGATTCTGTGTGTATGGATGGAAGTCCATATGCTCATCCAGCTGAGGATGAGGAGGTGCGCTTTTAAAGAAATTGGAATAAAAGGGACACAATTTCCCCAAAAGCCAACATTGTGTGATGACTAGAAGTCAATTCGGGCGCACCATAATATACATATCCTTGCTTCGTAGTAATCCGTAGTCCTTGTGGTCTTCGTTACTGAAAGTGGAAGCGCCGAAGCGAAGGTAAGAATTAGCAAGTTTTAGCGGCCGGGCTGCGTAATTATGCAGATGAACAAAAAAATTTTCCGTATGAACCCTACTCAGACATTCAAGCGAAACCATTGCTTTAAGAATGAAAGCTCAATGCACTAAAATGAATATATGATGGGAACTGGGCTACCAAACGACGTATCAAGTCAAACAAACCACCTCCTCCGTTAGAAACATTTATTCCTTTTGTTAACCTCATGCGGCCATAACAATCCCATCTTTTGTGATTTAACTGAGTGGGTAGTCACCGTTTATCCTGTTAGTTCTTTACAGTGTCGATCGTTTTCTTGAGTGTCTCTTTTCGTTACCGGAAAATATGACATGATATTCGAGACGAACATCTGCCTCTTCTTAAAAGCTATACTGAAGCCTACCAAAGCATCAGTATATGAAAGAAAAGAAAAGCAGGGACTGCACGCCCGCCTAAAGGAGGGAAAAAATTGGCAAGTTGGACGCTGGCGATGCGAAGGAGGTAGTGTAGAAACTTTTGTTAGTTGTTAATGTGATGCTAGTTGGACTGAATTCAAGGAGAAAGAAATTCCAGATAGACAAGTGCACCCTGGTTACCAATGTAACACCAAGAAAGCTAGGTGCAGCTACTGTTTCATATTCTATAATGTACAACCAGCGGTAACGAGGTATAATGACCCTCAAAAATCTCCTGGTTGTGCCTGTGGCTTGAGGCTACGGGCCATGCAGTGGCGCACAAAGGCTGGCTTACAGTGCCTCACCTCATTGCCAGTCACGCGCAAGTGAAGACGTCATTTAGAACAGGGAGGGATCATTTCGAACTTTCGAGAGTGAATTATCACCATACCTTACAAAAAAAGAAGAAAGAAACAGAAGTGAATGCAGCAACTCATTGATAGTGCCCGTTGTACTTGGCATTGGTCGAAGGGCTTCGGAAGGGAGCGGCGTCACTGCAACTCGCCATTTTTTGTGGCGGCTGACAAAAACCTTGCCGTTTTCCACATTAACATATCATGATCTTTTCCCTGAAAAGCCAGATACACATTACACCGAATTTTTTTTTATTTCGAAAGCTTGCCCTTAGCCATAGGGCATCGAAAATAAATATATTGCATTCATGAATGAAATCCACGAGCGAACGATAGAGGGCTTAGAATACAGCGATCAGGTGGTTGGCCATGCCTTAGGCCTGTTGCACTGAAGTGATGAAGACAGCTCAAATGTAGGCCTGGGCAGGTCCACAGGAAGTGCCTCGTTGTGACATTCCGAATTGCGGCATTACAAAGTAGGCAGAAGGGACATCGGTACTCTTGTGGCCAGACAGTGGTCACAGACAGGTGAGAGTAGGTCCGACGCGTGTTATCTTCAACGTAACCTCCTGTGTGCCGGATACCATCAAGGATGTTTGAACCACACGGTGGTATAAGGGCTCGTGTGGTATGCCGTAGGTTTTCTTTATGCCGGAGTAGCTATCCCTGGGCATCTTAAGGAAAGTGCGGAAGGGGTTGTGGTACAACTTGCTTGTGGGTTGCAAAATCAGCTTTGACAAGTCCTGGCAAGGCCTCTCAGGCACCCAATGGACGTGTATCTGGAGGTTTATAGAGGTGACCAGGCGGGGAATGCTCTCGAACACTGTTGGAGACCGGTATACTCTACGTATATCGTGAACATGTTATGTTGAGTCAGTGCGAATTACAAGCCGAGAATAATTAGCTGTATAAAGGTACGGAAGCATCGAGGCCAGTCCGTCACGTATAGAGGCAAGCGCGGCAAGGGAGGTTGACGATGCGGGATGTGCGACGTACGAGCACGTTTGATCATCCTCTGCTATTAAACGGCACACAAGAGTTATGTGAATCGCGGCGCCCTTAACACTGGCATTAGTGTATGCTAGGTTCGTGGCTTTGTCTTGACTATCTGCAGGACAGAGGCACGAGACTTCAGCATCCGCTGGACGAGGAACCGGGCTGTAATGACGAACAAGGGGTTTGTTATCGCTTAGATTTAGTTTGCTCGATCGGGAGATAGTTATTGTCGCGGAAGCCTGATTGTCGCGGGCTCATCGATGGTGTTGATTTAAGGCTCAGCCTGTACCGTTCGGATTCGCGTTATACGTGGCAGTCCAGTGTTCACACGCATGGCTTGCTGGGTAATATACGAATTTGCATATGATAGACGAGTCTTGGTTGCAGAACCAATCGGACGAGGAGTCGATATATATGGGCGTTGCACCACTAGACTTCTTCGCAATCCGCCCTGTCAAATGCAGCGTTTTTTTTTTTTTTTGCCTGTTGGGTCGCAACCTTGAGCCGAGGTCCAGCAGATCCTGAAGGGACAATATCTGGCCAAAGCGCACGGAAGATTGAGGCTTCACGAAGTGGTTGCTTATCCGCAATTGGCTGCAAAGGTCAGCGCGCGAGTATGGTTTTGCAGCTGCAGGAGCCAGCGGTGATGTTTCATTGCCGCGAGCGATTACCCGCACTTCCACCACTCTGAACAATGTCAAAGGGAACCGCAGTATAATTAAAGGCGTGTTTACTAACGTCTTTATTTCTACATCATTTAGGTTAGACTTTAGTGTAGAAAATGGGTGTTCTACGGATGTTCGCGAGGGGGACCATGGTTGCTTTCTTCCTCCAGGTGGCTAAATGTCCAGAATTCCCGGCCCGAGGCCCGGCCGAACACATGTGGAGTTGTCTTGCCCTTCAGGCTGTCAGAAAGAACACACTTTCTTTTTCCTTTGGGGGTCTCCGATCTGGTACCCTGTAGGTGTGGACCGATCCGATAACCACATCGGGATAAAGGAAGCAATACGGCTTCCAGGAGATCTTTTAGAGAATATCAAAGAATTGATTGAGTTTGAGATGCGCGAAGGAGAAAAGAAAATCTAGCGATTCTAGAAAGCATATTTACAGATTGGGGAATAATTTGAAAACGACCAGTATGTTCACATTACTTGAGGCTACTTACGAAGCTATTACGAGAAAACTGCCATTAAGAAAAAGAACAATAGCACAATGAACATGCACTACCACTGTGGCGTGCTTGTTATATTATCAAGCTCAATGGTGTACAAGGAGCTGACTGATCCTGAAACGCTACCATTCGGAAGCAAGGAACACGAAAACCTGCTTTAATAATGCGGCTACTGCATGCGCCTACAATACTTTGGTCATGAGCACAACACTTTAGAGGCAAAGGTAATGTCACGTGGTCGCGAGGATAAAGTACCTCGTGCAGGAAGTATTGACCATTAACCTGTTTATTTGGCGGTCCCGCGCTCTGCCAAGCAACCAATTCGCAATGTACGGCGATAGCGGCGAGTTTTTCGTTGTTTGGCAGTAAACACTGACGACCGGCGAAATGCACCGTTTTTTATACATTGGTCAAAATGCGGTCTCGTATTATCACTGATGTATCGGAAAGCACTCAGGCATGAGCAGCCGTCATGCAAAGATTGTAGAACAGCCGATATGAGCCCCGAAACAGCGCGTATAATCAGCACGGCCTGCGCTGCACCAGCTGGCTGCACATAAGAAGAAGGTGATGAGGGCGACCGCAGTGAACAAACCAAAGCAAGTGCGCAAGCAAGTCGGTTGTCACGCGTCGTATCGTGTAACCTACACCACTCACAATACCATGCAACGCCCTGCAACGCCGGGAGGCTCGCGCTCGCCCTCGGCGCATGTTCCCGGCGCGCGAGCTCTCTCACTGTTCCATCTGCTGTCTTGTGAGAGAGAGAGAGAGTGAAAGGCGCGCGTTGACTATGGAAACGCTCTTTCTTAGATGAACGCTCTACCAGCTCGCAAAGAAGGAGAACGCGCCCTCACCCGCGAGAGACAACGTTGGCGCAGGCAGCGTCTTATAGCGAGTTTCTTGATTGAGAAATACCGACTGCTCGCGCTGGAGAACCGTTCACCGGCCACCCATATATATATATATATATATATATATATATATATATATATATATATATATATATGCACTGGATCTTCACTTGCAATGAAGTGCCGGTGGGAGATTTCACTTGCGCGTAGTTGAACCATAAGGATTCGTAGCGTGCGCGTTAACTAAATTAATCCATAACTCGGCACTATCTACGATGAACGTCCCGAGCTTCGCCCACTCATCATTATTCACTCCGTGGGTATGCTGTGAATTTTTTTTAGGGGCGAAGCTCCTTAAGGTTTAAGGTTTGGGTCTGTCCGTCCATTGTTCCTAGAAGCGCGTTACCTTCAAAGAAATTAATGATGCTACGTGTGGGAGGCGCGCCCTCGGCGCGTGCCTCCCGGCGTGCGAGCTCTCTCACTCTTCCATCTGCTGTCTTGTGTGAGAGAGAGAGACAGAGAGAGCGAAAGGCGCGCGTTGACTATGGAAACGCTCCTTCTTCGATGAACGCGCTAGAAGCTCGAAAAGAAGGAGAACGCGCCCTCACCCGCGAGAGACAAGCTTGACGCAGGCAGCGTCTTCTAGCGAGTTTCTTGATTGAAAAAGTCACAGTTTCGCCGCAATGGCGAAGCAATGAATGCGATAGCAAGAAACTGTAATGCTATACGATGTGAGGCTCGCAGCTTCAGGAGCAATATTAATTGTAGCAAACATGCACTTGTTGAGTGAGCGCCTCCCGTGGGCAGCGCGTGCTGGTACGTTCTGTGTCACAAAGCTACACATACAAAGCTAGGGGAGGCCGCTAAATGAACAAACAGAAGATGAGCGCGAACTATCAAGTGAAGCACGCACGAAACGAACGCACAGATATACACCGAACGAGCGCGAATAAGCTGTCGCAATGGATACTCTATTGAACAGCGTTCCTGTTGCAAAGGCGGCCGAAGCAGCGAAGGAAACTAGCGTGCTTCAAGTGTCGAGCTGTGACACTTTATAGTTGGCGCTCATCTTCTCTTTGTTCGTTTAGCGGCGTCACTTGAGCTCGAGTGACTTTCGTTGCCCTCCTCGCGCCATCTCGCTGGTAATGAAGAAACGCTTATAAGCGCGTGCCGTCTCTGCGTCCTGCCAGCGGTAAAGGGTGTGTATATAAGGGTCGCCGTTAGCTCCCTAAAAGTTCTGCTCTTCGTGGCGTAGTGGTTAGCGCCACGCGCTGCGGAGAAAGAGGTTCCTGGTTCGACTCCGCGCTTCGGAAGCATTTATCCGAATTATTTTTCTTTGGGACTTTTATATATATATATATATATATATATATATATATATATATATATATATACGGTTCATGACGGCGGCGACGGGGACAGCAAAAACCAGCCGAGACTTACCATATAATTGCTATCGCAATAAAATACCGACTGCTCACGCTGGAGAACCGTTCACCGGCCACCCATATATATATATATATATATATATATATATATATATATATAGGCACTGGATCTTCACTTGCAATCAAGTGCCGGTGGGAGATTCCACTTGTGCGTAGTTGAACCATAGGATTCGTAGCGTGCGCATTAACTAAATTAATCCGGAACTCGGCACGATCTACGATGAACCTCCGGAGCTTCGCCCACTCATCATCATTCACTCCGCGGATATGCTGTGAATTTTGTTTTGCAATGTAGTTTGCGTTCATCAAAGCGTGCTTGTGCTCTCTGTTCAGTCGCTTCCTTGGCAACGTAAAAGGTGTATAGGGCAGAGTGACGCTACACTGGCGCAATGTGTAGGTCCTAAATCCGCCCGTGGAAATTTCTAAATCATCTGCTCTTCGAATTCACCAATTAATCGTCCAAATTCAGAAAACGTACCAAATGCTTCTTAACACAACGATCAAAACGGCGGGATTATTTATTCATGCTAATCATTGTGGATAGCTACTTTACAGCGCCAATTGCTTAGAGGCATTTATTTCGTCGTAGTGTTCATCGTATGCGATACACATGTACCGCGGACAGTGCACTACCTGTGAGAAATAAGTTCTTGTTACAAGGCAGTACGCAAGCTTATATGGGAAGCAACGCTCCGTTTCCTGATGATGTGGTATACAGCCCTTTGTAAGGCTCTCTCGTGTTACCCAGAAGCCTTTGTTACTTTGCTTCTTCACTAGCTACTTCGCATTGATTCCATCCCGCGTGGTTAATAATAAATTTTCTCATTTGACGTACACCTGCATTGGCAATTGATGTCGGATAAGTTTCACCCTATAACGCAGACGTTTAAAGAGCAGCGTGAATGTCGCCCTCGGGATTAGTGATGCACTTGCAAAGCTCTCCTTCAGAGGAAACCATGAACTTTCTAGAAGCCATGTCGGTGTGTTCAAACATAAATCGATGGAGATGAGTGAGTGCGCGTGTGGTTTATAATGCTGCCGAGCCCGTGGCACCATGCAGCTGCACACGACCTCGCAAAGCAGCATACGTACGCGATCGCAGCGCCGTTATTTCTCGTCGCCACCGCTTGAAGGAAGGAAGGAAGGAAGGAAGGAAGGAAGGAAGGAAGGAAGGAAGGAAGGAAGGGGAAAATAGGAAGGCACGGAGGTTAACCAGAAAGGCGTCCGGTTGAGTACCCTGCACTCGAGGAATGGGAAGGGGGAATAGAAAGATGGGAGAGAGAGAGAAAGAAGGAGAATAATGAAAAAGACGTGGTAGGACAAGTGCGACTGTCAAAAGCGTTCGCCCAAACCAGTCATCTTCAAAAACCGCAAAAGTGCTTTTAGTGCCTTGTGGGCCGAAGAGCGATGAGGGCGGTATCCGAGGAGCAACTGTATGGAAAGTGTCCGATCGTCAAGGTGGCGTAGCGTCTCAGCAAGTGTTTTCCTTTGCTCGACGAATCGCGGACAGTGGCACAGCAAGTGGCCCAGGGTTTCGTCGTTGTCACACATCTCGCATGTTGCACTGTCGATCGCTCCAATTAATGCGGAGTATGCCTTTGTGAAGGCAACTCCCAGCCAAAGTTGACAAAGAAGCGAGGCCTCATGTCGAGGAAGTCCTGATAGAGGGCGGAGATGCAGGGAAAGGTTTAGCTGGTACAGACGCGTTCTTGTGATGTTTGGTGAGTTCCACTCAACCAGTGAGAGACGGCATGCCAGGTGTCGAACCTGCATTGTAGCATCTGTCCTTGAGGGTGGAATTGAAACAGTGTTCGCTGCATGATGAGAAATGCGAGCTGCGCTATCTGTGGAATCGTTGCCGCTGATTCCGCAGTGACTAGGCACCCACTGAAAGTCAATCTCGTGGCCATTTTTTCTGAGGTGGTTGTGAAGCCCGATTACATCGTACGTCAGCTGCTCGGAGCATCCGCGCCTATGAGCTGACCGTATGCACTGCAACGCCGCCTTCGAGTCCGAAAATACAGCCCATTTCCTCGGCCTCTCAGTACGGATAAATTCTAGTGCACGACGTAGAGCCGTGAGTTCTGCCACCGTGGACGTCGTGACATGAGACGTCTTTAATCGAAGCGTTGTTTCCTGCGTTGGTACGACCACAGCTCCGCCAGAACTGGAGGACGTAGTCGATCCATCGGTGTATACGTGTACGTGGTTATCGTATCGTTCGTGCAACAGGCGTAAGCTGAGTTGCTTTAGCCCAGATACTGGTAGATCTGCCTTCTTCTGTACACGAGGAATTCTGTACCGCTTGAGCCACCTTACTGAGCTAGCTAGTATGCGGAGCTATGGAACTGAGTTGTTTCCAGTAACGTGGTTCACAAACTTGCCTGAAACGAATAGGTAATTCGCTAGACATTCGCCTATGTCTAGATAAAGTATATAGTAGGCACGGGCAGTTATTTCACACAGCCACTAGTTGTATTTGGGTGTTTAAATAAGAAATGCGCTCTCTGCGAGGGAAGACATTGAACGTTAGTTCTATTAACTATGATTTGGGCCACCCGTACAGACTTCCGTGTAGGTGCGGACGAACTACATGGCTACATCAGTAAACAGTTGAAACGAATGTCACCAGGAATTTACAGTATAATTGACTGTCAATATTCCAAACTAATAATGCGCCGAAACTAGGGTGCCTTGCGTGCATCGAGGCGCCCTTGCCCAAACAGCCTGTCATGAGCCGTGGCGTGCTTACTTACACGTTTTTGCTCCACAATGTACGAACGTGAACTTTTGCTTCGAGACATCGCTTCTGCAAGGCAGTTCAGCACAGCTTTCTCTAGCTGTCGTGGCTGTGTTGCGACAAGACCGACCGCAGCTGCGTCGCTCGCTCTTTAATTATAATTGCTGGGCCACGCGCCTTTGCCAAATAAACAGCCTAAATGTCATAGAATATTTTGCGCCATGACATAAACAAGTGACTATAACACGCGCGTATTCGGCCCCGAGCAGTAAACACAGAGCGAACTGTGCAATATATACACAGTAGATTCAGCGCTTTACTAGGAATCTCTTTCGTGGAACACGGCGTTTTGTTTCATGCCGGTAACTCTCATGCCTTCGTATCACAGCATAACTATTAGCACTTATTTTCAGAGTCTATCAATTCATGAATGTCTGTTCCACAGCACTATGAAAGCCTTTTTTGATGATATTCAGTATATGTGTGCACCTGGGGCTTTATCGGTGGCCGCTTAGATTGAAACTTGATTACTTGGTTGCTGACATGATTCATAAAATCCGTTGGTATCAATGGTTGAATTTGTAACGCCACAGTGAAGAGCTGTGGTGGCAAACGGTAAGAGTGCTGCAGTAGCTCACAGCAGAGTTCGTCGTACATTTTGTTTTACATCTGTTTTGGTTCATGGTCTTGGGAGGCCTCTTTTCCAGAAAATGCGAGAGCATATCATTGCTCTGTGTAGTAAGAATGTCGAAATCTTCGAATGCAGTTATGTGGCATTAAAGATCGCCTGGGATATCAAAATACCAATTCGTCTTGCGTAACAATACTCTGTTTACGATGTAGTGCCTCAACAAAACATTAAAAGACTCTCAGTGCATAAATCTCCCTACGAGGAACGCCTGTCCACGCCTGTGACAGCCCTTGGCGCCTGTCACCCGTGAGATGGCGCACAGGGCCCGCGGCGCGGTGTTTCTTGCTAAATTTTGTGGTAAGGTAGCACAGGCAAGAAAAAGTAGCAACAAATACTAAAGTCTCCGTAAGGAGCTCTATAACATGACGTGCACATGAGCATGTTGCGAGAGCAATAGTACCAAAGCGTCACGTTCACGTCCTGACATCCTGCTACCCTTGCCTAATCTACTCAATGAAATCTGCGAGCCATCCCTACGTGTAGTTCGCTTCGTCTTCGATGGCCATTACAAATTTCACATGGAATCATGTAAGACAGCATTCTGCAGGTGATCGGCAATACACATTCGCTAGAACAGCGCTGTTGCATTGGCTATATTTATAATGACACAAGGCGCGACTCTTCGCTTCGTATACCAGCAAGCTTCCCAATGCCTGTGGATTCCGTCGAATGAATCATCGTCATTAACGCAAACGGTTATCTATGAATAGATGACACTCTAATGAGCCTCGAGGTATCTCCTCCGCATCGTAAAATGCGTGTTCTTCTGCCGGTCGCTTATCAATAACTCCTCGAAATAACGATTACTAAGGGCCGGCGATTCCCTCATTTCTTTTTGCACGAATCTCACCGGCAGCGCGATCATAGATGGCCTTTGGGCCGGAAAAGTAGGCTAACCCAGAACAGCGTGCGCACACATTTCAAAATCACTTTTTGTTGAAGGGACCGCGTTAGTCCTTCTTACATAGGCTGAAAATGATGCTCATCAGTCGTCGAGACCCATGTGTAGGCGTGACTTAAATATTAGAGCGCAGGAGGCACCAGGTGATTCGCAGTCTGGTTTCAAATTTTGCTGGAAACCGCCTGCTCTTCTTTCTCCATATGCCGTCACAAGGAACGTGGATCCCGTCTTGCAGTAGAACTGGCGTATTTGATTATATATCTCAGAAATGCCCTTGGTAATGTTTAATTTGCTCGCCTTGAGTTCTACAGCTGAAGAAAAGCCATGTATCTTTCAGAACAACAAAAGAGCTCAAGCGACGTAGGCGGGGCTGATTATGACGTCATTGGTTGAGAAGACAGCATGCGAGCTTGCTATGTTTGAAACCGATTTACCAATTCCTTGGATATCTGGCTGACATGTCCACAGAAGTCCCTACTATTAATTGGCATTGTTTTCAGTAGATGTTCACTAAGCATTAAAGGGGGGCTCTTATAAACGACGTTCACGTGCCATCGGAACATTCTCATTATTGACGGCAAGACACGAAGGATTTCGCCGCTTAATCCACCGAACCTTGCTGACACGATTTTTTCGCGTTCTCGTATTGTTGATGTAAGTGAAAGCACTAGCTTGGAGAACCTCAAAAAGAGTATTTTGGTGCCTCACAGCACCATAAATATATTTATAAACGCTGCTTTCGGTTTCGAATTTGAAGGGGCGGTTGCCTGGTGACGTGTGAACACAGTCGGACGTACGTCTCAGTCACGAAGGGACAGCAATTCATGATTGTGTCGCTGCAACGCTGTTGTCTGTGGCCTCTTACACGTGGGGCACGCAAACAACTATGATGTCATGGTCGTCCGGCGACTCTGACGGTGATTTAGCGATCTTTAAGAGACTGTGTTCATACCTAATCGTAGTGTCCATTGCGCTGGGGCTGGCTTGATGCGCTGGGCGACGAAAAATTTAAAACCAAACTAAAATATTTTGCACGTGTTTCGTGGCTTCAGTTTGTGGAGGGCGTTAACAATACATGACTAGAAAACGGAAAATGTATATTTTGTGCCGCCTCAACATCGTCAGTACTCCTTTAATATCCTAGAAAAGCATAACTTTATCTTAAAAACAGCTCATGAACGCAAGCCACCAAGGTACAAAAGTGGCATTATAACCGCATTATATGGCATATTTATTTTTTATGAACGAAATATCGCCACTGTGGCTGCGTTTCGCATCACTCAAATTGGTACACGCACAAAGGGGGCCCTGCTGCACATTTTGGTCGCAGTTAGAAAATGGTGCCCAACGTCGTGCACGCTCCTTTGACGAAAAGCACCAAACATTATGGCGATGGACGCACCATGAAATCCGCAGTATGGTTTGGAACATAGGTTGAAAGCACGGTTCTTTGGAAGCGGTCGGCAACTTCCGCGTGTTGCCTTTGATGCAATACACTTACAAAAACAGGGCAAATGAAAGCGGCACCGGCGCCAACAAGGTGGTTAGAAGACCCGTGCTACATGGCGATCAGGGCTATAGAGCACCTTCTGTCAAAACTGTGACGACGATCCGGGTCCTTTCTTCTACCAATGGCCTGTAAAGATCAGCAATACTGCAGACAGGCGCCCAAATTTACCATAGCTTGCAGCCAAGTTCGAGTCACATGTTCTTTCAATTCGTTTTATTGGTAACCTCTTAGAAAGCCACTGTTTCTCTTCCACTCCGTTTTATCGCGACAGCGTAGGACTTTGTTGCGCAGAAATGTAGTTTTCGGCGCCACTTGTTATGCACAAAAAGCAGAAAAACCGGCGTTTTCCATTAGAGAAATTTCGAGGTAGATAATAACAAGAACAAAAATTAAGTTGGAAAAAAAATGCACCCTCGGTTTGACTGAAAAGCGCGAGATCGGGGAATCGAACCTGTGACCCCTCCCTCCGGTTCACGATGACCTTACGCGCACGGCTACCCCTCATACACCTTCCGCAGTGCTAACGGCGAGCTATTTGTATGTGTCAATTACCGTTGGCCATACGTCATGGAGGTGCTTCATTGTGGCAGACGCTTGACTGTCACGCGGTGGGATGGCGCAGTGCTTCGGCGCAGTGCTTCGTTGCGTCGCGTGAAGTGATATTTAGTCGGATGCCGCTCATACTTCGGCTTACAGGACGTATGCTTGGATACTTAGCCGGAGGGTGCTCCCACTTAGCCTTACAGGCGTGGTCGCCTGTGCCCGCGAGCGTGTAGACGTCCCCTCATGCGCCTGAGCTGATGAAACGTTTGTCATGAATTCTATTCTGTGTACAAGTGCCAGGCGAACTGCGGTGTCTCATTCATCCGCGAATTTGATGGCGCATCTGTGCCAAATGGCGTAAGACGACGAGGAAGGCCTCATAACACGGAGGCACAGAAGGGAGGCGCCAAAGCTCGGCATGCTGAAGCTATGCGAGGAAAGCGGCGTGGGGATGCTGAACTGCGGGCACAAGCCGTTCAGGAGAAACGATAGCGCCGGACTATGGACCCTGACTTTAGAGCAAGGGAGGCCGGGGCGATGGCCGAAACGTGAGCAACATGCAGAAAGTTATCGCCAAAAGTAACTCGCGCTTTCCAGCAGGTGTTGTCATCTAAGCTACTGAAGAATATTGCGAGCGGAAAGAGCGCGGTGAGAATGGGGCCAGACATGGCTATCGCGTTCAACTCATAGGCGAGGCTTAAGGGTCTAATATTATCTTTAGTTTCAGCCTCTCTCCCGTGCCTACAACTCTACGATCAGCACGCTGCACACTTTTGGACATGAAGCAGCCTAAATATGATAGCAAATTTCGCGTAAGCATCACGTAATGCAACTGATTCTAATCGTTAATTTTGCTTTAAAAAAATGGGTGACCTGATGAGTCTATTAAAGGTGCCGTTGAGTATTTAAGTTGAAATTTCGAATCGACTCTACGACACTTGGTGTCAGGAGGCCTGTTGCTTAACTGCGACGTATTTACTGGCAATAACGTTCGAGAACTGTGCATTCTATTTTGCGCCCGCAACCATGTTTCGCAGATGTAACAGTTCGTTGTTGTTGTTGTTTTGTGGGGTTTAACGTCCCAAAACCAGTTCTATTATGAGAGACGCCGTAGTGGAGGGCTCCGGAAATTTAGATCACCTGGGGTTCTTTAACGTGCACTGACATCGCACAGCACACGGGCCTCAACATTTCGCTTCCATCGAAATGCAGCCGCCGCGGCCGGGATTTGATCCCGCGACCCTCGGATCAGCAGCCGAGTACCTTACCCACTAGACCACCGTGGCGGGGCGATGTAACTGTTCGTCGTCTTCACAATTTAAATGTTGGCGTCTGAGCGCATTAACGCTAGGTGTCTCATGACGTTTCGTGCGCATCGAATATATAAAATAGTGCGTTGTTTTCCTCATTAGTGCGACATTTTCAAAAGGTCACTGAACGCTGAACATTCGCTTCGTCATCATTCAACTGCCTTGCTGTTCATAAAGACACTAATGTACAGGCTAGCCTAAAGGTTACAACGGCGTCCCTACGTGGTGGTAGAAAAGGGCACCGAACACTTGGAAAATTCTCCGTTATTCAGCGTCACACGTGTACCGCCACGATGTCAAATATCCCTAGTACTTGTTCTTTAATGGTTGCGGCTGCACCACCAAGGTAGGAGTACCCTCCTGTTTATATACGCACATCATTTTGAAAGGCAACAGAATTAAGAGCTGAAACATATACTATATACAAATGTAATGGAATAATTTTTTCAAAATGTCGGCAACAAAAACACAGAAAAAAGAGAACCACGGAAAGAAGGAAAAAAGTATTTGCAAGCGCTGTTTGAAGTGCCAAGGAAATACGCTCTATTTCAATGTGTATGTAAAAAAGCCACCGAGGATGCTGACAATCTCCAGTTGCGGTAAACGTCACATTGTGAAGCTCTCAAGCCTGACACCAAGTTGCCGTACATAACGTTTGTTTATCTATACCACGTGGTCTTTTCAAATGAGGTCATGCAGTAACGAAGTACGGAGTATGCAAACTCGTGCTTATCGCGGTATTACATTTTCTTGGAAGTGTACCACCTATGGTCGCACCGGCTCTTGCCACCATTCTCATAAAAGCTTACGCCAATGCACTTCAGATGAAAACGTCGATATGGTTAAGCCTTAAGAAAGTGTCGGTTGGTAAAAGAAGAATACTCCAAAATATGTGTGAGTAAGCGGAAATTTTTCGGAAAGGTTACATCCAGTTGTATCATGTTGAGGGTTTGACAAATATATTGGAATTTCACTTGTGACTCTTATTGGCTAGTGTGCACAATGTTATTTGAATTGAGGAATACATGACTCTAGGGTGAGTACATTTTTCCTATGTGATAATATGCAAGAAGAAACCCTCGAGCCACGAGAAAGGCACCATTAAGTGATGCGAGGAGTTCCCTCGCAAATTCTTCAGCAGAATAGCCGCGAACTTCTGTTTATCGCAAAAGGGCATTCGTTCCTTGACGGACGCGCGAGGCATACAGGTGTGCCGCGAAATAAGATCTCAATATTCAATATGCCTTTCTTACATTTAGGCATGTAGACTTCAGAAGCATTTGTTTGCACTTACGAACGGCTGTGCTTTGAAATATTTACATTCCTGAAAACTCTATACGGGGCCGTAGCATCGCAGCTGTTTCTTTCATGTAACGTCCGTCAGGTTACGCAAATCTACGTCCATGTTTTTTCATGTCATTGAAAACGCAGCAGTTAATACAAATAGGCGTATTCCATGGTAACTATAGGAGTAGTAATGAAGCACAATGAAGGACTCTAACTTCGGCGGACTTGTGGGAATTCCTCAGAATATGTAAACCCATTTTGGCGTGGGTAAAATCCGGTACATCCTTAGGGGAAATTTGAACGGGTCGCAGGCTCTTCGTGTTGAATGACCTTGCGTGTGTTTATCTGCGGGCCTCCTACATATTCCTATGCAAAATCGAACACGTTCCGAGAAGGGGGTGGGTTTGACCGTACAACGACCAGGCTCTGGGATTTCATTAGCCTCATATCTTCTCCTCCTGCAGCGGCTTGCGTACATTCTGAATATAGGAAGACACGCCTGGCATGCCGTATAAGTTGAGGGAAATGTCTGTGTTTCTATGTGTACCTGCACTTCTGTTATATACTATGCATAATATTGTGAGTGTAACGGATATATATTGTAACTGAAAGAAGCTTACTGCCTTATAAAACCGTTACAACATGTCCCTTTCTCTGTCCCAGTGTGTAAAATGATGTAGCCAGCAGATGCGCTATCTGTTTCCTTTCTACACCACCTAGTGTTATTGAAACTAATATGCTTAAAAATACAGTGCACTTAATCCAGGTATGATTATTTCTCTCACTTCAAAAGGTCGTATGGGTTGTCTAAGCACCTTCACCTTTCTTGCCTTTCTACGCACTGCATATGGACAAAGTGCTGGTAAGCTATAATTCACCTTTCCATTAACTGTGCAAACGATGTGTTTCCAAATAAACTAAATGACAAATAACAGCGCTGTACCATAGGACGTAGTTGTACCAAAATAATCTACTCTTCGTCGGCAATGCGAATATAATACAAATGTTGTCTAGATCCACATGTTAACCACTTGATTAGTTGCCGCACAGTGCGGACTCACTTGAACGTGTCTCAGCCGGCGATTTCAAGACGTAACCTCCCCTCCGTTAACAAACATCGTCAGACCGACTTGAGTATATTGGTTATGCAGTAGGCGCTGAAATACATCCCTGCCGTGGTTACTTTATGGTTTATTGCATGGAGGATAACAAAAAAACTAGAGATGAAACTAAGGAGCACGCAACGTGCAATGGAAAGAAAAATGATAGGGGTAACGCTAAGAGATAAAAAACGAGCGGAATGGATCAGAGAACAGGCAGGAGTAGCCGATATTATTATACCAATTAAAAGAAAGAAGTGGACCTGGGCAGGACATGTCATGAGGAGAAAAGATAACAGATGGACAGTAAGAGCAGCGGGATGGATACCAAGAGAGGGAAAACGCAACAGAGGCAGGCAAAATGTTAGATGGAGATATGAAATTAAAAAGTTTGCGGGCATAAAGTGAAACCAACTCGCTCAGGATAGGGTGGATTGGAAATCGTAGGGAGAGGCCTTCGTCCTGCAGTGCACCTAAACAGGATGATGATGATGATGATGATCATGCAAGAAATGAGAGATTCTTACACTAGTGTAACAATAGTAACTGGAGTGTCATCGCAGTTTCACAGCAAACTGTGCGGCACTGATTCCGAGCTGATTACAAAATGGAAAATCTTTCCTAAGATGAGACACCATCAAATAGTTGAACGTGGCACTCTACGAAAGCCCCCCCCCCCCATCTGAACACCACCACCGACTACGCATTTCCTCGAAATATAAACGAGCGCCTAGTCCAAGACACAATGACGGCAGGCCCATCGATAAAATCCACTTCAGCCACGGGAAGGTAAAAAGGGGATTGTCTCAAGATTACGCAATCTTCAGCTGGTGAAGTCGTTGGCTTGAATGAAACCGCATTCCTGCGCTCATGGTTTTTACTTCATGTCGTCTGATAAGCGCACGCCATCGCGAGCATACGTCTCGTCTAATAAAGACCTAGGCTCCGCATGAATGTCGCATTGCGGAGTGTTGGTGCGTCAGCGGGGACCGCGTTTCAGAATAGCATTTCGGCTGCATTCTTAGTGAAGAACACCGCCACAGCCTAGCTAAGCGTTGTGGAGGCAGATGTAGCTTAAATATTGGGTGTGGTGAAACATTTATACATTATTTAGGACACCACTTCTAGGATACCTAAACTGTACGATGAGGTGCTCACCAAGAGTGCCGATTTTTGCAGACTGCAGCAGCCCGTGCCTTGGAGACATGTGCCCTGGCGTCATGCTTACGGACCTCAACACATACGTCGACAACGCAGTGCAAGATACAGGTAAGTATGTGATTTCATAAGCAAATGGCAAAACCTGGTAGTATGGCCTGACAAAATTACTTTTTACCTGACCACTTGCAGATGTCGTTTTTAGCCTGGGACAGTTTGTGCAAGAAGTAGGTTGTACGAGTACAGCCTCCTCTGAAAGCATACTGAAAAGTCACTTTTTGGAGATGCCGAAGTGTCAACCACAATGCTGTCATATGCATTTAGAAATAAATAAAACGTATTTGTTTCGTAGTGTAATAACGCGTGTAAACGTGTCCCAAAGGTGTTTTCAAACAGCGCGGGGACGTTCCGCACTATGAGCTGCACCGCTCTGTAATTCACATTGATGAAAATCTTTTGATTTACAGTAAAGCAGAAACTCTACAGTGCTCGTACTCGGAGCGACAATTCAGGCAGCTTTCCTTCCTTTCCGAGTTTTCCAGACATACACCGCATTTCGGCGAGCGAAAGTCCCCGCACACTCCGATAGCATGCCTTTCCGCGTCCATTCCTTCCGAAGCAGTAGCTGCCGCCAAGCTACAGCTAATGATGGTGAAATCTTACACGTTCTCGAAGATATACCAATACCATTCGCAACGACTAAAGTTACCTGCGGCACATCCCCAGGACCCTTCGTCCCCCTTGTGCTCCGGCGCAATGTGTTGAGAGCCTCCACGGCCCCTGCCAGCCTGTCACGGACTGCTTCCTTTGGCAGGAATTAATGCGGATGCTCGACGCTGGGTGCAAACTTTCCGAACATGTCAGGGCACCAAAGTGGCTGGACCCAGACCTGACCCCAGCAGTCATTTCTGCCACTGAAATGTCACTTCGATCACATTGTCATAGTAGCACCTCTTGTCCCATCCCAGGGATATATGTACCAGAGATATCCACGGAAACGGTCGCGCAGGCGTATGGCCGCGTCAGTCTATAAAGCCTTATATTTTTTGCGCGGAGCAATTTCATCGTTTGAGTTAGTTTCCGACACCAATTATGCACCGTATGAGAACAAGTGGTTAAAGCGCTGATTAAAATAATAAGATTCTCACCGTGTCAATGCACCTTTTTTATTGCAGATATTGATGGATGTGATGGTGGTCCTTGGTGTCTAAACATAAGAAATGTTTTGTGGGAAAGATGGCTCTGCCCTACCGAACAAGAAGGTATGTGTATATGTATTCCTAACTGGGATTGGCGTGTTGACTCCCAACGCCCTCAGTTCACTTGAAATAACATACGTCACTGGATGAAAATCTTTAAGCACGATCCTGAACAGAGAATGTCGCTATAGGCGACATTTTCACAAGTGGGGTTGTCCTCGATAGTACGGCGACTGCCTTCTGAAGCATTCGTTTCTGTACGCTGTGCACAATCGCACGCTGTGAGAAAGACAGAAGGGGAAGACAGGCACGTGAGACAGAGGGAAAAGGAGATAGACAAAATGGGAGGTAGTATGGTGTGAATCGATGTTAGCGTGACGATGTTTTCAAGGGCGTGTGCTAGAAAAGAAAAGAACAGAACACCGTAGCGACATTGTAGCTTTCATCGCACTGGATCGGTGGTGACCACCTCAACAGGCGTATATGTGAAGAAATACGGTGAGTTTCTATAGGCGGCACACCTTAACGTTTGCTCGTAGTGATCGGTAACACGGCTGGAGTGTATGGAATTTGTATATTAGATACGATACCCTGTACTTGAGGGAGCAGTAAAGGGAAAGGAAATAGAGGCAGTCGTACCTCATCTATTGAACACTTTCTTAAGTAACCAAAGTTACGGTCACCATAACTGTTAAACATTTGTATATCCAACACATGACATTTTCACATGGAAGCGAAGCAACCAGGCGTAGCAATATATGAGGTGTTCGTGTTTGTTGTCGCTCGCACCTTGCACCAAAAGCGTGTAAACCGTTTTATCTACCCAAGCCAGCCAGATGACGACGAAGTGGCGGCACTTTTTCCCCGTTTAACGAAAACGTAATCAATTCATCTTACGAACGTTCACAGCATACGCAGTAAAATCTCGTTCGAACTTCAGGGGACCGCCGAAAATAAGTAGTTAGGCTAAACAGTCGTACGATCGTTAGAGTTAAAATCGTGAAAGAGACCGTGATGTCCGAATGTTTGTTAAGTAAAACATCCTACTTTTGCAATGGTTCGTCCGTGTTGTTTACGTGTTAGTACAACGGAAACAAGACGATAGGCTCACGACACATAAACAAGCAACATTGAAAGAAGTGAGAAAGCAATGGAGGCACATGTATCCATCTGCAGGGAAGTTAGAATTGAATTCACCAAAACCCCCACTGCATCTATCATGGGAGAAGTCAGAGGGCAGGGGCAGGGCGTGAGCTCTGGGAGGGGAGGAAGTGAGGGTATTACTCATCAGGCGCGACAGAAGAATGTCGTCTTTCACGTCATTTGCAGCATAGAAAGCGTATATGCGGACATCATGTTTTTTCTCTCGCACTGCTTGATATTTTCCGTGGAGCAAGGCGCCGATGCCTAGTGTCGTCTTCTTGTCTTGTCCTGCGGTTTCGGCGGTCGGTTCACAGAAATAGAAGCATCCGCGGATTTGCGAACAGGCGTTCGCTGTAGTGAAGCGCTCTCAGTATCATGCAGAACTAAATATAAGTATCTATATTTTGAAGTAGGTTGTAGTGAAATAATTTTACATTGAGGCTATAGGAAGTCGTCACGGGATTTCTGAAAAGTCCATAATCTGAGAAGTTTGTTAGTGTGGTGTTTGCTGTAACGAGATTTAACTCTGCTGGAAGGAAGCGCAAGGCAGAACGAGGACGCCAGAGCTAGACAAGATGAGCGCTCACTTCAAGCGAAATTTTATTAAAGAAAAACAGCGCATTATATCTATCATTCCAGGTCACAAATTAAGTTACATCATCGGACAAGTAGATGTCCCCCTTTATCTTCGAGGGCAAGAATTTGATAAAACGATAGGGAGGTTGCATCATGGGATCATGATGGCATTTTTGGATACCTTGTGTACCGCAATAAGCACGACGTTAAGCGGCACTGGTCGCGCCTAATCCAGCACTTAGGGTGTTTTGCGACCACGCGTATTGCGGCACAGTCGCAATAGGCGCGGATGAACAGCAGTACCATCCCTCCCATACTGCGTAGACAATACGTGCCTGCGAGTTTGAAGCTCTCGCTGTGAAAAAAAAAACAGAATAAACGGAATCGTTTGTGCGGCTGTCTATTTATCGCCACAACCTTAGGACGCCGATGTGCAAATAGGGCTTCTAAAGCGGTACCAAGCAGTTTTGTGATTTGTTAGTCGTGAAAGCCAATGTTCTGTCGTCGTAAGCAGTGACACAACCCGCCCCGGAAATTTTGTGCTCTCCCTACTGTGAAGTGATTGTTACGATCAAAATCGTGTATGATTATCTTGGCATGGTTGCTAGACTCGAAAGATTGGCGACAGCACTCCTCAAGTGCAAGCCCTGCGGATATTTTCCGACGTATGTAGCATATTTTCCCATGGGAAAGCCACCCCACCTTTCTGGAGTTAAATTTATTGTGCGCATACACAAGGGATAAGTGTAACAGATGTTATATCAAAGAAAAGCTTGTGAAAGAAAAGCTGAGACATGGTCCATTACGTTACGTTTTATCGTCGCATTATTGGTGTTATGTAAAAAAAGCATGGTAGTTAAAACACTTTTTTGCAATAGATACTTCCATATATGACTACCCGGAAGTGCCTACGGATGAACAGGAGATAGATAAATGGGTGAGTATGTTTTGATTGATTTGTGGGGTTTATCGTCCCAAAACGAGCTCTGATTACGAGAGACGCCGTAGTGGAGGTCTCCGGAAATTTCGACCACCTGGGGTTCTTTTATGTGCACTGACATCGCACAGCACACGGGCCTCAACATTTCGCCTCCATCGAAATGCAGCCGCCGCAGCCGGGATTCGATCCCGCGACCTTCGGATCTGTAGTCGAGGGCCATAACCACTAGACCACCGTGGCGGGGCAAGAGTATGTTTTGGCTACAATCACCCAGTAGGATATGCAATTCAAATAAAGAAACAAATAGCGCTACTTTTGAATAAGTCGCCGCAAGAAATTAATTCATTCATTTATTTTGAAAGTCCTTACAGGCCTCGTGAAAGGCATAGTGTAAAGGGGTCATCAAAAAAACAACAAAAACTGCGTAATGGCTATAGAATAAACATAGAGCTCAATTCGCACCGAACCGTCATGTAGCAATCCCTGATACGAAAACTTTGTACAGTTATCTCTTTGTTATGCCTAATCCCCCATTATCTGTTAACGAGTTGGAGCTCTTCTTTATAAAAATTCCTACAATACTTATCTCTGCCGTCCCCCAAGAGATGTAAAGGCGACAACCAAGACTATTGCTCCTTCAAGCCGAGGTCTACGCATTCGAACCAGGAAGGTGGTAGTCAAACACAACGACAACGTGATTTGGCGTGTGCTGCAATTGTCAACATTACGTCACGTGCCGCTACAACCCACATATCGAAGGGCGGTATGAGTACACACGATTTTGAGGAGCGAAAGCCTTATATGCCTCACACGAAAGTGACCTTGAAGAAATGCTGAACGAGTGAAACAACTTCATTAGGTCCCCCGAAGGCGCGAGTAAGCTCAGCGTCAGCAGGCTAGGTCCACTCCAGGTCCATCAAGTCAAATTTACCGGCCCTCTTGCGGGCATTCTGGAAAGCCAAGATGGCCGTGGGCCTTAGTAATCCATCATTTCTGCTTGGGTGAAAGGCGGACCACCAGGAGCAAAATCCCAGGCAGCACAGATGCTCGGGCCAATATTGTTTTTTTGTTGGCTTACGGAGGTCCAATGTAGGCCCTGTGATACCACTCATAAGCCAGCATTGTAAATTCCATCTACTAAGGCCTCCAACAATGGCCCATCGTAACCATTCAATTTGCAATATTGGTTCTTCCATCCTGTAAAGAAGGCAAATGTGGGCCATAGTTGCCACTCAGCATACATTATTGGTGCATCCAGTGCACAAGGATGGTAATGATGGGTCAGTTTCTACAGAGTCCTATCAATATTGGTTATGTAATGGCGGCAGGCTGTATATATTGTCCAATCAATCTCACGGCATAGCCAATGCTGGACTTCCAATGTTCTGTGTCGGACAATATTGTCCGCACACTAGAGTTGTAGCATCAATGTTGGTAACATTTGCAAGTACACATGATATATCGGGAGGCAGGTACACATGGTGGCAAGTACACATGATTGTTTTCCTGTTTTACCAATATGAAGGGACCACTAGCTCGACTCGGTGCCGCAAATGAGTTCAGAAAGGCCATTGTGTATGTATTCAGTGCAGCAGGAAAAATTATCTCTATAATTTACGTAATTGTTTATTTGCGCAAGTTCCAGCTATGTGTGTGAAGTAGACTAGAACTTGCACATTGGAAGTTGAGCAAACTACATCTACAACGCCATCATGTGGTCCAAAATGCCCAGCAGCATGTTAGTGGCTTCCGAGCCCACGTGCATGGCATAGCAGGTCACTTTATCTGTTGTCATTGCAATATTTCCAAAATAATAGAAGTAGGCTGTGTATACTGTCCAGACATTCTGTCTAGTTTCTCCAATACAGGACAGCCAATGCTGCTTGCGAGACAATATTGTCCAGACGTAAATACTGTCGCGCCTATGTTGTTCACATTGGGAAGTACATGACATATTAGAAGCAATGATCTCTTTTTCATTTGAAACAGCGTTAATATATATGTACGTATCGTGTGCACTCGCATAATTAGCGCCGACGCGTAATTTCTTCACTCCCAACTTTAAGTACGGTTTACGCAAAAATATTACTTGCATGCTATTCCCATGACACCCAGTGCCACGTGGCGCAGGCTAGTGTTGTCCTTTTTCAGTACTTAGTGTTCGGTAGCCCAGGCTTCGCCATAGCCGGTCGCATTTTGATTGTTTAATAGCGACATATTGGCGGTCCCTATATAAAACAAATTCAACATAGTGTTTGCCGATTAACTGAGAACCGTGCCGCCACGATAACTTCGCCACGTGAATACGAGTCGCTCTTGAAACTGAAGTTTAGAGACGCTGCTGACAGCACCCGTGACGACGATTCCGAGTCGCACATCCGCTGATGCTTGAATGTAGCCCACGAATGCATTTGGCTGTTAAGGTACGCGTTCTGTTGAGTGAAAGCTACATTCGTTTTTTGTGATACATTTCATTTGACGCATCTCAGATCAGCACGCGTAAAGATTCCTTACGCGATATTCCGAAAGTATGTGCGAAATTCGCATGTAATTTACGCACCTTTTGGAACTCCTAGATGCATGGAGAGAAAAAAAAAACACGAGTTACGCGGTATGCGCGAGTAAGCGCGGTATAAGTTATGCATGAGCAAATACGGTATATGCAAAACGTTGGAAGGTAAAGAAAAGCCTTTGTTATCTTTCTACCTCGAGCAGGGGGCACAGGAGCCCGCCAAACATGGAAGTGTACCACGGCAGGGGGGGCGGAAGGTGGGAGCTGCGTGGGCGGCACTAATCCGTTTTGCCGCGCATACCTGTTTGACATGTTTTCTTGCAGCGAGCTGGGGGTGAGGCAGGCGAAGCGGCTTTCACTCTGCAGAAGTTTTTCGGGCGCACAGGTTGTGTCGCACGGGCATCATGCATCTGCTGAACCTGGCGAGTTTACGAAGTCAGAACACCTGAGTAGTCTACGGACACGGAACTTGCGGCTGCAAACTTCTGCACAGTGAAAAAGTGGCAGCCCTGCGCTTCTTTGGACCGGACATCTTAAGTGAATTGAACAGATGAGCCTCGACGTGTTGCGACAGTTCTAAAGGTTTTCCTGAAAACTTCGTACCGATTTTAGCCATTCGTTTATTTTACTCATTGTGTATTCTGTTGTGCTCGCACCCTCATTTCGGCGTGTGCCGGGTTTATTATAGCATGTATTACTGCGTATTTTCTTTATATTTGTCTATTTGTAAATACACACGCGGTGGGCTTTGTTGTATACGTCGCGGCAGATGAAGTAATCGGTTCTAGCAAAGCTGTTTTGGTTCGTGTGACTTTCATGTTTGTGTTTTTGTCTTGCCTGAAACGCATGTTTTCCCTGTGCTCTTTAACGGTCATTTCTTGTTCCTGGTTTTCGGTTCTTTCGAAGTCGTCGGTTTGTCCCCACATACCCTCCGTTCCGGATTCTGCATGAAGAAACATATCGCCATATCCTAACATTCACTTATGCTGTGTTACTCGAGGAAGCTTTAAATTTCTGCAATTCAGCTGTTTCGTGGAATCATTTCAGGAACCTTTCAAGCTTCAGCTGCTCCACGTAAACACGTAAACCAAAACGTGTCGCATAGGTTTAGGCGTATGTTTTCTTCTGCCTCTTCTTTTTGCTTATGGTGCTTATGCGTTTAGTTTTCTCGAGGCTGATTATATACAATGGCCTTCAAACTTAGAGTGAATATTGATTTGTTGATTTTATCAGAACTTCCTTTTCAATCCCTTCTGATGTCTCTTATACTCACGAATAAATGCGTCACAAAGAAGACATTTTGTTTATTTGTATGTGTGTATGTGTTCGAAAGATACGTTTCGCCATTAACATACGAGTGCATAGACCATTTATGTCCGTTTTATGCTATCGTCATAACCACGAATCGTGAACATAACCAAATTCATTTCCCAAGCTGGCAATACATACATGCATACTAAGGACAAAATAAAGCTATTGTTACTCCCATAACTTACTGGATATTCTTGCTTTTTGCCTAGAGCCAGAAGCCTCGGCCAAACAAATTTAAGCGCATGCATGATAGCCGATAAAAAAGATGAGGAAAATATAGAATCAGCCAATAAAGGAGGCTGGCAAGAAATGCTGCCTCATCCAACGATGAATGCTGGCAAAAAATGATGGACAGCCATCAATAAAGGCTGGAAAGAACGGTTAGAGCTTCCATTGTTTATACAAGCTTACCAATATTGAAAATACAAACGATGGACAATGTTGGCCAAAGCCATTCTTTCCCAATTTTTCCAACGTTATACGACTGGTATCCAACATTGGACTAATCTAGTCAAAAGTGTAGCATGGGACCCGAAATCCAATGTAGTTCCAATATTGTATCCAATGTTTTCCAACGTTGCGCGAAGGTCGGTCCAATGTTGTTGTGCTGCCTGGGATCCCACAGGACACGCCCGCACTCCACATAACCAGCACAGATGTTGTTGTAGTTCGGGCTTGGCAGCCGTCCTGGGTACATTGTATGCAGTGCAGGAAGGCTTGGGTAAGAGCTTGTTTCTAGATGTCTGAAAGTGACAGCTTGGGCTCTGCACAGCGAGGAGCGAGGAGCTTCTTCTTGAAAGGTAATGGCGCATGCACATCTCTTTGTACATACAGACAGGCTCGAGTAGCCCATGAGAGGGCGCTTTCCTCGGCACACAGTCAGCGAAATTTGGAGCAGTGGCGTGCGCCTGATCATTAGAGTAGAGGGAGGCACACTGAGTGGTTCCAACGTGTGAAGAACAACAGGCCAATAAGTGATGTTTGAGGCATCTGCCTTTTTATATGATACGAGGTGCTTCAGGAGCCACCATACCTATCCGAAAGGTCTTGATTACGACCTTGGAATCTGAGTAAATTGCGCGATGTACACTTCCTGTCAATACAAGAGCAGCGGCAACCTGCCCTGCCACGCTGAAATCCGAAGTGCAGATGGTAGCGCAGCTGATGACCTTGGAATGCCAGGCGGTGACCACTGTCGAGAAGGCTTCTTCTTGAGATACGAAGCAGCGCCTACGACGCCTGGACCATTCTTGTCCGATCGACCACTGGTGACCATAGCTTCACCTGTGGTTCATCTTCGTGCATCGTTTTACGTATGATGCATATTGCGCGGCATCTGGTGCATGGGCATCTTGGAACGTGAGTCGTAAGGCACCTTCACAGTTGCAAAACGACTGTGGGGATATGTTCCATCATGCCAACTATGGTTATGTGTGCTGCAGTGCCATAGAGCCTGATGAACTCTGAAAACACCTGGGCTTCAAGAATTTATGAAAGGAAATGGAGAAACTTTACTGCACCTGGGGGTTTCCGCAGAACTCAGTTGCGTATTCTTGCTTCAACAATCTATTTGAACGTGCTGCTGACTCCCAACCTGAGGAGGTCTTCCTTGTGCGTTGGGACGGGAAGGCCGAGGGCGAGCTTGAAGACTTTTCTGATTAGGGCTTTCACTGTTGCGTTCCAACACGAGCCAGTTGTGGATAGCCGCCGTAAAAGCGAGGGAGGCATATCACGAATGCCTGGATAATCCGAGTCAGGAAAGCGGGAAAACGGCGAAATCTCTGTTGACCGAAAATAATGCGTCGCAAAATATGGTACAGAGTATCGAAAAGTCGCCTCTCTTTCATTTGCTGTGTACGGAACACGGCATGGAAGGGCACGAATATATCAATAATGTAACTGCTTGGTCATTGGAGCAGTACATTCACCTTTTGTGATAGTGTGCCAATTAACGGCAGTAAAATCACCTGTTACTAATATGCGCATTCATTAAGTGGATATGATCCAGGTATATCCAGATACGAACCACACCTAAATACATGCTTACTTTTACGTAATATGCCAAATTATATTCACACCAATTTTCGAGTGTGAAAGTGCCAGGCTCGAATCCAGAAATTTCTGGTTTCATTAGCAAATAAATCATCTCTCATTGTGCGCCTCTTAACCGACCGCAAAACTCTTATCAGTTTTTGTCGTGTCGGCCGCCTGAGGGGGGGTGCGAGCGAAATACAGACGCCACTTCGATGTAGCCACGTACCCAAAAAAGGCCCGTGTTTATTAGACAGCCGCTTTTTATTTTAGGGGCGAAGCTCCTTTAAGGCGTAGCCTTGTCTGCCGTAGTTGTCCGTCGTAGCCACTTCGTCTTCATCGAACGCTGAGCTGCCTCGAGCGCTGGCAGGCGCTCTTGTGTCACGAGTTCACGCCGGTTCCTCTTCGTCGCCTAGAACGCTGGCACGCGCTCTTGTGTCACGAGTTCACGCCGGTTCCTCTTCGTCGCCTCGAACGCTGGCACGCGCTCTTGTGTCACGAGTTCACGCCGGTTCCTCTTCGCCTACTCCGGCATCACTGAGTTTTGGTTTCGTTTCGTATTACATCTCAATAGCCCCAGTTTTAAGTAGTTGTTCACAAATTTTCTGGAAGGTAGAAGATGCGAAACGAATACCACAGTGTTCTAGAGAACTCAGTTGCCTGTCCATACAGCACGAAGCATGGCTAAATTAATCCGGAACTCAGCACGATTTACAATGAACCTTCGGAGCTTCGCCCACTCATCATCATTCACTCCGTGGATATGCGTGGATTTTTTTTCCTCAGTGACGTCACATAGCCTATGCACACGAGTGCTTGGTCAGATCTCCGATAACCGATAACAATACATATTCCCTTTTTTTCACAACACATAAAAACCAAATGAAACAAAACACAAAACTGCTAAACAGTAACAATCATAGAAATAGAATCAGTATAAATCGCAAGAGCACCGAAATGCAGTGTGCAGGTCTTAACTGCAGCCACATCGCTGTGGCGGCCTTATTTCTCGACCGTAGCGTGTCCTAAAGCCAACGGGCCTTCCGTCCTCATAAGAGGCAGCAGCCGGCGTTGAATTAAGCGCAGAAGGCTCTGCCGAGGCCTGGCGTTCCTTGGATTGACCTGCAGCGTCTGGAGTCGCAGGAAAGTCATATAGGACGGATAATGCGCGCCTGTTCCCTCGCTGTACCGGACCAACGCGCGTTTGTTTCTCTCTAGTCCAACCTCGTCGTCTGTCGTCACCCGATAAGACAGAGGCCGCATGGCTGGACTCAACACTTGCTGGAATTTTGCTGCCTTTTATCCATACCCGGTGTCCAGGGGCGAGTAGCGATAGCTGCGTGGCATGGCGATGGTCGTAGTCGAGATTTTGCTTATTTCGCACTGTCTTGTCTTTGTATCGGAGGCTCAGACCACCCTTTGCGCCATAAAGCAGCGGTGGTTTCGGCTCTGCTGACCCGTGCACGGAGGGTTTGTTCTTCGGAGAATAAGCAGATAGAAGAACAGGTGGTCAGAAGCGACCTTCTAAAGAACGGCTACTCGAAAGCCTTCGTTGGAAAGGTTGCTCGCCGCCAGACTAATCCCCGCCGACCCCTTCGTAAGGACACTAACCCGTGGCCTTACAAGCCAATACGTGTGTGTATTCCCTACGTTCAGGGTACCAGCGAAGCGCTCGCACGTGTGCTGTCGGAGCAGGGAATAAGAGTAGCATACAAGCCAATTTCCACGCTTGGCCGTTTCTTTCCACGCCCGAAGGACAGGCTGCCGAGGGAGGGAGCGCAAGGCGTCATTTACTCCATTCCTTGTTCAGATTGTGGCACGTCGTACGTGGGTGAGACGAAGAACTTTCCAGAGAGGCTATGACAGCACAGGAACGATGTCCGCAAGCTCGATAGACAAAGGACTGCATCAGCTGAGCACAGCGAGGTGCACGACCACCGCATCGACTTTGACAACTCCCGCGTCCTCGACTTGGAAACCAGTGTTCACAGGCGGCTTTTTGTAGAATCATGGCACATTCAGGCGACACCTGGTAACGTGAACCGGTTCGCAGGTGCAATGCCGAGTGTCTATTTTAGCGGACTCCGGCACCTGGTTCAACACTAGCATGACCCCCCTCGGTTTGAAAAACCGGAAAAAGAGAAAGTGAGAAAGGAAGGAAAAAAAGAAACAAGAAAAAAAAGGCCTTATAAGAACTGCCGCTCTCTGGTGCCCTCCAGTCACCCCTGAAGAAGGGTCCGAGTGGGAACCGAAACGTGGGGTTTTTGTCATCTTTCTAGTAAACAGTTTTTTATTTTTGATGATTATCATTTGGTTCGTGTCCCCCCTTTTTCGTCACATATTGTAAGGTTTGCTCTCTCCGACCAGTAAGAGCTTAGCCAACTGGTCACTTTAGCAAGGCGTGGCGAGCTTGGCCTACAATACAATCGTAGTTGTTGGCAAGTTGGGTCATTCTTCCGCGAAATTTATTTTGTTCCAATGGGCTGAAAATTTCAGCTCGCTGATACAGCCTCGTGCATGGCTCGATAAATCACCGCAATTCAGCTCCCCTTTCTTTAAATCGACTACCATGCAAGGAGCACGAGAAAGAACGTCGACGGCACCAATCTCCTTTCCTGGGACATAGGAGACTGAAAAGCGATATAGCGTGCGCCTCAGTCGGAATTTCTGTATTCTAGGGGGAAGCACATCAAGGGCTGAGTGACCGAGTAGCGATAGGAGCAGTGTGTCACCGGTCTCAAATTGAAATTCGAGCCCTATCAAAAAAGCTTGTAACCTTCTTGCCGCCCGTGCCAGCGGAAGCGCGTCATATTTTATCTGCACGTACCGCTGCTCTCTTGGTGTTCATGAACGAGAGTGATATGCAACCGGCTGCCTTTCCCCAATGATTGCACTTGCATGAGCACACAGCCGAGACCGTATGACTACGCGTCGGCGGACACAATAGTGGGCAGCTTAGGGCCGTATTTTGCGACGAATTGTGCCGAGGTGATTACCACTTTCAGAGACTCAAATTATTTTTGCTGAGGCATGCCCCAGTGCCACTCACGGCCTTTCAAGTGAAGACTACGGAGCGGTGCTGACACGCGGGCGAGGTTGTTCACAAACCTTGCCAGATAGTTTATCATGCCCAAAAACCAGCGCACGTCAGCAACACTTGATGGTGTAGCCATGTCGTTTATGGCTCGAACCTTCATGGGTTCCGGCGTGTTTCCAGACGCATCGACCACGCAGCCTGAAAACGCTATTCTGCTTACAAAACAAGAGCATTCTGCCCGATTGAGTGTTACCCCCGCTGTAACCAACCGCCTGAGCACTGCGTGCAGCGGTTCATCATGTTCACGCTTCGTAAACCAGTATGTCGTCCATCAGATTCAGTGCCCCTTGAAGACCATCTGAGATTTCTGCCATTCGCTTTTGAATATATTCCGGGGCCTAGGTGATACTGAACGGCAGTCGCTGGAAGCAGTACCTACTAAATGGGGTATAGATGTGGTAAGCTCCCGACTGGCGAACCTGGCGAAATCCTGAATTGGCATCTCATTTCGAAAAGTATTTGGCCCCCGCCAATTGCCCAAGTGCGTCGTCTACGGTTGGCAAGGTAAACCATTCACCTATGTTTTGTGGAGTTTAACGTCCCAAAACCAGCTCTGATTACGAGAGACGCCGCAGTGGAGATCTCCTGAACTTTGGACCACCTGGGGTTCTTTAATGTGCAGTGACATCGCACAGCACGCGAGCCTCAACATTTCGCTTCCATCGAAATGGAGCCGCCGCGGCCGGCATTCGATTCCGCGACCCTCGGATCAGCAGCCGAGTACCATAGCCACTAGACCACCGTGGCGGGGCAAAACCGTTCACCTAGGGCGGTATTGTTCAGCTGGCCTAGATCCACACAGATTCAAACTTGCCAACTTGGTTTGACCACTGGAACCACTCCTGCCCACAACGCAGTAGGGCAATCTACCATACGAATGACTGCTTTTGACCATTTTGGCCAAGTCTAGTTTGATGGAGTTCTTTAACGGTATCGGTACCAGTCGCGGCACGAAAATAGCGAAGGGGACCGCACACTCTTCCATGCGAATTGTGTATTCGCCTGACATGGCCAGTCCAGAGAAGAGCTGCGGATACATGTACTCGTACAATTTATCATCAATAACATTAAGAAACTTGCCTACAACAAGTGCTTCGATGGCTGGGATCTTAACAGGACACAGCGCAGTGACTCTACAACGTACAGGGTTTGTCGCGTTGTTTTTGCCTTTCCAAACAACATCTGCTGAAAAACAAGCATTCACTTCAAGACGGCGATTTGCAGCGCTTTTTAACACAGCTAGTGACCCGTGTATACGAGGCGATGCACCAGGGAAATTAGGCGTAACAACAGTGATTTCTGCTCCTGAATCAATTTTTGCACATACGTGTACACTAAAGATTTCCGCGTATCTGGCATTTGAGCCGCTGAGTGTCCCGACAAAAAAGTTTTGTCCATCGCGTTCTAGCACAGACACGTCCACCTAGTTGTTTTCTGTTCTCTTCTGACACGCCGCAGCGAAATGTCCCTTGATTCCAGAGTGGTCACCCCGGCTGAACGTGCAGGGCACCGGGCTCTCGGGTGGCTCGAGCGTCCGCATAACTGGCACCCTTGCTGTCGCCGCTGTTCCAGCAGCACCCCTGGAACGACTTCCGTTGCTGTGCTCTGGCGCCAGCCTCCCAGTTTCTGGACGGCTTCCTCGTTGTTCGTTGTACCATGACAAATTCGCCTGTAGTCGCCTCGTTGCTGACGGCCCGGAGTTCCATTTGCTGTCGGTGAACTGTTTCCTTGAGCCTGGCCTTTGCCAGAGCAGCCTCTAGCGTAGGAGCGGCGTCCATCTGGAGCGCATCTGACAGCTCTGCGCCCTCGAGGCCGACCACAAATCTGTCGCGGATCATCCCATCTCGGTATTCAGCAAATTCACAGTAGTCGGTAAGTTCGTGCAGCGCTGTCACGTAGATGTCCGCACTTTCCGCGGGTTCTCGCGTACGAGGATGGAAATCTGTGCTTTCATAGACTATATTCTTCGTGGCCACAAAATTGGCGTCACATTTTTTAGGGGCGAAGCTCCTTAAAGGGACACTGAACCACTTTTTAAAAAAAAACGAGATTATGGTGTCATGATACGTAATTTCGTGCGGCGAACTCGAAAATCAAGTCGAAAATTTGCATAAACCAACGCAAATAGCTTTATTTTGCCGAAAACAAGCAACAGGCGCCGCGGCCCCCATCGCGAGTCTCGCCGCCGCTGTGATTGGTCGAAGCTCCATGACGTCATCGTCAGGAAGGTGACGACAGCTGACTGCGCTCGCCGGCAGGCAATGCCGTGTCACGGCCGCTGGATGAAAGCGCACAGGTACGGCCAGCTGCGTGCGCCGGAGACGGCGGGAGAGGACTAGTTCGTTCGGTGGCCGCCGCAGCGCCACCAGTCAAGGATAGAGAGAGCGCCTGAACAGCGCTGTATGCGCGAAATCGTATGATGTTTCAGCGGCGCTCGCGGTACTGCATACGCACATAAGCACGTGCTGAATTCGATACCCCCTCAGCGCATTGCTCTACGCTACGGCAGTTCATTTTTCTCATAATGGCAGATGATTTTTCTTTCCTGTAGGAGTCCAGCTGGCTTTGACTAAGCACGCCCGTCTCTGTAACAGACAATTTTGAACTTGTATTTAAAGCGTTAATGACAAGCTTTTTCCTCTTATAGGAGCGCAGGATTATTACACCTTTGTTATGTTCTTTTACAAATGTACTGGCGCATGTTTTCGGAGAATTTTTTTTTTTCGCTTCTCGATAAAAACGTGCTTGAATGGCTACCGTGACTTGATTTTGCGTTTCTAAACTAGAACGGCAGTGGGTACATGAGGTTTCAGTTAATTCTAGTTTATTTTGCAGTTATTCTTGCATAAAAAATGTCTTGCGTGAATTCCGTTCGAAAGATGATGAGAAAAATTTTTTGGTCTTGTCTGCGCATGCAGACATGAAAATGCTAGGTGTGCTTCAACAATCAATTGTACTATTGAGCGAAACTCTACCAATAAGTGTTTACCGGTGCAATAAACAAATACTAGAGGTGTTTACGCTCATCGCCCTCAAAGCCGAAGAACTTTTCGGGAGAGGGGCTTGTGGGACAGTCTCACCAGGCGTTGCACAGTTGCATTTATATTTCCCGTCCAGTTAGCCAGCAACGGTCGCAACAGCTTCTTCAAAAAACATCGCAGAGGTGGCTCGTGTGCTCAAGGGTTGTCGAACCACACCGTAATGCTGGACAGGTAACAAAATGTGGGAGGAGGGCTGAATGAAGAAGTTTCCAGAGGTTTCCACTTCTTGGAACTTCTACGGGCTTCATCACCTCACTGACAAAATTGCATGCCAGGTTGCAAATTTGTACGATCCCCGTCATGGCATATCGAAGTTTTCCTTTATCAGTTTTCTTTTTCTGTGAACTCGTAAATGCCACTGCAAGGGTTTGGGTCTTGCAGGAGAAGCTTGCAAGCATGACAGGTCAACTGCAAATAAGAAAATAAATCCAAGGCAAAATTTGAATCAAAAGTGCTATGTCAGGAGTGTGCAGGATATTTCAATCGCTTACATCACTCAGCCAAACAAATTCAACATATAAATTCCCTAAAAGAGCTAAAGCGGTAATTTCTTTCTCCGCCGACGTCGTTGTTTAGAACTAGTAGCGTTTTTGACTCCGAATCTTATGACAAATGTGAAAAATTGCACTTCTCCTTATACGGGTAAAAGCTTCGTAATTATTATTATGTTGTACTGAAGAGCATGCCGGCTACATATAATGTGTTCTATTGTAATGATCTAGGCTGCTACACGCCGCAATTACCCATTCGATAATTACGAGCAGCGTATATCTTCTGGTTCTAGTAAAAAAAATCAGTTCGAGTCCCAGCAAAGAAAAGAAATGCTTATCAAATAAGAAGCGGCTCATAGAAAGCAGGGAGGCGCATACTTCCTTAGCGTGTGTGCTGAAAAATCTATATTGGCGTGTCGCCTTCAGTCAACACACCGGCCTGCACTTTAATAACTCAACTTCCTGTAACACAATTACTACAACACCATGCAATGCTTGAACCTTCCGACTCCCTAAGCGCGCTGGCCTGGCAAAAGTACAGTTGTCATATGCCAATGAAAATTGGCCCGCGAAGCCCTTTCATCCAGTGGGAGGGCCTTTCGTGAGGAGGGTGAAGGGAGAAAAAGAAAAAGAGCCTAAGCGTTGACGACTTATTCTTGGTACATTTCATTATTTGGTTCTAGGAGCAAACGGAAGAACGGTCGCTGGGCACCCACCTCGACCCTTTTCCTCCAGATCCTTGTCTGGCGGTGTTGGTGAGACAGGCTTGTCGGCGTTCAGCATTGGAGGGAAATTCATGGTATCCCACACCGGGATTTTTCTTCGCGTCCGACGTGCACAGTGGAACGCAGCAGCTCTAAGGCGTACTACTCTACTGCTTTAACAAGCTATTCAGGCTATGTTTGTGTTTACAGGAGCGAGAACACATGGAATTCAGAACTACAAGCACTCCGCGCAACGCAAAAAAGGCGCGCTCACCCCAGCGCGCGAACTTCGGAGTATCACCTACTACTAGCGCCCCCCGCGAAAGTTGCGGCCGAAACTGTCAACGCCGCTCTCCCTCCCTGGACAATGCGCGGCGGCTCCACGCAGCAGGCCGCACCTGTGCGTTTCATCTAGCGGCCGTGGCCGTGTTTACCTGTTGAAATCGTGTAGTTGCTGTTAGTATGGCGAACTGTGAAAGTCGGAACGAGTTCTCTGTACATCCGTACATGTTCGAGCCGGTCGCTACTGTAAGGGCGTCGACTGAAGCGGCACAGGAAAGCGAGTCCCAACCAGCCACCTCCACCCGCGCCGGAAACACAGACTGGTACATATAAGATGCATGTCAGTGCTTAATTGCACTCTAGTAAACTGTTAGAAATGATACGTTCATCCGTGGATATCAAATTCGATAAGAAACAGCAGCATCGGCACTCGCTTTTAGCCGCGTATTGGCACGGTCCGCGCTACGCGAGGGCATCGTGCAGTGACATCAGCTGTTCGTGCTCGCAGTCAGTATCGTACTTCGCAGCGGGCAAGGCGCACGCGAAGAGTGAGTATGCTACCGCGAGGAACAACAACAACAACAAAAAAAAAAAGCCAGACGAGTGCCGCTCTTGCCGCAATGGTGACATGTGCTCTGAACTGCGCTGAAAAATTGCGCAAGGATAGTTTGGCTCATATATTGCAGTTGTGCTTTTTATAATGCCGTCGCTTTTTCTAAATTCTTCCCAGTACTACAATAATGGTGTGTTAAAATGGAAACGGTATATTAGCTGCGTTAAAAGCATGCGACTGTCGTGTAGAGTAGCTGATTTCGATGCTGCGTACTGATATCTGTGTACACGTGTTTTCACCATGGGTGCTCATGCACGCACTGCGTGCAAATGGGGAAAGAGGAGGAGGACTGCTGCTGCAGCTGCCTCGAAATTCGGCAGATTCGCGACCGCAAGAAGCAACGGAGGTGCATCACAACAACAAAAAAAAATTAAAATTGTGTGCCTCGACAAGGACGTGTTAGAAGTGGCCCTGCAGCAGAATGGCACGCCAGCGGAATCCCAGTGACTGCATGAGAGCCGGGCTTCGTACGTAGCTCGCTGTCACGAAAGTGCTTGGAGCACAGCACGCTTGATCTCGTCGGTTTGAAGTCTTTTCTTTTAACTGCAGCGGCCCATTTTGCAGCCATCTTCTGATAACGAGGGAACTTGTGAAAAGCGACCTCATCGCGACCGTAAGTGCTGCGGCAGCCATATGCTGCGCAGTAACTCGGCATCGCGAGTCCACTTCAACCTTGCACAAACACAGCTAGTGAATGTCGGATGGCGAAAATCTCTAATCAGTAGAAGAGAACGGTGCAATGGCAAGAAACCCCTACGAACTGGCAGATCTGATGCTTCACTAGGCGGCAGATCGCAGCAGAAACAAGGCACAACCCCGAAGTAAACAAGCTGAGCTGACTGAGCGACGCAGGCGGCCCGGCGGCTCGACCCTGACGATGACGTCACCTCCCCACGTGTCTAGCTCTCCCATGCTCCGCCCCTGCGCGCGCCGAGGGGGCGTTCCCACGATCAAAGTTTGCTCGCTTATAGCGCCGTTGTTTAATCGAACATCGCGAAAAAAACCTCCGTAGGCATGTTGTAAGAGGTCGCGGATACCGAATTCGCAATAAATTCGCGAATTCAAAACCCGTTCAGTGTCCCTTTAAAGCGGCACCCGTTCGTCCCGCGTCGTAGTCGTAGTTGTGCGTAACCAGTCTTACGCTTTGACCTCCAAGGTGGTGCCGGTGGGAGATTTCTCCTGTGCGTTGTTGAACAATAAAAAAAACTCGCAGCGTGCGCGTTAACTAAAAGCCGAATTCTTCTGTCTCTCATTCCCCATTAGCAGCCATTGGCATGTTCGAGTAGGAAACGTTAGTAGAAGTAGAAGTGTTAAAAGCCGACTTCTGCTGTCTCTCATTCCCAGTAGCAGCCATTGTTTACCTCCAAGGTAGTGCCTGGTGAGATTTCTCCTATGCGTGATTAAACAATAAAAATTTTGTTCAAAACGCCGTTGATTGATGAAATAAACCAACGAAAGACGCCAGATGTTTTCTAAAAGCAAAACGAAAAGACGCCAGATGTTTCTAAAGCAAAACGAAAAGACGCCAGCTGCTTAACGAAAGACGCCAGATGTTTCTAAAGCAAAACGAAAAGACGCCAGCTGCTTAACGAAAGACGCCAGGTAAAGCAATGGTTTTCATCTGCAACCAGTGCAAGAACCACTTAGCTTACATTTCACCGACCACAAAGCGGTCATAATGAAAGGACAACGGAAACCAGCAATAAAAGTTTGATAAAACATTTAATCAATCGCTTCACGTCATTTTTATCGGGCGAATTAACGGAAGAAATTTCACGGTTTAACCGATGATTACTTCCAGGAGCTTCGCCCAATCTCATCATCATTCACCTCGTGGATCTGCCGTCAATTTTTTCCACTTTCTCGTAGCTTCGAGACTACTCTTCGGTAAGGCCAAATGCCTGAAAAATTTTTCTCGCCAGCCTGCCCATGGTGTACAAAAGCGTTCATACCTGAGCTTCCTCCGTTATGTCGTCGAGCCCCGTCGCGTAGCGGTAGTCATCGAATGACATAATCCGTTCTGGCCATTCGGAAGTAAGGTCGAAGTTGAAGGGTGCCGGAGGCCGGATGGCTGATGGTGGTGAGGCTGCCGATGGCGGATCCATCATCGCGCAGACTGAACGCCGGGTGAGCGCTGCAAGGTAACTAGGAAGGGGGCAGGGTGGGGAGGTCGATCCCACTTCTGATACCATGTCGTGTCCGCCGCCGGATCGGGGATGCGAGCGAAAGACAGACGCCACTCCGATGTAGGCACGTACCCCAAAAGTCCCGTGTGTATTAGACAGCCGCATTTTATTCTTTTTCTTCAGTGACGTCACATAGCCTGTGCACACTAGTGCTTGGTGAGATCGCAGATAACCGATAACACTACAGTTTTATCATTAATTTGGCCGAAATTCCAAATATGAGGTCATCCAGGTCATCGCCTATATGTGGTGTCAGCAGTTACTGGGTTCCCTTCTTGCCAAGAAGGGTACATACGAAATGAATGAGACGCAAATATTCCATCTGTTATAGCCATTTCTTTCTGCCAAGGTTACATTTAAAGGGACCCTGAAACAGTTTTAACGCGATAGCGTTAGAGAGCTCGTTTCGCAGAAATACCGCCGTCGGTGCGTGAGCGAAAAATCGAGAGAGATGCAAATAAACAATACAAATCTTCGGTCCCACTGAGGATCGAACCCGGGCCGTTTGCGTGGCAAGCAGGCGTCCTACCACAAAGCCACGATGTTACTTGGAACTGCCTCGGAAAAAAACACCGCATAAATGTCAGGTAGTGGAAGGACTCTCCTTAACGCATTTTGTTCGGCAGGTGTCACGACGAAAATGAGCCCATTCGGCGATTTGTAGGCTCATTCGGCGATTTGTAGGAGGAATAAACTTTATTGAGCATATCAAGCAAACAGCAAACATTAGATAATGTGCTGCCATCTGTGACACATTGTGAAAAACATGTCTCGACTACCATGGCCTCCGAGACGGCGAGCGCGCCCGCCATCTCGGAGGCCATGGGACTACAGCAGAGCCTATAGGGTTCCGCCGTTCTAGGACAGGGAACATATTGCCACGTGCATTTATCTGTGCTAGCGTTGGTGTTCCAGTGACAGTTTCTTTCGGCTGCATGGTTTGCACCGACGCGTCGCTGTAGCGTTGGAGCCGCGTTTGTTAAAACTGTGGCTCATGTTCTGTTTCACCATGTCACGAGACGCTCGCGCTCGAAAGCGTTCCTTGTCGCGAATATAAGTGCCGGACTGGTGAGAGCGCGCCGTCGCCGTTGTCTGCCGCGGTGGTGTAGTGGTTAAGGTACTCGGATGCCACCCAAGAAAACGCGGGTTCGATCCTGGCCGCGGCGGTCGCATTTTCGATGGAGGCGAAAATGCCAGAGGCTCGTGTGCTGTGCGTTGTCAGTGAATTTCCGGAGACCTCCACTACGGCGTTCATATTGTATCTCTTTCACTCCCTTTCCCCTTCCCCCACGGGCGCTTAGCCGTGCTCCCTACATGGGCTGGAGAACTTACCATCTTTCCCTTAACTAATCCACAATCATCATCATCACCATCATCATCATCATCCGCCGTAGTCTAGCCAGAGCTCGCTTTTGGGCACAGGTTCGCCCGAATAAAATTTGATTCTTTTCATAGTCCCTTCGTCTGGTGTGTTCAAGAAAGACCGTCACGTCAACGTGACAATATCATATCGACCAAACAGCAAACATTAGATAATGTGCTGTTTGCCGTTTCACCGACCATAAGGCGATGCTTGTTGCGGTTGGCTGGAAGGGGTCTCCAGAAGAACAAATCGAACAGCTGTCAGTTAGTTAACGCAAGAAGGACGACAGAATGTGACCATTTACGAATGAAAGTGCTATTAAATAGATCGGAAACCTCTACCATTACTATAGATATGTCGCGCGCGCGCGTGTGTTTGCGTCTGTGTCTGTGCGCGCGTGTGTGTGTAACAACACACACTAATAAGTATGCACTGAGTGGTTGAAGTGCACACTAGGGACCGGATTTCGCTATCGCGTTCAACTCTTAAAGGCGAAGCATAAGGGTCCCGCAATTTTTGATGATTTTGTGCAAACATGATGATCCGGTAGAGCGAGTCATTAGGATCATTAGAGCTCAGATCTCTACGCTCTGCGTAAAGTGTGCAATTTACAATAATATTTTGAACACTCGCATAGCATAAAATTGCAGCGGCTCGCCAAAAGGCGTTTACAAACGCTCCCGCCATCGAACGAAGGAGCATAGGAGGCCGCTGATTGGACGATAACGAGTGACGTGCACATAATTTTCCCAACCTAACCGCGAACAACGTGCTGCCACAACGTGCTCCTTCGTTTCAGTCAACGCTATCGTTGCGGCATTTGGCAGCGTACGCAGTAGTCACAGGCGCTCTATTACAGAGGCTCTCACTGTCGGGGTAGGCAACCTCAGTGAAGATATCGCGGCGCTATGTAATTACGGAGGGCTCAGCCCAGCGGCTGACGCGGGAGGCGGAGTCGTCGCTAGCGTGCACTCCTCAGCTGGTCGAGTTGAGGAGGAACAGCAGTGCTAAGGCGGAAGGCGGCAGAAATAAGCGCATAGCTGCCTTAGCGCACGGTGCTTCGCTCTATTTATGGTGTGAATGATTTCACAATTGTGTTGCCTAATCAGTGACGCAATGTCAAAAATACGTTTCAGGGACCTTTTTAATGAAGTTGCAATGAAGCGTATCAGGATTTCACCTTAACAAAATGAAGAAAAGTGGCGTCAGACGCTGACGAATATGTAACGCAACAAATAGCTTGGCTATATTCTGCCCAAGGAAAGCGTCCCAGAGTGATTATTTCAAGGAACTTACATATGCGAATGCATATAGCCTCGTTTAGCATAATATTAAGGTACAGCCATAAGAACGGCTCAAGGGGCGTTCCTTTCCGCAGTCGCTGCTTTATTACAGCTTACTGTACATAAACCATTTACACCTTGGTGGCGGAACCCTATCTTAAATACGTATTTTTTGTGGTTTCCTATGTATTGGATTTGTGGCGCTCGCAGATGGAAGAACTCTATGACCAATGCAAGAAGGCAGATGAAACAAATGTACAAGACGGAGCATCGTGCAAGGTTAGTGAAACTACGTTTATTTTTTTACTATCGTTATACATTCTGTCTGCAATAGTTCCTGGCTTCTACGGTTTACACCATCAGAAATGTTTGCAATACGAACGCTAAGCCGCTGCGATACCTAGTCTCTCAGATTCGAATAAAACAGAAATTGATTAAATAATTAGCCGTGAGAAGCTAACGCAGATTTTCAGTGTTGATAACGGCAAATACTCTTAAAAAGGCAAGCAGCCTCGAGGTATCGAGCGTTGCATTTGTTTCTTATCGCTCAACTGAAGTCATGCTCATTAGAGTTGGACGCTGGACGCGCTAGAGCTTACAAAATGTTGCAGATAGTACTATTGATCTTGCACGCAGGACGCGCGCTTGTGTATTCCAGCGCTTCCGCAAGCGCCAAAAAATAACACTTCAATGTTCTGCAAAGGCTGTACAAGAGCCGACGCATACGTCTGCATCACCGCTAGTGCACGTGCCCAACTTGGGTTCGATCTCACAGCCTTTATCAGAAAAACTCATGGAGGCATCCGGTGAAAGTTCGATTGGTGCACAACGAAATGCCCAGTAGCTCCCGGCGCCACCAACGACGATTCGGAAACTATGTAAACAAGGTATCAGCATATCTTTTATCAGACAAAGCCTTCATCACAGCATCTCGCCGCTATAAACTCTGACGACGTGACGCAGCATCATCGGTGGAAACGAGAGAGCGTTGATCTGACGCCACTACCTAATCGTAACGAACCACGACGAGCCACCGAGCTCTACATGCTTATCAATGGCCACAACATCAATGCATCCGCCTAGAAGGCCACTGCTCTCTCATTCGTGGCCCATGCACCAAGCTAAAGAAATAAACTCCTTGGGAAGGAAAAGAATTCCAGATAGGTTCTGGCCATCTCATTATACCGAGAGCAGTGAGCCCCGCGAGAATCACACTTCACGCCCAAACCTATTCGGGCGCCTTTGTAGTTGTACAGCACTGCTGTAAGCCTCATCAGCTGAGATGGCAACGCTCTGATACGTGAGCTGAACGTGGGCTTCCAGGATTGCTTTGCCGCGCTCTTCGCGGCCCTCGGAAGGGGGCCATGAACATGGCGCGAAAGATGTCCCATGATGTGAGGCTGGGCTCCTGGTTCTAGAACCACGTCCTTCAAGTATGTTGACGCGCGAAGTAAACGTGGCAAGAGATACTCGAGCGCTGCATCGCAGGTTCATCCGGGAAAGACCCCCCCACACACACACATACACGATCCATCAGCGGCAGCTTGTCGGCGTAATCGCATGCACGTGGCGTGGACTCGTCATTGTATGTGTAAGAGAGGTGCCTTAATTCAATCACTGAAGCTGCACTCCATTTCGCCAAAATTTAGTGTTTACGGCCATCGTATCGATGTAATGCTATCGCCAAATCTGGAACTCGACTCTCGGCAATCTATATGTTGACATCGTGCGGCCAGGAGTGTCGACATGCCATGGAATTGATAATTTGCAGCCAGGCAGTTGGATTTTTCTGAAAACCCCGAAATTTGCGAACTGCTGTCAGAGTTAACGAAGGCACTACTGTACATGCCAAGGCTATTGTGAGGGAGACGCTGACGTGTTCGAAGTATTTGGCCATGGCCGCGGCTGCCTGTGTAAATACAGCGATGTCGCTTGAAGCCGCATTCGGAGTGGGACTGGCGATCTCTTTCCTAAATGCTGATTTTCCTTGCGGTGTCTTAGTGGAAACAAAGTGCAACAGCCAGTGTACGCCGTCCCTTCGTACCAACGTAGTTTCCATACTGACAGAGGTTCAGCCGCTGGTCTGAGGTGTGTTGACGCATGCAGATAACTTGCTGACTGGAACAGGTGTGCTGCTGTGCTCGGCTTCCGAAGCCTGTCGAGATCACGGATCGGATCGTGGAAGCCTGCGCCCCCTTTGCAACACGATGTGGGACGCAGCCCTTCCAGGAGTATTTCGTTAAATGGCTAATCGTACTTCGCTTGAGCCACTATAATTAACGTGGCACAGGGACAGCGCCTTTGCTGCAGGACGGCTGTGCTACTCAGTCTCTTCGCCTTCCTCCTTTTGCTGTTGCCCTGTGTCGCCCAGCGAGGATAGGTGCCCAGTGCCGTATTCACTGCTCATATTCGTCTCGATCCGCAGAAACACTTCCTGGATTATATATATATATATATATACTTAATATATATATATATGTGAATATACTATATTCACTATATAGATATTATTATATTATATAATCTTAATTATATATAAAATATACACTCAATAAAGTAGAGAGGGGGCTGTGAAGTCGATGCCCCGTCGCTCAGGTTGCATCAGAAGGTTATCCAAATTTTACATACGCCAAAAATCCCATCCCTAGGAACTTGAGTAACTTCCTCTGTATTCTAGTTCAATATTTGTTGGTTCTAACATATAAACGAGCGCTTGACCCCTTCCCGTTGGTTTTATATATATATATATATATATATATATATATATATATATATATATATGCAAAAATAGCTTCGGTTGCCGCTAGTTTATAAAAGAATTGACTATGCGCCTCTTAGAGAACGACGGTTTATTAAGTCAACGTTTCGGTCGGAGCCCGACCTTTTTCAAGACATAATAAACCGACTTATTAAACCGTCGTTCTCTAAGAGGCGCATCGTCAATTCTTTTATATATATATATATATATATATATATATATATATATATTATATATATATATATATACAGAGAGAGAGAGAGAGGGGCCCCTTCGGAAATGCACCCCTAGATGTATGCACTGCTCCATGAGCGCTTTATATTCGTTGTTTCTACTGCTGTTAGAGTATACATTGGTGCAATAGCAAACGTGATTTTTTCGCATTTACCTTGTTTTCCCGGTTTTTCAGCAGATATCCTCGGATGCTTCCCATAACCAGGGAGAGTGTTCCATAGGTATGTGCATGGACGGTAACTGTGTACTGGCCGCGTACTCGCAATGTGCCGTTTAACAGGCACTCATCGAGCCAATTACAATGCCGATGTGCCTTAAGACTTTACATAAATATGCAACATGAAGGATAGTGCTGATTGTTTAACCCCTGGATTACCCTGAATTGCTGAAAAGAATAAACTACTTCTTTGCCATTTTTCAGTCACACTAAGATCTCCGTGTTTCCTAATATGTTGTTTTTCTTCAATAATCAATGCATATCATGAAAATAAAAAAATGGCAGATCCCACGTGCAGTGGGAATCAAGGAAATGCAAAGCAGGCATCAGGAACGTAAAATGGATCTGCACTGTTGTCCCGCTATAGCGATTTTGGTACATATGAAGTTAACGAAACGGCCGCAAGAGCACCAAGACTGTGGCATGTAAACGATGCGGCTCATGACACGCACGCCATGATTCTCACGTTATGACCCGTCATTTATGTTTGTCACGCAGTCGTGCTGTGCCATAGAAACTTCGGCATGCATCCAATTAACGAAACCCGTGGCATGTAAATCATGCCGCTCATAACATGCAAGTCACAATTTTCATGCTCTTAGAACATGTCACCCATGCTCATCATACACTGATGTCTCGCCATAACAATTTTGTTGTATATAAATTAACGAAATGGCTGCAATAGCACTAAAACCGCAACACGTAAATGACGCCTCTCATGACATGCACGTCATGATTTTATTCGAACCTTATATTCACGCTGTTCTGGAATTTTTTCTTTACGTGGCCTACCCATGGTAGCCTGCAATGAATTGAATGAGTTGCTCTGCTCTGACAACCGGCCGAGCCACCGACACGGACACAGGGCGCGTTGGGGGCGAGCTCGGGAAAACGCAGTCGGCGTCGGCAGCAGCTGTACGCGTCCCACTATCGCCTACTTCTCTCGTCCTCTCTACCTCGCTCCCGCTATGCTGCGCGACAATATTAACGCGATAGCGTTAGAGAGCTCGTTCCGCAGAAATACCGCCGTCGGTGTCGGTGCCTCCCCGCGTCTCGTGCGTGAGCGAAAAGTCATCCGTGAGCTAAAAATAACAGCTCCAGAAATGCACAACTATGTCCATCTAGCGGAAGACATATCAAGCAACGTCTCGACTACCATGCCATTCGAGATCGTGAGCGCGCCCGCCATCTCCGACGTCATGCCACTACAGCAGAGCCTATAGTCGGGTCACGGTGTAAGAAGTAGCTTTCTTACACCGTGAGTCGGGTACAATTTTAGAAGACAGGAGAGGCCCCGCCCGGATGACCGAAGCGCAGCAGCCAATTGCCCCTCCGCGACTACAGAAATAGTCTCGCTCAAAAAATTGTGACTGCTTCTAAAACGCGTATTTATGGGTATAAATAAGATTTGCGTATCTTGACAAGTGCTTTGGTAAAACCGTCATGATGAAAATGGCACAGTACATACCGGATCGCGAGAGAATAAAAATATCTCCGTGCCTTCTGCAACGGTGTGCGTCGTCTACTACGGAGCAAGATCGGCGGGCCCGGGCGTGTACGACGAGAAACGCAGGGGCACAGTACACAAACACACCCGCCGCTCACAGTAGTTGGCAAACTCTCCTCGTTGTAACTTCGCTTAGGAGCAAAACAAGAAAGCATGGAACAAACACGCACGCTGTTTGTTTGCAGCGGTATGTCGCCGCGGGATCCTGTTTCCAGACGAAACGCAGCGCAGCGTCTCCAATGTTCGCTGCAATCTCCCTTCGCCGGCTCAGACCTCAGAAAAAACGCACGCGGCACAAATTGTGCATCATAAGCTCACAATAATATTTTCCGCACGACAGACCACCACAAACCATTCGAATTCACTCTGGCGAAGGGAGACGCACGCAACTGACGCGACTCGGCCCTGTTCGAAGCGAAGGCGGCCATGCTAGGCATGTTCTCCGTCGGCGGGGTCATGATGTCACCTGAAATTCGCGCCTACTGGTGGATGCTTGTGTGCACCCGCCTTTCAGTGGAAAATGCCGCTGCCTTCTAAAGTTGTACCCGACTATAGGACAGGGAACATATCAAGCAAACGGCCAATATTACATAATGTGCTGCCATCTGCGAGACATTGTGAAAAACAGGTCTCGACTACAGCAAAGCATGTGTGGTTTCGCCGTTCTAGCACAGGAAAGTGGACCACACTACACAGTCTTGCTCATCGATGAGTGCCGGCGGGACACTCATGTCAAGTAGTGTTCCACAACCAACGAGCCAGAACGATTCTAACGTTCAAGCACGGGCAACTGGGTGCACTACCCAGACTACTTTATCGGAAGAGGGAAGTGGCCAAACTACACAGTCCTGTTCATCGGCGTCTACTGGTGAGACATTCTCGTCAACTAGTGAACGACTAAGCCAGAACGACGCGGACTTTCAAGCACAAGCAGCTGGGTGCGCTACACATTCTACCTTATCTCCGACACTTCATGCAGCAACTGTGCCAAGTGTTGCTCGACGACGAGGGAGGCCACGCATGACCGAGGCGCAAAAGGCAGAGAGCAAAGCACGGCATGCTGAGGCTATGCTGTGTATGTGTAACAACACACATTAATAAGCATGCACTAAGTGGTTGAAGGGCACACTAGGGGCCAGATTTCGCTATCGCGTTCAACTCTTCAAGGCGAAGCTTAAGGGTCCCCCCAATTTTTTTGTATTATGACCTGTTATTTATGTTCGTCATGCAGTCATGTTGTGGCATACCAATTTTCGTACACAACCCATTAACGAAACGGCCAGGAGAGCACCAAGAACGTGGCACGTAAATCATGCCGCTTAAATCACGCATATCCTGGGATCGCATATCACGATTTTCGTGTTCCGACCTGTCATTTATGTTCGCCATGCATTCATGTTGTGGCATACAAATTTTCGTATACATACCATTAACGAAATGGCCAGAAGAGCACCAACACCGTGGCATGTAAGTCATGCGGCTCATGAAATGCACATCATGATTTTCATGTTATGTTCTACCAATTATGTTCGTCATGGAGTCATGTAGTGGCATACAAATTTTTGTATACATCCTATTAACGAAGGGGCCAGGAGAGCAAAAAGTCGTAGGCGGCTAGACAGAGAGATACGCTCAATGTCGCCGAAGGTCGCTAAGAAATGCTTCGCATTTAATAAAACCGCCTGTTCAATTTGTGAAGTTTTCAGGATAGCACCGCTGCCTTACTGGTGCCCAGCGTTACATCTGCAAGTTATATTTGGTAAGCAATCTATCAAATGATTTTCTTTCCTTTTTGGCCATGTTTGAGCCTATTTTACTAACAAGATAGCGTTAGAGAGCTCGTTCCGCAGAAATACCGCCGTCGGTGATGGCGTCTCCGTGAGCGAAAATTAACAGCTCCGAAAATTGACAACTATGTCTATCTAGCGGAAAGAACATCAAGCAATGTCTCGACTACTATAGCCTCCGAGACGTCGGGCGCGCCCGCCATCTCAGAGGCCATGCGACTACAGCAGAGCCCATATGCGTTCTCGTCGGATGCTCTGCATCCACTTTTTTAGCATTTCATTCTCACGACACTATTAAAGAGGTGAAGTACTGCAGTTGCCATTTCACCGACCATAAGGCGATGCTTGTTTCGGTTGGCCGGAAGAGGTCTCCAGAAGAACAAATCGAACAGCTGCCAGATAGGTAACGCACGAAGGACGACAGAATGTGACCATTTACGAATGAAAGTGTCACGCCTACGCGCAGTTCATAATACAGGACCATGTGACTACATCACTCTACAAAATTTTCATGAAGTTGATGTGAAAGTGCTCTTAAATAGATCGAAAACATCTACCAATACTATAGATACGTCGCCCTGCGCGCGTGTGTGTGTCTGTGTCTGTGCATGTATGTGTGTAACTACACACATTAATAAGTATGCACTGAGTGGTTGAAGTGCACACTAGGGGCCGGATTTCTCTATCGCGTTCAACTATTAAAGGCGAAGCTTAAGGGTCCCCCAATTTTTTTCTCCGATCGTGCTTCTTATTTGTACGATTGAAGATTGTAGAAGGCCAGATCTGATCTGGTGGCCTTTAAGACGTTTTTTTTTTGTATCGTTAAACGTGCAGTCTCTTGTTCGCGTTTTACCACGACACAGGTGGAGGTCCTCGGCTACCACCTTACGCTGTCCTCCGCACTCCTGAGAACCGTTCGTCCAGCATCTCTATTTACAACTCATGCGGACCACTTCAACTTCAACTAGCACTACATGTAAAAACTAGCAGTGCGATCGCTTTTCCATCAACGCCCGTGTAAACACCACTGTTGTGGTGTCTGTAGAGTATCATCGCTCTCTGCGGGGTGTAATTAGGGAGATTGTCCGTGAAGAAATTCGGAAGCTTGGCCCAGCGTAGGGGAGCGAGCGCACCTGTGTTGTCAGTAAATGAAATCGCACGCCATGGAATTGGTCACGCATTGTCTGAAGGGGACGCTCGTCACGAGCAGCGTCCCGTAAGCTACGCTGAGGCTGCCCGACGTCAAAAGGGTGCTACGCCATTATTCCCGTACCGCCAGCCGCCGAGAGCCACACATTGGTTGTCGCCTGTCAGATATCCTGTCAGACATCCGCTGTCGTGCCGATGCCATCCTACAGCCACCTGCCATGACCTGCACTTTGGTGTGCGCCGCAGGGCCAGGCTTGGCGACACTTGCAAAATCGGAGAACCGACGCATGGGGCACTATAGCTAGGCACCTCCTATGTTTCAACGCGGAAGGTGCCCGCCATATTTGGCCACATTTCTCGCCATTTTGCGCTATTCTATCATGGTGTGACGGCCGATGTGCCAGTGACTCAATACACCGCGGCGACGCTTACTGTTGAGAGGCTCCTGTAACGCGGCCTCCGAACGATGGTTCTGCAGAAGCACCAGCCCAAGTTTCACCGATGGTCAAAGTTTCCATATCCTGCTCAATCTGCACTACGAATGGACGTACCTCTGCTAACCTCTGCCCCGTCACGGTGGTCTAGCGGCTATGGTACTCGGCTGCTGATCCGAGTGTCGCGGTATGGAGTCCCGGCCGCGGCGGCTGCATATCGATGGAGGCAAAATGTTGAGGCCCGTGTCAGTGCACGTTAAAGTGCACGATAAATGCACGTTAGAGTGCACGATCTCAGTGCATGTTAAAGAACCCCAGGTGGTCGACATTTCCGGGGACCTGCACTACGGCGTCTCTCATAATCACAGCTAGTTTGGGGGCGTTAAATCCCACAAATCCATCATCCGCTGATCTCCGGGGAAGTAGGTCGCTCAGCCATGCCGGGGAAACTAACGGCAGTGACCTCTCGGATGTATGTTGCAAGCCAGCAGACGGCGATGAAAAGCCCTCCGTGAACCCGCTGCAGAAAGCCGTGAGGCCGAGATAAGTTGATAGCGACGAGACCATCAGCGCAGTCCTCAGTGTTTCCGTTGATGGACAGCAACTGACAGGCTTAGTCGACACTGGGTCCGATTCGTCGATGATGAGTCAAGGGCTAGTCGACTGCCTGAAGAAACTGGGACCCTTTATAACGACTCCATGTCGAAAAGTGCTCAAAGTTCCCCGAAAGTGTACCATGAGAGTGTACGTAGGGTGCTCTTCCATCATGGCAACCTTCGTTGTTCTCTCATCATGCGTTAAATATTTATCGTAAGCATGAATCTTTTAAAGAGGAAATCCGACGGTTTTTTTCCCAATCTTCTGATGTTCATATTTTCCAATGCTACTGGTAGTCCTGTAGTAGCCAGGGTAGTTAAGCTAACTAGTAATTTTAAAGAACCAAAAGAACGATGCGCTCAATCTGCAATGGAAACGTGTAGATGCTTGGTGCAGCATATACGATGACATCACAGCCTCCCAGCCATCGAAAATATCGAGCTCCTGCCCAAAAAATGAAAGTGGAAATTGAGTCGACGACATATTTAATTATGCCAGCTTTTCTTAACTTGAGAGCGACGACTTCCGGGCTGTGGTATCACCGCTTCCCTCTTCACCGTCCGCCTTCTCGCCTTCTCGGGTAGGTGGTGTTTAAGGTAATGGCGCCAAAACAAAGGGTGGCCTGCGTGGGAATCCGCTGAAAATCTCTAAAATTCATTTTTAAGAAAACTAAATTAATTGCGGCTGCATATACGTTGTACGGTACAGATGAGATCGAAAATTTCATGGAGATCCAAGGACGCTGGAAAATCACCGGAGTCGCCCTTTAAGAGAATACGTTGTTAGATTCAGCATTCAGTACCACTTGGTTACTCTTCAGAAGAGTCCTGATTTAATTACCTGCTTATCGCCAGAACGCACCTCTTCTCGTGGAATCGAAAATGGCGTGGTCTTCCGCCTCTGTCGCGTATCGTTGCTCCGTTGTCATGTGACGAACCATTTAATTGTGAAAGAATGCCAGAACAACCACGGCGTTATTATTTACACGCGGAAACTCAGTCGCATAAGGAATTGAAAATGTCACTGAAGGCGTGGTGAGACCCTATTATTAACAAATTTCCGCACCGAGCGACGGCTCGTAATTGAAGGCACTGCTTTGGCCTACAATGAAGATGTCGCCGTTGTTTATGGCTGCTTTCGGTTAGTTGAAGAAGCGCATTCGGAACACCCAGCATATGTGCTTGACCTAAGTCCTTTGCCGCAACATGAGTGAGAAGGGCTTCTTGGGCTATTGATCGAGTTCTACGAATTCTTTGCGTCGGTGTCAAGAGTTGGGCGGGTGCCTCTCACGAAATACAGAGTAAGACCAATACTCCAATACGAAGGAATGAGTAAGACCAATACTCCAAAACCTTTATCGTGAAGATTTAAAGGAAACGTGAGATGATATAACAGCACCTTCCAAAATGCTCGAAGACGACGTGATTCAGCGTTTCAAGAACCCCTGAGCGTCCTTCAGGGGTTCTTTAAGGACGGCAGCCTGCAATCTTGTGTTGATTATCGAAAGGTAAATCAGGTGAGCAAAACGATCGGCATCCTGCTGCCAGCACAGACAATTGTCTCGGTAGGTTTCGATATGTTCGTTACTTTGCTTCAATGAGCTTGATAGACTATCGACTCGACGGCCGTCGAAACCGCCCATGTAGCAGCTCAAACTTGACCTTTGCATCGATGGACCGTCGGTTCGAAGCCCTTCGAAGCGTCCGTGTGACACCAGTATTAGAAAAGCAACGATAATTTTTGACAAATATTAGTTGTCTCGCGCAGTATTTCCTTGGAAAATCTCTGTCTGGAGGGGGGACAGTTATGGGCAGGAGGGAGTTAACACTAACAGAATGTTATCGACATCAGCATCAGATCTCTAGATATGAAGTGAACTCTACAAGATGCATACATATTAGCCTAGAACATTCGAAGTTCGCCTCTGAATGGCAAGTCATGAGAAGTACGTGTATGAGAGCCAAGTGCCACGAGAGGGGAAAGCTGCCTTTCTAGTCTTCTAGTTCAAACTATATTTTCCACCAACCTTCTTTTGGCAGTCATCTACGACGTTGCTCGCGCGGATTGCGTAATTGATTGACGTGCGAAAAACAGAACATTCAAACAAGAAAACCGCTAAAGGTAGAGCAATGCGTTTTTCAGCAACGTGATCATGGACCGCCTCGTGTACTCGATGTCATGTGGCAATGCGATAATGTAAAATTACTCTTATTACACACAAAAAATAAAGCAGCCGAGTACGTTTCACAAGTAAATCTTGAAGATGCGATATATTACGGGAAAAATTACTGACAACGTTGACGACTGCACATCGACGCCTTCAGAATATCGGCCTAAACCGGTGTGTTGAACATGAGCTCCGGCATGAATGATTCATATAGTCTATAACACTTTTCAGCTGCGTGTCCTGGAATTATATGCAGTCCATTGGACGTAATGGACACCCGCTTCCTTGTTTCTGTCGTGTAGAGTGGCCACTCGTCTCCCTCCACCCTCGGTAGAGACCTGCAGAAATTTCGAAGCTTTTGCAACAGCCGATGAAAACGTGCCCTGATCAGAGAAGAACGGAATTGCTTTCTTGTGATAACAAAACAGTGCACATTTTTCTATCTTTACCAACGTATGAGAAGACAGGATTGTTTCCTTTGTTTCCACGAAACTTATGCGTCTCACAGACTTTTGATGGCTCTAGCACCTAGCAACAACACCTTTCTTGTCGAACACCTTCGATTCACCTCATGATGAAGGGTGATACAAAAATGTTACAGCATCTGGAAACACCAAAAATGCAAAAAGAATAGGTTGGAGCTATATGAAGTGGATTTCCTAACACGACCAAACAGAGCACCAAAAAGAGCAATGTCGGTCATGTAATGGGTCAAATGTAATGTATCAATATAATTCGGGAAAATAATTAAATTGACGCCGGTGTACACTGGAATAGACATGCGGAATAAATAAAAACTCAACAGCAAAAGAAATAATACTCACGTATTGCTCATACCACTTTGGAACCAAAACCGCATTATAAGCTGAACTAGAGTACTATTAGAAACGCTCTAGAGAATAATACGGTCGTGTGTGCATTCTGAGGCCACGGATGTTATCAAGGTCGAGGCTGTTCTGTGCTAACGATGGTCTCGTATTCATTGTCATAGAGATGGCAAAAGCAGACCCGCTCTTGCCTTCGACCCCCTACGCGCTGCCACGCTCAATGCAAAGTTGCTTGCACTCCACTGTTACGTGACAGCGTTTATGCGAAGCCCAATTGCGAAAATATGTAAAAAAGTGTTTAGCTTGAACTTGAGGCGGCAATCCGCGTAACCGCTGTGATACCGGTCGCACCACTGCCAGTTACGTCGTAATTAACGAGAAAGGAACACCTTTGCTATTCTGGCCGTTTTGACCGCTTGGAATTGAGTTTATCTTTTTAAGATGAATTAGTCAAGTACGCATCAAGCCAAATTAAGAAAAATACAGACATTTCCTGCAAGCAATATGATTCATTCATCTGAAAGAAATCCTTCACAGTGTTCCTAGGATCAAGTGAACGTTTAATGAGATCCTTTTGCGTGCGGAATAGCGACATGAATTTTTGCTGCTTCTCGAGGCCCGGTCGTTGTGCAATCTCATCGCGATGTCAAAATACTACGCAGATGTTATTAGTAGCGGGAAATATTTATTGGCTCCCTGAACGGATTCTATTTTACAACTATCAATACGCTTCCGCATAGTCTTCTTCCGACTTAGCGACGTTCGCCAAGCCGTTTCTCGAACACTTCACCTGTTCCCTGTCGTTCGTCTAGTCGTCTAGAGAGGCCTACAACCGGGCCTTTTAGGGCCCGGTTATAGGCATCTCTAAAGCCACTGTTGTCGTGCGAGATAACTGTGGCATCCGCCCTAGGAACGCGTTTTTGAACATTTCAATCTCCACTGGTGCAACTTTGTAAATATACTGGTAGTAGCGAACAAAGGGATTTGCTATAGTACAGTTAGTAGATAGTTCCATATCATTTATTTCGATAGCAGTTAGTCCGATGTGGCGCCAGGCCAGCCCGCATATATACCACTGCCTTCTTAATCTTGAAGTTGGTGTAACGCTACACGACACACAAGCAAGGAACAAGACGCGCAGGTGAGTCTTGTTCTTTGTCCTTGTTTCATGTAGCGCGGCACCCATATCGGTATGAACCATTACCAACTGGCTCAAGTGTGAATTAAAATGATGTCATGTTCATCGGCGAGGTTTGAGGGGTCATATATGTCAAATGGCGCAAGACGACGAGGAAGGCCACGCGGTAACGCAAGCAACTCGCACTTTCTGCGTAGTGGTGCCGTGACAATCACATGGCTAGGCAACTGAAGAGCATGGTAAGCGGAGAGAGCGCGGTGCAAATGGGACCAAAGATTATATCGCGTTCAACCCTTAAGGCCAATCTTAAAGTCCCCGAAGTTTTTGTCTACTGAGAATGGGAAAGAGTGCAAAAGAGTAGAGGGATACTGTAGCCTCTTGTCTCCCCCTTTGAAACATTGAGTGTCCCGGTAATTGTTCTTCCTGTATAATGCACACGCTAGGTATAAAGCTTAGTCTTCAGCATAGTCTTCCTCCCCGCCCCACCGCCCACCCTCACAGCACATTTTCCCGCCCCTTGCTACACTATAATGTGCATGCCTATGCTGTGCTCCTCCCTGTGTGATCCTCCTCGCTCTTTTTCCCTTTTCCACCCCTTTGTTATACTAAACTGTAAAAGGCTATGCTGTTATCTACCCTTTACTATCCTCCGTATTATCACTTCAGTTTCCTACCCCCTTCTTTACCACACTATCAAAGGCTATGCCATGCTTTATTGCTTTACTTTGTCCCCCCCCCCCTCACACTCACTTTCCTTTGCCACCCTGTTGGCCTACTATACTAACCTATGCTATGCTATAGAGTAGTAGGCTGATGTTCCTCGAAAACTGCCGTGCATTTCATAGAAGGAGTGCGTGGACACTGATGTCATGATGATGATAGTTTTACGTCCGGACGTGGCATCTAACGCTAGGCTTAAGAAGCGTCGCTCTTAAAACTGCCTTTTTTAAAATTAGTCCAGGTGGAATTCGTTCTTAAGGCCTTAAGGTAATGCGCAAATGACATGGAAAAGCTCGCAAATACTTCTTACTTACCCATTGCGGATAAATGTTGCAAATACCCGCACCATGCTCATGCTAAGCACCTTCTCTTGAGAGGTCCCGATGCCTTTTTGAATAGGAGTGCCAAAGAGAAATTCAATATCCTCCAAACGGGATGGCCCGCCTTCGCTCGGGAACTGCGTAAATGTTGGCTGCAAAATCACGCGGCACGCATGCTGTTCAGCTTTGGCAAGCGAGGAAAAATTATTTCATTTGTACTATGGAGAACCCACGATATTTCATGCCTTCAACAGAAACGCACAGCTTTTTCTTATGCACTGTCCCTAGAAAGAACGCAACTGCTATTCGAGAGTGAACAGACTTTTTTTCTCGTGACAAGCTCCTTCGAAATTGAAATTAAGTGTGCGATGTGTTTTCGCTTCATATTGAAAACAACCACCATCTTAGCAATTGAGCAACTGTTCAAATTACGACGCTGTACAGAGTAGTTCTGATTTATTGCTCTGTGTGGTCCTTTATGTAAATTTAAAAAAAAAAGCGGCAATGTATTGCTCCATGAACCAAAAGGCACGTCGCACAGCGCAATAAATTTTAATGCTAGATCGAGCTATATAACAAGCATGAGAAAGCAATACACGCGCAACATTTCTCTCTCCAACAAAAGGCATGAAGCATTAAGTAAGCACTTGTTTCGGCGTCATCAACTTCTTTTGCATCATTTCATTGAATAAGCACTAGAGTTAACGACCATTCCGATCTGATTTGTCTTTTATAATCCCGACACACTTACTGCAGCCGCATTCATTCACCAACCACGCTGTCAGCTTCCAGCGTATCTGTATATTAATCATCGCAAAACGATTACTTGACCAATGGTCACTGCCATTACGATGTACTGTCATGATGCCGGAAGGAGTCCGATTAATCAACGAAGAAGGCAAACTGTACACTCGTTAGCTGGTCTTTTTTTATCAGAGTGGAACTAACTCAAGCCGCTAGTGCGCTATAACAAAAGCGATACGTGTATAAACGAGCGACGTCATCACAAGTTCGGCTGTCAGTCAAAAGAGAACGGTGCTGCTTGTTTCTTTCAGAGGGCTTAAATAGCTTTGGAGAACTGCGCAACGTGCTTTCCACCGCTTGCTATACTTCAACGTAACGCAAAACATAAGTGATGTAGATGCGCGGTCCACTGGGAGCACACATGCAGCATTGTTGGCGGGCCATCCGGAAACGACTGTAAAAAGTCCGCGCGCGCACCCGCACTCCCCCCCCCCCCTTCCCCATACACACAGACACACACACACGCCCGCCCGCGCACGTGTGCGTGTGTGTGTTGAGAAGATGTAACAATAGTAACCACAAAGTGCCATCTGCAATTGCAAATGCCTGTACCCTGGCGCGAGAGAAAAAATGCTAACAGTTTTGCATGCTTGTCTTTATCTTAACAGTGTAAGACTCTGAACGGCGCTTTGCTTATCAAAACGAAAGCTGCCGCACAACTGCAAATTGTGCGTAGGAGGGAGGGGGGGGGGGGGCTCCAGGTGCACTAGGACTAAGGTCTTCTTTCGGCTCTTACGCCATGCTACGGAATTAGTTTTCACCACGACAGTGACGGTACCTGATGGTCGAATCGGTAGACGTAGACGCGGTTTCCCCTGGCGGCCAGGTGGTTGGCGAAGCTTAGCACAGGGCACTCAAAGATGACGTCACCGAGCAGGCGGTGGGCCCAAGACAGGTTCGTGCTGCGCTGCTCCGTCCACGTTCCGGAGGAATACTGCTCTACGAGCTTGCCGGAATTGTTCACGCCGTACGAAGTGAGCAGCTCTCTTACAGCGACGCGCATGTGAGCGTCAGAGCCGTCGCCCTCACGAGCAAGAATCTCGACGAGCGGGGACCCCTCGTTGTAGACCGTTCCGAGTATGACCTGGGGATTTGCAGGAAGGGAGTGTAACGATCGAATTGCTATCGCCTATGCGACCTTGCTCCGCTGAGACCTTTACACTTCATCTGAAACTGAAACGCCCGCGAGGTCGTGCTCCGCAAGACCATACTCCTACTACGGGGAGATCAGTTCAGTAAGAAAAACAGGGTTTAAATACATTCTGGCGCCCAAACGGAAGATCGTCATCCGCATATTCAGAACTTGAGGCCACAAGAAAATACCTACGAATCTCGTCGTAGCATCACGCTACAAAGAGGTTTATTATAGTTGTTCCCTCTCATACGCCTTGCTAAACAATGCGAACTTTCGTCTAACTGATTTTCCATACTGCCAAATAGAAAAAAAAAAGAATTCTGACGTTCGTGAAAAATATCGCTTCCAGATTCAAAGACAGGCCATGTCATTAACAAGCTGAACATCTTCACACGAGCACAGTGTAACAAAGCGCCGCATCGTCGCTTTGGTCCTCCCAAATTTAAATGTGATATTGTCCACGGGGACCGAATGAAACTTCACGTTCTTTCTTGAATCAAGCGCTGTCTGCGCTGACCTCAAAATGTAAGGCGGTCGAAATTTCATGCTTCTGCTTGCTAAAGCGTTTCTAAAATATATCGTGCGAATTCTGCAACGACCTTACCACACCTGCTCGGGATGACACGGCGGCGTATCGCCGAAAAAAAAAACATAGTGTAGAATTTATGCCCCCCTTGCATGCATACCGCGTCAGTGTAAGCGACATTTTTTATTCATAACGCAAGCTATAAAGAAACACAGTATTGCACATGAAAGTAACGTGAGATCCCTTCTCAAAAAATTGGCAGATCCCACGTGCAGTGGGAATCAAGGAAATGCGAAGCACGCATAAGGAAAGTAAAATGGATTTGCATTGTTGTCTCGCTATACCGATTATGGTACATACGAAGTTTACGAAAAGCCGCAAGAGCACGAAGACTGTGGCATGTAAATCATGCCGCTCATACACGCATGCCATGGTTCTAACGTTATGACTTGTCATTTACGTTCGCCATGCAGTCGTGTTGTGCCATAGCAATTTTGGTATACATCCCTTTAAGGAAACGAGTGGCATGCAGATCATGCCGCTAATGACATGCATGTCCCGATTTTTATATAATGACCTGTCATTTATGATCGTCATGCAGTCATGTTGTGCCAAACCAATTTTCGTATAGGCTCCGTGTAGTCGAGTTTTCTATGTGGGACATCAGCGCCAGAATGCAGTGCCTGGCGGAGAGAAGAAGCAAAATTGGGCAGACTGTGACAGGAAAATACGCGAACGCGATGCGCGTCTCGAACTCTATAGCAGCAGCGACCGCCCGTCCCACCTTGTTTCGTTTTATTTCCTTTGAGACGCGCGCTCCAAACCTGCGGCAAACTGTTCCAAAGGGCGACGCCGCGAGCGTTCGTGTGGTTCGCAGCACGCGCGGAAAGCAGCGAAGAAACGCGCGCGTCGCTGTCGCATCGGTTTCCACCGTGCTCGCGCGTCTCATACGTGCGACCAAAGCGGCCAATGTCAGCGATACTGAGCCGTCCGATGAGAGCTACGTAGCACCCTCTGGTCAGTAGACGGAGCCCATACATACCACTAACGAAACGGCAGTATAGCGCCAAGGCCATGGCATGTAAATCATGCCGTTCATGACACGCGTCTCATGATTATAATATTATGACCTGTCATTTATGTTCGTCATGGAGTCATATTGTTGCATACCAATTTGCCTACACATCCCACTAGCGAAACGGCCAAGAGAGCACCAAGACCGTGGCATGTTGATCATGTGGCTCATGACATGCATGTCATGATTTTCATGTTATGAGCTGTCATTTATATTCGTGATGCAGTCATCTTGTGGCATGCCAATTTTCGCATACATTCCGTTAACGAAACGCGTGGCATGTAAATCATGTCGACCATGACATGCATATCATGATTTTCATCTTGTGACCTGTGAGTCATGTTCGCCATGCAGTCATATTGGGGCATACCAATTTTCGCATACATCCCATTAGCGAGACGACCAGGAGAGCACTAAGACCGTGGCATGTAAATCATGCCGCTCATGACATGCATATCATGATTTTCATGGTATGACCTGCCGTTTATGTTCGTGAGGCAGTCATGTTGTGCCATACCAATTTTCGCATACATCCCATTAGCGAAACGGCCAGGAGAGCACCAAGACCATGGCATGTAAATCATGCCGCTCATGACATGCGTATCATGATTTTCATGTTATGACCTGTCATTTATGTTCGTCATGTAGTCATGATGTGGCATACCGATTTTCGTAAACATCCGATTAGCGAAACGGCCAGGAGAGCACAAAATCGTAGGCGGCTAGATAGATAGATAGATAGATAGATAGATAGATAGATAGATAGATAGATAGATAGATAGATAGATAGATAGATAGATAGATAGATACGCTCAAACTCGCCGAAGTTCGGTAAGAAATGCTTCGCATTTAATACAGTAATGTCATCGCGAAGGAGGCACAATTTCTTTTCTAAGTTAGCACATTTACTAAATAATCTGCGTATTACTAACAAAGGATACAGTTCATTAGGAACTTGGCAAGGGATAAACGTCGAAGTGTTCCAACGTTTCCAAGAAACGATGGCCCGAGCAGAAAATTAGGTTGAAATTCGGAGGTTTATGCCGACTTCTCGGTGATACTGGCACCTAATTTGCTAATGTTAATTTGCTGCTCTACATTTTGTATCTCGCCTTAAAATACTGAGATTTAGCGGGTTTATTTGGTGGGCCTGTGAAATTACTGTCACCCACAAGTTGACGAAACACCGAAGCCCTTTGACCTCACGTCTGAGCCCTTTAGGTGTTGCCATCAGGCCGAAATAAAAGCCTTCGTTGCCCACTTGAAATAGTAAGAGGTCGTTTAACCAGCGTGTTGCCAGAGCAATTCACAAAGTTTACTTTTCAAAATTGCTATGACAAATTTGACTTATTACGGTGCCACCAAGGCGCACCAGCGACCTGCTACCAATAGGCGTACCACCATCCGCAAGTAAGGCAACCTTCCCGGACTTTTTTTTTTCAATTTGTAAGGTGAACACGATCACGCTTTCCTTTGTTCCCATTTTAGTTTTGATCATGGCAGAGATGTACGTCATGCACATCTCGCTCCGCACAAACATTGCTTGTTTACGTTAGATTGGCTCGTTGTGCAGCCAATGCAGGTGTCTCGACCAGGATGTGAATTTTCCTGAAGTTTGAAATCTCGGTCCTTCCCTCGTGCGACGCATTTCACCATAGCTTAGGGGCACGACCCACGTCTCCTGGGCTGTGCGCCTATCCTGAGCACTCTTGCGCTTGAGCGCTGTGGTTCGCTCGCAGGGCTCAGGGGTTGTCAGAAAAGCGCTGTAGCCGAATAACATATCGCGCTGGTACAGCTGTTTTCATATTCTAGTCATCATACAGTTGATGAGAACCAGACATAAAACCAGCCCTTTCATTTTTTTTTTTGTATTTCAACCACAGCTGGCACGGTGCTGTTGTAATGTGGAGTAAGAGATATAAAACTGCCGTTTGCGTTCTGTTTGGGCCCGTCTGGACAAGGAACTGTTCTTGTAACTTTATCGTTGATTAGGTCGTTTAGAATTGTGATATCACGTCTTGTTGACTCTACAGCAAACTACGCCCGAACAAATGCCTCCAACATGCATGACGTTGCTGCACCTTGCCGTGAATCATTCAAGGTGGCGTTTACACCCCTCTTTAATTAATACGCTCCTTATTTTTGAAAAACGTCAGGCGGACTTCTATAGTGTCATATTACCTACCGAAGACGGGCAACTTTTCTTTAGAGTAAGCGTTCTGCAAAGAGTCCAAAAGAGTCCAAAAGGTCCCATCATAGCCAGTTCTATCCGTAAGCAGTAGAGCATGTTAAACGCTCTGTATAGGACTTGGAACATTAGTTCCTGTAAAAGCTAAAGAATGAGGATCCTTGTTCTTTCTAGTAATGCCTAATAATGCAGAATTTCTGATCACAGTAGCGAAGATTAAAGTTTCTACGTGCTGCAGATATAACTTGCCCATATTTTCATCAAGTTATAGATCCTAGCAAAAAGCCACTATTTTTGTTTTCACTTCACCTTTGGTGGAACCGATCCACGCATCCCATTCGTTAATAATCCGAGAGAATTTCTCCTTCGCCATAATGAGAGCCTAGAGGGGAGACACTCACCTGCTTCCCAATGATGTTGAAGCGTCGGGCCATATGCCACGGAGCCTGTGGCAGCAATCGCGATTCGTAGTTGGGGCCGAAAGGAAAGTGTCCTTCCCGCTTCCAGCACCGTTTCCAGGGGCATCTCGGTCAAGCAGCTGGAGGAGCTCTGGTTGTGACCGCAGCCCACGGCTTCGGCGAAGGACGTCGGGCTGGCGGAATATATTCTGCAAGTGTCGAGCAGCGCGACTTGCAAAAGGAATGGTACAGATGGTATAGCTTGTTTTTCGCCTGCCTCTCCTGCTCTACTCACTTAGAGGTTAAGGGAGTGGATGCTAAGGGTATAAAAACGCACACCAGACAAGGCAGTAATTTCACCGACGAACACAACTACCCCTGTCGAAATGCTGGCTCCGGCGACTGTTCCTCATTGTTTTCAACGATTTCTTCGTCAATGTGTGAAAACGTACCATGTACCGATTGTTATCCGTTTCTTCGTAACCGTCACTGAAATATCCGAATAAATGTTACGACTCATTTACCACCTAGCGTTGTGAACGACACCCAACCAATCTATATCCAGTGACTGTAGGTCGGTTAGAACAGCCTTGTCCATCAGATGTAACCTCTTAATGTGCCGCCATCCGTGAGCAGAATCTCCGTTTGGCGGTATGCAATTGAAGCCACATGTAAATTTCTCGAAAAACGAGCAGGCCCTACAAAGCGTAGAAAATGTTGGGGGAACCCTAAGACTCGCCTTAAGAGTGCAACGCGATACTGTTGCATAGCACTATTCTCATCGCGCTCTGTCTCTTCCCGTGATCTTTAGTCGCCTAGCCGCGCATTTCTCATGACAACACACTTGTTATTTTATGTTTTTAGTTGTGGAGTTGATATTGTGAATTACTCCAATGTAGTGGGCGAAGTACAAAGTGGTGATGCGCCATCAAGACTAGCCGATGAAGAAAGAACCGCACTTCACCTGGTGCTCCTAATCCATCACAGCACAGAATCCATAACAAACGTGTCAACATGTCGTGAATGCACGTCTACATGGTCGTTAGTACAGGCGTAAGCCCAGACGACTACGCCTATCAAGTTAAAGTGCGAGCATCCCCCTGCGTGCTCCACGGAAGTAAGGGAGGGGCAAACCCGGCGCCTTTAGCGTCTCTGTATATGCGCCCAACTAGGCGCCGTTAAAACCTCTTGATCTTGAGAGTACCGACACTCTCCTCCCCACGCGCTTTCCTCCTCAATACTCCTCGGAATTCTCTTCCCCCCCCCCGCGCCAGAGCGGTGCGCACGGCACGCTTAACCCTCCAGTGGTGCGTTGCAACCGCATTTACAGTGAGTATGCGCGCTTGTTTATTGAGCCCTCTGAAGCGCGAAGTAGTTATTTATCCCTTGAGAAACGGGTGTGACGATAGTACGCTTCCAATATAACGTCGTGACGAATATTTTTGAATCAGGACGTTTCGGTAAAAGCAAGCGAGAGCGCACCGATGGGTGGTTGGGGCGTTGTCAAGCTGTCATTGGACAGCTTTTTTCCCGGCCACCTTGTTTCACCGTAAATGTTTGTGTTTTTTTGTTGAAAATAAAGTTCTTTGATTGATTTATTGATTGATTGATTGATTGATTGATTAGTACCAAGTACGTGTAAGTGTAGTACCAAGTAAGTACCTACTTAGTACCAAGTAAGTACGTGTAGTACCAAGTAAGTACGTGTAGTACCAAGTAAGTACCTAGTACGTGGCTGCACGGCTTTCTTCTCTATCTTCCCTTGGGCTGGCCGTACAGAGCAAGCAGCATAGAATATACAGTAAAATGTGTTTAATATACGTGGCTTAAGTTAAGCCAAGTATATGCTTAAACTCTTGTACATGCTTAAGCTCACTCACTTAAATGAGGAGGTTTATGACTCTGGCGACGGTGTCGCGGCGTAGGTAAAAAAGAGGCGCTGCTTTCCAACATCAAAGGGCTTTAGGTGCCGTGTGCCCTTTGCGCCATCACGCAGGTGACATTCAAGCCTCTGCCAAACTGAAGCTCCTCCGAGACGCACCTCCGAGATGTGAACAGTACCAACAGGTGTATATAAGAGGCTCGCTGTTCGCAGTTACCTTATTGCTTGCGGCGTGGTCGAGCAAAATAAAAGGGGGAAAAGAAGTAAGAGCGTGCACGTAGCGCGTCGCGCTCCGGAGAGCGTGGTCGCGTGTTCGATTCCCACTCGGTACGAGGGTTTCTTTTTCCTTTGTTTGCATCTACCTCAAGCTTTCGCTGACGGCAACGGTGATGCTCTGCTCCCACCCAACGACGCCGGCGCCGACACCAACGCGGACACCGGAACTTCTGGGAGACGAGCTCCTTAACGCTGTTGCGTTGAAATTTCTTCGATGTTCCTAGTCAAGTGCATACTGACGATTCATGCTTCGCATGCAGATGGTATTCGTGGCACAAAATTCACTCTGCGTTTCGCAGCTTTCGCACAGATATAGACATCTGCAGCTGCTCATTTTCATGGAGGAGCGGATATTACACATGCCTCGATTAATGGCTTCCAGCATCTACACCATCAATAAATATGCAGTATGTATGTTTGCTGATGGCGCTGCTTTAAAGACGGCTTGCTTAGGACAAATTTAAGAGCTCGCCAAAATTTGATACACAGCATGGCTCTGCTTACCTGCGGAAAGGTGATTCGCTGTGTAGGAGCAGGCGCTGACTGTACCATCGCCAGATGGGATTCATGCTGACAAGATGCGCGCCGATGGACCAAGCGCCGGTAGCGGCGCCCATCAGTGCAGTGTTGTTCCAGTCGCCACCGAACAGGTGCACGTGTTCCTGCACCCACTTTACCGCCAGCTCCTGGTCGTGCAGTGCGAGGTTTCCCGGCATCTCGTGGCCGTCTGCAAAGTAAAGTGGAATCATGTAACAATTGTTAATCTTAATTAGAGCACTTCTTACGTTGATGTGGACGCTACTACAAAAGTAGCTCCACAAGAGGGTGAGGATTACGCAACAAGCTATGAACGCGGTCATCAGCAACACGTTAAGATAGTCTAATTTACGCGCTATAGTGTGTCGATGAGGATGCTGATAACCTTAAGCATTTTCTTGCTTTGTCATGGCTGTAATGCATTGATAAAGCGTGTGTGTGTGCATCTTCCGTGTTTAAAGTGACGTCTCGAAAGCACAAGTTCATTCGATGGGACAACGAGGACTCCAAGCCTAATATATCTCCTCTCGAACCATGCATGGCGCATAACTAAAATAATGTGGCAAATAGTCGATACCAAGGCAAGGCAACCAAAGGGAGCAAGGCTATAGCAAGGCAAAAAAGAAACGACTCTTAGGCGGTCAGTACCAAATAATTGCTCACAAAATGGACGTGCAAACAAAAGCTGCGAACACTCAGACGTGAAAAGACTGCTAACCGATTTTTAAAGAATTCTTTTTTACGGCGCTGCGACAAGCCCACTCTATGTATTATTTATATCTGCAGCGGTAGCTTTAAAAAGCGCGCGGTTATTTTGCATCCAGAAGTTTTTAAATCTTAGAACCTTCTAAAAAAGCACAGTGCGCTCTCTGGCAACATTGAGAGGTGATCGCTATGCCGATAACCCTCCTCGCAAACAACTGATCTGTTTGCACGGGAATAAAAGAAGCTGTGGTTAGCCACAGACATTTCGACCGTAGCAGCTAGTTTTGAAAATAAAAAGTCAGCGTGACAAGTTTTCGTTGTTGTCCAGACCATTCTCCTATTGCTGCAGCGTTTCGCTAATTGCGTCTTGAGCTGCTCGCCGCCGGCGTCGTTACTGTGGCGACAGCCGAGCCAAGCCAAGTCAGCCAAGTCAGCAACCGCGCTTTTGCAAATGACGACAGGCGCGTGGCCGGCTTAACTGCACCGTGGTAAGTTAGAAAAAAAATGCCTTTAATATCAAAAGGGTAAGGCATTTCAACTCTTATGAAAAGACCAAGAGGCGCTTATGCTTGTACAAAATCACGTTACCGCACTGTTCAGCAGCTTCTTACGTTGGCCGCTTGAGTTACCAAGGGCAAGCTTCACGACACTGCGTCAAGAAATAAAATGCAAGCCACGTTTAATCAGAATAAAATGGTTAATTTGAGCCCGTACAACACTCAATCTTTCCATCAGCGAGGTTATCTCAGTTCACGTTACGATCAGTTGTCTGTCCTTTTAAGCATGACCTTTTGCCGGAGGTGAGGTTCCGACAGTTATGTGTGCATTCTACACGGCATCAACTTGATGCATGAATTTTCACCCGCAAGTCTTTGGGGGATTGAAACTTATCTTAAAAGCCTAGCTACATTTTTATGCTTCTTTTTAACTTATTTATCTGGTTTTTTGGTTGTTGTACTGTGTTTCTTGTACACAAACGGTGTACATGCACGCCGAATGCGCATAGGAGTAAGAGCCTCCGTCAAGCAAATTGCCTTGAGCTGTTACTCTTTTTTCTGTATAAGACAGAAATAAACTTCAAACTTCAAAGTTAATTGCGTACACTTGAGTAGCGTTTGCACTAATTCATTTTTCTTGTCGTAAAAAAAGGCCACCTTTGTGGAAGAAACCTAGCACGCCGATGCGGAAGTTTGGAGCGACGACGACAATGTTTTCCGAGGCAGCGAGGAGGGAGCCGTCGAAGCGCAGGTTGCTGCCTGTCTGGAAGCCCTCGGCGAACAGGAAAATTAGCACAGGCTGCTTCGCGCAACCGCCGCTGACCGTGGTTTCGGCACAGGGCGTCCACACGTTCACGTGCAGGCACTCCTCGGCACCTTCCCAGCCTTCGTTGGCGCGGGAAAACCAACTCTTCTGCGGGCAAGGTGGGCACTCGATCGTTGCCGGCACCACGGTTGAGTTCTCGGTAGACGCTACTGGAAGCCTGTAATTCGGTGAAAGAACTTGACACGTAAACAACTTTAAAAACTTTTGTATCGGTCATATTCCTGTATTTGTCTTTGCTACGTAGCCAGCTGTCTTGCGTACTGTGCACCTCTTAGGAACTAATACTGTTCTTCATGCTTCAAAACCCCCATATGCCATGGCTTTTAAAGCGTACGGAAGGTTCCTTACAAATGCCGCAGTAATCTAACCAGTCTGTGGCGCCCAAGCCTTAGTGAACGTGAGAAACATTCCCTCGTAGAAGCTCGTGTTTTCTTAAGCTGCGTATGGAACTGCACCAGTACGGTATCAAATAAAAAACAGCTGCGTCGGGCACCGGTTGCTTGTAATAGTTATTGCAGCGGGTGTGGACAACGCACGTTCAATATTAGGTGGTAAAGCAGTATTTTGGACAGGCCCGCCATTACATACTTTTCTAGAAATCGCGTTTCCGGACAAGCAGATAAACTGAGGTGTCTTGCTATAGGCCATAGAATTATGTGCAGCACTTCCCCTATAAGAAAAAGAAAACACTACAAGGTTGACTTCTTTGTTATTAGATACACAAACGCGTCTACTAAAATGCTTTCATGCTTTTATTAACGTGGCGCGTGTTTGGAATACTACAACGCTTTCCGTAACCAAACTTATAGAGCGGTAACTTAGTGTGTTACTTTCAGTTACTGAATTGCTATGAATTGGAACATAGTAAGGTAATAAATTCGTGAACACACCTGAAGCGTAAATTATGGACAGGCGGCTGCGCATATGGAATTCCAAGAAAGGTGTAGAGGCGGCTACCAGCTACGTGAGACCGGTACCCACGCACCGTGCTTCCACTCTTGGTACGGACTTCCACGTGGTCCGCCTACGGCGTGTTAGGGGTTGAAACAAAGACACGTACACAGATAGCCTACAAAATCCAAATGGAATTCGCCTGACGCAGAATAGAAACGAAGCCAGTGACAGCAACGTCGCCTCTGCCTTTGTTGACTACAAACGCAATACTACTTCAGATACTGACTACAAGGTTGGGATACCGTGGCTTCGTGTTTGTAAAAAGAAATAAAAGTTCAGGGGCTCCAGCGTGAGGATCCGATGGCTCTGTAGGTCATGTTTCGCAAAGCAAGGCTGCTCGCATGCGAAGCCGCGCCTTTTTTGCAGAGACCACCATGGCTACTAGGGTATCGCCGTGTTTGAAAAAATTTAGTGTTTATGACGCGGTAAAATCATTATAACATTGTGAAGGGCTCAGCAGGGACGAATTTTTTCTTTAATATTACTACCAGAAATTATTTGATGCGTGCCTAATCAATGCACAGTCAGTGCAGTCCGAGTACCATATATGAACACTTGATTTGCAATTAAAAATGCTTAATTTGTTACCACAGCATCGTCTATGGGGACTATCAACATACTCATGCACTTGCCAGGCGCGAACGCCGACCAGTATTGCAGTGGTGACCAGAGCAGACTTTGAGGTCCCTACGACATGTAGGTGTTAGTTCGCTTGCCAACGGCATTGGCTAGCCAAGGTTTGCTACTTTTGTCAAAGCAGAGCGCGACATTAAGAAGATGCCTTTAGGACACATATATATGCCGTCAAACTGATTGACGTATCCCGTGACGCATAGACCACATTTCATGCAGTAAACCAGCAGATGTGCAACTGCCTGTGTAAAAGACATGTTGCATTTGCTTTCCATTAGCTACTTGCACTAGAACAAACTACACGTTACGTGATATCGCCTGCTAGAAAAATCGCAACATCCAACAAAACTTTTGCACTTTAAAAGATGGGTTTCATTGTGTCTTCATTATTCCTTACGCGAGAAGCGTAAGGCGCGCAACGTCATCAAAGCGAAAGCTACCGATTGGCCCTTTGACAGCGTAGCTGTCAAAGGGCCTAGAGCAGGTTCATTAGCATTCTTGGCCAATTCCCTGCATTGGGTATGTGCCAGCTTACAGAGGAGAAGAAGAGCAAGAAATAAAATACACTCGGCGTACCTGCAGCCACATAAGTAACCCGACCACAGCACCTCCGGCGAAAAGCAGGGCAGCAGTGACGCCAACGCTGTAGCCAAGCGGAGCTGGCGGAAAGCGTTTCGAACTGCAGATTTCAAGATGCGAAACGATCACGTATGCTCCGTGAACAACGCTTCCATCACGCAGAAATAACCGATGTTATTTTGCTTCACATAACGCACACCTGTATTTGCACTACTGCGCTACCAGTGGTGCGTCGAGTTGGTTCCCCCATAACGTGTGAGAATAAAGGAAGACCAAATTACAGCAAAGTGACCGCACTGGACTAGCACAGGGCGCCGCGCGAGAAGCGCCGCCATGATGGTCTATAGTTTCAACGGTACTGGGTTCCTGATCCGGAGAAGACAGGATCGAAATATCGGCCGCGGCGGCTGCATTTCCATGGAGGCGAAATAGTGAGGCCCCGTGTACTGTGCGGTGTCAGTGCACGTTAAAGAACAATGCATGGGTGGTCGCAATTTCCAGAATCCTCCACACTGTAAACAAAAATTAGCCGAGATGGGAGCAAAGGACCTGTCCTCTAGCGCATTCCCCGACAAGAGTTTAATATACTCCGGTCATTGCGGAGTAAAAAGTTTGCTCCGCTTGAACGGAGCTTTTGGGTGGATTGTTGGGAGTAATATTTACATCCATCGAGGAGCGTTTGCGGGTAGCTATAGGAGTATATGTTTACTTCCATCGTGGAGCTATTGCGGGTACCTATATGGGAGTGTATGTTTACATCCATGTAGAAGCTTTTCCTGAAGCCAGCTAAGCCTATGCGTGGTCTAGGACAATTCCTTGTATAATTTTATTAATATTTCGTCTACCTGGGTAAACTTTGGTGTCCTTTTGGTCCTTTCTTCTTCCGGTCGATAGCCTGTATGTTTGCTTCCCGATAATCCTGGTTTGTCCGCATAAAATCTTGATAATCCCGGAAGCCTAAAACCACGTCAACGCTCGCTGGGTGGTGGTGCCCCAGCCACTTCATAACAGAATATTTTCCATTCGCGCATCACTGTGGTCGCCTGGTCGATGTGCGGCATCCGGCTTCTGGCTGGAGGAGCAGTGCGGTTCACCAGTGGAAATAGCCTTGACACGTTTACACAGAACACTGATCGGCCGTTGCAAACTGACTGCGCACTCATGACTCGTTGTTTCAAAAAACCAAATGGGGCTTCACTCGGACGCACTAAACACACGTGCGAGCACGCACAGATACAACTCCCACCGACGATTCGTTTAACCAACCAATGCACTGCACCATCACACGGAAACACTAAACAGACGCGCCAGCGCATACACACCCACATCACACCTGCGTAAGCGCGTCGCTACCGAAGATGGTTGTTAAAAACTCCCATGGGGAGGTTGTGACCAAGTGACCTGAAACTCCGTGGGTAGTATAATAAAGTCATGCCGTTTTTATACGACGTAACTTAGCAATGGTGGTAAAATGATGTCATGTGCCGTATTCACTCCGCTATGACGGAGTAAATGTTTGGGGCATGCGAGTTTTTTCGGTTGACACGCTGGTAAAAGCTCCCATCTCGGCTAATTTTTGCTTACAGTGCACTACGGCGTCTCTCATAATCATAACGTGGTTTTGCGGCGTAAAAACCCAGAAGAAAACCAGCGCAGTGGGATATTCGGCTGCAGTACACGGCTGAGTAACGAGCACTGGTGCACCGAGTTCACATTTATGCTAGACGATCCCGAAATTTCATGCATTAGAGAGCCTATCCGCCTTAGGCGAAGCAACCTCGCAATCACTTGCCGCTAAATGGCTGTTGCAGCGAGGAATCATACATTTAACTTGATAATATGCATTATTACGGGGGAGCGTTCCGAGTGAAAATAATGACAAATTAAGGAAACCAAAGTTAACCATAATTCTTTATTAGTTGAGCGGAGTGCGGATGAGAAAATTTATACCGCTATGTCACCACTAACTTTGCTCGTGACGCCATGAATGAGTCCGCATTTTTCTACACAGCACCGAAGAAATATTCAAAACATTAATGTACTTATATTTTTCTATTTAGAATTTATTTTATAGAAATGATTTAACGGAGGATATTTCATCATCCGTTTCAGTAAACCTTTTTTGCAGATTGCTTCATTATCTTTAAAGAAATAACTTGTACTAGTGACCAAGATTTTCTCCGATAAACAATTGACAACATAACTTCTTGGTGTCATTATTGAGATATGCGACTTAACGTACAGAAAACAGTTTTGTTAAGAATCACTAGAAAAAAAGCACCACGAATATTTGAGTATTGCTCCAGCAGCGTCCCCATTCAAACTGTGGGCAGTTATAAGTATCTTGAAGTTACTTTTACTGAAAAACTAACATGGACTAAACATATATCAGAAATCCGCACGAAGGCACTTAAGTTGTGCTTCTTAAGTAGACAGTTACGTCATGCTCCTCCTCATGTGCGCTGGCTCGCTGTGAACACTTGCGGACAATCGAAACTAGAACATGCGTCACAAATATAGAACCCTCATATGTTAAAATACATGCGTAAACCTCATACGGCAAGAAGCGAGATGAGAAGCAATGTAAGCCGCGTTCGCACAGCGTGAGCGGCGTAGTGGTAGAGCACCGGCCCCACTTCGTTATGGTTGGCGTTTACCCGCCTACTACACTTTGAGCGTTACGACATCAAAAAGCAGCTCCGTTGGTCGCCCAAGTACGGCAACGACGTTGACGAGTCAATGTGGGACAGCTAAACATGACTGACGTCTTTGTCGCGTACCATTTACTGTCGACTGTGTCCATATATTACCTATAAACTACTTCATTGACCACAAGTATTGGTCATGGATGTTACGCATGCAATGCGTGAACGTCGGTTCATCCACGCCAAACGGTGCCGTAGTAGGGAAACACGATTACAACAACCAATCTCCCACTTATCAAGCATTTGAATGAGAAACAATCATTTTCGTGTTATACCGATTCCTCTGACATAGGTATCAGCCAGGTTTTTTGTGTAGGCAAGGACGCTTATGTATATTGCATGTACGCAAAATTTGGCTGCGGTTGTCTTCTAGACCGGCCATCGCGTTACTGATGCCCAAAATAGGCGGCATAAATGTTCTCGCTGCCTTAGTTTTCGATGCATGCAATGTCGTTGCTGGTAGTGAAGCGTGGTGTACGATGAAGACACGTGCGTTATGACTGCTTTTGTTAGGCAATGCATGCGGGCAATATTTTTTTATCACTCAGCATGGTACGTTGGAAGTTCGTTTGTTCGCAAGAAGTGTAGGAGCCACCGCCAACATCCCTTGTTCAAGTTTTAAACAAGGGCCTTTGTTCAAAATTTGAAAATGAACAGTTTTGAGCAAGGGCTGATGAAAGACGACGCATACCTCATGCGTGTTTGTTGCTCCTGCTGCCGCAGACACCCGCCAAAGGAAGCTAAAGTGCAGCGAGAAGCGATTTCCTATTTTCGCCATTCTCGATAGAAGATGTTTTTCTCGCTTCGAGGCTATCACGCGACAACACATCTTTCCTTCTTTGTCGTATAAACTATTTTCTTGCTTCCACTTTGCCTTCAGTACTGCCCACTAGGTCAAGTACGCACCACCGCTATCGCATTCCTTCTGCATAAGTGGTTTCATCGATTAGAATATCGTACGTGAGAGAAAGGTTTGTGCATTCGGCCCCTGATGTGCGCTACTGAATCGGGCACTTTTAAAACGCTGCATATCTTGCAATTATCTAATATTCCTCTTGCGCGACTTTGCACAAGAGCAAGCAATACGTGCTAAGATGATACTCAAAATTCTAAGAAGTAGAATCAAAAAGCTCACTACGCCAAGTGGGCATGTCAGCAAAACGTCGAAGCAGCAACACGCTTACCTATCCGACGTCGACGTCAGCTCTTTCGCCTTTACTTGCTGCGGCCCGTCATTGTCTTCAGATTGACCTGAAAACAAGTGCCATAATTTAGAGCAAGCAAGTATTGATCGCATATATATGAGACGGAAAAATTACCATAAGACAAACCTTTTTAAATTGAGAAGGTTCGATAGCAAAATTATGAATTGCGCTGGGTGACATAAATCAGTGTGCCGTTTACGTGGTACATATTGTGCAGTTCTCTCCTATGAATTGCCTAGAGAAGGCACACTGACATGTGAAGTCTCTCTCCCTCAGCAGGGTTTATGGGACGAATCGGTCAATATTCACCGACATGATGGTTATGGGCAACCACACTTTCATTGTGCAAAGCTCAAGTACTGAAACCCATATATTCGGCAAACAATGAAAGCTACATTTGTGACCTTGTTGCCAAAGTCACATTTCAAGCCATTGTGCACAAAGGAATCATCCTCTGGATATTTCCAGCAGTCGAAGGCATCAGGCCTGCCAGTAATGCCAAAAGATTTTTGTTTGGTACGAAATCATAGAAATGACATGTGATTCGACAATTTTCTTACTGAGGAGGCTCTGGACAGCACTGTTTGCGTCGCGGCTAAGGTACGTGAACATAATCGAAGTTCAAAGGCTCTGGATTCTACAGATGCGCCGATGGTCGCTATATGGACCAGATGTTAGGCACGACGAATGTATAGTTTTAAGGCACAGGTGCGAATGCTTGCCCAAGGCCACCAAGAGGTGGTGCGATATTTCACAGAAGGTGCATCAAAGGGTAATGATGCAGTACAATGTGTAGATGGGGCTGAAAGGGTAATGATGCAGTACAATGTGTAGACAATGAGGCCATCGCCGAGACATACCAAGATTAGCAGTTATGCATCAATGCTATTAAGACTACTCTGGGTTAAACCGCTCTGCTTACCAACGCTGCCTTACCACACATTTCTTTAGAACGGTTTACAGGAAAATATTAAAACAATCCGTAACTCATATAAACTCACACAAGTATTAGTTATTTCCAGCCCCCATCGACTATGGGAATCAATTGCCCCGGAGTGCTCTTCCTCGTTCTTCAGTAGGCTCATTCGCTAATATTTTTACAAACATCAACTTTGGTATGTAATGTGTTCGGAACGCAACATTGTACGATTTGCATTATTTTTCTCTTCTTTCCAGCTTCTTTTCTCTCTTACAAGAGCCTCGTGTTCTGATAGGCCACTAGTGTATATCGACGTTGTTTTTTCCCTGTCACTACTCGTGCCCTGGCCCTACAGCGGGCTATGTATGTGTAAATGAAAGAAAGTGTTGTAGTGTAGAATGAACACGTATGTGCCAGGTGTGGTCCTATATAACGTTGTGGTCAGTCCTCAGCGCTGCTTGTCATATTTACTGACGTTGCCGGGCTACAGTTCCAGAGGAGTGATCGATGTACATGACACTTTCGCTTAGGCGTTCCTCTTCAAACGCGGTTTGTTATCAGAATAAGGTACACACAAAATTGCACGATGATAGTGCGCACTTTAAAAGTTGATGCTACGATTAGTGTCAAGGCTCAATTCTCGCCTTCTACTCGCCACTGAAATACATAGTGATTACAATGATAATGCAGATAACAAAGGACGTAAGCTCTTCTTTCTCGCCTGACATCGTATCAACGCGCTTAACTTCTCACTCATTTCTCTATTCACGTCTAATTAGTGCGTGAATATGCCTGCCACACGTTGTAGTGGTGCTCTACCTATAACTGCTGTTCATTTTATGCCACTGCTACACCGCACGCAATTACATAACCAGTGCATTAGGGACTACAAGTTGTTCGGTCCAGACATGCCCGCATCAACAGCACAAGGACAAATACTGCTGCGCTTAGTTGGATTCGGAACTAGCAGAAAAAAAAAAAAACCTGCAGGCCCCACGTACTGTGGGAATCGGCGTCATGAGAAGCAGTCAGCGAGGAAGATGCCATGCAGTGAAACGCTCTGATTGCAGTTTGCACGTTAGGACCTATCCCTCATTTGGTCATGCATTGTCTCGCTATACCGATTTTGGTACACATGAAGTTAAAGAAACAGCCGCAACAGCACCAAAGCTGTGGCGTGTAAACCATGCCGCTCATGACAGGCATGTCAAGATTCTAATGCTATGACCTGTCGTTTACGTTCTTCATGCAGTCGTGTTGTGCCATAGCAATTTTGGTATACACCCCAATAATGAAACGCGTGGCATGTGAATCATGCCGCTCATGAGATGCATGTTACGATTTTCATGCTCTTAGAACTTGTCACCCATGGTCGTCAAAGATTCTTATCTCGCCATACCAATTTTGGTATATATAAATTTAAGGAAATGGCCGCAAAAGCACCAAGACCGTGGCACGTAAATCATGCCGGTCATGAAATGCATGTCGTGCTTTTTGTGTTATGACGTGTCATTTATGTTCGTCATGCGGTCATGTTGTGCCATACCAATTTTCGTATACATCCCAATAACGAACCGGCCAGGAGAGCACATAGATAGATAGATAGATAGATAGATAGATAGATAGATAGATAGATAGATAGATAGATAGATAGATAGATAGATAGATAGATAGATAGATAGATAGATAGATAGATACGCTCAAAGTCGCTAAGTTTCCTAATACTTCGCATGTAAAAAAACAAAAAAAGCAGCGGCACTAGAAGGGGATTTGTTTGCCGACAATAAATTACGCTGACAACTAGTTCTCGCGACCACGACGCTGTACATTAGACGCACCTCGCCGTGCGCTGTTAGGGTTAACACGCCAGCGGGTGGTCGCGCTCGGCGCAGCTCATGGGCGACGGCGCATCGAAGTGGCGCAGGCGCACAGGGTCTCAGGGGAGATGCCTGGCTTCGTCTGTTCCAGCGCCGGAGCGCAAAGCAGCAATAGGGAGTTTTAGCAGCGGCGGCTTACCGTACGGTAAGTGCGGTAATGCCGCACTGTCGTGGTTGGAGCGGAAAAATTGAACGCCTGAGGGCTTTACCAGCAAGTTTTATCAGCTCACGACGTTTCCGGACTCGCCGATCAACTAGTGCAGCTCTTTATGGCAAAAAAAAATCCACGCATATCCACGGAGTGAATGATGATGAGTGGGCGAAGCTCCGGATGTTCATCGGTAAAAACCGTGAATCTTCCGTGAATCTTGCCCAGTACATCATCAAAGACGTGACAAACACTGTGTGTCGCCATTTAGCGCTCTCCTATCACACTAGAGCACGCAGCAAGCGCCTCCGCGCCAACTATTGATCAATTCATGTACTAGCTAAGCAGCACCGCAGCGCTCGGACGGACGGACGGACGGACAGAAGACGGACAGACAGACAGGACAGACGGACGGACGGACAGACAGACCGACGGACGGACGGACGGATGGACAGACAGACGGACAGACAGACAGACAGACGGACGGACGGGGCGAAGGACGCGCAGACAGACAGACCGACGCACGGTTGGACGGACGGACAGACAGACAGACAGACGGACGGACGGACGGACGGACGGAGCACTATTTCCCATCATTCCTGTACAATCGAAGCAACTTCCCACTATCCTCAGTGGGCCAAAGCAAACCATGGCTCAGGCCAACCTGACTCTGCAAATTTCTCTCTCTCTCTCTCTTCACTTCACGCTCGTCCGCACTTCATAAAACTACAGGTGGCTACATACTAGATCGGAGGAAGGACAGACCCACGCCCTAAGGAGCTTCGCCCCTAAAATAGCCGCGTGCCGACCATGACGGTACGGCATTACCGTCATTACCGTACGGTAAGCCAGCGCTGCTAAATCTTTCTAATGACGCCATGGTCTCTATGGCGACGCTGTTGCTTTGCGCCAGACTCCGTGGCTGATTACGACAGGCACCTACCGCCGGTCCCTATAGGCCTGCACCGCTTCGATGCGCCGCCGTCCCTGATGCGCTGGCGCTCCGCCGAGCGTCGTCACGTGGTCGCGTGCACAACACCAGAGCGCAAGAACCTGTACACGACTTACCCAGACCGGAAGTCGTAGCCGCATTTCCGGACGCAGCATCGGCATTCGCGTTTTCTGGAGAAAAATTGAAGAATGAACATAACTTAAACGTGTTGTTGGAGGTGCAGCTTCGTTAGACCTTGCGAATCAGCGTGAACCATGGTGTTGCACACGACGTTACTCGGTTCGGAGTAACGTCGCGTGTTATTTGAACAAAGGTAATTGCACGAGAGCCTACCTTGTACAATATGAGGCAAGAGTTTAGGCTGAACAACGGAAGGCGGAATCCATTCCATGGCCTCGGTCGTTGCAAATGATTGACCTTGTGGCTGCAAAAGCTCTTCATTCGGTTTCTCGTTTGATCGCTCTTTCTCTCGGAACTTGCGCTGTTCTTTTTCCTGTTCAGCATGCTGGCGCTTGGTATCGCGGTTGTCGGCTGCTCTGGGTGCTGAAGACGTGGGACTTGCGATGCTCGTTGAAACATACCTTGACGCAGATGCGTCTGCGACAAGTTTTTCGCCGGGAGCACCAATGTCGGAACTGTCGATGGGACGAGAAGTGGGCGTACCCGGTAACGATGACGAAGAAAGTAATTGCGTGCTCTTGGGTGACGCAGCAACCGAAGGTGTCGGAATCCCCGAAGCCACCTCCTCACTCGTTTTCGATCATGAAATGAAGAAGAGGACTCCATCAGCGAAACACTAACTCCATAGGATAAGTCCATCGTGTGTGTGTCCTGGATCGAGACTAGCAACATTGAGGGAGTCATAGTATATGCACTATTCTGCGAAAGGGTCGTATTTTTGACAGATCATCAATAGAAAGTTTTTAGAATGTACGCGAGAACCAAAATATCCAGGAATAGCGATACCTACAGTAGCACAATTACATGTATTGTTCCGCGAGTGGGTGCTTACGTTAAGGTCTTCCCTAAGCAGCGAAATGATTCGCCAGGTATTGAAGTGCTATCGTATGGCAACGACACGACGACGGGTTCGCCCGTTGGAGCAAGAAATCAAGGTAAACCCGTATGTAACTGCGAGACAATGTACGCACTTAAAGCCACCAAGAGAATGTCATTACAAAGAGGGATGAAATAGTTACATTTGTCTAGGATTTCTGTAGAGATCTGTACAGTAGAGGCTACACCTACGACGTGCAAAACGCCAAAGTAACAACGGTATTTTAAAGAAAAGGGGATCAAAATGAAATGAGCAACTATAGGCCGATATTCATATGACAATCGTTTCCAAAAGGTTTTGAAAAAGAAATAGTTCTAGATTGCTTGTTATCTTTTGTAGAATACCGTAATCTGACGTATCCTGCACAACGTGCTTTCCGTACGAACAAGTTCTCCGAGCTTGTCCTACCTGAACAAAAAGAATTCATATTGCAGAAATTCGAATGTGAAGAAATGGTACTTGGTATATTCTTAGATTTTTCGAAGGCTTTCTACCTTCTTAATCATGACATTTTGTTAGGAATGTGGAATAATACGGCATTAGAGGCACACAACACTCTTATTTCCTCCTATTTCAAACATAGAACGCAAGTCTGTCACTGTCACAGGAAAGATCAGATGAAAAGCCGGTGAAATGTGGTGTTCTCGAAGGATGCATCCTGGGACAATTGTTATGTTTACTTTATATCAACGAAATCCCGACGATTTATGATACTGCCAAATTAATTATGTATGCGGACGACACGAGTTTGTGTGTGTGTGTTTTTTTTTGTGTGGAAATTCAGTAATGGATTTCGTTGATAGGGGTAACGAAGCGCCGACGAAAATGAATTACTGGACTACTCACAACCACTTAAAAATTAACGTCAGAAAAACCAAGGCACTCTTGTTGCGACCGCGAAACAAGACTGTTGAACGATCTCCAATAAGAATAAATAACACAGAATTTGATGTTGTGCCATCAATAAAAACTTCGGGCGTCTATTTCAATGAACGCATTACATGGGATGACCATGTAAATTACCTAATTAGTAAGTTGTCCGCAATAACTGGTATGTTGTGCTGCGCTTCTTTTGGATGCCCTACAAGTATCAATATGCATCTTTAGAATGCTCTTTTCTTCCCAATAATTAATTATTGATTCTTAATTTGGGGTACTACCACAAACGAAAATATTAACAAGGGCACAGTGTTACAAAAACGGGTGGTTCGATCTCTATGTAAAGTTCCGTACCACTCACACAACAGAGACCTTTTTATACGACACAAAATTATCCCAGTAAATTCCATCTACAACAATAACCTATGTTGCCAGTGTAAATCTGATTTAATGAAAAAAATTAATGCTCTGCAAACCCTGAGCGCACTACAGGCCATCTTAATACAATACAATATACGCAAACCAGAAAAATGACAAATTATAAAATGTCGACTAATTATGTGCAAGCACGCTTCTTTTCTTGCAAATGAGCCATATTTAATGTTATTATTTGTAACGCCAGTTTGTTTCTGACATGCGCGTAGGGTGGCCAGGACTCCCCCAAGCTGTTTTATCAGCTTTGCCCCCTGGTTTCCCGCAACTTTACTTTGTTGCAAATAATGAATGAATGAAAATGAATGAATACTGAACGAGGAAGTAGTTCAGAAGAGGCAGACACGCCAACAGAGATGACAGAACAAGTAAAGACGACTCTGATAGAAATGCAAGGAGGTGATTAAAGTACCTTGTGATGATCAGATAAGAGGAGATCTCTTGAAGGACGGTGGGCACATTATACTGAAAAAACGGGCATCAATGTATACGCAATGCCTAACGAGCGTGAGTGTACCGGAATCTTGTACAGAAGCGAACATCATCCCAATCCATAAGAAATGTGTCATGAAGGACTTGAAAAATTACACGCCACTCAGCTTGCTGTGAGCTGTCTACCAGCTAATTACCAAGGTAATCTCTAACAGTATTTGTGGTACCTTACATTTCAGTCAATCTGTAATGAGCAAGAGGAGTTTCGTAAAGACTGCGCAACAATAGACCATATTCACACGATTAAACACGCGATAGAGAAATGCGCTGAGTACACCGAACCCCTATATATAGCGTTCGTAGAATATGACAAAGCATTCGACTCGGTCGCAACCTCAGCATCCATGCAGACAGTGAGGAATCAGGGCGCAAACGAGTACTACGTAAGAGCACTAGAGTATATCTACAATAGGTCCACAGTCACTATACTCCTCCCCAAGGGGAGCTGTAAAATACCGATAAGGAAGGGTGTCCGGCAAGGAGGCAGGATCTCTGCAATGTTATTCACAGCATGTCTCGAAAGGTAATTGGAATATTGCACTGGGAGCGTGTGGGCTAAGGGTTAATGGCAAATGCCTCATAAGCCTTAGATTTTCTGATGACGTTGCCTTGCTAAGTAGCTCGGATGACGCACTGCATACCAAGATCACCAATCTTAACAGGCAGAGTAGAATTGTGTGTCTGAAAATTAATATGCAGAACTCTAAAGTAATGCTCAGTAGCCTTGGAAGAGCACTGGAGTTTATGATACGTGGCTAGGAAGTGGATGTGCTAAGTGAATATATCTACTGAGGCCAAGTCCCCTCATCCCAAACACGAGGCTAAGATACTTAGAAGAATAAGAATGAGGTGGAGTGCATTCGGAAGACATTCTCAGATAATGAATGGAAGCTTACAATTGTCCCTGAAGAGGAAAGTGTATAACATCTGCAACTTACCACTGCTCTCCTACATGGCAGGGACTGCAATGGTAACTAAAAGGGGCCGAGCTCATATTTAGGACGAAACAGCGACCGATAGAATGGAAAAGGATAGGTGTAACTTTAAAGGGCAAGAAAAGAGCGGAGTGGGTAAGGGAAGAAACGCGCGGTAAAGACATACTAGTTGAAATTAAGAAGAAATGGCCGTGGGCAGTGCATGTAATGCAAAGTCAAGATACCCGTTGGTCACTGAGGGTAACAGAGTGCATCCCTAGTTAAGCAAGGGCGGCACACGGCGGCCGAAGTTTACGTGTATAGATGAGATCAAGTAGATTGCGGGGGAAAATTGGTAAGAGTTAGCAGAGGACGGGATGATTGGAGACCGATGGGAGAGGCCTTTGTCCTGCACTGGGCGTACACAGGCTTATAATGATGATGACAATGATGATTATTATGATGACAATGATGACTTTAAATTGCGAGGTTGAAGATCTCAGGCGTCATCGAAGTTTCGAAGGACACGACAACGTGTATTGTCCCCGAGAAGCGCGCAAGCCGGGTGTCAATTGGCTAGTTGTGTAGCACTTGAGCGCAGTGACTTTCAACTCATGTTGTGGATGTGCTATTACTACCTCAATCAGAGTATCACGTGGTCGTGACGCGGAAGCACGCAGAACTCAAGTCGTTGTCAGTTCAACTGCTTATTTGGCGAACCTGTGCCCAGCAAAACAAGGCCGATCGCACTGCATGATAGCGGCGTGAACAGTCGTCGGTCGACGGAAAGACTGACAAGCGGCGAAATGCGTCGGCTTTTATACACATTTCATAACGCGATCTCGCATTATCTCTGAAATTCCAGAAGCCACTCAAATGAGCGCATTCGGCATGCAAATTGCAAGAATGGTCGATAAGATTCCCTAAGTGACATGCAAGATAAAAGTGGCCTGGCCTGCGCGCAACGGAAAGTGACAATGGCGCTCCTCTCAAACAATCGAAACAAGCGTACGTGTCACAGGAAAGTGATAACGGCGTTCCCCTTAAACAAACCGAAAGAGCCACACGTGTTAAAATATTCACGACCATGCTTCGGCAATACGCCTCCCTAATGTAGTTATCACTATCGGAGCAGGCAGCTACGGCATGTTCTTAAGCCGCACTGTGGACGTGGAAGCCGCAGCAGCAACATTTCGCAACTTGCCGAATTTCGATGGGCATTAGAATTCAGAAAAAAACCACCTCGCTAACCTTTAGCACCCTTCCCTAAGATTGCGAATGAATTAACTTTCTATCTTTCATATGTATCAAATATGTGAACGTGTGACTCCATGCTCATGCATTCGAAATCGCCGTTTTTAAAAGCTAAACGTAGGGAACCTGACTACGTCTCAAGCATGTATTGACATGACCGCACCTTAACAAGGAGGCGCCGGCTGCACTCACTCGTTTTCGTTCATGGGAGTCATGGTGCTTCGCTTCTTCTGCTTCTGCTCCTTGGGTGACGCCACTCGATGAACCTTGCGCTTCCTGTGCTTACGTGGCTTGGATGGGTCAGTCGCACTCGTCACGCCGTCCTCTGCAATGCCTAATTGGGCGGCTGTGCTACCCGGGACTGAAGACGCCATTACCTTTACTTCCTCTTCTTCACGAGAGTGACACTGGCCAGCGATGAGAGGAAGATGAGAGCAATCTTTGGTATCATAAGTTTTATAGGGACTGCTGAGCGAAAATTGAATTCATCATGTTCATCCGAGTAAAGTGATGTCGTTGGCTGCTTACAGATAAATATAAGTTCGAAATATATTTGAAAATTGAAGGAGAGGCTTTTTATTTTTTCGAAAAAAGATTAGTACTTTCAACTAAGTTCGGTGTCTACCGCATTGCGATATTTAATGTACCACTGAGAATAAAAGTCAGGCACAATTTGAGCCATTATACTGCGTTGTTAGCCAGAGCAATGCCCTGCAATGCCCTGCTTTTTTTCTTTTCTTGAACATGAGCTGAACATGAACCACGAAAAGACCGTATACCCCCCCACCCCCAAGCTCACACTGTCTCCCACGCCTCCTCATTCTTCAACCAGACATCAAGGGACTGGAATGACCTTCCCACCAAGGCAGTGCTTCAATACGACATAGCCATCTTCAAACAAATCATAGAAGGGTTGCTCTTGTAGATATGCCCACCCCTCATGTAAAACCCCTTCCTATAGGGGCCTTTGAGGTATTATAAATAAATAAATAAATAAATAAAACTCCGGGTTATTATAACCTGAGACATCAAACATTTATTATTATTTTTTTTTGCTGAACGGGCTAAAAGGTGCAACTAAACGCTGGTTTGTGTGAGAAAAACACACGCCCCGCAATTATATTTTGGTGTCTAGTCTTTGTTTTCCCGGTACTGAGAGCAGCAACATGAGCGGCCATCTCCCGCGGCGACTGTTATCATCGACATTTTGAGTGTCCTGAACGGTAATATTTTTACAGCCCCTTTTCCGTTTCCCGCATCGCCTAAGTTTGTTCCTGAGCCTACGTGTTTCCCTACTCATACGCCGCAGAATAAAGGTTTCCTATGATGTTTCGTCATTCCTATTTCATAATTTTTCTTTTTCAATACGGCACAATCCATCTACAGTTGGTGCTAGTTTATCGACATACAGAAGAAGTACGCTGCTTTTCCGGATTGGGAAGACTGAGAGCTGCTGTGGCGTGTGTTTGCTTACTTGGCATTAGCATTGCTACGAAATCATCCGTCCACTCTAAGTCCCTTGTACAATCAGTGGTGCGGCAGTTACATTACGATTATTCTTTTTGATGGAGGAAATGATGAATAATGAGATGTGGAATTCGTACAAGAACATACGCAGCGAGAACTGTCACTGTTCGAATGAAGGTAAACAGCGCATTCTACTCGCTTTTGCTATGGTGTCTCTGTTATGTTGTATGAAGCCTATGGGGAAAGATATGGTTGATGGCTATGGCCGAACTACGAAGCCCACCTGCCAGCTTAAATAAAACTGCAAGTTTCGACACTGCTCTCGAAAGAAGTAATTGTCGCACACATAACTCTCATGCAAATCATGTTGCGGTGAGGAATATTCAATGAGTTTAAACCCCTACTTTCATGGATTTCCCTGCTTTCTACAAGGAAGCTTCACAGACTGAGAACGCACCTGCGACTACGCCTCTACCTTGTGCCACTTGAACGTACTTGTCTACTAGGAAAGGAAACATAATCTGTCATATCGAAGGCATACAGAGGTAGAACGACTGAACACACAGAGTGCTGAATCTGTCATTCATATGGAATGCCGAAATAGTTGAAAGCGCGCTCCATCTCATTCAGAAGGACGCAGAATCGAAACAGCGGAACAGTTACATTTACATCGTTCAACATGTGGGTGTTTGTGCAGTTGCTGGTTACATGTGGGTTTAGTTTTACTACTGCGGCTCGCGATGTTCAAAAAATGCGCTGGTGCGGATCCGGCCTAAGTGAGTAATCGTTTCAAAGGTACTTTAAACAAAATGGATAGTCGGGTTAGTTGTCTATTCATTTCCAAAAAGAAATGCTAGTTGACTCCCCAAAACTCGTACCCACGTCGCATGCAGGAAAGGTTTGAGCAGCAAATGGCCCGGCTTTTGACGACAGACTTCTATATGAAGGTCACTCTAGCGCTTGCCGATTGTCTCCTGTCATACTGAAAATATGGAGCAGAAAGGGATGTGGCTCAGGCTCGCTATTTAAAGGGAAGAGCTGAGCTTATACCACCTGTCTCCCCTTTACGAAGGTCGCCTCCTGGTCTTTTCAGCCCCCATCAGGCTGCGAAAACTTTGCTCTCGCCCTTGCGTTCAAAGCTAGCAAGGTGTTCCAGCATCTAATACACAGACCCTTTCGTGAAATCCTCTGTCGGTGTTGTGTACTCCACTCACATGTGTTATGGAAAAATTTGCATCCGCTAGACGGCAATATCCAATAATTATCACTGTAGGGGTACTGCAGTAATAGCGAGCGAGAAAGAAGACAAGTACGCGCATTTGGTTGCACTCATCTCTGCATGAGGATGTGAGCCGATATGCCATGAGGCTAATAATATTCAAGGCCCATCTAGAAGCCCCCTTCTCCTCTTGCCTTTTGCCCCGCCCGGTAGTCTAGTGGCTATAACACGCGGCTGCGGACCTAGAGGTCGCGGGATCGAATCCCGGCCGTTATGGCTGCATTACGATAGAGGCAGTGCGTTGAGACCCGTGTACTGTGCGATTCCACTGCACATTAATTTTACTAGTCTTCCACTACGGTGCCTCTCATAATCATATCGTGGTTTTCGGCTTTTAAACAGTAAAAATCAATCAATCAATTGTCTAGTCTTTAAGGCTTTCTTATGAGAAGCGAAGTGATTTGTGCTTAGGAGGGAGTTCGCCTATCTTGTCTTCGTCCGAGTAAAATTTCTTACTTGATGCCATTTGACATGCGCGCCTCTTCGTTGCGGTTATTCGGATTTAATGTGCCTGATACTCGACATTGCGCACGAGCAGCAGTATAGAAAATTGTGTCAAATGTCGATGGGTATAGAATGAATAAGCAGCCATCAGGAGTGCCAGTCTGTTGTGGCCTTCCTTGTGTGGGTGGCTGAACGTGCGGTGTTCTGTTAGGATACATTTCAAATCTTCTGCGTGGAACGAACCAGATCATTTAACAGGAGTGATAATTATATTTTACGATCAAAGAAAGGAAATCCCGGCACTCTAGGATGATAAGCGTAAGGAACACGAGAACATTAGGAACAGGATTTTTCATACAATGCGTAACTGGGTCGTACAAAAAGAAAAAAAAAAGGCTTCAGAAGTCTTCTAACGTACCTTCTGGAAGACTGCACAGCTTTCTCAAAGGCAAACTCTGATTAGATTCTTCTTGTTTTACTCACTGCCTGCAGAGATCCTACTGGTTGCGAATGTTAAAAAACGAACGGAGCTTTCACTAGCCCTGCAAGGCCGGACTAAAAGCGCTGCTTGTGACCGAGCTAGGTTCTTCCTGCTTCTAAAACCCCAACTAGGTCATAACATTTGGCATGAGAGTACTCGTTGCATTGGCCAGCTTCGAACTAGCGGTGCGAATAATGAGAAGATGGCGTAACTGGTGCCTTTTGCCTCCTGAATTCCCTCCTCCTCATCAACACACTCCTCTTCGTCACCCTGACTTCCTTTCTCATCGCCTTGCTACACTTAAGTGGACACGTCTGTGCTAGGTTATACCACATTTTACCCTCTGCGATCCTCCTGACTGTCCTCCTACCCCTCGCTCCTCTTTCCAGTACTTCACTATACTATGCTACGCATGGCTATCCCGTGCTAATAGCTGTTTGTCACATACCCACTTTCTGTGGCGCACAGACAGCACAACACAATGCTATATCATGCTTTACCCTCTCACCTTCTCCTTTACTTTCTCCTACCTTCACATCACTCCTCAGTTTCCATCCCACCTCCTTGCTATGATATACTATGCACGGATATGCCGCGTTAGGAGCTGCTTGGTAAGTAACCGCTTTCTGTGCCGCATTCCGGTCTTTAGGTAATAGAGGTCTGACGGCATGAACTGAAGACAAAAAAAAAAGAAGTCTCATGAAGCGTCTCCTCGTTTGTGTAGTTATGCGGAGAAGGCATGAACACAAAAAGAGGAAGGATTACCGGCCTAAAGAGAAAGAAATAAAAGAGAAAGGAATAGCTGGGCTAAAGAGCTCTGTTCTCGAAATTACGCCACACTTCTGGTAGCCCTCGTTAGTGCATGATAGTGATTTAACTGGTGGATGGGAGTATTTTATGTCTTACTTCAACTATAACAAATCAAAGCAAAAGCACTCAGAGATTGTGCGTTGGAATGCACGAAGCAAAACGTACGTATTGCCTTCTTTTCGTCTGAAGAAAGATGAATGCAGCGAAACGTAGATGCCCGTCCTTCGTCGCAGCGTAACTTAGTTCGATGAAGAGCGTTTGCTGTGTTCCAGCATACAAATAACAGCAGACCAATAAATGTTTCACTAGAACGATCCCGACGTGTATCGCCACAAGTATAATGGCTACCGACTATGCACATGGACGCCAGTGCAGCCTATTCCTATATTATTTACTGATGACAAGATTCTATTGAGCACACACATTCGCTCCTCGCTAGTAGATGTTTGCTGTAACACTGTTCGTCTCTGCTAAGACTAAGCTGTCTTGAGCGGTAGGAGCCTTAGTAAGACAGCAACTTGGGCGAGTTGGTATCGGTTCATATTTCAAGGTAACAGCGCACAATAAAACATAGAGACTGTAAGTGCTCGCGTAGCACTTACATAGCCCAGGTGGTGAGCACGTCGGGGGGGGGGGGGGGGGGAGAGGATGTTAGAGTACTGAAAGAAGAAGAAACGACGCACACAACAAGCGCTGACTCGCAACTGAATCGGGAGTCATGTCACGTGTACCTGCATGAAGGTTATATGTGTGTAACGTGCAATAAAACGATTCAGTTGCGAGTGAGCGTGTTGTGTGCGGCGTTTCTTCTTCTTTCAGTCTGTATGTTTTATTTTGCGCTGTTACTTTGAAATATGAAGTAGGAGCCTTCCCAATGGAGTACAATATAGCCGAATGTTCCACTCCAATTTCCACGTTCGTAAAATGAACGCGATGTTTTTAATCATACAAAAATTGTGTTTTCTCTGTTGTTCACAGCGTGTGTGTACGCGAGGCCACAAATTTACATTGTCTAGACCTTCGTTAACGCTGAATATATAGGATCACGTGTGGTTATCTGCTCTTTCCAGTGGCACGTTCTCACCGAGGCTTTCTTCGAATAGGCACTCTCATATACGAGAGTATCGAATAGCGTTTTCTGTTTCTCTACAATACTATCAAACAAAAAGCATGTGAGTAAATATCTGCTCGTTTCCTCTGCATCAAGATCCACTGGAGCTGGCAAAGGCAACAAGGGCTGCAACCGACATGTTTCTTTCATGCAAAAAGGGCATCATCAGCCAAAACGTGAGACCTTCGATAATAGCTGTACGTATTGCCAGGTCTTTAAAGCGCGTGCTAATTTTTTTAACCATGCACCTATTACGTGCAAAGATGGCCTCATCTGTCAGGAGTGGCCTGTACCTGACCATGTAAACAGTTTCAGTGTGTACAAAGTATATCTGCAGGTTTTAAGGACGATAGTCTTTCTTGGGATACTTGAACGCAGAAATTTTCGTCTGTCTTTCTGTTTGTCAGTCTGTCACACGATTCAGCCACCCGGCCAGTGTTTAAGCACTTGCATAACGCCCAGTCACCTTGAACTGGTAGCTGCGTTTGTAAACATTGTCGATCAAAATGCAAATATTACGCATATTTGAGGCGCAACATCAATACGTAAATATTTGGTGGTATGTTCCTTTACTAAAGAATACAAAGGTACGTAATTCTAAAGAACTTAGTGTTTAAAGACCCTAGGGTTTCTAAGGCTGCGCTAAAAATCCGACGCTATGCACGAAAAAGGCCTCTGTCGACGATTTGGTGCTGCCACCTGGCAGTTGCCCAGGGTTTCTGCGCAAGCTCATGTTTCCCGACGGCGGTGCCAGATGTCGTCCATATCTCATGCAGCGTAGTACGGCCGGCCGATGACTATCATCTTTCGACGACATCTGCAGCGAAGCACGGAGATACGTGGCCAATTTTTTTTTTTGTGCGCTCGGTCGTCCCGGAAAAGTTCTTCTACACTTATTTACGTTGATAAATGGTGCTTCTAGTAGCAAAATAAATGTAGCTGTTCCGTCTGTCAGAGGAATCGCTATACCACAAAAATGAAACTAAAGTATTTCACTTTATAACAGCACACAGTCGATAGTGAATGCGGCACGACAAACGCATCAGTCATGTTTACTGGCAGCACATTGAACCGTCGACGTCGTTAACATGCTTGGGCGCTTATGGCAACCGTTTTCTTGTTTCCATCATTCCCGAAGAGTAGTCGGTGCGGAAACGGTTCCTGTGACGGAAGATGCACGTTGGAACGGACGTGGAACGGTGCCGCCATACAGGAGAGGTGAAGTGCGCGCCGATGCGCCAGCGCTGAGCAGTACGAACCCGTTGAGCAAAAGAGTAAGAACCGAGATGGAAGAGAATGTAAGCCGCCCTCGCAGAGCTTTGCAAATGTGTGCCGTTGCCGCAGTGGTACAGTATTGGCCGCATTTCTTGGTGGATCCCGGTGAAAAACAATTTCGTGTTTAAAAAGGTGTGCTTTCCAACGGACAGTGTCTCATCAGTATCTAACGCCTGATTCTTAGAAACTCGCATTACTCATCAGGCTACGTCCCACTGATATCTGTGGAGTTCTTAAGGGCTAATTAAACATTAATTTTTGCACATTGAACGGACTGGGAAACAATCTTTAACGTAACTGTTTCTCAACGGAAATTTCAGCGGTCAGAGTGCCCAATGATGCAATTGAGGTGGGGGGAAAAGCCGTGAAAAAAATTCTATCAGAATTTCCTTCCTATAGAGTTTTATGCACAGCACATGCAGCAAAAAGTGGTCGACAGCAGTGGGGTGTGTTTGCGACATGTTCTGCCGCGACAAAGCGCATGCGCGTAACGCCTGGGAGATGACGCGCGATGGGGCCGCGGCAAAAAGCAGGTTTCCGGTTGCTGTCAATAATGCGCCGCCTCGCGACGTGAAGTAGCGTTGGTTCCGCGTAGAGTGGTTTTACCGCGTAGAACGCAAATATCTGGGCGGCTATTCTCACTGGCCTTGACGAGCGAGTTTCTCCGTGTATATCCGCTTGGCCTTGAATCGACGAACAGGTACCGCGTGACTAGGCGCGCTCTTCCGACGAGCGTATGTGAGTGTGTTTGTGTTTGTGTGTGTTCGTGTGTGCGTGCGCGTTAGTGTGCACGCTTCACTGGCCGCACTCCGCCGCCGCTGCTGCCCCGATGGATGTCGCCAGCCTTATCCAGGTTACTCACCGCTCTCTCCACGCTATCTCTGCCACGTTGGTTACGGGGTTATAGCTTCAGTCACTTCAACTGCTTCTTGTCAGCCATTGTGGCGTCGTCACGTGAAGACGGAAGTACCAAGTGAGGACGCTGGTCTAGTGTCCTAAAGATGTTTGCGCCTTCATAGAGGCGAAACCGGCAAGATGCGTCGGGCAACACTGCAGATGTAACATGCCCGGTGTTTCAGAGAGAGTCGATGCGCTCTACTTTGAGGCCAAGATTGAAACGCGGCGAGCTACTGCGCCAACCATACGACAGTATTTGCTGTCGTAAAATTAAACCTCACTGCACCATGCAAACAACGCAGAACATGTTGTTGTGTAATGAGCCCAACCCGGCTTAGCAACACAGCAGAACAAGCTTTCGCTTGCACAACCGCGCATAGTTGAGCTAACCCGCAACCATTTTAACACGAAAGTGTTTTATGCCGAGGTCACCAAGAAATCTGTGATGTACTTCCGCAACGGAAGTAGATGTCTAAAATAAAGCGCATATTAGATAGGGAAAGTTCCACTCACTGGGATTCGAACCCACAACCAGCCATGGTGCGACGATATGAGCTGGAAACGTAACCACCACCAAAACAAAAAACCAACCCCACCGACTGACTTAGGAAATCAAGGAGAAAACCGGACTATATGTTCAGTCTACCGGTTCGCAATTAGCATGTAATTTATGTTTCATTAAAGAAAAGGCATTTAGCAAGGGAAATTGCTCCTAGATTAACATAGCCTCGATTTCACTGCACTCTTCGTTCTCAGCTGTGGTGCCACCACCTAGGAACGATGGAGGGATGTCGTAAATTGTCGTGTTAATATGCGCGCCGGCAGTTAGCGCTGCAGTAGCCTCTACACATCTATGGCCGCGGAGGCTTCGGCGTCCTTCTAGGTCTACGTGCGCGTTGCTTCAACCACGGCTGCTACATAATTTGTCTTGTGCGCAATATATGATAGCCAGTTGCCTTGCGACGCGCTCTACTCCAGGAACGCAAAAACACTCGCCTACAAGCAAACAATACGCCCTTCGCACAGCGAAGTGTGCGTTCGCAAAACGATCTGCTGAGAAACAGTTCAGTTTTGTTTGCAAGGTTTGATCATAAGGAAAGCGAGCTCTCTGTATGGTTTCACCGTTTGCGAACGCTCCTGGTAGGCGCTGTAATGGTTGATGGGTTCACACATGGCGCTAGCGCGTTCAGTGCAGCGTCTCCGGCAAAATGTGAGTTGGAGAGCTTTCGCTTCTGTGAAACTGTCGAGGATCGCTGTGTAGTGCGGAGGTGCAGCTGTACATGCAAAGGGGTTCACATGTGCAGAGTATCCAACCCGCCTCCTGCCCCTCTATTCGTTTCGTTTCATAGTAGGGTGCATTATTGCCCTAAATCGCTTACATTTGCTCTAAACACATTGCGGCTGATGTGCGAAGATAGGTTTCACTTTCGTGTTATACCGATTCCAATGACAAGGGATCAACTATATTTTTATTTGCCATTTTTCGTAGAATGCCGAGCACTTAACAATACAATCTTAGCAATATCAGAATGTGTGACACGTTTTTAATTAAGTAAATTATTTATTAGATAAATGCGCAGCTTTCTTCATGTGATTGCTCGCGTGACAGTGACGCGACAAATTTTCTATTATTTTAATGACCCAGAACGAGCATTCTTCAAGCAAAAAATTTCGCCCACTTTTCGTGATACTAGCAGCGCCACACTGAAGGTGAAGTAATAATAGACGCCGGCAACTCAGTTTTACTACTGCCGCCTCATGCATGGTCCTTATGTATTAAACCAATGCTTACTAACGGACAATTCAACTATCGAAGTACCAGAATTATCATGGGGGGCGAAACGATTCCCATAGCTGTAGCAGAAGTGCACGATAAAAACGGCCGGTTAAGCACAAATAACATCACTCCGCGGACGTTTATTAGAAATAACGCGATTGCGTATACGCCTATGAACATGTAAGCCCTTACATAAGTGCATGTGTCAGGTTATTATTTTGTTCTACCGCAGACAAATATTTGCTCCGGCTCATTTCCGTTGTCATAAAACATTCACATATCGCGAGATGATATCACTGCAGCACTGCTTTTACACGTCGCTGTATCTCTCTTAATTTTTTCATGTTAAGTGCACTTTGTCTTATACTTAGCAGACAGAGAGACAGACAGATAATGGACTTTATTTAAGGCCCTGAAGAGCAGCGCCACCGTTCAGGGAGGCCTAGCCTCACCGCCGCCTACCGGGTGCTCTGGAAGGCCCTTAGCTGGTGCAGTAGATCGGGGCGCCCTAGCTCGGAACACCACTCTTACTCGGTGATTCGTTGATGTCGGCGAAGCATCGTTTTTTTCATGATTCCACAAGAACTCCATGGCCGCCAAGCGTGTGAGATGACTCATTCATAGCGCATTGAACAGCTTCAAGTGAATATCCTCCCTGGTGCCACCTCTACTTTACGGGACTCCATTTTAATTTTAACCAAAATGACTGCAAAGACGGATAGCATGAGATGCCGCAGATAATCTAAAATAATTGCACCGGACATGGAGCAAAACAACGAATAGCTTGCTCTCGAAGCACGCATTCAGTAATCTGCAGCGCAAAGCCAAAGGCTTTTGAATCTACACAATCATTTAGCACATGCACGAGAACTAGGAATAACCACATGGGCGGATGTGCATCACAAAGGGGTGCATGTAAGCACGCAGTAGCTAGGAGGCAACGCAAGGTGCCATCCACACTTCTGTTGCCACTAGGTTCCGATTGTGTTCGACGTCAAAGCCATAGCCCGGACGCATATGGTCCGTAGAGAAAAAAATCCACGCATATCCACGGAGCGAATGATGATGAGCGGGCGAAGCTCCGCAGGTTCATCGGAAAAAACCGCGAATCTTGCCCAGTACATCATCAAAGACGTGACAAACACTGTGTGTCGCGATTTAGCACTCTCCTATCACACTAGATCACGCAGCGAGCGCCTCCGCGCCATCAATTGATCAATTCACGTAATAGCTAAGCAGCACCGCAGCGCTCGGACGAACGGACGGACGGACGGACAGACAGACAGGCAGGCAGACAGACAAACGGGCGGGCGGGCGGACGGACAAACGGACAGACAGACAGACAGACACACAGAGGGACGGACGGACGGACAAACGGACACACAGACGGACGGACGGACAGACAGACAGACAGACAGACAGACAGACTGACTGACAGACTCCCATGCTACGCGTTCCCATACACCTGAATAAAGCGAGCACCGCGGCGCCATCACGCCATCTAGTGAGCACTTCATAAAACTACAGGTGGCTACATACTATGTGCGGAGGAGCTTCGCCCTATAAGGAGCTTCGCCCCTAAAAAAGTGGCCGCACAAGTGCTTGTTTCGCTGCAAATGATCTCAAAAGACTATAATCTTGAGCCGCCCCGGATACTTAATGCCTTCTCTCCACCCCCCTCCCACTCCTCATGATGGTCTACGGACTTCTCACTCCTCCCAAGATGGATGCAAAGGAGGTTTCGCTGAATTCAATTCTCGCCGCAATTGCCCAACTCTCGCGCCATATTTTGGGACATTTTTTTTTCTTTGGCGCCCCTTGGACACCATTTATAACCCGTTGGTTTTTTTATTTACTGTGGTTAAACCCAGTCCAATGGTATTCCCAATTAAAAGATCATTGCGAATTATGGTTATATGCATGTGCCTTGTCTCAAATAGGCCTGATTCTTTGCACGCTATAAAGTTGACCTGTATAACCCTATGCCACCAGCGCTGGTATTTCGGTTGGTTTTCACCGCCCTGTTTAATTGGTGTTGACGGGGCAGTTGAATCGAGTGATATGAGAGACCTACGGACTAAGTTGTTAGCGTGTCGATGTAGCCCAAGAAAGAATATGGTCTTTAAGGCAATGTTCATGGCAAGAGTGTTGGCGCAAACGAAGCCGCAAATATTCGCGATGGTGGCTGACGGCTCTATTTCTTCAGCTCATGTCCGGAGCGCGGCTAAGCATCCGTAGGGCTAGAGGAAAGGGTGTGACAGAGATACAAAAAAAAATTCACAGCATATCCACGGGGTGAATGATGATGGGTGGGCGAAGCTCCGGAGTGAATCACCGGTAAACCGTTAATCTTCCGTGTAATTCGCCCAGTCGATCATCATGTAAAGACGTGAGAAACACTCTATTCGAACGCTGGGATCTCGCGTTTAAGGGGACGCTAGCACAAACGCGTTAGAAACATGCAGTACACTCTAGTAAGTGGGGAGAGGCCACAGCGTCTTACGCAGCCCCTTACACAGGCCGGAACGCGCACCGCGTTTGCCGACGCCATCACATGACTGCTGAAAGAGTATAAGGCGGAGAGGCCACAGCGTCTTACACCAGCTTCTTACACGTGCCGTAACGCGCTAGCACAAACCCATCATCATCGTTAGAAACGGACAGTCTTTCGCTCTCTCTCTCTCTCTTTCTGTCTCTCTCACACAAGACAGCAGATGGAAGAGTGAGAGAGCTCGCGCGCCGGGAGGAACGCGCCGAGGGCGAGCGCGAGCCTCCCGGCGCGCGAGCTATCGAGCGCAATCCTCGAACGAGGTGGTTACGACTACAAGGGACGAACGACCCACGCCTTAAGGAGCTTCGCCCCTAAAAGAGAAAAGCCGTAGTGGTACTCTCACATTCGACGAAAGAATTAGCGTCCGAGTTATACCAGTTTATTGATCAGATTGACGGCGGATCAGCTGTTGCAATCGTGACAATTAAAAGGAAGTCGAAGAAGATAATAGTAAAAATAATTTACGTACGTTTGTTTATTCAAACGACATAATAATTGGACATATCAAACTAAATGTAGGTGAAAACAGGTACAACTACGGTGGTCTTCCTCGCAGGGGCGCGAGGGTAGGGGGTCCGTGTTATTTACAGGTAGATATAATATTGGGTAGAGCTACGCTTGCCGCTCCTCACACCTACATCATATGTAAGACCACCACGTCTCTTTTGTTGTGCGAGTTATCGGGGCGCCATTTCTTAAGCTTTGAATGTATGGGCAGCGCCTTTTCTAATTAGAAGCTGAGCAGTCAAGCAGCATGTGTGGCCCAACGCATTGTGTAGGCGTCCCGAAAAATCTGTGAAAGCGTCCCAAATACTGCGTTTCAGATGTCCTTAAGTAATATCGCAGCAAAAACAACGCAAAAACAACCTCTCGTAGGAACATGATATACATTCCCTCTGTAACAATAGGGCATCCCTCTATTGAGAAGGGGGTGACATCTCCACTTCTAGGCCACGTTCCATTGCAGTGATCAAAATTTTCTTACAGAAGGTGGACAAGCTCTGCGCGGCCTGGCGGGTGTGCTACATCGTTGCGGAAGAAAGAAAGAATGTGAGTATCGATTGCAACTCACTTCTACCTAAAGGCCTTTGCTCGAAACCCTCCCGCCCTTTTTGCTCTACTTCAGGCAACAAAGACCTTTGAGGACGCAGCTGTCGACTGCATGAAAACGATGGGTCGCACTTGGGTCACAATCGATCCGGTAAGTCGATGAATGACATTTATATGCAGAAGTTTATCCATTTATAGCTCCTAGTTCCCCATCGCCTCTGCACTTAAACAAATGATAAAATATACCACAGTGGCATTTGTTTACAGGAGGAAGTTGTAGCACGACGCCCGTTATTTTTAAGCTCGCTCTGTAGAATGAAACTTCAACTGCTTTGCCACTGCGCATGACGACCTAACCGAAATGCAATTTTTCTCGTTTATGATAAAAGATATTTTTAATACAGATTGTTTTGAAAACGTGTGTTTTGCTTTGTTCTCGAACTTGCTGTGGTGAATAAAGGATAACGTATTTTAAATACGTGTGTTTCCAACATCTGGGACGAGGTTCATACGTTTGGTTGAGGGAAAAATTATGCTTCAACAAACACGCGTATGCATTGGGTCCAAGGTGTCACCGGAACTCAGCGATATTTTTAGGTAAAGTTGACTCAAGCCTAAAAAGAGGAGCTTGAGGTGAAGGGTGTTTGCGTCCTCCGGAACGTAGATGATTACTTGATTGCAGTGTCCAAGTTTGAGGTGTATTAATGTTGGTGAGTTCCTGACGGCCTCTCGAAACAGTGGAATGGGAATGAAGTACACAAAAAAACTACCTCGACAGAGCACATTACAGTTCCTAGACCTAGAGGTTACCTTTGCTATTAATCACCCTTGCTAGAAGCATAATCCTACATCTGCAAAGTCACTCCCCATTACATGCCAGGGCACTCTAAAATAGTCAAGAAGGGCACCGCTACTTCAAGTTTCGGGGCTGCGATCAGGAAAACTTGCAGGCACCAGGCAGAAACAAGCGTTTCCCACTAGGTGGGTCGACTTCAGGCAGACGTTCTCTGATTCCGGTAATCACTTCCATCTCTGAAGGAACCGTGCGACAGATAAAGAGAGGGAGAGAAAGTGCAATAACAGAGCGATCAATGAGCTGTGCGATCACGCCTTACAAGCATAGAATGGCGCATGGACAAAAAGTGTGGCCTCATGCTGCGATGTTCAGGTACTGTTCTCAGCGAAGAATTCATTCGGGAGATTGTGCCCTTTCGGGAACAAAAAGCATGAAAAGAAAGATTTAGCCGTTAACAAATCTACAAAAGCACACCGACTCTTTATTCCCCCTGTGCAATAGGTGTAGTATAGAGAATTCCGTTATGCTGTTGCATAGTGCACATAGGGCAGACCGGGCGATGCCTGCATGTACGGTTAAAAGAACACTCAGTATCTATGAAGAACAGCCCGTATGCCAAGCACTGCCTTCGCACTGCCGCACACGTAGGTGCACACCCCAGTTCAGTGTTACGAAGGTGCTCATCACACACAATGGACAGACGATAATAGAACTCGTGGAAGCAATCTACATTAATAAAGACGGAGAGTTATGCATCAGCCAGTAATCAGTTTCTTTACAAGAAAAAGAAGCAAACCTAATCAGCAGTACAATTGTTTGACTTGCTCTTTTGTCTCGCTCATCTTCCTCTGCGAAAGTTCGTTATGTTTATTATGAATGTCATATAATCTGTATATTCTAATAAATCACCAGCTGAGAGTCAACGCTTGTCTTGTGTTACCTATCTCCATCCTGTCCGTTTGCGCGCTGCTTTCTTTATCATAATAATTTGGCTGGTGGTTCCTTTTCATGCTGAAATTTCTGTCTTTCTGTATTTCATTGTGCATTGTAGACAGCGCTCTTTTACTGCCCTTCAAAGCTTCGCCTTCGTTGCGAGACACTCCCTGCGAAAGTAGCTATGGAGGAGATGGTGGTGGTCCCCTCTGGCATCAGGGACTCACCTCCTGCAGCGAAGAAGGGCCTAAGCTGTTCAGTGGCATCCGAAGTGGCCGATTCCGAGACTGATGCCAGGTTGGATGACTCGCAAAACTTGATAACATCCAAGCATCGGCGTTCAAGACAGAAGACTTCGAGGTCGTCGTCAAGAGAAGCGACTATTGCCAACGGAAACATTGTGACTATGTCCGTAGCCTTACAGCCTGCGGCGTCATGGTAAGCCTGAGTGCCATTTTCAATGAGAAACTGCGTGACTTCTTCAAACCGGCGCCTGAATAGATGCAGGAAGCTAGAGGGAACAGAAGGAAAAATAGAATCCCCTGGATCAGCAGATGAGAAGATGGTGCAAACTATGCTAGGTTTGTCGGAAGTCTTTGGTGTCAACACGCTGGCTTATATACTGCAAGGTCCGCATGTAACAGCGACTGTCCTGAGTGACGTTGACCTAGAACTTCAGGATGACGTTTTGAAAAGTGTGATCGTTTGCACGCCACCGTGAAAAATCATCGATGCTTGACGGCTCCGCCCGTCAAAGGGTGTGTAGATTGTTTTCAAATGCGCAAAACTGCCTAGCCATATAAAAGCTGGACAAGTGCTATACCAGTCCGACTTTTTGTACCAAGGCCCTTACAGTGTCGTAAATGTCTAAAGTTTGGTCATGTGCAGGGCTTCCGCAGAAGTTCTGTAGTCTTGCCAAATGCGAAAAAAAAACAAATGAGGATTCTTGCGACAGCCCGACGTCTCAGTGCCCTAATTGTTCCAAACACTAAATAGAACGTCCCGCTTTGAAGAAAAAAAATGTTCTGAATGAGAAAGCTAAAAATAAGGCACCATGAGATACGTAGCCGCAGTGCCCATCCCGCGAGATGCAATGAAAAAAAAATGAGGGATTCGAAAAATCGCAAAGGCACCGCCTGCCCACAGGAAGGGGAAGGTGGAACGTGCGCCTCTCAGAGATATCGTGGCCTGCGCTCACATCAAAGGCACCTGAACGAGTTTGGGAGAAGGCAACGCCTTCGAACACATCGGGACCAGCTTCTACCAAGGCTCCACCTGCAGCAGACAGTACTGTAAAGAGGTCACTTACATCAACCTCGGTCAAACAAGATACGTACATGACTGATCAACCTACTTAAGAGGCTTGTTAACGCTGTTCGATCTATAAATGTCGGTCGTCACACACCAACAGCATAAGCCGCAAGGCAGCTAATGGAGGCTTTTGTTCTGTTTTCGACGGCCTTCTCTAGGAAAATCATGAACGCTCGTGGAACGTCTCGTCCATTTGTGCCAAAATGTAATGTCAGGCCCTTACGACCATGGCGGTCCGATCTAGACCTTCGGCTTTTACTTAAATGAGCATTCCTCCAGCTGTTATAGTGCTTCAAGAAACCAACGTATGAAAAGACGAACTCAGACCTTCAGGCTTCGTAGTCATCTACACTTATGCTGGGTGCACAGCGCCGAAATTCGTGTCACTTCAGCGCACGAATGTCACGCATCCATGAAGTATCTCAAAGGCGTCGTTATACGTTCGAGAAGACCTACATGTGACATTTGCAGCATCGACTTTGAATGTAGGGCTGTTGCTGTCGAGCATTCCAGTCAAGGGTCACTCTTAAGGGAGGATGACTGTCGAGTATCCCTATGGCGCTGCGTCAGACTGCTGCTTATGCATTCCAGAGCTTCGTGAAGACAGGTTTCACTACGCTTCCGCCACGGGTGTCTAGTGCCTGTACTACCGGCTGCTGATTGGCTGTTCGCAAGGATCGAATCCCGGGTCACGGCGGCTGCATTTCGAGTAGGCGAAATGTTCCGCCCCTCTACTGGGCGGTGTCTGTGCACGTTAAATATTCCCAGGTGGTCGAAATTTCCAGAGCGCCTCACTATGGTTGTCACATCATCACAGATAGTTTTGCGACGTAAAACCCAGCAATCAATGAAGCTGAACTTCGTGTTGTACTGATTCCTATGGCGGAGGGACCCACCATATTTATTTCTGTGTGTCGTGGTTAGAACCGCATACTAAGCAAGGAAAGCTATCCTCCCGTTCGCAAGGAAACTGCGCTCTGCGCGGTCGCAACCTCAGAATTGGCGCAAGCGGCCATCCGTCCAGCTCAGTATAGATATAAATTGTGTCCCTCACAAGATGGGGGGGTGCCAATTAATGGGCTTGTCGTTGTACTGTAGGAGGATACCCAGCAAATAAGCGAATCGCAATCTCCGTTTCGCGAGCATGCAGCTCGTCGTTCATATGTATTTTTTTTTCGGATAAAGCTCCTGCGAGTCTCCTGGACTGCACAATGTCAGATATGAATGTATTTGATGCTGCTATTGAGGTGCCCAATTAAGTTATTCCATCGAAATGAGGCTTTAACGCGTTACTAAATTTTCATTATAAGTTTGCTTTAGAGGACTCTGCATTTAAAGAAACGCTTTAAAATAAAAGAAGTTATCTCCCACATTACAGTCAGCAAGGTCACGAAAAAGTTGAAACACAGCGGGGAGCATCTTCCGTGGGCTCTTGCCAAGTATTGCACCGCCGATTTCACAAATCTGAAATCATCTGCGAAAGGGTTGAATTACAGCATCACCTGATATACAAAAGACTTCGAATTCGAACGTCTTGGTTCACCATTACCAAGAGAAACAGCGCTGGGTATGAGGCCAAAGAATCAACACGCCGTGGGCGTGTATGTTTTCTCATCCCGTCTCGTGCATGCATGACCCGGCTGGCAGCCACATTACGCAAATGGAAGTCAACCTCTCAGGTTAATTTCGCGCTCCATAGACATACGAAGCGTGTGAAAAGTTCCTTAAAATACACGCTTGTGCTATTGACCTAAAGCTTGTTTTGTCTTTATTTCGTTACTAGAGAGCAAACTGGTCATAAATTCATCCTCCCTCTTCTGTGTTATGAATAGGTATGTTAAAATACGAGGACATCAACTGTATTAAGGCTAGGAAATTCAAGAAATTCTGCATAACTGGAGAAGAATAAAACAACAACGCAATGTTGTTTTTGCCCCGCCACGGTGCTCTAATGGTTATGGCACTCGGCTGCAGACCCGAAGATCGCGCGATCAAATTCCCGCCGCGGCGGGCCCGTTTCGCTGGAGGCGAAATGTTGAGGCCCGTATACTGTGCGATGTCAGTGCACAATAAAGAACCCTACCTGGTCGAAATTTCCAAAGCCCTCCACTACGGCGTCTCTCGTAACCGCAGTGTGATATCGGGACGTAAAACCACACCTCAACCAATCAAAGTTGTTTTTGTTTGACCCACAGAGTGCGCCGGAAAAATACAACATCGACGTCGATGCAGTTGCAGAGGTGTACAGAGTAAGTGAACCGCTTGGTATTGCAATGATTCTGCGTTATCCTTGTTTTTCTTCTGGCCTCATGGTTATGAACAATGAGAAATACTAAAGATACACCAGAAAAAGGTGCGATGAGATGCATCGTGCATTCAAGTAATCGGGCGTGCGCGTAAGTTCGGTGTAGAAATCCAACGCTGCAAAGAACGCTAAAATAACACAAACCAGTCGTATCCAATACAGACACGTTCATGTTCGCTTAATTGTTTGTATGTGTAATTGACGCTTTCTTCATTAACGGTTGCTCATCGACCTAAGGGACGGTAGCTTAAGTCAGTGGCGAGTAACAGGTTGGCCAAATAAATAAATAGCCGCGGAAGTCTGGTTATGCCTCTACGGCACAACATGAAAGCTGAGAGTCCACTAGGGTTTACCCTAATTCTGCGTGGCAGTCAATGATCTTAATGAGCTAACAAATTTAGTACGCTTATGTGTTGCTACAACGCGACCGGGGTAGTTCGACCACCGGTTTGTTTCTTTCGTAAGAACGCCGCTGCTTCACGCCGAGTGTTTCACTTGCGATGATGCTGTGTATATAAGTTTTGCTTTTCCATTTACCTCCTCGCTAGCGGGAAATTGCTTTTGATACTGACGTCACGACTTAAACATATACGCGTGCCTCTTCGACAGGGCGTACTAAGTGAAGGCTGCACTAATCCTAGCCTTTGACCACCATGATTTGCGCACCCCATTTATAAAGCCTTACCACTGCGCGGCGGATATTTATTTAGCAGCGAGCTGGCCAGGAGTTAGTAGCGCCCACAGTGTACTTTGAGTTTGAGGCGAACCTCTGCGAACATTGTTCGGTCTAGGCGAGATAAGTAACTCATTCCACCCTTCAATGCGCCTGCCATATCTAGACACGTGACCATTTAGCACACCAGAACTGCTCGGGTTTTTGCTTCGCACGTGTGCTCGAAATTTTAACGCGCTTTTGGCCTGTGTTTTTGAGGTCTGCCGAACTTTCTTCAGCCGTTCATTAACCATACTTTACATACAGCAATGCAGTTTATAGATAGTTTTATAGAAGGCAGTTTATAGACGATTTTCCGCAGCTAGTTTGTCTAAGCAAACTAGATGGCGCCACCGCACCGAAGCACCATATGGCCTTCTCCTCGGCGGCGCGTCCGCGATGTGGCGTGTGGCTTCCGTTGCCCTGGCCTACGGCGAGAAGCAGGCTGCCGTCGGCGACGGTGAAGTAGAAAGGGGAAGGCCATTAGATCACGTGTTCAAACATGGCAGCGCCCGTTCGCCGCTGCGGAAAAGCGTCTAGAGAAGTTCTTGTACCCACCATTTGGGAAACGCTCTTCTTAGAGGAACGCTGTACCAGCTCGCAAAGAAGGAGAACGCGCCTCACCAGCGAGAGACACGTTGGCGCAGGCAGCGTCCCTAGCGAGTTTCTTGATTGAGAAATACCGACTGCTCGCGTTGGAGAAGCGTTCCCGGAACCCATATATACATATATATATAACTATATTATAATATTATATATATATATATATATATATATATATATATGCACTGGATCTTGACTTGCAATGAAGTGCCTGTGGGAGATTTCACTTGTGCGTAGTTGAACATGAGGATTCGTAGCGTGCGCGTGAACTAAATTAATCCGGAACTCGGCACGGTCTACGATGGATATGCTGTAATTTTTTTTGTTTGTCCCGCAGAGTGCGCCGGAAAAATATAACATCGACGTCGATGCAGTTGCAGAGGTGTACAGAGTAAGTGAACCGCATCGTATTGCAACGATTCTGCGTTATCCTGCTTTTCTTCTGGCCTCATGGTTATGAACAATGAGAACTACTAAAGATACACCAAAAAAGGTGCGATGATGCATCGTGCATTGACGTAATCGGGCGTGCGCGTAAGATCGGTGTAGAAATCCAACGCTGCAAAGAACGCTAAAATAACACAAACCAGACCTATTAAATACGGACATGTTCGTGTTCGCTTAATTGTTTGTATGTGTAATTGACGCTTTCTTCATTAACGGTTGCTCATCGACCTAAGGGACGGTAGCTTAAGTGAGTGGCGAGTAACAGGTTGGCTAAATAAATAAATACCCGCGGAAGTCTGGTTATGCCTCTACGGCACAACATGAGAGCAGAGAGTCCATTAGGGTTTACCCTAATTCTGCGTTGCAGTCAATGATCCTAATGAGCTAACAAATTTAGTACGCTTATGTCTTGCTACAACGCGACCGGGGTAGTTCGACCACCGGTTTGTTTCTTTCGTAAGAACGCCGCTGCTTCACGCCGACTGTTTCACTTGCGATGATGCTGTGTACATAAGTTTTTCTTTTCCATTTACCTCCTCGCTACTGGGAAATTGCTTTGATACTGACGTCATGATTTCCTTAAACATATACGCGTACCTCTTCGGCAGGGCGTACTATGTGAAGGCTGCACTAATCCTAGCCTTTGATCACCATGATTTGCACGCCTTACTGAAAACCCCATTTATAAAGCCTTACCACTGCGCGGCGGATATTTCTTTAGCAGCGAGCTGGCCTGGAGTTAGTAGCGCCCACAGTGCACTTTGGGTTTAAGGCGAACCTCCAAGAACATTGTTCGGTCTAGGCGAGATAAGTAACTCATTCCACCCTTCAATGCGCCTGCCGTATCTAGACACGTGACCGTTTAGCACACCAGAACTGCTCGGCTTTTTGCTTCGCACCTGTGCACGAAATTTTAACGCGCTTTTGGACTGTGTTTTTGAGGTCTGCCCGAACTTTCTTCAGCCGTTCATTAACCGTACTTTACATGCAGCAATGCAGTTTATAGATAGTTTATAGAAGGCAGTTTATAGATTTTCCTGTACCCGTCCCTTGGTATTGCTTCTTGTCCTGCCCCGTTGTCTAGTGCCTGTGGTACTCCGCTGCAGAACCGAAGGTTGCGGGAACAAATCCAGGCCGCGGCGGGTTAATTTCGATGGAGGCGAAATGTTGAGCCCCGTGTACTGTGCGATATCAGTGCATGTTAAGGAACCCTAGGTATTCACAACTTTCAGAGCCCTCTACTACATCGCCTATAACGATCATGTCATGGTTTTGGGACGCTAAATTCCCGAAATCAATTGGTCTGTTGATAAGGTTTCTGTATGTGGACGAATTTAAGCCAGCTTGGATATACTGTGGTCAGTGCCTGGCTTGAAACGTTGTCTCAAGGTTGTCGACCGGATCCACGAATCTGGAAAAGACTGCGCATTTCCTGGTCAGGTGCGATAAGGAGAGCTTGGCCACAAAAATAAATAAACCGATCAGTACGAAAGGCTGGATCGCATTAGCATACACCGGCAAATTTGAATCGGCAGCTTACCTTTCTACTTAAAATAGAGCAGCATGGAATTCAATATGACGGCATCGTGGTGAAATAATGTAGTGAATGAAGTCTCATTTGGCCGAGCATAAAGGAATTTATAGCCAAGTTTGTGCACATACAAGGAGATTCTTGAGCTCAATACATTCGACATTGAGACCGTAAGGAAACGTTGCATTTTTTTTAAGGATAGCGCTGAGTTGAGAAATACTTAATGTAACCTCTTCCAATTTCGTTTGCAGCGGTGTGCCGGGCGCTTCCTTCCGAAGGACGTAAGGTTCGTTCTAGAAGCGGTAAAGTGGATGAAGGACTTCATTTCCGGCTGATTCACAATCAACGTATTGACCTCCTCTCTACTTGCGAAAGAAAAGAGCGCAATGCTTCCTGCTTACTCCCTTATCTTGAGGACCATGAAATATATTATTTTGCAAAGAGAGAGTGCTGTTATCTGGCATGCCTTCTCATGGTTTCTGCCTGGTGGTCACCTTTACAAATGTGCGATGAACAGCACATTAGTTATTTATTTAGTTAACTTATTTATTTATTGCCTCGTCCATTCATTGATGTATTCGATAATACATCATTATCTCGATGTTCAGAGTCTGAGACCACAGCAGACAATGAAGATTGAGGTGTCTTTACGTTCACCACCACCTTAAAATTTTCTGCACAAGCAGTTAACTCCGATGTAATTTGCAGACATGCATCATACATGTCTCACTTAAGAAACGGCGCTGAAATTTTCCATACTACAGTGGCTTCGAAAGATAGATCACTCGGAGCGTAATCATTAACGAATATTATGCACATGCAAAGAGAAAACAAATGCCGTTTCATCGTTAAGGATGATGGTTCCTTCGGTAAAGTTTAATTGCAAAGTGATTTAGGTGGCCGGGTCGTGGTCGTCTTCTCCTCGCGTCGTCGTCACGCGCACCAAGAAAACCCATTATTTAAATAAAATTTGCCATGCATGCTGCTCAAACGTCCCGCTGAAAGCTGAGACATTTGAGAGAAGGTGTCACTACCGCACCGAGAGCATAATGTTTCCTTCCAAAGCCAGCGTACCACGGGAATTTCTGGGCTGCTCGTGCCACGCACTTCTCAAGTTTTCTTCCAAGCCGGTCCGCGACTTAGGTGTGCGCTAAAGGAGCCTCGCCCTGCTGCTGACGGCGTTTGTATGCAATTTTTTTAGTCTAGGATCATTTGCACATACTGTTATTAATATTTTGTTGTTATTAAAATATTTTATGCCCTTATTAAGCATACTCATATAAACGGCTGGACGAGGGCGTGCGGTACATCATCGGAGAAGCACTTCGACCAGATGTCACGTGATTGTAACGATGCGAAAGCAGTAGAACTCAAGACGATGTCAGGCGGACTGTTTATTGAGTAAATCTGTGCCCAGCAAAACAAAGCCAGTCACAATGCACAGCTATAAAGGCGTGCGCAAGTTCACCCATTACACACTTTGCCTTACATCGTCTTGAGTCCAGCTTCTTTGATTTCGTCCTGGCAACGTGCAATACTGTTATTAAAATATTTTTCTCTTATAAAGAGATTTGGCGAGGAGGCGTTTGCGCGGCCCCCTGACGGCGTCCGGGCTGGAAAACGTCATGATGGAACACGTCATCTACTCCCACATCATGGATTCTAATAATTCCTTTCGATTCTAATAATTCCTTTCATCCTTCACAGCACGACTTTTGAAAGGGGCTCTCATGCGATAGACAGCTGGCAATACTCCTGCATGACATACATCTTAACCTCGACATCAACACACAAACTGACTCAATTTTCTAGACTGTGCGAAAGTTTTTTATTAAGGTACCGCATAAGCGACTGCTACTTAAAATTTCGAAACTTAACCTGCACCCTACTGTCGTAAATTGGATAGCAGAATTCCTCAACAACCGTTCACAGTCTGTCATTGTAAATAACAAACTGTCAAGCCTTGTCCCTGTAATATCAGGCGTCCCTCAAGGTTCCGTCCTTGGACCGCTGTTGTTCCTAATATATATTAATGACCTCCCACTGCATGTTACTAGCAATATTAGAATGTTTGCAGATGATTGTGTTATTTATCGCTGCATACTAACTATATCCGATCAAGAAGCTTTACAGGAAGACCTTTCTAATGTATTACAGTGGTGTGACACCCGGTTGATGTCCCTCAATGCCAAAAAATGGAAAACAATGTCATTTTCTCGAAGCCTTAACCCCTTATCTTTCCATATGTGATTAGCAGTACATTCCTTGAGCTAGTATCGTCATATAAATACTTGGGTGTCACTGTGTGTAATGACTTACCATGGCGCACCCGCATCTCAAACATCATATCAGCCGCGTACAAAACATTAGGTTTCTTAAAACGTAACCTCCGCCATACTTCACAGCATGTTAAATTAATCGCTTATCAGACCCCTGTTCGGCCTAAACTTGAATACGCGTCATCTGTCTCATCAAGCATATCACCCTCATCAAGCATATCTCACCGAAGCATTAGAGGCGGTTCAAAATCGGGCGGCCAGATTTATTCATTCCACCTACTCGTATGACGTCAGTGTGACGTCATTAAAATCGCAATCTGGTCTTTCGTCTCTCGGCCACCTTAATCTCACCCGCTGCGCGCACATCCGGTCGCCTAGGTCACTCTCGTCAAGTCTCGCGTCCACGTGCGCGAACTACTTTTTTCATCTTCCTTCTTTTTTCGAACTGCCTCAGACTGGAACGGCCTTCCCGGGGGAATCGTTGCCACCACGTGCCCAACTCTGTTCGTACAACGTCTTACGGGATAACAGCCTCCTCAGCAATCGCGCCAGGACCAGCTTAGCACTCCTATTTCGGGCTACGTAGCGGATCAACAGGCGGCAATGCTGCCGAATTGCAAGTCGAGTCACCCACGCGGATGCAAGCTCAATTATACGCCGCGGGCGTCGAGAAGAGGACGCCGACGCGCTGTAGCTCATCTGGATCAAACTCCGTTAGTGTGACACATGGTCGTCAACGGACGAGAGCAACCGCCTCTGCCAACTTCTGACCTACGACGGAAGGGTAGCAGGCGGGCAATACTGCTTACTCAGCGTCACATGCAATACGGCCTGCCAGGTACATGCAAGGTTGCTTGCACCGTGAAGTCGCGGAACCTCAGAGACTTTCGACAGCTGAGGCAGAGCGAATTTCGCCCACCGGGAGGGTCGTTAGTAGCTCTGCAACGTGCAGTCTTGCGATGGCCACAACCAGTGCTGGCCCCAAGAGAATTTCTTCTCAGTTTTCAAAGCCTGATCGCGGCGAGGCGGATAACGCCAAGCACCCGTGCCGCCGCCAGAGAAACTTCTGATATGTGCCTAAGCTCGCAGCCATGGCCGAGTGTAATAATTAGTTAAGAGCGGCATTACAGTATCACAGTGTGTGTATATATATATATATATATATATATATATATATATATATATATATATATATAAAGGAGTGACTTTAATTTAAGGTCGGGCGGTCCTATGCCGCCCATTTCCCAAAAGGGTGGGCGACCTCCCAAGCATACAGTACCTTCCAGCAGCCGAGCACCAGGCGGAAGCGCGCTTGTCCCTATTTTACCGGTAGGTACCCGGCGGCAGTGGCGGATGCCTGTCTGCCTACGACAGCAAGGCGGACGCTCAACTATTCCACCAAGGCCGTGGTGGGTAAGGTGTGCCCAGGGGACCTGCCACGTCCTTATGGGGCCACCTTTCGAGATAAGTACGTAAACCGAGCCCCAGGTGTGTACTCCTCTACCCGTTCTTAAACCGGGGGGTGTCCGGCCGGCACTGGGATTTGAACCCGGTACCTACCGCATTGGAAGCGGACGCTCTACCATTGCGCCACCGTTGCGGTGGCGCAATGACCGCAACGGTGGCTTGCTGTGGTAGGCAGAGAGGCATCCGCCACTGCCGCCGGGTACCTACCGGTAAAATAGGGACAAGCGCGCTTCCGCCTGGTGCTCGGCTGTTGGAAGGTACTGTACGCTTGGGAGGTCACCCACCCTTGTGGGAAATGGGCGGCATGGGACCGCCCGACCTTAAATTAAGGTCACTCTTTTTTTTTAACCGCAATGGTGGCGCAATGGTAGAGCGTCCGCTTCCGATGCGGTAGGTACCGGGTTCAAATCCCAGTGCCGGCCGGACACCCACAGGTTTAAAAACGGGTAGAGGAGTACACACCTGGCGCTCGGTTTACGTGTACTTATCTCGAAAGGTGGCCCCATAAGGACGTGGCAGGTCCCCTGGGCACACCTTACCCACCACGGCCTTGGTGACATAGTTGAGCGTCCGCCTTGCTGTGGTAGGCAGAGAGGCATCCGCCACTGCCGCCGGGTACCTACCGGTAAAATAGGGACAAGCGCGCTTCCGCCTGGTGCTCGGCTGTTGGAAGGTACTAGGTCACCCACCCTTGTGGGAAATGGGTGGCATGGGACCGCCCGACCTTAAATTAAGGTCACTCCTTTTATATATATATATATATATATATATATATATATATATATATATATATATATAATACGAATACGCATTGAGTTTCAGTCATCTAGCCTATATATTGCATCGATGCGACACCTCTTGCTTCTAAACCCCTGTATGCACGAAGAATGTAAAACTGAATGTTCTACCAGCAGGGGGTTTAATACGCACGCTCCTGATCTCACGTGGTGGTTGGGACCTGGGATGCCACAGTGGCGATTGGAGCCGGATACTTGAGGCAGTGATCATATACCAATAGCGATTGGGTTAAACAGAACCTGCATAAAGAAAATTTAAAAACGAGTAACAATCAAACACTTGGACAAGCTTCGGGAATCATCGATTGATAAAGTACCCACGGAACCCTCTGGAATTCTGCCCGCTTTGCAAGAACTGCTCCGAAATAGCACCATTACAACAACAGATGATGCGGAACGACCTCAACCGGATGTTGATCTTCTACAACTTTGGGCAAAGCGACGTCATGCACAAGTATATGCGTTGAGAAATTCTGACATACTTGGCGGCCGCACACGCGCTACCCACATAGCGGCGAAGGTACGTCGACACGAAAAGGAACTTTCTAGAATACGGTGGTATGACTGGTGGGAAAACCTTGGATCCGGAATTGGGAACACAGCACTTTGGCGCACGTTTCAATCAATGGAACACGTACAAGAGCAACATGATCCAGCAGCGAGCCTTAGGTTGCGGATGCGAAGTACACCAAGTGAGTTTTCTCAACACGCAACTAGAGCTTTTTTTCTAAAGCACGATCACGTGTCAGCGATGACGTTCTCTAACCATGATGAGTCCAACCCCAGTGCTACGTCAGATATATCGAGCCCGTTCACCATGGCCGAACTCATAGCGGCGATTGAAACGTCCAGGCAACGAACGACACCGGGTACCAATGGCATTCCTTATGAGGCTTTCAAGAACATGGAAGGGGCAACTCTTGACGCACTCCTAGAAGCTATTAACACACTATGGGAGACTGGTATTGTTCCGCCTCATTGGAAGCACTCAGTTGTCCCCTTACCAAAGCCAGGAAAACCGCCAAATAATCTGCAATCCATACGGCCGATCACACTAACCCCAACTATTTGCAAGCTCGTTGAAGTTTCTAGCTACAAGTGTCTCCTGGTGGCTTGAGCGGAACAAGAAATACCACCCTGCACAAACTGAATTTCTTTCTTATTTGGGAACTGAAGACGGACTTTCCATATTGTCGGACGATGTGTTGCAGGTTTCACCACACAGTCACGCCGTGCGTACAGTCAAGGCCGTGGTACAGTAATGGCCACAGACATAACGAAAGCTTATGATAATATCGACCATGAAACTGTCATCACCAACCTCATCGAATTGGGGCTTCCACAAAGGGTCGTAAACTTCATCTATTCATTCCTCCATAATCGCACCTTTATAATAAGAGTAGATGGAAGAGAAGGGTGCTTCACATCGAACAGAGGAGTTCCACAGGGTTCGGTCTTGGCTCCTGTTCTATTCATTGTTGCTCTCGCACCTCTTGCTTGGCAACTACACCAAATTCCGGATGTTAAGTGTTTAATATACGCGGACGATGCTACTTTGTGTTCAGTACATAGACATTTCAAGACAATCTCGACAACTTCATGAAGCCCTTGATTTCATGCATGCACAACTACGCTCGGCAAGCTGGACTTGACATCTCCACACAAAAATGTAGCTACGTTGTGGTAGCCAATAAAGAAGGACGCACAAAGCTCACTCCGTGCCCATTTACACTTGGAGTTGGCGTGTATACGACCCCAGAAGCTTCAGAGATCCGCTTACTAGGCCTTGATATTCACCGGTCCTGCAGTGCTGCGCACTGTCTCTGCAAAATTAGAGAGTTCCACACAAATGCTCCATCTCATTCGACGCATTGCTTCAAAATCAGTTGGAGCTCGTATTGACGTAGCTCGACGAATCGCACGCGGTCTTCCAGCCACGGATTTTAGCCACCAGACAGAACATTCAGCCACAATGCGACAACACCCAATACTCTGATGCCCATCATGCAATCTGCGTAGCACGTCTGTTCTTAGAGACAGTGGGATTACCAGCCTTGTTCCTTTCAGCAAAATATCATCGATCATATTGAAGAATGCTCTATCTTGCCAGTAAGGCATGAGGAAAGAAGGAACCTTCGGTTTTCTTGGCCAATCGGCTTTACACAGCCTGCGCAGGTGTTTACAAATGGATCATTCGAGATTCTCTAGCTCTAGACAAAACATTGTCCCCAGTTCCCAAGCCACGCAAACACGCCTTAGAGTATGCTGTGACATCTGACACACTCAAGCAATTTTCAAAACCCCGGCATGCCACTGGGGATCTCGAAAGGGTGTCGGCTGTGACTTGCGATTTGCCGGGCACGTACTGGACACGGAAAATATAGCGAATTAGGCGTAGGTGGAAGCGCTCGAATTCGCGGTGGCATATCATCAATAGCCATCTGGCCTAGTAAGGACACTAAGGGCTTGTGATCAGTCTCGAAGGTAACGTTTAGTTCCACGTATGTACTCGTCAAATCTTTCGGCTGCCCACGTCAGTGCTAGCGCTTCTTTTTCTATCTGAGAGTATCGCCGTTCTGTGTTCGTGAGGGACCGAGACACGAAAGCTATTGTTCTACGGTGACCGTCTTTCTGCGTTTGAAAAAGGACGGCTCCCAGTCCGAAAGAGGAAGCATCCGCTGAAAGGACGGTAGGAAGTGTTGCATGGTACATGGCCATACACTGCGCAGAACAAATTAGCCTTTTTAGCTCGTTCAGTGCTTTTGTTTGGTCACATCCCCAGACCCATTCGCTATCTTTGTGCAAAAGAGCACGCATCGGAGCAGAAGTTTGCGCCAGGTGAGGTAAAAAGCGGCCTAGGTGATTGGCCATGCCGAGCAAGCTTCTCAGTCTGTGACATTTTTCGGGGAGTTTAGATTCTTAATAGCGCTAACCTTCGCTGGATCAGGCTCAATTCCAATAGCATTCTGAATATGGCCCAGAAATTTCACTTTATTAACGCCAAACTGGCACTTTTCCTTGTTCAGAGTCATGTTTGCGCTAGCTAGGCGCGACATAACCTGTGCTACACGTTCGTCGTGCTGGCCTTTCTTATCACCAAACACCAAGATGTCATCCATGACGTTGACAACACCTGGCAGACCACATAGGATTTCAGACATCCTTTTCTGTAAATACTCCGGAGCGGACGTAATTCCGAACGGTAGTCTCGTAAAACAGTACCTCCCGAATGGAGTCAAGAACGTAGTTAGTTCTTCACAGTCCCTACTTAATCGGACTTGGCGGAACCCCGAGTAGGCGTCGAGCTTCGAAAGCCATTTCGCACGAGCCAGAGAGCCGAATTCTTGATCCACCTTAGGTAGCGTAAAGCGCTCACGAACGACGCACTTATTTAACTTTGTAAGGTCGACGCATACTCTCAGCTCCGCAGACTGTTTCGTTACCAGGACTATTCTTGCGGACCAATCGGTAGGGCCGTCTACTTTACTAATTATACCCATGCGCATGAGTCTCTCGATTTCGTGCTTTAGCTTCTCTATGAGCGGAATTGGCACTCGACGTGGAACGGTTATGGCGTGCGGAATGGAGCCCGGTTGTAGCCTAATAGTGTACTCTCCTGGGATAGTGCCTAGACTACACCCCATGCACGGAAAAGGGGTCTCGTACCGTTGCTCGTCTGCACTAAGCGCGTCGGCAAATTTGACAACGCTTAAAGCCTCTAAGGCTGGCAGCCCGAAAAGTACGTCGCGAAGAGGGCTAACGACATAGCACGTTTGACGGACACTCCTCCCTTTCCACGCAATCTCTGCGACAAATTTGCCTAGAACATTGAGCTTGTTCCCGCCAGCCCCCTGTAGCACCTCGTCTGCGTTATCCGGATGGGTGGGCAATCCCGGAAATGTAGAAGGCAGAACCGACACTTCGGCACCCGAATCAACTTTAGCAAAGATAGGCACAGAGTTTATCAGAACATGCACATAGCGCGCTTTCCCGGCCATCGCGCCAATGAAAGTTTCTCCGGTGTCGCATTCGACAGCCCAGACGCGTACCTTTCTTTCTGCTGGCTAGGCTTTCTTGAGGCAGGCTCCCGCAAAATGTCCTTTGTTACCACAGTAGTGGCACTTGGAAGCTCTGGCTAGGCACGCCGACCTCGGATGCGCGTCGCCGGTGCAGTAGGGACACCGTCCCCCGTTGTGTTGCGGGCGTTTCTTGTGGCCCACGGCGTCCACGATGGCGCCTTGGTCCTGAAGTTCGGGCAGGCTACCGATGTCGACCCCTTCCGGTCGAAGTCTCTGCTGCTGCTGTCACACGGTTTCCTTGAGGCGAGCCTTGGCCAGCGCCTTAGCTAATGTCAGGTGCGAGTCCATCTGCAAGGCCTCGGATAGTTGAGCATCCCGGAGCCCGACGACAAACCGGTCTCGGATGAGTCTCTTCTTCATATCCCCGAAGTCGCAGCGGTCTGCCAGCACGTGAAGTGCGGTTGCGAACTGATCCACTGATTCTTCTGGCCGTTGCTGGCATCTGTGGAAGCAGTCACTTTCATAAACAATGTTCCTTTCTTTGACGAAATGACTGTCGAACTCCTGCTTGACGACATCAAAACTTTTTTGCTTCTTCGCCGGTCAGCCCAAATGTTGCAAATACTTCGCGGGCTTGGCGGCCCATTGTTTAAAGTAGCGTGCGTACCTGGGCCTCTCCCGAACGTTCGTTGAGAGCGGTGGCGAAGCGGTAGTCATCGAAGTGGTCGATCCACACCGGCCACTCCGACGTTTTGTCGAAGTCCAGCGGTGGTGGCTGCTGGAGCCGCGGGATTACTGTTGCAGGCTTGTCTGGCATTTTGTGGGAATTCTGCCGTCCACGGCCTCACCGAAATAGTTGGCCAGATCCCACTTCTGACAGTGTCGTGACACTGCATACGAGCGCAACGCGTGTGCGTGTCGCAATAAACAGTCGACGAGCTGCGCTCTAGGTGACGCAAACGAAAACCCCCCCCCGTCTTTATTGTGCCGGTCGATAATATGCATTCCGGGGGACATCACATGGTAAGGGTAGCTCGGCGCACACATTTGTCGCCCAGCTATCAGTTGTGACGTCACATGCCGAACACGGGCAAGCGGTAACAGCACAGTTCCTAGCTGCGCTGGCTTGGTATTTTTTTGAAAAAATAGTACTTTCAACTACTAAGGTCGGGGTCTATCGCATTGCGATATTTAATGTACCACTAAAAATAAAAATGAGGCACAAGTTGAGCCATTATTATGCGTTGTTAGCCAGAGCAATGCTGTGCGATGAAGGTGTTGATTCATCACGACGTTTTCGTAGCATTTTCGCAACAGCTAGATAGGCGCTTTTTTGCATGAATATGAGCTCACTTCCGTGTTATTATTACCTGACACACCTTTTCTTTTTTTTGCGGAACGGGCTACAAGGTGCAACTAAATGCTAGTTTGCGCGAGAAAAACGCACGTTCCGCAATTATAACTTAGTGTCTGGTGTCTGTTTTCCCAATACGGAGAGCAACAAGATGAGCGGCCATCTCCAGCGGCGACAGTTACTGTGCACATTTTGAGTGTCCTGAACGGTAATATTTTTGCAGCCTCGTTCCCGTTTCCTGCATCGCCTAAGTGAGTTCACGTGCCGATGAGTTTTCCCACTCATACATCGCAGAATAAAGGTTTCGTATGATTTTTCGTCATTGCTATTTCTTCATTTTTCTTTTTTGATAAGGTACAATCAATCTGCAGTTGGTGTTCGATCGCTCTGAAAGTTTATCGACATATAGAACAAGTACGCTGCTTTTCCGGATTAGGAAGACTGAGAGCTGCTGTGGCGTGTGTTTGCCTGTTGATGTTGGCATTGCGAGGAAATCATCCGTCAACTCTAAGTTCCTTGAAATATCAGTGGCGCAGCACTTACAATGTGATTATTCTTTTGATGCAGTTGGTCACGAACGCTATACATCTAAAGAAGCCCGTGCTCTGGTAATGAAACTTCAAGCCATTCATAACACCCTGAAAGACGCCATCTCTAAGCTACCTACAGTTGAGCGACTCTCACCCACTGTCTAGTGGCTATACAAGAACTTAAAAAAGCGCAAAAGGCAATGGAAATCTGTGAAGCCATACACGCCATGAATCGCACAAATACGTGCGTCAATGTACACTGGGTACAAGGACATGCGGCGAATTCTCACAACATTGCTGCCGATCAGGTAGCATACTGTCCTCCTAATCCACATTCCCCATCCATTCGCCTCCCACACCAACCCCTCACCTCCCTTTACGCCCGTAAGAACTTTCTCCGGCAAGACACACGTGCTCTTATCCCATCGTGTGTCTGCTCCCTCCCCCATCACCTCGCTAGGGCGGAGGAAGTTGTGCTTAGGAGACTTCGGGCTGGGGTGGCCCTTACACCGGCAGTAATCTGTGCGTGGAACTGGTGCACCACATTACTTGGTGATACGTGCCCCTATTGTTCTGTTCGCGTGACGGACGCAGATGCGCATAATCTCATATGGACATGCAGAGAGCCCCCTCGTCTCCTCAAAAAAGAGGGTCTCCGCTACAGTGCCTCGGCCACTTATGATCGTAGGATACACGACAACCGATACCACAGAACACTACTTTAGTTCATACACAACCCTGCACTTGCGGCACACATTTAACTTAACACACCATAAACTATGCCTTAAAGGAAAGCCCATTTCGCAATAAAAAAGTGAATGTCGGATCCAAATCTTAACTAGGTGGTATGCGTCGCCCAGAGCTCCAGGTGTTCAGAGAACCTGTAGAGAGAAGATAATAGAGAGATCAGCATTAACCATGATTTGAGACTTGGTCTCTGCTCACAATAATTAAAGGGCAACTCTGGCGCTCTTTCCACGGTGTTTTCCTTTCGATGTTTTCGAATGGTACTGGTAGACCTGAGGAACCAGGGTGGTTTAATTTGCCCAGAAACCCACCAATAATTTAAGTAACCAACCGAAAGGCTTGTTAAAACCAGTATCCAAAAGACTAGACGCTTCCTGCATCGCATGAGATGGTGTCACCACCTCGCCGCCATGAGAAATATGGAGCTGGTGCCAGAAAAACGCCAGCGGCACGGTCACGTGAAGATGTATTGAGTTATGCCAGTTTTCTGAACTTGACAGCGACGATATGAGCAATTTGAGTAAGTTCAGCGGGCGCCAGGAGGCGCCCGCTGCACTCACTCGTTTTCCCTCATGGGCGTCATTATGCTTCGCTTCTTCGGCTTGTGCTCCTTCGTTGACACCACTCGATGAACCTTGCGCTTCCTGTACTTATGTGGCTTGCATGGGTCAGTCACAGTCGTCACGCCGTCCTCTGCAGTGCCTAATTGGGCGGCTGATGGTGATGATGAGCTTCTGTTATGTCGCTCACCCACTGAGGTGGATAGGCCAAGAATCGTGCGGCAGTAGTCAGCAAATCTGGGGTTGTTTGAAGTGCTTACAGGGAGAGAAGACGCCATTACTTTTACTTCCTCTTCCTTACGAGAGTGACACTGGCTTGCAATGAAAGGAAGATGAGGGCAACCATTGGTATCATAAGTTCTATAGTGATTGCTGAGAGAAAATTGAATTCATCATGTTAATCAGCGGAAACAGAGGTCGTTGGCTGCTTACAGATAAATATGCGTTCCAAGGATATTTGAAAATTGAATGGAAGTTCCTAGATGAGCTGGCTTTTTTTTTGAAAAAATAGCACTTTCAACTAAGGTCGGTGCCTACCGCATTGCGATATTTAATGTACCACTGAAAATAAAAAATCAGGCACAATTTGAGCCTTTACTATGCTTTTTTAGCCAGAGCAACGCTGTGCGATGAAGGTGTTCATTGATCACGACGTTTTCGTAGCATTTTCGCAACAGCTAGATAGGCGCTTTTTTGCATGAATATGAGCTCACTTCCGTGTTATTATTACCTGACACACCTTTTCTTTTTTTTTGCGGAACGGGCTACAAGGTGCAACTAAATGCTAGTTCGCGCGAGGAAAACGCACGTTCCGCAATTATAACTTAGTGTCTCCTGTCTGTTTTCCCAATACGGAGAGCAACAAGATGAGCGGCCATCTCCAGCGGCGACAGTTACCGTGCGCATTTTGAGCGTCCTGAACGGTAATATTTTTGCAGCCTCTTTCCCGTTTCCTGCATCGCCAAAGTGAGTTCACGTGCCGATGAGTTTTCCCACTCATACTTCGCAGAATAAAGGTTTCGTATGATTTTTCGTCATTGTTATTTCTTCATTTTTCTTTTTCGATAAGGCACAATCCATCTGCAGTTGGTGCTCGATCGCTCTGAAACTTTATCGACATAGAGAACAAGTACGCTGCTCTTCCGGATTAGGAAAACTGAGAGCTGTTGTGGCGTGCGTTGGCCTGTTGACGTTCTTTATCCATCAATTCTTTAAGTTCCTCGAACAATCAGTGGCGCGGCGCTTACATTGTGATTATTCTTTTTGATGGAGGAAATGAGTAATGAGATGTGGGATTCCAACAAGAAAATACGTGGCGAGAACTGTCACTGTTCGAATGAAGGTAAACAGCACATTCTACTCCCTGTTGCATTGGTGTCTCGTTGCATACAGTCTATAGGAAATGATATGGTTGATGGCTATGGCCAAACTGCGAAGTCCATCTGCGAGGTTAAATGAAACTGCATGCTTCGACACTGTTCTTGAAAGAAGTAATTGTCACACATATAACTCTCACGCAAAGCATGTTGCGGTGAGGAATATTCAATGAATTTAAACCACTAGTTTTAGGAATTTCGCTATTTTCTACCTAGGAAACTTCACCGATTGCGAACGCAACTGCGACTAGGCCTCTATCTTGTGCCACTTGAATGTACTTGTCTACTAGGAAAGGAAACATCATTTGTCATATCGAAAAAATGCAGAAGTAAAAACGACTGAGCACACAAGGTGCTGAGTGTGCCATTTATATGGAACGCCGAAATAGATGAACGCGCACTCCTTCTCATTCAAAGGGACGCTGAAACGAAACAGCGGAACGGTTATATCGTTCAATATGTACGTGTTTGTGCAGTTGCTGCTTACGTGTGTGTTTAGTTTTACTACTGCTGATCGCGATGTACAAAAGATGCGTTGGTGTGGATCCGGCTTAAGTGAGTAATCGTTTCAAACGTACCTTAAACAGAACGGATTGTAGGCTTAGCTGTCTATTCATTTCCTGAAAGAAGGGCTTTTTGACTTCGAAATCTCTTACCCACGTCGCATGCGGGAAAGGCTTGAGTGGCAAATGGCCCGGCTTTTGACGGCAGACTTCCATACGAAGGTAATTCTAGCCCTTGTCGAGTCTCTCTTGCAAAACGCGAAACGTGGAGCAGGATGGGATGAGGCTCAGGCTCGCTGTTTGAAGGGAAGAGCTGGGCTTATGTCAGAGGTCTCCCCTTTAGGAAGGTCGCTTCCTTGTCTTTTCAGCCCTCATCATGCTGCAAAAACTTTGCTCTCGCCCTTGCGTTGAAAGCTAACAAGGTGTTCCAGCATCTAATACACAGACCCTTTCGTGACATCCTCTGTCGGTGTTGTCTACGCCCCTCCCATGTTGTATGGAAAAATTTACATCCGCTAGACAGCAATATCCAATAATGATCGCTGTAGGGATCCCGCAATAAAAGCGTGCGAGAAAGCAGACAAGTATGCGCGTTTGGTTGCACATATCTCTATCTGTGGGTGTGAGCCGAAATGCCATGAGGCTAACATTCAAAGCCCAACTAGGAGCCCCTCTTGTCGGCGTGCCTTTTGCCGCGCCCCGGTAGTCTAGTGCCTATGGCGCTCAGCTTCCTTTCGCATCCCCTTACTACACATAAGTGGACACGTCTACGTTAGGTTATGCCACGTTTTACCCGCTGGCACCCTCCTGACCCTCCTCCTACCTCTCGCTCCTATTTACACCCCTTCGCTGTACTATGCTATGCATGGCTACCTTATGCTGATAGCTGTTTGTGGCATACACATTTTCTGTGGCTCACAGACTGTACTACACAATGCTGCATCATGCTTTCCCCTCTCAGCTTCTTCTTCCCTTCTCCTTGCTTTCACATCACTCCTCACTTTTCCTTCCCACCTCCTTGCTATGCTACACTACGCACAGCTTTGCTACGTTCGGAGCTACTTGGAAAGTACCCGATATCTGTGCCACATTCTGGCCTTAGGTAGTAGAGGTCTGAAGGCACAGAGGACAAAAAAAAAGGAGTCTCATGAATCGTCTCCTCGTTCAAGTAGTAGTGCGGTGAGGGAATGAACACAAAAAGATGAAGAAGTACGCCCGCGATTTCCGTGGATTTGAAATATGAAGTGTACAGGGCAGTTATTTGGTGATGACCATTTCCTATTGGATGATTACACTGAACAGCCGGCCTAAAGAGCTCTGTTCTCGAAATTACGCCACACTTCTGGTAGCCTTTGTTATTGCAGGACTGTTACTTAACTGGTGCGTCGGAGTATTTAGGTCACATTTCAACTATACCAAATCAAAGCAAGAGCACGCACAGATTGTGCGTTAAACTACATGAAGCAAAACGCACGTATTGCCTTCTCTTCATCCGAGGAAAGACGAAAGCAGCGGAACGTAGATTTCCATCCTTCAAGGTAGTCACTGCGTGACTTAGTTCGATGAAGAGCATTTGCAGTATTCCAGCGTACGAATAACAGCAGACCAATATTTTTCTCGAACGAGCCCAACTTCTATCACCACAGGTGTAGTGACTGCCGACTATGTACTGAGACGCCAATACAGCCTATTGCTATATTGTTTACTGATGACAAGATTCTATTGAGCACACAGATTCGTTACTCGATAGTACAGGTCCGCAGTAGCAATGTTCGTGTCTACTAAGACTAAGCTTTCTTGAGCGGCAGGAACCTTCCTTATGGAGAATAATATACCCAAATGTTCCGCTCCAGCTTCGACGTTGGTAAAATACACGCGATGTTCTTAATCACACAAAAATTTCCTTTTCTCTGTTGTTCACAGCGTGTGTGTACGTGGGGCCACAAATTTCCATTGTCTAAAACTTCGTTAACGTTGAACATATAGGATCACGTATATTTATCTGCTGTTTTCGTCGGCACGTTCTTACCGAGGCTTTCTCCGAATAGGCACTCTGATATGCCTACGATAGTATCAAATAGCGTTTTCTATTTCTATATAATACTATCACACACAAAGCATGTGAGTAAATATCTGCTGGTTTCCTCCGCATCAAGATCCACTGGAGCTGGCGAAGGCAACAAGGACTGCAACCGACATGTTTCTTTCATGCAAAAAGGGCATCATCAGCCAAAACGTGAGACCTTCGATAATAGATGTACGTATTGCCAGGTCTTAAAAGCGCGTGCCAATTTTAGGGGCGAAGCTCCTTATGCCGTGGGTCTGTCCATCCTCCGTTTGTAGTAGCCACCTCTAGTTCGTGAATTGCTCACTAGATGGCGTGATGGCACTGCGGTGCTCGCTTCATTCAGATGTATGGGTGTCCATCCGTCTGTCTGTCCGTCCGTCCGTCCGTCCGTCCGTCTGTCTGTCTGTCTGTCCGTCCGTCCGTGCGCTGCGGTGCTGGTTAGCTAGTACGTGTATTCATCAATAGATGGCGCGGAGGCGCTCGCTGCGTGCTCTAGTGTGATAGGAGAGCGCTAGACGGCGACACAGAGTGTTTGTCACGTCTTTGATGTTGTACTGGGCAATATACACGGAAGATTCACGGTTTTTACCGATGAAGCTCCGGAGGTTCGCCCACTCATCATCATTAACTCCGTGGATATGCGTGGATTTTTCAGACATCCAGTTCTGTTATGGAAGTACGTCGGTGATTTCTTGGTGGACCCCAGCATAAAACATTTTCGTGTTAAAGAGCTGGTGTGGTAGCACCGCAGAACCTTGCCGAAGCCGATGTCTGCCCAAAATTAAGCCGAAGACTTGCCACACAACTCAGACACTCGTAACATTTCAAGCGTTCTTGATCAGCGTATAGAGACTCTCGAGTGGATGGAATGTAAAAGAGCGGTGTTATGGATTAGAATATTACTAGTGGACGAGTACCAACGACATGCCCTTCCGTACAAATTGTCGTGACATTCAGCTTTCGCCGAAAAACCAGCAACACAAACAGGCACTTTGAGCAAAATCTATCCAGCAAAACTCACCGCCTAAAGGGCGCTAGAAGCATAAAAAAACGCTTCTGTGTTTTTTAACGATGCATCTATTGTGTGCAAAGACGGCCTCATCTGGCAGAAGGGGCCTGTACCTGACCAAGTAAACAGTTTAAGTGTGCACGAAGTAAATCTGCAGGTTTTTAGGACGATAGTGTTTCTTGGGATACTTGAACGCCGAAATTTTCGTCTGTCTTTCTGTTTGTCAGTCTGTCACACGATTCAGCTACCTGGCCAAAGTTTAAGCACTTACTTGCCTAACGCCAAGCCATCTTGAACTGGTAGCTGCGTTCATACTTGTAAATATTTTCGATCCAAAACAAATATTACGCATATCTGAGGCGCAATATCAATGCTTAATATTAGGTGGTGTGTTTCTTTACTAGAAAACACATAGGTACCTAACTATAAATACCCTAGTGCTTATAGGCCCTAGTGTTTCGTAGGCTGCGCTAAAAATGCGACGCTATGCACGAAAAAGGCTTCTGCCGGCGATTTGGTGCTCCCACCTGGCAGCTGCCTAGGGATTCTGCACAAGGTCATGTGTCCCGACGGAGCTACCAGATGGCGTCCGTATTTCACGCAACGTAGTACGGCCGGCAGAACACTATCGTCTTTCAGCGACATTTACAGCGAAGCACACACATACGCGGCCAATTTTAAGTGCGAAGCATTTCTTAGCGAACTTCTGCGACTTTGAGCGTTCCTATCTATCTATCTATCTATCTATCTATCTATCTATCTATCTATCTATCTATCTATCTATCTATTATCTATCTATCTATCTATCTATCTATCGCCACGGTGGTCTAGTGGCTATGGTACTCGGCTGCTGATCCGAGGGTCGCGGGATCGAATCCCGGCTGCGACGGCTGCATTTCGATGGAGGCGAAATGTTGAGGCCCGTGTGCTGGGCGATGTCAGTGCACGTTAAAGAACCCCAGGTGGTCAGAATTTGCGGAGACCTCCAGTACGGCGTCTCTCATAATCAGAGCTGGTTTTGGGACGTTAAACCCGACAAAACAACAGCAGCTATCTATCTATCTAGCCGCCTACCATTTTGTGCTCTCCTGGCAGTTTCGCTTATGGGATTTTTACGAAAATTGGTATGCCACAACATGTCTGCATGACGAACATAAACGACAGGTCATAACATGAAAATCATGATATGCTTGTCATGAGCGGCATGATTTACATGCCACGGTCTTGGTGCTGTCCTGGCTGTTTCGCTAATGGAATGTATGCGAAAATTGGTATGCCGCAACATGACTGCATGACGAACATAAATAGGAGGTCACAACATGAAAATAGTGACATGCATGTTATGAGCGGCATGATTTACATGGCACAGTCTTGGTGATCTCCTGGCCGTTTCGTTAATGGGATGTATACAAAAATTGGTATGCCACAATATGACTGCGTGGCGAACATAAGTGACAGGTCACAACATGAAAATCATGACGTACATGTAATGTGCGAATATGATTTACATGCCACAAGTTTCGTTAACGGGACGTATACGAAAATTGGCATGCCACAACATGTCTGCATGACGAACATAAACGACAGGTCATAACATGAAAATCATGATATGCTTGTCATGAGCGGCATGATTTACATGCCACGGTCTTGGTGCTGTCCTGGCTGTTTCGCTAATGGAATGTATGCGAAAACTGGTATGCCGCAACATGACTGCATGACGAACATAAATAGGAGGTCACAACATGAAAATAGTGACATGCATGTTATGAGCGGCATGATTTACATGGCACAGTCTTGGTGATCTCCTGGCCGTTTCGTTAATGGGATGTATACAAAAATTGGTATGCCACAATATGACTGCGTGGCGAACATAAGTGACAGGTCACAACATGAAAATCATGACGTACATGTAATGTGCGAATATTATTTACATGCCACAAGTTTCGTTAACGGGACGTTTACGAAAATTGGTATGCCACAACATGTCTGCATGACGAACATAAACGACAGGTCAAAACATGAAAATCATGATATGCTGTCATGAGCGGCATGATTTACATGCCACGGTCTGGTGCTGTCCTGGCTGTTTCGCTAATGAAATGTATGCGAAAATTGGTATGCCGAACATGACTGCATGACGAACTAAATAGGAGGTCACAACATGAAAATAGTGACATGCATGTTATGAGCGGCATGATTTACATGGCACAGTCTTGTGTCCTGGCCGTTTCGTTAATGGGATGTATACAAAAATTGGTATGCCACAATATGACTGCGTGGCGAACATAAGTGACAGGTCACAACATGAAAATCATGACGTACATGTAATGTGCGAATATGATTTACATGCCACAAGTTTCGTTAACGGGACGTATACGAAAATTGGCATGCCACAACATGTCTGCATGACGAACATAAACGACAGGTCATAACTGAAAATCATGATATGCTTGTCATGGCGGCATGATTACATGCCACGGTCTTGGTGCTGTCTGGCTGTTTCGCTAATGGAATGTATGCGAAAACTGGTATGCCGCAACATGACTGCATGACGAACATAAATAGGAGGTCACAACATGAAAATAGTGACATGCATATTATGAGCGGCATGATTTACATGCCATAGTCTTGGTGATCGCCTGGCCGTTTCGTTAATGGGATGTATACAAAAATTGGTATGCCACAATATGACTGCGTGGCGAACATGAATGACAGGTCACAACATGAAAACCATGATGTACATGTAATGTGCGACAGGATTTACATGCCACACGTTTCGTTAACGGGACGTATACGAAAATTGGCATGTCACAACATGACTACACGATGAACACAACTAACAGGTCAAAACATGAAAATCATGATATGTATGTCATGAGCGGCATGATCTACATAGCACGGTCTTGGAGCTATACTGCCGTTTCGTTAATGGATGCATACGGAAATCGGTATGGCACAACAAGACTGCATGACGATCGTAAATGACAGGTGATAATATGAAAATCGTGACATGCATATCATGAGAGGCATGATCTGCATGCCACGCGTTTCATTAATGGGATGTATACCAAGATTTCTATGGCACGACACGACTCCATGACGAACGTAAATGACAGGTCATAACATTAGAATCATGACATGTGTGTCATGAGCAGCATGGTTTACATGCCACAGTCATGGTGCTCTTGCGGCCGTTTCATTAACTTCATATGTACCAAACTCGGTATAGCGAGACGACAATGCAAATCCATCTTACGTTCCTTATGCGTGCTTCGCATTTCCTTGATTCCCACTGCACGTGGGATCTGCAAATTTTTTCAAGGTTTGGTTGTATGTGCGCGCCTTTCCTGGTTTGAAACTGAGCAATCAAGCAATATGTGTCCCAATGGATGCAGTCCAAGTGGTCTGTGAAGGCGCCCCGATATACTGCGCTTTAGGTGTGCTTAAGCAATATTACGCAGCAAACCGCAAAATAACGTCTCGGAGAGACATGCCATACGATTCCCTCTCTAACAATAGGACATCGCTGCATTGTGAGGTTGCTGTGCGATGTAAGTGCACGTTAAAGAACCCCAGGTGGTCAAAATTTCCGGAGCCCTCCACTACGGCGTCTCTCATAATCAGAGCTCGTTTTGGGACGTTAAACCCACATAACAACAACATTGTGAGGTTCCATAGGAGTGATGAAAGTTTTCTTACAGCAGGTAGACAAGCTGTGCGCGGCCTGGCGGTTGTGCTACATCATTGCGGAAGAAAGAAAGAATGTGAGTATCGATTACGATCCACTTTTAACAAAATACATTTCCTTGAAACCCTCCCGCCCTTTTCGTTCGACTTCAGGCAACAAAGACCTTTGAGGACGCAGCTGTCGACTGCATGAAAACGATGGCTCGTGCTTGGGTCACAGTAGATCCGGTAAGTTTCTAAATGGCATTTAAATGCCGAAGTTTATCCATTTATTGCTCCTAGTTGCCCATTGCCTCTGCACCTAAACAAATGATAAAATATACCACAGTGGCATGTTTACAGGAGGAAGTTGTAGCACGACGCCCATTATTTTTAAGCTCGCTCTGCAGAACGTAATTTCAACTGCTCTGCCACAGCGCACGACGACATAAACTAAATGCGAGATGTTGTCACCGGCCGGATGAAATCCTGACTGTCTGTACAACTCTACTATATTTTTTTCGTTTATGATAAAACAGGTTTTTTTTTAAAACTGATTTTTTTTCGAGATATGTGTTTTGCTTTGACTCGAACTTGCTGTGGACAACAAAGGAAAACACGTATTAAATACATGTGTCTCCAACTTAGGGGACGAGGTTCACGTGTTTGGATGAAGGAAAAGTGATGGTCCAATAATAGGCGTAAGCATTGCGTCCAGGGTGTTACCAGTTGTCAGCGATATTTTTTTAGGTAAACCTGACTCACGCCTAAAAAAAGCAGCTTGAGGGGAAGGGTGTTCGTGTCGTCCGGTACGTAGATGATTAGATTATTTTAGGATCCAAATTTGAAGAGTCTATTAATGTTGAGTTACTAAAGGCCTCTCGATACAGTGGAATGGAGCTTAAATCCAGCAGTGAACTACCTCCAGAGAACATATTACAGTTCCTGCACGTAAAGGTAACCTTGCCTAACAATTGTCCTTGTTGGAAGTATAATCCTACATCTGCAAAGCCACTTCTTTATTACATGTCAGAGCACTCTAAAATAGTAAGCCTCGGGGCTGCGATCAGGAAAACGTGCAGGCGCCAAGAGAAAACAAGCTTTTCCCACCAGGTGGGTCGCTTTCAGGCAGATGGTTTTCTCATTCCGATGGTCACTTCCGTCTCTGAAGGAACAGGAACGACAGATAAATCCACGAGGTGAATGATGGTGAGGCTCCGGAAGTTATGGGTGTCGGATCGTCTGTGGGGCATGGACGAAGCGGAGCGGCGGGCGCGGAGGGCCCCGGCGGCTCGTGCTCGTCCCCAGGATCCCGCGGTGCGAGCCCGAGAAGCAGCGGCGAAGCGAGCGCGGCGCCTGGCGGATCCCGAGACGGTGCGCGCCAATGACGCCGCGGCGCAACGAGCACTCCGAGCAGCGGACCCCGAAAGGCGAGCCCGAGAAGCGGCGGCGAATCGAGCGCGGCGCCTGGCGGATCCCGAGACGGTGCGGGGTAGCTACGATGCCGCTGCAGCTGTAGCGCCAAATCGGTCTCCGTCGATGGGCTGGGCGGGCGTCGTCTTGGAACGGCGACGATCCAGGAGACGGAGAGAGGCACTCGTTTCCCGCGCACCCAGGCACAGCCCGCGCAGCAGCCAATCGAAGAGTAGCGGCACTTCCACAGCCATCTAGTGGCGATTCACACAAGCGCACACTTCTATTGGACCAACGCCATCTAGGAAATGAGACGAGAAATGGTGATGACGACACAGATTGTGTACAGCGCCATCTAGAATATCATCACTCAACTGCAGTTTGTATGTACTTCTATGAGACAGCGCCATCTAATATACTGTTCGGGAGATACTGCCGGTTACGCGTGACGTGTGACAAGGTTAGACTAAGAGGAGCTTCGCCCCTAAAAAAGTTCTGAATGAGAGAGTTCAAAAATAAGGTACTCTAACATAAGACACGAAGCTGCAGTGCCCATCCAGCGAGATACAATGGAGAAACTGCGGATTCGAAAAATAGGATGGCACCGCCTGACCACGGGAATGGGGAAGGCGGAAGTTGCGCCTCTCCGAGACATCATGGTCGGCGCTCCCATCAAAGGCGGCGGAACGAGTTTCTGATAAGGCAATGCCACTGAAAACATCGGAACCAGCTTCGACGAAGACTCCACCTGTAGTTGAATGTACTGTAAATAGGGGCACCTACATCAGCCTCGGTCAACCGAGGAGCATAACTCATCAAGCTACTTGAGAGGCTTGTCAGCGCTGTTAGATCTATCATTGTCGATCGTCAGACACGAACAGCATAAGCCACAGCGCAACCTATGGAGGTTCAAGCTTGTTCCGGTTCTCGACGGCCCTCTCTAGGAACAACATGAACGCTCGTGGAAAGTCTCGTCCGTTTGTGCCAAAATGTAACACCAGTCCCTAACGACCATGGCAGTCCGATCTAGACCTTCGGCTTTTAATTAAGTGGGCATTCCGCCACTTGTTGTAGTGCTTCATGAAACGAACGTTTGAAAAGTCGAACTCAGACCTCCATGCTTCGTAGGCACCTGCACTTATGCTCGTTGCACAGTGCCGACATTCTTGCCAATAGAGTTCACGGATGTGTCGCATCCATGAAGTAGCTCAAAGGCGTTGTTATATGTACGAGAAGACCCATACCTTTTGGTTATTGTGACATGTGATATTTGGAGCATCGACTTTTAATGTAGGGCTGTTGCTATCGAAGATCTCTGTCAAGCATCTCTGTTCAGTCTGGATCAACTGTGAAGTATCCTGATGCCGCGCAGCGGCGCTGCTGATGTACACACGCACTGATCGACAAAGTATCCAGCCCATCTCGTGCCCCTCGATTCGTGAGACTGCTTGGGCGCGATCAGAGATCCTCGTTTGGAAGAAAACCAGTTCGCTCGCGGCAACGTCACGTAGTGGGGCCGCGGCTTTAGTTATGCGCGCCTGCGGATTTGGTGCGACTGAATGCTGCGCAGGCTTCGAGGATCGGTCACTGTACCTTGTTTTAGCGGTGCTGTTTTATGACATGGTGAGCCATAAAATATGCGAGAACGGGAGGGGCGAAAGCAACCAATTGCAAGTGGTGACCATCCCCAAAAGTTCACGAAAACATCTTGCTGTCTTCTTTTAGACAATATATTGTAAGGAAAAATTTTGCTGTGTTCAACTGAGGAATATTTTTTTATGAATTGCATTTCGTGAGCTTAAACACGTGACGTGGAGAGAAAACGTCGTCATGCAAATACGTGTTCGCGCCCCGCTGCTTACGATTTAGGCATGTCCACGGCCAATGACATGCAGTGAAAAGCGAACAGAACCGCCGGCGTTCAAAAACAACGATCCCCGATCTCGCCCCTGCTTATGCATTCCATAGCTTCGCGAAGACAGGTTTCGCTTTGCTTCCGCTAAGACGGCCTAGTGGCTATAGTATCGGCTGCTGAACCGAGGGTCTCGGGATCGAATGCCGGGTCACGGCGGCTGCATTTCGAGCAGGCGAAATGCTCAGGCCCCTGTACTGGGCGGTGTCGGTGCGCGTTAAAAAATCCCAGGTGGCGAAAATTTCCAGAGCGCCTCGCAATGCTTCTCACATAATCACAGGTAGTTTTGGGACATAAAACCCGAGAATCAATCACGCTTCACTTCGTGTTATACGGATTCCTATGGCGGAGGGATCCACCATGTTTATTTCTGTGTGTCGTGGATTAGAACCGCCTACTAAGCAGGAAAGCTATCCTCCCGTTCGCAAGGAAACTGCGCTCTGCGCGGTCGCAAGCTCACAGTTTACGCAAGCGGCCATCCGTCCACCTCAGTATAGATATAAATTGTGTGCCTCACAAAATAGGGGGCGGGGCGGGGGGGGGGAGAGGCTGGCAATTAATGTTCTGGTCGTTGTACTGCAGGAGGATACCCAGCAAATAAGCGGGACGCGAACTCCGCTTCGCGAGCATCCAGCTAGTCGTTCATGAAAACTTTTTTGCGCATGGTGCTACTGCCAGTCTCCTGTAGCTCAGAATATCACATGAATTTAATTGATGTGGGTATTGAGATGCCCAATTAAGTTATTTCATCAAAATGAGCTTTGAGTGCGCTTCGAAGTTTGCATTATAAGTTTGGTTTAGAGGACTGTGTTTTTAAAGGAATACGCTGTAATTAAAAAAACTTATCTCCCGCATTTCATTGAGCAAAGCGCAGTCACGAAAAAGTTGAAATACAGCGGGCAGCATCTTCTGTGCGCTCTTGCCAAGTATGACACCGCCGATTTCACAAATATGATATCATCTGCGAGAGGATTAATTACAGCATAAACTCGTATACAAAGGCTTCAAATTCGAACTTCTTGATTCACAATTAAGAACAGAAAACAGCGCTGAATATGAGGCCTAAGAATCTACACGCCTTGGCCGTGCATGTTATTTCATCCCATCTGATACCATGCATGACCCTGCTGGTAGTTACGTTAGTCAAAGTGAAGTCAGCCTCTCAAGTTGATGCGGCGCTGTATAGGTATACGAAGCCTGTGAGGAGTTCGATAAAATATATGCTTGTCATATTGGCGTAAAGCTTGTTTTGTCTTTCTTTTGTGAAACAGGGTAATGAATTCGTCCTTCCTTTTATATGTTAATAATGGATACGTTAAAATACCAGGGCTAGGAAATTCGATAAGTTTTGCTTAACTGGAGAAGAAGAAAACAACAGTGCAATGTTATTTTGGACCCGTCACGGTGCTCTATTTATGCCACTCGGCTGCAGACCGCAAGGTTGCGGGATCGAATCGCGCCGCGGCGGGCCCGTTTCGCTGGAGGCGAAATGTTGAGGCGCATGTACTCTGCGACATCAGAGCACGTTAAAAACCCCACGTAGTCGAAATTTCCGGAGTCCTCCCTTACGGCGTCTATCATAATCATGGTGTTATTTCGGGACGTAAAACCCCACAACATCAACCCATCAATGTTGTTTTTGTTTGTTCCGCAGAGTGTGCCGGAAAAGTACAACATCGACGTCGATGAAGCTACAGAGGTGTACAGAGTAAGAGAAGCGCTTCTTATTGCAATTATTCTGCGATATCCTTGTTTTTTGAGCCTTAGTGGTTATTAACAATGAGAACTGCTAAAGATACCCCCAAAAAAGGTTCGATGAGATATATCATGCATTGACGGAAGCTGGCGTGCGCATCAGGTCAATGTAGAAATTCAACGCTACAAACAACGCTAAAACAAGATAAAACAGATGTATCCAAGATGGATACGTTTGTGCTCGCTTAATAGTTTGTACGTGTAATTTAAGCGTTCTTCGTTTACGGTCTCTCATCGGCCTTAGGACCGTAGTTTGAGTCAGTGGCGAGTACAAGGTTTGCCAAATAAACAAATACTCTCAGAAGACTGGTACGGGGTTGCGACGTACGGTGAGAGAACTTCCACTGCTAGCTAAGAGTCCAGTGGCTTTATCCTTAGTCTGCGTTGCAGTTAACGACACTAATAAGCTAACAAGTTCAGTAGGCTAGTGTGTTGCTACAACGAGACCAGGACAGTTCGACAACTGGTGCTTCTCTTTCGGAAGAACATCGCTGCTACAAGTACAGTGTCTCACTGGCGATGATTTTCTGTATAAGGAATTTTTGCTCTTCCGTTTCCTTTTATAAAGCGTGACCACACTGCGGCCGATAATTATTTAACAGCCAGCTTGCCCGGAGGTAGTAACGCTCACAGTGTATTCTGGTTCGAGGCGAACCTCCGCGAACATGCTTTTGTATGCACCCTTAGCACGGTAACCTTTAGTATATGTATTTTATAGGTACACAAAAATGTGAAAATATGCTCCTTTAAAATAGGTTAAACGATTTTTCCTTTAGTAAAGGAGCAGATTTTCAGATTTTCGTGTACCTATAAAACAAACTAAAAGGTTACCCTGCTAAGAGTTTAGGCGAGGTAAGCGAAATAGTAACAGTCATCTCGCCGTTCAATGACCCTACGATCCCTTGACACGTGACCGTTTAACACGCCAGAAATACTCGGCTTTTTGCTTCTCATATGTGCAGGATATTTTAACGCGCTTCCGGTCTGTGTTTTTTGAGGTCGGCCCGCATTTTTGAGCAGTTCATTAACTATACCTAACATACAGCAACGGAGTAGATGAAGGCAGTTTATAGATTTTCCTGTACCCGTCCCTTAGTACTGCTGCTTGTCCTACCCCGGTGTCTAGTGCCTATGGTAGTCCGCTGCAGATCCGCGGATTGCGGGATGAAAACCCGGCCGCACCGGATTTATTTCGACGGAGGCGAAATGTTGACGCCCGTGTACTGTGTGATATCAGTGCACGTTAAGGAACCCTAGGTATTTACAACTTTCAGAGCCCTCTACTACTTCGCCTCTCATAATGAGATCATGGTTTTGGGACGCTAAATTCCCGAAATCAGTTGACCAAGTGACTAGGTTTCTATCTGTGAACGAACTTCTGCCAGCTTAGATATACTGTGGTCAGTGACGTGGCCTCAAACGTTGTCTCAACAGGATCCTCGAATCTGTAAAGCACTGCGCATTTCACGGTCAGATGCGAAAAGGAGAGCTTGCCCACAAAAATAGATCAACCAAACAGTATGAAAGGCTGGATCACATTAGCGCACGTCGCCAATTTGCAATCGGCAGCTTACTGTTCTGCGTAAACTAGAGTAGCGCAGAACTGAATATAACGGTGGCGCGGTCAAATAATGTAGCGAAGGAAGTCTCATTTCGGCGACCATAAGTTATAGCCTAAGTTTGAGCACATGTAGGGAAATATTGACCTCAGTGCATTCGACATTGGGACCGCAAAGAAACGCTGTTTTTTTTTCTTAGTTGAAGGGTAGGGGCGAGTTGTGAATCACTTAATTTAACTTGTGTTAATTTTGTTTGCAGCGGTGTGCCGGGCGCTTCCTTCCGAAGGACGTAAGGCTCGTTCTAGAAGCTGTAAGGTGGATGAAGGATTTCATGTCCGGCTGATTCACAATCAACGTATTGACCTCCTCTCTACTTGCGAAACAAGAATGCGTAATGCTTCCTGCTTACTGCCTTATCTAGAGATCGACGAAATATAACATTGTGCAAAGAGAGAGTGCTGTTATCTGTCATGCCTACTCGTGGTTTCTGCCTGGTCGTCACCTTTGCAAATGTGCGATGAACAACACATTAGTTATTCATTTAGTTAACTTATTTATTTATTGCTTCGTTCATTCATTGATGTATTCGATAATACATCATCGTTGCGATGTTCTGAGTCTTAGACGACAGCAAGCAATGAAGAGTGAGGTGTATTTACATTCACCGCCAGCTTTACATTTTTTGCACAAACAATTAACCACGATGAGATTTGTACACATGCATTATACATGTCTATCTGAGGAAACTGGCAATGACATTTTCCATACTACAGTGGCTTTGAAAGATACATCACTTCTATCGTAATCATTAACAAATATTACGCAATGGAAAATATTACAAAGGCCGTTTCATCGTTAAGGATGATTGTTCCTTTGGTAAAATTTAATTTGGTATTTAAGCATGGTAGAAATACGAAGGTGTGAGGCAGCAGCCCTGGGAGGATGGAGCACAAAGTTTATAGCTGCATTTTCGTCGCCTTCTACCCGGCGGGCATCTCTATTCTGCCCCGTGCGACATGTCCGTAGGCGCACCGATCCATCGGTCCCAACAGTATATTTCACCGACATACCCTCCCGCTGACAAAGCTCGTGATGACTACCACGTTAACGTTGCAGCTGCAACGTGCAGCCCTTCATCAAAGATCGTTCCGTATTCCCCTGCTGTAGAACGCAACATCAGATGTCGCATTCCGCTTCAGATCTCGGGCGCCGACACGGGAATACAATTGCCCGAGGCCCAGATTTCTCCCCACTCAAAGTAGTTGGGGCAGTCGAAGGCAACATTCCCTTGCTCGTCATCGCCATGAGATATGGAAGCCGAGGCGCCCACCATGCTCGCTACTTCATTACTCGACGAAGCTGATATGTCCGGGCATGCCAATAAGACGCCCACCGTCGGACTTCTCGAAGCATATTCTGACGAATTTATCACCCCCGATCAAGGACTCTTTGGTGCTCATATCGCTGAGGAACTTCTTACTCAAGGACGCTGTATGCGTTGAGGTTACTGTCATCACACAAAAGCTCGTGCAACCGAAGCGTGCGTACGTTCCTGTAGTTGTTAGCCAGGAAGGAAAGGAAGAGTCTGCGATACGTGGCCGCTCCAGATCGGCAAGCTCGGGCTGCGCAGCGGTTCATCCGGTGGCAACGCTGCCAAATTGCGAGTCGAGTCACCCACTCACATGCAAGCTCATTTATGCGTTGCGGGCATGGAGAAGAGGACGCCGGCGCGCTGCAGCTCATCGTAGTCAAACTCCATTAGTGCGACGCATAGTGGTGAATGGATGAGAGCAACTGCCTCTGCCAACTTCTGACCCACGACGGAAGAGTAGCAGGCGGTCAATAGCGCTTAACTAGAGTCACATGCAATACGGGCTTCGAGGCACATGCATGGCAGCTTGCACAGTCGAGTCGCGGAAGCTCAGAGACTTTCCACCGATAAGGCAGAGTGAATTCCGTCCAACGGAAGGGTCTTCAGCAGCTCTACAACGTCCAGTCCAGGGACGGCCACTAAGGCTGAACCAGTGCACGTCCCCAGGAAATTTCTTCGCAGTTTTCTAAGCCTGATCACGGCGAGGCTGAGACCGCCGAGGGCGGCAGAGCCTGTGCTGCCCCGCCAAAGAAACTTCTCACATGTGCCTAAAGTCGCAGCCATGGCCTCGCGTAATAATTAGGAGCGGCAACGGCGCAGTATATGTGTATTTCATTTCCCACAGCATATATATATATATATATATATATATATATATATATATATATATATATATATATATATCCGGTCATCTGGCCTAGATATCGCTTCAACGCGACCCCTCTTGCTAGTACACCTTTGTATGCGCGAAGAATGCAAAAGCAGAGTCAGCCCTACAGGGACACCGTTTTATTTCCGTCAACGCACCTGCTACCGCCATGTGTTTCTTAATTTGATAGCGGCGTAATGGCCGTTTATATCGTATACGATATGGCACATTTCCGCCATATCCCGCTTGAATGATGGTCTGCGAAGTAAACATCCAATGTGAGATCCTACTAGATCCAACTGTTAACAAGGTGGTATGTCTCGCACAGAGCTCTAGGTGTTCAGAGGAGCTCTATAGAGAAGATAATACAGACATCAGCATTAACCATTACTTGAGATTTGGTCTCTCTTCAGAATACTTAAAGGGCAGCTCTGGCGGTCTTTCCACGATGTTCTCATATGGATGTTTTCGAGTGGTACTTGTAGACTTGTAGGAGCCAGGGCGGTTCAGTTTTCTCAGAAACGCACCAATAATTTAAATAACCAACCGAAAGGTGTGTTCCAACCGAAATTGAAACGGCTGGGCGCTTCGTGCAGCGTAAGCGATGACGTCACAGCCTTCCCGCCATCATAAATATGAAGCTGGTGCGAGAAAAATGACAGCGGCTAGGTCATTGGACCATGTATTGAGTTATGCCAGCTTTACTGAATTGACAGCTACTATTTGAACGCTCATGTATCGCCACTTCGGCCCGCAGGCTCGGGGAGCCAGCGTTGAAGGTGATGACGTGAAAAGCACAGGGTGGCCCGCCGAGGAATCCGCTACGAATTTTTAAAGTTCATTCCCAGAAAACTCAAGACTTGCGACCGCCTGGTTTCGCATATATATTTACAGTACCGAGGAGAACACGTATTGAAAACTTCATTATGATCAGTGGACGCTGAAAAATTCGCCAGGGTCGCCCTTAAACAACCTATTACAAACAGCGCTCGACAATGCTAGACGAAGGAAGGACACGGGACGTGTCGTGTGCTTCCTTCGTCCTGTGTTACTACGCTCTTTTTAATCTGAATCATAAGGCACTCGCCACCTCTTGGTCTATGAAAGCCAATGGCTAACTCTGTAAAACATAGGTGGTCGCTTAAAGGCAGTTTCACATGGCGCAGAAACACAGCGATTTTGGCTCCGCGATTACAGTACTCGCAATTCTTATTTCAAAGAAAATCGTGATCGCGCTCGTCGCAACCGACCGCTATGAGAGAACAAAATTCAATCGCTCTGATCGCAGCGATAGGAAAGATTTCTCATCGAAATTGCGCCGAGCAGTTCCCGAGCTATTTCGCTGTTTGGCCATGGCGGTGGAGTGCATGTTTTATGATGGAACTCACCGGAGCCATGGATTACCGAATCAGGTATGTAGTACTCTTAATATATAGCGACACGAGAAGGAAAAATAAAGCCTCGCATTTCAGCATTCCTGCACTTCAATGTTTTGATCGATGACGGTGCAGCAGTGGGTTATGCTTTAGTTTTGAAGTGCTCGTGCTTTTCGCTTCGACGTAATGCATCAGACAAACGCATTTTCTTTCGTGCTCAGAGAAAGTTTCCGCTGGTTGATTTTTCACGAGTGTAGCGAAAGCGTGACCAACGATGGTCCTACAATGAGAAGCACAAACTGCACGCAGTTTCGCAGCCCCAGCCCCACATTATCGTACTGTGCGCAAGAACTTTTTTTGTACCATTTAGCCATTACACTGTCGGAATGCTGTAGCACTGCTCACTCTGAGCAAAAAGAAACAGATGATAGCAAAGAAGGAAACGACAGGCAATAGGCTTAGCAGTTACTTCCAACTTTTGTGTATTCCTTCAATTTACAGCACATTATATGGCTCGCTTACAGCACACGCGGTACCACACACATGAGCAATAAACAATCATGAAACGTACGACGCAGTAAACATTATCAAAAATCCCCCCCAAAATTGTACTTTCAGCAGACGTCAAATTGACAGGTCTACATCAGGCCTTCACAAAACATACGCCGTCCACCCAACAAACTGGAGCTCTTCTCCAGAAAAAGACTACGGATGGCGTACTAACGCACAACTTCACACATTTTGCAAATAGCACTTACGATTACGACCCAAATGACACTACGGTCAAACAACGGGGTGCATCCGCAGTCTTACAGTGTATAGCCAGGAAACTGCCCGGAGAAACCTCGGTTTCTAGATTTCAAATTGCTCCCGCAGGTGATCATTGACACAAATCTCAGTCCCTCCTATATAGACCGCCTCGCACGATAGAGGAACATATGACAGCCTGGCAACCCTCACCATGTCCAATCACGTGCCTCTTCCCACAGACTTGCTGCAACTCCTCCCTCGAATTAGTGAGCTTGCACAGCCGACCTAATTTCTCTGGAGCAGACAATAGTACACGGATACATTCCGTATGCGCAATCTTTTTCAAATGGTGCGAAACCTTATGCAGATATAGAATCAAACTCGTTCTTTTAACATCAGACACTCCACTATTCCGTGGTCGTCCGCGCCTACGCACACCATGCATTAAGCACAATAGCCTCCATCGGATAGACAGTAACACCGGAGAAATCTGTGTCCAGATGCGCTCAATCACTCTGAAAGTTTATCGACATACAGAGCATACAGAGCACAGCAGTTCTCACTCTTCCTACAATAGGAAGGCTGAGAGCTGCTGTGACGTGTGTTTCCCTATTGGCGTTAGCATTGCGAGGAGAGCATCCCTTAACTCTAAGTTCCTGGAAAACTCACTGGTTTCTCACGGGGGCGCTTACATTACCTTGATTCTTTTTGGTGTATGAAACAAAATGTAATGAGATACGGAATTCGAACACGCAAGTAAGCGGCGAGTAGCGTCAATGTTGGGATGCAACAGAAATCACATTCTACTCGCTTTTTTCATGGTGTTTCAGTTTGTTACTTTGTATGCAGCCTGTAGGCGAAGATATGATAGATGGCTACGTCCGAACTACGAATCTCATCTGCCAGCTTAAATGAAACTGCATGCTTCGAGCACTGCTCCTCAAAAAAATTATTGCCGAACACAACTCTCATGCAAAGCATGTTGCGGCGAGGGATACTCAATGCGTTCAAACACCTAGTTTCATAGACATTGCGTTTTTCAACTTGGGAGCTTCACCGATTAAGCACACAGCTACGACTAGACCTCTACCTTGTGCCGCTCGAACATAGTTTAAAATAACGTACAAATGGGCAACATATTTGGGTCCAAAAACAGGAAAACATAGAATGCCTTTCACTGTCATTCATTACAGGAAAAATGGTGACTCCTTCAGCTTGTCTACTAGGAAAGGAAACATAATTTGTCATATCGAAGGTGTACAGAGGTAAAACGGCTGAGCACACAAAGTGTTGAATCTGCCATTTATAAGCAATGCCAAATTTCTTCAACGCACACTCCTTCTCATTTAAAACAGCGAGGAAACGAAACAGTGGAACAGTCTCAATTACGTGGTTCAACATGTGGGTGCTTGTGCAGTTGCTGGTCATGTATGTGTTTAGTTTTACTACAGAGGCTCGCGAAGTTCAAAAGATGCGCTGGTGTGGATCCGGCCTAAGTGAGTACCAGTTTCAAATGTAGCTAAATAAAACGGATTGTATGGATAGTTTTCTATTCATTTGCTAAAATAAAGGCTATTTGACTCTCGAAAGCTCATACCCACACCGCATGCAGGAAAGCTTTGAATTGCAATAGGCCTGGCTTTTGACGGCAGACTTCCATACGAGGGTCATTCAAGCGCTTGTCAAGTCTTTCCTGTAAAAAGTGAAACATGGGCCAGAAGGGCAAGAGGCTCAGGCTGGGTGTTTGACGGGAGGAGCTGATTATTCCGCTTGTATTCCCTTCAAGAGGGTCGCACCTTGGTCTTTTCAGCCACCAGCAAGCTGCAGAAACTTTGTTCTTGTGCTTGCGATCACAGCCAACAAGAATTTGCAGCATGAAACACACGCACACACACGCACACACAAACACACACACACAAATGACTTTATTAAAGGTCAGACAAAGACTTACAGATATTTCTCCGCCATGAGGGTCATGGCCACCTGGTCGGCGAAGGCCGCCAACGCCAACCACACCCGCCAGAGGGGCGGGGGTTAGGATAGTGTGGGGGACTGTAGCGCGGCGTGGCATGCGAAAAGGACATGTTCTACGTTTGCATACGTACATGGGCAAGTGGGACAGGAAGGGTCGGAGCGGTAGCGATAAAGGAATAGGCGTGCTGGAGTGATCAGAGTATTGAGTTGAATGGCTCTTAGTGTGTGCTTGGGGAGTGGAGAGAGAAGGGTGTGGTGGTTGCAAAGTCTGCAATGAATGCCGGAGGTATCTTACACTGCTGCTTCAGAGTTTTCGTGTAGAAGTATGCCTCGTCCGCTATGGGCGGGTATCGCCTGGGGACCAGTGGCGGCCGGCTATTGATCAGGAAGCTCGAGAGCGAGCTGATTACCGCTAATGACCGGGTTATCTGGCACCGGCACCACAGTGACCAAAGCAGGGCAGAGAAGGAAAGAGCGTCGGAAAGGTCATTAAGGAAAATCCTCGGAGAGTCGGTTGTCCCGAAGAGCACGAATTGCCACCATGGAATCCGAACAAATTCGGTATCAAGGACCCTCTCGTGAATACTCTCTTGGTGTTGTTTACTGTACTCCCATGCATTATGGAAAAATTTACATCCGCCATACGGCAATTTGCAATAATTACCGCCGTAAGGATGCTGCGCTAAAAGCGAGCGACAAACACAAGCATTCGCATTTGGCTGCAGAGGTTTCTGCATGCGGGTGTGAACCGAAATGGCATGAAACTGGCATTCAAGGCCGAACTAAAAGCTCCTCTTCTTGGCTAGCGCTTCGCCCCGCTCCAGTAGTGTAGTGGCTACGGCACTCAGCTGCTGACCCAGAGGTCGCGGGTTTGAATCCCGGCCTCTGCGGCTGCATTACGATGGAGACGATATGTTGACGATATGCTGCGATTCCAGTGCAGGTTAAAGGACACCAGTTGGTCAAACTTTCACAAGTCTTCCACTACGACATCTCTGATGATCATAGGATGGTTTTGGTACGTTACATCCAAAAAGTTAATCAATCAATCGGCTAGCCGTTAAGGCTTTTTATGAGCAAATACAGCAATATTTCCTTTGAGAGGGTTCGCCTAGCTTGTCTTCGTGTCAGTAAAACTTCTTACTGGACGCCGTTTGACATGAGCGCCTCAATGTTGTGGTTATTCGGTTCTTCATGTGCCTGTTACTTGACAGTGCGCACGCGCAGCAGTATAAACATTTTTGCAAAATGTCGGTGCGTGTAGAATCAATAAGGGGCTGTCGGTAGTGCCACTCCGTTATGTCCTTTCTTGTGTGGGTGTACCGAACGTACTCTTTTAGGATACGTTTGAAATGTTCCGCGCGTAGCGAAATATATGGTTGCACAGGTGTGCAAGGCGTACTTTACGATCAAAGAAAAAAAGGTCCTGACACTCTATGATGATATATGTAAGGAACAGAAGAACATTAGGAATAGAATTTTGTACACACTGAGTAACACGGTCGTACAGAAATTTTTTCAGAACTTCACTAAGCTAGCTTCTCGAAGACATCACAACTTTCCTGAATGTCATACTACGATTAGATTTTTGTGGTTTCATTCAGTGACTGCAGAGGTCTCAGTGGTTTCAAGTGTTAGAAAAAGCAGAGCTGCTTTCACTTGTGGTGTAAAGGCCGGACTACAAGCGCAGCTTAGTGACTGACCTAGCTTCTTCCGGCTTGTAGAACATCAACTAAGTCACGAGATTTCTAACGTGACTACTTGTTACAATGGCCAGTTTTGCACTGGCGGTGTGAATGATGAGAAAGCAGCGTAATTGGTGCCGTTTGCCTCCTGCATTGCCTCCTCCTCACCATCGCACACCTCTTCGTCACCCTCATGTCCTTTCGCGTGCCCTTCCTACATTTAAGTGGACACGTCTACGCTAGGTTATGCCGTGTTTTACCCTTTGCCCTAACCCTAACTTTCCTCGCTTCTCCTTCCCATCACCACGCTGTGCTACTCTATGCATGGCTATCCCATGCTAACAGCTCTTCGTCACATACCCATTTTCTGTGGCACCCAATTACGCAACATTCACGTGTTACCCCCACCACTCTGCGACGCATTTACTCGAGTTCCCCCCGTGGGAAGATGCGGGCGGCATTTTTTTTGTTTCTGTATAATACAAACACATATCATGTGAGTAAATATCTGCTTGCTTCCTCTGCATCAAGATCCACTGGACATGGCAAAAGCAACGAGGGCCGCAACCGAGATGTTTCTTGCATGCAAAAAGGGCATCATCAGACAAAACGTGAGACCTTCGATAATAGCCGTACGTATTGCACTTTAAAGCATGCTCCATATCTTTAATGGTGCCCCTATTATGCTCAAAGACGGCCTCGTCTGACCAAAAAGCCTATACCTGACCACGCAATTTGAGTGAGCGCCAAGTATAAGTGCAGGTTATGTGTTCTCAGCCATCTCGGAAAAGTTCTTCTACGCTTCCTTAAGTTAACAAATGTTGCTCCTACCAGCAAAAAAAAAATTTGGCTGATCCCTCTGTCAGAGGAATCGGTATAACACGAAAATGAAATGTGTCTTCACATAAGCAGTTTAATGTTTATTGCACGTCTATATGACCTAACTCGCTGCTATTGGTGTTTCACTGGTACGGCGCCATTTGACGTGTATGAGCCCATATTCACGCACTGCCTCCATAAGTTCCATGACTGTGACCATGCCCTTGCAGTAACTAAACTACTTCACTTAATAGCTGGACACAGTCGATAGTAAATGCCGTGATAACGGCATCAATCATGATTACTGGCGCCACAGTGACTCGTCGGCGTGGTTACCATACTTGGGCGCTTAACGTAGAAGTGTTTTATTTGCCGTCATACTGGAAGAGTAGTCGGCGCGGAAGCGCCGCCTTCGACGGAACACGCCCTTTCTAACAGACGTGGAACGGTGCCGCCATCCAGGAGAGGCGAAGTGCGCATCCATGTGCGCGCGCTGAGACGGACATGCGCTGACATCGCACAGCACACGGGCCTCGACATCTCGCCTCCATTGAAATGCAGCCGCCACGGCCGGGATAGACCACGAGCATAAGTGACAACGCATGTGTAAATATACAGACGCGTTGTCACTCATTTACATGCATGAGTGGGCAATGTCACGGGTGATCTATGGTAACACAGAACGATACTCAGCTTCGCCTACTCGTCGTGGTTCACTTCGAGGAGATGCGTGGATTTTTTATGTACCGACAGCTCTTACTGAAATTACGTGATATTGAATTTTCGTTTGTGCTGGATCATATTTGGCCTTGGCAGTTCTTAATTGGGAAGCTCTATAGTCTTACCTCGATTGGGGTTCTCTCAATTGGAGTCTTAACTCAATACACTTGTCTTTATTAGTATCGGCGTAAATAAGCTCTAGAATTTTATCATACATGACGTAATGAGGCTTGGCTCAATCCTCTTTGGCTTAAATAATACTATCTTGATTAGACTTCGCTTAAGTAGCCCTAGCTTAATTATGCTGGACTAAATTAGTATTAGCTTACTCAACCCTGAAAAATTAAGCTACTGTTAATTAACATCAGCAAACTTGTGATTCTCGTGTTTATTCTTAACCTGATTAGGTATTAGTTATTTAGTATTAGCTTAATTATGCATGAATTAGTCATACGTTTTTTACCATTGCCGTAAATAACTTTAGCTAATTGGAATATGCTTGATTGGCAGTCACCTAACGAGATACTTCAATTCGTCTGTTTATATTCGCTTTACTTTTGTACTTCGCTAAGCCTAATTAGCCCCTGATAGTCAAGACCTGTTAGGAACAGTTGCATGCAGTGTCCGGGTCGGTGGGCATGGCTAAGCGGGAGTTCAGCGAAGGGACGTCACAACACAATCGTAGCTGGCAGTACTTATGCGGAGCCGTGCATGGGTCTCTCAGGGCAGTTTTGGCACATATATTGCATTAGCGGTTTCTAGGCAATCCGAGGGACTCCGAGGCGGTTGTCTGCGGACACAGGATTTTACGGTAGGCGTGAACAGCTTTACTATAAAGGCTTTCACTGCGCATTGAGTCCAAGGGGTAGCTTAGGTACACTACATGTGTGTCCGACTTTCCTTGTATTTTGCCATTTTCTGTAAAATGCAGAACACAACACAACTTTTCTTAGCACTATCATAACGTCTGACAAACGCTTTGCATTAAGTCAATTATTTAATAGACAAACGCGACCTTTCTTCACCTGTTTAATCGCGTCACAGTGATGTGACAAATTTCCTGTTATTTTACTGATCCAGAACATGTACATACGTCTCCGTGCATCACTTCAATTACGGAAATGACGTAGCGTGGTCTTGGTTGACCCTGGCATAAAACACCTATCTGCTAGAAATTGTGTGCTTCCCAACGGACACTGTCTCTTCGAAATCTCAGGCCTAATTCTTAGCAACTGACATTAAAAGCCGGGCCACATTCCACTGCTCTCTGGGGAGTTTTGAAGGGCTCATTAAACATCAGTTTTGGGGTCTGCCAAACAATTTTTAGGTACCTGTTTTATTTATGTCAACGGAAATATCTGCAGTCACAGTGTCCAACGATACAACTGAAACGGAGAAAAAGCCTTGATACATTTTCTTATCAGAATTTTTTTTTTCCTTTGGAGTCCTTATGCAGCAAATATTGCGAACAGCGATCCACAGCCATCGGGTGTGTTTGCAACATGTTCTGCCGCGACAAAGGGCACGCGGGTAACACCGGGGAGACGCCGCGCGATTTAGTCGCGGCAAAAAGCAGGTTACCTGTAGCCGCCAAACCAGCGCGGCGTTGTGACGTGAAATAGCGTCGCTTGCGCGCAGACTGCTCTTACCACGTAGCAAGCAAATATCATAGCGGCTTTTCGTTTTTAAGGGCGAAGCTCCTTAGGGTCGAGCCTCGTCTGCCGTTGTAGTGTCGTAGCCGCGCTCGCTCTGGGCGTGTGCCTCCCGGCGCGCGATCTCTCTCTCTACGACAGCGGCACCCATGAGTGCAGTCAGACCGACGGTGTGTGCGTGCGTGGGCCGATCCCGGAGACCGTGCACCAAGACTGTGTCATCTGCTGTCGTGAGAGAGAACGGCGGACTTTGACTATGGAAACGCTCTTTCTCTTCTGCGTAGTCGAACCATAAGGATTCGCAGCGTGTGCGTTAATAAATTAATCCGGAACTCGGCACGATCTGCGATTTGGCAGCGCAGGAATCTCATAAAGACCAGGAGCATATTTGATTTGTGGGATTTAACATCCCAAAACCACTTCTGATCATGAGAGACGCCGTAATGGATGTCTCCGGCAATTTCGACCACCTGGGGTTCCCTAACGTGCACTGACATCGCACAGCACACGGGCCTCGACATCTCGCCTCCATTGAAATGCAGCCGCCGCGGGCGGGATAGACCACGAGCATAAATGACAACGCATGTGTAAATGCACAGACGCGTTGTCACTCATTTACATGCATGATTTGGCGATGTCACGGGTGATCTATGGTAACACAGAACGATACCCAGCTTCGCCTACTCGTCGTGGTCCACTTCGTGGAGATGCGTGGATTTTTTATGTACCGACAGCTGTTACTGAAATTGCGTGATATGGAATTTTCGGTTGTGCTACATCTTACTTGGCCTTGGCAGTTCTTAATTGGGAAGCCCTATAGTCTTACCTCGATTGGGGTTCTCTCAATTTTTGTCTTAACTAAATACACTTGTCTTTATTAGTATCGGCTTAGATAAGCTCTAGAATTTTATCATACCTGACGTAATGAGGCTTGGCTCAATCCTCTCTGGCTTAAATAATATTATCTTGATTAGACTTAGCTTAAGTAGCCCTAGCTTAATTATGCTTGACTAAATTAGTATTAGATTACTAAACCCTGAAAAATAAGCTTCTGTAAATAACATTAGCAAAATTGTGACTTATCGTGTCTATTCTTAACCTGCTTAGGTATTAGTTATTTAGTATTAGCTTAATTATGCATGAATTAGTCATACGTTTTTTACCATTGCCGCGTTCACATCGTCGTCGTCACCTGTTCTTAGCGTCCCCCTGGCGGCGATCCCCACAATTCCTAAGCAAACGAACACTGCGGATCACATTTATGCATGTACATATGTGTTGGCTCAAATAGGCCTGAGGTTTCAATGTGTGGTATAAAGGTGTCGTGTATGACGTCGAGCTACCAGCGTCTCGGTTGGTCTTCACCACCCGGATGAATTGGTTTTAGCTGGGCAGTTGGATCAAGTGATAGACACGCATACAGACGGACTGGTTCTTGGCGTTGTGGTGTAGCGCAAGAAAGAATATAGTCCTTAAACATTGTCCATGGCAGGAATGCTGGCGTATATAAGGGCGCAAATATTCGCGATGGTGACAGTCGGAGACATTCGACAAGGACCGCACCATCAACGCTAAGCACGTGCGCCGCACTGATTGATTGATTGATTGTGGTTCGGTTAAGAAAAGAACACTAATTTCGGTAGCCGATGTCGGGAAAGCGTCCCTGGGAGTAAGGGAATGGGACTGAAAGAGGTAGAAGAGAGGGGAAAGCCGTAGTGGAGAGCTCCGGAAATATGGACCACCTGGGGTGCCTTAACGTGCACTGACAACGCACAGTACAAGGGCCTCTGGCATTTCCGCCTCCATCGAAAATGCGGCCGCCGCGGCCGGGATCGAACCCGCGTTTTTTAGGTGACAGCCGAGTACCATAACCTCCACACGACCGCGGAGTTAGTTTGTGGACGACTCGTTTTGGGGGTTGTGCGCTCGAATGGGGCCACGCATAAGCTTTTCCGTGTTGCTCTCACATTCGCCAAGAGAGTTTGTGTCGAGGTTTATCAGTGTAGATTGATCAGAGTGACTGCAAATCAGCTGTTACCATGGCGACAAGTAAAATGGAAATCAAAGACGACAGCAAGAATACTGTAGGGCACATGCCTTTATTCAAACGATGTAATAATCAAGTGCAGCTACGGTGGTCTTTCGTAGTCGCGTGGTGCAGGGCGTCTGAAATCTTTCCAGGTAAATGTAATATCGAAGTTGACGTGCGGTTGCCATTGATCAGACCTACATGAGCTGTAAGACTGCCACGCTTCCTGCATCGGAAGAATTGTCGCAGTGGCTTCTTTTAACATTTGAAAGTATGTGCAGCGCCTTTCCTGGTTCGAAACGGAACAGTCAAGCAATATATTTAGCCCAACGCACGCAGATCAAGTCATCTTAAAGAATCTGCGAAGGCGCCCCGACTACTGCGTTTTAGATATGCTCAATAAGTACTACGCAGCAAAGACTCGGCAAAATAACTTCTCGGAGAAACATGACATACTTGCCACTCTAACGATAGGGTTTCCCTGTATTGTGAAGACTCATAGCAGTGATAAAAATTTTTTTACAGAAGGTTGACAAGCTTTGCGCGGCCTGGCGAGTGTGCTACGTCATTGCGGAAGAAAAAAAGAATGTGAGTATCGATTAGAAATCACGTCTACCGAAAGTTCTTTCAGTGACACCCCCCTGCCCTTTTTTGTCCATCTTCAGGGAACGAGGACTTTTGAGGACGTACTTGTTGACTGCATGAAAACTATGGCCCGTACGTGGGTCACAATCGATCCGGTAAGTCACGCAATGACAATTAAATGCTGAAGGTTGTCCATTTGGAGCTCCTAGTTCCTCATAGCCTCTGCACTTCAAGAATTGATAAAAGATATGGCAGTGGCATGAATTTACAGGAGGCACTTATAGCTCGACGTCCCTTATTTGACTACTTCGCCCGGCAGTTCTTAAGCTTGCTCTGTAGAATGTAACTTAATGGCTTTGCCAGCAGCGAATGACGACCACCCCAAAATGGCAGTTGTTGTCAGCCGCCAGGTGAAATCCTGTGTATATAAATGTGCCATAATTTTTGTAGCGTTAGCTTCACTGGCCGAGCTGAAGCAGGTTCGCGTGCACATCCGAGAGCCGTGCTGCGTATGCGCGAGGAGCAGTGTTGTCACACAGCGGCGCACCGGAGCAACGAAGTTTGTCTAGGTGACGTTGACCGGAGCCGCCACCGGCGCGCGCGTCTCGCCGGTCTGCGCGTTCCAGAGGAGTGACGTCATAGCCGCAGCAGATGCGCTGGCGCCGGCTCGCGTGCAGCTGTGCGCCTCCGTTGTGCAGTTGCCGTCTGACACAGCGCCGGAGCCGCTTGATAGCGCCTCGCAATTTGCGCGCATGCGGAGACGTATCAGTGGGGCTATACATACAGTGGGGAGTAGGAGGAAAAGAAACACAGAAGTACAGGGAGTTAGCCACTTGTCAGACCGGCGGGCGGGCGTTCGCCAGTGTGGTATAGCCATGGAGGTGAGAGCCGTCTTTGCGGCAATAGAGAAACAGCCTGACGTTCAGCAAAAATAAATATGTATGTGTCGCATAATGCGTATACCGTATATGTTTCATTGAAGCAGCAGTAAGCATGATAACCAGGCTAATCATAGACAATGAGGCAAACTAAGAGTAATCAGCTGAACATTAGCTAACACGGCGTATATCCTAGCATAGCCGAGCTAATCCACTGCAAAACCTTCGTTTATGATGAAACAGATCTTTTAGTACAGATTGCTTTTAAAATGGGTGTATTGCTGTGTTCTCCAAGTTGTTATGGAGAATAAACAAAAGCAACTTTTGAATACATTTGTTTTGTGATATGTGGGACGAGGTTCATGCGTTAGGCTGGTGGTTGCTGTTGAAGCTGAAGTTTTTGCAGCTAGAGCGACACTGGCCATATTCTCGCCGTTTCCCTGTGGCCGGGGGCCACACTGCGAGCTGAGCCGTTGCCTAGCAACCGCCGCAGCTGGCAGCACCACTCTCCGTGCGATCTGTCAGGGTGACAGAGGAGGAGCCGGTGAAAGGGTGTTCCAGCAGAGGAGGAGCAGGCTTTGCATCGTATGTATAGATGGCGCCCTTCGGTGGGGTTCGTCGGCAGATATGGAAAGTGAATCGCGGAGACTGAATGAATCCGGGCTTTGTCGTCGGAACGAAAATAAGAGGGGGCAGCGAGCCGTGGAGACGGAGGAAGGACGAGCCGCACGCCTCGAGAAGCGTCGTAAGTATGAAGATGCTAGACGAGTGAATTCAGATGAGCATGGTTCGTCGTCAATTTCGGAATCAGTGCCAGGGCCGCGGATCAATTACGGAATGAAACCAGGAGGAGGCAACGAGCTGCGAGGAAAAGAACGCACTCGGTGTATCGAAGGCCATTACCAAGCAAAAACAAGCAGCCATTAAGACGGCTGCTTGATACTTCACCGACCATCTGGCCGTCTTTTTGGCATTTGAGAAACAAGATTAAGAATCCCAAAAGAAGCATTACACTTTAAATAAATATCTAGTCTTTAGTCTTACGATAACTTAACGAGAGGTAACCACCAAATATAAACACTGAGACCTACGAAGCTAAATGATAAAGATGTACCCTACAAAGAACCAAGCTAAACAGTAAGATTACGCGTACCTCTCGCTATTCACACCAAGGCTTCACTGAGTAAAGCCACAGCCAATCTTTTTCTGTTTGTGTGTTTCATTGTGCAGAAGCCACAGCAGTTTTTTACCGTCCTTCAAGGCTGCTGCATCGCTGGGAGACTCTCCCTCGAACGTAGTTTTGGAGGTGATGGTGGTGGACCCCTCTGGCAGCAGAAACAGGCCACCCGCGGCGAGCAAGCGCATCGGTTTTTCAGTGGCATTGGAACTGCCCGATTCCGAGACTGATGCCAGGTCAGATGACTCGGAAAACTACATAGCTCCCAAACACCGGCGTTCAAAAAGGAAGACTTCGAGGTCCTCAAGAGCAGCGACTGTCACCAACCGCAACATTGCGACTATGACCGTAGCCTTAGAGCCTGTGGTGTGATTCTGAGACGGAGCGCCATTTTCAAAAAGAAACTGCGTGGCTTTTTCTTTTAACTAGCGCCTGAGCTGATACAGGATTCTCGACTGAACACAAGGAAAAATATAATTGTAATGGAACAACAGACGAGAAGACGGTGCAAACTATCCGAGCTTTGTTGGAAGTCTGTAGTGTCAACACACTCGCTTATATACTGCGGAATTCGCGTGTAACAGCTGGTGTCTTGTTTGACGTTGACCTAGAACTTCAGGACGACATTTAGAAAAGTATGAATGTTTGCACGCCACCCTAAAAAATTATCGATACTTGACAGCTTTGCTCATCAAACAGTGTGAAGATTCTTTTCGACCGCGGAAAGCTGCCTAGCTGTATAAGGCTGGACAAGTGCGATACCAGTCCGTATTTTTGTACCAATGCCCTTACAATGTCGGAAATGGCTAAAGGTCGGTCACGTGCCGGGCTTCTGCGGAAGTGTTGTGGTCTTGCCAAATGCGGCAAGCAACAAATGTGTGTTCTTGCGACAGCCCGACGTCTTAGTGCCCTGTTGTGCCCAACACCACTAAGTATGTTACAAGTTGAAAGAAAAAACAAACGTTCTGAAAGAGAAAGCTCAGAATAAGCTACCATGAAAAAAGGCGCGTAGCTGCAGTGCCGACCCAGCGGGATCCTATAGAAAAATTCACAGCATATCCACGGGGTGAATGATGATGAGTGGGCAAAGCTCCGGAGTGAATCACCGGTAAACCGTTAATCTTCCGCGTAATTCGCCCAGTCGATCATCATGTAAAGACGTGAGAAACACTCTATTCGAACGCTGGGATCTCGCGTTTAAGGGGACGCTAGCACAAACGCGTTAGAAACATGCAGTACACTCTAGTAAGGGGGGAGAGGCCACAGCGTCTTACGCAGCCCCTTACACAGGCCGGAACGCGCACCGCGTTTGCCGACGCCATCACATGACTGCTGAAAGAGTATAAGGCGGAGAGGCCACAGCGTCTTACACCAGCTTCTTACACGCGCCGTAACGCTATTCTAGGCACTGTACTAGAGCAGAGCAACTCATTCAGTTCATTGCAGGCTACCATGGGTAGACCATGGAAAGCAAAGGTGCCATAAGAACAGCGTGAATATAATGGTGGACGAAAACACATAAGAAATTTGCTCAGCAGCGTCGCAACCCAAACGTAGCAGCTCATACACAAGACGTCGAGTGTATCCATGCCATTAAAATGCATGTGAAATTCAAGTGACGACGCAATGAATAATGGTTGTGGGTGTAGTTTACAACTTCGCAAAATGAATATGCATGTGTCACATGATGCGTACACCATGTGTGCGTCACCGAAGCAGCAGTAAGCACGATCCTAGACAGCAGTAAGCTAATCCTAGACAACAACGAAAGCTAAGAATAGTCAGCTGAACCTTTGCTCACGCTACGTATATTGTGGCACAGCTGAGCTAAGCCGCTGTAATAAATTTTTAGGGGCGAAGCTCCTTAAGGCGTGGGCCGTTCGTCCCTTGTAGTCGTAACCACCTCGTTCTAGGATTGCGCTCGATAGCTCGCGCGCCGGGAGGCTCGCGCTCGCCCTCGGCGCGTTCCTCCCGGCGCGCGAGCTCTCTCACTCTTCCATCTGCTGTCTTGTGTGAGAGAGACAGAAAGAGAGAGAGAGAGAGCGAAAGACTGTCCGTTTCTAACGATGATGATGGGTTTGTGCTAGCGCGTTACTACAGTGCCTAGAAATATACTGACTATAGCTCTAGCAACCGGCGAGGCATCGCTAGAGTCACGGACACCGGGCGCGTTCGGCGCGAGCGCGGGGAAACGCGGTCGGCGTCCGCAGCATATGATTGATTGATTTATTGTGGTTCGGTTAGGAAAGGACGCTAATTTCTGCAGCCCATGCACGGCTCAGCGTCCGTGGGGTAGGAGGAAAGGGAGTGAAAGAGATAGAGGGGCGAGAAAGGCCGTAGTGGAGGGCTCCGGAAATTTAGACCACCTGGGGTTCTTTAACGTGCACTGACAACGCACAGTACGCGGTCCTCTGCATTTTCGCCTCCATCGAAAATGCGACCGCCGCGGCCAGCTGTATACTACGCTCTAGAATCTGCCGTGCTTCTTTTCCTCCTCCTCAGCCTCACTTTCCTTTCCCACACAGGCGAGGGATGACGCAATACCTACTGTGCACATGCGCCGTGCTCCCTTCGCCGTGCGCCTCCTCTCCGCTCGACCTTGCCATGCTGGCTTGTCTCTGGAATGTGCCGCAATGGTGTAGTGGTTATGGTACTCGGCCGCCACCCAAAAAAGCGCGTTTTCGATCCCGGCCGGGGCGGTCGCATTTTCGATGGAGGCGAAAATGCCAGAGGCCCGTGTACTGTGTGTCGTCAGTGCACGTTAAAGAACCCCAGGTCGTCTAAATTTCCGTAGCCCTTCACAACGGCCTTTCTCTCCAATCTATCTCTTTCACTCCATTTCCCCCACCCCTATAGATGATGATGATTGTGGTTTGGTTAGGAAAGGACGCTAATTTCTGCAGCCCATGTACGGAGCACGACTAAGCGGCCGTGGAGTTGGGGGAAAGGAAGTGAAAGAGATAGAGGACGTTCAGCCGTGCTCACGGAGGAAGAAACATTTCTTCCTCCGTGGCCGTGCTCCCTACATGGGCTGCAGAAATTAGCGTCCTTTCATAACCGAGCCACAATCATCATCGTCATCATCAGGTGCGCGTGGCGGCGGCTCCGGCGCTACAGCCGGCGCGGCAGCTGTGCGCCGTGTGACGTCCCTGCTCCTCGCGCATGCGCAGCACGGCTCTCAAACAGCCATGCAAAACTTCTCAACCTCGGCCATTGTAGCTCACGCTACGAAACTGAGGATTCGAAAAATAGCAAAGGCACCGCGCACCCGCAGGAAGGGGAAAGGCGGAACTTGCGCCGCTCCGAGACATCATCGCCTGAACGAGTTTCTGCAAAGGTAACGTCTGCAAAGACGTCGCAACTAGCTTTGGTCAAGGCTCTGCCTGCACTAGAAACTGTCGTAAATAGGGCACCTACATCAGCCTCGGTGAACCAAGATGCGTTACTTATCAACCTACGTAAGATGCGTGTCACCGTTGTTAGATCTATCATTGTCGGTTGTCAGACACCAACAGCATATGGCACACGGCAACTTATGGAGGCGCTTGAACCGGTTCTCCACGGCTTTCGCTAGGAGCATCGTGAACGCTCTTGGAAAGTCTCGTCCATTTGTACCGAAATGGAATGTCAGGTCCTTACGACCGCGGTGGTCTGGTCTAGTCGTTCGGCTCTTTAAACGGACAATCCGATAGTTGTTACAGTGCTTCAAGATGCGAAAGTGTGAAAAGACGAACTCAAACTTTTAGGCTTCGTACTTATAAGTCGACGCACGGTGCCGACATTCGGGTCAGTCAGTGTACGGATGTCTCGCTTCCATGGAGTACACGACGTCGTTATGAAAGGCGTCGTTTACGTACGAGAACACCTAGACTTCATGTTTATTGATGCAGGTTATATTTGCAGTATCGACTTTGATTGCAGGTCTGTTGCTGTCGAGGATCCTTGTCAAGGATCCCTGCACAGCGAGGATCGACTGTCGAGTATCCCAATGCCGCGTTGCGGTGCCGCTGACGTTCGCATACAACGGCTGCCATGTACAGGGTACCCAAGCCGTCTCCTGCCCCTCGATGCGTTAGACTGCCACTTATGCACTGTACATGTTCGCGAAGAAAGGTTTCAGTTTGCTTCCGCCATGGTGGTCCGAGGGTCGCGGTATCAAATCCCGGCCAAGGCGGCTGCATTTCGATGGAGGCGAAGTGTTTAGGCCCTTCTATATACAGTGCGGTGTCAGTGCACATTAAGAACCCCAGGGGTTCAAAATTTCCAGAGCGCTCGACTACGGCGTCACTCATAATCATAATCACAGCTGCTACTGAGGCATAAAACCAGAGCAACCAACCACGTTTGACTTCGTGTTATACGGATTCGTATGAGGGAAGCATCCATCACAGTCTTTTTTCACTGTTTCTTGGTTAGACCCCCGCATTAAACAAGGCAAGCTATTCTTCCGTTCGCAAGGAAACGGCGCACTACGCAGCCACAACCTAACAGTTGCGGCCGTCCGTCTACCTCAGAATGGATATGAATTGCGTGCCTCGCAAAGAGGGCGGGGGGGGGGGGGGGGCAAACTTCTGGTCGCGAATAAGCGTGTCGCGAACTCCGTCTCGCAAGCATCCAGCTAGTCGTTCATCAGGTTTTTCTTTTTTTTTTGCGCATGACGCTCTTGCGAGTCTCCTGGTTTATTTATTTATTTACTGTTGTACCCAGAGCTCCATTTAGCCATTACAGCGGGGAAGGGGGGGTTACACCAAGCAGTTTGAACAACTTATGGAAAAACAACGTGCTACACAAACACGAATGAACAATGAACTATACATTATAACACCCATTAGTACACAATCACTGGTACTATAAGAAGCAAAAGTGCGGATGTGAGTGTCACTGTACATCATTAACATAAAAAAGAACTTTCTTAGGTACAATTATACAATGTACAATTATAAAACAAGGAACAACTAATAAAAAAACATTCTACAAAATAAAATTACAGCCCAAGACAGAAGTAGATTTCAAAGAGCGGCTGCAAATGCTTCTTCATCTAATATGCAAAATGTTGTAGCTGGCAGTCGGTTCCATTTTGGAACTCTTCTGGGGAAAAAGTGCGTTTAAAAATAATGGTTCTGCAACTATATTTTCTAACCCTGAGTTCATGGTCTGTTCGTCTGGATGTATAATGCGGCTGAAAAATATGTTGATCTCAGTTTATTCCAATGCGGTCATAAAATATATATTGAAAAAGCTTCAAGCGTAGAGCTTGCTTTCATTTTTTCTAAAGGCTCCCATTTTAATATTTCTTTAATAGCAGACATGCTAAGCTTTCTTTCATATTCACCGATAACGTACCTCGCTGCTATGTTCCGAAGTTTCTCAAGCTTGTCACGGTAGGTATTTGTGCGAGGGTCCCATACAATGCGTCCATACTCTAAAATTGGTCTCACGTAGCTCTTGTAGAGAAGATTGCGGGCCTACTGTGGAAGCAACTTCGTGTTAAGCCGTTAGAATCCCAAGACCTTGCGTGCCTTTGCTGCAATAAAACCGATACGCCTGTGCCAACACATGGATGATGTGAGGAATATTCGCAAGTACTTATATTCTGAAACAGTCTGCAACGGAGAGCCATATAGAGTATAAGCTGCCGGTGGCATACTTTTTTTTATGTGAAACGGATGTGGACAGTTTTTGATGCTTTTATTTGCCCTTGTAATTTACCGCGCCGACTTTCTATCTTAGCTAAATCGTTCTGTAAGATAACGGCGTCATCATCACCTGAAATTTCCCTACATATATTATTAGATGATCAGAAAACAATCTGACGGGAGAAGCGATGGTGTCGGGAAGGTCGTCTGTGAATAATAAAAGAGCAATTGGCCCAACACTCAGCTCTGAGGAACACCATACCTTGCGCGAGCCATACCAGATTCTGCACCATTTACCGCCACATACTGAGAACGCAAGACAAGTATTCCTGAATAGAAGAATACTTGTCTTTGCGGAATACAGGGATACCTATTCATTGGTATTAAACCAGCATAACTTACATACAAGCAATTTTTCTGTACAGTGTCAGAACTATATGTATTTGGTGTGAGTACTGAGGTGCTCAATTAAGTTCTTGCATCAAAATAAGGGTTGAGCCCTTTTCTAAATTTTCGTTTCAACTTTGCAATAATTCAACGCTGTAAATTTTGCATTAATTCTACCCTGTAAAATAAAGACAAATTCTCTCCACATTTCATTCAGCAAAGCACAGTCATCAAAACCAAGGAATACAGCGTCCAACTTTTGCTGCGAGCTCTCCCTTAGTATGACACCACCGATTTAAAAAATCTAAAATCATATGCGAAAGCGTTGAATGACAGCATCAATTAATATGCAAAAGCCTTCCATTTAGAACTTCTCGGTTACGAACAGCGCTGAATATTAGACCAAAAATACGACACGCCTTCGGCGTGCGTGTCTCTTCATACCATGCAGGACCCTTCTGGCAATTACTTTAGGCAAATGGAAGTCAATATCCCCGGTTAATTTGCCGCTCCATAGGTATACGAAGCATAAGAGGAGTTTGTTAAAATATATGCATGCGTTATTGGCCTCAAACTTGTTTTTCCTTTCTTGTGGATCTAGAGAGCAAACCAATAAATTCATCTTTCCCCTTCTCAATAGGTACGTTAAAACAGAAATCCATTAACTGTATTAAGGCTAGGAAATTAGAGAAATTTTGCATAACTGGCAGAAAAATAAAGCAAGTTCCATTAAAGTTCCCTAAGTTCCATTAAATATCTCGGTGTTAACATCTCACAGAATCTAAACTGGTCTTCTCACGTAAGTAAAATAGTTAACAATGCTAACAGATCTCTCGGTTATTTGCGTCGTAACTTACATCTTGCCCCTCCATCAGTCAAATTACTAGCCTACAAAGCACTAATTCACCCAAAACTAGAGTACGCATCCGCCATTTGGGACCCACCCCAAATTAACCTAAGTAAATCCATCGAACTAATTCAAAACCGAGCAGTTAGATTCATGTACTCAGATTATTCATATCATACTAGTGTTACTACCCTTAAAAGAATAGCAGATCTACCTAACCTCGACCTACGCCGTAAGATTTCCAGACTATCATTGTATCACAAAATGCATCATACGTTTCATTATAACTCTCCTATTCAACCAGCCCATCGTACTTCAGCCCGCACAAGTCACCACAAGGCCGTATATCCACCTCCTGCTTGCACCTCAGCCCACCATCACTCCTTTTTCGCTCAAGCAGCCAGGGACTGGAACGATCTTCCCCCAAATGTCATCCATCACTGCGACACGCACAAATTTAGAAGTGCCACAGAATCATTGTTTTATTAACCTTGTATTGTTCGCCCACACCCTCATGTAAAGCCCTCTGTCCGGGGGCCTTTTAGGTATGTTCAATAAATAAATAAATAAATAAACTATGGAATGTTGCTTATGCACCGCCATGGCGCTCTTTTGTTTATGGCACTCGGCTGTAGACCGGAAGGTAGCGGGATCGAATCCCGCCGCGGCCGGCGCATTTCGTTGGAGGCGAAATGTTGAGGCCCGTGTGCTGTGCGATGTCAGTGCACGTTAAAGAGCCCCAGGTGGTCGAAATTTCAAGACTCCTCCCGCACAGCGTCTCTCGGAGTCATGGTGTGATTTCACGACGCAAAACCCCTCAACATCAACCGTCGATGTTGTTTTTGTTTGTTCCGCAGAGTGCGCCTGAAAAGTACAACATCGACGTCGATGCAGTTGCAGAGGTGTACAGAGTAAGTGGAGCGCTTCTTATTCCAATTATCCTGCGTTATCCTTGTTTTTTGTGCATATGGTAGTTGACAATGAGATACACTAAAGAAACCCCAAGTAAAGCTTCGATGACATGTATCACGCATTCACATAAGCGAGCGTACGCATCAGATCGGTTTAGAAATTCAACGTTTGAAACAACACTAAAATGTCACAAACCAGAGGTATCCAATACGGATACGTTCGTGTTCTCTTAATAGTTGGTATGTGCAATTTAGGCGTCCTTCATTAGCGGTCGCTCATCGGCCTAAGGCACGGTAGCTTAAGTGTGTGGCGAGTAACAAACTGGCCAAATAAAGAAATACTCGCGGAAGTCTCGTTAAGCCGGTACGGCACTACAACGCGCGAGATGAGAGTCCACTAAGGTTTCTCCTTAGTCTGCGTTGCAGTCAGTGATGCTAAATAAGCTAAAAAGTTCGGTACGCTAGTTTGTTGCTACGACGCGATCGGGACAGTTCGACCACCGGTGTTTCTCTTTAGAAAGAACACCGCTTCTCCACACACAGTGTCTCACTGGCGACGGTGGTATATAACTTTTGCTTTTCCATATCTCTCTTCGCTACCGGGATATTGTTTTGTATGCTGACGTCACGACTTCCTTAAGGATATACGCTTGCCTCTTCGACAGGCCATATTAAGTAAGGGCTGCACTAATCCTAGCCTTTGATTGATTACTGGGGTTTAACGTCCCAAGACCACGATCTGATCATGAGAGACTCCGTAGTGGAGGGCTTCGGAAATTTCGACCACCTGGGGTTCTTTAACGTGCACTGACATCGCGCAGTACAAAAGCCTCAACATTTCGCCTCCATCGAAATGGACCCGCCGCGGCCGGGATTCGATCCCGCAACCTTCGGATCCGCGGCCAAGTACCATAGCCACTAGACCACCGTGGCGGGGCAATCCTATCCTTTTACCACCATGATTTGCGCACCTTACTTAAAACCCCTTTTAGAAAGCGTGATCACTGTACGGCGGATATTTATTCAATAGCCAGCTTCTCTGGAGTTTGTAACGATCATAGTTTATCTTGTGTTCGAGGCGAACGTGTGCGAACATTGCTCGGTCTAGGCGAGATAAGCGGAACAGTAACGGTGATTTCGCCAGTTAGTGCGCCTGCAATACCTAGACACGTGACCGTTTAATACGCCAGAACTACAGTGATTTTTGCTTCGCGTTTGTACGCGAAATGTTAACGCAATTCCAGACTGTGCTTTTTTGGAATGGCGCGCATTTTTTTCAACCGTTCATTAAACATACCTTGCACACCGTTCACATATAGACAACTGGCTTTTCACTGGTGAGTGACAGATATCAATGTCACGCCACTGCGCACCTACGTCAATGAGAATACGTGAGTCTTTGTTACAGGAGTTAGTACGGCAATGTAGTGGATGAAGGCAGTTTATAGATTTTCCAGTATCGTTCCCTTGGTAATGCTTCCTGTCCTGCCACTGTCGTCTATTGCCTATGGCACTTGGCTGCAGATCTGAGGGTCACAGGATCGAATTCCGGCCGCGGCGGCCTTATTACTATGGACGCAAAATGTTGAGGTATATTGTGCGATGTCAGTGCGCGTTAAAGAACCCCAGTTAGTCATAACTTTCAGAACCCTCTACTACGCCATCTCTCATAATCATATTATGATTTTGGGACGCTAAATCGCAGAAATCAATGGATCAATTGGTAAGGTTTCCATCTCTCCTCTGGACGAACTTCTGCCTGCTTAGATATACTTGCGTTAGTAACGTGGCCTGAAAGGTTATCTCAAGGTTGTGCACGAGCTGCTCGAATGTGTAAAAGAGCGCGTTTCTTGGTCAGATAAGAAAACGGCAGTTTAGGCCCCCAAAAGAATAATCATCCGAACAGTACGAAAGGCTGCATGGCATTAGCATACACCCCCAAATTACAATCGGCAGCCTGCCCTTCTACTTAACTTAGAGTAGCATGGAATTCAATATGACGATGTCGCCGTTCAGTAATGTACCGAACGAAGTGTCATTTGGCCGAGAATAAAAGAAATTATAGCCTAAACTTGACCACATACAGGGAGAATGCTGGCCTCAATACATTCGACATTGAGACCGTAAGGAAAGATTGTTTTTTTTTTTTCTTATGTTGCTGGATACGGCCTACTTGAGAAATTCCTATTTTAATCTGTTTCAATTTCGTTTTCAGCGGTGTGCCGGGCGCTTCATTCCTAAGGACGTAAGGCTCGTTTTGGAAACGGTAAAGTGGACGAAAGACTTCATTTCCGGCTGATCCACAATCAGTGTGTTGGCCTCATCCCACTTGCAAAATAAGATAGCGTAATGCTTCCGGCTTACTCCCTCACCTTGAGGGCGATGAAATATAACATTGTGCAAAGACACAGCTGCTGCTACCTAGCATGGCTTCTCGGGGTTTCTACCTGGTTATCACCTTTACAAACTGGTTATGGTGAATACTATTATTTATTTATCCATCGATGGTTACGTTAAATAACACGTCGCGACGTAGAGAGCCTGAGAGGAGAGTAGACAATGGACAAAGTTGTGACTTTACGTTGAGCGCCACCTTAAAACTTTCTGCCCAAAGAATTAACTACGCTGTAATTTGTAGACATTCATCGTGCATGTATATCCGAAGAACCGACAACGAATTATCCATACTACAGTGGCTTTGAAAGATAGGTCATTTGTACAGTAATTATTAACAAATATGCGTATTGAAAAATAATACGAAGCTCGTTTCATTGTTAAGAATGATGGTTCCTTTGGTAAAAGTTTAACTGCGAAGTGCGTTAGCGCCCCAGGCTGCGTGGGTGCATTTCTGTCGTCGTAGTCACTCTCGCAAACAAATTGGCAAAGCATGGTCAGAACGAGCGGGAAATTGCTGATAAATGGTTCAAAGTAAACTAACGTGATTCTGAATAATATAAAACACAGCAGTCATGATGACTTAATCGAATTAATAACAGAAATGCATTAAGAAGGCTTCTGACACATGCGACAACCATACACATGAAGTTCCTTACTGCACTGCCTCTGAGATCGGCCCGAATTAATGTCTACACCGCAAAACAAGTACAGAATTGGCGAATACTGGTTTATCGCAGCGAATGATGTGTTCGTGCGGAGAACAGCGGCGAATCAACGCAGCGTACTTTCACAGGTTTCACGCTTGTGAATCGGCATGAGCGCTGCATTTATACTACATAGCAGTTGGACTGTTTTGGCCTCGCCAAAAAATATTTTCAGTGTTCTTTAGCGGTCAACTGGACTGCATACTGAGCAGTCTTCTTAACGCCTCGCTATCATCGCAACTTGCCCGCGTAAAAATTTATACGCCACTCATTTGAAGTACATGAACACGAAGGCTTTGTTTTTTTTTTTATTTATAGTTTCAGGAAACAGGAGTGGCGCCACTGTACGGACTGTCTGACGTTCTGCTAGTTGCGATATATATAGAGTCATACCTCTCGACAAAGAAGGCCGCTACAACTAAGCATACTATGTGACCTGGCCAGATTCCTTCATTTCCTGTGCTCTGAACGCCACTACACCGAAAGCTTGCACAATAAATTTGCGTGTTTCACGAACGAATTCTTCTGTTCCCGTTCGCCAGATTGTTTCTGCATAATGAACACGTTTATCCGGACCAAGTAACGAGCAGCGGCCAAAGGAAACCGAACGATAGGGCTCGTCATCCGGCGGACAATGCCACGTTGTGCTAATAAGTAATCATATAAAGTGCGCATTGAAATGCAGCATCGGTTGTGAAGGGAGACAATTACGCCGCGGTGGACAACGACGTGCTGCTTTGCCTCCGTCCAGGCAACTGACGACACTGTGGAAATAATGAAGATAAAAGGGACGCCGCAAATGATAAGGCGATCACTGAGGACGAGTTGGCAGGGGAACAAAGAGACATGAACATCCGCGAAGCTGTTTCGGTGCTTGGATCACTGCAGATACTTTGCTGTCCTCACTCTTACTTGACGCTTCAGTTGCACGTAAACCACTACTTCATTAGGTCAGCGGTGGTTGCAAAAAACATGTGGAGAAGTAATTTGCCTATTTTTGTCCTACGTGCGTAGCACTTTAGGAGCCCGCTTTGTCGATGACCGTGTCCTCACACGTGATCAGGCTTCATAGGAGTTGCAAAACAGTCTCAAGACAAAGAGAAACCAGCTCAAAACGATTTCAAAATAACCCAACAAGATCTAAGATAATTTAATTCACAGCGATAGTCCAAAATTAACCCAATTATATGACTAAACTTTGCGACATAGGCTTCTGCAATGTCCCGCCAAAAACCACGACGCTTAAAGGGCAACACCGGCTAATTTTCTGTGTGCATAGATCCCAATCAAATTTTCATTATATCGGCGCTGGGTACTGTAATAATGCATGCTAAGCCAAGTGGTTGCAATTTATTTTAAAATATTGGAAACTGAGTTTAAAAATCTTTAGCGGACTCCCCCGTAGGCCACCCTGTGTTTTTTACGTCATCACCTTCAACGCTGCCTACCCGAGCCAGGGAGCAGTCGAAAGCAAAACGCCTCACTACAGCGTTCAAATAACCGCTCTCAAGTTCAGAAAAGCTGGCATACCTCAATATATCGTCGGATAATCTCGCCACTATCATTTTTCTGGCATCAGCTCCGTATTTGTGATGGCGGGAAGGCTGTGACATCATCGCATACGCTGCGCGAAGCGTCTACCCATTTCGGTTTCGGTTTGAACACGCATTTCAGTCGGTTATTTGAAATGATTGTGTGTTTCTGAGCAGACTGAACATTTAAGAAGGTCATTTAAAATTATTGGTGCATTTCAGAGCAGACTGAACCATCCTGGCTGCTACTGGACTATCAGTACCATCGGAAAAAATCGATATCAGAAGATGGTGAAAAAACCATTACCCTTTAGGGGAGTGTGCCACCACCTGACCGAGCGCATGATTTTTCTTTCAAAGCCGCTGTTCCAGCGTACAATCGTAATACGGGAATCGCTGCGTTACTCGAACCACGCATTTCTCAACTTTCATTGTAGTGTAGCTGTTTCTTCCAAGCAGGTCCAAGCCGTTAGGTGTGGTGCTAAAACATCGCCCAGAAGTTGACGGCGTTCAGCTAGCGCCGTCAAGACGCCGTCGCTTGTGTGAATTTTTTTTTTGTCTAGGAGCATTTGCACATACTACAATTAAAACTATTCTGCTTGCTTCAACTTTGCTAATCTCCTTCATTGGGAATTTAACGAAGTGACCATTGCATAACTGATGTGGCCATTATATATATATAGCAGTCATAATGTTGAATAGGCCGAAGGCGCGAAGACAGAGATGAGTAGTAGACCCTCGGAATTGGCAACAAGAATGGGGAAAGCGTTTATTCAACGTTTCAGCCGGAGACCGGCCTTCATCAGGAATGCCTGTTGTTGTATTCCCGCTTCTATTTATACCTGTCTGAGAGAGCTTTAAAAAACACGATGAAAGAAAGAAATGTAGAGGGAATAAGAAAAGAAGGGAAAAAGAACACACACACAGAAAGGATAGAGGACCTGAAATAAACGGACTGAAGAGTGGAAGAAACGCAGACGACGTGCGTCATATGCGAGCACCATCTGCTCCACCCCTCTTCTCTCTACGAAGTGGTTTTCGTGGCCGGACCAAACAGTGTTGTGTATAGTTCAGGCCCCCTTCAGGTGTGTCGATGTCAAAAAAGAAAGAAAAGAAAGAAAATGACAGAAAAAGGAAGGAAGAAAGAAAACGGGTGGGCGTGGGTGAGTACAATTGCCATGACGTCAGTGGCGATGGCGTCTAGAAGTCTGCGTCCGGAAGGGCAAATACGTGCCCTGACATGCCTGCATGTGTGGCGACATCCAGGAGGAAAGAAAAGAAGAAAAGGAAAAAAACTTTTAGAGAAATAATTAGAATAAGACAGGTGAAAGATGAATGGTAACAAAGTGGTAAGAATTTCCGGCGATCGCGTCCCGTACCTCAGAGCACGGGTTTGATGACAATATTTCTGGCGTCCGCGACAGGACTTCTTTGGCGCTTAAGTGTGTTCAAAGTGCGGAGGACGAGCCTTGGGTTGTGTACGTGTTGGCGTGTACGATATTGTGTGTTGCATCACGTTCTCGCTAACCTGTGTGCAGAGAATATTTTGAGAGTTGAAGTATAGGCAGATATTTGTTTGTGCACGCGGCTAGATTTTGTGAAAGGGCACCATGGATCTTGAGAAATTGATTGCCCTTGGGGAAAAGATGGGTCTAACCAGAGCTGAGTTACTGAAGTGGGTTACCCAGAAAGAAAAAGAAGCGAGAGAAGTCAAAGAACCAGAAAGACAAGAGAAGGAACGAGAAAGAGAAATGAAGGAGCGAGAAATGCAAGCAGAGATCGAGAAGGAGCGGCTAGCAGCTGAAAGAGCGAAAGAAGAAAGAGAGGCGAAGGAACGTCAGATCGCAGCGGAGATGGCTGAGAGAGAAAGGCAAAGGCAGCATGAGTTGGAGCTGGAACATCTTCGATTGAAACAGCGCGTTGACACGCCCGTTCGAGTCGACAGCACGGAAAGAGAAGAGTGCTCGTTCCGACTGAATCCAAGCAAGCTGCTTGTGGCTTTCGATGAGAGAAAGGATGATTTAGACTCCTACTTGCAGAGATTTGAAACCGTTGCTAGAAGTCAGTATTGGCCGGAGGAGCAATGGGCAACGGCGTTGAGTACTTGTTTGAGCGGCGAAGCGCTCAGTGTGTATGGCAGGTTGACGCCTGCGGATGCCTCCAATTATCCAAGGGTTAAAGCCACTTTGCTGAAACGATTCAGATTTACTGTAGAAGGCTTCCGAAACAAGTTCAGGACGGGAAAGCCCGCCGATGGAGAGACTGCTACGCAGTATGCTGCGCGACTCAGCCACTATTTTGATCGGTGGACTGAACTTTCAGGCATTGAACAGGAGTACGGTGTGCTTAGAGAGCTTATCATTAAGGAGCAATTTCTCGTCAGTTGCCACCCGAGCCTGTCTCTTTATCTGAAAGAGCGAAAAGCCGAGTCTCTCAGTAACATGTTGGAATTAGCAGACCAATTCTTGAAAGCGCAAGGAGGCACCAATCTTGGCAAGATCAGAAGAGAGGGACTGGAAGATGTGAAACAATCAACACCTGATGAAAGAAGAAGCCCTCCGAAACCTGTTACGAGGTGTTTCCTGTGTAATCGGCTGGGTCATCGTGCTAGTGATTGCCGAACTAATTTTTCTCGCCCGAGTGTGAAGTGCTTTAAATGCGGGCAGACCGGTCACAAAGCTGACACGTGTCGGAATGAAGTGAAAGAGGTTCAGCAGGTGTCGTGTGTATATGCCCCGCCGAAAGAGGAAGATGATGAAAAAGTTCAGGGCTTCTTGGAACTTAAAGATGGAAAGAAAGTTCCAATCGTTGGTGCCATAACGACTGCACGCCTCGGAACACTGGATGAGAATATGCCAGTACTTTTTGGAAAAGTAGCAGGAAAGCGTGTAAGCGTGTTACGGGATACTGGTAGCAGCACAGTAATTGTGCGAAGGAATTTGGTCCGGAACCACGAGCTCACAGGCGCGAAAGGTATCGTTTGCCTAATTGATGGTACAGCGAGGAGGCTCCCTGAAGCGAGGATCAAAGTGGAAACCCCCTACTACAGTGGGATGGTTACGGCACTGTGTATGGAGCACCCACTTTTTGATCTGATCGTGGGAAATATCAAAGGTGCACGAGGCCCTAACGATCCAAAGCCTCGATATGAAGAGCCGAGGGATGAACCTCATCAGGTACCACCAGCAGCTGCAGCTCGAGCTCAATTCCAAGGGAAGCCTGTTGAGCGTTCTGTAATGCCGGACTCCGAAAAGAATTCGACACGAGCTTCATTCGAAGCAAAGCAGCCTCGCGAACGGCGAGAGGCTGCCGTACCAGTGACACCGTGTATTGAAACACATTCAGCTGGGGTGCGCACTAACAGCGCAACTTTTGATGCAACTTCGGAGAATGCGAATGGGGCACTGTGCAAGGAGACTCAGAAGATCGACAGAGATGAGGAAGGACTGCAAAACGAATCGGAACCAGCACAGCGTATCGAGGAAGTGGATAAGGTGCGTTCACCACAGCAGCTAACGCCAAGGTTCACGAGGAAGAAAAAGAAAAAGAACAAACAGCGACATAAGAGAAAGGCAGTCTCGAGATCCTGAATTTAACTGTCCTTTCGCAGGGTGAAACTGCATGTGTTGTGATTGTTCATGTTGAGTGAAACAAAATTCTCATGTATCGATGTGTGTGTGTTGCATTTGGATATTTTGTAAACTTGGAGAAAATGCATGCATTCAGTGTTATTGTATTACGCATGTGTACGCGCTGAGTTGTGAAGCTTTCAAGTAATGCATTTCTATGTGACGTGTGTGCGCGATTCTTTGTGAAAGTGTCGCGACGTTCCGAGTGTGGACTTATGTGTTTGAACTCTCATGTGGACTTATGTACTATGGACTGTCAGAGAGACTCGTGGAACTTTGTGTGGCTAATTTTGTGTGTGCACTATGTTGTGTATTTTTGAATATTATTTCATAATATTCTTAAAGTGGGGGGCAGTGTCACAAAATAGTGCCCATTTCGAAGTAAAACCCGGCGTCGAAAGGCCAAAACAACAACAAGAAAAGCGGCGCCCGGAGGAGGTACTCAGCGTCGCGCAGCGCCTACAAAAGGCCAGAATATTGTGGAAGCTTTCTTATCGCGGCAGGCGCGCGCGCGGCGCAGACGTAAGGAGAGAGAGAAGGCGGAGAGTAAACACCGACGCTCCCCGCGCAGTGAGAGAGAGAGAAAGAGGCGCCGCCCCAACGAAGAAGGTTCGAGAGTGGGCGAGAAAGTTCCCAACTGTGTGTGTGCTTTGGGTCACGTGGCCCTACGGAACATTCTAGTGCCCTTTCCCAAGGCTATATAAGCGGTCGGACACGGGCCGCGCAGGGGAAGAAGAAGAGGGGAGAGTTGCAAGTAAAAAGAAGAAGCAAGAAGCCGTCCGATCCACGAGCCAGCTGACAGCCGCCTGCAAGCTTTGGACTGAGAAGACGCCGAGTGCCTTGGTGAATAGGACTCTTTTGTGTTTTGTTCTTTGTTGCAGTGCATGAACTTGTTCGTGTTGGTTGGCCTTGTGTAACTTTGCAACCCACCTGTGTATGAGTTTGTAAAAGCCGTGTGTGTGTGTGTACGATTTGTGTAACTGCCTATTTGATGAGAATATATTTGTTTTGTTTGATCATCCTTGGCTCTGACTCGGTCTTTGAACCACTGCTGGCGTTTTGCTAGTGTGCTATAGGGGACCAAAAATCTTATTGTCCGAGCTTTCGTGGGATCTTTTTCAGGGAACCAAGGCGTTGGTTCTTGGAATTATTGCCGGCGATCGCGTCCTGGACCTCAGAGCACGGGTTTGGTGACACTTGCCTCGTGCAATTATTGACTGGAACAAGCTTCATTCCAGTGTATTTGTTGATTGCGAGTCAGCTGCAATTTTTCAGCATCGTTTGGAATTGGCTTTAACAATATTGTATTAATATGGTATATTGTGTTTTCCCACCCCTGTAACAGCCCACTAGGGCTTACAGTATTGAAAATAAATGAATAAATAAAAATAGGTAAATACTGTTTGACTTCGCTCTCTATATTTTCTTGGTTTCTTTAGTACATTGTTAGAACGGCTTCTGCTTTTTTCGGCGATTGCTCGTACCGAGTTCTTGGTTTTAATGATGCCCAGCAGTTTCTTATATTGCAGGCACATGGGTAAGTGACACTGTGACCATGTGCTCAGGTTCCTGTTTGAAATATGTGTTGCTTGCTTTCAGGAAATAAACAGTTGTCAGCCTTCGCTCATTGTGTCTTGTGTGTTTCTTTCCATTGTCCCTGTCTTCTCGCGCAGTCTTAAAAATCTTCTAAAAAGCTCTGAAACAACTAGCCCACCAGAACGTTCTACTGAAGGACCCTTACTGAGCCGGTAGATAGAGGGAAAGGGCGGCTGCTGTTGTGGTATGCGTCGTGGAAGCCGCGTTCAATTAACCGGCCACTGCGGGTGTGACTCGCGTCAGGCGTGGCCATAAAATTTTGTATCGGCATTAACGGCGTGCTCAGAGGATTTTTTTTTTCATTTACCACGCGCGTATGGAGTGTAGCGAGAGCGTGACCATCAATCAATCAATTTTATTTCAACATTCATACACTGTTGAGGACCATGAACAAAAAGCCAGCAAGGCTTGACGTGGTCCATGGCCCCAAATTTTTCGAGGCAGAGACAAAACAACAAATGGAAAAAGGAGTTTAACACACAAATATAGAAATAATAGAATGGACAAAACGCATAACTCTAAAAATACATAACTGTGAAAAAAAACAGAAAGAAGAAAAACAGAAGATGAACAGAAACATGGAAAATGTTATACTACATACACAATTTTTGGGGGATACAAGATATTTGATTCGAGTGCTTATACAAAACTTATTTATAAGCATAGTACAAAGAGGAAACCGAATTTTTATGGAAGAAAATACAGAGCATTATGAGCACTACCACATAGGTGTTTGCAGTGACAGACATGTTCATTCTATCATACAATATGAAGTCTTATATTATGTTTTCCTTGTTTAAGCGATATGGTTTAAGTGAAATGCTCCTACAGAGGGAAACACAGATTGCACGCAGTTTTGCAACCCCAGCCCCAGAATATCGTATTGTGGGCAAGCAATTTTTCTTGAGCCATTTAGCCGTGTTTTTAGGCAACTTGGGCACGTCTTGGCCGTTTCAGCGGCTGCTAATTAGATGCTTCGCTGACATGACGGATGACGTTGTGAACATTATTACACGCATGATGCCCATAGCCAGGCAGGCTGTATTTATCAAAGTGTGACAAGCCTCCACTTGCTATAAAGGCTCAACTCGCGCTGCCTTTGTAGTCGAGCTTGCGAAGAGAGACATCGTGAGCTGCAGTTCTTTCAAATAGATAATTTTTCTTGGGCATCGTGTATAGTTTCGAAAGTTGTCGCGAGGAATCGTAGCTTCGCGCTACTTTGACAACAATATCTCGAGCACAAGTCCGCACGAATACGATATATTGGTCGTCGTTGCGATGATGGCCCCGCAAATTCTTTCCGAGAGCGGATCAAACACGCCTTATGCTCGGTTCCAGTAAAATGTGTTTAGCTATGAGTCACAATTCGTAGACATGCAGTACGTGAATTTTTGTTACTGGGAGGCCTCCACCGGGAGCAGGCATTAGTTAGATTGCGAGACGATGTCAGTCTTTTCATTCAGAATGAATGTGGAAGAATGGATATTCCTGGAAGTTATTTCTGTGCCTTAGTGACTAAGGGTGAATGGGGAGAAAAGGGGCGGTTTTCATGGAGAAAGCGTGGAACTGGACTTCAAATAAGAAATAATATCAAATATGTTTATTATAACTAACAAGACATGCACTTTCATTTGTCACACGGAGCACATTAAAGTGGCGCTCTGTCACATTTTGATGTCACTATTTTCACATCACATAGTAGCCTCACTACAGCATTACTGCCTTAGGTGGCCGCATATATATATATTGAAGTGATCCGTGTCGCTTAACATTCGTTAGCACGTGAGAATAGAGTAAAGCTTTCGTTGGCACTGTAATTAAGCGTAATCAAGCTTAATATTGCATGGTTATTTATATCTGTTTACTCACATTTGCATGGACCTGGAGAAATAGGTGCATGTGTAGGGCTGCTTCATTCACCCGAACAAAGCATCATCCGGTATCTGTTTTCTTTGGGTGCTTAGAACTCATTGCGGGGGATATGGTAGAGGGATTCGTTTTTAGCGGTGTTCCGGGCATTTAATGTCAAGTACAGTCCAAATGCTAAGCGACCGTGTCGGCTGTTTGAAATACTGATGGCGCTTCACCGCAGTGAGAACCTTCCGAGTGTGTCTCAGGCAGCCATGGGAACCTTTCGAGCAAAATGAAAAGGAAAATTTGATGCGTGTACATTTCTGACTCTTTATTTAAGCATTTTGGCAACCATTTGCGAAAAATGAAGAATAAAATTTTGATGCGTGTACCTTTATGAAGCATTTTACGGCCCAACACATGCTGATCCTCACGCTAATGTACACGCTTTGCTGTGATGACAAATAATGTAAAAATTTGTTGGCGTCGAAGATCACTAACTATATTGTTCTGTAAAACAAAATTTGTTGTACGCGGTGTAATCACACTGCGCCATTTCCTCGTATACTTTCAACTAATGAGGGTTAAGGCGCTGTTTCCTTGTGGCAGTTTTACTCCCCCGGAGGAGTGCGTTCACTCTTCAGCAGGAGGAGTACTGTACTCCATGAGGGGGCATTCGATTACTCAGTGTCTAGAAGAGAGTTCGTTCACTCTGTAAAAAGGAGTACTAAAGGGGACAAGCGAATACTCTCTCAAAGTGTGTTCTGGACCCTCTTTGAGTTTTAAGACTGTAGATTTTAGGAGGAATTCCATTTTCCACCTAATATACACAACCAGCAAGTGTCTCCTACTTCTGCGAGTGATGACATGCACGGAAAATACGGCGTGAAGAAAGAAAAAGTGCGCACATGCCGTACGGTGCCACACGCATACGGAAAAAGGGGAAACTTGGCGTGAAGGGTAATGTTGTTGTTGTTTTGTTGGGTTTAATGTCCCAAAACCAGTTCTGATTATGAGAGACGCCGTAGTGGAGGCCTCCGGAAATTTCGACCACCTGGGGTTCTTTAACGCGCACTGACATTGAAGAGCCCACGAGCCTCAACATTTCGTTTCCATCGAAATGCAGCCGCCGCAGCCGGGATATCGATCCCGCGACTCTCGGATCAGGCGTGAAGGGTAAATTGCAAAAATTATTATTACTTTTTAGAACGAAAACTAATCAGAAAACTTGCCTGGCTAAAAGAACATCTCGTTTGCTTTTCGTGGAAGTATAAGTACTATTTAAAAGAAGCCCTCATGACGTATATTGCATCTCATTGTGCACAGAAATGTATGTTTTCATTAAACTGTCTTTTTTTTTGTTGCTGAACTTTCGGCAACTGAAACGTTCGCAGAATGTTTTATCACGAAATGTGCCTTTCATGAAGCACACACCAATTTTCAATACAGGACGCTATCTCTCAGGGAAAATATTCTAACACAGCGCAGTTGGGTAAACATTCTGGAGCCGTATGCGGCAATAATATTGTTACAAGATGTAATGCAGGAGCAAGTCTTGAGAGCGATAACGTTAAGATTATAACATAAAAAGAGCAATAATGCTACTGAGCTGAAAACAAGACGAACTCCTTAACATGTGAACCAAATTTGGTAGTTATAGATTGGGTTGTTCCGCCAAAATAAATTGTCTTTTATTGACCACTCAGACAGCTTTCTCCAAAACTCGAAACGCTCCTATGCGGCCAAAACGTTTTTGCACTGTTCCAGCAGTCAACTGCTTCCAATGTAGACAGCAGGCTAGATTCTTTCCGATACATGCCAGGTGATGGTCGCAATAGCAGGCTTATTTCGCGTGGAATAGTCCATTTAAGAGTTGCTGCGCAGTTAAGACTTGCTTGTGTTATCGTAGTGCACCAACGCAAACATTGTCTGGCTTTGTTGCTTTGTGCACATTGTCACCCAAGGTGTGTCTTGCGTGCAAAATGTAAAGGTCACTGTAGAATTCTTGGCGTTGCAGGAGTCCTACGCGAGCCGTATATTTGCGTAGTTCAGTATTGAGTACAACGTTGACAACATATAGAAGAGCACCGTTCACCAGTTAGTTGTCAAGGGCGTTACGAAAGAGTACGTCGAAAAACGGCGCCCCTCTAAAATAACCTGCATATACAGAGTGGTACAAAATACGAAGTGACGACACGCATACGAGGCAACGATTCACAAATGAACATGCGTTCTTGCGAATGAAGCTCGTATGGTATTTCACAACCTGGCATCACAGCTCCACATACAAAAGAAAACAACCTCAAGGGCAGGAACTGAAGAATATGTCCTTCCTCGGATGGCAGCTCTGCGAGCTCAAGGGATGATAAAAAAACGTCATAACAACATATGCCCAGGCTGTCATCTGTGCGGGCAGATTTCATTCGGAGAAACAAAATACTTGTTCTCATTTGCCGTCAACAAAATTGTGCACGCGGAGGCCACTTCGAGGTTCATCTGGTGATGCTCCTTTTGCTGTGACATCTGTGCGGCGTTTGCGCATGTGTCTATGAGGGTCCCTTGTCCACAGCTGAAGCACACTCGTCCCGGCTTAATCACCACTCATACGCATTTAATCAACAGACACGTGTGCTCTACCCAGACACTCGCATCTTTCCGTGTTTTCATTCATTTTTTTCGGAATCTTTTCGTTTTTTTTTTTCGGCGCGCATGGTTAACGCTCTAAAACACGCCAGGGCCAGGAAACACGTATAAATTATTTAATTTAAATTTAAAGTTTCTGACGCCCTGCACCTGCAAGCCAGTCCCATCGCAATGGCCGATACGATGACGTCTAAAAGCAGTCGCCAAAATATCGATGAAACCGCTGCCACAGTCTCTACGTGACAACAAAGTAATCGTTGTTTTTGTGCACCGCGTACAACCTACAGTAGCCAACAAAGTTGGTGCGGCACCGTCGCGAGTTACTTTCCCCACTTAGACCTACGGCTGACTGTGTTGACAAGTCACTATGAAAGCACACCCTCGAAACCGAAACGGACAGTATGCTTTTACGGCAGCCGTATGGAATATATATTTGATTGCGTTTCGGAGCACCACGACAGTCTATTTCGGGTTCTCGATATCAAGGTTTTTTTATTTAGAGAAATAATACGAAAACGTTTAAAATTCGTGTCAGTACTCCTTTAAATGCGATCGTCACCCATGTGTAAGTGTGCGTTTTATATGTGTCTCATTTGTATGCAGGCCCTTTATTTTTATGGTGGACGAATAACCACTCAACGAGTATATCGCTGTTTTCCTCTGATCTTCTCCGGTGTCGCGAACAGAATTAAGTGCGGAACAGATGGTGCGAATTTGGACGAGAATCGCAGCACCGCGCGCCGCAGTCCGACGCGCCGCATGCGATGGTTTGGGACACACGGCGCGAATAGGTGCACCGTGCGTGGCATACCGAAGCTCCGCCCAGATTAGTACTGCTCCACTGTTGCTTGGCCACGTTTGACGTTCGCCGTGTTAGAGTAGAATTCTTGTTACTAAAGCGGCTGTTTTTTTTTTAGTTCGAAGTAACCATAATGTTTATTATTCATAAACTCTGAATCATAATTAGTGATCGCTGCTGCAACAGACGATGTTACAAATAGCAGGTGCTAGCTCTTACCCAAAACTGGAAGCTGTTTGTTGAAGTGCAGGCAACAGCGATCGCGCTAACCGCGTATTTAGTCGAGTGCGCGGTGCTCGCGCGTTGTTTGAGTTCTATTTGTGTTGTCTCGGCGCATTATCACTCGCCGTGTCTACGTCATGCAGAGCTGCGCTGTCATTGGCTGCCGCTGTCAGGTCGACGCAGCAGCCGTGCGGCAATATCCAGCAAGTACGTCGCACGCGCCCTGAGCGAATCGACTCCGCGTGATGTTGTATTCTTTTGGCGCGGCTGTTGGTGCGGCTGTCGTCACGAGTTGCCGTGCGGCGGTTCGCGTCCGAATTCGCACCATGTGTCTCGCGCCTATGCGACCAAAATCGCCTAAGCAATAAAGGATGCTCGAATTAACTATAGAAATCCTTACAGGTGATTAAAATGCGGATCAGGGGCCGAATTCACAAAACTTCTCTTTCGTAAATGCGTTTTATACCATTGGTCAGCGGGCTTCTCTATTGATATGCCCGGAGTCAGGATTGGCTGAAATTATCTCTTACGAACATTTTTGTCGTAAGTTGTTTTTGTGAATACGGGCCCAGGGTAGTAATAGTGCCACTCGCATCTTGGTAGTACGGTGAACTTTCTGCGAGTTTACGTACATTACGCACGTATGCTATGAGAGCATGAGCTATACGCGATTTTTTTCTTTCCCGCTCTTCATTATTTTTCTTACGCGTGGCTCATGCCAGCGCACTAATTTTGCCATTATATCGAATTTTCTAGAATATAGTTCACTCACCGACACGATGATTTAACGTATCAGGTAGTTGTGCTGTGACATCATACCTATCATATAAGACTGTTCACGTGTCCGGTTTCTTAACCTTTGATGTAGTTTTAATTTAGTAGCGCTACGGCGCGTTTAGGAAATAAGGTTTTCTTATAGTCTTGGTTGTTAAATGTCCCAGAAGCACAGAACAAACTCGCCCTAGTTTATTTTCTGCTATATAATGTTTTTCACATATCTTCTGTGGCGAATATTATAAATGCTTAACTCTTGCCATTGTAACAATCTTGAAGGTCAGAGGCGTTAGAAGATTATTTGTCATTCGTAAACCTGATAGTTAAATGACTTGTAAGTGGAAAATTCCTACGCCCTGATTTCGCATCCACGACAACACTTAACATATAGGGCTTGTTTTGTTTTATATTGTTGTGATGTCGGAATGTCGCAAAGCGAATGGGAGTTACTACGCAAGGAACAAGAGTGTCACTCGGTAATCGTGGCTCTAAAAACAATGCTCTCGTAGAAGAACGGCGTAGTGTCTTGCTCGCGACGTGAGGGAGTTGTGCTGCACCACTGCTACTTAATAAATGAAGTAAATTCGCTATATTCAGGATGGTTGACATACCGCCTTCACATTGTGAGATAGACAATGATGGCCTGTTTTAAACGTGGAAATAATATCCATGATCGTAGATGTCAAAAGTCCGGTTTGGTAAAATGATCCTCAAGCGAGAGTAAATCAATTTATACTGATCAATCTTTGTTTAAGAATTCCATTGTCATATATTTCGCTGTCATGAATTGAATGATGGAAGTGAAAACGTTAGATTTTTTTTTATTTCCCACGGAAATATATGCAAATGTCAAGCATCACGTGAACGATTTGGAACTCGCTTTCTTTATTTGGCCGTACAGGCTCAATGAAAATTGATTAATCGCGGTACGTTAGTCCTCTGGCCACCCAACAACAAAATGCAATTAAGTTTAACCGGTTAATGGTTATTCGAATCTTAGTAGGTGCCTTCAAAATCTATGACGTCATAGGATATTCGTGCGTAAACTTTAAGGCGCCGTCGCCACCCGCATTAACCTTTGGCGCGCCTTCTCCTTTACCGAACGCCTTTTCGCGGCGAGAGTCGTGCTTTTGGTATTGTGGAACAGCGATTTATTGATACGAAAAACAATCGCTTGGTTGTTTAGTGCCCCTTTGAAGCTCAGTCATAGCAGGGGTTACCAAACACAGTATTCACGATAACCTAGTAGCGCAGAAATTTCCTACAATGCCAAAACCACTCTTGAAAGTGCTCATTACATAGCCGGTAAGTGCTTTCTCAATGCTTCGATTCAGCAACCACAATTGGGTAGAAATAAGCTGGGCGCACCAGTCAGGCGTTGAGCTATTGATTTTTTTCGTAGTAAATGTAATGTTTAACCTTCCTCCTACGCAAGGTTACTACATCCTAATACATCTTACTAATAGGGTTTTGCAATGCTGCAATGGGCGAGACTGGCACCGACAGCGCTGAGAAAAAAAAAGGGAAACGCAAGGTTATGCAATGCGCACCTTCTTCAAACGACGGCTGAGAAATCATTTGATGAAGGTGCACATTACATAACGTTGACGGCTGAGAATATGCCCGCCGCGGTGGAGCAGTCATTACGGGGCTCGGCTGCCACCCAAAAAACGCACTTTCCATCCCTGCCGCGGCTGTCACATTTTCGATGGAGGCGAAAATTCCCCAGGCCCGTGTACAGTGCGTTATCAGCGAACATTAAAGAACACCAGGTGGTAGAAATTTCCGGAGCCCTCCGCATTTGCCTGTTTTCTGTCTATTTCATTCCCATTCCCCTACCCCAATGGACATTTAGCCTTGCTCGCGACAAGGGCTGCAGAAATTGGCGTTCTTTCCTGAACAGAACCACAATCAACCATCACAAATTAATGCTCAAAACTCGCTCACGATCTAGGAGAACGTACAGCCGGACCTCAACCAACGCGAAGCCTTGCGTTTTCGAATACATGATGCTCAGAGCCCCAGCGAATGGGTTCACCAAATAAACGCATGTTTGATCCTTGCCGTGGAGCTCGCATTTTCGATGAAGGTGAAAATATCAGACGCCCATGTACTGTGCGTTGTCCGTCCACGTTAAAGAACCCTAGGTGGTGAAAAAATTTCCGGAGCCCACCACTACGGCTTGTCTCCCCTTTGTATTCCCTACTCCCACGGACGCTTAGTCGTGCTCCCGATATGGGCTGTAGAAATTAGCGTCCTTTTGCTTAACCAAACGACGATCATCATCATCGCTGCTGCGAAATCTGTTGTCGCGCGTTCGGAGAGTAAACTGCAGTGCTAAGCCAACCATATTTTTTTCAGCTTCAGTTGTTTTATATTTCTTGAATTACCCCAAGAAAGGTACACAAGCTAAAAGGTATATCAATACCCGACAAAAGGCATCTGTAAATCTAAAATTGTGTTATAATGTGGCGGTGCGCAATAAAAAGCGGCATGCGAGCTCAACAGAACAAGAAAGCATTATCACAATAATAAATACCCAAAAGAATTAAATTTGGATTGGGATAGTAGGACTAGAAAGGACTGCACGCACCGCGCACCGTCTAGAGTCGCAATAGTCTTTGAATTGAAAGACAACAGATGCCGTCCTTACGAGTGACACGAGCAAACATTACCAATTTGCTGTAAATAGAATGTTTTATATCGCTATACACAAGTTACAAAAGCCCACGCTGATAGTGAAGCCCCCTTACCAATGGCCTGTACTTGTTCTGCTTTCACATATATTTAATGTTAGTGTGGCGTGGCATTTTCAATTCTAGTAGAACTCTCTAGTACTAGAACCTTTCTACTGCAAACTCGGGGGGAGGGGGGGAGGGGGAGGGAGGCGGGTAAAATTTAACTGGATACTCCAGTCATAGCTATAAACCGCGCGATGATTGCCGATGTTAACAAAACTACGTTCTTCAAGCGAATGTGCAAAAAATGAGAGATATTCCTGAACTATTTTGGACAGGGAACGAGCGGGGGGATCAGTTCATCATATTAAAAGTGATGTCGTGTGATGTTATCTCATGCAAGGATTTCGTCTGCACGTCAACGCTAGGCCTGTCATGTTAATTGAAGAAGTGCACGCATAAAAAGAGTCCAGTGTCAATACACCTAACTTGTAATTATGCTGGCTTTGTAACAAAACAAGGAAATACGTGAAACATTCATAAGAAAATGAGCAGGGTTGAAACTCTCTGTTGGTTCAGCTGAGCTCGTCCTACGCAACAAGCTTTCTCTCGATTGTTCATGGTGCGTATGTTGTTCCAGCCCTGAGTATTTGTTGCTCAGTTCATTATGATTTTAAGTTAAGAATTCAATTTACAAGCAGTTTCGCTCCGAAATCTTCAAAGCGACTAAAAAGAGTTCAGGTACGTGTGGGGGTTCACACTCCAGGAAGGTCGGAGGAAAGCTTGGTATTATTTGTTTATTTTCTTTGTTTCCATATATTCTCACAGCTGCCTGAGCATGGTTTTACGGAGCAATTATTAAAAGGTGTGGAATTCTGAGGTGCAAGTCTTGCACAGGTGCATCGAAAAGGAGTGCATGGGAGTAGGTGGGGCCATGTATTTTTGTCATGCATCAGTTAATTGCAGTGACTGCTAAAAAAAATTTCCTGTGGTATTTACGTATTCTTTTTTCGCACAATTACTGAGAAATTCGAAAAGTTGTTTCCGCTCACAGAGTGAATCGCTTCAGGAGGGAACAACATGCGTATTCACGTAATATTCAATTTTATTTATGGGGAAAGCCCCAGTCATACTATTAAGTTAAAGTGGTAGCCATTTATTACGCTTATTTTTCAGCCGCGATTATCCTGAAAATGATATTTTCAGGAAGTGGTAAACAACTTCTTCAAGTTGACTGCCATAACACTCGGTATCCTTTCTAATATGTCTGAGTTTCTTTCAGTTCCTATGGTAAGTGTCATGCGCGCCATTGCAGCAAACAAAAGAGAATAATATAACGCTTCAGTACGGAATTCATGCGTCGAAGTGCTGACTTTCGCTGCATAATGTCATCATTCCTCTCCGAAGATGCCTAGCACCTACGAAAGGAGCGGGATTTCCGCTAATGAAAATGCAAGCGCGCAAGTTTTCATTGAAAATGCAATTCTTCAGTTACTAAACCGCACTGCGAAGGCAGCCGAAGAAGTGTGAATCCGCAAAAAAAAAAAAAAAGGGGGGGGGGGGGGACATGACAGCGGAACCACCGAAGCGAGCGGCTTCTTCAAATTCCATCGGTCGAAGCAGCACAAACGTCAATTTCTACAGTGTGTGGCAAAAGCTAATCCGTTTGTGAGGAGGCCATCAAACCGGGCGCGTAACTAGTTATCCCACCAGTCCCCTCCTATCGCTTTTATGAGCGCGGTAGCTGCATTTAGGTGGATCAGTTAATTTACTTTCAATGTGCGTAGCGTGCTTAACGACGTCACCGGAAAGTCGAACTTGGCGTCAGCCGGTACGGGGAGTGCGTCGCGCATCCTAACAAGTAATTCCTAGCACGACACTTGAAAACAAAGATGAAAAAGAATTCATGGAATTGCGAGTGCGTCACACGGGGTGTCTCCGGAAACCGAATTGGGGCCCGTCTGTAAACAAATGTATCAAATGTCTGGTGTCCCCTGCTAGGGACCACTCATTTGGAACGTAGCAACCACCTCGGCGCCACTATGTCCACTGAACACAAGCTCTTCGTTGGCGCAAAAACATAGAAAAGGAGAATTAAAGGTCTACAAGGCATTAGTGATGCAGAGAAAGCAGCAGAAACATTCGGCCCAATCGTCGACGAGCGGCGAAGAGAGATGTAAAGAGGAGGACATTAAAACCGGGAATGTTGCTCCACGGACACGTGAACCCCGGGAAAGTTTCTTTCGGTTGAGCCATTGCAGAGGCACTATCTTCCAAGGACGTTCGCTGCCTGACGGGCGAGTGACGAAACACGGCCGGGGGCGGAGAGGGGGGGAGAACACACCAGATGCATACATAGGCCGGCGAACCCCGCACCATGAAACGAACCGCCGAACGCGACGGTCGTGTGCACCACCGGGATCATGGAAGCCAGCGTTCCCTTCGTCGTGGTCGTCCTCGCTCTGCCCTTGGTCGCTTGCAATGGTGAGCATGGTGTCCTTTTTTTTTCTTTTTGTCGCCTTTCGAGCAATGCTCGCAGAAAAAGAAAAAAAAACAAGATATCTCGTCTAGCCTTAATGTAATTACATCACGTGATACGTTAAGACAGGCGGCATTCATGCCACAGTCAAATGATAGCTGGTAGTTAAAATTGCTTCATATGTAATCGGTGCGTGTCCAAGACGTCTGTACGTTTAGCCGTGCATTAAAGATCCCGAGGTGAGATTAAAATTCGTCAGTGGCGAGTTTCCAATTTTGTAGCAGCCAAGCCTTGGTTTTCGCCAGATTGTAACTGTTCCACTCCCATTTTATCGATGGACACAGTTGAAATATTGGAACGAAAACTTCCGAATCATCGGGCCGGTGAGATTAAGAACACTCGTAAGACATGAGGGGGAACTGAACTCACGGAAGGCACCCTAATCTCTTCCAATTTCAGTGGCAAAATGTTCTGCAGTGTTACCAATATGTTGCATAACAATAGTGATGGCCGTTGCCGCATAACGTACCGACTGTCAAAAAAAAAAAAGTACTCTCACAAGACAGAAATAATAATAGACGCAAATATTCAGCAATATCCGCTAAGAGCAGATGACGCGTATAATTGACAAACATGATTGGCCACCAAGCATGTTGTAAAGCGCCTTCGCAAGAGTTTCCCTGCGACCAGCTTAAACGCACGAGAATCTTTTCCCTAGAAAGAAGAGAGCAAGTACACCCTCTCTATAAAATAAAAGCACCATACTTTTCGATTTGTTGTCAAGGTGCATTTTCTGGTATTTTAGGGTGCATTTTCGTTAGCAAGCACTTGCTTTTTGGTTTCTTTGTGTTTGCGTCAGCATCTGTGTTCCCTCATAATCAACTATTTCCTTCGTGTTATGGATTCCAAGCATGAACACACATGTTCGCACTTTTCCTCGCTTTGTCGTCCTCACGTGCGGATATAACGGCGCCCTTGGTGCGAGAAATACTACAGTCGCAGATATGCTACGATAACGTAAAGGTAAGTGCGCTGATATTAACTCCAGTGTTCTACGAAATAACATCGGAATCCGACGTTACGGGTATGTTTATAGGCCCGGCTAATCATTTTCGAACGAATGTTTTTGTTCTAATGTTTAGTTGCACACATGGCACGCAATTAGTCATCGCTGGTAGATTGATTTGTGGGGTTTAACATACGAAAACCCGCTCTGATTATGAGGCGCGGTTGTGGGCGTCTCCGGAAACTTCGATCACCTGGGGTTCTTTAATGTGCACTCACATCGCATAGCACAAGGGCCTCAAAGTTTCACCTCCATGGAAATACTGCCGCCGCGGCCGGGATTCGATCCCGCGACCTTCGGATCAGCAGTCGGGTGCCCTAATCACTAGACCACCGTGGCGGGACAGTCATCGCTGAACGAACTTTTCCATATTCAATATGTTTTCCCGAAATATAGTGTACTCTGCTAGTAATTTTCCTTCAGTGCGCCGAATGCAGCACGCTAATTGCTAATCTAGCAGTAAGCTACTCAAACAAGCTCTTAGATATGTTTCATTTGCGTTACGCAAGGCGCGCAGTATTCATAATTCTGCAACAATCGAAATCACGTTGAAACTGAGGTTGAATTTTAAAGTAACGCTGGTACACCCCTTTCGGCCCACAGGTGCGACCAATTCATGCATAACAAATGACACCATTTATTATAACTTGCCTGACAAGGTGCGAATATTTGCTGCATTTTGTCGTGGACTCTTCCATATTGCTCATACGAGGGATTAGTGGAACACTCTTTGAATAAAACAAGATGCCCTGTACTTCTTTCGAGTACGCATGCAAGTCAAGTTTGATAGCTGGGCTATGGTGGGTGTGCGTCGCTTAACCTATGCAGCTAATTCGGTCCTCTGTCCCATCTTAACTTTACCGCTGCAGAGCTTATACTTCGTTATTCTCTCCTAAAATGGGAAAAACTGCTGTCGTACTCCTACGTTTGAAAGCTTACAAAACGTGCAGCTATTACTAAATACTACCGTACAAGAATTTTCAGTGAAATTGTCTGCAGACAGCTCAAGCAGGCCACATGTCAGCAACGCTTTTCGAGCAGGTGCTTAACAAAAGGCTTGAAGACACTTAAGCTTCTTTAAGAACCGAACGCTCTAGTGCCATTGGACCTCTTTCGCATAGCCTCCCCATAAAGCATTCATTATATTCAGTGATTTCCCTTAAATTGGCGGAAATTTCCTAGTTTCCTCGTAGCGGAAATATAATTTCTCGTATATTCGAATTGTATTCCAAGCTATCATGTTTATATGCTTCATTTAAATCGTAGCTTCCAATTTTTCTGACCGACTTGACTGAGAAATTCGAATTTCTTTACTAAAGCACCTTCATAACGGCAGAGGGCTCGCGTGGTATGGTGGTCAGGGAATCGATGGTGGTTCAAGATTATTATATCCGCCATGGAAGGCGACACCGACGCTGATGCCGAATTTTCTGCGGTGTGAGCACTTTAATGGTATCGCACTATAACGGCGCTTTCGGATGACTTATCTAATGATATGTTCAACACGAGGATTGGCCTAAACGTTATCTTACGAAAGTTTTAACGTCGCTTGTTTCTGCGAATGCATGGCCTTGTAACTAAATTTCTTATTTCAACAGTTGGAAAAAAAGCATCACTGCTGGGGGTTTGCTTTCGAATGAGGGATAACGCGATATGCGACCTTTCTTTAGTACTGTTCAGACGAAAATCTCAGGCCTATTCTTGTTAACGAAGTGCACGTGACCGAATAAGTGGAGGATCTGTTGAGCGTACGAACTGCAATCTGCCCCGCCCTGTTTATGAAATACGCATCATTGTGTTGCATACGTTCACGTTGGTCACGCTACCACAGAAAGAAGGGTGATCCTCCCAACATATTCGACGCATTTAACTAATAATAAACCAAATGAACAGACATCTAGGTTTTGTCATCTGCTGATACCTGCAGCTTCTAAGTTGCTTTGTTTCTGATTGCGTGCACGTTTGTAAGCTACTGCGTAGAGTAAGAGATGGTTAACGAGCTGAACCATTTTTCCTGAAATAGAATACCAGCTGTGTGGCACGGCGCCTACAGGAACCCAGCAGTACACAGATGGCTCCCCATCATCTTCGGAAGTGTCGCCCATGCGGTGGTCTTGGAACGCTGCCATCCACGCAATCGCCAAGTTCCGGCCAGAGCAGTACTGCGGAGGAGCTCTTATTAGCGATCATCACGTGCTCACCGCAGCACACTGCATCGAGTAAGACACCCGCTACTCATCTACAGAAGCTTTAGTGTGCAACAGTAGTAAAACAGGTTTGAATGAGAACGTTACGGTTAACATGCAAACGGGTTTTACGTATTCGCGAACGAAAGGTCACCATTTGAAAGAATACCCGATGGCCTTTCTTCATATGATGCCGTCTTCCCTGTTCCTATTTGTGTGTTTTTTTTTCACTTGAAGAACCTGCGATGAGGTTTCTATTAAATAACAGAAATTGAAAGTATTTCTCGCACTGGGAAAGCGTAAGCGCCTTAGGTGTGTTGAGATACGCAGATATCAGGTACCTCTCACAAAGTTTGACATTGTGAACTTATTCTTTTATTACTCGAGGTACAATAATGGCATATTTTTCCTAGAGAAAAACGGCCTATTTTGAGTTTACGATATTAGATGAGCCTTAAGGGGCCGACTTGCCATGCCATGCTGTTGTCGGCCAAATTATCACCATGCTCAGCAGAGACTAAAGGCGAAGCGAAATCTTTGAAGCGAGATAGCAGTTCATTTATTAATGAAGAACGCTGCCTCCCCTCACGGATAAAACTGCAATGACTGCATGTACATTGCATCGAGAACCATATTGCTCTAGGTTTAGGTATGATGCGTCGCATAAGACTGAAACTGTTCGGACACGGTTAGGATATATTGACAGAACAAATACCATTTGAATTCGAACACCGAAACGTGTTAAGAAGCTATTCGTTGCTTATCCTAAACTGCCACAGATTTTCTCAGTGTTTCTCCAGATTTTGTGTGCGCTGACGTATATTATTTTTTTCGCCATTCAAGAAGAGCCGACAACGCTAACTTTTCTGCTTCTTTCAGGAAAAGGACGAGCGATGGAATACGAGTTCACTTAGGGTCGCGGCGACGTAGCACACTCGACAAGGGTGAACTCGCCATGTCAGTGAAAGAAATGTGCATCCATCAAAACTACTCCGGCAGCGTAAGTGAACATCTGCATCGGCTATTGACAGTAATTGGACTTTATCTTGTAAAAACATGCAATCATGAATCACTGCCAAAAAGAAACTGAATGGCTCGTTTCACAAACACATCCTACGACAAGAAACTTCAGAAGTGAATATTCGAGGCATTCCTAACGCTGGACCTATCATTTGTGAAGACGTGTCACAAATAGAAATGAGCACTTACGAAAGAGAAGTTTGTGAATTCGGCCCATGGTAGATAATCTAGTGCCATCGCTTTAGTTGCGGCATCCGTAATGTGCGACAAATAAATTCAAAGATTAAAAGAAACGATAAACAGAGAGAAACGGAGTAGGTCACGTAAGACCTACAATATCCGTAGCGCGAATTTTTCGCTTGTCTGCGAAGCAGGACAGGTTGTATATAAATGTTCCTTCTTAGAATCATCCTCACAAACGCAATGGTCCCGGTCATTTTGATCCATAATACAAAGCTGTTACATGTTTCAAAAAGCCACGTACTGCACCTCTTGTTTGTTACTTTCTTTGCATATGAACCCACCTAAATTCTACAAAACAAGAAAAGAAAATGAACGCACCTGCATTTTCTGTGTAGCCCACTATATTCATTTCTGTAAGTGCTACATATCGGCTCTGCCATTGAAGCCCGTTGTGGCTTTCACAGGCTAATTTTGTATTTGAAATCTTGGTCAATCAAGGAAGCTTTATTATTCGTAGAAATTATCACTGCCGCGGCACCACAACGCTTCTTCACATGCAGGAAAATCCCTGATGGCGAGGGATTTTGAAAGTAACGGGTCTAGCATTTTTCGAAACTCAAAGGCCTCGATAGCCCACCTTCAATACGCTCAGTTAGGACACATATATCCTTGTTTGACTCTGGCTTGCTACGCTAAGATAAAAATGTCGCTCGATAAAAGGACAAACTGGACCATAGCCTCGATCCCACATTGCTGCGAAAATGCATACGATCGTCGTAATTTATGGTTTCCAGTGGCGGTACTTTATGAAATACTGCGGGAATACCTATTCACCTTAAAGTATCGCGCAAATATATGAGCGTATTCTTCTACTCAGCGCGTTTTCCAGAAAACTGAAAAAATTAGTTTCTCAAATGCTAGATTTCGCATATCAGTTGTGTATGTAAAACTGGCCAAAAAGACACAGAAACATAAATTTTCGAGGACGTTATTTCATGTTGTGCCACAATTTGACACACAGGAATTTATCGGGAAAGCGCACGGGTACCCTGCTTGTCACTGCAAAATCATCATCACTGTTGCTTCTTTAGGTAGAGCTATGCATGTTGATGTTGTCAGTGACCTCTCATGTGTAATGCAAGCCGTAGGCCATATTATTGCAGCAAAAGTTTACATAATTTACATTAAACATAAAGCTTCCGAAAGAAGGTGGAACGGCTCAGTATTATTCGTTGATTTGTGAGAAAACATACCTTTTTCATACGCAACTGTGCTCCCGTTCCTATTTGGCGCTACTTTCTACATGTTGACTCATAAAATATTGCCAACAAACTTTTAATGTCAAGCCAACTCTGCAACATTGCCTGCAAATATTTACGCGAGTTGTTCTAACCAGCTTGAGCGTCGCACATATCACCGTAATTTTGGCCGGACAATAATGCGGATGTAACCAGGATTTTACCTATCTTTATGCATGCTGTCAGCTACGCCTGAACATTCAAGGGCATACCTTTGTAGAAAGGAACGCTTCTGATCTTTAGTCCGTGCACTTGTAGCTTTTAAACTAGAGTTATCGTGTGTACACACGAACAAGCTGATCTCGCTAATATCCAACATCCTGCGGATGTTGGATATTACTTACTTACTTACTTACTTGAACCCATGCCCTATGTAATGAAGATTTAAATTTTGTTCTTCTAACAACATAATATTCTCATATCTCAAAATATCTGACGATAATGAGCATCAGAGCAATCTGCATATGTCAGAACACATTATATTTGAGCAAACGTCACCTAAGTTCTAAAATCCACTTAAAGCATTTGAACATGCACCTAAGGAATAAGCTGAAAGTTTGGTTCAACATTGCTCGCACAGTGACTGATTTTTTTCTTTCCTACAGGACAACGATATCGCCATCATAACGCTCGCGCAACCCGTGAACTTCACAAGTGCCATTAGTCCGGTCTGCCTTCCGTACCGAAAGGAAACTTTTCCGACAGATTCCGAAGCGTACACGACGGGATGGACTGCACGACCAAGTACGTACGACTTCCTTGAGCGTCATACTCCAGCACAGCTACGCGTCTCTCGTAACTACTACACCTTCTTATATGACTTTCTTGTTTCTTAAAGGTATTTTCTACATTTTTTAAAGTTATTTACTACATAGGAATGCTAAATTAGGTCAGTGGGAGGGGCTTCTGTTCGTACGTATACGGGTCGCGCGCAGGGTCCCCAATGACCGCAGTAAGACTGGGAGGGGTATTTTATTCTCAAGAGATAATTCGCTTTTTTATGACGCAACCGGAGTGACTTTTTTTAAATGCCAGTTCATGAATTGGTTACCTACATTTGTCGTGCAGCAGTATATTTCTCAGTTTGAAATCTCCTATTCGTTTAGTAAAAAGGAGCTATTGTTTTTTTTTAACAAAGTGCACCTATACACTGGAATGTCAACAAAGACAAGGTATCGATATCTACAATGAAAGAGTCGTGCTTACTGTTCATTGTTCCAAACTACTCGTTTCTTCATTACTAACATCATCCACACGAAAACATGGTACATGAATGATAATGGAAATATTTGGTGGTTTGCTCCTTACGCAGGAAAGGGACTCCGTCGCTCAAGGAGGTCGCTCAAGGAACTGAAGCTGAGCCTTCTAAGCAAGAACAAGTGCTTGAAATACTTCGACATTACCCTCTCCGATGAGGTGCTGTGCGCTCCGCACGATGGTGGCTCACTCTGCGAGGTAAGAAGTTTTGGAAGTAACAGAACAAAAAGGACTTGACATTGTTTGATCGAGTGTGACATCGCTATCGTTAATCATCCAGAAACCCAATTTAAAAGGGTCCTGGTTCTGGTTTCACAAATATTCAGAAAACGGGGCAGATTAGTCGTCCAGGAATCTGCGAGCCAATATCGTTTCGTTGCACTCACCCACTAACTTGCAATTTGATTTCGAAAACGATGTCCAAGCACCTGACCTTCCTTCAGCAAATGACGTCACTTCCTGCACCGACTACTCCGCTTGACTTTTTTCGTTGCTGTTCACAAGAGATACTCAGATTTTATTTATTTGTCTAATAGAAAAATAACAAGTGAAGCAACGCAGATGGCCTTTACGCGTTTATGAATTCAGCAAATGGCCTCTCTGCCTCTGGCGACTTATTTGGTGGGTCCAGTGACGTCTTTTGTTCAATGAAGAGCGGGAGCTTTCTAGCCGTGTTTGTAGCCAAACCAACTCCTCTGATGCGTGCATTGCCGTCATGTTTGGCTTACATGTTTGCAGAAGCCTTCACTTCTGTGTTCTAAGAATCTTCCAGGGTCCTTTTAAAACTGAGAGCGAGATGCAGTATGCGTAAAAAAAAAAAGCTGCTCTTAGATAACCTCTGAAGGAGCAATCGGGCTGTGATCCACCTCATAAAATGCAAATTGAAGGAGCTCGTACAAGCAGGTAACTAATAACAAAAGGAGTAACATGAGAGCAGGATGACGGGACGAACAAGACGTGACTTCATGACATCGCGAATTTCGAACAGATTTTTATTGAATTTCGAGCGATAACAAATAAGGCGTTCCCATGGAAGCACATTACGAGGAGTAGCGACAGTTCTGAAGCGCGCGGACAGCGGTCACGGTGGCTGTGTCATGTAAAAATAAGTACTGTGTTCATAGTGCACTCTGCCACCGATAATTTGTAGATTATGTCAGCTAGATCGAACCCTAAGTAGGATCATGTGACGCGTCGAATACTGCTGTTTGGTTCGGTCCGCCCGATCCGAGAATTTATTCCTGGTAACCAAATAGCACGCTACTGCCTTATGTAGCCCGGAAGCTTTGGAGTTCTTCTCAGACCTAATGTTCGATTCTTCCTTGTGGTGGGAACACAACTATGGTGCCAAAATAATCAGATCCTTGCATAGAAGTCTCCTGAAACTTTTGCTTATAGTGAAGCAACAAAAGCGGTGGAATTGACTCAATCACTCAACCACAAGTAACGCTCCAAAACCAGAATTTGTATTCCATTATACAAAATTTGGATTCCTCTTTGAGTGCGATGGAATTGTTACTGGCTGTTCACACAAGGGCCCTGAAAGCAAAAAGAAAAAAAAACACTTAACGCTACTATTGCTCGTAAGGGTAATTTTAAGCCTGTCATTGCGATGGACATATCGTAAGCAATGCTGGCCACCCACTGGCTTGTATCAGTTAAATGTCCAAGAAGTACTTTCATTGCTATACAATACACGATTGTATTCTTTCCTGCAGTGTAACACAACGCATCACTCTGCTTTTTTTTTTCTTCCTGAAGGGAGACAGTGGAGCACCTGTCATGCAGAACATCGGCGGTCACTGGTTCTTGCAGGGGGTCCTTTCGGGGGGTCCACCAAAGTGCGGTGACTCGACGCTGCCCATGGTCTTCACGCGAGTTGCAAGCTTCATGGACAACTTCATTAATCCTTACTTGAAAGCCAAGACCCGCGAGACGAAGAAAAAATTTTGCACACTGAAATGACTTAAATAAGGGTGTGTGATGTATCCGCAGGATTTAGCTGCACTGCTAGCTAATACGGGAAAAGCACTTGAGCAGGGCCTCCACTAAAAAGCGTTTGCTGAAGCGCACAGTTTTTCACTTTTACATTTAGCCATCATTATTTATGTCGAGAAATTCATAATCACGTGCCGTTCATCAAGTGTAATCGCTTTGTTTCGACGTTATTCTGAGCCGTAAGAAACTTGATGACATCAGCGTTTCTAGTCGAGAGATCGTATGTTTTGAATTATTTCTTGTGTTGTTTCCAGCATGTATATAGGAAGTCATTTGATTTGTTCTGCTGAGCTTAGGCTCAAGAAGCAGATAAGCACTGCGAGTCGAAAGGATGACAGGTCGGTTTGCATAACTAGGCCACACCACGTTCTCCATATTCCATTAAAGAAAGTCAGTGTGCCATTGCACAATGTCAAATTGTGTGCGAGTAATCCTTGAACTTGCGTTAACAAATAAAGTTGTGCTCGAAGAGGAGTGTTGATTTCGTACTGCAGGGCTGCGGAGCTGCTTCTCTAGGGAGTATTTCTAACAGGTTAGAGATTGGTGCAACGCAGCGAGAACGGTCTTGAGTTATGTGGGCGAACCAATGGTGTTGTATTGATCATTAACACTGAAGATAACCCGAGCACGCGTTGGTGGACGAGGTATCTTAATAAATTTGTCGTTATTTGGGGCACTATTGCGATACAGGGGATTGAATAGAGAGGCTAGAACCTTACATAGGGTGTCATAAAGGACACGTTGTTACGAACTCAGGAAGAAACACTTTGCTAAGAAGTAAATGTAAAAAAATATATAAATTGAGAATTTTCTGAAGTGGATGTGATATCAGAACATTGTGTAGAAAAGAATCAAACGGAAGAAATGGAGCACTAAAGAACGACAAACAAAGAAGGAGGCTACACACAGCCCTCTGTGTATCCTCCTTCTTTGTGTGTCGTTTTTTGCGCTCCGTTTTTTCCATTTAAAGCATGAACCTACTCGCCCAACGGCAAGTTCTACTGTGCAGAAAGGAGTCATTTAAATGTTAGGGTAAATAATAAAAATGAGATATGCTCACGTAGATGGGCACCGCATTGGATAGGCGCATATGAGCCATGAGCATATGAGCCATGAAAAACGAAAGAAAGGCGGAAATAAAAAGGACGTTTGCTGCCTCATACCAGCCTTGGTCTTGTCCACCCTTTGTAATGTGCTTGTTATACGTGCGATACGTTTGGCTCATAAGTTGCACGCCCCAAGTCTGCATAAACCCCCCATGAGGTGCCTTTCCCGGTACACCACTGCCGTCCATTGGGCGCATTTGGCACCCTACAAAGGAAAGGTAATTTGTTCTCTTAATATCAGCGCATCCCAATCCGAACTTCTTCATGCACTTCCGTTTAGAATACTTCTGAGGACGAATAACGGTAACGAAGCTTATGATGTTATCCATTAACCAGGCTAACATCTCCGGAGTCATCAATAAAATGTTTCTCTCTCTCTCTCGCATCTGAATGGGACAAATCCAAAATTTCGCTCTTGAATGTAGGCCGTTCTTGGTTAACGATACTTTAACTCTAAGAACTCCTAGGCTTGCGCAGACGGCGTAGCGCAGTGGCAGCGCAAGCTAGGTTATGGTACGTGCCCTGTAAACGTGTATTTTTGTTTTGTATTTCCTTAGTCGTGCTTCCCCATTAGCAGCGCACGCTTTAATTAGAGTTTGACGTGCTTGATGATATAAATTGACAGAAGAAATGTAGCAGCAGACTCGACCATATTGTCACTACCTCTGACTCGTGTTTTTCTCGATTCTGTTGAAAAGAATATTAGAAAGAGACTGCTGAGGTATGTAACAATTCGTCGGTTCCAGTCGTCATGAAAGAGTCATGGGCCTCATGGATGCAACGCGAAATGCTGCGGAGGGCGAGTGGGGCGAAAGCACTGCGCTTGTTCATCAGTCCATTTCGTCACAATAAGCAAATAGAGCTCCAAGGTCCGAGTTCCATAAGTCCAGGACCGAACAGTGACATTTGTCGATAGGTGATGAGCGCCTAGAGCTGCACGCCAAATCTGGACAGTACGGTTGAGCGTCCAGGATCAGAGGTTCGCAGACAGCTTCGCACCCTCGCCGTTTGAGTAAGGCAGCGCACTGACGCAGCATCCCGTTGATAAAAAAAAGCTGGGACAACCCCCACAGGATTGTATTTCTGTTGCTATTATTTTGTTTCAATCTAAGAAACACGTCAACGTGGCTGATACCAAGCGCGTAAGCAAGGACTAGCTTGTAAGCAAACGGTGAAATAAGGTAATCCAAGCATTCTGCTCAGCCGTCATCTCAACTGAACACCAAGTAGCCTGCATCGCTTTGGTTGTCTTTATACCGCCCCTATGGGAGACTGGAATCAGCTATACCATTAAATAGGCCATCTATACCATTAGGTAGTTTCAAAATCACGGAAAGAGCTACCTTGTGCGTATGATGTATACTCTGAGCAGTCAACAGTCGGTCTTTGTAGTAGACTGTGCTGTCTACAGAATGTCGAACACAGCCACCTCCCCCCGAACCCCCCCCCCCCAAAAAAAAAAAATTAAATCAGTCTCCGCAAATTTAGGGAGTGTACCTATCTCACTTCACTGGACCAGGGGCAGGCGTGCCACTTAGAACTAAGAATCCGTTACTCCCATCAGTTACGGGCTCCTTCAGAAAATGCGTATTTCTGGCACCTACAGAATGCTGGTGCTGACTTTCACGGTTCCTTAACTTTGACTGCTGCCCCGCCACGGTGGTCTAGTGGCTATGGTACTCGGCTGCTGATCCGAGGGTCGCAGGATCGAATCCCCACAGCGGCGGCTGCATTTAGATGGAGGCGAAATGTTGAGGCCCGTGTGCTGTGCGATGTCAGTGCACGTTAAAGAACCCCAGGTGGTCGAAATTTCCGGAGCCCTTCACTACGGCGTCTTTCATAATCAGAGCTGGTTTTCGGACGTAAAACCCCACAAAACAACAAAAAAGAACAACAACTTTGACTGCTAGCAGTATCACTCGTGGATGCCTTATTGCATATTTCTTGTATTTTAAGAATTTATCATTGGTATACCTCATGTAATCCTACTGCATGCCGTGAAATGGTCGACTTAAAATTATGAAGTTGTAAAAGGAAAAAAAAAACTTCTCTGTATGGTTTATTTCCTGTACGTCATTTTGCTGCCGTACGTGTGGTAAGAGCTTTGTCAAGCTGCAACAAAGGTGCTTTCTCTCCTTCCGGCTATATTCGTTTTTCTCACTGCACACGGAAAGACGAAATGAGGCATAAGGGCACTTGGTACAAGCTAACTATCGTTGCGTGTGACCTGTTCGCACTTGTCGAAAGGCGACACGACCGCTGCAGCATTATTCAGTCTGCAATGATTGGCACGAAATTCAGCCGACGGCGCTATCAAAGCTGCTGCGTACGTACCCACTTGGTGCTACGCAGTGCCCAAATGCCCATGACAATGGAAAATTTCCGTGAGGGTAGTCTGCACATCGGAGGAGTCACTGCCAGAACGCGCGTCGTCCTTGTGAGGCTTACCTTGCGATGAGATAGTTGAAAACTAGAGCATTATCATCCCTGCGGATGAGTGCGATGTCGTGCATCCATGGGGATCCGTTCCTGCGTGCTTGTGGATTACGGAACCACGACACTCCTATTTTGATTTCGGTGATCCCATTTGGCGGCGCTTGTATTAAGGAAATTTCACTCTCTTATTTTAAACACCCTTGACACTTATTAGTTATTAGAGTGTGGTGTAGCTTGCACAAAAGAACAGCCATAGAGGCCATGCTGCGCGGGTGTTTACTATTCGTAGTCAAGTCACATGGTCGCATTCTGCCCATATCGACATTACAGGCTTCACCATGAAGTAAAATGTGCGCTATAGGTCTGTTCCCCACATAACACACGCTGGTATATTTATAGTTCGAAAAAACACTTTTTTATCTTTATTTAAGGGGACTGTCTACGGCTCGGGAAGCGTTTTTTTTTTTTAGGTTGTGGTAAAAACGGGAAGATCCTGCATCACATTTACGGGAACGAGCACGCTCTTACGGCACAAAAATGGAATTGTGTTTTTAATTGCCGTCTAAAAGTGGTGCAAAAAATGCCTCTAGCGCCACCCAATGGCGTTTTTGTCAATTTCTAAGTTTAACAGAACAAACCCGCGCAGGCATACGTATCCTCCTGAAAAACAGTTATTTATGCTATACAAGTGTACTGCACACTATAGGACACCTTTTTATAAGGTGCAAGAGCAATTCGTTCTTTTTGCTGCTTTCACGGTGGCGCAGGTGGCTCTGCCTTTGAATTCGTCTGCCTGTACTGGCGCGTGTGGCGCTGCATGTCCGAGGCGCACAACAGCGAGCCAACCTTCCCTCGCCTCTCATACTCGTCACCTCTGGAATGTCGTTCCTTGGAACCGGTTCCTGTTGACAGGAAGCCGCCTGCCCCCAAAAGGATTGCTCGAGAAGAGAACGACGCATCGCGCCCAGTGTTTTCGGCTTCTTTACATGTAGAAAAGGAGCGAGTTCGCAATAAAAAAAATCTGTTTAGTAATTTCTACTCGGTTTCTGGAGAAACCACTGCACACTGGGACACTTCGAAAGGTACGCTTCCTATTGAGATCAAAAATGGAACAGCGATGAAGGACGGTAATCAGTTCCTTTAAAAACCAGTGCAGCAGACATATTCTACTTCCGCAGTGCGCATCCACCGTGCGATTGATATCGCGTCCATTCCGTGTGGGCTCGAAGGCCATCTGCGAAATCGGAAGCCAGCTGTGTAATAATTTCTTGGGGTTTACTTCTTAAAACCACGATATCTGAGACTCGCCGTAGTAGATGGCACCAGAAATAGTGACAACTTGGGGTTCTTTAACGTGCACTGATTTTACACAGTATGCGGCCCTCATCAATTCGCCTCCACCGAAAAAGTCACCAGCGTAATGCAGTTCACAGCAAGCGGAATGGAAATGCAATGCGAACGGACCACGATAACGCTATCGTGTTCGACTCTTAAAAACGAACCTTAAGCGTACCCCACTTCTCGGCAAGTTGTGAGATCAGTCACAACCGTGCGTTTTTTTAATAAAAAGGAACATATATTTGGCTGTGCCTGTTGATGCAATAAAAAGAAAATAAAGGCACTTTTTGTGTTAGGAATGGTGGCAGTGAAGCTTAAATACCGCGTTTCGCCCCCTATATCATTTACCTCGCCTTGCTCTATGTTCGTTTCATAGGGGAAAATGCTGCGAGCGTGCCACAAACGACAATCAGTGAAAGGGCTTTACGGGTATCAGTTTGGTTGCCGATTCTCTGTTGCTGCTGCTACTGCTGCTGTTATTGTTAACCACGAAAATGGGTACAGGCAGCTTCCCCACTAGACGTATTAGCAAAATTTCCGAAGAACGAGAAAGCTAAGCGCGTGTCATACTGTAATCAGTCGCCGCAGGAGAAGAGGAAGAAGAGGAGAAGCGACAGCACCGACGCAAGCACTCCTATATTTGAAGCAGAGCTCTTAGCCATTCTTTTAGCCATTCGCAAACTTCCTGTACAAAATTCGGCAGTTGTTATAGTGACTGATTCGCTTTCGGTATGTACATCCCTCGCTTCAGCTTCTCCTTCCAAGTCTTCTGTTGTAAACACATTCATATCATTAATTCCTCCCCACGTGCGTGAAGTGCGATTGGTGTGGGTGCCGGGCCATCGTGGCATATTTATAAACGAGATGGCTGATGTTCTCGCGCGGTGGTCCCTAGATGGGCCGGTAATGTCCGTGGTGCCTACTACTGCCTTCGTTACTTTGTCGAGATTCCGAAAGTACTCTTTAATTCAAGATTCTTTAAAAATGAAGTTACCAATTGAAGAATATGGACATCTTTCTTTTGTTTGGGATAATAAGTGGTGTCCCTCTCGTAAACTGGAAGTGGCAATAACAAAATTTCGCTGTCGTATCCCTCCATTGAACTTTTATTTACACAGGTCTGGTCTGGTGCCATCTCCGCTATGCTGTTATTGTCGAGAGCCTGAAAACATTGATCACTTCTTAATTACCTGTCAGCGCTATAGTAGTCAGAGAAAAAGGCATTTCGAAATTTTATTCAGGAATTTAAACATTCCCCTAAATTCTCAGAACATTCTTTCCTTTGGAGCGTCCTCACTAGGTTATAGCAACAGGAACGTCTGCTTAGCCATGTGCAATTTCCTTCGTGACACAAAAAGAATTCATTGCTAATCATCATTCAATCCAAATCTTCGTACCTCGAAATTGCTTCCACTAGTTGATTAAACCTCAAATTATTTTATTATAGTTCATTTCTATTATAAATAGCCTATCTTTTTCTAACATTTCGTTCTTACTTACGTTACCGATTCTTTATTCTTCCTTTGTTTTAGCTCATTTTTTTTCCTCTTTATATTAACCGCCGGCTTCATGGCCAATCCCCCGTAGTGGGCAAGAGCCAAACTTCAAGGAAAAAAGAAAAGAAAGAAAGAAAGCAAGCACAGGATCTTGGCAGAGATTCAACGATATCCACCAGCTTGCCTGTCTACAGGTTCTCGTCGCCTTGCATAGCTTGCAGCAGCAGCGCCACAACAATTCGCCTGATGCGTCAGCCACCACCGCACGGCGCCGGGCAACACCCAGGCCCGATGGCCCCTTCACCTGCAGGGCCCCTCCGCGGCGGTTCAGCCATCGCCGTCGCTCGTGCCGTTGCCATGGCCAGGCGACAGTCCATAGCCCCTGGCCGGCGCCAGTCCATAGCACCTGGCCGGCGCGGTACAAGTGCATACGGATCTTCCGCCTCTGCGCTTAGGGGTCCACGGCCGCCTATGCTCACGCCCAGAGCCCCTGGAGCTGGCACGGCCGTACCACAAGCTGCAGCACCAGCTGCAGCTCCCGCAACCGTCGTCCCCCCTGCGCCTGCTCAAGGTGCTGTTCCCGGTGCCGTGCCAGGCGGCGCGGTTGAACCTTCCTTGGAGGACATCGAAGCCCAGATACTTGTGTGAGTATATTGTAGTGTTGCAACGTATATTCTTGCCTCTGCGGACGTTCTACCCAGTAGACTGACCTCACCGCACGTTCTGCGCATGCCCTAGTTTCCGGAAGCAGCGCTGCCGCCGTCTTATTTGGAGTACTCGCACGCGGTGCGGCCGCGGAACGGTCGCTACGTGCACGGTCAGAATAAACCAGCGTATTGCACAAGTACTTTTCATGAACAACGATAAAACGGCGTGCAAGACTGCTTGTTAACGGCAATGTATATGTTTTTTTTTTGTTTCAGCTGGTCTATAATTCTAAAGTTGCTTAAGAAACAAACTGTTGAGAGCTGTTAACATGTGGTTGCAGATCGTATCGCCGTTAGCTGGTGCGCTTGGGTCTATTCTCGTTGCTGTTGTCACATTCACTGAATGAATAGTAATGAAAAACGCGAAAGCGTGTTCCCGTCGTCATGAGACAAAAATACGTTTCAGTGAACGAAAAGCAACATGGACAAACTACTCAAGAGCTGTCCGCGACTTTTAAAGTCGCACCGCGGATGGAGAGAAAATTGAGGGTGCTCGTTTCTTCTATACTTCCACTGCATTTCGATGGAGGCGAAATGTTGAGGCCCGTGTGCTCTGCGATGTCAGTGCACGTTAAAGAACCCCAGGTGGTCGAAATTTCCGGAGACCTCCACTACGGCGTCTCTCATAATCAGAGCTGGTTTTGGGACGTTAAACCCCACAAATCAATCAATTAATCAATTAATGTTCACACCCATTCACGGAGCAACAGAACATGGAACGCGCTGGAATGATATCTGTCGAAGTTTAGGGGCTGCAGTCGGAACGTGAAGCAATACTCCACAGCTTTATTTTTCAAACTTCGCTTATCAAAATGGGGGCAAGAAAAGCGTGGTGTGTGTGTGTGTGCGTCAATACAAAAAAATAAAGAAAAAAATTCACAGCATATCCACGGAGTGAATGACGATGAGTGGGCGAAGCTCGGGATGTTCATCGTAGATCGTGCCGAGTTCCGGATAAATTTAGTTAACGCGCATGCTACGAATCCTCACGGTTCAACTATGCACAAGTGAAACCTCCCACAGGCACTTCATTGCAAGTCAAGATCCAGTGCATATATATATATATGGGTTGCCGGTGAACGCTTCTCCAACGCGAGCAGTCGGTATTTCTCATTCAACAAACTCGCAGGAGACGCTGCCTGCGCCAACGTTGTCTCTCGCGGGTGAGGGCGCGTTCTCTTTCTTCGCGAGCTGGTACAGCGTTCATTTAAGAAAGAGCGTTTCCATCAACGCGCGCCTTTCGCTCTCTCTCTCTCTCTCTGTCTCTCTCTCACAAGACAGCAGATGGAAGAGTGTGAGAGAGAGAGAGGCACGCGCTCGCCCTCGGCGCGTGCGTGCCTCCCGGCAGGCACGCGCCGGTGGCTACCTACTACAGGGGACGCACGACCCACGCCTTAAGGAGCTTCGCCCCTAAAAGCGACAGTGGCTGAACCATGGCTTAGCGTTGATGGTTTCGCAACACGGGGGTGGATACAATCCGCAGCCAGATGACGAATCTTTATTTTTAGCCTATGATTTTGTTTTTACTTTGTCTTATTGTTCAAAGCCAAATAGAAGAAACAGGTGCGCGTGCACTGTTTCCAGTGCAGTCTGTTGGCGTTCTGATGCTTTTGGGAACATCGCGAGCTTCACAATTCAGCCAAGTAGAAGATTCACTTCAGTAAGACACATTTCAGCAGACACTAACTCAGGCGGTAGAACTCACGAGTACGAGCTTGCCGTGCAAAGCGCATTTGAATGGGTATGTTGTTCCTTTGATGCCACGGCGGCGCATTTGAGTCGTCGGCGAGTCCGCTTGGGGTGCGCACTTAATCTTTGTCTTTTGCGATGGCAAATAAAATTGTTCGTGCTTTAGACGAATTCCACGCACTGAGGCTGCGCTGATATTCGAAAATTTGGGATATGGAACCGAGTGGTACAATATTTCATTCAATCTCCCTAATGAAACAGGCTTTATTCATAAGCCCACATATTTCTTCCTGATAATTTCCAACTCTTTCAAATGCTATCATCATCGAAATAAGTACGAAATTTGCGTAAGCGTAGGATACATTTCACTGCCATTGGTGCATTTTATAACGGAGAAACTACATAACGTTTCTTTGCCACTCGGGGAGCGTCGCTTTATAGGGTATAGTGTAACCGCACGCTCCTTCTAAAAACTAATGCGAATACGATGAGAGTGTTTGTTTTCTACAAACGTTGTATCGGTGCATTTAGTGTTATATGTACTAACGGGAGGAAGAAAACACCGATATGCGCTAATTTTAAGAACGGCTGCTAAATATTCGAGAATTATTATAGACGTACTGGCGGATGTTTGATCCCATTCGTCCTTGCTACTATTCTGTGTGCTGATACGGTTGGAAAAAAAATACCCTTTCAGAAACTCCTATAACCCAAGGAGATGTGCTGGCCGCCTAGTATCTGGTGGCTGTGGTCGACCGGTGTGTGCATATTTCTCGTGACATCAGCGACTGTGGTTGATGGGAAGATGAGCTTGCACTTTGCGCACGTCTGGCTGAATAGGATCGCAGAGCGCGTGGGATTGCTGTGTACCGTTGCATCACAGGCGTCTGCTGTGCCACAATCTGTAAGCAGCGGCGTTGGCCTCCATGTCAGTCCCGCATTCTTAATGTTACTTAAGGGACATCGAAGATATATACGAAGCATTTTACAAGCCAAGATCGTGATACGGATCAGCTTTGCCTTTTATTTTGACGCAAGTGCAGCTTTGTAGAAACTGCAGGAGATATGCTCTAGCACGCTCAGAAGCGACTTGATGGATTCATTGGGTTTCCTTGGTCTCAGTTAATCGCAAAGCTTGGAAGCGCCGAAGCGGTGACAGTAGTAGCAAGCCAAATAATCAGGCATTTATCCTCGACTACGATGAAAATTTGCCTCGAGTCTTTACTACAACCATCAGTCAGCTTTTATTATTAACTAAGCTGCATCGTTATATTCCGAGCAAAGATGAACGCATTCAACAACGATGCAGATGCGGCGCTTTACAAGGCCCGTTGTTCTGACTGTTTGAGCGTCTTGTTTATTACGCTTTCCATTCGCTCCGTCAAGAATAAAAACGTTCAAATGCTTTAGAGAAAGCACACGTGTCTTTCGTTAGATATACCAAAGCGTGACTGGTTGAAAGCTACAACGGCTGTCTGTATAAGGCGTTTTCAAAAATGCCCATCATGTCGTGTCTTTACGTTTAGACTAGAACGAGCGCAGACACATCACAGCCGCAAAATCATCGCAGAAGCAGATGACTGGCATGAGTAGCACACGCTCTGAAGTGACTGCTTTGAAAGCTTTGCAGAACAATTTTGCATGGACACATTAAAATTTAAATAATGAAGCACTACACAATCGAACAGTTGTTTTTCTTGGTTTTTAGCGAGGCTAGTGATGGACCGTCACTAATTAACCCTCAAGGTTTGTCAAGTTCTAGTTAAGGTGTTCGGCACCGTTACGACGATAACAGCCCATGAAGCGTACTAAAATGAAGACATGGTCACATAGTTGGGTAAGCTGTGGATGAGCTGCTGTATTCCTTAAATAATGTTTGACGTCAGAGATGCTTTTACTGACCAACTACAATATTGTTCTCTGTCCGTACAGGGAACAGGCCTTGTACGAGCTCACCCAGAAGCCCATCATACCAAATGCCCTGGTTTTTACGTGCGCCGCATGCTACCTCCTCTTCGTTGGTTCTGCGCTGGTCATCGGATCAGTCTACTTCACCTACAGGCGTATGTGCACTCCCTTGATGCTGCCCTGTAGGAGTCGCCTTGACCTGCAGGACTCGCACCCTGCGTTATTCAAGAACCAGAGCAAAGCTGCTAGTTTCTATTTCCTTCATGAACACATTCACTTAGTTTTCGGATTCCTAGCACACTGTCGCTCACAGCGAGGTTTACGTTGAAATGTCTAGCACACGATCACGAAACAAATTCGTTTTGTTCACTCAGCTCAGGACCCGCCAAGCGCTGCGATGTTCGAGTGTCGTGAGCGTCGACACAACAAGAAAATATTTACCTTTTGGGCACTCTGGTTGTCACAATAGCTACGTAGCGTTCTGGTGGTCAACACAATGCTAAACATATGCCTCTAGAGTGCCACAGCGGCAGCGCAATGTTCAGTTAGACCAGGGTTGGAGCAGCTTCAGTCCTGGCAGCTGTTCTCGTGGCTCCATATTCTATCTTAACGTTGACAAAGGCAGCTGAATACGGCACGATAGTGCCTTACATGTGGCAATACTTGGTGATCGCAAGATAAAAATGTAACAATATCAGAATGCATTCCAGATAATGGCACATACTTGCAAAAGTACAGCAAGATTGTACTAGTTCGGCTCGTTTTAACTAAACAGTTTCTAGGAATATAATTTTAAACATACAAGCGTCAACCACGTAGCTGAAACTAGCTCAGGTTGAAATGCCCTCAGTGCAAGCCATCCTCGCGGAGAGATATGTTGTGCCAACATCCACCAGTGCGCCGGTTTGGTGTCCACGTGAATTTAGTATTACCAAGGAATAGAGCACTGCCATACAAACGGCAACCGCTGCTTAGATATGAGTATATACGACATTTTACAGTTATCTTGGGCACTAGCGAACGTTTTGGCAGGTGCTTGGTTTCTTCTAATTTAGGGCAAACGACTTGGGCGAAAATATTTTGCCCCTATATTTGGTTGCACTTTTATTTGCGCCTGTAGGTAATTTTAAGCAGTAAGAGTCGGCGGTTTTACCTGACACGCTGTCGCACTTTACGAGAACATTACAGCGATTAGTAGGAGAGGCTTCTGTGGACATTTCCAAAGTGAACGACTCTGCACTCCGCGACGGGCTTCTCCTTGACATTCTTCGCTTTTCAGCATGGCGAAAAGGCTGCCCGTCCTGGTATGCAAATATATCCTTCCAATGCAAAGACCTGATGGAAGCATTTTACAAACGTGCCCGAGAAAGGGCCAAACAAGCGGCTTAAGAGTCACTCCAGATGGACGTGTATTTCGTCGACTGCGTGGTGGAACCTGCTAGTCGTTCTCAGTGGCAAAGATAAAAGCGCTCGTCGGCTTCTTAAGTGTGTTCTTTCGCTGCTCCAGTCTTTGTGCGTGGATGTAGTAAGCAAGCCTTACCTACATTTCTAGGGTACGTTTGTAAAATGTCTCCATAGTGCCCATGCGATTCTCTCCCGCTCCAGTATGAACGAACTCCCCCAACAAGTTCGGCTAACCTTGGCTCCATTCCTTTACCCAACTTGAACCCATGTATGCGGCACATTGTGCACATATGACACATTTGCATACTTGCTGCAATAATTGGAAAGCGCATTAGTATGGTGAGCTGCCACAGCACGTGCACCCTTAACGTTCCTAGCCACATGACGAGAATTTGTCGGATTGATGATTCATTTTTGGGGTTTAACGTTCCAAAACCAGCTGTGAATATGAGAGACGCCGTAGAGGAAGTCTCCTGAAATTGCCACCGTCTGGGGTTACTTAACATGCACTGACATTGAACAGCATACGGACCTCAACATTTCGCCCCCACTGAAATGCAGCCGTAGCTGTCGGGATTCGATTACGCAACCTATAGATCAGCTGGCGTCAGCTAGAGGTCAGCTGGCGAGTGCCATAGCCACTAGACGAAGCAGAATTTGTCGGAGGCTGCAGGAAAGTTAAATGGAAAAATTGACGTCTTTAAAGGCTTATACCAATGAATTCTTAGCGGGAAGGCAACAGGAATTTTTAAATGACGTCACCGTAAAAAAACAAGAGGCGACTTGACGATGGTACTCTCCTATAGAATAGGACTCAAGCATACCCCCCACTTGCCCAAATATTTAGTGCTGAGATAGCCTAATAGGCATGGAGTCTTCGTGGAACATCGTGCCTAGAAGTAGTCAGGGTTAAACGACGATCATTTGGAAAACCTGGAAAATATTTCAGTGAAATTGCTTGTCTCGGTGGCCTAGGTAAGTCAGCTATTCTTGTAGTTATCACGAGGAAATTTCACCTATCCGGGGCACCGCAAGCGATTTCACAGCTAAGATTTAGCTTGGTTATCCGAAAATACTGACAAACCAAGTAGGCACCTATTGGATTTACGAAGCATTGGAGGTGTCTACTCTCTCTCAAGCTCTAGGGCTAAGGGCTGGTGTGCAGTATAGGTTACGGCAGCCAACACAACCATTCGAATCTGGTTGTCATTATTTCGTACAGAGTGCGAACGTCTACTAGGCTTTCTAAAGACTGACAACATAGCGTAAACGTGGGGTGCCGACGCGGAAACAGAGATAAATGAAAGGATTGGGCACCAGTGCTCAGCTCAGCTAACTGAAGTACATTCTCTAGGAGGAAAATCCTGAAAATGTTCCAAAGCCTTATTAGACACTACCCAGCATATAATTACCATTAGTGAGTTCAGAAAAAACTTGCGAAAGCGCATGCAGGAGCAATTAGTGGGTGCGGCTTCCGTCACAGTCGTTTGACGGACGCCACATTCATTCACCATGTTATGCTGGCCACTTCGAAGTCCAATTATACAATGCCGAAGAAAAGATATGGCCACGATTAAACTACATAAAGTAGCAACGTGAAAAAGATTTCGGAAAAGGGTGCTTAAGAAGCAATGCAGCACTCTTTTATTTTTTCCGACATGCAGTGCAACCAGCGACACCACCGGATCCACCGGCGCAAACTGACACCACCGTGACATTCTTGGAGGGCAAGTCTTATGATATAATATTGTCGCTCTGTAAATAACGTAGCTATGTCGTCGATGCTCAATGCGGTTCAGTTAGTTATTCTAGTACTACAGGTATGCTGTCAATATCACGGGCATGTTATGTTGCAACAGCTAAATGCGACCTTACTGTGATGCTAAAAACTCTCTACATAACGCGAGTTGTCGCCTTGCATTGTGTCTATAGTATCTGATTCGAATATTATTGCGAAACTCATATAAGTAAAAAAAGTTTACGGCAGCGCGGATAAAGAAGGGCATACCACGCGCGACGCGGCACCTTCTGCTGCGTTTATTTGCCTTGGAGCAATACAACTCCAAGGCTTGTAGCTGTATTGCTTCAAGCCTTCGAAATAACCATACGTACCGGAAACGCTTCCTGAATGATTCATGTACTTGTTCCCATTATGCTTCTTGCGATTCTAAAACGTTTACATTTTGCTTCGAATTCGTCTACAGGTTTGACAAAAGCAAGTAAGTGTGTTCGAGCCCACGCGGGTGCACTCTCCACGAGAGCGATGGGCGTTCATTTGATATTTGTGAAACACACAGTATTCGCTCACAGTCGACATATATTAATGGTTATGTTTATATTGTCTAAAAATAACCAAGTTAAACTCTTACCATGAATCGGGGAGCACATCAGCTGTATTAATAATAATAATAATATTTGCCGGTGTTTTAAGTCGCAAATGCTTGTTGTTACGCAAGCCGTAGTGTGCGACCCCGAGTTATTTTCGACTACCTAGCGTAGCTGTGCTACAGAGTTCGCACACCTACGCACAAAGGCTGGTATGTGTGTCCCAGCCATAAAAGTAGTTCGAGCTGGAGTGTCGTATTTTGGTCGAACAATCTGCGATCACTGTTCGCTTCATACATCAAGCGTGTATAAAGCTCGTTCGCGCTTAAGTGCTGGTGTGTTCATAACGAAATATATCACTGTGAAGATCTAGCACAGCCTCATAATAAGCAGCGGCATCACAGAACAATAATAAATTCAAATTACAAGAGGTAAGTACAATGCACGAATAGGATTTATAGTGCAATACAATGTAAGCTCTGCGCCATTTCACTAGAAACCCATGTGGTACGAGCGGGCCAAAGTCGCTTCTATTTCGTGGCGACAATAAAAAATAGCTTCTTGGGGACTTCTGCATGTGTGTTACTGCGTCAATGTTTTGTGCGCCTTTCTTCTTCCCCGATTTCCAGCGACGCAGTCTCCGAAGAACTGGATAATGAGTAAGTGCAACTACCATTGCTACACGTATGACCTTTGCAGGGGAAGCGAAAGAAAGTGACCGAGGAGTTGTACGGATGCAAGGTTAATCCGCACAATTCCATTTTGTTGGGAATCTTTCTGCAAAACAAGCCGTGAGGTTCGCATTATTGTGCGGGAAAATGTTGGGAAGCACTCATGGGTAACATAACACGACTTCCAGCAAATAATCTTTATTCAACGAATGTTGCTTGTAGTTATTCGGAGTTTCTGTTTATAGCTTGTTCGAAATTGCATGCTTAGTTTCACTTCTAATGCAGTTATGTTCGCGTGTTACTTAACGTAACAATACATTTACGCGACTTCGCTAAACGGCAGAGTCACTGACCATATACATCCGTGAATTGGGAGCGTATTGTCGGCGTATGGCAAGGAGAACGAGAGAAGCAAACGCCTAATTTTCGTGAAATGGCGCCAAGTATTAATTATCGCTGTCATGTCTGCCGTCTTGATTTTCCTTTTTTTTTTTGCAGAATACAAAATTATCGTACATCATTCTTTCACATAAACGTCAGCATTGTCATCAAAGCCGAAACACGGTACATACGGTGCAGATTTTCGATACCGAAATTTCCCGGAGTTGCTCGGTTAAAGAGCTTCTCATCCGGCTACGTTGTCAAGATTGGTCACACACTAGATGTTACATGATCAATAGGAAATGTCTGCGGTAAGGATTTTTCAAATGGGTTATTTATTAGCTGAGCAACAAAAAACTTGATGGCGACGCGATCGACGAAAATGCAATTGCAATATCGATGTAATAGTTATCCCAAAGGAAATATTGGAAGTGCCAGAGAAGGAAAGCCAGGGAAAACAGCTGGCATATCCATCCTCGCTATTTCACGCTGGCGCACCGCGATGTGCACGCTATCTCTGGTTGGTACCGCGCAATGGTATTTAGATCGTGTCGTAATAGTAGCATCCAGGACTGTTGGGAACGTAGTGTCGCAGCGCCCCGCTAAGGCTGTAAAATCAAGGGGTGCGAGCTCTATTGTCTACGCAGCACTACTGTCTATCAGACAATCTGCGAAAAAAGTCACAGCATATCCACGGGGTGAATGATGATGAGTGGGCGAAGCTCCGGAGTGAATCACCGGTAAACCGTTAATCTTCCGTGTAATTCGCCCAGTCGATCATCATGTAAAGACGTGAGAAACACTCTATTCGAACGCTGGGATCTCGCGTTTAAGGGGACGCTAGCACAAACGCGTTAGAAACATGCAGTACACTCTAGTAAGGGGGGAGAGGCCACAGCGTCTTACGCAGCCCCTTACACAGGCCGGAACGCGCACCGCGTTTGCCGATGCCATCACATGACTGCTGAAAGAGTATAAGGCGGAGAGGCGCCGTAACGCGCTAGCACAAACCCATCATCATCGTTAGAAACGGACAGTCTTTCGCTCTCTCTCTCTCTCTTTCTGTCTCTCTCGCACAAGACAGCAGATGGAAGAGTGAGAGAGCTCGCGCGCCGGGAGGAACGCGCCGAGGGCGAGCGCGAGCCTCCCGTCGCGCGAGCTATCGAGCGCAATCCTAGAACGAGGTGGTTACGACTACGAGGGACGAACGACCCACGCCTTAAGGAGCTTCGCCCCTAAAAAATTCACCATCTGTGGATCGTTGCACCGAATTACGCATGTGTGTACTTTGGATCGTTGAAAATATGTTTCAGGCGTTACGCAGAAATCCACCGCCGATTTCCACTAACTATATAAGTGCCGTCGTATTCAGCCTGCGCGAAAAAGTGCCGTTATGCAAGACGAATTCGTCTGACTATTAGTTGCTCAATAAATATGCCGTGGTTATGTCACGCGCATTATATTGCAATTTGAGGTTACTTATTCGCGCTTAGCCTTTGTACTTTATACTTGTACTTCGTACAGCCTTTGTACTTGATTGCGATGGGGTAATGGCAACTACCCTGTCAGCGAAGCTTTTGCGTATATGCCCTCGTTTAAGAATACTTATCAGGAGCCGATATAATTGCCTGCACGCTCACATTTATGTATTATTATTATTATTATTATTATTATTATTATTATTATTATTATTATTATTATTATTATTATTATTATTATTATTCACAAGCGCTCACGCAAAATTAACCAGAATTCTTACCACAGCTTTTCGAAGGAAATGGGTTGGCTGTGACATAAGCATGTGACCGACTCACGGATGTGTCTGGAATTTCGATTCTATAAATATTACACCATCAGGAAAATTACCGTTTGATGTTACTGTCAGCGTTTTTCCTTTCCTGTTACATTTTCTGGCTATCTTTTGACGGCGATCGCGTAATTATAAGTAATGGTGGGGAATCGTCATTTTTCTCTTCCAGGTTCTGACAACAATCCACTAATATGCCTCGTGGACTTCATTATGCCAGCAAATCCTACTCTGGTGACGAGCCTTGTCAGCATGGGCATATGTAATCGCTATTACATGAATGAGGCGCTCGAGTACGACAGCCAAGGTGAAATGACCCTGGCTGGCGAGAGTGAGTGCTCGTAAAACGCAATGGTCTTTGCAATTGAGTCCTGCTTTACATTTTTATCTGCAAATATTGTGATTCGACATCGTAGAACCGCTATGAAAAATCTGCACTTGGTAAACCTTAGGCTTAAGGCAGGGAGTACGATATGGTGGCACATGATAAGTTGTTCCATAGATTTAGTGCCAGAACAGAGGCAGTCATATCTCCAAAATCTTTCTTACCTGAAAGATTGACGCTGTTGCCTTTTGGTGCAGACCTGTTATATTTCGAAGCAGCAGGAAGACAGAAATAATTGAACAAAGAAATATCATGATATTCTAGCAATCCGACATATGAGGTGAGCAAATGATACGTGAAGAGGCATAAGTGCAAACAAAGGCTACCCTTTACAGTGCCAACAACTTTATTGTCTACGTATCTAGTTAAGAACAGATGTCAATGACAGCTACTGAGTGCCAAGAATTTTTGGCGAACTTTAACAACTTTTACCGTATCTATCTATCTATCTATCTATCTATCTATCTATCTATCTATCTATCTATCTATCTATCTATCTATCTATCTATCTATCTATCTATCTATATCTATCTATCTATCTATCTATCTATCCGCTTAGGTCTGCATGCTTGAACATGAATGATTTACCGAAGCAAAATTACCGTTATACACTTCTCCTGTTCTTTGCGATTAATGATTACGCGGGCACGTGTGCCTCATGCACATAATACTCGGTCCGGGGAAGGCGGGTGGAGATGCGCCACAAGCGATTGAATGTTGACATTTCAGCTTATGTTAACGGAACACCAAACAAAATTCTTACTCAAATCTTGTAACAACAGTTTGTGGGGGTTAAGCAATAGAAGGGCGCACCATTTACTGTGGCTTGCGCTAATATTGCTACGAAGCGAGCGTGGGATGGACACTGATACTAGTGCTTTCACGAGCGAAGACAACCTATCACGCATTGGAAGGGTGGGAATAAACCCTGGATCCCCAAGGTGGCAAGCACTCCCGAACGTGGCTACTACTAGCACTCTCTAAACGTGCCTTTGTCGAGCTTAGCTCGACCCCGTAGAAATAAGCAATAAAATAATGCTGTATCGTCCTTGAGACACCAAACGTTTGAACGATGTCAAAAATGTATCTTCATTCTAACGTCACCTTCGCAAGTTAGTATTTAATCAATAGAAACATTTATTGAAAGTTTTTCAAACACAACATTAATTCTGTCGCTTTCACTAGTGTTAGCTTTGTATCCTGTTACATTTCCTTATTGTGTTATGCTTTCCATTGTATTATTCTTTGTCTAAATATTTGATTCGCTGTCTTTTTTCTTCTTTTATTTTTACTTTGTACACTGAATATTTGCTCTTTACTGTTTGCTGTTAAATAATGCTTTTTCTTCTGTCATTGTTATAAGGTCCCGCTACAGTGTGGAACCTACAGTATGGTACACTATGGGACGTTTTTCTGCATCCAAAGTGCCTATTTCTGTATAGGCACTCATCAACACTGAAAAGAACTTCAAACTTCGAACTTACCTTCTATGATCTGCGTATAAACGTACCATGGCGTGCATTTCTCTTCAGTTCAGCCACACATGCAATCGAGTGAATGCGATCCTTACGTCGTACCCTGAGCTACCCCCTGTCGCCACAACGCTGCAGACGCGCCTTGTGAAACCGCATTGAGCGCACAATACTAAATCTGCGCAAAGGCTGTCGCAAGTCGGAACACTTGGCTGTTTGCCAAACAATTGAGCATATGAAGTTTCCTTGCGGACTGCCTCGCATTGCATTGATTCCCAAAATACATGATACGTGCAGGATTTCATTCTACGAAGCAGTGCCCCAAATTGCACGACTGTTCGCAGATCGAAGAAGTAAGATAATTCCCTATGCTTCGGGCGTGATCACGCCTGAATGAAAATAGCAGTGAAACAACTCTGTCGCGTTTTAATATCATCGTCGTTTACTTCAAGAGAGCGTTCGCGAATCTGAACAAACCATTCTTTCCCATTCAAAATTTAAAATGTTATTGTAACTGTTCGTGGACATTTCAATCACATTTGTTCGGAAAGGTGATTTGGAAACGTGATTCCGAAATATGACTAGAATGGTATTTTCATCACATTACAACGGGGCTTCTCTTCAGAGCTACCTGTTGGTACCGGGATCTGTCTTACCCACTCCTTCGTCATGGTAGAATAGCAGACGCCAGCTTGCACAACCTGGACACGTTACTTGGTGTTACTTGGGGAAGCCCATTCCTCAGCGTAGTAGTAGCAGTAGTAGTGGTGTTGTGGCTACAGCGAGTTATTCATGCACTACTCGGTACTAGACCCTGAAGATTATTGTTGCTGCTTAAAGCGTAATGACGTGTAGAGCATATGTGATAAGAAATATGAGAAAGGCATGTTACCTAAGAATTCCTAGCAGTGAATAACCCTACAGGACGGAACGGAAAGTAAATAATCATATGCATCATGTGGCATAATGTGAACATTTCTGACGTGGTGGTATAGGTCCGTGATAAGCACTGAATGGCAACCGACTTAAAGCATAGGCGAGCGAAAATCAGTGAACCTGCCTTTTCTGCGTCCTTCATCACTGTCCATCTATCACCTCCTCCTCCATTGCGTGCCTTCATTCTTGATTCAACGAAAAAAAAAATCAAACTACCGAGACTATCAGGCATTGTGGCACGCAAGGAGCCTTTGCTATTTCATTCAGCCCATATTTGAGGGCACTAAAAGCGGAGTACTCTGGTGTGGGATCACATACTACTTTTAAAATCTCCTGCGTAGAGGACACAGCAGTAGCAATTACGCACTTTGCGTACGTGAAGCATGTACTATAATTTGTACAGAAGACATATCCTTCTAGTTTTGATCGAAGGTTTATTTTTTGTTCCTCAAACGGCGAATCACTCGAAGAAAGCATCACCGGCCGTAGTCTTGACAATAATGTTCCATTTAGCACCTACAGAGCCGAACTATCCTGTAAACCCTCGGGATTAGTTTATTGAAACACCTCCTTCAAGATCTATCTATCTATCTATCTATCTATCTATCTATCTATCTATCTATCTATCTATCTATCTATCTATCTATCTATCTATCTATCTATCTATCTATCTATCTATCTATCTACGAGTGGAGTGTGTGACTTCGTGTTGCAATCATTTCAGAGGGCCAGCGAAGCGTGGACAGCTTCTTATCTGCGACCTACGGCACCAATTCCGGTGTTCTGCGGAAGCACACGGGACCAATACGGCTAACTGCTTATGGTCCCAATACAGACCTCCAGAACGCGTTACAGAATGATGTTTTCAGTTTGGAAGGAATGTACCTCAGGCTGAAGAAAAACTGGGATTCCGGAGCACTCCCATCATTCCTGGACGTGAGTAGTCTGCTCTATTAACGCGACAGAGTTAAAGGGCTCATTTCGCGGGAATTGTGGGGTCGGCGTCGTTGCTAGTGAGCGGAAAATCATTGTTCCCCGTGAGCAAAAATTCGAGGTAGACCAGAAGAAAAAAACCTCCTGACCAAGTGGAAATATAACATGTGACCGATCGCTTCGCAGTACGGTGCGCTACGCGCTAGGCCACACCGCAGGCATTATGATATACCCGTTAACGACGAGCCTTTTATGTACAGCGTTTTCCAATGGTGATACGCAAACCTCAGAGGTGCGTCTCCCAGGTGCTTCAGGGTGACAGAGGCTTGACTGCCACCCGCAAGATGGCGCAAAGGGCTCGGAACCCCTAGGGTGTCTCGATACACGCACTGCTATATACAGGGTGGTGACAACCCCCGCCATATTTATTCACACGAGCCTTGGGACTCAGCTGCGCTGGCGTTTATAAATAGGTTGCGGCGTGCTTCTGGGTCTCGAACGAAGCACGGGCACCAAGCTGACGCCCAAATGCTCGCTGTGATTCAAAGTGGCGTTCCGGCGGCCATTGGCTAACACCACCCTGTACAGACTAGTGCGTATCGAGGAACCTATACAAGTGTTATGTGCCCAAATGGCGCCTAGTTGGGAGCATATACCGGGACACTAACGGTGAATTCAAAGCGGCGTTCTAGCGGCCATTGGTTAACACCACCCTGTACAGTGTAGCGTGCATCGAGGAACCCATACAAGTGTTCTGTGCCCTAATGGCGCCTAGTTGGGAGCATATACAAGGAAGCTAAGGGCGACCTGTTTCGCCGCGCCGCACGCGTGGAGCATGCAGTAGTACGCTCGCGCTTTGGCTTACGGGCGCGGTCACCTGAGTTTGCGAGCGTGTATACGTTCATTAATGCCATGTTGACATGTCTGTGATGGATTCTGTGCTGTGTACAAGGGCCGGGTGAACTGCGGTGCCTTCTACATCTGCGAGTTTCGATGGCGCCTCGCCACTTTGTACTTTGACCATTACATTGAAATAACTAACGATCTCAAGACCGCGAGTAAAGACATATAACAAGTGTGGTGTCATGACAATTACATGGCTAGGCGACTTAAATGGCAAGCGAAAGAGAGCAATGATAATGGGGTCACGCACCGCCATTGCGTTGAACTCTTAAGGCGAAGCTTAAAGGGAAACTCCAGCGGCTTTTCCATCGTATTAGGATGTCGATATTGTCCAATGGTACTGATAATCCTGTAGCAGCCAGGATGGTTCAGTCTTTAAACGACTGAAAGGCGTGTTCAAAGCGACACCGAAGCGGGCAGACGCTTTGTGCAGCGCAAGCGATGACGTCACAGCCTTCCCACCATCAGAAATACGGAGCTGGTGCCAGAAAGATTAAAGTGGGGGTGTCATCCGCCGACATATTGATTCATGGCAGCTTTTCTGAACTAGTTAGCGACAATTTGAACGCTGAAGTATGGCCGTTTTGCCTTTGACGGCCCGCTGGATTGGGTAGGCAGCGTTGAAGGTGATCACGTAAAAATCCTGGGTGGCCATCGTGGGAATCTAGTGAAAATTTTTTTCAATTCATTTTCAAGAAGAATAAATAACTTGCGGGCGCGTGTCTTGTCATATATTATTACAGTACCGAGGACAATATATATCGGAAATTGCACTGACATCCGTGGACAATAAAAAATCACCGGAGTTGCCCGTTAAGGGCCCCACAACCTTTTATCATTGCGCAGCACGGTTTACTCTTAAAAGGGAGAAACCCTCTGCTTGTCGTCGACTGTTAAGGGGAACTCCGGTGATTTTTCAGTGTCCACTGATCCTAATGAAATATTCAATATGTATTCCCCTCGGTATTGTAATAATATATTCCAAAGCAGGTGGGTGCAAGTCATTTAGTTTTCTCGGAAACTAATTGGGAAGATTAGATGCAGCGATCACAGATTAGTAAGGGCAAAGATTGTGCTGAACCTAAAGAAAAAGAGAACTAAATTATTTACTAGAAAAAAATGCACTCTAGAGGTAATCAGAGCGAAGGACGAAGAATCTAAAGTAGCCCTAAGCAACAAGTTCGAGGCCTTAGGCGAAAACGGTGACGATTTAGAAGAAATAAGCATAACCATAACGAATACAATCCTTGAAACAGGGAGAGAAGTCGGGGGTAAAGCAACAAAGTAAGCCACAAGTAAGTTGTCCCAATCTACCAAGGACTTAATAAAAAAACTGCAACAAATGAAAGTAACTTCGCCAGAAGATAAGATTGAATTCGCAGAACTCTCAAAATTGATCAGTAAAGCCAGGCAAAGAGATGTAAGAAACTTTAACACGAGAGAAATGGAGAAAGCCGTAGAAAATGCCACCAGCATTAAATCGGTCGAAAAGAAACTGCACTTAGGACAAAACAAAATGCATGCGCTAAAAGATAAACAAGGTAACGTTATCAACAGTTTCGACGAAATAGTAAAGGTAGCAGAAGATTTCTACTCTGAACTGTACAGCTCTCGGACAGGCCATAGAACCTTCATAGAAATAGAATCAGCGGAGGGCACTGAAATTTCATGTATAACCGCTGACGAAGTCAAAAAAGCTGTCAAAGGCATGTCCCGCGGTAAAGCAGCTGGTAAAGGTGGTATAACAGCCGACTTTATCAAAGACGGAGGAGATATTGCACTTGAAAAACTTGCATCGCTCTTCACGAAATGTATCAAGACATGTAGTGTACCACACAGTTCGCAAAATGCTAATGTAATCTTTATCCACAAGAAAGATGACATGAAGGAGTTAAAGAATTACAGACCAATTAGCCTACTCCGAGTAATATACAAGCTATTTACAAAGGTGATTTCTACGAGGATAAGAGAAACACTCGACTTTAACCAACCGAGAGAACAACCTGGTTTTAGGAAAGGTTACTCGACAATGGACCACAGCCACGCTATCAACCTACTAATTGAGAAGTACGCGGAATATAACAAACCTCTTTATATGGCGTTTATCGACTACGAGAAAGCATTTGACTCCATAGAAATACAAGCAGTTCTAGAAGCTCTACATCGACAAGGGGTACCCGGCGCATACGTGAAAACCATAAACGACATATACAAAGATTGCACAGCCACACTACTCCTACATGAGAGAAGCAGACAAATCCCGATCAGGAGAGATGTGAGGCAGGGAGATACAATATTCCCGATGCTATTCAGTGCATGTTTAGAGGAAATCACTAAACGTCTAGACTGGGATGAAAAGGGAATCCGAATAGACGGAGAATATCTAAGCAATCTAAGATTCCCATACGACATTGTGCTCTTTACCAATGACGGAGAAGAACTACAAAACATGATTGATGACCTAAACAGGGAAAGTATTAAAATCGGATTAAAAATGAATAGGCAAAAGACCAAAGTTATGCTCAATAGTCTAGCTAAGGAACAGGAATTTAAAATCAACAATGAACCCTTACAATGTGTAAGCGAATATGTATACCTGGGACAGTTAATAACAGGAACTCCTACCCATGAAAAAGAAATTCTCCGTAGAATAAGAATGGGCTGGAGCGCATTCGGAAGGCATTACGAAATCATGACTGGAAACTTACCGCTCTTACTAAAGCGACAATATTCAATCACTGCATTCTCCCAGTACTAACGTACGCTGCAGAAACTTGGAGGATAACAAAAAAAACTAGAGATGAAACTAAGAAGCACGCAACGTGCAATGGAAAGAAAAATGATAGGGGTTACGCTAAGAGATAAAAAAAATTACAGCATATCCACGGAGTGAATGATGGTGAGTGGGCGAAGCTCGGGAGGTTCATCGTAGATCGTGCCGAGTTCTGGATTAATTTAGTTAACGCGCACGCTACGAATCCTCATGGTTCAACTATGCACAAGTGAAATCTCCCACCGGCATTTCATTGCAAGTCAAGATCCAGTGCCTATATATATACATATATATGGGTTGCCGGCGAACGCTTCTCCAACGCAAGCAGTCGGTATTTCTCAATCAAGAAACTCGCTAGGAGACGCTGCCTGCGCCAACGTTGTCTCTAGCGGGAGAAGGCGCGTTCTCCTTCTTTGCGAGCTGGTACAGCGTTCCTCTAAGAAAGAGCGTTTCCATAGCCAACGCGCGCCTTTCGCTCTCTCTCTCTCTCTCTCTGTCTCTCTCTCTCTCACACAAGACAGCAGAGGCACGCGCCGGGAGGCACGCGGGTTACGGCTGACGACTGACGCCTGACGCGTGACAAGGTTAGACTAAGAGGAGCTTCGCCCCTAAAAACGAGCGGAATGGATCAGAGAACAGACAGGAGTAGCCGATATTATTTTATCAATTAAAAGAAAGAAGTGGACCTGGGCAGGACACGTCATGAGGAGGAAAGATAACAGATGGACAGTAAGAGTGACGGAATGGATACCAAGAGAGGGAAAACGCAACAGAGGTAGGCAAAAGCTTAGATGGAGCGATGAAATTAAAAAGTTTGCGGGCATAAAGTGGAACCAACTCGCTCAGGATAGGGTGGATTGGAAATCTTCGGGAGAGGCCTTCGTCCTGCAGTGGACCTAAACAGGCTGCTGATGATGATGATGACGATGATGAATTTTAAAATTTTTTAGCGAATTCCCTTGCGGGCCACCCTGTGTTTTTGACGTGATCACCTGCAAGACTCTCTACCCGAGCTTGCGGGACTTCAAAAGCAAAACGGCGGTACCTCAGCGATCAAATCGTCGCCGTCAAGTTCAGAAAAACTGGTATAACTCAATACACCGTCGGATGACCTCGCCACTGTCATTTTTCTCCGTATTTCTGACGGCGGGAAGGCTGCGACGTCATCGCATACGCTGCAAGAAGCGTCTACCCGTTTCGGTTTCGGTTTGAACACGCCTTTCAGTGAGTTATTTAAAATTATTGGTGCGTTTCTGGGCAAGCTGAACCACCCTGTCTGCTACAGGATTATCAGTACTATTCGAAAACATTGATACCATAACATGGTGAAAAAACCGCCAGAGTTGCCCTTTAAGGTACACAACCCTGCATTTAGAGTGAAGCTCTGTTTTGTCCTCCCCGGCTTCCTGTGTTTACCCTACGTTCATGTTGGAAAAAACTTCAAGCTGGGAATCATACCGGTGGTACTGCAACCCCACGGAAGCCAAACTAAGCACGATAACTTGGTAGCGTGTTAATGTGATTTGTTTCAGGATTCCTGTTGGCGGCTAACATTGTGCTAATATGGCTAGTTCTGTGCCCCTCCGGTGAAAAAAAAGCTTCGCGCTGACTCCACGGCTACATTGCCAAAGTGGCCAACACTTATACCTTCTGTTTTGGAACATTCACTAGCAGTTATTCTTATCCAATATCGCAACGAAGTCCAAGTCTTTCCAAACTCCTTCGTTTTCGCCAATTTGAGAGCATATCCTGGCCTTGCCATGAGCTCGTGCCTACCGAGGCACCCCTACGCGCAGAGCAACCGCGAATACGATGCTACAATCTGACCTTGTAGGCGGACCACGTCGCTAGCAGGCTGGTGGAACTAGCCGCCGTCTATCCCGAGGATGCACGTCAGTTTCGAACCCCGCTGCCCAGCACGTCTTCGATGTTGACTTTACAAAACGGAAACTTGCTACCAAATGAACCTAGACTGTAGCATGTTAAAAAGGTTTAACTACTTGGAGAACGACAAGGTGTTATGTTAGCTGCTTAAAAAAAATGGCTGAAGGCTTAACCTCTCTGCTTATATGTTGCTCGAAATTTTCCGAAATTACGCTCACAAGAGCTCTGTTAGCATTACACAAGCGCTGTGCAATTTATTAATATCTCGGCGAGTTACCAATCTTGAGGACCAATGACGGGCAAGAAAGTTCCCTCTCCATGCCACTTTCCTTGTTAACTTAGCTGTAATGTTAACTAATAAAATGACATGTAATATGGGCCCTGTGGTTTTCAGCTACGAGTTTACCGCTACAATTGACAGGCATAGCTATTTTGGCGACTGTTTTATTGTGCTCTGGCTACATTTGAAGTCTGTTCAACGGCAGCCGCGAATCGTTTTTCTACGTCCCAATAGAACACGTGCAGCACGTATGTGATTTAATCGAGGGCGACCATCACGCATAACTCATGACGCACTGACCATTTGGAATTAATCTATAGAGCACATCAAGGTACAATTGAGCACGTGATGAATAGGAGCCTGCATTATAAATGGGCTTATTGGTGAATCACGAAGGAAATGTTTTGATAGCGCAGAAAAGCACGGACAATAAGAAGTGACCTTGTCCTGTGCTTCTCTAGTCCTTGTCTCATCTCTTCTTACTGTCAATGTTTACCTGCGCTATGAAAACCATTCTTTTAGAGACTCGGACATATAAGGTGACAAAAAAAATGGGAAATGGGCTGCAAAGTTTCAAGGCACGCTATCAGGACACGGGCAAAAGATATGAAGATGTTGATGCCAGCCCGGACCGGACGCTTCGAAATAATTTTAGTTAGTCGTTCTTCTCAGCCCTGGCCCTCTGGCAAGAGACCCCCGTCTATGAAAAATACTCCCGCATGAAAGCATTTGCATGGTCGTTGTTTTATCCCGTTGCTATGATGGGACAGAGCAACAGCCACGCCAACTAAAGCAGTCGGATCTGCTCATAACCACAAAACTAGGATGGGTATATCCAGTAGCTGATTAGATGAATCTAAGAGCGTTATTATAGCTTAGTATAGCTCAAACTGGGTAAGGTGGCTTATCTGGACAACGCAAAAGTGTTAGAAGTGACACGCGCAGTGCGTGCTTCTGCGCATGTGTTTTGAATCTGCATTGTGCTTATACACAATGAATTTCACAATACCCTACAATGTCCTACATATCGCGCATTTCAAAATTCAAATACTTTAGGATAACACATACTTGCTGTTCTATAATGTAGCCGGGCAGTCATGGATGCCAAAAAAGTGTCGAGTACCCTCCGTGATCACAGATGCTGGGTTCTTACGCGTGTCCCGAGAAACGCGGAGAGGTTAACCGCATCGGAGCTTCTTCTTGAATGCAATTCGTAGCGCCTTTTTTGGAGGCTGGCTTAGAATGGTGCGCCATTCGTGTTGTACCCCCCCCCCCCCCCCTGTCATGGGCCTCATTACGTGCATCATGACGTCATTTGTGGACCATTCATACCTAATGTTGGAAAACCATAGCCAAGCAACCATTCAATTTCTGTGAATATTTAATTAAAAATTTAGGGAATAGCGAATAAATAGCCTCACCTAAAAACGGCACTACAAAGCTGAGACCCAAGTCATGCTCTTTTGATGTCTTCTGGCACGCGCTTCACACTGCGCGATCGCGCTAAGCAGCGTGCACCATCGAGTAACCTGGCCCAGTACGGCGACATCAAGAGAGCGCGCTCGTACCGACACTCGTAGGCGCCTTCGCGCGAGCTCTGTAGGGCAACGGCATTGCCGGTGTTACGAGAGCCTGCGAGGCGCTTGCAATGGCGCAGGTGATGAAGGCGCTGCTACGTAGTGCGCAGCACACCTGTAAACTGCCGAGATAGCACGCGATCCAGCGACGGCGACCATGCAAATTCCGCAGTTGCTGTTCGAGCAACCCCCCCCCCCCCCCCCCATCTACCGATTTAATCTCTCGCGGCTTTTCACGCTCGTTAAAGTCGGCCGGGGCGCTTCCTCTCATCTTCGACGCAGATCTCCCGAGCAGGATGAAGATGTAGCTTGCGCCCTCCGAGCGACGGAGATGGGCTGGGCTCGTTTGATCTCTGCTTCAGCCACGCTCGTCGCCTCCGCTCCAGTACTTTTACCCGTGGGTAGGAAGTACGATGCGGGGGGAATCATCAAATTTGGATTTATACGGGACATGACGGAGACAGCAACGGCGACGGCAAAAACGCGTCGAGATTGCCCGTATAATTGCTATCGAAATGAAAGCATTGTCCACCTTGGGCAAGCAAACCTTTCTGTTTATACATTGGCAAAAGCTGAAAAATCAGCTTAAAGATGTAACAATCAGAAATCGTAACTGCGTTTCGGAAAACTACTTTCTTTTATTACACGCAGTGATAGCCGTACAAATGCCTGCTTGTCTAATATATGCCTGTTTATTCTTGAGTTTTTACCGATACGTACATCAACAGTGTGAAGTGGCACTTTGCTAATTGTATACATTGATAACTACGCTTTCTCGCAGGAGGTAACCCTCGTCTTGACCAGCGAACCAGTACTGGAGGTTGAAGCCGCCGACATACCAAAGATCACCCAAGACATGTAATTAATACCTCTCATATGCAAGCATAGTTTATTGACAATGCTTACAATTAGGAATCAAGTCCGAAATAACTTATTTAGTCCAAATAGACACGCAGTAGAACGATCATTACGCACACTGGAGAGAGAATTCAGCTTGCTCTGGGGAACCTGGTCGCTGTATATGCGAGAGACAACCGGTTGCAGGCCCCTGCCCCCTCCCGGAAAATAAAAACTCTACGCCGCTGTATCGCAATGAGCCCGCAATGAAGTGCATACAACACCCTAAATCACAAAGAATCAGGATCAGGTAGTTTCACATTCTCTGGGGTTTTCTTAATATTGCCCATGTTACCCCGCCGTGTGCAGCACACTGCTAAACGTTCGCGAGATTAATTCTGAGCGTCACTCAAGTAGTAGTTTCGTACACGCTTCGAAATATTGCCGGGTACCGTGTTGTCGATCATATTTGCTACACGATAAACGGGCTTCGCATGCGTCGTAAACACGCACTGTGCTAGCGGCGTGCTCCCTAATGGGAATCGAATCCGCATTGCCAACCTTCGGTTATTTACCATTCCTGGGGTGACCGAGCAGGAAGTTCTCGCGTGTGACGTATGCTCCCACACCTTTAACTATTACGTCCTCCATGGCAGTCATAACATATAGAATGCGTTCCGTATGTCTCACCATGTGCGAAAGGCCTCCCAGCGCCACGATTGCTTCATGAGTGCCGCTTCGCAGCAGCGAACTTCGTGCCTTGTGCTAACCAGCCTTTTACTGACTACTGTCGGTATTTCTACTCGGGTACCCCGTGCAATGGCTCATTTCCTTTTCGTATTGCTTTGCAAACACAAAGGCCCCCCACTAGTTACAAAGCCAACTTCGCCTGTCGCGCTTCTAGTGAAGGCGACAAACGCTGCTCGTTTTCAACGACGACATGGACACTGCGGCTCTTTCATGCTGCCACATCACTTAGCAAAGTTGTGAGCAAATGGAGCAGAGCTTGTGGCGACTCGCAACTAAGATAATTGCCAGAAAATAGGAGCTTGTACACAGTGCATGGAAGACACTAGAAGCACCCGTCGGTTCGTACCGAGTCTGTAGTACGAAATTCATTTCAAAATATATACCTATTGAAAGAGTACCAGGGCCGAATTTTCATTCACTTGACTTGTGCTAGGAAGTTGCCTTATATGCAAAGAGAGTAACGGCATGAATCGTATTTTATGTCGCACCGAAATGTATATATTTCGTCTGAAAGAACAAGCTTGCTAAACGACAAACTTTTGATCCGAAGGTCGCGGGATCGAATCCCGGCCGCGGCGGCTGCATTTCGATGGAGGCGAAATGTTGAGGCCCGTGTGCTGTGCGATGTCAGTGCACGCTAAAGAACCCCAGGTGGTCGAAATTTCCGGAGCCCTCCACTACGGCGTCTCTCATAATCAGAACTGGTTTTGGGACGTTAAACCCCACAAATCAATCAAACGACAAACTTTATTATGTTAATTATTTTTTCGCACATTCATTCTCCGATGTGACCGTGTTACTGAAATGTTCCACATGAAAATTTTTTAAACACTAATGTTCCCGGTAGGCGCTGGAAGGCGTACAATGACCGACACATATTGCCCACTTGCAATACAGCCATGTCGCTTCTGTCTTAACTTTGTGGTTTTGAAGGTGGAAATTCGCGTTCCCTGGTTGCGACACAAGACTGCTGGGAAATCCAAAGTTATTTCTGTGTAGCTTCTTCGTGCTACAGAGATGGATGTGAATATCCACTCGCATTTGTTTACGATTTGTATCATCAGTTTCGTTTTTTTTTTTCACTTCATTGCTGGGAGCTTCTCATGTTTCTTCATACTCTTCTGCCGCAAAGAAAAATACAGCGCACCTTGTGCTTTCTTTAAAATAAATGTAATTGAAGGAGAAGTTGGTGCCCATGTGCTGCACCGCCTACTCCTCTTAGAGGGTGGTTCACACCACAGAGTTTTGAACTGTTCATCAAAGTGAATGAAAACAAGCACTCGGGCACGGACACACATTTAGAGTAACTTTTCCAGTACAACTGTCCATGAAACGAGAAATTCATAGACGAGAAATGTTCACACATTAGCGCCGTCCACACAGCTGAGTTCAATATGATCACATAGCGCAGGCTAATTGCAAACTGTGTCTTAACCTTGCGCTTTCCAGGACTAAGAGATTTGTTTACGCACAGCGCACGAATGGGCCCGAGGCCTTATTTTAAGTTTCCAGTGTGCCTTGCTTTGACACCTGCTTTCATTTAATTCTCCTTAATACGTAGATCTCGGTTTCATATGCTTAATGCATGCCATTCAGTAATATTAATCATTTAGCTGACCTTATTCATAAAAATGTGATATGTAATTATCAAGACCACTGCAAGCAATGCAGTGGTCTTGATACACAGTGGAGGTGTGGCTGCGTTAACGCAACGCGCATGCGTTTCTTTTAACCTTGCGCCGGTGAACCGGAGCACCCTGTAGCATTCATATTCATTCATTCACTAGCCGAGCAAAGATTGGGCACTTGTCATGTTTGCTATTGGATAAGTTTTATGAAGAAATGTCATTTTCAATGGGAAGCGTGAGAGATAAGCTGTAAGAAAACCGACAAGTTAAGATCATGCAGCTAAAGTTTCAAATCTCGAGTTTAGAACAATGAAGCCGAATTATTTCCTTATTGATTCAAATGCTTAAAGAGAGACGATTTCCCTATTCCCCCCCTCATGTTCAGTGGTTGTTGGGGAACAAGAGACCTGTCACTGCCGCGGTCCCACGTTTTTTATCACAGTGGAATAAACTCATGGCTACCGTAGTGTAAAGAGGCGCAACGTCAACAGGCGTCCTTTATGATTTTTTTTCGCAGCCAAGGATATATCAAGATAATGGTCGCGGTGTCGCCTGGGATGACAAAGGACAGCCTGGACCAGTTGAAGGTGGCTACATTGGCGAACCCGTTTCCTGTTATTGTGAGTACCTCTCTGGCACATTAAACGGCGCGCCAAAGTGGAAAAGTGCGTTAGGCCATATTTGGTGGAGACTTTCGTGCAATTCCGACATTGCTTATATAGTGAGAGAGCCACCTCTAAATGGGAAATAATTGTTACGTATTTGCCGGAATTCATGAATGCTACACCAGATTCGCTTACGTAAGCAATATTTGGTCTACGCAAAAATGTACCAATGCGTGCGCACAAGGGAAACTTCGGAGGGTGCGGGGCTACTTTCATACTTCAAGAGGGTTCCAACTTGGGCTTGTTGGTGAAACATGATGGACTGAAGCGTTGCGCACAAAAACAAGGATACAAGAAGGAACACAAAATGACACACGAAGCGCTTCGTTTGTCATTTTGTGTTCCTTCTTGTGTCCTCGTTCTTGTGCGCAACGCGTCAGTTCTACTTTCATACACCGTTACTTGGATCAGCTCATCGGCTCTGTCTGCGTGGGGGAGGAGGGCGAAAAGTGAAGGTGTGCCGCGCCCTTCCCTTTGCGCGCCACTCTTTAGTAGCTGAATTAGCAGTTCAACTGACACTGAACCGATTTTTTTTTCAGAACGATACAGTTAGCAAAGCTGTAAAACAGGCAAAGAAACTTGTTTGTGTGGCGTTCTCCCTGTCTGCACTGAAGTCAACATCCGCGAAGGGAAAAATCGACAAGGCCGGAGACCCCGCGGACCTCGTTACGCCTGTCAAGCAGTCGGAAGTGAGTGCCGAGTGGCAGCGATGGCTCTCGTAGTTACTTGGAAGCAATGCTTCTTCGAATAGATCGCCACTGTTTAAATGTAGCGACGAATGCGTTATCAAAAGAATGACAGATAAACTTCATTTTGTTAGTGTTTTTGCTTCAAATAACCCGCAATGAACTCTTACATCCATTCTTAACTTCACTTTTTTTTAGTATAGTCAAAGACTGAACTTTTCTACAGAAAGAATAAATTTTCAAAATATTGCAGAGCATATTGTGCTAAATATGCAAACCAATCCCCAATCGCGTTCCCAACCACAACATTTTAACGCATCTCTCTGCTCCATGACATTCTTCACGAATTATTCATTTACATCCCCCGTTCGGTATCTTCTGAAGATCCATGCACAAACACCACTGGTTTTGAAAATATATTTGTCTTCAGAACGCCATTCTTACGTGCAACGTGGTGGGCAAGGCGAAACTGTGTACACGCTCAAATATCTCGTGTGCATGCACCACAAAACTGTCGAAAACTATGTGCGGACCTTCCTAAAAAACCTATGCGTGCGTGATGTTTTGCAGTTTATTATAGGCACTGAAAGTCTTACATGTGACCTGTAAACTATTATTTGGTTCACGAGAGCCCTCTGGAAGCGAAGGTTAAGAGCCCGGGTCTGCTTCTTTTGTTACTCCTCAGAAGAAGAACTGAATTCGTACGCCTCTAACGGCGGGATTTGAGCACTGCAGCATAAAGATGTTACGTTGCGGGACTGCGGACCCGAAATAGGGCGATTGCAGTTTGGACGCAGGCGAAAATTAGAGACCAGTGTACTGCGCGTTGTCAGGGCACGTTAAACAAATGTCTACCATTTCGCTGGTTGGTAAAATTTTACGTCCCGAAATCACCATATTACAATGACAGAGAACCCTATGTGGGCAAAGTTTTAGGAGCCTCCCAAAATAGCGCGTTCATAATTATATCGCGGTTTTGGCACGTAAGACTCCGTAAATTACATAAATACCACTTGCAGCACTTTTATATATTTATACTTTCCCTCTCCTGAAATAGGAAAGTGAACCGACGTTATATTAACCAAATTGTTCGTAATGCTCTTGCCGCACGCGCAAGAGTTCGCCAGAGACGACGTCCAAGCAGAGTTCGCGCGTTGTCGCCAGGCGAGTATTCGGTCTAAGGCCACGTAACAGCTGCGGGCGATTGCCGCGTAGCCGCCCCACCGTAGTTGAAAGTTGCGAATACCAAGAAGACACTGTCCCGCACAAAGCAGCCGGTTAACGTTGTTAGGAAGCAGTAGCTGTCAGCGTCGAGAACCTCGACGTGCAGGTAACAATTTAACCAGAAGGGCCTTGGCACAGATGTCAAATCGCTGAGGGCACAACATTAGATCATTCGGTTACGCTAATATAACCGAACACTTTTTTTTTTCGCCAGATTTTAGCGTTGTGACCAATATTTCGTATAGCTTACAGCCTTTTTTTTTTTTTACTAGCGCAGTTTTAGGATCTTAAGGTTATCGGAAGGCTGGGCGGATACGCCGCTATAGTGCTAATCCACAGTGTGAGTGACGCAAAATGAATTACGAATTATATTTCCTTCTACCTTTATGTGAAATACGCAGCCGGGTAACATTAATGGCCGAATGAACAAAATGAACAGTCTATCATCTCCACAGGCGAATCTGCAATGACTTGCGTCAGTGTCATTCATAATATGAAATACCTGACATGAAGAACCATCATCGCAATACCTTATGGACAGACTACGAAACCGCAGTTAAGTCGTTAGAAATACGGCTACATAAGATGTGGTGGAAAAGCAGACCTATGTAACCGAGATACTAAAAAACGATGTATGAAGATTTCACAGCAGCCTTCGTTTTGTGCAGGATTATTGTAAATATTACAGGGATGAAGAGGATGTTACGTGAGGAAAACCAATCTGTGTAATCCTATTCGCTGCGCATCCAGAACTACTGCACATTCGAAAATTTCTAAATTACTACTAATTTTACATTCAGCCCGTTTGGTGACCACACTGTTCTTTTATATGACCAAAACCACTCATGAATTTTAATGGCGTTGAATAGAAATAAATGGCCCAGCATAGGATAAGAAGTTGCATGTAATTATGCAGAATGAAGCAAGGATGAACAGGTCCGGCAGGCATTCATTTATTCAGTGCAACCTCAGTTTAAATATTCGAGCTCTGATGGATCACGAATGAGGATAAAGAAAAAGTATGTAATATTATTTTAAGCGTGCAAGAACTGCAGCCCGTCAATGTTCCTTCCAGTGAATAACGAGGAATTTCGAGGCTTATAAAAAATATGCATGTACATGGCTGAAGTTTAAAGTGTCGAATGGCGACAATTTTTCTCAGCCAGTGAAATGAATGTGATGATTATATGTAATAGCGTGGAAGCTGGGACAGTGCCAACGTCACTTATGTTTAAGTCTGAAAAGTTGATAATATATGAAACTAGTATGGTATTCATTCACCATACACCAATAAAATGATCCCGGCAAGCTATACATATTGTTTAAAAATATTGTGTAATTGCGATGTTTCATGCGGAGTACTACAAACCGCAGTAATTCACATAGTTATCACATAGGCTTCGAAAGTTCAGCACTTAAATATGAACGACTGCATGAACAACAGGTGTCACATCAGGCGTGAACGCAACGGTCAAGCGACGAAAAGTCAGTAAGGAAGCGTCAGACTGATATCGCTTAATCCCAGTTGCCTCAAAATTAGTCGTGGATAACGGAAGTTGTTACAGATGGCGGGGAAATTGTGCTTATGAACTGGTGCAATTCTCGGGCACTGCTATACCTGGGCTGATCTGATATTATAGAGCGTTATTGCACAATTCCTGACAGACCTCCCTTCTCACATGAATAGAAATACACACCATTGATTATGCTGCTACTGGTGACTATTACTCCAATGCGAGCCATATGCTTTTCGCTCACCTACATGCGTTGAGGACTATTATAGCCATTTGGATAACTGCTTCTAGTTTTTTTCTACAAGTCCAAAACAGATCTACCTTCCTGAATAGCTGTCTACTGTTGTCTCATTGATATAATCAATAGGAATATGATGATTAAGCACATTATCCCTTCTGTAGATATTTCAGGGCAGTGCACTAAATTTTGAACCACTCTCAAAACATTCATTTTCAACTGTGCGAAATTGCCACGTTTGTACCACGCTTGAAGTGCAATATTACAAGTACAACGGTTCTTACACTACTCGTCATTTTTTAACGAATAATAAAGCCCTTCAATTCACCGATGACACAGCTTTAATCAATGCTTAACTCTAATAATGGAAAGTCATTGCAAGAACCATGTCCACAAACTGGATTTATTGGTTCAATTTTACCACAAGGAATGCGCACTCGCAGGCACATTCACTAAGACAAATATCTCATTTTCCGTAATATGGCTAAGTTCAGCAATGATGTATTACGTAGCCATGTTAGCGATAGCAAAGAGATGAAAAGTAGCAGCATGTTGACGCCATTTTACTCACGGAGGCGTATTTTCTGTAGTGCTTGAAAATGGCAGCGAAAAGAAAAAAGGATTTTCGACACTAGCTTCATTTTTACTAAAGCACCAAGTTTCGAAGATACTTTAAAGTAAAAAAAAAGCAAAGAAACAAAAAGAAGATGTCGCTCATGCGAGAACATGCTAGGCTAGAAAGCGTGCGACACTACGTGGCGACAATACTGTGAGATTCCTGCGCTTGTACAAATGGCATTGTAGATGTTTGACGGTGTTTGTGTAAAACTACGTAATTATTTTTAATTATTTTTTAGTAAAGATATTCGCGCTGTTTTCCAGGGAAATGACAGACTTAAAAAACCTAGACTTCGTCTTTAATTGATTGAGCGAATGTAGGAAGCACATTGAAAAAAAAAAAAAAAGAATGAACTTTTTGAAATAATGTACCGTAATTTTCATTTCCAAATACAAGAATAAAAATTCCACCATCATTTGCCTTCTAATATCGAACGCAGAATGGCGAAATTAAGGACAGTGGAGTGCTACGAGTCTAAACGACCCTTGTCGTCGGCGTTCGTGTCCTCTTAAACACCAAGCTAAATGTGACCACAGTATACAGCACCTAGTAACAGGAGTACTTTGTGTTCTATTACCAAATGTAGGATGTGTGGCGTTAAGTAACGTCTATTCTCCACCGCAACTTCAAACGCCTGCAATTGTTGACAATTAGAACAAGAGGAAGAAAAAGCACCGCCATATCCACGAAGTGAATGATTTTAGAGGAGCTTGCTGGGAGATGATCGAGTAACCCGCGAATGCTCCGTACACATCGCCTACCATCATATATAGACGTGACAACGTTGTTATATATACATTAACATACACAATGTTTATTAATTTACATTTGGATACACTATAGAAATTTTGATGGACTACATACATTATATATACACAAATCTCGGGCCGAGCTTCGCTACATTGTATGACACTGGTGTAGACGCCAGGCGTTCGTTTATAAAAGATGTTCTTTTGCAAAATACAAGAAGTGCGTCCCTCGGTGAGCTCGGGCACTCGTTTTCCTTGAAAGTTAATTCCTTTAGGATGCATGAAGTACATACATTATATATACACAAGAGATGTTATTTCCCAAAGTACAAGAAGGGCGTCCCTCGATGAGCTCGGGGACTCGTTTCCCTTTAACGATCAGTACTTTATGATCAGTAAAGTATGCTGCCAAGGGATCATCGATGATGGGACGCAATGGAAAGTTCGAGAAGGCAACATCGATACAGGTGCCCCTGATAGTGGTGAGACGTTTGCAGTCGTACGATACGCATCGGAGAGCGTAACGTGATATCATGTGTTGGTCTAGGCAATCGTTTTGCAATGACGTCAACGTTCAGATCTCCGACGAGTACGAAGGGGCCGTGTTTGAACTCGGTCCTGTATCGATGCATTGCCCTCTCGGTATACTTGGCCACGTGTCCTTCTGACATGTTCGGTGCCAAGTACATGGCCATGACTACCATCCCGGATGAGAGCTTCACAGCGGCGTGCTGCCAATTATGGCTCTGGCTGGTTATTGACAATGCGAGATCTTTAGCCGCATCAGGTAGCTTGTCGTAGATCCCGACAGCGCCCGCAGGACGGTCAGCTCTTTGGTGCAGACGACTGTAATGAATCCATTGATGCGCATGTTTCCAGCGTTCCAGATCTCCGTGAAGCAGAGCACACGACCGGATCATTGTTAACGAGCTCCACGCGCTGCATGCAGTCGAGTTGGTCGATGACTCGCGCCACAACTTGTGGCCCTACGCGCAGCCGCTCAAACGTCTCGAGAAGTCGGTCCCAGTGCAGTTCCGCGGCAGACAGCGTCAGTAACGCATGGGGCTTACCCAGCTGCCGTATCATAGCGAAGAGTTCTTTTCGACGGTCTTGCCAGCATTGAACCGTGTTGGGTGTTCCCTTCATAAACACCAGGTTTCTGTTGAGGACGTCGTCGAGGAACTCGCGTCCACCCGTCTCGAACTGCTGCCGCGTGAACGCACTGGTGGAGGCGTTGGTCTTGAACGTCATGGTCTTTGCAGCAACGTTGTACCTCATGACTTTCATGGCCATTTAGAGCACGTGCTCCGGTCCCACTCCACGGCGATCGGTTCGGCGGATCTCGCTGCTCACCTTGGTGAATGGTGTCGGTCGATGCCATGCGATTTGACGAGGTACGCCGTGGTAGATTTGTGGGCAGGACAGTTCTTTGGCGTACTAGTCAAAGAGCAGCGAGATTGGCGTTTGACCTTCGCCGGGTGCCAGGTGGTGACTGTGCGTGCCTGCACAGCTGTTGTTCTTCGGCGCCGCCAATGAAGTCGTCCCTCTTCGTGTTCAGAATGGCTGCATCGTCAATCAACATCGTGTGACTTATGACGTTGAGTGCGATGGCAGCCTGTAAAGGATCGTCGAGGTCGGTAACTTCAGGCGGCGGCTCGATCTCGTCATCATTGACCTTCCCATCGTCTTCCTCTTCTGCCGCGAGGCGGCTGCAGTCGATCCTGATTTTACGGTATTTGTATAATGGTGACGGCGAGCGCTCTTCGCTTCTGCTTCGCTGGCCCGCATCTCCACGTTTGCTTGACGGCGAGCCCTCTTTGCTTCGGCCTCCCTGGATGTCACCGCAGGGTCTTGGCGGCGAGCTCGAGCTGCTGCTTCGTTGGGAGCCCGCCGCGCTGCTGCCTTGGCTTGTGCGGTGTTCATGCTGCCGAGCAGTAACGAAGAGTGTTCACTGCGTGAGCTCCCGGCGAAGAGAAAGGAAGCACACGTGCTGAGAGTGGTGTTCGTCGCCTTGAGCGGCACCGCCATCTAGGGAGCATTCTTGAAATCAGCGGAAAGCCGGCGCCTTGAGCAGCGTGTACAGGCCGCCGCCGCCGCCGGACAAGGCGCGAGCATAAGAAGCTTGCCGAGTAAGCTCCTAAAACATTTTGATGCACCGAGATACCTCTCAACTGTACGTAAACGGCCCTTGCGTAGCTTTCCCAAGTGCTCCTTGAATAGCATTACCGAGGGAGCAGGTATCGCGACTCTCCCGCCCGAATAATTTTTCGAAGCCGTCATGTAAGAGCTTACGTAGCGCCGAATAGGCGTAAAGCTGCACCGGAAGTTTGCTGACGCTAGGCAAATTTTGCAGATATGCAACAAGCCCCGACCAAAAAATGACCGACAGGCCGTATCTCTGTACCAACCTGGGGCACCCTTCTACAGTTTCGACTCCAACAGAACTATGTTCGAAAAGGTAAGAACTTGTTTTAGCGCAAAACTTCGCTGTGATACACCACACTGGTTCTCGCAAAATCTCGCCGAATTTCGCAAGGCATTGCGGTGTCTCACTGGACCTTTTATCTCACTGTAAAAAAGCGAAAAGAAATTCTCTTTAAAGTCTTCTTGTATACGTCACTCTGAATGGGCTCCATATGCAGGAAGCATCTGCTAGAGCGCAGGAAAGGAAACTGGAAATGATTTAGCGGTCGCTAAATGAGAGGATACAGCGTTCTGATAATTTACTCGTTTCTCACTATGCCAGAAAGTACTGCAGGAAGGTTCAGCAGTACGCCACAGTAGTCTTGTGGGTGTGGTGTTGACTGCGAACTCCAAAAGGCCTTGACACCCGGTCGCATGTGTGCCATTACACATTAAAAGCCGCAGAGAGCGCAAATATTTTGAAGCACTGCGTCATGGCACTTAACACGCTTTCCACTGCTACGCTACCCTCCGCACAGCCTGCATGGACGCTGAACCCTGCTTCCGACAAAGGCTGCAGTAGACTGCTTCCTTTCGTTAATAAAATACCAATGAAGATGCGAGAGACTGACCGCCCTCACAAATGTCAAAGCTAGTTTCCTCGTTAAGTATTTTGCTTGCGGTCTCTGTTTACTACGTGTGCCTGTAGAAAAGTGACCGCTGCTTTTAGAACACAACCTAGCAAAGACTGCTAGCTCAATAAACGAAGCTCTATTTATGCCGCTTTCTTGGTTTATGTTTTCGTGTTTCGGCCTGCTAGGATCTTCTTTTGTAAAGTGCCGTTCAATTATTGCAGCACCTCTAGCGTCGTCTTGTCTTTTATTATTTTTTTGGGTGGGCTACGTAGTGTACGCGTCTGGTGCCAACATAAACGCCTGTCTACGTAGACCACCACATATGACCTGATGGCAGAAATGCAAGCTTAAACGTTCAATCAGTTTGTTCTTTTGTTGTTGTTTTGTGGGGTTTAACGTTCCAAAACCAGATCTGATTATGAGAGACGCCGTAGTGGAGGGCTCCGGAAATTTCGACCACCTGGGGTTCTTTAACGTGCACTGACATCGCACAGCACACGGGCCTCAACATTTCGCCTCTATCTAAATGCAGCCGCCGCAGCCGGGATTCGATCCCGCGACCCTCGGATCAGCAGCCGAGTTCCATAGCCACTAGACCACCGTGCGGGGCCGTTCAATGAGTTTATCAACTCATAGGTCTGGCCGCTTACGCATGCGCCACAAAAGCAGCGCTCGTTTGCTAGCTGTTGCTGTTTGCACACTAGTATGCCCCACTAACGCAAAAAATCGCCCGTTGACTCTGAATTTATTCTGTACAGGAACAAAGCAAGCATATGAACACTTGCATATTTCTTAACTCGCCTAATTTTCAAAGAGAGAAGGACAATTCTCGAAACCCTAAAGAACCAAGCAGCCTACTGTTTCTAGAATAAAGGATACTTTCGTGCAGCATTCTTAAAATCCTAGAAAGTGCTCCTTCGTGAAATAAGCAGGAGACTATACTTGTCAATTATTCCCTTCAGACGTAACCGACTTGTACATGAAGCCGCATTACAGTAGATAAAGAAACGGGCAGCATCCTGTCTCGGCAGCTGCATATTATGAAATAGGTAACATTTCTTTTATAGATTTCTGCTGGTATTTTCATCGAATCCGTGTCTGTAACGTAGAATATGGTGTTTGAGAATAGCGACGATGTCTGCATGATATGGAGTAAGCACAAGACGGAAACTGAGAACTGGAAGAAGATTCACCAACCGATTGTTGCCAACCGCTATATTGGCTGCCTCAGATGACTTCTTCCAAAGACACCCCCTCCACGCGCGAGTAAAGTTGCAAAATTAGCAATTACGTCTACATGTTCTTAGAGGCACATACTTCCTGGATATTGATTACAGGCAAAGCAACGATCTGTGCGGCCACATTCTCTAGAAGCGCTCGTTGGGATTATTTGAGATATCAGAAATGTACGAAAATGCACGTGAAATACTGGAGTTCTCAAGAATGGTATCGAGCTAAGTTCCTAAGCAAGATTATTGCCGTAGCTCAGCTGCGTACCATTCGACCTGAACATTTGAGCACCCTTATGTGTTCATTTCAGTCACGGAATCTGTGTGAGGCGATCATGCTAAAAAAGAATAAAGGAAGGAAAATACTGCGTGCTAAGAAGCTGACTTGTTCATTTGATTACCCATGTCGTAATACAGAACACACACCCCACGTGGTCCGCGCTAACCACGCTCATAACATCATTGAACACCACCCTTCGAGAAGAAATTTCTTAAATTTTTGCTTCAGAAACAGCAACTGCGTTGCCAGTTTTCCTGAAAGGAGCTCTGAAGAGTCGCCGAAAGGCTTAAATACGTACGTCTTTCTACTAACAATGTCTTGTTGGCTTCCTGTTAACGCATCTTTTTATTATTTCTAGGTGCGTCGCTTGCTGACTGATTACAACAACCTGTGCATTGTTGCACTCACGGTGTTCCACGACAACTGCCCTAATTTCAACCTGCTCAAGATAATGAAAGTTGTGTTCGACAAGAACTTCAAATGAGTGACTAGCGCATTATAAACCGTGCTGATCCTTGCCTGGCGTAATACAACCTGCTTTGACTATTGCGACAATAGAAACAAGATTCGTCCATAGTATTTCTTCTCGCTACTTGTCTTCGCGCTACTTCAACGCCTTATTGATTCTGCGTACATCCACACGTGTGAGGGAGTGGATTCGTGCTTCGGTGTAAGCACCTTTATGACACTCTGTTACACCTATTCTGCCTTGGACGAAGATGTAGAGAACTTTTGAACATAAATTCTCCTACGAGGTCTCTAATGGTGAGAAAAAGGTTGCAGAACACTTGACAGCCACGTCCATTCTGTGACTAAATTCTGTTCTGAAGAAAGCAGTAATAAATTTCGCGCAGTTTATTTCTGCCACCGCGTTCGTTTAGGAGGGCCAGGCGGTACAGCTGCCATAAGCGATAGCCCTGACATTTCTCTTCGAATGTTAGAGCTATCGTAATAGACAGCCCTCATCTTCTCTGAGCGCACTAGAGTTTGGCGGGCTATATCATGCAGTGAAAGGCTTGTCCATACGCCGCAACCTGACATTTTAGTGTACCGCGTCACGGAAGACGTCACGGATGTGGCTGTCAAGTGTTCTGCGACCTTTTTCTGACCATTATAGTCTTGGGCACTAGCTAGTTGCTAGCAACGCGTTACTGGTAACTAATTGTTATATTCAGTAACGTATAGATATAACTAGTTACTTTTAATTTAGAGGTACTTTTAGATATAACACTGGCACTCTTTAAACAGTAACTGTAACTGGAAATGTCGTTACAGTTATTTCCTTTTTCAAAAAAAAAATACAACAGCAACGACCCTTCAAAACTCGGCTGCGCAATATAGCGAACAAGAATATCGCGATATTGCTCGTAAATGGTTTTAACTATCTGTATCGAGATATATTTGCAAAATGCATTAGTATCTCACTAGTGGAATGCTTTTACGACCTATCGCTTGTATAGAGGTGTTCTGCAGAACGTGGACATCTCCGCTTTTTTTTCTGAAATGGGATGACGTGTTTCCTGGGGGGAAATGAGTTTTTTTGCGAGTCCAAGCGGAGCATCTTCGGTCGGTGACACAAAAGGGCGGCGAAAGGTTCTCACCAACGACAAGCAGACAAGAGGGCGCGACACGGCAGTATGGTCGGCCTGACTGACGAAAGACACCCTTGTACAGGAGCTGGTGCAGCATCGTTAATTTTTTTCGTATGGCCAGTCATTTCCTCATGACTACCCGCGCGGTAACCACATAGAAACAGACACGTTCAAATGCCTCGCACAAGTTCACTTCTCAAAGCGGCTGTACTTTAAAAAAGCACTTCCCAAAATGGCGCCTGCAATGTGGCTCGAAGGGGCCTATTCTCTCTGTCGCGGCTCAGGATCAGCTCCTATTTCATTTACGAGCGTGTAGCAGTCGTTTGTGGTAGCAGTCTGTCCCAGTGGATTTTGTGAATAAATCCCCGGCATTCAATAAGAAAGGTACAGCAATCAATTAATAGTTGTTACAGCGAAATGGGTCGTAGACAACGATTACTGGTGTTGGCCTTTTGAGTGAGCCCCTCTCCGTTTCTCTTATCGGGAATTCAGCGAGAGCAATTTTGACTAACCGCGTGCCTTCATACCTTTCTATTACAATAACTGTGTGATTTGGTTTGCGATATCTTACTTAGTCTTGTACAGTAACGACGTAAATGATATATAATAACGATGTACGTAAAGTAACAACTTTACTTTTTAACAGTAACTGTAACTGTAACAAGTTATATTTGGAAGCTCAGTAACTGTAACTGTAACATAGGTACTTTTCCGGCTTAGGAACTGTAGCTGTAACACTGTTACTTTTTACTGGCAACATGCCCAAGACTGCCTGTGGATAAGGAAATGGTTCACTCACTATTACCATATCTAAGGGTCCTTGGATGCATTAGCCTACCCAGCCCAGAAGGACTTTTCCGTGCACACACAATCTACTGCACGCACACATACATGAGCCTGCTCTTGCCTGCAGCGACCGTTTTCACGTGGAAGCTCTCCTTGGTCGGCTTTTTGGCGTCGATGCGCTGGGTCGCGTCATAATGATGAAAGGTGGAGCTACCGAGGAACCGGCTCTTCACAAAGGCACAACCCTTTGCCGCGGTGCGAATTTCTTACGAGCATGGCCTAGGCAGCGACGTGATAAGTCGACGCCCTTGCCACTATTGTCACGATTAGCGATCAGATATAAGATACGCTGTTCCGACGGGTTTAATGCGTGGAGCTGGTTGAGTTTCAAAAGCGGAGCTGTTTTGGGGCTAGCAATGCCCAAACCACAAGAAGCAAAAGCTGGCCGGCCCTTGCCGTGTAGAAACTACTCGCACACTTCCCCTAAGCCCACTGCAACATGATAGTAAATATGCGAACAAAAACAAAACCATGAAGAACACAGCTTCGCAGCTTCTACGGTTTTTTACATGGTGTCGAAACAGATAAAACTTTTCTTAATAGCCAACGTTTGCATGGTTGGTCCTGTACCAGCGTTGTTGGGAGACGAGCTTAGCGTCACACAACAGCGAGAAGCGGAGCCACACTTGCCGTGCGAAGCCCAGTGTGCGATAACTGAAACGGTTGAGCACAAAGTTGCGACTTAAGTCCTCCGCTGTCGTGGATGCGGAGATCGAACCCGCAACTTCCAGCTTCGCGTTAGAGGTGTACTCTCCTACATATGTGAGAAAGCGTCCAAATACAAGTAATCTACGTTCTTTATAGGCAGGGCATTGTATTTATTGACATTACACGAACTCCTCAGTGACGAAACGAGCATTCGCGACCCTTGCATGTGCGTCCCAATCCTCCTCGCCTTCTCGGTGGATATCGACGGCGGCGATCGTCGTCGAGGATTCTGCTTCCTTCCTCGCTGCCACTCTCTGCAAGAACAATGTTACATTTCTCCAGGGAGTTATATTTTGTAGGAATTTAACGGCTTACCTAGACGCGAATCAATGTGTTCGTCCCCAATTTCAGAAATTTCATCGAGGTAGACTAATGAGTGATTTCATTATTGTAGAATCTACAGGGACTTTTGAAAGGAAACTCTTGATTTCAAGAGAGGAGGAATTGCGAGAGATTCAGATTGTACATTTTAATGAAGTATGTGATGTAGAATAAAAAAAATGCAAGAACAGTTCACGTTTTAAGGCATAACTCGGACATGTATTTTATTGTTACGCCTCTTACACTACGGAAACGAATGTATTATTCCGCGGTACTATAAAGCTTCCTACATGCCGGCATGCTCTGAATCGCTTTAATTTAAGCTGTAGTGGCCTGAAAATCTTTCATTTAAAAACCACGCGCTGCACAACACAACTTTGGACAATAATAGTTAAAGATCGAGATTGCTCTCACACGGTACTTGGAGAAGCGGTGGCATGACAGAAACACTGGTTAGGTGGCCCTCGAACTCCCAGGCTCGACCGCGTCAAGCCCTAATTACGCACACGCGCTTCATTTTATTTGTACCAAGCTTTCGTCGTAAAGAAGCCTGCGTGCAGACAACCAGACGAAAGAACAGCCCCAGAGGAAACAAACCGCGACTGCCCACTAAAAAGAACGTATCATGAAAGTGATCGTTGCGGTAGTCGAAGCATGACTGCAGAATCATCGTCAAATTCATCATGGGATTGTCGTGATTGTAAATACGTGGCCAAATTTGATTATAGTGAACTTTTGTGCGCACACGCAAGAACGGAGGAACGCGTCTGATTGTTGCAAATTGTCACGTAAATTTTGGTTAACGTGCGTCCATGAGCAGCACACGCGTTTACATCCACAGAAAATTTGCCCGATCAATGTTGCCGTGGGTGAGCAAACACAGATAGGATTTGCGTCTACCTTCTCTTCTGCCTCAATGCTCTCTTTCAATTGATATTAGCTGCATGTGTTATCTGCTCTTGCTTCCGTCCGTGTCTGCGCATCTTAAATGCTTTTACGACGAGCCCCTAGCTGCTATCTTAAGCTTCTCTCTTCGTAAGTCTCGCAGATGACTTCGGCGCGTCAACCACTACCAAGCGTTTTTATGCGGTTATGTCTTTGCGATCACCTTCATATACGTTATTCCTGCGGGCGCCACAAGGCGGAGCATCGTATAAAACAGACTTGCATCATTGTATTCCTCTCCTACTGAATTACTATCCCTAATTCAAACTAGAAGAGATGCTCAGGGGAAGACTCAGGCCTGAATTGACGAACAGATCGCTAAAAACGATGTAGAACAGGGAATGTCGCAGAAGCCAACGTTTCGACAAGCGGACTTGTCTTCTTGAGGCCGGCGACTCACGTCCTGACGCCGTACTAACGCAGTCGCCGTCCTGACGATGACAAGTCTACCTGTCGAAACGTTGGCTCCTGCGACGTTCCCTGTTCTATATCCTTAATTCACCTGTTAGCCATCTGCTTGCGGTCGATTCAGTTTATCGATAACGGCAATCGCGTTGCGTTGCATTGGTTAATGCCTGCTTGCGCACTGCACCCTCTGCCGTGAACTCAACTGCGAAGACCACTACAAATAATCATACGGCTCTCTGACGCTCCTCACGGGGGCTTGTTAGTGTGACTTGTCAATTCTGTTAGAGTAGTAATTTTCTGTTCTGAAGACCACTGGGTGCAGCGGCTGAAAGCATGATGGACGCGTGGGGGAACAGTCCTGACCAGGTGTAATTGCCACGCTACTTTAGTGTATTGAGGGAAAAAAAGAGAGATCTTTGCACCTCCTCGTTCACTGACGCTCGGCGGCATTTCCTCCACCCTTGCTGCGTGATCCTGTTGAGAGAAAGATTGCAGTTGAGACAGTGTGCATTTCGCATTCTATCACAAGACAAGGCTTCGTGCACAGAAGTACCACAAGACTACCTGTTTGCGGCATTGCTAAATTAGCTCTGTTAAGAGGACCACGGCGTTTAGAATCTGCTCAGTTGTCTATTTTACACATCTGAAAGGAGGCTGACATTAGCAATTGGCAAGACAATCTGAAAACCTGAAATAAAAGACAGCGAAACATTTCATGATGGCCACGGCACATTTCAAGGTAGCTACATCTTCAACGTCACAATCCAAAATGCACAAGTTCCTGTTTATACAACGTGATCGGAAGTGTCCAAAGGCCGAATACGTCAGCAGTTGGTGCGGCATCCACGAGAAATTGCGTAATCCACCAGGTGGAAAGGAACAAGAATGAAAAAATGACAATAATTCTAGCTACATGTTAACTACATTGGAAATAAGGCCGCATCAGCCTTGGGATTCTTGCGGCGCAATTTTATTCATTTACCGGGTAACTTAAAAACGCGGCTGTATTTTAGTCATGTACGTTCAGTACTTCAATATGGATGTGTTTGTTGGGACCCACACATATCTGAGCTTATAAATAAATTAGAAAAAAATTCAGAATAGGGAAGTTAGATTTGTTCTTGGTAACTATAGCCGGAAGCTTAGCATGACAGAAAGCAAACATAAACTTAAATGGCAAGAACTGAAGGATCGTAGAAGGCATATTAGATTAAAATTTTTCCATGATATTTATTATTCTAAAACAGGCTTAAACCGCGAACAATATATCCAGGCACCACACTACATATTTCTTGTAGAGGTGACGTTTTCCGTTGCTCATTTTTTGTTAGCACTGCTCGAGATTAGAAGTTTGCCATCGCGGATTGTATACATTACAGATAATGATGCTTTTTACCACGCATTGCAATACTTCTTGTATTTTGTATAGCCTGTAACCTCCCTGCCGTAATGCTCTACGGGGCGATGCAGGTAACTGATAAATAAATAAATAAATAAATAAATAAATAAATAAATAAATAAATAAATAAGCTGTCATCTAGAGGTAGCACAGCTCACTTCCATTCAACAGCAGTAGTGAACAGACGGGCATTCGCGAATAGCTAGTGCAGAGTTGAGGACGAAGGTTGTAAACTGCTACTTCAATAGCATTGTCTTATTAACAGGACAGTTACACATATTACGAGACAATGAGAGCCACTGTAATATATATTTGTTGGAGAGAAGTGAATAGTTGCACTCATGGCGTGAAGCATCTCATAAGAAAGCTGACATTTTGATTGACGAGTTCAACTTATGCAGATACATCCTGCGACAGAAGTGTATACTCTAGAAAACGCACTTCTGCCGCAGGTGCTGAGTAGTGCAATGTTATCTCCAACTTGCCATTAAGTTGACGTTGGTGACTTCATCCTCCTCCCTATTCCTGGATGCTGAAATGCAGAATGAGGTTATTAAGTGGTGTGAGATGAGCTGTTACAGTCTACACTCTCCTCTAGTCCAGGAACTAACTTTATAGGTTCGAGCGCTCAGCGCAGTGTGGCGCCCCTATTTTGTGTTGTAATTACATTTGTTGCCTATACGGCGCCGTCTTGTGCAACACAAAGTACTTTTCGCTTAGTATAATCTTTGAAATTGCATATATTTTAATTAAATCTGTACGCTCTAAAATGATTAAGTTGATGGAAATCTTCAATACTACACGCACAGACGTCTCGCGCGGTTTATCGCCTGGCTTGGGCAGTGACTATCGTGATGACTGTAATAGAAAATATCACAAGAGACATCGCTTGAAAATACACTTGCATGCAGCTCTTCCCTCCTATGGGTGTCGTCTTCGTCCCTGTGTGTGGGTGTGTGTGTGTGTGTTTGCACAAATATCAACGCCCGAGATTTAAGGCGTTCGTGTCGCACTTAATCTGGTGTCGGCGTCTGTGTCCACACTAGAGATATTCATCTCGACTACCGCTGTGTTTCCACGGGCATGCAACCACGCAAGGCCCCACCATGGCACCGTGTACTGTGCGATGTCAGTGTACGTCACAGAACCCCAGATGGCCAAATTTCCGGAGCCTTCCACTACGGTGTCTCTCATAATCACAACTGGTTGTGGAACGTAAAACCCCAGAAATCAATCAACCAACCATGGCACAGTGGCGTTAGTGAGGAAAATCTATTTGCTCAGCGTTAAAATCTGCGAGGAAAACAATAAACTGCCACTTAACTCCGACATGCACGCTAGCTCGGACTGTAATTTGAATGCATGAAAAAACATGATCCAGTTACGAGGATGCTAAGCGAAAGGGACCCAGTGCCGTCGCCGTCGCTTAGCCGTCGCCAAGCTGTGAAATCTGGGAGAATGGAGCCAATAGCGTCTATGGCTAAAAATTTCTCATACAAAGTTACAGCACGACTAGAATAATCGCCCTGCCCAGTAACCTGAAAGCAGCACGCATTCATTATTTTTTTTTCGAAAACGAGACATCATGGAATGACCTGGATATGTGCTTCGATTTAAAGTGCGGCAGGGCGTGGTTAGGACGGCGGGCAGTGGTGAGGCGTCGTGTTGCAATTTTAGGGGTACAACTGCTCCCCTGCCAATTGATTCTTTAATGGGGTTGCCCAGTGAGCTTTACTGAGCGGCGTGCGGACGAAATTGTAATCGATGCAAGCAACAAAATGAGCACGATCACGACATTTTTTGATCTGGATAGTTTCTCGATGCTACCATGTTATAAGGCAATAAAGCCTAGATGTGCTAGATCTGTTAAATTTTGCTGAAATGAACCGCTCCAGTTTTGCATACCCACAGCACGAGGTTTTTACGCCAAATTTTACAAATTCACCACTCGAGTGGTAATCAAGCATCGCCATAAATGTAAGCTCTCCCACCACGAGCTTGTACGTCCACAGAATACATACGGAAAAGAAGAAAGACAAGAAATGCGTTGTCGAGTATGAGTGGTTGTGGTACTGGACTGCTGTACCGAAGATCGCGGTATCGAATCCCACACGCAGCGGCTACATTTTCACGAATGCGAAATGCAGATGGCCCGTGTACTGTTCGACGTCGGTGCATACTAAAGAACCTGACATGGCTGAAATTGTCGTGAGCCTGCCCTACGGTGTCTCTGATATTCACATCGTGGTTTTGGGACGTAAAACCCCAGGAATTATTGTAAAAATAGACACGAAGTGGAGTCAAGCGCCGACTTCCAACTGCTCCAACTGGCTGAAGCGCCGGGCTCGTATTCACAAAAAGAACTTACGATAAACATGTTCGTAGGACAAAGTTTCAGCCACTGCTGATGCTGATTATACATGGAAGCCGACCGACCATTGGTAAAAAGCACTTTCGGAAGACAAGTCTTTGGAAATTCGGCCCGCAACTTAAAACTAGAGATGAAAGCGTTTGTTCCGTCTGCTTATCTGAGTTAGTTTCTGCGCTATGCATTCTGCTTAGTGATGGACAACCAACACACCCAGTTTGTATCCCAGCTGAATTGTGCTTATAATAGGCTAGTGCTGGTATCTATTCTAGTCCTTTCAGATGTCAGTTACTTTCCGTCAACAATAACACGTATTGCATGTCATGCTCAGAAGTAATTATTAAGAGCGGAGCTGTTTAAGCTTTTCATTCCTCCGTGGATAAGGAACAGGAAGCCATCATCAATTCATGCGGGTCACTTCTATGCAATTCGCAATGTGCGGCTCTATGCGGCACAGAAAGCCGGTATGCGCCAAGCAGTTCATATTATAGCATAGCCATGCATAGTACAATATAGCAAAAGAGTCGAAATAGTAGATAGGCGAGGAGCAATGAAAGGAGAGGATGAAAAAAAGCATGGCATAGACGCGGTGGCTTAGTATACCTTAGCTACATCTAGAAAAGAAGCTCAAGGAAAGATAGATGCTTGGATCGATGAAAAGATACCCATACGATTTACAGCAGGCAATGTCGCAGGAGCCAACGTTTTGACAAGTGGACTTGTCTTCGTCATCTACAGTTAGTGTGACCATGAAAGATGACGTCACAGCAAGCTACGTAATTTAGGCCATGTAATATAACGTTGCATTCAGTACGTCACCTAGCAACTGCCTAGAATAGTCGTTCTAGCAAAGCCTTGCCCAGTGATAGGCAACGTGGCCACGCAAGACTTCGGTACATGTAGTCACGTGGCCTCAGTCGCGTAACACGACGTCACAACTATAGTCGCTTGACATGTTCCCGACTAAAATATGTTACGGCCAGTCATGTGCCAAATCACGTGACTTAGTCGAGCTTCTAGAAGCCGCAAGGATCTACACAGCCACAAGCGCCACTGAATATTCCAGGCTTGCATCACCAGCGCAAGCTGCCCAATTATTTTATTCAGTTTTAAGTAGCGAAAGCTTTTTCTCTCCATGTGCATGCCTCTTTTCGCGGTCGCTTCTTTTCAGTCTTATGAACTTTCAAAGTAATCTTAAAGAATCCTGTGTGTATTGATCATGCAGACAAGATAACAAGCTCAGTGCAAAACAAATATTGCGCGACCTTTTAATGTTTCCGTAATCCAAAAAATGAGCATCGTCTGATACCTCCCAGAAAGGGGATGAACGAAAGAAAGCACTTGAACAACTGTGTTTCTAGGCCCTTGGATCGTCCCGTTTCTCCGGTGTTTTGCGAGACGCATGTGTCTACTGGCAAACTTCAATCGCTTCTTCAAAAGAAACGTTTGATTTAAGTTCCGCATATGGTACTCTCAAAAGCATTGAACAAACACATCCATTCACCACGCACTTACCTAACGCCAATGCTGCGAAGGTTAACAGTAAAAGCCACCTCAGGCACCCATATGTCATCTTTCCCAAACTGCGATAAAATACAATGGGTATCATCGAACAAACACAGGTACTGCGCAGCAACACAGAATTTCGCATGCTCAGGTACGGTCTGTTGTCTGCAAAATTTCTATCAAGTGTTTTAGCTAGTAAAAAAGAATCCAGCCTAATAAACGGACCTTAAACTACCTGGCCAAAGTGTTTAGGTCCCATAAATCATACTTGAAAATATCTATTGTCGAAAATTTTGCGTCTTCATGTGTGACATTCGAAGAGCAATTAAAGCTAAAAGCAGAAATTTTGAAGTTCGCGCCGTAACTTAGAGGACAATGACGGTACAAGTTGCAGTCTTTCTCCCTTTTTCGTACCAACGCCCAGCAATATCTATGTAATCTTATGAAACAAGATATTTGATGTTTCTGGGTTCCTTTCAGTAGCACGAATAACTCTTCTAGCGTTAAAAAATGGTGCATGCCTTATCAGATGCCATTTCAGTTTATGTAGCAAAGCGCATAGGTGCGGGAACTATCCGAGGACCGCCACAGCCTACATATATTGCGGGTCCTTCACTTCACGAAGTATGTTTTCGCGAGATTTACATTATGAAAAGGACTGTTGAGTTATTGTTGGTCAAGAACTGGAGATTTGCCTATTCAATTAATCTTCAAGTACATTTGAAATGACTTCAAGAAATATCAAATAAAAATACCATTGATTTGTTCCAACGAAAATTACGTATTTGGTACTGCATTAATTATGTCTTGATTTATTGTTACGTAGTGGTTCGGTTTAGCATATCTCGCTGAGAGGACATGTGAAGGTGTGTGAAAGATTTATTTTCACTGTGCTGATATGCCTATCATTCCTACCGACTTAAGTACACAGATACGCGTATACATCTGTCAGTTTTATACGGCTTTCTTTAGCGGCTATCACACATGACATTTTTTTTTACTTCCTGTGCAAGAATCCTCACATGCGTCACGCACGCTGCGTATGTGGTGCATAATGCTAGAGCAGCGACGACTACAATGAGGGTTGTCATAGTCCGTCCTTAAAGCTTAACGCGGATTATCCGGTTTCCTCGGGCTCTTGTTTCTTATGAAAGTTCGTGTTTCAATTTCCATTGCTACATTGTAGAGCCCTAAATTACTGAACACAATTGCATTGACTTTTCAAGATGCACTGAACCTCGAACAAGTTGACGTTTAATGCCGAATTTCATAAGCTCGCCATTGAAAACTGTCAATTGGCTTTTTTTTTTCTTATCTGTAATTGTCTTTTAAATGGTTGTTGATATTTTTTAGCGCTTTCGGACCAGCCGCGGTAACTTAGTGTCAAAGCGCCGGCTCGCGAAACTCGAGGTCGTGAGGTCAAACCCCGCCCACAGCGGCCGCATGTCGGTAGAGGCAAAATGCAAAAATGAAAATGAAAACAAAAATGCGCACTTAGGGTTACGTGCACGTTGAAGAGAATCAGGACGTCAAAATCATTCTGGAACCCTCCACTGCGTGCGAAAAATTCTACGCGAGCACCGCTGGCGTGTTCTAACAGCACGAAATTATGTGACGCGTCTTAGCTCTGCCCGGTGTATTCTTTCAGGCAAAACTAGTGCGGTCCCATTGGCGGTGATGCAAGCACTAATAGATTAATGTTGTAATTAGATCACTCAGTGTTACGCTCCTTTATATTAGCTGGTGCGTGTGCCTTAATGATGAAATAAAAATTACCCCTCTATCTTCAGCGTAATTGTTAAATTAACAGATATGAAGAAACAACAATTGTTCACTGAAACTTGGAGCTTGGGAATTGAGTCCGTATGCATGATTCTGGGTTCGCTGTACATGAGGCGGTGTGTATGTGCAGTGTGCATGTGCCGCTGTCTTCGAGATGTTATTGGTTGTATGCTTATGGATGAACGTATGCGTAGTGTATATGAAATATGTGTTTCTAACTAAGGTTATTGTTTTTTTTTTCGGACACAATAGCCTTAGTTCGTGACCTGGTGATGAAGGGGTGCCTTCTCCATGAAGGGTATAAGTGGTCCGAGACGCCGATTGCACATACTACCCATGAGGGGGCATCGCCACATTTCATTTAACTTAAGAAAAGTGTATACACTAATTTTAATGCCGCCTCTATTTCAACCCAATAAATATCCAACAACATCATCACATCGAATATTCAGTGCCACAACATTTAATTACAAGTCAACAAACAATTGAACCACTGTTTGCCCGAAACAATTTGAATAAAATTTAGGGGGCGAATGTTAAAGAAGTGTCTAAATAAAATCAAACTTATTTCAATTAATATTAATGACGCTTCAGTGGAATTCTCGGAGGCGACCTATAGTATCTGAAGAGATTCCTTGTCGAGTTTTGGTAAAGCTAGCGCTTATAGTGTCCGGAAAAAATGACGTCAGAGCAGAAAATGTGTGTTGCGTTATCCACTTAAGCCATCGAAAGCATAAGGGAAAATTACCGATCGATTACTCTAAAGCCGTTTTTAATCCGAAGCAGATACCTAAATATGCATTTCAGCGATATCGCTAGTTAAGAAAAGAAACGTAAGAGCATCTTTCCTTTAGTGCCACTTGAACGAGGTGATCTCGACAGCGTGGGTGCGGTACTGTAACAGTTGGGCTCCCGCTGCAGCTACATACTTGTGCTGCGAAGCAACAGTCACTACGACGCTACTTTTTTTTACTAGAATATGCACAGAGCCAACCACACCTAAAGCCCTGACAACGCTCATGAAGGCTGGAGTAATCGTTGTGACGCTGAGCACATGGAGACCACTAATAAGAGGCTAACAAAGGCCCATAATGCATTTGCATTTCGAGGCTATTGATAGACAAATATCTGAAGCTATCGCTCACGAAGTGCTGTGTAACGTTACGCCTGACGGCGATTATATATATTGGAGCGCTACGAAGGTAGTCAATACGTACCGCGGGGTTCAAGCGCTTGTAACTACTCGACTCGCTAAATAATATTATCGGTACGCTAATTTTAAACCTCTAAATTTCCAGGTGTGATGCGGTACTGCCTACTGCAGTAGTCGAATAATTGAAAGAGGAAAGGCTAGCTCCACAAAGTAAAATCCGTGGGAAAGCAACACTGTGGCTTTGTATAAGAGCCGTAAAGCCCTAAACAAGCCCTAAAAAAGCCCGAACCGAAGGAACACTTTAGTTGCAAGAAGCAACTTCAAAGAAACTTTGCTTCAGACACCTCCGCAAGCGTCGATGTGTAGCTTAGAGGCTAAGACATTTCGCTTCGGAGGGCGGGCTCTGGTCTTTGAACCTCAGCACTGACAAAAAATTCTTTCCTCCTTTTCTTCATATCTCCCTTTTCATTCTTTTCGGCGCTCCTTTTTCCTTCCAGTCCTCTTTTGGTACAAAATCTAATCCATTCATACAGTTAAAATACGTTGGTATCGAGGGAGCGTGTATGCGTAGCCTAGTACACCTGGCGACCACTTTCTGTGGCGGCGGAGCCAAGGCTATACGTGGGAGTAGGTTCTGCACATGTGTTGATACGCCAAGTAGTTCGTTCGCGCGAGATTTTGATTTCGGTTTTGCGAGCGCATCCATCATCCATTTTTGAGGGCGCCAGTTTCAAGTGAAAACCGCCCCCCACCCAGCGGCATATGTGCACAGTTTTATGGCGGTATGGAAGATCTATAACTGGTTAGTTGTTTATACTTTAACTCGGAGTAACCCCAATTTAGTGTACGCTGATATGCCAGCCACTCACTCAAACACGCATGCATACGCGCACCTTGTACACAACGATTTGTAATGCGCTTTTCTTTTTTTGAGGATCGTGTACTGCTGGGAACCGCTGGAAGGCTAAAGAGTCCGTTTTGTTCGAGCAAGCAGCTTTATTCTTGAAATTCTCTGGAAGCCGCAAAGGAGCTGCCCAATTATACACCTCGCATGCAGCAGCATGCCATTTCGTTAATTCTGTTGCATACAGAGTAGCTATTCTAATTTCTGTGATGCTATAAATTCAGTTACTTTCACGAGGCTGTCGTCTGATTTTGGCAGCGAATGCGTCGCCGCCAACGGGTACCTGGGTATGTTTGCCGCGTCCCACAGATATGCGCATTTCGAGTTTGCAAGTCCACGCGACAGAGACGCGCACCTTGACTGGCTTTACAAATAACGCAGTTCTTGATCGAAGTGGAACAGTCTCATTGCAAAGCGCCAAAACCACTTCCAACAGCAGACATGGACGCGTACGCTGCCGAACGCAATGTGTGGCGTTCATTTTCACGAGATGCGCATTCGTAATAATCATATGAGCGGCAATAAACAACCGAAAATACCAACAATGTGCACCCAATCAAGCAAATGAAATGAACCATTTATTTTACGTACTCTTCCTAATAGTGGCATTACTTTCAAGTTCGCAGAGTCAATGAAGACGGCTGGGTTACTTCGGTGTCGAAGTGGTTATCGTGGTGTGGCACCAACTCACGTTGGTGGCATCGCTTATACGCAGCACAACTTATTTCCTCGAGATTGTATCCATGGAACATAATATTTTCAACACACCACTGCCTCCACTTCGCTTTCTACGATGAATTCATGCCAGCCGACGAACATTCGCTCATACCTGCGACGCGAACCTGCTTGAACCGACGACGCCATCGTTGTTTCGCGGGTGAAGAAAACGAGGAAGGGACAGCAGAAACCAGAAAACCAGAAACAGCAAACAACGAAATTTGATTACGAGGCAGCCTTTCTAAATTACAATGAAATGTTCTTGAACAGAAAAACAAAAATATTAGGTGACATGTCTTATGTTGCGCTATGTATCGTGCCAAAGTTAGCGTTCGTGAACTACATGCGAGAGCGTAGCGAAAATGTCCGCGCTTCGGCTCCGTAGCCTTCGCTGTGCTGCCAGAAAGCTGTCGCCAGGTATAGTAGAGGTACTTGGCTTAAGGCCCCGCCACGGTGGTCTAGAGGCTATGGTGCTCGGCTGCTGATCCGAGGGTCGCGGGATCGAATCCCGGCCGCGGCGGCTGCATTTCGATGGAGGCGAAATGTTGAGGCCCGTGTGCTGTGCGATATCAGTGCTCGTTAAAAACCCCAGGTGGTCGAAATTTTCGGAGCCTACCACTACGGCGTCTCTCATAATCAGGGCTGGTTATGGGACGTTAAACACCACAAAACAACAACCGCACTTTGCTTAAAAGCGAGGCAGTCCTGCTCCCAATACAAGCACCGGCAATAACGTTTTTTTTTTTTTCACTCTCTGTCTTGATTCTTTTCTTTTCTCGGTAGAAAACCTGAGGCGTTCAGTGGTGCACAAGGTGAACCCGCCTCTAGACCTGAAACACGAGCTTTTACGCCTGACTGATCAAAGCGACACTAGTGTGTTCAGTAAAACGAAGCGTTTTTATGCAAGCTCGATCATACTAGCTAAACCTTTGAACCATACAAATGTGTGAGGAAATGCAGATCCACTCACAAGTTTATGCTTCCCGTAGCAGCTAAAAACAAAGTGTTAGGTGCCCACTCGCGTACATCGATCAATTGTGCTCCGGTGTCGCCTCTTTATCGAGCACTTTATTACCTATCAATTCACACGATTGTAACCCTCAAAGAAGCTACGACAAAAAGCGTTGGCAGCCCATGGTGTAAACGCCTCTTCACAGGTTGCCACTCGTAAAAATCCAGTAATGTCATGTTTCTGCTTACGTTTCAGAATTGTTCACCAACTGTATTCATTTTTATTCAATTTTAGTTGCGAAACTAGGCTTTATTTAATAATGAACTCCTTATGCAAATCTAATTCCCGACAGAGAACTTGAGAGCAAGATTGCTATACTCGAGGACAGTAGATCATTTCGCTACGCCGCTCCAAAAACGACGTTTTTTGCTACATATTATGTACACCTGCACATTCTATAGAAAACAATTGTATCCGTTCGAACCACCGGCCAGAAATCTTACCTGGAACAGTGTCGGCGACACTGTTGTAGTGACCTCAGGAATGACTAAGTATGGTTCTCGAGTGCAGAGCCTATATAAATACTCGTGGCCTTGCACGAGGCTTGCGATGGGAAAAGTCATCAGAAACATGTGTTAGGCACAGGCTCCCAAATCGAAGCCCACGCTGTCTGAAACGCGCAGCTGCTTTCATCACTGGATGGGCAGGGAAGCTGGGCGCTTTGTAGTCGCCGCCTTATTCGCAGAAAACGTGCTCACCGGAGCACCTGCAATCGGACAACCTGTTAAGCCTCTTCACGTAGCCACATTTCCCAGCTGCGTACTTGATGCTTCCATTAAGGGGCCGTTGACAGGTAAGCAACGGACCTTAGTGCGCCGAAGCCATAATGACTTCTAACGCTCTGAGGCCTTGTCAGCGTCCAGACTGCCCCGAAATCTTTGTTTAGCGCTTTACTTGTTTCATGCCGTTGCCCGTTCCAAAAACATCTGTTTCGGCAAGATGACAGCAGGTACCTTGAGAGAATTGTCGTTTGTGCGCATGTATAACAGTCGCTATTATGGAGCTAATAATTTTGTTCGAAATGCGTTTAGATTGGGGGCGCGCTTGAGGCAGTCCAGAGTTCGAAAATTGCGGTCAGTGGTCATTTTCGAGAGTACACAAAAGCCGTATCAAAAAAAGAGCGCATTCCTTCATATGCGTTTGTTTTCTGAAACCAGTTTCCCAGTGTGGCCCTGACGTATCTAGAGTTCGGAACCTGCTACAGGAAATACGGCAGCGTAACAAACAGGATCACGTCGCATGGCATAACCCCTCCTCGCCGCACCTTTCCTCTTAGTTCACTCGGTTCACAAGGAGTCCTCGACATACCTATGGCTGGAAAGAAATGAAGTGGCGATTAAACTGTTGTCCTTTGTCGTTCTCATGGTGTGGATCCAACACAGTGAAGAAATGCTTTCGCTTAAGTTGTTAGAGGTCGCACCAATATGTGTTGAAACGTGTGATAACTTTCCTTAACTGTACGATACCGACCTTGTAAAATGATGCGAGAAATAAATAAATAAATAAATTCAACTTATTCGTCAGACATGAGAACAACAGGCATGCAAGAAGGAGGAAAATTATGTGCAGGTAGCGTCGACCGCAGCTTCTAGCTTCTGCAAATAACATTTGCTTTGCAGTAGTCCACATTTGAGCATGCAAGTTCATCCACGAAGAGTACTAAGTTGCGCTCTATTTAGAGTGGCATATTTTACGTAGAAAACACCCGTGCGGTGCGGGTGCGGAATCCAGGCGTTCTACAAATCTCTGTAGACCTCTCCACATAGGAGCGGGATAGAACCACCAATACCCGGTCCAATAATGACTTTACTTCACTCGTGCTGATAAATATACTACGTATTCGAGGTACAAAATCTGCTTTTAATATTTCGCCATTTGAACGCCATTTGAAGCGATATGTTGCTGGTAATTACGATTAGTGGTATACAGGGTGTTTCAGCGAGGTTTTCCTTAAACTGTTAAGATAGGCTATAAGAGAAAAACAGAAAATTCTTTTCGAATGAAGGCTGCTAGCTGCGGCGTACGTCACCAAATTATTAAAAAAAACATATCAGAGTCAGTAAAATTCAATAATATTACAATTAGGCGCATTTCAAGGCTATTGGTGATGGCGAGTTTTTCTTCACGGAGCACACGAAGTTATAGCACTTTTTGAAAGAAAGCATTGTCTAAAAACGTGCAGTGCGAGAAAGCCTGGGCTTTTTGTCGTACAAAAACGAATCGGGAAGGTGGAAGACCGTCGGCAGTGACGTGCTGATGCCGCTTACTATGGCAACGTATAGGAAAGGTATCGGTGGTTGGCTAAAAGTGCATAACGTGGTATTATCAATGAAGCTACGACGTTTCGACGCTCATGATATGCTTATCGGCTGGGTGTAAGGAACAGGCTAGCTATCATTTCAACCTACGCGGCCACACGTTTTCAGAGCCCGTACATTTCGAATGGGTCGAATCAGTCATTGGAACAACTCACCAGGGGACGCTGCCTGACTGCCGGCGTTCTTTTTGCGACGAATTTCAGTTTCACGTGAAAAAGGCGCCAGATTTCCGCGACTTACATGCAGCATAGTCGCCTCTGAGACTACAAACTCTCCATTGGTAATAACTTATAAATGCTGAAAAAACTAGAAAAAGCTCAATAAAATACGAGTGACGACGCTGCTTTGAAGTTACAGCACTAATAATTTAGGCCTGCTAAGGTGTGCATATGTATTTATCGACAAGGAAGACATACACTCTGTTCAAAGGATGCCAGAGACTTAACACTGACAGTTTCACACCATTTAATGGAGCGAGCTTAGCGAGATTAAGAAAAAAGAAGAAGTTGGCCTTCTGACGTCATCAGGACGAGGTTCCGGCTCGAATTTCAAAAATAAGCCTTTGAAATTCATTTTCAGTTTTAATATCGAACATAATGTGCACGAAATTATGAATAATCCCGTTCCTTAACATGTTTCTTATTGTTCTAAACTGCCTCACCCGCCACGCCATGATGCCCCGCCACGGTGGTCCGCCACGGGCGCCCCGCCACGGTGGTCTAGTGGTTATGTCACTCGGCCGCAGATCCGAAGGTCGCGGGTCGAATCCCGGTCGCGGCGGCTGCATTTCGATGGAGTCGAAATGTTGAGGCCCGTGTGCTGTGCGATGTCAGTGCACGTTAAACAACCCCAGGTGGTCGAAATTTCCGGAGCCTTCCACTACGGCGTCTCTCATAATCATAGCGTGGTTTTGAGACGTTAAATCTCACAAAACAAAACTGCCGAGGGGGCGAGCGCCATCTGGATTACGTTTAACCAGGTATGCATGGGACAACGCCTGCTCTATATACGTGGCGTAGCCCGAGCGCACAGCTGTTGATCTAGTAGAAGTAGGGGAAAAGGGGCTTGTACTCCAGTTTCTTCGGAAGATAATTGTGCTTTCTTGCACATTCCAATTGCAATCCGAGCTATCCTCTCTGTGGCTTCTAGTTGCAGTTTACAATTTTTGACATATTCTGCTTTAACAAATTCAGTTCAGTTCACTAAATCGTGTGCGCTATGACGTAGGGTATTTGTCGTCAGGGTTCTTCGAGATTATTTTTACGAGAAATATGCCGATGTCGAAATTCCTGCGGCAAGAGCTTCCTAGATATGTCACGCTAATACGTACCATATAGTTTGTTTCTTATATTGGCAGGGAGTGGCTATTACATGGTTAGTGAAAGTAATTACTGTAATTAGTCTTGTCGCACCATGATTTTCCGTTACAGGAAGGGGGGGGGGGGTATACAGTTCCAGAACATTCCTATTAGGGCAGATCCACATAACATTTGCGCTTAGTTTTATCAGCGCATAATTTCTCCGAAACCATTTCTGCTCTTTCAGAATTTGTATCCCCTACAGGAAAGTCTTTCGGTGTACAAGCGTCATAAACCTTTATTGCTTTACGCATTCTATTTCTTCCCTTTAACTGTCTGCATTCAACGTAGCGTGCTCCAAATATTGAAAAATGCTAAAGTCATATTTGCGCTCTGTAATGCTTCTTATTGTTCTCACTGACTTTACTGCCTTGGTTATTAACGTAGCCTTTCATTGTTCCGAAAGAGAAAAAAAAAATGTTTTCAGTCTGCACACATATACTGCATAACAAACACGGCTTTTGTAAGGGACACATGAAAAAAGGAAAGAAAATTCACTAACAAATGAGGCGTTGCGCCTACATCTTCTGGACTGGCAAAGCAGATGTGCGAGTAATCATTGCGCGTAATTCTACGAGGAGAACTCGCTCTCTGTGGTTGTACTTGTAAAATAGATTTAGCTCATCATGTCGCTCATCTGGCTAGTGCTTTTCACCGCACTTGCTGCAACATTTGTCAAGTCACAAGATTGCACGGACGAAGATTGGGAAAGTTTCAAGGAAACGTTCAGTGAGTACCTTGTCTTATAGCTCAACTGTCCCAACGCGACAGCGTTAGAGATCTCGTTTCGCAGGAAATCCCGTGTCGATGTCGCTGGTTGCGAGCGGAAAATCAGCATTTGTCTCACAGCGCAAACACGATATATATATAAAATGAGGAACTGAGAAAACAACCTTAGGCGACCTGGGAACCGTACCTGCGACCCCTCGCCCCGCGGAACGATGCGCTACGCGCTCGGCCACCCCGTATGCATCCTCCTGCCTTCTTCATCTTAAAGTGGGTGCAGCGCTACACGAAACACAGACAAAGGAGAAAACGCCCAGGACAGACTTGAGGGAAACAACAACAACAACAACAACAACAACAGGTGCGTCTTCTTTTTGTTTCGTATAGCCTTGCACCAACCTCACGATGAACCATGACCAACTAGCTCGAGTCTCAATACTACCGGTGCCTTCTTCATCGGCGAATGCTGATGGCACCTCAAAGTCAAATGGCGCAAGATGACCACGAAGGCCACGCATTAACGCAAGCAACGAGAATTTTCAACCAAGTAGTGTCATGAAAATTGCGTGGCTAGGCGACTGAAGAGCGCGGTAAGCGGAAGAGCGCGCGATGAGAATGGGGCGAGGAATGGTTATAGCATTCAACTCTTAAGGCGAGCCTTAAGGGTCCCACAATTCTTACTCAGCGGGGTCGGCGCTCGGCGATCTTGTTATAGCATAGTCCAAGAGTTGTGACGCAGGAGGGAAATGCGGATCCGCTTTTGCCCTTGCGCCCCTACCGATACTGCTACATAATAGCAATTATGCGAAGGACAATATAGCAGAAATAAAAAAGTGAGAAAGAAATAAAGGGAAAATGAGGAGATGAAAAGATAAGTATTAAAAATGAATAATTCTCGGGATGCGCACGGAGGAGAGCGGACTTGCGTATTACACCTTAACCCATTACCCACACCCTTGCCATCCATCCACTGCTATGTGGCAGTGAGTGTGCTACGTGGTACTTGTAGTCTGGGGTTGCGCGAAAGGGAACAGCGGAGTCAGTTTTATAGCCTTGACCACCCTTCCTATATAGTTCCGCATAAGAAAGAGTGCCCCTCATTGACTGCCTCATCACAGGCGTCCTAACGCTGTCGCTGAAGAAACTCGGTATGAAACTGCCCTGCCTTTCCTCGGGAAATGCGAGTGTCTTCAGCATCCAGTAGGCGTTCTTAACCCATGCGAGGATCATGGGGTCATCGGCGGGTATGGGAACAAGAACAGGGGCCGAATTCACAAAACTTCTCTTTCGTAAGTGCTTTTTTCCATTGGTCGGGAAGCGTCTCTAATGATATGTCCAGCAGCGGCATTGGCTGAAATTTTCTCTTAAGAGCTTTTTTGTCGTAAGTTGCTTTCGTGAATACGGGCCCAGCTTTGAAGCCCTTCACGTACCTTCCTAACCCGGTTGCCTCGCTCGGTGCTTGTGCTGCATCCTACTAAACGCGTGCGAACTTCAGCTTCTCTATCTCGAGCTGAATCTTAACGGCTTCAATTTCAAGCTTTAGGTCATGTGCGCGACCCACCTCAAGACAGCTCATATCAGCATCCGGGCTTTTATCACCATCCTCCACGTTGCAAAACTCCCAGAGATTGCCAGAATACAGCTGCATAAGAAGGCACGAAATAGGTCTCAGAGTGTGTAGCGATGCTTGTTGCCGGCTGCACCTCTGGCTGCCTGGCTTCCAGTCCTCGTCGAAGTCCCCGGTTCGCAAGTGTCTAGTCTCACGATGGCGCCGAATCTAGATGTAGCGATGGAATCGATGTAGCACTACCATCACCGTCTCACCGACGAAGAGGGGCTCGCGCTCTCGGTGTCTGACGCTCGCCTGAGACGGTCGCTTGCTAGAATCAGCAATAAACTGCCTTACAAAAGGAAACGTTGAAGAGGTCCGTTGTCGCCGCCCCTTGATGACCCGAATGGCAGCGCGAAAAGAGAGTCGTTGGGCGGTGAAGGGAGCGTTTTATTGAAGCGCCAAAGCTTGTATGTGGGCTGAAACCGGAACCTACGCTCTCATTTTCCCGCAAAACGTTACTTTTTGAGCACTTCGGTGCACAAAGAGTTGCCAGCGGTCAAACCATCCAGAGGCTCCACACAGTCTGAACCAATGGCATGAACACTTTCATTATCGTCATGGCATTGTCTCAGAGAACATCACCACTCACAACACACATGCGGATACGTTTAGAGAGGAGTACTTGATATCTACATTTCCCATGCGTTAGGACCACCATTTTACTCCTCATGTCCGCTGACACCGGAAGCAAGGCTCGAACGCGTGCTTAATCTCTTCTCTGCCCGCTTGGCGATGCGCTACACATCACCTTGCAGAAATCGTTACACCAGCTTGCAGACCCTGGCCAGCCCGCGGAGCCGTTTCACTATCACGACCACGCACCAGAGGTGGAGGCAAACGAGGGCCCATCTATCCCTAAGCGGCCGCGGTCGTATCCGCTTCAAAGGCCCGCTGAGAGCGACCTTGAAAATTGTTAGTCACGCCGAGGGTGCTCTTTCAGCAGCAATCACTTAGCGGCATTCCTTATCAAATTAAGTCTGGTGCGCCCCCTTCTAACCCAGCCGACTCGCGTTCTCTCTTTCGTGTACATTGGTCCGTACATGGCGGTAGCGATACGATTAGCCTTTCATATACCGTATACACCAGGGCACAAGCAGCAACGCCATACAAGTACCCCTGAAACTGACTCCACACTAACTGGCTCCCCCATTCTATTTGTTTTAAGACAAAAGTGTTTGATGGTGAGGTCTCCACGACGCCATACACCTCTACCGTAACGGATATGATGCAGGAAAATAAACATGTAAGAACAGAAAGAAAAACACTCAAGAAAGCTTGTGTTCATACCCTGTGGATCGAACTCACTGCCTCTCGCTCGACGGCGAGAAGTGATGATGATGATTATGATGATTGACGATTGTGGTTAGGTTAGGAAGGGACGCTAATTTCTGCAACTCATGTAGGGAGCACGTCTAAGCGTCCGTGGGGGTGGGGGGAAAGAGATTAAAGGAGTTAGAGAGGAGAGAAAGGCCGTAGTGGAGGGTTCCGGAAATTTCGACCACCGGGGGTTCTTTAACGTGCACTGACAATGCACAGTACACGGGCCTCTAGCACTTTCGCCTCCATCGAAAATGCGACCGCCGCGACCGTGATCGAACCCCCGTTTTTTGAATGGCAGCCGAGTACCGTGACCACTACACCACCGCGGCGGCCAAAAAATTACAGCATATCCACGGAGTGAATGATGATGAGTGGGCGAAGCTCGGGATGTGCATCGTAGATGGTGCCGAGTTCCGGATTAATTTAGTTAACGCGCATGCTACGAATCCTCACGGTTCAACTATGCACAATGCACAAGTGAAATCTCCCACCGGCACTTCATTGCAAGTCAAGATCCAGTATATGTATATATATATATATATATATATATATATATATATATATATATATATATATATATATATATATCCCCCGAAATTTTTCGAGCCGGCGCCGGGCTGGCTATGCTGACTCGTCACGATGAACAAAGGCGCATATCCTTGGAACGTGTGGCTACGGGAATTCACCTCTCAACGACCGCCTGACGTCTAGGGGCTTGAAAGAAGGAAGAACGCGGCTTGTTCAACGGAGCAAAGGTGATTAACTCGCCACGCTATAGCAGGGAAAGTCACGTCTTTTTCTGCAGTAAAGCAACGGCGGCAAACGAAAGACGCCTGTCATTGATCGGTTTTATGATAAGGGCCTTAAAGACGTAGATTCTTCGGAAAGAAAATTCGGTTTGGACTTCACGCGGTAAGTGTCTCTCGACTGAGGAGACCTTAGGAGATGATATATTCTTGATGGCACGGAAAGATAGAATGGTGGAGGAGGGTGCACGGTAACTGTCTCTCCGGAGAGGACTCCGCAACCGGTACACTCAAAGGGAAGGGGGTAAGAAAGAACAGGAAGGAGAAAGAAAGTTCAAAGCACAAGGAGGAGCCTTAGCCGAAGCAGTCACAGGAAAAGGGGAGTGAACGAAGAGAGTGGAAAGGAGAGGCCACTTTAACGAGACTGGAGATCACTGGCGGCAACGAGTGCCAGGTGTGACTAAATCACTCCCAGTGAGAGAAACCAGTGGGTGCTCGGCGGCAGTGGGGAACACAAAACGGCCTGAAGGGGAGCCGGCGATCTTCACCCCCAGCAGCACAACGACGGCGTCAGACACACCTTCGCAATGTAGTACCACTCATGCAATGCAGTACTTTTGTCCTATGTGACAAAAGGAAGCGGTCAGGCTGCGTATCCGTCTACGTGTGCAGTTTGCTGGAGGAAGGTCGTTTGCGGGCGAAAGCTATCAAGCTAGCGAACGAACTTCAAAGCAAAGTATGCCGCTGTTCCTTGTATCACACGACTTTTCTTCCACGGCTGCGACTGGGAACACTCATGGTATGCGTTGTATGCAGCAGCCGGGCTTCTTTCTCTTTTTCCTGTTGCAGCTGGGGGGCCAGCGACGCCGTACTTCGTGCGGTTTCTGCGCTCCCGCAGGGAACATATCTACAGTATCTCCGCTGTGTCATTTTGAGCAGTGTCCCCAATGGGTTGGATAGTTGTTTCTTTGAAGCCTCATGGATGGCCTAATGTAGTTTCTTCTTCGTCATCTTTGTTGATCCCTTCGATATGCTCACAACGAGCGCGCCCGGCATGTCCCCTTCAGGAGGCTGTGCTGCAGTGAGAGGAACTTTCTACGAACCTCGCGATTGGACAGCATTGTTTGGCAGTGTTATCCACAACTTAAAAACGGGCAATGGCGAGTCGAAAAAAAGCTGTGCTGTGGTTCGCCGAGCGCGTTCTCGGCTTTATCCTCACCGTCAGCGTTCCTTACGACAACCACGACCACTGCTACACGGTCACCAGCCCCGCTACGAGCAGACGGAGGTCGCGACACTCTTTGAAGACCCGATGGTCATCTGCGGATCGTCGCTTTCACGAAAATATGTCCCAAGGGCAGAAGCGACTCTCCGACTTCTGGGCAAGCTCATCTTTGAAACGCCAACATATGAGCGAGACCTCGAGCGGTAAGTCATGTCTTTCAACTTGCATCGTTGCATGTTAACTGATGTAATCGATATAGTCACCTTGCAATGGCGCTAAGTTGGCCTGTATGGATGATATCTGAAATATCTGAAAATGTTTAAATAATACCTTTTAAATGTTTGCGTAGTTCATGGTTATTGCCAGGAAATTTATCGTTAATTTCATTTCTTGAGTAGCAAGTTGCGCTTGTTAGCCATAATAGCCGAAGCCGCTACTGTCGCCGAGATGATCAATCAGACTCAGTCAATGGTTTATTGTATAATGCGCAAAGAAAATGAATACGAAACTATTTGAATTGATACCATTTTTAGCTTGTATCAGATCAACTTCCAAAAGAGCATTGACAGTCCGCCGCTGGCCTCTTAATATTGTACAGTTGAATAAAAGCAAGTGAGGCAGAGAACGGTGCATTTGCAAGCAAGCACTTGAATAAGTTGATCGAGGTGCTCTACTGTAAATAAAAAAAAAGCGTCTTCATGGATGATGAATGTTTCCTGCAACTTTTGTTTCAATGCGCATATCATTCCGGGTTATATCATCGAAATACACGAGCGATCGTTCATCATATACGTCGCTACAATTGGGGAGGGGGGGATTTATACTGCCATTATTTGGTTGCCTGGGGCGCAGACGCGGGGAATGTAGATATGGTATTAGGAAAGGAGAAATATGTGTGCACTATCTTGTGTTTTAAGCAGGTGTACGTCTAGTTGCCTGCAGTTGCAAACGAAATCGTATGATTACTTGTACGACGGATAAAAAATACGTTCATAGAGCTCGTTTTTGTGACCACAGTAAGGCAGTAAAAAATATTATGTGCACTATTCTGCTAGAGTAACCTTAGTGTCAACGAAATTAAAAAAAAAAGAAGAGTACGAGGCCTGAGGTAAGTCACGGTAAACATATTGCCCCTAGCGCCAGCAAAGATGCAAGAACTATAGTCAAGTTTTTTATGAACACTGTTGATTTGCTGTTTCCAATGTAGATGCCAGTCTAAATTGACCCTTGGGTGTCAACTCACCCTCTGTACTCTTTCGCAAAGTTGACATCTTTTTTGACATTTTAACCTCATGGAATGAACGCGAGGTGTCGTGGGAGACATAATGTGACTCGATATTCGTGCGACTAATAGCAATCACCCTGACATTACATAGTTTACTTTCGGCAGATTCCGAATTACAACCAAAAGCTCTCGCCTTCTTGAGAATGCTTTTGTGCTCTAAGCGCGTTCACACCTGCACACTCCATCCGACGTGAACGAGCACCACGAAAGCTTCTCAAAATTTTGCGGGGGGCGAGCCGTCTCGCAGCGAGTTCAGCGATTAACAGAGAGGGGCAGAAGCGAAAGAAAGGAAAGGCGGGGACGGCCGTTGAACGGGATGAATAGCGGGACCAAGTTCACACGCTTAGAGCAGGAAGGCAATCTGTGGACGAGAAGTCTTGGTTCGGAGATATGCTTTCGGGAAAGCCAACTTTTGCAGGAAAGTCAATTTTTGCAAATGGTCAAATGGCGGACTGTATGACACAAGATAACTAAAAAAAAGTTCCTGCGTGTTTCAGGCAATGTCTTAGGATTTTAAATTTACTTTGATCTTGATGTGGTAAACCATACCGAAGGCTTTCATAGTGTCTCAAAAAAATATCGACTTCGTTGCCCAGCTTTTAAAATGCGCCGATAATTGTTTGCGGAAAGGTCGATGGCGGTGCTTACAGATTTGCCAGAGGCAAAGCTATATCGCTGGGGCCGTAGTATGATGTTATTCAGGACGAATGCATTTAACTGTAACGAAATAAGTATTTCGAAAAAGGTGTTAATAGTACACAGGACTGATACAGCTGTGTAGCTGTATCTAACCCGAGATGTACTGAGGCTATATACTTGGAATCAAATCCTAGACGAGTCTTCGCTTTTCATGCAGACATACTGATTTATTTTGATTGGTTGTTAGAATAAGCTCCCGTAATGTAGTAAATATATAAGTGCTGGTGAGAAAACCGTAAATACTAAATACATAAAATGATACAATGTTCAGGAGGGTTTTCCACAGTTTATCAGGATGGCGTAGACATCAATGCATAAATGGACTCACAAAAGGCACCTTAGCGACAGTTTGGTATTGCGGAAGTTTTACGCAGCATCGCGGCATCGTTACAAGTTATATTAAAATTATCATTGCGCCATTAGTGTGCGCAAGTGAAGGACCTTTGTATTAACGGTGAGGAAACGAATGCGTCTCTGGTAGATTTTTATCAGCTCTTTTTCTTTGCCACCTGGGAAAGTATTGTCTCCACGAGATTGTATTGTATTCGCGCTCAGTCGGCCGGGACAAATGAATTTCGAAGTTAGAACATACTACAGACTATGGGCCCTTTGATGAGCCCCAATGCTCCTTCAAAAATAAGATATGTATTGCTTTTCAATTGTTCATACCATGCTATAAAGTCGTCTTTGCGTTAATCTATTATATTTTCGCTAATTTTACATTTAAATGTGACACACAGTGGTGAATTTTGCAATGATTTAACGATCTACTTATGCAGGAACGCGTCCTAGACCCACCGGGAATGTCAGCCCCAAACAAGCACAGGATGATATTCGCCTTCAGGAAGACCAAGGACCTTCTCAGGGTAACTGTTATGTTGATCCTTATGAAAGAAGAGTGGGACACTTAAAAAAGAAAAAAAATCCGAGGACTATCACTTAAGAGACGTAAAGGTGAAAGCCAGTGGCTTTGGTTATCGAATGTCAAGTGGGTAATTTCGCACAGGCTGTAAAGATTGACATGGCTCATAGCCGCGTATCCCAGCCTGCCTATCCAGTGCGGCAATGAGCCAGCTTGTTGATTGAGCGCTTCCAGCCACCCCTGACTTCCACCACCCCACCTGGTCGGGCACCTTGTGTTCTCAGCCGTGGCAGTGGTGAGGGAAGTTTTCAGGGCATCAATGTTTAACAGGTTTTGTATTTTCTGTACCGCATTTCTTGTACCATATATAGTTTTCCGCAACATTGTTCTTCATTTTTTCTTTACGGTAACGTCCGCAACTCCGCATAATACATATAAGGTCTTCGCCTAAATAATGGAACTCTTTCAGAACACCAAGGGACAGAGTGCAGCAGACTCGACATTGGCCTGTACCAAAATGTCAACCAAATTGACAATGTCCTAAAGCACCAGCTCCTCACGTCCCCCTGGCGACCTGGTAGAAGCTATGAGTTCAAGTGCGTCAAGGACTTAAAGCAGAAGCGGAAATTTCAGCTGGCGTGGCTTGACAAATACCCATGGCTGAGTTATTCCGCGCTGTGTGAGGGCTCATTCTGCTGCGTTTGTGCACTCTTTTGCCGCCCTGAAGTTGGCAAAGGGCGTCATGCGTCCACCGGCGCACTCGTGTCTAGAGCTTGCCGAGATTGGAAGCACGCACTGGAACTTTTCGATTCACATCAGAACACGGTGTACCATCGGGAAAGCCAATCGGCGGCTGATCATTTTATAAAGGCCTTCTCGAGTGGTGCGCTTACTGTAGTTGAACAGCTTGATAGCAGCAGAAAGCTCCAGATAAAAGAAAACAGAAAGAGACTGGCCCCTATAGTCGACACAATAATATTTTGCGGAAGACAAGGGCTGTCTCTTCGTGGTCATAATGACAGCGGGCCACTAGATCTCGACAGTGCTCCAACAGAGAATGAAGGCAACTTCAGAGCACTACTACGCATGCGGAGTAGTTGCGGAGACAGCTACCTTAAAGAACATATACAGAACTGCTCCGGCAATGCGTCATATCTAAGTTCTACAGTTCAAAATGAGATTGTTGAAATCTGCGGCACCCTCATTCGAGAGAATCTCGTGTCAAAAATTAACAACGCGGGCTGTTTTTCTGTTCTCGCGGATGAGACCACAGATGTTGCTGGCATTGAACAGCTCACCATATGTGCTCGCTACTTGGACAAGGGAAGCAACCAGGTTGACGAAGTTTTTTTGGGTTTTGTTCCTGTAGATGACCAAAGTGGCCGGAATATCGCACGGGAGATTGTGAAGTTTTTAGTGAATGATATGGAGAACCTTCGAGGGCAAGGGTACGATGGCGCAAGTGCGATGGCTGGAAAAGCAAATGGCGTGCAAGCAGCGATTCGCGAGAAATACCCGACTGCTTTGTATACGCACTGTGCCAGCCACTGTTTAAACTTAGTGCTTTGTGCTGCTTGTTCTGTAGCTGATATTAGGCACTGCTTCGGAACAGTCAAGGAGACTGCGAAATTCTTTCGCAAATCGGCAAGCCGATCAAACGTGCTGCGTGCAAAGATCGCTGACGTGCGATCCGAGTCAAGGCGCAAGCGACTTCTCGGCTTGTGTGAGACTCGTTGGGTGGAAAAGCATGACGCGCTTCTTTCTTTTGTTTCTCTTTTTGACTGTGTCATTGCGGCGCTGGTTGAAATTGAATTAAATGGGAGTTCCGAGAATGCAGCCCAGGCGAACAATATGATATCTGCCCTGCTATCACCATCCTTCATTGTGGGCCTCCATGTCGCAGAGCACGTCCTGGCAGTGACCCTGCCTTTATCGAGACAACTTCAGGCAAAAAATTCGGACATGTGTACGGCGATTGGTCACATAGATGTTGTGCAACGCACAATTGAGCAATACCGAACAAACGCCGAGGCGTGCTTTGGGGAAGTATTCTCCAAGGCTCAAGAGTGTGGAGAGCGCCACAACGTTGAAATAGCAAAGCCAAGGATTAGGAGCCTCCAACAACATCGCGGAAATGATCACGCAGAAAGTGCAGAGAAATATTTCCGCAGATCCGTGTATATACCTTTCATCGATTTTATACTTTCTCAGCTAAAGCAGCGATTTGAGAATCACAGGCGGTTGATAGAAAGTGTCGGTGCATTGATTCCTGCAGCAGTTCCTCCATCACATGATGCCCGCCTAAGGCAAGCGAAGGAACTAATTCTTGCGTTCGCTAACGATGTGGATAAAATTGCTGCTCTCGGTGAATTTAGGCTCTGGTGGACAAAGTGGGAGTCAACAGGACCAAGCTTGCGTCCTAGCACTGGGCTCGACGCCCTTCCTCACTGTGACAGCACATTTTACCCCAATATTTATAAGTTGCTGCAAATATTGGTAACACTCCCTCTAACCACCGCCACAGCAGAAAGATCGTTCTCCAGTTTGAGGAGACTAAAAACCTACTTGCGCTCAACAATGTCCGAGGAGCGGCTGGTTGGCCTAGCCCTCCTCTAGTGTCACAGGGATATAAACATAAATCATTCTGATGTCATCGACCGTTTCGCGAAGCTTCACCGCCGTTTGGGGTTTGTTCTCTAGCTTTTCTCTAAGGATTGCATGCGGCTCTGTAAACGCTTTAAAACCTACTGCCAGATTTCTTCCCATCGCTCATATCCATAGGCCATTTTTCTTCCAACACCTCCTGAGAGCTAAAGAAAAACCACATTCCTTAAGTTGGAGATGTTTTTAACTATCGTGTAGCGCTATTATTTCTCAAATTAGTAACTAAACAAGTTGGTTACGACTTCACCGGTTCTGATCTACTTCTTAATCCTATTAGCACAAGGTTGCAGCCCGACAAAACCTTCTGTTACCCATATATCATACTAATTACGGTAAAATGTTATCCTCCTTTTGTGCAGCAGCACTTTGGAATAGTCTAGCATATGCCAAAAAATTGTCTTCCACTTCATACTTATCTTAACTCCAGCTAAGAAGTTATTCGCTTACTTATTGCATTGAAATTTGGATAACATTATTTGCTCACTTGTAGCCATGTATTTTGCTACGTCTGCGTATATTATCATTCGCTTTTTTACGTGTGTCCGGTTTCCTGATTATTTTTACTCCTCTGTATTCCGCCTTTTGTGTAACGATTAATCAAGGATCCTGGTGCAGTGCTATGTGACCCTTGTGTGTTTGTTATTTCTTGTACTGCATTGCATTGTCCGAAACAATAATAAGTTATTGAAACCGCTGAAACTGTAAAAGCCGCTAATCTCGTTTCATTGTGTTGTTACATATTCTGTTGGCTTCCTTATTTTAGATTCCACGTTTTGGATACTGTGCCATAAATGCAAGTGCCTCCTTTTATACGTTAGTACTCCATCACTCCCATGTTACTGTTTATGAAAACTGTTAGCATTTCATCAGTCACTGTGAACTATACGCGGTTGGGGTTCTTGTTTCTGGCCCAGTGGCGAATTATGAAAAGCGCAGAGCGACGCTGCTGCGTTGTACCAACCCGTTTCCACAAAGGAAACGCCTCAGCTACTCAAAGGAGAGACGTGGTACAGACTTTTAAGTCAAGACTTTTACGTCGTCTAACCCTTTGTTGTTCTGACGGAAACATACATATGTTTTCTGTATATGTTGAACTCAAAAGCAACATAAATTATTGCTTCAGGTACTTCCGCATTCGCGAGATCACCATTGTTAGTTCTAAATCAAGCGACGGAGTCAGTGCTCCTTGGAGCGCCTTTTGATGCTCGCCGTTTTCAGACAATGTTAAAAAAGTGGCGCAGCGTCCTTCAAGAAGAAACCTGTGCTACATGTGGTGCATGCAGAGTTTTGATCCTAACTGTGCTGAATGGCCTCGACTGGACTTATAATCAATGCTGACGTACGGACCCAAAATGTTTGTATGTGCGAAGTATTTGTTATGTGATTTACTGCGTTTCAATAAAAACAAAGCATTAAAAAATATGGTCTTTCACTCTATGGTGTTTCCTTGTGGTTAACATAGAGCTCATCATAATCCACACGTTGCCCTGCAGTAAGCAACCAGATGGAAATATAGTCGAGCAATGTAATGCCTCTGCCTGCACAAGGAGTCTGTGTGAGCACCATGCACGCCAATTTTCTCTGCGCGGAGTTCCACTTGCTTCCAGTTTTCACCTACACACCTGACCTGACATCACAGAACGGCAGTAAACAATGCCAAAATCATAAGAGCGACCTGACAGGTCCTCCAAGACCACCCAATGGTCGTATGCAATCTTCAAGCCCCTTCTACCCCACCGCCACCCCCCCAAAAAACAAATAAAAATATTACAGCATATCCACGGAGTGAATGATGATGAGTGGGCGAAGCTCGGGATGTTCATCGTAGATCGTGCCGAGTTCCGGATTAATTTAGTTAACGCGCACGCTACGAACCATTATGGTTCAACTATGCACAAGTGAAATCTCCCACCGGTACTTCATTCCAAGTCAAGTTCCAGTGCCTATATATATATATATATATATATATATATATATATATATATATATATATATATATATATATATATATATATATATGGGTTGCCGGTGAACGCTTCTCCAACGCGAGCAGTCGGTATTTTTCTCAATCAAGAAACTTGCTAGGAGACGCTGCCTGCGCCAACGTTGTCACTCGCGGGTGAGGGCGCGTTCTCCTTTTTTGCGAGCTGGTAGAGCGTTCATCAACGCGCGCCTTTCGCTCTCTCTCTCTCTCTGTCTCTCTCTCACAAGACAGAGAGGCACGAGCGCGTGCGTGTCTCCCGGCAGGCACGCGCCGGTGGCTACCTACTACATACAGCGGGGACGCACGACGCACGCCTTAAGGAGCTGGGCCTCTAAAAAAAAAAGCTACGCGCTTGAACGGCCGCATACACTGACTCTTCAAGCCCCCCCCCCGAAAAAAAATCCTGGCTACGCGCCTGATATATATATATGGGTTGCCGGTGAACGCTTCTCCAACGCGAGCAGTCGGTATTTCTCAATCAAGAAACTCGCTAGGAGACGCTGCCTGCGCCAACGTTGTCTCTCGCGTTTGCCGGGGCAGTGTCGAGTTTGCCGGGGAGCGCGTGGCTGCCGGCGCTCCCCGAGCATCGTCAACTACAAACCTGTATCGCGATATAGTTTTGAATATTAAACCATTGCTTTAGAAAACACCTGGCGTCTTTCGTTAAGCAGCTGGCGTCTTTTCGTTTTGCTTTAGAAACATCTGGCGTCTTTTCGTTTTGCTTTTAGAAAACATCTGGCGTCTTACGTTGGTTTATTTCATCAATCAACGGCGTTTTGAACAAAATTTTTATTGTTTAATCACGCACAGGAGAAATCTCACCAGGCACTACCTTGGAGGTAAACAATGGCTGCTAATGGGAATGAGAGACAGAAGAAGTCGGCTTTTAGCTAACACTTACACTTCTACTTCTACTAACGTTTCCTACTGGAACATGCCAATGGCTGCTAATGGGGAATGAGAGACAGAAGAATTCGGCTTTTAGTTAACGCGCACGCTGCGAATTTTTTATTGTTCAACAACGCACAGGAGAAATCTCCCACCGGCACCACCTTGGAGGTCAAAGCGTAAGACTGGTTACGCACTACGACGAGGGACGAACGGGTGCCGCTTTAAGGAGCTTCGCCCCTAAATGTGACCGGTGGTCTACCAATACGCTATCGTTGTACATGCTCGGAGCTGCTCGAACGCGCCGTATATTTGTTCTTCGATGCTCTAGTCCGGCTCAGCGCGCGCGCATCGAACTTGTTGCCTGGAAAGGTGCCGCCATCCAGGTGAAGCAAAATATATCAGTGCAGCTTTACTTCACCTCTGCTGGATGACGGGACTGTTCCAGGCGCGTTCCAAAGTCCGCCTCGATGCTCCCGTGCGGAGACGCGCGGGCATCGGAAAGAAGTGTGATAAGAAAGAACGTAGCAGCGTTCGTACAGTTTCGAGCATATGTGCATCGACAGCGCATTGATAGAGCACAGGTCACCTTTCGCCGTGGGTAGCGTTCCCCAGCCGACCACTCTTTAAGCGTGGTGGTAAAAGGAACACTGCAGCGTTACTCGCCCAAGCACGGTAGCGATGTGACGGGTCAATTTGGTGCGAATAAATATGATCGATACCTTTGTCGCGGTGCATTAAAGATCGACTGTGTCATGTTATTACGTAAACTACTTCAATTAACACAAGGACTAGGTCCTTGAAGTTGTGGATGCGATGCTTGAACGTGGGTTCATACACGTAAAGCAGTGCCCTACTAGCGAAATATCGATTGCACTGGGCATGTTCACCTTGACGTAACAATGAACATTTAACTATTCGAAGACACATTGCACTTTTGTGTCCCACCAATTCGGTTGGCACAGGGATAAACCACATTTTTCTAAAGTTGTAACCTTCTTAGTGGCTGCCATTCAGAAAATGGATTGGTGAATTTTTCAATGTTCACTGATCTCAACGAATTTTTTAGTGTGTGTTCTCCTCGGTGCTGTAAAATTATGCGCCAATCAGGCTGTGGAAAGTCATTTATATTTCCCGAAAATCAATTTTAAAGATTTTTAGCGGGCTTCTATGTGGGTAACCGTGTGTTTTTACACGAAAGTGTTTCATGACGGGGTCCATCGCGACACCACTACGTTATTTCCGTAACGGAAGCGATGCAGCAAATATATAAGAACAACAAAGAAACACCTGCAGAAAAATTTCTGGTGCTGAGCTGGGAATCGAGCGTGCAGCGCCCCTCTCAACCACGATAGCTGCCCGACACTTTACCACTGCGCCATCGGCGCACTACCCCCCCCCCCCTCAAAGGTCATTCGAAGGCGGCTCACATTCTTTCGTATCTCGCTTCTTTCTTTCTTGCACGATGTCTTCGTCCGGCTCTTCGTGCGCGGGTCTTTTTCCCTAGAACGCTGCCGCTATCAAGGAGAGAAGTGATGCGACGGCCGGACTGGAGTGGTACGTGCGCCTCTCCACTCCTGCATTCTTTGCCTCTCGTGGATGGCGGCAGCATTCCAAGGCCTCTGCAAAGTGCGTGATTTGTCGGAGACGGCGTTTCCGCGCCGTCGACTATGATGACAAGAAGAAAACTGCTGCTTTTTATGCCCGATACAGTAACGGCTTCGACGGGTAATTGTGGTGTGATTTTTCTTCCGTGTACTTCTTCCAGAAAAAGAGTATGCAACCGAGGAGGAGGAAGAGCGCCGACGGGAGATTTTCTGCTCGAATAAAATACGCATCGATGAGCATAACAAAAAGTACGAGAGAGGGGAGGTGACTTTCAAGGAAGAAGTGAACGGTTTTTCAGACAGGGTGAGTCAGCACGGTTTGAATGTTAGGCTGGTTTTTCTTCACGTGTTGTATAAACAAAAGCGTAATTTATATATAGCGTCTTGTTTGTGGAGAATGCGCGAAACGTATTGCGTGTTTCTTTAGAGCAGTTCAGTTGTTCGAAGCCTGCAATGGAAATCTCTCCTTGCGAATCGTCGAAACTGTGTTTATTCTTACGGGTTTGAGACATGCGTATGCCACAGTACGAAAGACCTCCGAGGACTACATGCTCAACATCGCACAATATGCGCATATTTAATGTTGCCCACAGTATTTTATTTGCCCGCAGGCCCAAAGATATGTAAAGAAGCTGAGATACTTTGATATGTGTTCGCCTTTAGCTTGATCACTGAGGGATTTCCTATGAGGTTGTGAAGGGTATAATGTGATTGTATAAAAAATATGCACGGAGCTATTCTAATCACTGTTAGATCAAGTGTAAACGCGCTAAGTGTTGATATTATGGGTCCCAGATACCACAATAATTATGGATCCCATATGATGTGCTCAAAATTATCTGGTTTACTTCTTAATTTGATCAATAACGATGTTTCTACTGTGTCCTCCTACTATTCTTGATGTTCTCCCTGGTATTTAAGGAAAATCAATTTCTATGTTACAAAGTACAATGACATGATTTTTCCTTTATTCATTTTTTATTTTGTTCTTCATGTGTTCTCTTTACCCATCGAAAAACAGGGCTGACGGTTCGCCGGCTCTTGTATTTTCTAAGGCTCTTGGGACTGCTCAAGCGTTACTGTCGTGGTTCTTTTCGCACTCACCAATTCTCCGATACTCTATTATCCTGCGGGAATTACAGGCACACAAGCAAACATTGTTAGTATGACGATTTCGAGGAGTTGAAAGGCACCGATATCAAACCGTTAAATGTCTATAGTTCATCATTGGATGAATATGTACTCACACGCAGCCGCGTAACGCTTAATTTACAGTCGGCGATCGGTTTTAACCTGAATGCGCCATCATCGACAGCCAAGTTGATAAGCGCCGCAAAACGCAGCGCAGCGACGAAATGAGTGAGAATACGTGTGTGCTTGCAGTGCCCAGTCCGATGCAGCTTTTGCCTGTCAGGTTGTTGTCCGAAACGCACCTGACCTTACTTCCTCTTTGTTAGCTAGCGCGTGTTCTTCGATTTTGCGAACGCCGCTGATAAGAGATTGCAAAATTCAGTGCGTTCTGCCGTCTTTTGTAGTATAAGAGAAAGGCAGGAATCGATATCGCATACGATCCGCCTCAGAAACGACTACCTCATCATTTCTTTATTGCTTGATGGCAGTGTTCCGAAAAGACGAAAAAAAAAAAACGAAGGCGATAACGGTGCTCATAAGAAAGTGGGAGCTGTGTCCGGTTCGTGGGACACCCTAGCAGAAGGTACTTTGCCCAGGAAGGCTCCTTGTGAGCACGCAAGTATTTTCGTTCATTTTGCCTATGAGCTTCGTTTTGCGGGCGCTTCGGTAGTCGACAGTCGCGCACGCAGTTTTATTGCGATAGCAATCTTATGGACAGTCTCGGCTGATTTTTGCCATCCCCGTTGCCGCCGTCATGAACCGCATATATATATATATATATATATATATATATATACCACAGAAAAATAATTCGCATAAATCCTCCCGAAGCGCGGAATCGAACCAGGAACCTCTCGCTCCGCAGCGCGTGGCGCTAACCACTACGCCACAAAGTGCCGACCTTTCAGGGAGCTCACAGCCAGCCTTATATACACACCCTTTACCGCTGGCAGGACTCAGAGACGGCAAGCGCTTATAAGCGTTTCTTCATTACCAGCGAGATGGCGCGAGGAGCTCAACGGGCGGCCGCCTTTGCAACAGGAGCGCTGTTTAAACTGAGAGTATCCATTGCGACAGCTTATTCGCGCTCGTTCGGTGTATGTCTGTACGTTCGTTTCGTGCGTGCTTCACTTGATAGTTCGCGCTCATCTTCTGTTTGTTCATTTAGCGGCCTCCTCTAGCTTTGTATGTGTAGCTTTGTGACACACAATGTATAAAGCCCTTCGTACCAGCACACGCTGCCCACGGGAGGCGCTCACTTAGCAAGTGCATGTTTGCTGCAATTAATACTGCTCCTGAAGCTGCGAGCCTCATTTCGTATAGCATTTCAGTTTCTTGCTATCGCATTCATTGCTTCGCCCTTGCGGCGAAACTGTGACTTTTATAAAAATAGACGACGGTGCATACAATTCCATAGAGCTTGGCAATAATGTTAGTGGATCTGGATGTGCAGCCGTACGCTAGCGCCACAGAAAACAAAACACACCACTCAGCTCTCATGCACATTATTACACACATGGAATGCTAGAAATGACGTGTGACACGAAGTGAACGCTTGCAGTAATACCACTTTTTTTACTCTCAATATTGAACTTCCTCGAGAACTTTTCATTGAGAGTGCGAGATCCACAATGCACCTTACGTGATCAACCCATGTAGGAGCTATTTTTTTATTTTCAGATATTGCTTACTATGCTGTGTTCCCTTTCAGGGGTGCGGACAGAGTAAGCAGATGTTAAATACGCTTAAATGAATTGCTTGGCATAGTATTGCAAGAAACAAGCCATCAATAACTTAAAATACATAAAAATGCTATTGTACATTGAATAATTAGCATAGCAGCAAATATCGATCACACCCCATAGTAATATCACATTATATAGCGAACAGATATCTTGAGTGCTTTGATCAAGGAAACTGACGCATTCAATCTGTTATAATAAAACGTAATACATGTGGTAACATGTGGTAACACGTGGTAAGAACATGGTGAGAACTTGTGTGACAGGCAAGCCCTTCCATGCCACGAGCTAGTGGAACATCAGCTTATGGAAACGCTGAGGCCACCTGGCGGCGGAGTTATTTATGCGCTTCCCTGAAGCAACTGGCTTATGCGACCATTTTTGATTAAGTGATGTTCCACATACGCATGCCATTTACCCTCGCTCGAATATCGCATTTGTACTTACAGACATTCTCCCTGCTACTCCCTACCGGCGCTCACACACAAACAAAGCGTGAAATATCCGACCAGACTTCCGTAGTTAGCTGCTCTCCTTTTCATCTTTTTGTTTCTCGGCGGAATGCATGCGACAAGGGATGAAGGCGCAATGCCTCATGGGTTACCGACCTCTTTCTTCTTTCTTTTCAGACACTCGAAGAGTTGAAACATATGCATTGATGCACCTTGGTCCGTCCTCAGAACCCACCGAGAAATAATGCGTAACATATATGTTTCAAGTAGCGAAATTTCCACGTGGTAGCGATATAAACACAGAAATAAACAAGATGAAGAAATTTTCACACCCGTGAAAGAACTCGCCTTTATTTCTGTCCACGGGAATGAAAGCAAGTAAATATTCAGTTGTATTCGCTCTGGACACAAGGAACGCTGAAAATTTACTCCAGAGACCATAAAAGTCAAGAAAGGAAAGTGGGGTGGATGTTCACTGGGTATCGCTGTCTTTTCCTAAAGCTAAAATTTCGCGCCGTGGTGGTGGAGTGGTTACGGTGCTCGGCTGCCACCCAAAAAACGCGGGTTTGATCCCGGCCGCGGCGGTCGCATTTTCGATGGTGGCGAAAATGCCAGAGGCCCGTGTACTGTTCGTTGTCAGTGCACGTTAACGAGCCCCAGGTCCGGAGCCCTCGACTACGAAGTTCCACTTCTATCTCTTTTATTCCCTTACCCCAACCCCCACGGACGCTTAGCCGTGCTCCCGCCATGGGTTGTAGAAATTAGCGTCCTTTCCTTAACCGAACCACAATCAATCAATCAATCAATCAATCAATCAATCAATCAATCAATCAATCAATCAATCAATCAATCAATCAATCAATCAGGCTAAAATTGATCGAGCCTAGAAAGTACCCCGGCCCTATCTTGTACGTGCGGCGCGTGAACAGACTCCCTGACCAAAGCAAAGCTCGAATGTACCGCTTGTATGCGCCACGAAAGTGGTCTGACAGTGCATTCGGGATAGCTTAGGGCGTACTAAATTTTCGAGAGTTCAGTTGAAAAACGGTATTGTGCTCCGTTTTCACGTATAGGAGCGGCTAATAGCCTACGAATAGCGACTATTACAGGGCTGCAAACCTGTCAAAGCACCTGACAGGCGCGCCCCAATGAACTTGTCGTGCTTTATCAGGCGCTAAGGATGAGAAAGAGTTATGTTATCTGGAACTTACGTATCGTCTCTCAGCACTGTCTTCTGTCCTTCAGCTGTCTCCTATAAAGAACGTTTAAGCGAACCATCGCGTTGACTCTCATCACATAATAAATTATCGTTCTGACATCAAATGATCGTTCTCGTGCCTTCTATGCTTTGAAACGCTAGCAGCCAAATTGAAATCGCTAACGTGCGTGCTCTAATTCAGTAAAACCGAATCTAGGGTGGATAGAGAACTTCTAGGATTGGTAATGTCCTTGCGGAACGTTGGTTGACACCCTCTTAAATATTTCTGGTGTTTCACGTCCCACACCCGCGACGTGATTACGATAGAGGCAGCTGTGAAGGGCTCAAAGTCTACTCTATTTTTGAAATGGGCAAACTTGGTGTTGCGGGTAGGCCAAGTCTGTGTTCATTGCAACTGAAATTCTACGCAGGTGTTGCTGCCGTCGTATGCTTAGCGCCGTCTCCAACGCTTTACAGGAGGTACAATGCTTCAGGGCAGAAAAGAGTTGGCGACGTTTCCCAAAAAATGCATGGGTCCTACATTAGTCTTTCTGCTTCACGGAAAAGAGAAAGAAAACGTAACAACAAGATTAAGGTCACTTCAATACATACATTCAGTCCTCGCAGGAAACTATTTCTGTTACCTCAATTTGACTACGAATTTTTATAACATTATTTGTTTCTCATTTTTATTAGCATTCGTCTTCTGCGCAAGTCGCTTTTTCGGTTCATGGACGATCCCCCAAGATGGGTTGCGCTAAGGTATCCAAGGACCAACAACAACAACAGCAGCAGCAACAACAACAACAACAACAACAACAACAACAACAACAACAACAATAACAACAACTTCCCGAAATGGATTTAGGGTGTGTACGTCGGATATCTGAACGGATATCGGAGGTCTGAACACATCGCGTTCGCTTGCTGCGACCCCACGAAGTGAGAGCGCCAGTCTCGTTGTGCACGTTGTGCATTTGGCGCGAATGAGCGTGGCGCAGCCTTTCAGGATTGGTAACTCCAGTACGGTAGAGTGGGTACTGTGTTATGACAAGGTTATGACATGCGAAAACGAGAGGATGAGAGCAATGATTGGTAAACGCTCACCATCAGAAAAATTGGTTACCAAGTCTTATTGGCCCTGTTGGACAACGTACTACAAAACAAATTGTTTTCCGTCTCAAGATGAATACGACTGTTTTATGAAAACGAATAACTTTTTTCGTTTTTGCCCCGCCACGGTTGTCCAGTGGCTATGATACTCGGCTGCTGATCCGAAGGTCGCGGGATCGAATCCCGGCTGCGGCGGCTGCATTTCGATGGAGCCGAAATGTTGAGGCCCGTGTTCTGGGCGACGTCAGTGCACGTTAAAGAGCTCGAGGTGGTCGAAATTTCCGGAGACCTCCACTACGGCGTCTCTCATAATCAGAGCTGGTTTTGGGACGTTAAACCCCAGAAAACAACTTTTTCGTTAGCTCAAAGGCGTGAACTGCAGCGATAACGTGGTCATGGAAAAGCGTGGCCGCGCCCCGCTCTTTATCAGATAAGCATGACCCCGGCCAGTGACATGCAGTGAAAAGGGAAAAAATCTCTCGCGTTCGCGAACAATGATCTCTAATATCGCCCTAGGTCACCGGGACCACAATGTGCCTAGTTTTTCTCATGAAGAGCTTGCAGCATTATAGGCAGGTAGTAAACTTCATTGCACTCTAAACTAGAATTGGGCAAAAGTGGACGAACTGCATACCTTTAGACCACCGGTTGAACGGTCCACACCAAAGGACCAAATTGTTTTGTGATCCCGTACGTTTCGAATATGCCGCCCTAGTGATTGGAACAACTCACCGTAGGACGCTGCCCGACTTCCACCGTTCATTTCGCGGTGAATTTCAGCTTCACATGAAAAGGCGCCAGATTTACGCGACCTATACATGCGCCATAGTCGTCTCTGAGACTACAAACTCGCCAGAGGCAATAACTACCGCAATGCAGAAAAAAGAACTAGAAAAAGCGCAAGAAAATACCGGTGACGACGCTGCTTTGAAGATACAGCACAAATACGCTTTACACCTGCTAAGGCGTATATACTCGTCTTTCGATAAGCAAGACATACACTGTGTTCCAAGTATGCCAGAGACTTGACATTGACACTTTCGTACCATTTCATGGAGCGAGATTTGCGAGATCAAGAAAAAATAAAGAAATTGGTCTTCTTACATTATGTGACCAAGCTTCCGGCGCGAATTTCAAAAAGAACACCTTGACATTCATTTTCTGTTTTAATATTCAACATAATATTGCGAAATTATGAGAAATTATGTTTACATCATGATTGTTCTCGTTCTAGAACACCTCACATTTCACTTTAGTGGCCCTTTAACATGTGCGATGTTGAGTCTACGGAGGGATCGATCCCACATAAGAACATATCTGATTTGTTCGGTTAGCACTCGCAGTAGACGAGCATACCGAGGCTCTGTTTCGCCAGGTAGCGAAATGTAAGAAGAATGCTTCCTATCTGGAGAGCCTGCTTTTGCAGCCACCGCTAGTGACGCCCACCTCAGGGGGGCTATCGGAGATCGGCTGTTCGCTCGAGAACGCTTTGCGAACACTGACGTCAAAAAGTGGGTGGTCCGCGATAGCTTTGAGCAATGCTTTGAGAACGGGATGAGCGTGGCCGGCGCGGCCAATGGCGAAGCGGCGCGCTCCTCGGATGATGACGTACTTCATTTGTCGTCTGCTTCTGAAAGTTAAAATGTTTCTCCCGAGAAATTAAGAAAGCTGCTCCTTTTAAAAACGGTGTCGTGGGCGCGAAATACGAGAAGCGTGTTCGTAAGTGGCTTCATATCTAAATTTAGTCTCGTCGTCTGCTGCTGCCATGTCCTCGCAGAAAAACGTGAATCTCGGCCCGCGGGTGCTCAGAGGCAGAGGGAGCTCCTTCTCGCATTTTTGGAGGTGCACCCCGACTGTGAAAGCCCGACAAACTCTTCACTACCGACAGCACGCTGGAAACTTCCAGGAGCAAAGAACCTCAACATGCACAGCTCTTTCCTCTCCGCCGAAATTCCACGGGCCCTTTGGCACCCGATTTCCGATCTCCTGACCACTCCCTCGCCTGGAGCGTGGAACACCGTTCTCCGCGACTCAAGCCTGGAGAAACAACTCCAGGCTATCAGACGAGCAGAGGCGGTGGCGGCGAGGATTTCTTTTGCTTTCCAAAAATAATGTTGTGTTCTCTCTCTCTCTCTAGGGATCAGGTTCGGCGCACAGCCAACGTACTGTTCGCTTCGACAGGCGAAAGTGACGCCGGAATTCACTTTCTGTCAAATCCCCAAATACATCGCGAACCTCCAGCTGCTCCGCGTCCTATTTCAGCGACGACAATGCGAGGACTCAGCGCCCAAGTGTACAGCGATTACCCTCTGTGAAGCACCATTCCGCAGCCGCAGCCGCCGTTTCAATCCAAGCGGAGCCGCTGCCGCGCGCGCTGTTCGCAAGGTGTTCGTAAATCGTTCGTAAATCGTTCGCTGAGCGATCGGCCTCGGGCATCGTTCTCCGCATAGCAGACGACACGCTCGGTTTGAAAATGATTGACAGGGAATTGACGTCAATTTGACGACACCGAAATCTCGGGGCCCTGGAAGGCTCGACGTTCCACAAGTCGCTACAGGTGGCGAAAAAAACCAACCGCGGCGGGTTCCATCAAGTTGCACGTAGAGTGGAACTGCTAACCTAACCCCATATTTTATTTTAGTTTGAAATTTTCCTGCTAGGGGCTCTCAATAAGGCCAAAAGGCTTAGGCGCCAGAAACAAAGCTGCCATATTACATCTAAAAAATGATGATGATAGTACATGCAGCACCATCTTTTGACCTTATATTTTAGTTTAGGACGCCGCCGCTACCCTTATTTTTTTCGTTGCACTGTCAAAGGTACAGTTTCTCTTCTCTAATTTGGTCATAGGCAGGTGTTCCGTGGGCACGCCCCGCGGATGACGACACCGGAACAGCGCTGGCCAATCGCGGGCGATGATTCCGAACACTTTCGCAAAAATACCATCTCCGATCGCCCCCCAGGTGAGGATGCGGTGGCACTGCGTATTATCGGAGGCGTAGTGCTGCGTGTAGCCTGCAGGGTTCCGCTTGTCTGGATGGTGCGACTTGGATGATATGGATGCGCGTACATACGCGCAGTGTGCGTCGCCACAAGCGAAGCCACTTTTTTCTCTATAAGCGATTCCTTAGGGATTTTTGAAAACGTTCGCTGGTTCACTCTACGCAAGCTTTCAGCACGTCGTGCAGTGAGTTCGGCAAGTTTTTCTTACAAATTATTGAACACTACGGGCTTCTTGAAAATAAAACAGGGTGACAACGACACTGCACAAGAAAGAAGACGCCCAGGTACCGCACAGCATCTATGCGTCCTCTCTCGTGTCGTTCTGGGGCTCTTTTCACTTGAAGTTATCTACCGACTCGCCACATAGCATTCGTTTTAGACGAAATATGTCACACATGTAGAACAAGCGTTTCTTCAGTAATAATATTTATACTGAGAGTAAGAAATACCTTCTGGGACTCGCTCAACACAAGTGATTTTACAATGAAAGTGGTCTATGCCGGGGCTCAGCACGACCCAATACGTCACTACCATAACGAATATGATGCAGTGAAGTAAATACGTAAGAACAAAAAAAAAGAACTCTCAGAAAATCTTCTGCTCATGCGCTGCGAATCGAACCTACAGCACCCCTAGCCAGGACGAAAGTTGTCCGATACGATACCACAGCGCTAACACAGCACATAATCGATGAGGTACGAATACGCCTTTTTGTCTCGTCCGGCTCAGCACGCGCGCATTCGGACGCACATTGGCTTGAACGGTTCCGCCATCCAGGAGAGGCAAAGCGAGACACTCTAGCTTTATTTCCTCTAGGCTGGATGACGGCACCATTCCAGGCGCGTTGCATAGTCCTCCTCGATGAACGTCTGCAGTGGCGCGCGCATGGCCGGGTTCGCACAGCCTCGAGCGTATATGCGCCGATAGAGCAGTGGTAAGGCACCGGTAGCCTGTCTTCGTGGTTGGCGTTTCCCCGTCGACCGCCCTTCGCGAGTGATGGGAACAATACAACTGCTGCGTTAGGCGCCCAAGCGCGGTAGCGGTGTTCGCGGCTCAATATGACGCAAGTAAATACGATAGATAATTTTGTCGCGTGGCATTTACTATAGACTGTGCCCAGTTATTAGGTAAACTACTTCAGTTACCACTAAGGGTTCGCCCTTTTTGTTATGGAGGCGATGTGTGAACGATATAGAAAAGCATGCTCAGAATCTACGACGTTTACCCATTTTATATTAGAAATGGGCACTCATGATTTTGTAAAGGTCATGTAATCCTCGCATAAGAAAAAAAAATACATCTTCGTGATGACGATTGGCTGAATATATACGGTAAAATATTGTGGCAATTTTCGTGGGAACGCTGCACGATCCAGCGTTAGAGCCAGGGAACTCGAAGTTTCATGAGCCCAATGTAAAGAAGCACTGCTGTGGAAAAAGAAATGGAGGATGCTGAAGCTTCCCTCTTAAGAGCAAAAGAGGATAGCTTTATCGGGCCCTATTCGCATGGCAACGCTAACATGCTAAAACACACACAAAGCAATGATCAAAGCCAGCGCCCCCTCTACAGTATTCTATATACCTACTCGCATAGAGCTGCTCAATGAGCAAGCACCATCTCGATTACGTCTACGCAGGTATACGTTGGACAACGACTGCTCTATATAAGTGGCGCAGCCCGAGAGCGCAGCTGTTTGGAATAGTAGAAATAGGAGAAAAAGGCATGTGTTTAGGTTTCTTCGTAAGAGAATTGTATTTCATTCCAACTGCAATCCGAGCTATCCGAGCTATGGTTTCTAGTTAACTTCGAGATTGCAATTTTTTTACGTATTTTACTTAGAGAAATTCGGTTCAGTTCCCTAAAGCCTCTGCGCTATGACACAGGGCCTCTATGATCAGCGTGATTCGAAATTACTTTTACAATTAAGAATGCAGATGTCAGGGAGTCCTGTGACAGGAGTTCCCTAGTTCTGTAGCGATAATACGTTATAATACCATAATATGGATATTTCTTTTTTGCATTGGCTGGGCGTGGATATTACATAGTGAAAACAGTTACTGTAATTATTCTTGTAACATCGTGGTTGTTGTTATAGGAGAGGTCGAATATTTCTAAAGTGTTCCTATTTGGACAGACCCACATAATATTTGCTTTTAGTTTTATCAGCGCATAATTTTCTCAAAAAGCATTTCCGATCACTCAGAATTAGCATCCACTACAGAGAAGTGTTTCCGTGTACGGGCGTCATAAGGATTTTTTGTTTTACACCTTCTATTGCTCCAATTAATGGTCAGCATTCAACGTAGCTTGACCAAAATATTGAAAATTACCTTAAAAATACGTAACATAGAGCGATTGAACAAAATTCAGGTTACGGTCCAGGCTAAAAAGTGACTCCTCTCTGTAATTTTCCTATTGTTCTCACTGACTTTTAAGTCTTATACATTAACTTATACTTTAATTGTTCCGAAAGAAAAAGTGACTCCTCTCTGTAATTTTCTTATTGTGCTCACTGACTTTTAAGTCTTATAAATTAACTTATACTTTAATTGTTCCGAAAGAAAAAGTGCTTTCAGTCCACACGCATATGCAGCATAACAAACACGGCTTTTGTAAGAGACACATGAAAACAAGAAAGGAAATTCACTAATAAATGAGGCGCTGCACGTACATCTTCTGGACTGGCAATTGCAGACGTGCGAGAAAAGTCCGCTCGTATTTCTAAGAGGAGAACTCTTACTCTGCGGTTGCATTTTAAATTAACTTTACCTCATCATGTCGTTAATCTGGCTGATGCTTTTCGCTGCACTTGCTGAAACATTCGGCAAGCCACTAGAGTGCACCATGGAAGATTGGGAAAATTTCAAGAAAGCGTACAGTGAGTACCTTGTCTTACAGCTTAGCGGTTTCAACAAGATAGCGTTAAAGAGCTCCTTTCGGAAAAATTCCCGCGTCGGTGTCAATGGTTATGCGCGACATATCAGCCTTTGTCTATCAGCGAAAATTTGAGGTAGATAAGAATGAGGAACTGAGATAACGATCTCCGACGACCGTTGAATCGAACCGGCGACCCCTCGCCCCAAAGCGCGATGCGCTACTCGCTCGGCCACCACGTATGTATCCTTCTGCCTTATTCATCTTGAAGTGGGTGCAGTGCTAAACGGACAATGAAGAAGACGCGCAGGAGAGGCGCGTATTCTTTCTTTGTGGTACGTGTAGCGTTGTACCAACTTCAAGATCAACCATTACCAACTAGCTCGAGTCTCAGTTCTATTGCTGCCTTTTTCATTAGCGAATTCTGATGGCGCCTCTAAGTCAAATGGCCGAAGACGGCGAGGGAGCCGACGCAGTAACGCAAGCAACGAGCGCTTTCAACCAAGCGACACCATGAAAATCACGTGGCTAGGCGAGTGAAAAGCACGGCAAGTGGAAGAGCGCGCGATGAGAATGGGGCAAGGATTGGCTATCGCATTCAACTCTTAAAGCGAAGCTTAAGATTTTTACGCAGTGTGGTCGGCACTCAGCGATCTTCGTATAGCATAACCTAAGAGCTGTGACGCCGAAGGGAAATGCGGATACCCTTTTGCCCTTGAGCCCCTACCCATACTGTTACGTGGTAGCGATAATGCGAAGGACAATATAGAAGAGTTACAGAAAGTCAAAAGAAAGAAAATAAAAAAGGTAAGAAATGAGGAGATGAAAAATAAATATGTAATAAAAATCAATAGGTGTCAGGATGCGAGGAAAGGAGATCGGACCACCGCATTACAACTTGACCCATTACCCGCGCTCTTGCCATCCATCCACTGCTACATGATAGTGCGTGTGCTAGTGACTGTTCTATGCGACAGTGATAGTCTGGGGTTTCACAAAAGCGAAGAGCGGAGTCAGTTTTAGCGCATTGAGCACCCTTTCCTTAAGTTCCTTATAGGAAAGAGTGCCACTCAGTGACTGACTTATCACAGACATCATAACGTTATCACTGAGGAAAGTCAGTGCGAGACCTCCCTGCATTTCCTCAGGAACTGCGTGAGTATTCAGCACCGACTCGCGTTCTCAACCCATGCGAGGATCATGGTGTCACCCGGGGGCATAGGGGAAGAACTGCTTTTAAGTCCTTTAACCCGCTTGTGCCGTTCCGTGCGCTTGCTGCGTCCTACAAAACGCCTGCAGACTTTTCCGCTTCTCTATGTAGAGCCAAGTTGAAGGGCTTCAATTTCGAGCTCCTTACAGCTCGAAATTGAAGCCCATCTCCTTACAGCTCACATCAGCATAGAGCTCTTATCACTATCCTCCATGTTCCAAAGCTCCAAGAGAGTGCCAGAATGCAACTGTATCCACACGAGAACCATAAAAAAGCACGAAACGGGTCTCAACGGGCGTATCTATGCTCGTTGCCGGTTCCATCTCTGGTTCCCTGTCTTCCACTCCTCGTCGAAGTGCTCGGTTCGCGAGTGCCCAGGCTCACGATGGCGCCGGATCTCGATGTGGCAATGAAATGAAGAATCGCCTAACCGTACAAGCAACACTGATGTCGCTCGACAATAAAGTTCGTTTTCGGTGTCCCAACACCGTCGCCTCGCTTACGGCGCTAAAACTTTGTTCTGCTGCTGCTCTGTTCTCGCGGAGGCCGTCGTCACCGGAGGGCTGATCACGCATCTTCCACTTGCAGCCGTCCCTTTCCGGCCCTTGTGGTACTGTATGCCCAAGACTGTCGACGCTGACGTCTTCAGGCTGCTTCGCATCCTCGAGGTGTTCCAACACCTTAAAAGTGCTCGGAAGTTGAATGCTGGGGACTTCTCATGCCGTTCTTGCGGTGACGCACAAAAGTTTTAAGGTCGGCACAATGGCCCTGACGACGCCAGCTAACGTCCACCGGTCGATGTCGCAAGGGACAAGCGAGAAGGCAGGAAGTTGAGTTCGTGGACACACGTTTATTCCAAATGCATTATATCCTAGGAGTCGAACCGCGTTCCACAGGCACCTCGAATACGCGCTGTCACGATCTTCCCCTAGCTTTGCCTAGATGGTAGCATCTACAACACACACAAGCGCTTCAAGGTCGGCTCAATGGTGACGACGACGCCAGCTCACCTCCATCGAGCTTCGAACGTCCCCTTCGCAGCGGGCTGCCCGATCCTGTCGGCTGAGCCAGGTGATTTCCCAAGTGGTGTGGAAGAAACAAATGTTGAAAAGGTTCGTTGCGACGCTCTTCGATGACTCTAGTGTACGGTGGCAGCGCGAAAGGAGAGTCGTTTGGCGGTGAAGGAAACGTTCTGTTGAAGCGCGAAAGCTACTGTTCGGGCTAAAACTCGAACCTCCGCTCCCGCAGTTGCCCCAAACACATTACCTTTTGAACACTTCGGTGCACAAAGAGTTGCAGAGGGTCAAACCACGCCTAGGCTGCCCACAGTCTGAACTAATGGCATGAACGCTTCCCTTATCACTACGGCATTGGCGGGGAGAACATCACCATTTACAACACGCATGCGGATACACCTACAAAGCACTACATGATATCTCCCTTTGCCATGCGTTTGGACTGCTCATTGATTGATGGTTGATTTGCGGGGGTTTAACGTCCCAAAACCAGCTCTGATTTTGAGAGACGCCGTAGTGGAGATCTCCGGAAATTTCGACCACCTGGGATTCTTTAACGTGCACTGACAACGCGCAGCACACGGGCCTCAACATTTCGCCTCCATCGAAATGTAGCCGCCGCGGCCGGGATTCAATCCCGCGACATTTGGACCAGCAGCCGAGTGCCATAACCACTAGAGCACCGTGGCGGGGTTGCGTTTGGACTGCCGTCTTACTTTTCATTACCGCCGGCACTTGTAGCCAGTCTCGAACACGTTCTTATCCTTTTCTACCTGCCGGATGGTGCGCTACACATCGCCTTGCAGAATTTGTCACACCAGCTTCCAAAAGCTGGCCAGACCGTGGAGCTGTTTGAGCACTAGATATACAAACCAAAGTAGAAGGCAAACGACTGCCCATCTATCCCTCAGAGGCTGCGGTCATATTCGTTTCGTAGGCCGATGATAGTGACCTTGAAAACTGTTCGTCACACCGAGGGGTGTTCTTTCAGCAGCAATCACTTAGCCACGTTCCTTGCCAGATTAGGTCAAGCGCGCCCTCCTTTCTAACGCAGCCGACTCGCGTTCTCTCCTTAGTGGACATTGGGCGCTACGCGGTGGCAGTGATACCGCCCGCGTTTCATAACCCGTGTACACCAGGCCACAAGCACAAACGCATATTAGTACACCCCAGACTGACTTCACACTCACTGGCTATCCCATATTGCTTTTATTATTTAATTATCCGGCACTCTAAGTTAATCATAAGCGTCCGTTAGAGCCGGGAGTTATATGCAAGGAATAGACGCCCGTACACTCTTAGCACGGTAACCCTTAGTTGATTTTATAGGTACACAAAAATGTGAAAATATGCTCCTTTATAAAGGTTAAAGTGCTTTAGCCTTTAGTAAAGGAGCATGTTTTCACATTTCCGTGTACCTATAAAATAAACTAAACGTTACCGTGTTAAGAGTGTAGTACGTGCACCTTCTCTAGTGCAATGGCCGCAAAGGAAGAGCGAAAGTAGTTAACAAGGAAGGACGGAAAGGAAGAAGGGAACAAAGGAAACAGAGAGATAGATGAAAACGAAGGCAGAACGAGAGAAAATGAGCCAACAAAATGTTGATAAAAAAGGAGAAGGAAGACAGCGAGCAAGAAAGAAGGGGAGAAAAAGAAAAAGGCACGCAGACCCCAAACTTCGCATGCTTCCATTTTTCCTATAAGGAAAGGACTGCTAATTTTTCTTTCGTGTACTTCTTTCAGATAAAGTTTATGAAACCAAGGTGGAGGAAGAGCGCCGACGGCGCATTTTCTGCTTGAACAAATTTCGCATCGATATAAATAACATGAAGTACGAGAGAAGGAACTCGACTCGCAAAGAAAAAGTGGACCGTACTGCAGACATGGTGAGTGAACACTGAACGGTAGGCTGATTATTCTTAAGACGTTCTGTAAACAAAACCGTAAATTATTATAAAGCGCCTTGTTTGTGGAGAATGCGTAAAATATATTGCGTGTTTCGTTAGAGCAGCTCAATTCTTCGAAATCTGCACTGGAAGTGAGTCCTAGCAAATCGTAGAAACTATTACGTGCTTGCAACATGCATCTGAGATGGCCCAAAGGACACCGAGGGTTTCATGTTCAACATCGCACAATATGCACATGTGTAATGTTGGTCACAGTATTTTATTCGCCTGCAGGCCCAAACACGTGTAAACAGGTTGACATACTCTGATCGGTTTATGTGTTTTTGAATTTAACTTGATCACTGGAGGATTTGCTAGGACGTTCTGAAGAGTATAAGGCCATTGTATGTAGACTAGACAGCCAGACATTCTTATCTCAATACGATAAAATGTAAACGTGCTAACTGTTCATATTATGGATCCCATGGATGAGACATAATTAGCGCAAAAACACACAAACCCCACACGAGAGACAGGCAACATGAGCGCTAATTAGACAACACGTTAAGGCTTGTATTGTCTGTCTCCTGTCTGTGGTTTGTGTGTTTTTGCGCTAATTATGCCTAATCCAAGTACGCAACAACTAGCTCAGCTTTCTTCGTTAATATGGATCTCAGTTCCAATAATAATAATGGATCCCATATGTTGTGCTCAGGATTACCTGGTTTAATTAATAACTTGGTCAATAACAATGTTCCTATTGCGTTCTCCTGTTACTCTTGATGTTCTCCCTGGTATGTAAGCAAAATTATTGTTTACGTTACAAAGCTCAGTGACAAGTTTTTTTCTTTATTTTTTTTTTATTTTCGTCTTCCTGTGTTCTCCTTTCCCATCGAAAAACTATTCTACCACTCTGCTGCTCTTATAGATTCTAAGGCTTTTGGGACTGCACAAGAGGGCATTTTTGTTCTCGTTTTTTTCGCACTCAACTTCTCCGATACTCTGTTATTTTAAGGAAAACTTGCATGCAGACACGCAAACGTATATATTATGACGAGCTAGAGGTGTTGAAAGGCGCAGAATCCAAACCGTTAAATGTGTATAGCTCTTTATTTGATGACAATGTACTCACCCAGGGAAGAGTAGCGCCTATTGTACAGTCGCTAATAGGTTTTATCCAGAACGCGCGAGCATCAACCGCCAAGTTGATAAGCACCACAAAACGCAGCTCAGCGACGAAATAAGTGGCAATACGCGCGTGCTTGCAGAGCCTAGTCTCATTCAGCCTTTGTCTGCCAGATTGTTATTCGAGATGCACCCGAGCCTACTTGTGTTTTTTTTTTTTTCGTTAGCGCGTGTTCTTCGGTTTTGCGAACGCGGCTGATAAGAGATTACAAAACTCTAATGTCCTCCGACTACTTTTGCTGCATGAGAGAAAGGCATGAATCCATATCACATCCGATCCGCCTCAAGAGCGACCACTTCATTATATCTTTTAGCTTGGTCCCGATGTTCAGAGAAGAAAAGCAAGAAAGCTATGACGATAACGGTGCTCACAAGAAAGTGGGGGCTGTGTCCGGCTCGTGGGACAGCCTAGAAGAACGGAGCTGCCCAGGAAGTGTCCTTGTGAGCACGCAAGTACTCGCGTCCATTTAGCCTATTGGCTTCGTTTTGCGGGTGCTTAGCAAATCGGTGGTCTACAGTCGCGCATTCTGTTTGTAATAATGGAGGACTGTAGGTACAACAGTTGCATGGAGTTTGCTTACAAAGTCAGTGGTTCCACAGCGCCACAGGAAACAAACACACCACTCATCTCTGATTCACACTAATACACGCATGGAATGCTAAAAATGACATGTGGCACCACGTAAAGCCTTGCATTATTATTGTTCTCTTTGTTCTCGCCCCTCAAGTGCCTCGAGTAAATTTTGATGGAGACTACCGGGTTCACAGCATAAAGTGGAACCAACTCGCTCACGATAGGGTGGATTGGAAATCGTTGGGAGAGGCCTTCGTCCTGCAGGTGACCTAAAAAGGCTGATGATGATGATGCTGACCGTGTTCACAATGCACCTAACGTGATCACTTCATATGTGGGGGCTATTTTTTAAATTCATGATACTGCAGACAATCCTGTGTTCCCCTTCAGGGGTGCGTATAGAGTACACCGAAATCACATGCACTTAAATAACATGCTTGGCATAGTTTTACGAAAAACGAGGCATCGATAAGCGCAAATGCATAGATATCCTCTTGTACATGAAATAATTAGAATAGGAGCAAATATCGCTCACAGCACATTGTAATATCAGATTATATAACGAACAGACATCTTGACTACTTATATGAGCGAAAGAAACTGACATGTTTTATCGGCGATAGAATTGGTCTTTCAGTTCCTTTCCATGTACGTGTTAATGGTACATTAGCTTAAGGAGAGGCTGAGGCCACCTGGAGGCGGAGGAATTCATGCGCTTCTTTGAAGGGACTGGCTTATGCCACCATTCTTGATTAAGTGATGTTCCACATGCGCACGCCATTACCCCTCGCTCGAACATCGCATGTCTCCTTGCAGCCGTTCTTCCTGCTACGCCATACCACTCGCACGCAAACACTGCGTGGAGTATCCGACCAGACTCTCGTGCAGTTAACCCCTCTGATGTTAATGGTTTTTTTATCCTCGGCGGACACCATGCGAGAAGGGATGAAAGCGCAAACCCTGATGCAGTATCGACTTCTTTTTTTTTTTCAGTTACTCGACGAGATTTACCCTCCAAGAGACCGTATACATCGCTCCAGAGACCATAAACGACGAGAAAGAACTTCCCCCCCAATTTAAATTGAAAGGGGGGGGGGGGGATTCAGTGCCCACGGAAGTCTTTACCCCAAGCTGAAATCGCTGGAGTCTGGAAACCACAGCCACCCTGTTCTGGTCACCGCCGCTGACTGCTTCGTGCGGCGCGTGAGCGGACACGCTCAAAAATACTAACGCTCGGACGTGCCTCTTGCATGTGCCGCGAAAGTGGACTGAATTTGCATTCGGGATAACTTAGGACGTACTGAACTATCGTGTATTCTGTTAAACACGCCATCATGCTGCGTTTTCACGCATGTGAGCTGCTAAGAGCCCACGAATAACGCCTTTTGCAGGGTGGCACACCTGTAAAAGAACCTGGGAAGCGCTTGATAAAGCGCCTCAAGTTCCTTGTGACGCTTTATGAGGCACTAGGGGTTGGGAGGATTTATCTACGTCTCATGTGTGGTGTCTCAGCGCTCTCCTGTACCCTTTATCTGTCTCCTATGAAGAACGTTGAACTGAACCATTGCGTTATCTGTCATATGATATGAAATGTGAGCGTCCCTAAATCACTTTTTAATCCATAATATTCTTCCGATTTTTTTCTGATCGTGTGTACCTTGCTTCGATCAAAATAAAGTTCGCTTGGTGGCCTTAACGTTTATAGATGCCGTTGCGAAATTGAAATAACCAACGCGCGTGCTCTAATTCAGAAAGAAAAATCCACGCATCTCCACGAAGTGAACCATGACTAGCGTGCGAAGCACTGGGGATCGTTCGGTGTTACCGTAAATCACCTGTGACATTGCCCGCTCATGCATGTAAATGAGTGGCAACGCGCGTGTATATTTACACACGCGTTGTCATTTATGCTCCTGGTCTTTATGAGATTCCTGCGCTCCGACGTCGTAGATCGTGCCGAGTTCCCGATGACTTTTAGTTAACGCACGCGCTGCGAATCCTTATAATCCAACTACGCACAAGAGAAATCTCCCACCGGCACTACATTGCAGGTCAAGATCGGGTACGTATATATATGGGGTGGCCGGTGAACGGTTGCGCAGCGCGAGCAGTCGGTTTTTTCAGTCAAGAAACTCGCTAGTAGACACTGCCAGCGTCAGCAATGTCTCTCGCGGGCGAGGACGGGTTCTAGTTCTCGCGAGCTGGTAAGGCGTCCATCGCAGGAAGAGCGTTTCCATAGTCAACGCGCGTTGTTTGCTACCTCTCACGACAGCAGACAACACTCTCTGGGTGCAGTGCCTCCGCGATCGCCCCCCACATTCACACACCCCGTCTGTAGCTTATCGCTCACTTTTATGTAATGGTTCTATCGCGGGACAGGCGCAGTACAGACTATGCCACTATCACATTTATTTATTTATTTATTTATTTATTTATTTATTTATTTATTTATTTTGTAGTGTAATACCATAGGAGGTAAAACCAGCGGCAGGCAGGCACAGAACTTTATTTTTGTCCTGAGAAACTGCAGTTGGACGTCCCCTTTTAGGGGGATCCTGTAGCTCTGTAACTTTGGGACTGCCACCTGCGATCGGATTTGCGCTGTATTACTTTTCTACACAAAAAAGAAATATTTATTCGTCGATTGAAGTTTGAATATTACAAATTGGTGACTAAGTTGTACTGAGTCAATTATAAATTCTGGAAGAGCAGAGGACACGTCCTCGACCTAACGTCTTTGTCTTCTTTACTGCTTACATCCCTGTCATACTTTCCAAATGCCTGTCTTCTTTTTCTTCTTCTTGCACATGCAACATATGCGCCCGCCATGGCGGCAGTTTGGCCCTTGTTGTAGCGATGATTGCGGTTCGGTTAAGGAAATGAGGCTAATTTATGCAGCCCAAGTCGGGAGGACGGCTAAGTGTCCGTGGAGGTAGGGGAAACGGAATGAAGGAAATATGAAGGAGCAAAAAGCCACAGTGGAGGGTTCCGGAAACTTTGACCACCTGGGATTCTTTAACGCGCACTGAAACGCACAGTACACGGGCCTCTGGCATTTAGGTCATGTGCGCAAGATAAGAAGGAAGCGCGCTGGCAAACACCGCACATTCGGCATAGCACAAAAGTGCATGCGCACTCTTGGGAACCTCAATTATAATGACGATCATTTTTTGACAATAGTAAACACTTTATGAAAACCTGAAACGCTTCGCAATTGAAACGGAATTTTTGTTTCTCTGCCGCATACTACAAGATACTTCGCCTACATTGATTCGCGGATACGGGCAATATGCGGAATACATGCGCATCTTGTCATCATAATAACCATTAGCGACGGAAGCTGCAGCAACATCAACATTATCAGCAACCACGACCACGTGAATGTGCGCTGTCGACAAGGAACTGGTCAAAGAGGAAGCGAAAGGAGCGAGCTCGCGCACTCTTCATACCGCCACCAGAACGGAAAGATGAAGCCGTGTCTCTCCACATCCTCGCACGATGAACATGTAAGTTAGCAGAAAATTGGCAAACCTAGTCGGTCTATCTCATGAACAGGGCGTGCAAACATATACATTGAATGCGTAAGTTATCATTATGCTGCTGCCCCCCGTACGGTGTTGTGTAAGGCTGACTTCATACGAACGACGTCGTGCAGTTGGCGCAGGCGATTATGCGCACGACGAAGGCAGTGTATCTGGAAGTCTCCCTGGTTTTCTCGTCTCACTGGTGGCCATTTAACATTGGTTGCCACTTCGCGGTGCGCCTTCGGCACTCTCAGTGTCTTGATCGTGCCACTACTGCCAAAAACAGGAAAGCCAGTGCCCGCCGCTGACGCCAACGCGATTGTTCTAAAGAACATTACGGCTCCTTCGGTGCAGCAGTGTTAGTGTTAATAGAATAGTTCTTTTTTAACCCTTTCAGCCCTGGATTTTTTATTTTCAGAGCAGAATTTATTCAATGTGATTTTTCGTGCATCTAAGGGCTAAATAGCATCCCTTGTAAATATGAACCTTGTGGGGAATATATTGAGCGAGTTAGCACTATGGTGTCAAAATCGTACATCAGGGCTCAATGGCTGTAAAATGACATACGTTGGTGCTATATGACCATAGTTTTATGAGGGCCTATATTTGGTACATGCACGCGTTTAACACTGTGAAGCGTCTCCTTGGTAATTACGGACACAAATGGACCATGGGTCCCAGCCATGGTTCCAGACATTGGGTCAGGTAAGGGGTGGGGGCGGCAACCAGCGCGTATGAGCATATGAATGCCTGTGTGTATGTGTGCACGTTCCATAAAGCCGAGTGTACATGGATGGATGCAAGGAAACATCAAAAACATTCATCCTTCCCTCTTGCGCGCCTTTGAAACGGTGGTTGCCCTTGCCGCATGTCACCGCATTGAAATCTAATGGAACACTTCGTAAACATTCTCTAGGAAAACTGTCACTGTATAATAAATATTTTTCATCCACTGTATTCTTATACCGTGCCTATAATCACAACCCGCTCTTTCTTCCACGGTGATGGTCAAAAAAAGACGCGTGGCCTCCTTATCTTTATCCCGTTCACCTTTTACATCGAGCATACTTCCCTGACCGACCTTCTGAAGCAGTGCGATAGCGGCTACATTGGCTTATCTGGAGATATTGTCATTTTCATGTTCTTTGTGAAACAACACTATTGGCACGAACACACATGCGATGAAACAGACGCAGCGAACAAAAAACAGCGCGCTTCTCGTAACTCTATGGGTTTCATTCGCAACCGTTGAGCCCTGACGGTGTCAAAATCGCACATATGGAAAACGAGGCTTTACCAAAAATTAGCGCTAACCATAACAAAACTTCAGGCGGCTGTGCACTAAGGCAGTTACAGCAAACAGCATATAAAAATTGGATGGCGTGGATCCCTATATTTATTGAGAAAGAACAATTCAAACTCAGATCTCATGTGGCGCATCGCGTGCCAGGGTTTCGCGGCGGCATTTTCTTCTTCCTTGCTGTCCACATAAAAACACGCAGCAGGTAATCATGTGGATGGCAGTAGGGATACCTAAATGTCATCTTGCCACTAAAATCGACAGTTGTAGTTCTGTTTTCAAGGCCCCTTAACGAACATTTTCTTGTGGTGTCAAATGACACCACCAGGGCTGAAAGGGTTAATGACGACAGTCTTTCTTGGGATACTTGAACGCAGAAATTTTGTTCTGTAATTCTGTTGGTATGTCTGTCACACGATTCAGCCACCCGGCCAAACTTTAAGCGCTTGCCTAACGCGCAGCCATCTTGAACTGGTAGCTCCGTTCATACTTGTGAATATTGTAGATTAAGAACAAAATATTACGCATATCTGAGGGACAGCATCAATACGTAAGTATTAGGTGGTGTGTTCCTTGGTGTGTTCCTTCACTAGAAAATACATAGACACGTATTTCTAAAAACCCTACTGTTTGTTAGGCTGTGCTAAAAATGCGACGCTATGCACGACAAAGGCCTCTGCCGACGATTTGGTGCTGCCACCTGGCAGCTACTCAGAGATTCTGTACAAGCTCATGATTTCCGACGGCGCTGCGAGATGGTGTCCATATCTCGATCCCGCAGCATAGTACGGCCGGGACAAGACTATTGTCTTTCGACGACATTTGCAGCGGAAGCACGCAGATACGCTTCCAATTTTTTTTTCATATAGAATATATGAAACCAAAACTTCATCATATCCGCGATTAAAACTTGCGTCATCGGAATCCCGAGCAGAGCGCTACGCGTTAACCCACTACACCAGGAATTGTTGGCGCAGTTACCGAAAAAAACACGACCCTAAAAATAATCCTTTACCAAGGTGCGCATCAGTCGCTTCGTGCATATAGCCGCCTGGCCAAACATGTGACGTCGTGCCTATAAAGTAGGTCACTCTATCACAACTCACAAGCGAGGAGCCATACAGGCGCAGCGCCGCAAGGAAGCTGCGCAACGCCGTACTAACGGCTCCTTGCCCATGCTTGGTCGTATCCGAATCTGGGCTGAATCAAGTGATAGCCACAGTTGCTGACAGTACACGCGAAAATGTACAGTCAGTAAAAAGCGCTCAACGTATGCACAGCGGACCCCCTTCATTATCCGTCCGTGGCGTAACTGTAAACGCGACTCAAATTTGCTTGAAACTATAATAGCGCAGGCAGGTCGCTCATGCCAAGTACCCTCCGCCCTATTACGCATTCATCATTCGAAATCTACTTAAATTACCATCAGTTTTTTCATAAAATTGCATTTAAATATAATATTTCTTGAGTGCTGTGCGCTGCGCGTCGCATCCTCATGAATCGGCCTAACAATACAGTGGATCCTTTGCCCGGTGCCTGGACGATATATATATATATATATATATATATACGCATCTTTTATATTAGCAAGTATTCAGAATTATGCGCAGTGATCTCGGTTTAAAGTAACCCATAGCTTCTGAACCCACCCGTAGGAATGCATTAATTTATACCATACATCGTAACGCAACGGATGACGTTGTAACAGGACCCCTGAGAAACGATTTTGCGTTGTACTTGATAAGCGAGCTTTTATACTCTGCAGGAAGATTCCAGCGGAATCTCCAAAAAGGACGACCACCGCAATGAATCGAGGAATTTGGCTTTAATGCTGCTGTTCTGCCTCATGGGCGTTGTGCCAGGAACGGTGGCGTCTGCATTGCTGACCGTCCTCATGCACCGATCCGGGTCATCGGACCATTCGCCAACAGCTAACGTAAGAGCAGACTTCTTTGAGTCTTGCCTCGTCCGTTCAGGATATTGTATCCGATTACAGGGCCGTTATATATTAGAGCGTGCCCTTGGGCGAGGACGAAAAGAAGGGGAGGAAGAAGTACACCTTGCAATGAATAATACTTCTACACCAACTAGCGCGGTTGCAATGCATTTCTGGAGTTTGTTTTAAGCAGTACTTTCGCCGCAATCACCCAACCGTTCCATCCATGGATGTTTGCTTAGCCTTCATCTTGAGGGATAAGCCGTGAAATGTGGTTTATATATAAATGATTACGCAGATAGAGGTACGCCCATTGCGCCTGTATTTTATTCCGGCTGCTGTTTTGGTTGTCAAAGAGTGCCCCCAATTGTGATACATGGTACCTGAATAATTTACTGCCATTAGTAGACAACTGCAGGCGTCGTATCTCAAGGCGTGCAAAGTGGAAGAAAAGCATCATAACCTTCTCCCGCCAGTCTTCGTTTAGAGTGTTGCCTAGGTATTTTAAAAGCACGCATATTCATTAGGGACGAAATTATTGGTCCTTAGAACAGTGCACCTTCAACAATGTAATTAGGGCTATATACACGCGTTCTCTTTGTCAGTGGTGGAGTACTGAATGAGCACGCTAAATAAGTGTAGTGAGAAAAAAAGAATAAAATACGAACAATGTCAAAGAAGTAAATGAGAAACGACTCGAGCACTATCTTTCAAGCATGCTCGAGCATCACGTAGCGCACAAAGTAATCTAAAGAGGTCCGAAAAGTTTAAATTGCGAGAAGTAATATGAGGTAAGGAGGATCTCATGCTAAAGTGAAGACAGAAAAATACTGTGAAGACAGAAAAATACTCGTGTTAAGTTAGAGTAATGCTCGCAATTTGGATGTCAGTGTGAGAAATTTCCACGACTGTACCTAAGGGATGATTTTTATGCATCGTAAGTGTATGACCCTTTAGGAAAGTCTGCGCGGCAAGGAAATGACGAACGCCCGCCTGATAGATCGAATCATTCAAGCGCTTCATACAGGCAAGTATAGCCACTGTAAAAGCTGGAATAGTGAACGGCATCTCCTAAAACACGCGTTTCGAACAGCGAGGGTAGCAGGCTTTAGAAAAATGCGTACAAGGTAAAGCCGAGCCCTGTCTGAGAACTTTTCACAGAACAATTTTAACATATTTACGTAAATATTACAGCACAAACTTCGGATACTTTCAGAAGATATATTACAGCGTCGGAAAACGCCTACAGAACGTATAATTGCAAAAAGCTACACATTCAGAAGGCGTTAGTATAACCATCTATTGACGTAATTTTTGTTGGGTATACTCTTCACCACAATGAGTTCCACGTGGCCGTCTCTGACAACCCATAAAGCAGTTGCAAACAGTGCGGCGACGTCGCACTGATTTTAGTGCTAAACTGGTTCTCCGATTATACTGTTCACCACTCATTCGAATATAAAAACCGGATAACCCGAGCGACTAGCTGTTGCCTTGCTTATTCGCTTGACATTATCACAATCTTCGGATATTTGAATTACCAGATATCACTTTTTGGGCATGTTTCGAAATTATCGCTTCGTCCCTCGCTCTTTCATTGAGTATTAACATCTAGTCTTATTTGGAAGCCCTGGTCTACACTTGAGAAGTGCTCTGATTCATGTATTCTTCGATTCCTGCTGTACCAAATTGCGCTGCATGGTAACGTGTGACTCAGATAAAGGTGAGCGCCGTCACCAATTACAGTTTTATAAATGTACGGGGGAATTATATATATATGGCTCGAACTTTTCTACAGCAAAAATATACAGGCACCTCGTTAAGTAATAGCGTCATCTCAAAATCTATGCACGACATCATATGTTCGAGCCCCAAATACCAATATTCAGCTAAGTGGTTAGTTCAGCCGTACACCCTAGATATTCATTTATTATACGGATGAATAAATGACCAGTGTTCGAGTACGGGTTCAATTCCTTCCGGTCAAACCTGGACAGTCGTTTTAACGGATATTTACAAGCACCAGTTTAAATACGGCTATTTCCGTACACGTTGACTGCTGCGTGATCTATGTGTATTTTTCCTGAATATTTTATATAAAAATATTTAGAAAGTCCTATACAGTACGTCCTAACACCATAAAAAATTGAACGATAGAACAGCACACCACGTACTCGGCGGAGACTGTAGGAGGAAAACAAGACATCGGCTCGCACAAATTTCGGCCAAGCATTGAAACATCGACTTCTACGCTACGTAAACCCACCTAACGTTGTATTCCATTTTGTTCCTTCGGGGCAATGATAAGTACTTTTTGAAATATACTCATTCATTTACTTATGAAACGAGTGGCCAATGTTACCGCAAAAGCAATAGTGTAAACGAGAAATTGTAGAAGTTCCCCTTTGCCATAGGATGACAAAATGAAAATAACAAAACTGCTAATCCATCATTTTCTAGCCCGTTGAACAATCACAATTCCTTTATTTTTCACAGCGTTCAGTCTCTAGGACGACTGCGTCCAGTACGCAGCTGATCATGCCGGCGTGCGCCACGGACGACTGTGAACACCTTGCGGATTGGCTAAGGCTGAAAGTTGACCAGAATATGGACCCGTGTGACGACTTCTATCGCTTCGTGTGCGACGATTACGAAAATCTACTTCCCTTTGTTAATGTAAGCTGGAAACCTCGCTACTAAGTTTTACTACAACACTACGCAAAATTTCATGACTTTGAAGTCCGTAGCTAAACTCTTTAACACAGACGAGTCTGTACATAAACTTTTTAGCTCCTTGTCTGCGTCATGACTGATGTAAAACCACTCCCCTGTCTAGTCCCTTCGACTATGAAAGTTAGGAAAATAAATAAATAAACAAGACAGGAAAATCAAGCTCCTAGGCAATGAGCACCGACTGGGGTTAGTTCGTCATCTTAGCAGCAAAGAAGGGTCAGCGAAGTGGTATAATTCAAGGTCATGAAGATCACTCAGCAAAAATTACAGTGACTCAGCGAACATAGACTGGCTCTGCAAAGCCGATGGAATATGTTCAGAACCATTCTAAACAGAAGAAAGGGTTCTAGGTTCGAGCGCCTAGATCCTGTCGTTCGATCACCAGAGGACTTAGCTTTAAACTTGACGCTTCATAAACAATAGCTCAGGACCCCTTCGGATAGTTTATTAATCACTCGATGATCACTCTGATATTAATGAAATTTATTGCGCACTCGCCATCGACGACAAGTTAAACTTCGTTTTGGTGCTGAGAAAGAAGATCCGGTGAATTGGAGCATGAAATTTCTTTAGATTTTGGATTGGTAGGTACAATTGTGCATAAAATGTAGGTGTATTCTAACCCGAGTTCTCCGCTAGAAGTTCTCTGCCTGACATTTGCAGCGCAAATCCATTTGGCACTATCTATCAAGAGGTTACATTACTCGCCTTGCACGAGTTTGCCTGAAGAAATGTACCTGGTGCTGAGTCGCGCTCATGCTGACTGTAAGGCTTGATTTGCATGCAAATAGCACTTATAATTATGAAATAGTCGGTGTTACTTCAGAGAATGGGATGTATGGGTAGTTACCGTAGGGTGTGTTCTACTAGGCGAAATCAACTCAAACACGTCGTTATAAAGATTTACAGTTGCAATGATTCGCTTGCCCACATGAACCCGACCCAGTCAGTAGGTGCGAATTTATTTTGAAAGCGTCGACTTCCTTAACGCAGACTGTGATCGTAATTCCCCGGCATGTGCGTGTGTGTGTGTGTGTGCGTGCGTGTGTACGTGTATGCATTTCGCTCCCATCTAAACGTAGCTGGCGTAGCGTAAACGACGGCCACGTTTGAAATGCGCCCTGATCTCTAGCTTAGCAATCTAACAGTACAGCGGCAAAGCTCCCACTTTGCGTAAGCATTATTAAGCACTTATGCGATGCAATCGGCGTGGAAACGTTTTCAACTGATAAAGCAGCTTTTGCAACACGTGTACTGTTGTGGATGCACAATGCTGCTCAGTGGCGTCGTATGACGGAATTTACAATTTTCAAAAATATAGCTGTCCCCGAAGACATGGATGGCTGCAATCAGGCTCCTGAATCCTGAAACCCATGGTGCAGAATGCAAACTCGCTGACAATGATTTTGCATTTCTAACGTGTAGACATTTCTTGCGCGTTCTCTGCGAACAGCAGTGTTCCATTTCTTTTCTGCACAAATAATCCAATGCAATCTCGCTCAAGAGAAAAGAATGTTTGAAGTTGCCACTTAGCGACTTTATAAAATGCTCATTCTGTTCGCAGCTCGAGTTTGATATCAATCGAATTTCGATATCTGCGGCTCAAGCCACCAGTATCCCAGCCGTACGACAGAGCGCCTGGGAAAAAGCGGTGGCACTTTTTAGGGCGTGCCTTGCCTTTGTCGAGGATGGACGAAACGAGGTGAGCATTGTCGCGGCGATTGCGGCCCTTGCGCTACAAGCTGGTGATTGCCGCTATATGGTCCTTTTGTAGATTATGCATCCACAGTCAGAAAAGAATAATTCGACCACACACACGTGTTCTGGGGTAAATGCACAAAGCACATCTCATTGGCGACTCAGCGTGCTTGACAAGCACAGGAAGTGACTTTAATTGTAAGCACTAGTCGCAGAAACTGCTGCAGGTTCGGTTTATATTGGATAATATGGAAGGCACACAGCATACATGGAAACGTGCTTAGGTGTGATGGGGAAGAAGCCGTGTTTCGTAGTCAGAACCTGTTAAAACAAAGGGCTGAAACACATAAGAAGGCTATTCAGTACAAAGCGTGACCGGTGAATAGCACTATTTAATATAATCAGCCGATTTGATGTCTACAGGAGGACGAGGGCATCTCGGAATGATTCCTAATCTGCCCTGTCTTGACCGGGTCGGTTCAATTCCTGACTGCGAACCTCAGGGTTTCAGGAATCTATCGTAATTGCTCGCCTGCTCATGCTGCATTTCAGCTCCGTTGGTATCCTTTCCGCTGTTTCATTATCTACAGGATGTCTTTTCTATACCTCATGTGCTGTGCCCAAGTGGTCTTTTACTCTTGTCCTTTTCGAAATAACGGCTACTGCACATGTTCCCCGTATGCAATATTCTCTTACGTCGCACTTGTCTAACCCGGGCTCGTTGCATGTGTTTTCGTTCATGTATAACCCTCCTCTCATTACACGCTGTGTGGTTATATGAACTTCATCTGCAACTTTATCCCTTTACTCTCCGCGTATTCGCACAGTGCCTTAGTGGTGGCATAGTGTCTGCTTGAAGAACAGCGGTAATTTACAGCTATGATGTAATATCTGCAGAATGCGCTTTAGTCCATCCTTATACTGACTGCTAATTGAATTTCCTTTTCGTGAGGCGGCTGTACTGTAACTGGTCCCATATGTGCATACTACGTACACGTTTTCAAGACTGGTAGCAACTTTTCGACGCCTGTTTTTTGGACAATCAACCGAATATTAGTTAAGTCCTTATTCCATTTACGTGTATTTTTTCTTCAATGCTTGCTTTGTGTGCACGTCGTAGACTGTCTTTAGTAGAGCGCAGCCATTACTGCTATTGAGAACGACGTCGTCTCAGACTCGTCTACAAACCAGTAATTCCCGACGAACACTATATTCACCTTATTTCCATTTTCTATTGAATGGTGCTCTTTAACATATCTTCAAAGGGCGAAAACCTCACGAAAACGACCCTGTTGTAGAGAACAGCAGGATCACAATGTCTATTTCAGAGGTGAAGTTTTAGACGGAACACAAAAATGCACAGTTGTCCAGTTCCTCTTGTTGAATGCACTTGCAAGGCATATGAGTAGTATTTCAAGGCTATCGTTGCGTGTCGTGGAAGAAAGAATGATAGGCGTAACGCTATGCAATAAAAAACAGGCGGAGTGGATAAGGGAGAAGATAGGGGCAGCTGATATTATTATATCAGTTAAAAGAAAGAAGTGGAACTGGGCAGGGCATGTAATCAGAGGACACATAACAGATGGACAGGAAGAGCGACTGAGCGCATACCAAAAGAGGAAAAACGCACCAGAGGCAACTAGAAGGCTCGATGAAATTAAGAAGTTCGCGGACATAAAGTGGGACCACCTCGCTCAGGATACGGCTGATTGGAAATCGTTGGGAGAGACCTTCGTCCTACAGTGAACTTAAAATAGGATGATGATGATTCTCGTCTATAGCAAACTTTTGATCTTTTTACTTATTTATATATATTGTTTATTTTATATACATCGGGATGACAAAGAACTACCCGCTTTTAACGCAAGGGATAAGTAGTTGGATATTGTCAACACTAATAATGATGGCTGCTCAGACATTCGATAAATGCGTGTACTTTGTGTCGTTTAAGGGAAATTTCTCAGATTACCTCAGGCACATCGGTGCATGATATCCAAGCAGGTCTTCCTAAAGAACCAATTGCATAGGACACTGGCGGAGATAATTTTGACACTGAGTGTTGTTTCTGCAGACTAGTGAGCTGATATCGTGGATGACCTCGATCGGCCTGGACCTGAATAATTTGGCACCCTCTGATCCGTTCGACCCGGTGGATATGATAGCACGCTGCTCACTGGAATTTGGTATCCCCGTCTTGTTTAAGATACATTTTTCGGGAGTCGTTCTGACTAACAACAAGCGGCGGCTGAGTGTAAGTATAAATTTTATCGTTATTGCTAAATTACGGAACGGGACTGTGTATCCCTAACGAATATACCTACAACTGTACTGTCATAAAATGAATGACTTCTTCGGTATTGCAGTCTAGTCATCAATGAGAACGAGCGAATGCTCAAACGCGACCACAAAATTCGGACTGTGCGAATAAAAACCAGAATAAAAACAGAGACAGAGAGAAGTGTTATCCTCGTTAACGTCCTATTTGATGTACCGCACTGAACAAGGGCGCAAAGGGGTAAAAAAGGGAGATAGAATGTGATCAAGAATTGGCCGCCCGATTCCGTGAGAGCGGAATAACTGTGGCTGCTTTGTTAAAATCATCCCCTCAGCAAATCTCACGATTAAGCTGTATAACTGCGATTTAGACACCTGAGAAATTCGCTTATCGCTATGGTCGTCAGCACTGCGTCCAGATCACGAAAAGACACCGCTGAAGCAACGTTGTCGACACCCAAGTACACCAGGCTGCTAATTATGTGATTGCTTTTGCGTACAAAGTTTCCGAAGTGAAATAGTTCCTTGTGCCACGGACAGAAACTTGAACACTTTTTGTGCCCTTGCTCTTGTGCAGCATTTTTAAACCTTTCGCCACCACTCGCCAATGCAGCGCGGCGCGGCGTGTGTCTCCTCGAGAAAAATGGGTATTTAATCTGAGGAGCACTTGAAGCCACCACCAGTTCTAGCAATCCTAGCACCACTTATTCCTTGGCGCTTTGAAGCATCAGCTGTGACATAGGTTGCAAAAATGCTAGGGGTCCCTGAATGGCTGTTCTCCTTACAACGCCCGCTCTGCTTTGTCACCTGTGTACAGAAATCCTTGAGTCGGAATGCATCACTCTTATATGGGCGTTTACGAAATTGGCTTCGTACCCACAAGGCGGGTCCTTTACCAATGTGATTGCTGGTCGCGCTCTGCTTTAACATTAGTCTCAACTCTCACACTTAACTTGTACAATGATATTTGCGCCAGTGGGAGCGCCCTTGTTGTATGGTGCATAATCTCGGTTCCCTCACACACTGACTGCTCGTCCCCTTGTCCAGCTCGAGAACCTCGGCGCGGTCGCTTTTGCTAGTTTCCCCTTCATCTGCATAATTTTGGACATCAAAACGACACGATAAACTGGGCGTTACGAAAAAAAAGAACACACTGTACACCTCTCCTGCGACGCCATGTCTTTAGTGCTGTTGCTCTATCATGTAGGCTAGTATGCATGTCGCCAGAATGAAACCTTACCACACCTTGACACGCTGTTGCCGATGTGGGGCGCTGCCACCGTGATTATTAGTGATCATACACCAGCCTTTACGGCCAAATTATTGATTTACGCTCCGATAACTAGGCACCGAAAGTTGCACCCTCAATGACTGAACGACTGCGCCTGCGTCCCTAGCCGGTGGTCGACGTCATGGATGAGATTACAAAACTCATTCATCGAAGAAATCCGTCATTTTGTTTAGCGCAACGGAGGCAGTCGCTATAGGGAAGCGCCGCAACTATTGGGGCCTTCTATATATTCAGGTGCGCAAGAGCTACGTTTTTGTCGCATAATGCTCAAGAATTAGCGCTAATATTGAGCCAGCACGTGAATGAGTTGCAAGCCTCGCACAACGGACAAGGAAGGTATAATAGCATTAACGGGCTGAAGTTTTCGAGTTGGCGCTGAAAATGAGCAGGGCAGTAATCGAAACAGATACAACCGATAATTAAGTAGATTGAAAAAAGCATCCCGCGCTAAAAAAGACCTGTCCAAATCATCGAAAGAAAGCTGAAACCTCTCTGAGAAGCCATACAATTCATTAACAAGCAATTTCATAGAACACATCCTGACAGGCAGTAGCTGTACTAATGGAGGAAACACGGCCTGCTGCCATAAACACATCATTGTGTGTTGGCACTATACTAGGATAACAACTTAATCTACCTGGACATCTCATTGCAAAGAGCTGACTAACATTGCTCGTTGCCAGAAGTGAGAATATCGAATACGCCCCAGACAGCGAATTATGGATACGACTTTGGTGCCGTGGCACGCCATAAGCAAATCGAAAAGCTGAGTTCTATGAATTTGTATTATGACAATAATTTGAATAGACAGGATGGATAAAAAGTGGCATCTTCATATTGTCTCGATCAGACATTTTAAAGAAACCTTGCATTCCACACGTTCTAGCAGGTGGTGTCATGCGGAGCACTCAGCGAAGAAATTACCTGTTACAAATTGTTTGAAATTCCGATAAATGGTACAAGCAGGATCAAAGAGTTTATGCGAAGCCCATGAGTACGAAATGACGAGCACGCTTAACGTAGGCTAACCTGGAATGTCGACAGCACCGCGGCGACCGTAGCTCATTGTACGACGTAACGTTGGCGCTCACGTTACTCGAAAGCACAAACGCATGTTTTGAGGAAGAAAAACACATTAAACGGTGTGTTGATTGGCTGTCATAAGCGTCGTTCGTTGCACTGTTGCTACGGTATCGAGGAATGTTGCACAAAAGCATACTGAATGATAGCAGAGTGATGGGATAGTGCTTATCACACATTGGAAGCCCAAATCAAATCAAACAGGCAGCATGATTACAATTGCAGGTGCAATAGGTTTATTTGCTCTATATGCCCTGCGTCCCCGCCGCTGCGGTCCAGTGACGATGACACCTGGCTGCAGATGCGAAGGTCACGGCACCGAATCTCGCGTGCGGCGACTGCATTTCGATGGAGGCGAAATGTTGAGGCCCTTGTGCTGTGCGATGTCAGTGCACGACCCCAGGAGGGTCGGAATTTCCGGAGCCCTCCACAACGGCGTCTCTCATAATCAAGCAGTGGTTTGGGACGTAAATCTCCTCAAATCAACCAATTTATATACAGTGCAGGAGAAACCGCCATACTCTAGCGGTAGCGTGCTTGCTTGGCACCTCGGGGGCCTGTGTTCATAGGGGCTCACTTTTGGGTGAATGGGTGACTTTACCTTAAATATACTGGCACTGGCCTATATCCACATATGTAATGCGTGCAGACGCTGGTGTTTTATTGATTTTATGTCTAGCTTTGTAGTGTGCTGCACATACCCCCATAAGCGATGGGGTAAGCAGCTAGCGTAGTCAAGAGTTCGATGGAATACCGTCTGGTCAGGTAAAGGCATTGTTAGAGGTAAAGGTCACTGACCAGTGTCAAAAAGCTAGCTGCCGATAATTGATTTTCTTTTATTACCGTTTTAGTTAAAAGATTCTCTTGTGTAATAAGCTAGTGATATTGTACAAATTTACAGCTGTTGTCCTTTCTATCCGGAGGTAACTCAAAGCTCCTGATAAAGCACCACAATGCTACTAGGTGACAACCAAATTCCAGTTTTCATTAGGAGTTTCTTTTCTTGCGTTAACAGTCAGCTACGTGCGTTCTCTTCCATCAAGATCATTTCCTACAACCACACTTCTGGGGCTCCGCCCACCTCCGCGGCGCACCGGATAAGTGAATGGCTTCTGTAGCGTCACTACATTTATCAGGGCAGCAAGGTCTTATAAAAAAACAGTGATTTCTAATCTAATTTTTATATTCACACAGCTCACAGTCCTCTTTTTCATTTCTTTCCCCACAGATAGCGCCCAACAATGAGAGCACTCAGTGGGACAATATGATCAGTACAACATCGCCCAAAACGCAGGATGAGATGCAAGCCCTCTATGTGAAGAGACTCCAAGAGTACGGCGTGGATAGCAGCAGAATCGTAGACCTTGCCACCGAATTGATGAAATACGAGGAGCAGAGTGAGGAGAAGAAAACGTTCACTTTTACTTTTCTTTGCGTTACATAATGCAAATCATGTGTGTTTCGCGTCGCTTCTTTGTCATCCGAAGCGGCCTTATTTCTGTAGTGCTGCATCATTTTTGCGCACATGATAGACGAACGCAACCTGTGGCGCCTACATTCTGGGCAAATGGCATACTTATATGCACCATAACTCCTAATTAGTCTTTTTTCTTTTGCTATTGAATTTGCCCAATTACAGGTCTGTGAAGAGCAGCAATGTGCAGCAATTTCCTTTCTCCATCGTCTCCCCATTGCAATAATCCCATTCTCCTTGGCTCTGCGTCATCATACATCTGGCTCCAAACTTCCTGCCCACCTAACTTTCTGCCGCCCCCTGCCACGCTTGCCTTCTCTAGGAATCCACTCTGTTACCCTCATTGACAAACGGTTGTCTTCTCCTCGCATTCCATGGTCCGCCCACGCCCATTTCTTCTTAATTTCTATTAATATGTCCCAAACACGCGCTTATTCCCTAACCCACTCCGGTCTCTTCTTGTCCCTACGATTTTCACCTTCTTACACCTACGATTTTCCGTTTCATAGCTCGCTGCGTCGTCCCCAATTTAAGCTGAACCCTCTTAGTTAGCCTCCAAGTTTCTGCTCCGTAGGTGAGTACCGTTAAGATACAGCTGTTATACACTTCCTTCTTTAGAGACAATGGTAAGCTACGCTACCATTCATTAACTGATAATGCTTGCCGAATGCACACCACCCATTTTCTAATCTTCATAATTACCTCATCCTCATGATTCGGATCAGGGGTCACTACCTGGACTAAATAGACATATTCGCTTATCACTTCCAATGCATCGCCAGCTATCTCAAACAGCAGTGCTCGCCCAAGGCCGTTGAACATAACTTTAGCTTTCTGCATATTAATTTTAACGCTTCTACTTTGCATGTTTAGGTCAGTAATCATTATTTTTAATTCATTTCCGGAATTACTTAGCAAGGCAATATCATCAACAAATCTGAGAGGTTATTGAGGTAATCCCCATTAACCCTTACACCCACCTCTTCCTAATCCAGTGTTCTAAATACTTTTGGTTAACATGCTGTGAATAACATTGGAAAGATTGTGCCTCCTCGTCTTACGCGTTCTTTATAGGTATTTCCCTGCTCTCCTTATGGAGCACTATACTGGCTATGGAGCCGTTGTAGATGTCTTCTGGTAGTCTTACATAGTGCTCGTCTAGGCCCTGATTCCACAATGCCTGCATATTTGCTGAGGTATCGACGGAGTCAAATGCTTTCTCGTTATCTATGAAGGCTGTATATAGGGGTTGGTTATAGTCCTCGCATTTGTCTATCACCTGATTGATAGTTTGAATATGGTGTATTGTTGAGTAGCCTTTACGAAACCCTGCTTGCTACTTAGGTCGACGGAAATCTAAGGTGGCACGAATTCTGTTTGCGATTAGCTTGGTAAATACCTTGTAGATGACTGACAACAGGCTAATCGGCCTGTAATTTTTCAAGTCCTTTGTGTCGCCTTTCTTATGGACTAGGATGATGTTTTCATTCTTCGAAGATTCCAGTATGCTCGTAGTCATCAGGCATTCTGTATACAGGCTTGCCATTTTTCCAGTATAATCTTCCCACCATCGTTTAAGATACCTGCTTTTATCTGACCCTCACCGGGTGCCTTTCCCGCTTGCATCTCTTTCAACGCTTTCATTACTTCCTCTGTTAGTGCCGGTGGAGTGTCAGCCTCTTTTAAATTGCTTCCCCGTTCTCCGTTATCCTGATTATCGCGGCTACTATAGAGATCTCTGTAAAACTCCTCCGTTATTGTAAATATTTTATCCCTGCTCGTGATGACATTGCCTTGCCTGTCTCGTAATGCATTCGTCTGATTTTTTGCCTATTGCCTAGACGCCTCTTCACCGCTTTCAGGCTCCTTCTGTTCTTTAGAGAGCATGCTCAATCCACTCCATATTATGCTTTCGTATGTCGGCTATCTAACGCTTATTGATTAACTTCGAAAGCTCCGCTAATTATAGTCCTTCAGTTGCATTAGATACTATCATGCCTTGCCATTTTCTAATCAAGTCTTTGGTCTCATGGAAAAGTTTGCTAGTAATCTGTCCACCGGTCTTCCCTCCTACTTCTATTGCACGCTCCGTGACAATGCGTGTGATATTATCGCTGACTTCCTGAACACAAATGTCTGCTTGCTCTGTTAGAGCTGGATATCTGTTTTGCAGCGCTATCCTGAATTCTTCGCCTTTCCGTCTTACTGTTAGCACATTGATCGGTTTCTTACGTACTAGCTTATTGCGGCCCCTGCTCTACTCTAGCCCAATTCGAGATCTCAACGTCCTATGGTCACTGCACCAAGGCCTGCCCAGCACTTCCACATCGTGCATGCCGCCAGGGTAGTCGCATAGAATGAAGTCTCTTTCATTTTTATGCTCGCCATTGGGGCTTCCTCCAGGTCCACTACCAATTCTCCCGTTTGCGGAAGAACGTATTCATGATGCGCAGATTATTCCGCTCTGCTAACTCTACAGATAAGTCCTCTCTGTCATGCCTATAGCCCACGCCATAGTTCCCGACTGCCTTGTCTCCAACCTGCGTCTTGCCTATCCGAAATTGAAGTCTCCCTTCACAATGGTGTACTGCGTCTTCACTTTAGCCATTGTCGATTCCACATATTCTTAGAAACGTTCAACTAGCTGGTCGTCGTGGCTGGATATAGGTGCATAGCCCTGTACCACCTTCAATTTGTAGCTTTTATTAAGCTTAATTACAAGACCTGCTACCCTCTCGTTAATGCTATGTTATGCTATGTTCCTATGCTATGTTAATGCTATGTTCCTCTATGTTCCCAGCAATGTTCTTGTTGACCAGAAGTCTTACTCCTAGCTCTATTTTGTCCTGCAGACCACGGTAACATAGGAAGTGCCCATTTTTCAGCACTGTAAAGGTTTCCCCGTCCTTCTAACCTCACTGAGACCTATAACGTCCCATTCAATGCCCGCTATTCTTCAAACAGTACCTATAGACTCCCCTCGCTAGGTAAAGTTCTTGCGCTAAGCGTTGCGAGGGTGAGATTCCAATGGCGGCCTGTCCGGATCCAGAGAATCTTAGCACCATCTGCTGAATCACAGGTGTGACCGCCGCCTTGGTCATTTGCTTCAAAACCGCTGGGAACTGCGGGCCGAGGGTTAATTGCCGTATTCATGGGAGATCATGGTCTTTACCGAAACAGGGTGGCCAATGCTGCTCTTGGGAGGGAGTGCCTTACTGGCTATGGTCGCCGGCGTCGCGTGCATCCCAAGCCTCCTACTGCAATTCAATCAACACGCAGATTTTTTAAAAATCAGGTGGAGAATTGCACTGGAGCAGTGTAGAATCGGCGCCAACTACAACCAAATTGCTTTTTTATCTCTGATCAATAGTTGAGAGTGGTTTTGAAATTTTAAACCATGGGAAGTTTCAAAAGTTGATCATGCTGTTAACTTCCATGTTCCATTCCTTGCTGTCCGACTTCTTTTTAGAAGCGGTAATACCACCCACTCGAGCAGATACGCCGGCTTCCCTTCAGCTAAAGGGTGAAAGTGTTAAATTTCCTTAAGAATTAAACCTAGTATATATCCTGTGGTATATTTGTTAATCCTACTTAGTTCTTCATGCAGCTCAGGCTTCCTCCTATTAAGGTTAATACCGAATTTATTTTTTAATTTTGCTACAGTGGCCTCGTGCTAACACTTGCAGATCTCCAAATTATGGTGAAATGAACGCGTAGGCTCGTTGCAAGCACCTATGTTTGACGTTCACGAGATTTAGTTGCGGCGGTAGTCAGAGAACCTACCATGAGTGCTAAGAGATTTCGAATTCTTTCAATTTGACATTTCTTTATTATCTTGTGCAGTCATATTCCAACTGTGTATGTTGTAACGTACTGATTCCCCGCCACGGGGGCCTAGTGGCTATGGCATCTTGCTTCTGATCTGTGTGTCGCGGTACCGAATCCCAGACGCCACTACTGCATTTCAACTTTGGCGAAATGTTGAGGCCCCTGTGCGGCGCTGGGTCAGTGCACGTTTTAGGACCCGAGGCCACTCACTCTTGCTTCAATGCGCATCGTTGTCTGCGTGCGATAGGTGGCTTACAGCACGACTACCGGCGAGTGTGTAGTTATTTGATGTCAGTTGCCGGCCTCCGGCGCCAAGTCGCGCATCAGCTAAAGTGTCCGGCTGTGAGTCAAAGCTTCGGTAGTCACTACTTTGTCAGCGTCAGTGCTGCCACTTCGAGGTTCACGTGACTACGCCGGCAGGTGCGAAGTCCGAAGATTGATTGAATAATATCTGGCGTTTTTTGTCCTGCACGATGACACAGATGCTGGCCAGTTGATCGCGCATATTATTACGCGCTATATAGGCATTGCGAAGACTGAGACTTTGCAGTGTGCAATATACCCTTCCTCTAAATAAGGGCTGTGAAAGCCACCAGGAAATCACTTGATCATATTCTTAGTTCAGTAGGTTGAAAGTTGTGTCTGGACTTCCAATATATATATAACATGGCCCATCATAACATTGTGGTAAATTGACTAGTTTGGTTCTCCGAGAATTCGCAAAATTACCTGTCCTGTATTATATAAATACTCTACGGCTGATAAACAGTCATACCAATGTTATCATTACAGCAATATGACTTATGCTAGTAGATATGCTGAATTTGTAAGAATATGAATTTCCTTTATAGCAGAGCCCGGAAATAAAACTGGTGCTTCAGCATGGGACAGTTTCAGTTACACAGTACGTAAGACTTGACTACGCAAGCCTGAAAACGCTTCTTACTGTAAGCGTATCCCGTCTCTAACGCCTTTAGCTGCACGAATGTGACGCACTCCGAAAGCAAAAATGTGGGCTTATTGCACTAAAACCAGTATTGCTGGCGCGTACTTTCCGCGCCATTTCTCGTCAACTATAAGCATTGTGGGTGTAGCTGTAATCCAAGGTGAGTCCTGCGAGTCCTTCAGGCAAACCGGCATGCCTCCTCTGACACGGACACCAGCGATTTTCTCCGAAAAACACATTACAATGGAGCCGGGGTCATCTAACACAGAAGCATTTACAATATTTTGTCAGAAACTCAAAGCGGCCTATCGCGTGCTGCTGCGCGCACAACTACAAGTGGTATATCGCATCGAGAGGCTGTGAAGTGCATGTCGACTCCTTCCATGAAGTTTCAAATCCGACCTTCACAACCATCCACTCGCCGATGCCTCTCGTCCGAGCGTGAAGCCGGACACAGCTTCAGCGCTGAGCACTTTTGCCGAACATCTGAGGACACAGAGATTCCTGACCACTGCTCCCCATGTTGTTCTCGAAGGAGTTAGAGTCCACCGGTCCCCGTAGCAAATTTAAGTAGTGTTTTCCGGAAAAAAATTCACAGCATATCCACGGAGTGAATGATGATGAGTGGGCGAAGCTGCGGAGGTTCATCTTAGATCGTGCAGAGTTCCGGATTAATTTAGTTAACGCGCACGCTACGAATCCTTATGGTTCAACTACGCACAAGTGAAATCTCCCACCGGCCCTTCATTGCAAGTCTGGTTAACGGTTCTCCAGCGCGAGCAGTCGGTATTATTCAATCAAGAAACTCGCTAGAAGACGCTGCCTGCGGCAAGCTTGTCTCTCGCGGGTGAGGGCGCGTTCTCCTTCTTTGCGAGCTGGTAGCGCGTTCATCGAAGACAGAGCGTTTCCATAGTCAACGCGGCTTTCGCTCTCTTTGTCTCTCTCTTTCACAAGACAGCAGATGGAAGAGTGAGAGAGCTCGCGCGCCGGGAGGCACGCGCCGAGGGCGCGCCTCCCACACGCGCCCTCCTAATAGCGCGTTCCTAGTACGTAACGCGCTACTACAACGGACGGACAGACCCAAACCTTAAGGAGCTTCGCCCCTAAAAGAAAGACGCGACAATGGCCAATTCACACCCTCGCCGTGCCTGGCTGTCCTCTCGGAACGCCGCTCTCACATCTTTGAGATCTCGCGAGTCCTCCTCTTTGCGTACCCGGAGAACGCACTTGAATTTTCAAACTTCCGCGAGACTTGCGCAGGGCCGTCACCTTCAGCGCATGGGCACTGCTTAAGCGTAAGAGTTCCACGTACGGAGAACTTTTAAACACGTGTAACCAAGACTGCCTAATAATTGCAAAATTTAACGTGAGGTCTCGTACTAGAGTGTAACCAGTTTTCTTTGCAGCTTTGGTTATATTCAACTCGCTGATGACACAGCCGGAATGGAATGAACTACTCGAGGGACCAGTCGAAGAAATGGCCATATTGACAGAACCTGTCATCACTGCTGGTATGTCTCAATATTATTCTATGACGTGCTCTCGGGATCTTAAGTTGTCAGCTTAGCTGATCCCTCCTTCGTACAACACTGTGATAGCGAAGCTGAAGGTCGGTCCCTTTAAGACCGTAGTTCAGATAAGGACAGAGCAAGAGGAATCTCGACTATTTTTTTTGTTTTCACCGAAATTTTTATATTAGGTGGGCAAATGTCTCCTCAGAATGTAACCTACCTTCGCTTGGCAAAATTTTGGATGAAGTTCTCGGAAAACATTCACATTTCATTACAGGTGTAAAAAAGAACTTTCGCATGCTAGAGATATATGTATCGATGAACAAATTGCAAAATACGATTTAGAACAGGAAATGTCGCAGGAGCCAGGGTTTCCACAAGCGGACTTGTCTTCGTCAGGGCGGCAATTGACGAAGACAAGTCCGCTTGTCTTCGTCAGTGACCGCTTGTCCGCTGTTGCCGCCCTGACGAAGACAAGTCCGCTTGTCGAAACGTTGGCTCCTGCGAGATTCCCTGTGCTAAATCGTATTTTGCGATTTTTTCATCGATTCAAGCATCCATCTTCCCCTGAGCTTCTCTCCTAGAGATATATGTAAAAACTTTGAAGGCCTAAAATTCTGAATCTAGCAATTGTACCCGCCGAATTCTTTTCAGCTATTCTATGCCGCTTTTACTTCGGGGCCGCGATAATTTGAATTTTAGCCGTCCACCGTGTATATTTCAAAAATCGTCAAGGTTTCATTTGGGAGTAAATGCCTTGGAGCTCCTTTTTTTGCCTCTTTAAGTAAAGTAGTGACACTTCGTGTATTTCCCTCGAATCTACAAAAGATGCTCCACGGAGTAAAATTTAAAGAAGGCGATTAAACAAAGTATTAGTTTCGTTGCAACTCCGAAATCTGACAAAACTTGAGAACCACGTGGAATCTATAGATTGCAAATGGTTTTTAAAATAATAATCATCACCGATTGCTACGAAAAATTTTCAGTAGTACGGAAACATGCTTCATAAAATTTCTACCGGGAAAGTGTGTGGCATTATCTTGTTCTCATTGAGTAAATTAACCCTATTTTTGGACCTCTCTATGACAACCTAAAGACATTCGGCGTCCCAAAAATAAAATAAAGATTACTTATATATATTTCACTCTGACCTGACTGTTTTTGACGGACGAGCGAATCAAGGTGTGTGTGTCTGCCTTATCATTATGAGTCACTAAATAGTTAACCGTTATTAATAGTGCACCAACGGAAAGTACTCTTATTTTTTTCTTACCTGTATATTTTACTGTGTCACTACTGTTACTGAAATAACTTGATGGGGTTGTGGCGGATCCCGGCGTGAACTATTTCCGTGTTAAATAAATGTTCATTTGGCGAGGTGGAAAGATGCTCCGCTTCCCAGAAGCGCCGACATCAACTTGTGGGCGGCTCGACTTTCTTCCTAAAATTCTTCGTAGAGGTCAGACACTGTTCCGTTTGTAGGAATACTTGCTAGTACTTGCTGGTAGCGAGAATTCCTTCTGGGGGCAATATAAACCGCATTAATAAGGAAAGCGTCTAAGGGCTACGCCGGTCTTCCATCACAGCAAGCCCACACATTGTTCTCTAGAAACAGCCAATAGCTAGTCGTCACCCGAAAGTCATATCACTACGTTTATACTTATTGTTTACATGAAGAAATATATCTTCGAAATAAATCTGGCGGGACATACAGATCTCACGCAATACCGAAAAAACTGAATCGTTCTCTGTCCACTTCCCCTCTCGCGTACGCGAGGAGAGAAAATTTCGTGCCTCCAGGTATTGTCAAACACCAACTGCTCCCGAAGAGGCCTTTCTTATAGAAAGCGCGATCTCTTCCGATGCCATGAGCCGAGCAGGTCACACGCGCACAAACAAATAGTATGAGATGCCGCAGCCGTATTTTCCTTGGGCATTTCTCTTCACCTTCGTTAAGATACCGAGGCCTCTCGGCTATGCCGAATCATAATATGTCATCTGAACATGCTTCCAGCAAATGAAGACCCTTGTGGGAAGACGCAATTTTTTGTGTAAATTACATTCCTTTAACTTAATATTGCTGTGCATTAATAGCGTCCTATTGCCGATGTAAGGCCTTCAGATTGGTTAGTCATCGTGGCTGCTGACAAAGCGTGGTGCTCCTTGTTCGCAGAGATGTGGAACAAGTCATTGGCAAAGCACACCAAGAACATGTACCACGGCAGCGACGTCATCGATTACGTCAAGGTCACCCCGCAACTGCTCGCTGGTATTCTCGGCTCCAAAGATATTGGCGTCCACGGAATGCGGGGCTTGATGGCCTACAGTCTCTTTAATCAGCTCGTAGACTTCACAAAACCGGAAGAACTGGTGAAGAACGAGAGCCCTGAAAACAGTTGTTACAAACGTGCCAGCAAAGTGATGGGGCCAGCCATCACAAGCCGTTTCATATATTCGGGTAAGTTTTCGATTTGGTCCAAAGGATTTCATCCACCTCGATAATGTTCTTAGAGCATCGCACACAATGACTTTGTATGGGACACAATATATATCTTTAGCAATTGTCTTGGTTGTGTTCCTCCTGCTCCATTACCTCGATGTCCTCACGAGAACGGAAGATGCTACGAACTGCATGCGGAAAATGCAGGTATTAGCTAACTTCTTTCCAAGGTAGAAAGAATCAAGAGATCTGTGAAAAGCGAATGAACAGCACATTACCAATCATGACCTGCGTCTGCAAAGAGCATTTTGATCGCAAAGTACCGTTTTCTGAATCCTTTTAAATTGTTTAGCTTTTCAACATTGCTTTGGTAAAATTACAGAGTTGCAGGGTTCCTCAAGCAACTTCAGCATCGGGTATTTCGTGTTCAAGTTCGCCGCGTCACTTTCACGAGGAATCAGAAAAACCCACCAAACAAGCGAAATATGAATTAGATGCGCGTCCGAGCACCGATACACGCGGTACAGGTCTGGAATCGATCAAAACTGCAAAGGTGTCCAGCGTGGTTAACGAAGCCATCGTAGTGCACCGCAGCAACCATAAGTAAACGGTTGCAAATACGAGAGGTATAGAGTTCCAAATATAATATTAAATGAGCAGTTCTGATGTGTACTACTGCATCAATTGCGGTGCTGGCGCGTAAACAACTACGCTGTGCACCCTCTTTTACAGGGTGGAGTGAAGGCGAAATTTGTTAAAGTTTGAACACTTCATTCGCTGTTAAGGTGAAATTTTCCTCGTATACGCACATTTCCCTATCAGTGGCCTGTAGGAGTGTATGAACTCTTAGGCGCTTATGTATGTATCGCTGTTCTTTTGCTAGGCTCCGCGGAAAGACTCCTTTTCGAGGCTAGTGGTGGTCAATAGGCTTACTCGCTTTCTGGCTGTACACTAAAAAGCCGCATTAATATCTACCCCTAGCGGTCTTTCAAAGTGGCCGCGTAAGCTTCAGAAGTCTTGCATGTAGGGCTAGACTGTGTTTACACATGGAACGGCATAAAACAAAGCGCTAAAACACGACAGACAAATAAGCAGGGTAAACACAAGACTGGCGCTCAACTTGGAACTAACATTTATTAAGGCAACGCGAAATTTATACACATAGCCGCCATAGATAATCACGGTGATGACAGAGTCTTCCAACATCAAACCGCCACACCGCGCCGTGAACACCGCGTCATATCCACTTGTTCAAGCAGATACTGCGTCAAAGCAACTAAAGGCGAGGGAAACAGCCAGAACATCGCGCAACTACGTGTCACATTCTCATTGTTTTGTAGTAGTCAATAAAACAAAAGCACACGCGAACAGTCTTGAAATCGTCGAAAAAGAGCATAAAAAGTTCTCGAAACACAATGAAGCTGCGCCAAAAATAATTATCAAACCAAACAACAAAAAACAATAACAATGATTAACAGGAAAGCCCTACGTCATAAAAAAAGGCAAGAAACGCGTGAAGTATAAAAATGTTTTGTTCTGTGGGGTTTAACGTCCCCAAACCAGTTCTGATTATAGAGACGACGTAGTGGAGAGCTCCGGAAATTTCGACCACCTGGGATGCTTTAACGTGCACTGACATCGCACAGCACACGCGCCTCAACATTTCGCCTCCATCGAAATGCAGCAGCCGCGGCCGAGATTCGATCCCGCGACCTTCGGATCAGCAGCCGAGTACCATAGCTACTAGTCCACCGTGGAGGGGCGTAGTATGAAAAATAAAACGAGCAACAAGCAATAATGGGAAACTATGAAAGGAGAACATAGAGCCTCTTCAGGAAAGGTAAAAGCGATTAGAAATTCTAAAAACTAAAAAAAAACAACTAAAAAGCCGCAAAGATTGCAATAAGACACTACACATGACCATCCGGAAAAGCTACTTCTTTCTCAGTAAGGTGCGATAGAGGGCGCTCTCACACACTTGTCTCCAAACTGAAAGGTGTGGTACGCTTCAACTATTTCCTTTTCATAGCGATCACCTGAGCTCTTAAGGAGTGTGGTGCGCGAAAATTCTGGTATGCACCCGCACCTTTTGCAGTGCTCCGCTGAGTGCCATTAGAGTTATTCTTGACTGACAAGGAAAGCTCATTCGCGCTGACATTGTTTGAAGCATGGAATAACTCGCCCAAAGACAAGTTCTACTATAGATTGAAATGATCGGGAATCAGTGCAATGTGACGATCGACACACATGAAATGAGAGAGGACAACACAGGCGACGCGTGTTGTCCTGTCTCTTTTCTACTGTTTCGTATTCTTACTCTGATTACTGATCATTTCTATGCTCCCATATGCACGCAGTGGTTACAGATATTACGTGGATTTCAAGGCGACCACATTCTTTTATGAAAAAATAGCGCCACATTTTCACAATTTTACATATTTCTGAGCAACTGTCACTACGAGAATGTTGCAATGGCACGGTGGAGACTCCGCGTATGTCGAAATAACAGCCCATTTTTATCCACTGAACCTGAATAAGCGGGCTGGTAGAAAAATATTCGAGGTAAATGGAGTAAATTGCTGATAAGGCTAGAAATGGGCCAAGTTGACCACGTGCTGTGATGGAAGTTAGCTCACCTCTTTGCTTCTCGTATATCCTACATTTGTTATGTTGCTTCTTTGGTCGAACTGCTGGATTGTAATGCGCGAGGGCGTAAATTTATTACAAGCACCCATTGAAACTTACATGAAGCACGTGGGACCATATTGCTCCCTCCCTAATATTTAGCCGCACGACCACAGGTGATTAACAAAGTGTGAAATTATTTATTTACCTCGTTTTACCTTGTGTCCAACAAGCAGTGCTCAGCAAGAAGACACTCACCGGGGTGGAAGAAATGCTTTCCAACCTTCGTAAGGCTTATCAAGCAGCCATTAATTCTTCAAGCTGGATGACAGGATCTGCACGTGAAACGGCGCTGCGAAAACTCCACAATATGCGTCAACACGTCGGCGGCCTAGGAAAGCTGCAGGACGGGGCCTTCATTGAAAATTATTACGGTGAGTGACTGACTGCTTGGGCATGCGAACTCGCGCCTCTCATTCTTTAGGAATAACATGGAAAAAATGGCAGCGCTTCCCCTGTCGAGAGAATGGGGAAAGTTGCAGCTTGACCTATGCGTGTGTGACCTACTAGTTTCCTTACTTCTCTCCCAGTGCGGTATGTGTTGTGCTCGTCAAAAGTCCGAAGCGCGGTCGTAGAATATCGGAGGCATTCCCATGGTGCAGATATTTTCCCATGCTGCAGGCGCGCTTTTAAGTCCTAGTGGTTAACAAACTTGCCACAGGCTGCGCCACAGGCTCTAACCTAGCACTGGTAATACATTTTTCCCGGACGTCTTCTGTAGCAAATTTGTCAAGTACTACTTCCGCTATACTATAGCGGAAGTAGTAGTTGACACAGCAATTGATGATCAATTGCTGCGTTCCGCCACTTCATAGAGGCCGCCATGTGCTCCATATTTTTTGGCGCAATACGTTTGGCGGAACTATGCTGTCTGCTAATGCGTCGACACAAGCCTGCAATTCAAAATTCTTTGTTCAAAAAAAGCAAAAAAAAAAAATCTAACTGCTCTTATTACACGCGCCAGAGGCAATGCAAGCTAATGCCGCACGCTGTAGTCCGGCAGTGCGAATTAATTTGGACACTTCGGATTAATTGCGGATTAATTACGACCATCTTCATTTATAAGCACGAAAACCAAAATACACAAATTCTCGAACGCTTTATTTCCATCTTCCTGGCATATCCTTGGCTCTGCAGTTGAGCTGTGAGTAGGAGACGTGAGTGTATGATTTTTATGTCGTTCATTGAGACGTACATGGGAGACATGCTAAAGGATAAATGTTATCACATGCCATTCATGTTACCCTAACATTCGTACCTTCGCACGAGAATTCTCGCATGTGCCCTTTGATTGAAACGGGACTTATATCTTTTGGTGTCCCGGTTCTGGTGTCACCACCTGTGGGACAGCACTGGGTGCTCGCGCTCAGCTTCCCATGAGCCAGTCACTGGTTTCGCCAATAAGAATGACATCAATTTATCTATGCACTGTGGCCTCTATCGACACTCCCCGTTACGACAAGGTACCAAGGTGCTATGCAGATGCAGGGACTTTCGCGCGTGCAGTACGTAGGAGACGTACACATAGGTAGGTGAAGGCGCGTACTCTGCGGGCGCCCCATCGCTCCGCCTAAGAGAAAAGGATTACGATACATAGAACGATACTCAGAGGCATAACATTTTTGTGTCATCATCATATCCAATGTGTTTTTCCGTATTATTGAATTTTTATTTATCTTTATTTAATATTTGTTTGACAATACATGATTGTTGCGGGGCAGGAGACGAAAGGCGACGTTATGAGTCACCTGAATAGGCCTCTAGCACCACGCTGCACGTTCGTCACGCTGTACATTCGTCAATGCTATGTACATATGCACGCCTAATAAATCAACTGTTGGCAGCTAACGGCTCGTCCTCAGTGCCCTGGTTTTGGGGGGGTTTGCGTCCCAAAAGCACGGTTTGATGATGAGAGATGCCGCAGTGGACAGCTCAGGCAATTTCGACCACTTGGGGTTCTAAAGAAAATGCGCGCTGTCATCGCACAGTAAGCTGACCTGGGCATTTCGTTCCATTGATATGCAGTCTCCAGGGCCGGGATTCGATCCCTCGATGTTCAGACCAGCAGCCGAACGCCATAGCCATTCGAGCATCGTGGCGGAGCGTCCCTACCCACACTTTCCTTGCTTGTGCCGCATCAGAAGCTGTTCCTCCTAATGGAGCACCCTCTTAAGCAATGCAGAGGTCATTTTATTATGATGTAGATTGTCACTGTATACCTTTCGTAAAGCTTGCTCTAATCTGATGTGCTGCTGCAGCTACACGGTGCTACTGCGTGACTCTGTGGCACACGGCTGCATTATGAATTAGGAACTAGTAGCGAGCGCCATAAAAACAATTCGAGGAAAACTTTTACCCCCCCCCCCCAAATTTCTTGATCTCATCTGCCCAAATAACTTTCTTCCACCCCCTGCCACGCTTGCCTTCTTTAGGAATTCACTTTGTTACCCTTAATGACCAATAATTGTCTTATCTTCACATTACATGCCCTGGCCACTTCTTCTTATTAATTTGTAATAATAAGTACCGAAATAATTCCTGAGATTTCTCTATTATGGCTGAAATAATTAGTATAATTAGGATAAGAATTTCGTGGAATGCATTCGGCAAACATTCTTGCATAATAAATGGTAGCGTACCATTGTCTTTGAAGAGGAAAGTGTATAACAGCTGCATCTTACCGGTATTCACCTACGGTGCAGTAACTTCGAAGCTCGCGAAAAGGGTTTAGCTTATACTTAGGCGATGCAGCGAGCAATGGAACGGAAAACGAGAGGTGTAACCTTAAAGGGCAACAAGAGAGCTTAGTGGGTTACCGAACAAACGCGTGCTGCTTGGGATAACTACCTATAACTCTGCTTACACTAACAGGTTCGACAAACGTTTGAGACAACAAATCCGCAACGCCATAGTAAATTTTCAAAGAGGGAAAGAGACAGAAAGTGGTTTATTGTGGTGAATTTGTTCTCAGTTCACACCTTCTCCTTCCTTCTACTTCTTCACTTCCGCGTGGAGCCAAGCTCCGCCAGCTGACATTCCCGCTGCGAAGTAGGACGGATGGATGGCCCTACGGCCTGTCCAAAAGTGCGTTGTGTCTACTTGAAGGATGGAGGCCAGCCTATTTCGCACAAAAATACAACTTGAACTTTAATACAAGGACAGTGTACACACATTTACAGACATTAGCCTCGGTTGGTAGGACTTACGTGGGACCATCGCTTGAATTCTGCAGAGCCGACCAGTGCATAGCACCGCTCTTGCGACCAGAATCACCACCCTGACACGTACTAGATGACCTCTCTAGCACTATCCGCTCCGACCTCGCGAACCTTCAGCCTTCCAACCTCTCTGTCATGGGCGAGGGGCCACCATATAAATACTGCTTGCTCCGCCCCTGAATCCCTGACAGCAAATCACAACAGTTTTCACTCTGAGCACTCCTCCTACATTTCCCTCTCCTCTTACTGCACACTTGGCGAAGGAGAGAGAGGTCCAGTGCGGAAAATCTTGCAACATACAAACATCAAACAAACAGAACCCCGCATACCAACTAGCACTTAAAGAAACACACGGAAGGGAACGTGGAAACATAGAGAAACAACCATCCCCACTGGTAACAAAAAGAACATACGGAAATGAAACATCCCCGCTGACTTCATCCCGTGAACCTTGGCCTCCGCTCTGTCCCTTGCTCGCACGTGCTCTTAACAAAAGAGCTCCATGGGATGGGATGCTGGTGCCAAACGCATCTTAACAAGCAAATCCGTTATGGTTGCTGCCTCAGCAAGTAGTCCTGCTGGTGGCTGCGAACATTCCTCGACACGCCACCCGAACTACACGTTTGTCCTAGGCCGTGTGTCAAGCCGGTTCCCCATTGTCAACCATCACACTTTCCAATACAGTACCATGACGTTTAACAATGGTTGCCATCCTTCACGGCATGTCCGGCACTTGGCTGCGCGCCTGCGACAGCGCAGACCCCATCATATCGGAATACCGTACTTTCCGTCTTTTTACGACGACCTTTACAGCTATGTATATAGGGCTGAGACATTTTGTGATCCCTAAAAAATGTAATAGCGGGACTTAAAAAAAAACAAAAAAACGCCGTTTCGTGCTGCGATGTACGCCAATATACAAAAAATCAGTGCGTTTGTAGCGCCTGTCGTGAAACCGATGTTATCCTCGCCAATCGCTCCGATTGGGCACGTGCCCCGCGAAATTTGAGAGTGCTATTAGCAAATTGGGAGAGGTGCCGTGTATGTCGCAACATGTTGAATAGTTCACCGGCGAAGTTCTAGCGATTTCTCGATATTGCAGTGTACTTGTGTCGACAATGGAGCTAAAGCTTTATAAAAGAGCTAGAGAAGTGGATAAGTTATCCCCTCTTTCTTACATCTCACTGACCTGTCTACGGACGCAGCAAGCTTTCCGGACGTCCCCACCGATCAGTTCTTCAATCCGTGGCGTGAAGCTACAGGCGCCGCCATGCGCCAAGCGTGGGCCGACCCAGCGATTATCCTCAGCAAACAGATGGTGAACGCATTTTATTTGCCCTTCTGGAATGAAATGGTGGTCCTGCCAGCTATTATGCTGCCCGACGCATTTTTCACCGAAGGTCCTTCGGCCTTCAACTACGGCAGCCTTGGGATGGTGAGCATGCCTTGTGATGAGATTTCGAATGAAATAAATTTAGCGATTAACGCAGCAGGCAGCACGGCAGACGAGGCTCTGCAGTGCCTACACTGTATAACTCCACTGTATATAGTTGCTGATAATAAAAAAAGCAGTTTTGTTGAGATAACTTATCCGTTAGTGGCGGTTATCTGTTAGCTTATTTGTAAAATCACATGCACAATCTTTCAGCCAATTTACAGAAAACTTATACTGCAATCAAAGTCTCCCAAAGACATATCTAGGAATTAGATAACTTGTAATCAATGCTTGCAAAGTGGTTAGGCCGTTCTAGGCATGCTCTGTTTGCGGGTTGAGCACGATAGCAACAATTTATGCGAACTTCGTTGGTGCAGAGCTAACAGAAAACTAGAACACGTTTTTCTTGCTTTAAAACACAGAAAATCTGTTAGTCCAGCGTTCTGTGATACCACGAGGAGGCTGCGGTGTTTACAGACATCCTTTGTCCACCTACGGAACGGGAAAAACACTTGGTTTAAAGAACGAGGTATACGTTTCTGCTAATTCAAGAAATCTCATGGTGGTCCATTTTGGACAGTCATAGTCTTTCATCCTTACCGCGAGCGGTGCGAAACGCTGCTTCATTCCGTTAAAATAATGGCCTAGGAGCGCAGTCAACCACAATGCCGGGATTGCGCACAAGCCGCATTGAAAACACGCTGCGGATGCTTAGTGCGGTAATATTGCGAAGGCAGATATGTCTGCGCGAGTTAGAAAACTTCAGCTACCCTTTTACCACTACAATATAGTTCGTTAAATTGACTGTGCCATTGATGACGTGTATTATGATTATGATAATCATCAGCTAGAAATAAGATGTACCAGTTCTCATAACATGCCGCCTCCCCCCCCCCCCCACCCTTTTTATCTCTCACGCTGGATTGTCTTATGTGAAGCTTTTTTTCATATGTACATTTGTTTGAGCGTATATTACTGTTTCGACCCGCTGCGGCGCTCTAGTGGTCATGGCACACGGCCGCTGATTTGAAAATCGCAGGATAAGAATCTTGCCGCGGCTGCTTCATTTCGATGAAGGCGACATGCTGAGGCCCGTGCACTGTGTGATGTCTGTGCACTTTACAGCACTCAAGTGATGGACATCTCTGGAGTTCCCCACTACGTCGTCTCTCAGAATCATACCGTGGGTTGGGGACGTAAAACCCCATAAATCGATCAATTTTATACTGTTTCGTATGTTTGTGTATTTATTATTCAGTCATAGACGACGTTATTTGTATTTCCCATATTTGCTACGGCAACTAATTTGTGCACCCGGATGATTAGTTCAACGGTTGCTTAGTTTAATCTATTTTCACTATCTTATGTAACTCTCGTAAGATAGTTGAACAAAACAAGAGGTGTGCAGAAAGTGTTTAGGTACGTGGACGATTATATTAGTTGTTTAGACAAGCTAACCGATATGACGTACACTGAAGTTGTGGGTAACATCTTGGACAGCTTCCGAGATAATGGGAAGGGCTTGATTTTTACGCACGAGCTACCATCAAAAGGGTCGCTACAGTTTTTAGATATTAACATGACACTAAGGGATGACCATGTATGTTGGAAGTATGCCCCGTGTGCCCAAAAAGAGCCGTTTCCCTACCGTTCTGCGCAGTCCAAGACTGTCAAGAGGGCTATCACCCATACGTTCTTAGGATCGGCGTTGGCCAAGTCTTGCCCGCACAAAATGCACTCAAGTTTTGTTAGGCAAGTGCAGCGGTTGCTTTCGAAGGACTGCCCGTTGGAAGTGATACTATGTGTTACTGAGGGCCTTCTGAGAAAGACAAAGCAGTCATTGTTCGGAGGAGTGGTTGGGAAAGAAAAAAGGACCGCCACCAAACCAAAAGAAGAGAATGCAAGAAGAAACATGGCGTAGAATATGCTAAGTGTGCCACTAGGGTAGTCTATGAGGTTCCAATGGTGTGCGGTGTATCTGATATAGGACAAAAAGGTCGTTGCTTCAATGACCGGGCAATGGAACACGCACGTGCTGTTAAGAACGGGGGAAGTAATATGGCAGAACATTCTGCAAGATGTAGTGATTGCGAGCCAAGATGGAAAGAAAGGAAAATTCTTGGTAAGGGAAGTGACCAGACGGCACGTGAACTGTTAGAGGCATATATTTCATTTGCAAGAAGGGCAAAGAGTGCACTAGTGAAACGTCTATTAATCTTAGGAAAGGAGAGATAAAATATCTAGAGGGCTGTGTGTAATGATTTGTGATGTCGGATGACGATGGCGATGTGCTTGACTGATGGAGCACGAGTATGGTATGTGTATATATTCGTCGGCGTAGCCACAAATAGAGGTAGATGAAAGTGAGCGCTTGTCCTGTCTCCTGGTGTCACTGTGAGTGTTGTTCCTGCGCCTACATTACTGTGATCATTAGCTCTCGCAAGACTACTCATGTCACCCTCCTATTCGCGATCATTATTAATAAAGAGGGCCGTAGATCATTGCAATAAATAGGTAAATAATAAATAATTAATTTTGCATAGAGAACTGTGACGCTCTTGACAAGGATCCCCGGAGGACGTGTTTACACGTTTCACTGTTTGCGGCCTATCAGAAGACCGCCAATGCCAAAAGACGTTTGGCACTGGTGGGCCATCTTCTCTTATGATATCTCCTGCTTCAGCACTAGCTTGCGTATTATCCTAAAAAGATACCTAGAATCAGATATCATTCTCAATACAGATCTTGCTGTACATAAAGGCGGACCTTTCCGGAGTATAGTTATAGAAAAGAGAATGTTCGTAAGTACGTCAACTCTACAAATGAGGTGATTGGCTTTACACTGTTTTTAACACTGAAAACGGAAGGGCTAGTCACCGGTCAATTTATTATTTCTCATCATTTATTGGATAATCGGTTAGCGAAATGTCTGGCCTAACATCCCACGTTACTACTGTCTCTCTCTTATGCCGCAGTAGCGTGCGGCAATTATGTAGTATAGCCGTTGTTCACAATATAACCACCGTTCAACTTATCGCCTCTGTTGCCTGTTTTCGCGTCAGGTCATAGGCCACGAGATAATGCACGGCTACGACGTCGTTGGTTCCCAGTTTGACGAGCACGCCAATCACAGGCCTTTCTTCTCTCCTGAATCCACTAAGCATTACGTCAACAACACGCTGTGCCTACGCAATGTCCACAGAAGAGTGAGTAAGCTCGATAACGCCGGTGACAATAGAATCTCATGGCGAGCTTGCACTACATTCAACCGCTGTCACAACTTTTACCTGGCAGATAACTTGCCGCTTGCAATCACAAGCAGCAATAGCCGACTTCAATAGCCCTACATCAGTCAACACTGGCCATACTGAGAAGTTTCCCTTTTATAAGGCAGTTGTTTTAGGTTTCCTGGTACGCGGTAAATAGGGATAATTTAGTGGTAGCGATCAATAAATGACGATTGGAGACCTCGTATTCGGAAAAGTAGGGGAATGCTGCAGTAAAGGCCGGACAAAAACCAAGGTCTCTGCACCGTAGGAACAGGACAGTTAAAGTATCAGCACAGTTTAATGTTCAGCCGGCACGTAAGGTGTTCTCGCGGAGACTGGCAAAAAAAAAAAACAGTCGTGACTGCCCTACTAACGTGGAACATGGGATGGTGCGAAGCATGCAATAATGAGCTGGTGTCGTCTACAGGAACACGTCAATCGCTGCTAATGGGCTTGCTTTGTCGTGACTACCTCGACGACCTTAGACACCGACAGCACGGGCTCATTAAAAGAACATCGTTAAAATCGCTTGTCAGTCGCCAATCCTACACATGCAGTCTGACTGCAATGCCTCCAGAATCGGCCTACCGTGACAGGCGGCAGAAGACGCCGACAGCCAGAGCGCATAAGGTGCTTCGCACCTAAAACACAAAGAAAATGCTATTTCTTAAACAACTTCAAGAAAAAAAGAACTACAGCCCGTTCCACACCTGTGAAAACTGAGTAAGGAGGGCAGCTCGGGCAAGGTTGACAAGTTCACTATTACTATCATGTAGCAACACCATTATCGCTATCATTACCATGTAGCGATGAGCTGACAGCAGTGATATGGGCAGTGGATTGAGGCCAATACTAGGTCAGTTTCACCTTTCTCCGCAGCCGGAGCCTTTAATTTCTTTCTTTGTCTCTTTCTGTATTGTCCTTCGCGTAAGCACAATCATGTAGGAGTGGGCCGGGACAAGGGTAGGGATAGTGGGTCAAGGACCAGGAGCTGGTACCCTTTTTCCTTCTGCATGACAACCGATACCAAGAATATGGGGGTGGCGCAAATGGCAGGCAGTTAACAGCTCCGCTGTAAAAGGAGACGGAAACTTCCCTCGCTTTAGGCGGGCTGGCGCATCAGTGCATTTCGACCACCTAAACAAGTGGGTGAATGATCGTTGCGAAGGCTACCTTCGGGCATCCGCGACGATGCTACCTTTACGCTAGCAACTGTGTACAACGTGTGCACAATAGCTATGGCGCAGACCTCCTGTACCGCGTCCGTGGCGAAAAGTCGGCTGCGTGGCGCAATGCTCTACTTATTTTTTGTCCACATTCCACAGCGTAGTCACACGACACCTTCTCAAGATATGTACCTGATAAAGTGCTCTGGGAGCTCGGTTGCGCCGCTGTAACCAATACCTCACTGTCAGTGGCCCATAATCTCCAGCCGTACCACTTTTCTTTCATGACGCAGGTTGGTTCACTTACATTTAGTGTGTTCACGTCAGATTCAGGTTATCGGTCCAAATATCTCTGTGTTCAATGTTTGTATTGACATCCAAAGAATTCCTTTGATTGATGAAACGATTGATCAAAACGACAGCGCACTGCGTGTACCTTTCGGGGACTTCAGATTTAATACTATTGATGTATATTCACATTTGTTTCAAGCACGCGTCCCTCTAACAAGCTGCAGAAGTCGGGGCTCTAGACCATGCATGTATTACAACGATACCGTTTTCCTAAACACGACATTTCGACAGTTCGGAGTAATATTTTGTACGGAATCTGTGCTCTCAAGCCGATTGTGTATCCCTCAGTCCCTAACCGTTAGTCCCTCGATGGTGACGGGTACTTTCCAGGTGCACCCACTGGCAAGACAAGCAGCCCTCAACGACACGGTCGACTCGGAGAACCTCGCCGACTTCGTGGGAACGTTGATGGCGTATTCGGCGTTTTCGTCGCTGCCACCATCAAAGCGAGACGTCACTTTGCCGGGCGTGGGCATGACGGCGAACCAGCTATTCTTCGTTAGTCACTGCACGCTCTGGTGCGAGGGACAAAAAACCACGTCAATGCGCTACGCTCCCGGCCGTTCTCGCTGCATTGTGCCACTCATGAACATGCCCGAGTTTTCGGAAGCTTTCCGCTGCAAGGAGGACTCGTACATGAATCCGCCTAACAAGTGCTACTTTTGGACTTGAGCGCGCCACATCGGGTTAACTCGTCGTGCCCTCCTGTTTCTTTGCACAAATAGAATTCGCTCTACACCGTTACGAGGCGCTGACAAAGTTTACCATGTTCATCAAGCCCTTGCGCAGACGCGCAGCATGGGTGTATGTTATTTGCTAATGAGATCCAGGATGATGGTTGACACTGACACAGTTCAATTCTTAAGCGACGATTACATACATACATACATACATACATACATACATACATACATACATACATACATACATACATACACATTATAGGTGTGTGTGCGTGTGTTCGCATGCGTATGCGCATCTCGAACTACTGTCTCACACTAGCCGGCTCCTCTTTTTCTTTCCCCTGATATACAAGCTAGAGGTGCGGTCGCCTTCGTTTTTGGCCATCCAGTTGCAGAGTCCAAGAGGTTTACTTTGTCGGCATGCGCTTATGTGCTTTAGAGACGATGTCCAAACCTGGAATCGAATTAAAGAAACCTGAAAAAGGACTGAAGGAGGACACCAATACGCGTCATTGTCCAAGCGCTATGCCTAAACCAATAGAGGGCATCAAACGCCAGCCTGTTGGTATTGATTGCCTACTTTACGACGCATAATCCAGAGCTCTACGGAAACCCTTCTTGCGAGGTATATGCATAATAAAATGAGCACATTTCATTGCTTAGCAAGACGGCGCAAAACAACGAGAACGAGGGGAATAGCTTTTCTGCTAGCCATTGCTGTTCGCGCACTACGGATATCTATATAGTAACGATGGTCAATCATGTAGAAATGTCGCTTGTACAAATAACTGTTTCGCGGTCGACAAATAAGCCGCTCCGTATAGTGCACATGTGTGAAATGGTCTTGAATGGTGGCATTTCGAAAGTGTGAAATGGTCTTGAATGGTGGCATTTCGAAAGTGTGAAATGGTCTTGAATGGTGGCATTTCGAGAAAGCGAATCTCTTAATTTCAATATATTATACTGAATAATTAAAGAGCAACTGAAGTTAAAAGCTTTGGTCCTGAAGTTCGCGCCGGAAATTCCGAAAGAAATTACATTATACTGCGCTTTTTTTTCCCTATTCTCGCAAAATTCCTACTCCAAATGCTCCGAAAACCTTGCCGAGCTACTCCTGGCTTTTTTCACGGCCAGCATGAAAATTACAGCTTCCGAAACTGACTATAGTTCCGGTTCATTCGGTGCACTCATTGACCCACTGCAATTACCTTGTTAGAAGAAAGAAGCGCTTGTGCCGCAGCGCGTTGTATCCCTTATTGGGGGACGAGTCATTTAAGGGTGACTTAACTATTCGTCCAAGGCTATCGTACTTGAGAAGGGCATGCATATTGCCTTTTCTCAAGAGGAATGCGTCTGCTGAAGTGGAGCGCCCTAAGCGACTTAACAGTGTCAGACGCCGCTGACGACCTCCTGATAAAACCTGACTTCTTAAAAATGGTCAGCGAGTCCCTTTCTTCGCAGAAGCACGGAGCCTTGCCCGCATTGCTGGCCAGAGAAGCTGATGTATTTGATTTTGCGTAAAGGGCGCTCGTAACTCGGGCACACAGCACACGCACTCGTCACAGGATCGACACCGGAATGACGCATCCTCTCAGACAGAAGCCTTACCGTGTTTCCGCGTCGAAGTGCAATGTCACTGCACAGAAAGTCAGCGGCATGCTAGGAACCAGTATCATTCGAGAATCGCCGAGTGCCTCGGCTGAGCCTGTTATCCCGGTTGAAACAAAGGGCGGGGCATTGAAGTTCTGTGTTGACTACCGACTTTTTAACCTCATAACCAAAAACTACGTATACGCTTCCTCGCATCGATGATGTCATCGACTGACTCCATTCGGCGCCTTACTTTTCCTCCATGTAATAGCCGTCTGGGTATTCACAAATTGCCAAGGATCTCAGTGACAAGGAAAAGGCGGCTTTTATAACACGGGACGATTTCTTTAAATTTAAGGCTTTTCCGTTCAGCTTGTGCAATACCCCGCACCTCCACCGCATTTGTGACAGTGGATCGCGTTTATTTGAAAGATAGAAAATGGAAACACTGCCTCAGTTCATTCAGTCAAAGCAGGAGCCGACAGCTCGAGCACCGTTCTGCTTCGTCCTCCTACTCGTCTCATCTCCGCTAGCACGTTACAGTCCTCTGTTCACAGACGATGCCTGCTGGACGAGTCAGTCAGGAACCTTATAGTAGCATTGCTTCAGACGGGCAACGTCTGTCAGCCGCGCCTTGCTAGAACGGCCACCACCACGTGCGACTAAAAATTACGTACGTCACATCGCTGTACCGGTGCAGAACGACAAATTGGCCGCTGTATTACGCCAAAAACTTCTGGCAGAGACTACGTTTATGCACCGGTGTCCACAGCGATACAAGGTCACCTCTTGCCTAAGAGACGAAGCGATGGCGGGCGTCGTAACGTGTCTTTGGCCCTTCTTGGGGTGCCAGGATTCGAACGCACGCTACAACTGGCACCTTCGATATCAGCGGCAAAGCCCCAATGAGGCGCCGTGAGACTATCCCCACTACGTCGTCTCCTTCGTCTTCCTTGCGATCGCCGTCCTGCTTCATCTCGTAGAATCATGACAATACTGTGTCTTGCTGAGCTTCAGCAATTTTGACCGTATCTGTCTATTTATCCGCCTGCGTCACGGTGCTCTCATGGTCGTCTTGTTCACCTGGTATATGCCGAACACAAATGCGTACTCTCGACGTCCCTAACGTGATATACTTGTCGCGCACGTCATGATTAACGACCGACCACGCATTGCTGGTCTCGTGGTATAGGCATGTAGGCACCACAGATGATCAAATGTTCACATCAGAGCCCATGTCAATAAATGAATTTCACAAGTAGACGCTGAAATATTGGTGAAAACAAACTTTGCGTTCGCTAAACAAGAGATAACTATATGTATTCTAGTCGCAACAAGCAAAACGATGCAGACAAGCTTGCTGCAGTGACCGGTAGTAGAAATCGAGCCCGGGCCAACGAGGTTCCAAGCAAGCACGCTACCTCTCCTCTGCCGCTGCCCTTCCCGTGAGGCCGACATTAAATATATGCTTATCACGTACGTACTTCGGGGTGCGAGGGTGGTGCTTGTCGAAAGTCAACTGCTGTCATTGTTTCCGTGAACTGCCCTTATAGCCAACGTAAGAAACAAAACGATTTTTCACTACAGTCACTCTGCATGGTTTTGTACAGATTTACTCGGTCTTGTAGAAATACAGCAACAAGCGATGCTTATGACATTCAGTGCGCCACAGCGTGCACTTGTCTTTGGCAAAGCAGACGTCAGAGCACTCACGTGCAAATACAACAAACACAGTGCACCACAGTGCTACCTGTGCGCCTGGTAAGCCCACGTCACGCACACTACCGGTCAATTTTCACAAAGTCATTGACCCTAATCGGAACGCTTGGTTGAGTGGCAAGAAATGAAACATCGCCAATTTCCTGGATCGCTGCGTCCAGTGAAAACGACTCTCAGAATGCTTGGGATCTGCTGGATTTTTAAGGAAATCGCTCGTGGAGGTTTAGGCAGCCAAACCTGAAGCCCCTGATGAAACAAGAACTGCTTGCCAATAAATATCTCCGATCAAAACTTACCGTCTTCTTGATTACTTTATTATATGTAACTGATTATTTTACTACAAATATTACTCATTGACTTGTCTATATTTCTAGATATGCGACTGATTTATTCCTGATTCTTCGCCTGACTTCGCAAATGTACGTCGCTTATGTTACCCGCAGGGTTCGTGGCCATAGCACAGTAGCGGCTAGGAGCCACGATTCAAAGATATGTGCAATTGTAGCGAGACCGAAGTAGAAGAAGCAGATGAAGAAGCAAGCAATACGCCATTATTATTCTCTCGCAGTCGCTGGATGCGTTGCTTCATTTCGCCCGAAGAAAACGCCTTGCATCTGAGCGTACACAATCGTCGCCTGGGTTATTGAAGAATGCATGCACACCCTGCTGAAGCTGGAGCATGGTAACGAGACATTTTCTCTCTTATTTCCTGAAAGATAGTCTGTAACGCAATACTATGATAAGCCATACGGACGGTTCACCTCTAGAATATTCCCTTTGCAATGCATACTTCGAGATGACTTCTCTGTGGAAGATTAGACAGGGCTCAAACTTGCTGCAGCAAGGGAGGCGAAGTTGCCGTTAGGATTGCTATGCATGGGATAAGAGTATGTAGCCGTAGAGAAGAACTTCAAACGTGCTTAATCGTCATGGTAAAATTGAGGACAGGTCTTTCCTACCCCACATGTAGCCGGAAAGCTTCTCTGACATGTTGACGTCTTGCCATAGCGACATGGTAGAATTATCCTTTTGTCAATCAAGCACAGAGCAATGTCTGCTTTGTGTCACGAACATCGAACAGAGCTATTGGCAGCCAAACGTTATTAATATGTGCATAAACACTTATTACACGTGCTACTGGCTCGCTGGAACACCCACTATAGGAAGGCATACACAACAGTGTTGTTGGTGTTCGTTCGTCCCTCTAGTCCGCATCACAGTTAGCTAGCTAGCACCTCTGTCTACCCTTAGCCAGAAACGTGTGTCTTGGCACCAGCTCGCGTGTTCAGAATGCAATCCACTGTTGTTGGTGCAATGGACGTACAATAAAAATGGCCGAACAAGAGCTGCTTTCTTTTGTGAGAGTACGATTTGAGCTGCTTGGTAGCGGTTCGCAGTGAGGCTATTTACAGACTACTTTATTTTTTCCTGCATAACTAATTCGCTTTCGCGATTCCAGAGAGGGCGGTTTGCTAGCGGACAGGGAATCCCCATACGTTTCGATATTTGGAAAAGCGTCATGCTGCTTATTTCTAAGGATCCATGAAATGGACTAATTTCACTCAGGCAAAGAAACGTGACAATGAAACAATGTTGTTGCCGCTACCAATTTTAATGCCCTTTGTGGCAACGCTGTTGCCACTCGCCTTGGTAGTCTCGCGGCTTGGGTTTTGCCTTGCGAAGTCTGAGGTCGGGGCATTAAATCTCGCCCCCTGCGGCCGCATTCACAAAGGGGCGAAACGCAAAATAACACTCGTGCACTTCAGTTAGGCGTGCGTTAAAGAACCACGGCTGGAATTACCCGGAGCTCCTCCACTATGAAGCATGCCTGATATTCATATTGTGGTTACAACAGGTCAATCCCCGTTAATTATTACTACACTGTTGTTCCATTCGCATTATCGAGTATCGCCAAGCGTCGTCATCTTGCGGTGATCCTTTTCGCGTCGGCGGTGCGCCTGATCCCGCACTGCCTAAAAGCTGCTTGACAAGAATATTTGCCAAGAATAGCTCGGGAACGAAAGGGGAACGACTGTTGCCTTAGGCACAATTGAAGGTCTGGGCAGCGGCGTTATTTGGCTGTTCGGTTTGGGTATAGGGACAAAGATCTCCGTTTTTCACGAGTCTGTCGAAATTAGCCGCATCGTTCGTTGGCACATATTACAGCGGACGCGGGTTCCATGTATAAACAACTTCCATTATACAATCAGATTGCGCTTGTATAAAGGTTCGTTGGTCTAATTTAGTATTGGTTGTCTAAAATTTCGCTGCTATCAGGTAACAGTGCGTGTCCCCATGAACAAGGTAACTGTGCAGAAAGTGCGTAAAATATGGTTTCTTCTATAGTTAGAGATTTTGGACACGTTAGCAAAAAACACTTTGCAGGGGTCGGTTGTATTCGCACATTCCTCTTTGACATGCTTTCTAGCGTAGGTGCGGTGAACTTTCGAGTGTCCATCACGAAACCATGCTCAGCCGCAGGTTGAGTTAATTAGAAGAGCGAGAGAGCAGTCGAAACATTCAAGCTTTACCTGAGACTGTCACAGTGAACTGCCCAGCCACAGTTTGGCATAGCCAATTCTTTACTTTACCCACTCTTTTGTAATTTATAACTTACCGCTATAGATGGAACCGAGGTTCATCGGAGTTTCCTTTAGGGGGTCCTGCAAACACTCCTTGTGCATAATCAAATAACGGTGCTTACCAGTCACCATGCGATCCGAATACATTACTGCACTGCGCACATCAGGCAACTTGCAATTAGTTTAATATACAGCTAGCGTAACCTTCGGATGTTACGTCACAAGGGGCACCGACAGAGTCGCTTCACTTTTTGGGTCTTCCTAAAGATAAATACGGATACGCATACTCTGATTGTTGAATTGGCTATGAAAAAATAAAGCACTCTAGAGCATGTTTCTACAGTCATGAAATCAGCCAACGGTAGCGCTGTTTAACAGGCCGTACTAGTAGTTTTTTTTTAACTGCACACGTAACGGAAACTTAAGGATTATACGTATATATTTCATCTACGCATGAAGGAATCGGTGAAAAGCGCAGACATGTAATTCATACAGAGAGGTGGGCAAACGATTATTATCTTTCATTGCTACCAATTTATAAGCGCTCGAGTACAATACCGGTGTCGCCGTGAATGGCGATAATTGCAAAGTTGTAAACCTTCGTGGCTGTTTCACGGCGAATTGATATGAAGTAGGCATAAACTCCGCGAAGGTGCAAATCGAACAAGAAGTTTGACGACACAATTGATCTCCCTCGTCCCTTGTCGAAAATTCAAAAAGGATATCAGCCTGCAATGCAATTTGTCGAACTCTTCCAGAGTATTGTTCTTTGCAATCTTATGAACTGCCGGCAAGGTTTTTCATAATAATTTAAATAGCATAAGAAGCAAAATGCGAGAGGAATGTCTGAAGGACGCATTATTTCTGGATGCTACTTTGTTGGAAATGTACTTGGAAGGTTGCAAGGACCGTAATATTATTTTCTAAGTGTAAACATTCGGATAGAGAAACGCCCCTAAGTGGTACATGGTTGACGTACTTGAAGTATGTGCTAACGTATCGTAGCCCATTCGTGAAAAGGTGCATATTCATATGGAGAGACCTCGTGCAAAGAATTCGGTAGGGCACGTTCACTAGTACAACTCAGTGAAATTGATCGTGTGCGCTTACTTTGTGGAGCTTATTTTGTACGAAAAAATGGATGACGAGCTTGTTAAAACTCACGAGTATGTATGTAATTTCCTATTCGTGGTGATTTGCTCACATTCAGCACCCATTTCCAATAAACTTCGCTAGTATGTCGGGATGTTTTCATGTTACCGCTCCGGACCACTTTTGGCAGTTAAAGGTTTACGATTGCGCTCGCCCTTGCAGCGGTGCTCATGTCTTAAGTGAGGAAGTAGAATCTTCATAATAGTATATTATACGGTGAGAAAGTAGAATATGCATACTAGTATATTGTAACGGGCTAGCGGAGAGCAGACGAGCAGACTTTTTGGGTCTTCCTAAAAATAAATACGGATACGTATAGCCTGATTGTTGAATTGACTATGAAAAAATGAAGCACTCTAGAGCATGTTTCTACAGTCATGAAATCAGCCAACGGTAGCGCTGGTTTAACAGCCGTAGTAGCTGGTCCTTGTGACACTATTAGTTGAAGCAAACGTACCAAAACTTTCTGTTATTATTTCTGACCAAGTTGTAACTTTTCTGTCACGTGCAGTGCCTTGATATTTAGCTCACGCGGTCACAGGAGTCTCCAAGACTGATCCGCTCCGTTGTACGGCTCTGCTTAAGAAGTTTGGCAGGGTTTCTCTGAACTGCGTCATCGAGAAGACTCGTCAGCTATTTGGCATAGGTTAACGAGAGGCTAGTCACTGATAGGTTCGATTAAAATGTATCTCGACGCATCCCACTTTCTCGAGACGCCATATAATTTAAACTATAATTACTGCTTCCTCGTTGCTAAACACACGTTGTGGAGCAAGAAAAAAAAAATAGAACAGAATACGACTTGTTCGGTTTTGTTGCAATGTTTCACGAGCGTTGTTGAGCGAAATGAGGTAGCACACCACTTCCCCTAGGCTTCTTTAATTTATATGCGGCTTAGCTCTCTAGCAATACACTATTGTGGGCTAGAGCTTCTTTATGTGCTGTTATTTTTTGAAGCTGACTGCCCAGAAGTCAGAGACCCAATCGCTCTACGATAGCCGCCTCCCCGACCACGACACCGTAGACAAAGAAGGGCGCAATTGGTTCAACCTGTCCCTTGTCGTCTTGCTTGTTATGGGGTTGGCATTGCTCTGCTGCATAGTTGTGTTCGGATTTCTGCTCTCCATCCCAACGGAAGGCGACACCACCAAGGTGAGCGCTCTGCTGACACGCAATATAGATGAGCCTTTTCATTATTATTGTATGCGCTTTCGGTCATCTTGACGTACACATATAAAATTGCCCCATTTATTGACACTGCAAATGTATGATATAAAACAGTCAATATTTTATACGCCTCTCTGTACTTCCGTACTGCCCCTGATGGTACTTGGCTAGTAGCGAAATGGAATGTGATGATGATACATTCAGTTACATTCACCGATGAATGCTGGTCTGCAGATGAGAGAGTTATCACAAATATGTTAGTTACTTCTCTTTAATTTGCGTATTTTTCGGAGTTCATTCCTGTTGTAAAGTACAGTTAGAAAAGTGTGCTTGAACAGGAGGCAATGCAAGAAAAACGAGGAAAAAAAGAGACACATTCCAAATCCTGCTCATTGTACGTGTCTTCAGCCCTCGTTTCCGTGCCCTGCCTTTTCGGCAGGTGTAGTATACCGATTCCTTCATATCATGCTTCATTTGTGTCCGAATAGCTGTTTGGACGTGGGGAGCACGTAAGGTATCCAGCGAAATTTTGTTCATTCGATCGTCACGGCAGCCGCAAAATGTAGCGTATCGTCAGAACCTTTTCACAACCGCGTGAAAATGGGTCGACTCGCCGGATCGTGACAAAAACAAAAAAGACGCATTATTCTGGAAAAGGTACCCAGTGAGTCCGTATCAACGATACATCAACGGAAATATTTTTTTTTCCTTTTTAGGATATAATGGCTACAATTTTTAGGATATAATGGCTACACATGTGTGCGTGAATTACCAACACTTCGTGTATCTCCCCATGTCTGAAAATCGTCTCGAGCTCTTGGCACGACACGACAAGCGATATGTTACAGTTGTATCTATTCCTTCACTGTAATTCCCTCCAGGTGAACACACCGGCTTCCATGAGTGTTCCGGAGACTTCGGCGCCTATGTTTACGCGCCTCGTAGAAGAACGGCCGCTCTTGACGACCTCTTCATTTACACCGGCTCCTACATACACTGTACCGAATTTGAGCACATACCACGGCGACTGCACAGGGCCTCTGTGCCGTACACTGGCAACGCGGTTGCGCTCGAAACTTGACTCAAGCGTTGACCCCTGTCAGGACTTCTACAAGTATGTCTGCAACACCTTCAGGGGTGAGGATGAGTTCAAGCACGTAAGTGAGAATGGCTACCACCATTTGTTTCCTAGAAGTGCTTCTCCTCCCTGCGTTTCCTTCCTTCCTCCCCGGCGTTAGCTTGATTTTTTTTTAACTGCACACGTAACGGAAACTTAAGGATTATACGTATATATTTCATCTACCCATGAAGGAATCGGTGAAAAGCGCAGAGATGTAATTCATACAGAGGGGTGGCCAAACGATTATTATCTTTCATTGCTACCAATTTATAAGCGCTCGAGTACAATACCGGTGTCGCCGTGAATGGCGATAATTGCAAAGTTGTAAACCTTCGTGGCTGTTTCACGGCGAATTGATATGAAGTAGGCATAAACTCCGCGAAGGTGCAAATCGAACAAGAAGATTGACGACACAATTGATCTCCCTCGTCCCTTGTCGAAAATTCAAAAAGGATATCAGCCTGCAATGCATTTTGTCGAACTCTTCCACAGTATTGTTCTTTGCAATCTTATGAACTGCCGGCAAGGTTTTTCATAATAATTTAAATAGCATAAGAAGCAAAATGCGAGAGGAATGTCTGAAGGACGCATTATTTCTGGATGCTACTTTGTTGGAAATGTACTTGGAAGGTTGCAAGGACCGTAATATTATTTTCTAAGTGTAAACATTCGGATAGAGAAACGCCCCTAAGTGGTACATGGTTGACGTACTTGAAGTATGTGCTAACGTATCGTAGCCCATTCGTGAAAAGGTGCATATTCATATGGAGAGACCTCGTGCAAAGAATTCGGTAGGGCACGTTCACTAGTACAACTCAGTGAAATTGATCGTGTGCGCTTACTTTGTGGAACTTATTTTGTACGAAAAATGGATGACGAGCTTGTTAAAACTCACGAGTATGTATGTAATTTCCTATTCGCGGGGATTTGCTCGCATTCAGCACCCATTTCCAATAAACTTCGCTAGTATGTCGGTATGTTTTCATGTTACAGCTCCGGACCACTTTTGGCAGTTAAAGGTTTGCGACTGCGCTCGCCCTTGCAGCGGTGCTCATGTCTTAAGTGAGGAAGTAGAATCTTCATAATAGTATATTATACGGTGAGAAAGTAGAATATGCATACTAGTATATTATACCGTGTTGCACCTATTCTCTCTGCAGCTTAAAAGACATGTTCAGCTCACGAACATAGCGATTCTCAGCGATGCGGATATTCCGCCTTCAAATCAACGTTCGTGGCAGAAAGCAGCTGCGTTGTACCAAGCGTGTTTGTCTTTCGCCTCGTCGGACGTGCCAGAGGTAAGTGTGCGCGGTGTGTTACCAAAAGGCATCTGCGAACTCGACATGTTCAAATATTGCACATCAAGGCACCTTTAACTCCACTCGTAGAAAAAATTAGGAAATATGAATGGCGCTCTGAACCCAGAATAATGGAGATATGTCAGGCCAGCACACATGGAGGAAGGCTTTTAGCGTTAAGAAAACGCACTACGCTATTTGATGTTTAAATGGCGTTCCTAGGCATCTAGCGTGCAGTATTGTAATTGCACAAGAGCAGATGACTAGGATAGCTCCGAGATAGCCGGAATGGTGGAGCGGCGCGCGAAAGGCGTACAATGCAGGCTTTATGTTGTCGCTCGGAAAGTATAAGTGCTCCGAATTTTAGTGACCTCTATGTGTTGCATACTCTATCGTAATATACCCGCTCTCATACGGCAGGCAACAGCTAAAAAAATCGCGCCGATCTCAACCATTGAGGGAATCTTCGTTGAAGAAAAGGGCTACACACAGCCCTGCTATAAGCATCCCGCCATGGCTCACGAAGCGGATGCAGTATATTTAGCAAGCTGAGTAGTGTGTCTGGCAGGCGCTTATGATGCGCGTTTACTACGTAGCAGCAATAAGAGTACCTTGCTGTCAACCAGTACTGGCACAACATTACGAGTGCTTGCGTTGGTTTCACTCGCATGTCGTAAGCAGCGTTCGAGGCCCGTTTCTACGAAAAAGAGCAATGCTGGGCGACAGAATGTAGGTGCACTGTAGCGCGCATGTAATTTATATCGCATTCTTGTAAGCACCTATAGGATATGCTATGCAACCTCAAATCTGCATTAGACGAGGCTATACGGCAGATAGAGCACTATAGAGCACGAGCGACAGAAGAGTGGTTGCCAACATTGCCCAGAACTATAGCCTACATGCAGAGACACCAGCCAGTGCTTCCCAGCATTAGCTGCCGCTATTAAATCGACGTTAAGCGGTTGCATTTCGGCGACTGAGCTGTGGTTAATACGGTCATGTTATGTTTCAGCAGTTAAGAAGAATGCAATTGTAACATTCTTTTTTTAATTTTCGGGCCAATAGTTCAAATCTATGGCGTCGAAGGCCACACTCTCATGATTTTTTTTTCTATTCTCGCCATATTGGTGCTACGAAAATCTTCTGAAACACGCTGAGATAGGTCTCTCCCTTTTTCAGAACATGATGTATACTTCTCTTGGCGATGAATACCTAGGTAGGGATTCGTATACGCGCTCAACGATTTGTAACGTTGCGTACATTAGTGCGCGAAACTTAGAGTGGTGTTCAACGCGTATTTTTCTTCGCTATTTGTCATTTACCAGATATCCAGCTAACTATACCTTTGATATTGTTAATGGTAATCTATTAAGGACATAAGTGAGCAGCCACGTGCTCTGTCGGTTCTTCTGTTCCTGTGCACCCTGCATTTTATGCAGTATGTCACGCATAAGCAAGCCCCAATCTCAAACTTCGGCTTTGCCTGCTTTTCATTGCAGACAAAATATCTCGTGGAGTGGATGGCATCCCTGAACCTGGACTTGCTGAACGAAACAGCATTGGCTGCAGTCAATCCAGTGGAAATGATGGTTCGCGGCTCTCTGGACCTAGGAGTCGAAGCTGTGATCTCCATAAGGTTTCCGGAAGCTGGACTTTCAGGGCGGCAAGAGATCGATCCGGGTACGAAAACGTGTTCTCTTTCAGCGAAGTGTATTAGCAACGAAAGAACCTCGAAAATTATGGTCTGCTAGGAGAAACACTGTACGTGTTCTTTATTAATGTATATCAAAGTTGTGTAGCTTAATGTTGCATACTCGTAGACCTCACAATTTGCCTTTTTGAACAAAAGCAGAGCAATTTCTTTTAGCTAATAAGTCTTCAGCACCGTTTTGTGCACTATACCACGGCTAGTCGGCTTGAGAAACACATGAAAGAACCTACATATAGGAAGACATAGTGTGTCGCTGCCACATCACAGTGTCTACATGTGTCAACGACGCTTTCGTGCCTTGTTGTATTTACATAGGCATGTGCGGTGAGAAGCCGCGTGAGAGTGTACGCGCTTTAAAGCACTTTTATACTTGCTAAGAGACGCGAGATGTGGGCAGATAATTTGAGCCTTCATTGTTAATTAATCGTCTTGTAATTGAAGCAGTTTAGGTGAAAACGTTGCCCCGACCGCCTCGCCTACTAAGAACACTTGCAATCTCATGTTCTTGGTGAAAAGGTGAAAGCTAACAGATATAATAGCAATTAGGAGTAATGGATGTGAACACATTGACAAGGTAGCCAAGACTGGCTGATCAGCGTTTACAGGGTACGATGTATATTTTTACAAGGCGCCTCGTTATCCATGCCGTTATTAGTCAATGACATAAACAAGGCAAATGACCGAGAGGAGAATGGCAGGAACGTAAGGCGTTTTATGGTCCATTGGACATTGTCATTTGAACATGTGAAAGCTTGCGAAAATTACCAAGCCATCAACCAAGCTAATAAAGCAGTAAAAGAGCAGCTGTACAAAAGTACAAAATCAAACTTCCCTATTCCGAGAGACTGGGTAGGATATTGCTTGAAATAACAACGTAGTTATAATTTGCAAGCTATATGATATAATCATGAAATTATGTGACATGTTCGTCCCGTAGCTATTATGGCATCCACTGTGTAATATAATAATGATTATCTTTAAGTACGTGTTCAGCAGTAGGGAGCTGTGCATGTTAGGTATCTCTGTTTGCTTTCCGTACCTTATGAAATATTCTGCACCAAAAAAATCTCAGGGCGAAGCTCTTTTCTTCAGCGGTCGCACTTAAGAGGGATTTCAGTAACTGCTAAGAATAATCAGGTCGGTGTCATCAGCCACAAGAATAACAATTATTCTTCACTGATGCGACGCACTTGCGTGTCTTTTATTCGGCACAAAATAAAAATCATAGAATAGGAGGAATCCCCAAAATTCACTTACGCATCGCACTTTCAAAAACTGAAGGACGCGCTGTTCTAAACTATCAGATATATTCATGGCGACTTCCCGTATCCACCACAATGACGAGGAAATATTGATGCGGCAATGGTTCCATAGAGTACGGTAATTGAGTATAGCCTGATTAAATGCGAACTAGCAAGTCTTCACCATATTTTGATGTCGCTGTTTTTTAATGATTCTGATACTCCTGTAGCAGGAAGGGCGGTTCTTGTGCTCAGAAACTCACCAATAATTTTAAATATGTATATGGAAGACCAAATTATTATTTGTGTCTAACGTAAGCGGTGACGTCACAGTCTCTCCGTCGCCAGAAATCTGGTGCTGGAGCCAAAAATTTGAAAGTGGCGACGTCACGCAGCGACGCATCGGCCTGTGCCAGCTTTTCTGGACCTGACAGCGACGATTGGAGCTCTGAAAGGTCGCGTTTTGCTTTGGACCACCCACCTGCTTGTGTAGGCAGTGATACAGGCAGTGATGTGGAAAAGACGGTTTCCCGGCCGCGTTGAAAGGCAAGAGAACCCGGAAAAATCTTTGAAATAATTTTTCCGAACAACTAATTCACTTGCAAGATTTCATAATACCGCAGTACCGAGGCAACGATATATGAAGCGCTTAATTTAGGTCAGTGGATTTCGAAAAGTTGCTGACGGTGCCCTTGAAAAATTTGAAAACTCACATGCAAACAATGAATAGGCGATATATGAAGTTGTTAGGCGCCAGGTGTGCTCAGTATAGAGACGAATCTGTCCATGTACGTGACAGTGACGACAAATTGGAAGAAAATTTCGTTCCTCAAAGCTTCATTGCATAAAGCAAGGAGTGAATTAATAATTGCCCGGTGATTATATTCACCATCGCGTATACCCATGAAAGAATCTCGTATGACGCGTAGGCCACGTATTCAGTAACCACGTCTGAACCTATATGAAATATATGTGTTCTCATATGCCCAGACGAGAATTCTGGATTTGTCCAGCATTTGACGTAACACCGTCTGGATAGAGGCATAGGGTTCTTGAGAATAAACAAACACTAGCAAAGTAGTTACGGAAAAAGAAAGTTTTATGACGTCTCAAGATCACTACGCGTCTCTTGTTCACATAAAAACGAAAGAAGGAAGACGAAGTTTCTATCGCTTTCATGTGAACAGGAGACCAGTACTAGTCTGGAAATATTATAAATCTTTGTATTTTTGTTACTAATTTCTCGGGTGTTTGTTCATTATGATGAGAATAATTGTGCATGTGGATCACCTTTGTCATGTCAGATTTTCGATACGCATCCCTACGAGGCGACGATTGATATTAGTCAGTAACCACGTCGGAAAATATCTGAAATATGTGTGCTTGTACGGTCACACAAGAATTTTGGTTTTGTCCAGTGTTTCTGGAGAACATTCAGTCTGTATATTCTACTGATTTTGACACTAGACATGCCATTGTTCGTGCCATTGCCATTGACATGCCGTTAATACTAGACATGCCACCAGCCATTTATCAATTCCTGGCAAGGAAACGTCTTACATATACGTGTGCTACGCTTTTGCATATAGTTCTCGTGTGCCCTTCCGTGTAACACTTTATTTTCTACACGGAGGCTCTGCGGTTTTTAGTATTTATCTTATGATTAAATAGGTTTGAAACTTGTATATTAATATTCATATTCCATATTTCATCTGTACAGTTTCTTTAGGAATGTAGCACACACATGTGTTCCTTTCTTTACTTGTTCTTTTCATTTAATGACTCTTTGTGCATTGAAAGTACTAAATAAATAAATAAATAAATAAATAAATAAATAAATAAATAAATAAATAAATAAATAGACTTACAATGTCCACACTCATGATACGCCTTGGCCCGCCAGCCGAGCACATTTAGTTTGTAAATATCGGTGACTTATTCTGTTCTTGTTCACGCGGCGTAGCATAATGTGCGCTTTTCGCCGTCAAAGAAAACGTGAAGGTATTCCGAGCGTCGTTGTCTTTTTCTTCATTCCCAGATTGAATACAGCGACGAGGAAGGCATGTGGCGTGTCCAGAAGCGCAGCATGGATGACTACATAGAGCTTCTGGGAAAATACGGCGCAAGACCGCCGCTTGATAAACAGCTAGCTTCGAAAATAAGAGGCTACGAAGAACAACGTGAGATAATTGTTTGTTTTTTTTGTTCCTGCGCCTGTGCCCTGGTACAAGAGGTGCAGGTGCTGCACTGACACGCGAATTTATACCATACCTGTCAGATTGACAGCGCTAAGTACTGCGTGATCGCTTTGGGCTGGCTATTCTCTAATAATTTCATTTTTTACTGAGCTAGCGTATAAAGTTAATCGATCACTGTGATTTGATGAATAGTGGAGAACAATGTAATTTGGCTGCATGTGTTGTGAAGTGATACCCATTTGGTACAGGTAACGTGTGGACGGGTTCTGAAGATATGCCATCGTCTTTATGTCGTTTTCTTCTTGAGGAAGGCCTTCGTCGAGGGATATGGAGCGCTTTTGCGTTCGCCTTACGTGACACATTCAATGCTATATTCAAGAACACAACATTAAATACAATGTGTGAGGCAGAATATGAAAAAAAATAGGAGATGCTTGGTCTAAAATGGTGTTGCTAGGAACTTCGATGAAGGCAGACTGACTTATGTCACCGGGACGATTTGTTAGAAGCTGTCGAGTGCTGAGCCACCAACGAAAACGAGTGGCTGAAGAGTGGTTGGCCAGACGCGTGCGTTCAACTTCATGCGCATAACCGGTGCGAAGAGGTATTCCTGTAAGTGTGCGACGTTCACATATTCTTATACAGGGTATCCCAATTATCGCGCATTACGATGAGGCTGAGGGCGCTGTCTCGTGGTACTTTTCATATTTCGCGGGAATCGTTTATCATTCAGGAAAAAATGAGTACGCAATTAGTACGTCGCTGAAAATAGCGTAGTTAGACGACCCACGCGGCTGACTGCAACTGCCTCATTGACGCTTCGATGATTAGAATAGTAGTTCTCGAATTAGATATTTAATTGCAATTACGTAAGCAATTCGAATTAAGGAAAAAAATACTTTCGGCTACTCCGCTGTGCTAGGATTAATATGCGGGATCCTTTCTTCGAGTACTGCGAGTGCTCTTTTTCTAATCGTGCTGCGTGATAATTGGGACACCCTGTACATACGCCTAACAGGCAATTTATAGGAACTGCTATTAATTATAAATATATCATGCTGGCCCCAGACTAGATATTTTTATTGAAACTGAGATCTTGCAACGTACTCTTAGTGCTAGCCATTCAACATGTTCCTGATTACCACTTATATGATCCTGAAATATCCCTGTGGCATCAAGGAGCTGAGATTATTTTCTCTCTGAATACATAAGTAAAGGTAAATAAATAATCTTGAAACAATACAGGGCAGTACATCATCTCGATTTAGTCTAGGTGATTCCTTTCCGAGCTGCACAAAGGAAACACATATCTGTTGATAGAAACCGCAGCACCTGATCATGGGATACCCCATGACCACTTGCAGCGCAGAGAACTAAACTGGTCGACGTTGGAGCAAGAGTAGTCTTGTGAAAAGAAAATAAAGTTCACCTTATGAGATCCTTCGCCGTGTTTATCATCTCTATAGACGTGTCCGATCAGGTATTTGCCACTCCTTTATCAAATTTCACGTTGTTGCTGCTGTGGAATACTTGAATCGATATAAGCAACATATGAAATATTGGGAAACGATGGCATCCACAAGCGCGCAGTTGGAATTGTTTTAATGTCGCCTTTGGATAGACCTGTTTCTATGCCGACGAATTCAGCAGTTAATATGTCTGAATAAAACGCGGAACAGAGAATAGGTAACTGAGGAATTGCTGTTTCGCGCGAAACTGCAATTTATATGGATCTTAGCTAGGCGCTGTATAGTAAAGTTCTCTATTATATGCGACATTGTGTGCCATTTTCTGTAAGGTTCCTTTTTTCTTCTCTAAATAGTTGAAACGATAGCCGACGCAGTAGAATCCGAGAGACGACGCCAGGAGGTCATTCCCATTTCCAAGCTCGGAGAATACACCACGCCATACGTCACTGCAAGTACGTGAAAAATTTGTGGTAGCTTCTTTATCCTTTCGAAAAATATGGCAGGTTCCACGTGCACTGAGAATCAACGAAATGCGGAGTACGCATCATGAACGTAAAATGTATCCGCATTGTTGTCTCGCTATACCGATTTTGGTACATATGAAGTTAACGAAACGGCCGCAGGAGCACCAAGATTGCGCATGTAAACCATACCGCCCATGTCATGATTCTAATGTTATAATTTTTCATTTACGTTCGTGATGCAGTCGTATTGTGCCATAGCAATTTTGGTATACATTCCACTAACGAAACGCGTGGCATGTAAATCATGCCGCTCATGACATGCATGTCACGGCTTTCATGTTCTTAGAATGTGTCACACACGGTCTTCATACATTGTTGTCTCGCAATATCAATTTTGGCATATATCAAGTTAAAGAAGCGGCCACAAGAGCACTAAGAGCATGGCACGTAATTCATGCCGCTCATGACATGCATATCATGATTTTTGTGTCATGACGTGTCATATATCTACATCATGCAGTCATGTTGTGGCATACCAATTTTAACATGCATACATTAACGAAAAGGCCAGGAGAGCACAAAGTCGTAGGCGGATAGATAGATAGATAGATAGATAGATAGATAGATAGATAGATAGATAGATAGATAGATAGATAGATAGATAGATAGATAGATAGATAGATAGATAGAAAAGTATCCCGCATTGCCCTGTTTCATAAAATGTATCATCATCCTGCACTACGCGATCGTCTCATCCCTCAACCATTTGATGTATCCCATCGCACTGACCATCGTCACAAAGTCGGACTGGCTTCATGTAATACTATGTACTTTCATCAATCATTTTTACCACGAACTTCTCGCGATTGGAACGGCCTTCCCGCTGACGTTGTAAACATTAATCCTTATGAACATTTCCGTAATTCCGTAGCTAATATTGTATACTCAAGCTCTTTATAACTTACTGTATGTTTCTATTGTACTTGCATATTTTGTTCATTTTCGTTTCTTATTGTCTTTGAATGTATGTGCTTTTACCACTCCCCCTCTGTAATGCCTCTGGCCCTGAGGGGTATAATAAAATGAAATGAAATGAAATATGATAAGTGGAGTAGATGTAGGACTTCAATTGCTATGAAGATTAGATGAAGAGTTTCTGCGTGTAAAAAGCTGGTTGTTTGTCCATGCTTCTGTGGGACGCCGAATATTATGAACACAAAATTCGTCTTGATGAAAGCCGCCTGGCGACGTAATCACAGCCGCGCCACGGTGGTTCAGTGGCTACGGCACTCGGCTGCTGAACCGGAAGGTCGCGGCATCGAGTCCGGGCCGCAGCGGCTGCGTTTTAATGGAGGTGAAATGTTGAGCCCCTTGTACTGCGCGATGTCAGCGCAGGTGGCTGAACCTAATGTGGTTAGAATATTACCACGCATTACCACGGCGTTCCTCGTACTCATATCGTGGCTTAATGACGTAAAACCTCAGAAATAGATCGAGCAATGTCTCGCAAAAAAGTACAGATCTTGAGAAAACCTACATGCTCATCATATAAACATTCCTACTATAATACTGCTAACATTTTTCAACCTGGCCTCTTCTCTGTTACCAGACCAGTGGGTCAGCTTTATTTCAAAGTACACCAACGGCATCTATAGGGGCAGCGACGAAATCGTACATCGACCAGAGAGTACCAGTGTCATTAAGAGACTCTTTGAGAACAAGTCCGTCGGCGAAGACGGACAACGATACCTGGTGGCCTGGAGCTTCTATAGGCAGCTCTATGAGCACACTCAGCCGGACCTCTTTCGCCTCGGCAAGTCGCCCAGCGAGGTTTGCTACGAGCACATAAAAAAAGTTATGGATCTGGCCGTCATCAGCCCTTATTTCACGAAAAGTAAGTGCACACGAATGCGCACATTTAATGGCGTCTTCATTGATGATGTCTTTACAAAAGAGCTTTAGTGGGATACGTTCTTCCTCTGAATATGGAAGGAAACAGCGATTCATTATTATTTGCCTTTCAGGAGCCACTCGCATTATGCATCTGATTGTACCTGCTAGCAAGAGGATTATTTTCCCCCGAAGTAAAGTGCGAGCTTACTAGGAGTTAGGTTTCCACCTCTGTGGCATGTTGAAATTTTCTTTTTCACGTGGATGCATGTGACTTCCGTGAGCCTACCAAAGATGGCTGTCCACCTGCTGTTTCAAAAGCCGCTCTTACAGTGTCGTCCATGTGAAGTTAAGCCGGAACCACTTGAGAAAATTATGCCTTTTCGAGCTTTTTTTTTTTCTTAGCCTTGTACAAAATATTGTATTGCTATACGTAGTAAACTATTGTCCGATAGTTAAAGGAAATCCAGCACCTTTTCTGCATTTTGGATATCCATGCCATGCGAAGCAGTCAGCGCAGGAATTGACTATGTGAAATGGACTACGGGAAGTGAATACGTAAAATGTTAATTTGCGATTGAACCAAGTATGGCAAGTATGATCACTATCGTTGTGCAAGCTGTGGGTCAATCAAACATGTCGACAGCATCTGGGCGACTAAGGGATAGTCGTGCATTGTGCGACAGAACGTGACGTTGTATCGCACTTCTGAGCCGCCTTTTGTAGTAGACAAATGCATGCTAACGGGCGCAGACGTGCATAGGACAAGCGTCAGTTATGGGACAATTTCTACTGGGCCGTGCAAACCTGCCAGAATGAAAAAGTGCTCATAGATAGTAGTATACGTGTGTTGTTCCTTTGCTCTTGCAAGAGCTACAACCACTACTTGCATTAAACAGCACCATCTCCAGAACTGATAATATGTACTGCGTAACAAAACGCGCCGCCGGGGAGTCGTAGCGCGCTTTCGTGGCGCCTCTGGGGCCCAGATTCGACTCTTATCTATTCAGCGCTTGCTTGGTCGTCTTCTCTTGAGAGCGCCTGTGTATGCGACTGTACGCTGGTTATTTCGAGTTTTCGACTGCAGAATAGAAGAAACAGTATGTGTTTCTCTCGTTCAACCAAACCCGTTCTCACGGGTTTGGTTGTGTAAATGACTCAGGTTTTACTGTTAACATTGAATCACCTGTGCAAAATACCTGCATACGCACTCTGACCAGTGTGGGTATGAGCCACGTGCGACTGTGTAATAGTTAATCACGGCGTGCATGAAAAACTCACACATTATTAATTCAATACTGGGGCAGAGAAAGTGATCGGGACGACCAGCAGTTCACCGACACGGGTTGGTTAGATAGATAGATAGATAGATAGATAGATAGATAGATAGATAGATAGATAGATAGATAGATAGATAGATAGATAGATAGATACGGTCGAAGTTGCTTGAATTCTACAAGCGCAGTATTGCAGCGTAGTTGCTGCAGCGCCAATTTCAGCATTCTGTTTCTGAGACCGTAAACTGCGCTGCAGCTTATCTATCACATGAGCACAGTTCCCCTGCCCTTCGAAAAAATACCGGACAAAAATAGCACAATTCGTTTCTCCATTCTCGAACAAGTCAGTTCACCTCTCTAGTATCGGCAAAAACAGCGTTGCAATTTTTAAATGGGTGCATAAAGTAAGCCACTTTATCTGCGACGGTGGGCAAGTGGCCAACTTTGTCGGTTTCAAGTGTGGCAACGTCAAATGGCAACTCCGGTGATTTTTCATTGCCCATTGATCGCAATAAAATTTTCAGTATATGCTGCCCTCGGTGCTGCAATAATATATGACAAATCAGGCGGTTGCAGGTAATTTTGTTCTCCTGAACATGAATTGTAAGATTTGTTAGCGGATTCCCACTCGGGCCACCATGTGTTTTTGATGTCATCCCTGGAACTCTGCCTACAAGAGCAAGTGGGCGTTCTAAGCAAAACAGTGATATTTGAGCCTTCAAATCATCCCTGGCAAGTTCAAAAAAGCAGGTGTAACTCAATACATCACTGGGTGACCCCTACACTTTCGTTTTTCGAGCGCCAGCTCCGTATTTCTGATGGTGGGGAGGCTGTCACGTCGCCAAGTACGCTGCATGAAGCGTCTAGCCATTTCGGTTTCGGTTTGAACCTGTCGTTCATTTCGTTATTTAAAAGTATTGCCGCGTTTTACAGCAAATCAAATCAGCTTTGCTGCTAGAAGACTGTCAGTACCATCGGAAAAATCGATGTCATAATATGCTGGAAAAAGCGCTAGAGTTCTTTAAGCTACGCAGCATCCCGTGATCACGGGCGGCTTCAATGATATTGTTAACGCAGCTCTCCATATGAGGACTGAGATATATTGTACTATATCGGAAAAAGTGCGCGTCGTTCGAAACCTTCGCTTGCTACATTGACTCGAGTGGCTAGCCGTGCCTGTTTTGGTGAAGTCGTGAAAGTACCTATGAAGGAGTGTTACCTTCGTTATGCATGCATACAAGGATAGCGGTATTTGGTGTGATTTGAGCTAGCGGTTCATTGTGTCACCCATAAAATGTGAGCGGAATCGGTGACGCCTCAACTGTAGAGATTATCACATATGAACACATGTTAGTCCCAGCTCAGGAAATGCTCGATGCATGTTTTTTAAGCTTCGGACTCCAAAAGAGATAATAACGATGTGCGCCACCTGTACACGCGATATAAGCAGTCATGGCGACAACATGACTGCGAGCAATGCACTACTCGTACAAGTGACAAGGCATAAGAACAAATTTCATCACACCACAATCGTTTGGTTATCACGTGTACTGCATGTCCCGTTGTTCAAGTGCTTCACTATATTCGAAAGCCCTTATTCAATGAAATGATGGTTGGAAACCATCAACGACAAGGCATGTCGCTGTATCTGATGGTTTGAGAAATGAACTTGTCTTCCTCACGGCAAGAGATTAGTTCCCTAGCGTCTCTCACTCTAAGCTTATCACCCTCTTCCCACCCCCTTTGTACTTTTCCGGCGCTGTCTTAGAAGAAAAAGTAAATCATATACCATATGAATCGTAGTTAGTGGGACACGTAACCAGCGGCCGTATATAGCGACTGAACGATATCACTGCGAAGTTCACAAGCAGAAGGCGGTATCACCTACCGCATGACGGGGCAAATTACAATTACAAATCTTAAGGCTACTTTCGGCTCGGCCGAGAGTAGCCCTTAGATGATGAAGTTACTCCAAAAATTCAAAAGTCGACCGCTGATGATGATGGTGACTTCTCTTGATAAGTTCATTAACACGCTGCCTGCGTTCGTTTTCTCTTTCAACAGTGGTCCCACAGCGCATGGTGTACCAGACAAGGCGCATGGTGTCTCGGATCCGCAGTGCTTTCGAACAAGCCCTGAATTCCTCAAAGTGGATGAGCCCTAGTGTTAGAGACGAAGCTATCGACAAGCTAATTGACATAACGGTCTACGTAGGAAGCTCCGGACGGCGACTGGATCCTGAGTTCGTCGAGCATATTTACAGTCAGTATTAATCCATGCGTACCCGAATAATGGGGCACTCTCTACTAGTGCTTCAAGATTTCTTAAATAAGTAACTTGTGCAAAGCGCTAATCTACAGCATTATAAAAGCAAGCAACTCTTTCGTACTGTAAGATATGTGCAATCATTAGCGTATACGTCATCGTATCGGGTGTAGATGCATACTCGCACGCCCACACTAACTCACACAATTGGCCAGTGACTGCTTAATACTGCCTGTTCAGGCAGCATTGACCAATCAGGGAGGGCCAGCGCTGTGCTTGCTTACTGTTTGAAACAGTGTCAGCCCGGCATATCATTCAGAGTAAAATTATGGCGAATTCTGTGGGACGGCATAGGTCACCATTGTCTATCCACAGTCCGAGCTGTTGACACTGGCCGTGTCGTAATTTGCACGAAGCATTTCTGGTCATCAAAGAATGAACCAGTAGACTTGGGAGCATCTCTGCAGACCTGCCGTATACGATGAAATCCATTGGGACAGCGATCGTTATTGTTTAAGCTTTCGAGATTCTTGCTTTCCCTTGACATGTCGGTGGCGCTTTGGTGAACCGCGGTGATTTTTTGGAGCCGGAGGCTCCCTGAGTAGAACAGACCCACGTTAGCGTTATACTTCGGGCTCGGATCAGGGTTTGCTTTATAGGGGTCCTCACCAGACGTCACGTCATCATCAAGATGAAGACCTCAGTGGTTTAGGCTTTAAATAATGGTTGCACATTTCTTTGAGCGATGTGTCTCCCGGCAAATCGATGAGAGTTTATTCTTATGGATTATAGAGGCAGGCATGGTCGTATTTCTCGAAGGTATGAAGTGTGCGCCAAACTAGCGGGTACCTACACGTTTGTTATCGTATATCTGAGTGTCGTCGCAGGTAGCCCGGTAATTTTAAGATGTACTAAACGATTGGCGTCACGTGAGCAGGCAGAATTGAAGAATAAAGGAGGTTTCGCTACATACACGAGCTGAATGAAGAGAGCAATAACGCGTGTCCGAGCGAACACGGCGGGAAGTAAACAGAAAACACGTACACGTGCTTGTATCCTTTACAGAAGTACCGACAATATATGGTGATGTGTTGAATATTGCTTCAATAATATGAAAGCTAGGGACACCACCCCGGAACCATATCCATCCAGTTTGTTGGAGCGCTTCATAATGTTTTAAGAATGTCAGGAAATGGATGTCAGAAAATTACCCGAAAGTCACGGGACCAAATCGCGGCCGCAGCGGCTGTATTTCGGTGGAGGCGGAATGTTGACGCCCGTGTACTATGAGCAGTCAATGCGAAGAACCCCAGGTGGTCAAAATTACGGGAGTTATACAGCTTCTCTCATAATTGCCCTACATTTGTTTCTCATAATCATATGGTGATTTTGGAACGCAAAAATTCATAAATAATGGAGCTTATGCGCTTGTGAGATCATAAATAAGAGACCGCCTTCATGGTGGCCACCACGTCACAGCCCAGTCGTGCATCGGAAACGCCGAAGACTCGTGCTATGAAGTGACAATTTGGCCATTTGTTTAAACGGTACGTGAGTGGCTGCTCCACTTCACTATCTCTTGTGTGTCCAATCCACCCTATGCTAAAATGTAATAGGATCTTTCTGATTCTAGACGGAACAGTTAGTACTTATATGTGCGTTAAAGAGCGCACATACATGCTGTACCAGTGGTGAACACACAATACGCCGCGCTGATTATATCGACTTATGTGATTAGTTCACATGCTATAGCTAGGAAGCAACGTATGGCGCCCCAGAACGACCATTGCATGTAGATTGTCCAACGACATGCTCACAGCGCGACTTCGACGATGTGTACAACGATGTTTACAAGCTTCTGGAAAATCTCGATTTTGATTATGAGGACCGCGAACAAACCACCGACACAATGATATTTTGTCTGGAAAGTGGCTCATAGTCGGTGTCCAGAAAGAATCGAACGCGCACTACGTGAAGTAGTTGAATTATTTTTCATGCAACGCGGTTTATTCTGCACCAGAGATTGCTTCAGCGCATTGTCTCTTCTTAGATTACTTGGCAGAGAATAATATTATGTTTCAGGGTGCTGCAACTGCTATTGAAATGCCTGCTAAATATTTGAAAAACCCGACATGTGCTTGCTATTTTGGCCCAGTCCTGCGCTTATTTCAGCAGTCCCTGGAGTCCATAACCTCACCATATAACCAGATGGCCTGGCCGTTTTAAATAGACTACTCTGAGAAGAGGGGTTCCTGAAGTGCATCGTGCTTTTATGGATTGCTCACCTGGTTGACATTAAAACTGTCACGAAGGATTCGCAGGAAATGTGCCATAACGTGATCACGAAATACGAACCACAGTTGAAGTCCTGGAAGTATAGCATTTTCGCTCAAGCACAACCAAGTCAGAGGGAACTCTTTCTCTAAAGCTGATCATCATCCTGAAAGGCCGTCCTTCCAGAACATCCTGTGCAAAGTGCCGTAGGTTCCCTGTATATTAAAGCAAGAGTGTACATTTCCAGGCCTGAGCTTGTATGAGGCTCTCCTGCACGGCTTTGAAGTATACATGAACAAATTTAACTCATGGCAGTAGTATATTATTACAGACTTTGACACATTAACCTTGAAGGCATTGGCAAGAAATGTCATAAGCAAACGCTACCAATTATAGTTCTTGGTGTTGAACCATTGCATATACGCAGGCATAGTAACATTCATTTCTTGTCCCAGTCCCGAGATATGTATCTCCGCTAAGCGCACTAACGACGTATGACAATGCGTTTCCTCCCTAAGTGTAATAAGTCCAAAGCTCACACTCCTCCGTACCATGGTCATCATGTCGCTGCCGGTTGATGCGCATGCTTGTGTAATATTTCCATAGGCAAGAAAAAATTCACGAAGTAGCTTTGAAGATACTTTACCTGAACATTACCTCGTCTGTGGTAAAGCGTCGGACCTCTTTGCGGAAGAAATTTTTAAAGGCAAATGAAAAATATATGTCATAACATATATCGAAACGATTCGGTCCGATTTATTTCCCCTATCCAATGTTAGGTGTAACGTTGCAAATGATAGCGAGAATAAAATAAAAAATTTCTTATTATATTTCTGAACTTTTGGTTCGATCGTTAGATCCCGCCAGGAATAAATCGAGTTTTCTTGTGTTAAGCTCAGACATAGCAAGTGAATGTTTTTACCGTGATTACATGTTCGGGATCACCTGCCGCAGGGCCCTACCCCGATGCGCCGCTGGACAGACTTTTCCCCACATGGATCAAAGCTCTATCCCTGTCCTCGCATTACATCTGGACCGACCAGACCAATCCGCTCTTTGATGAAACGGCGCTAAACGCTTATTATTCGTTCATCTACAATAACGTTTTTATACCGACCGCCTTAATGCATCAACCATTCTTGTATTTGTACGGACCAATCGGACTCAACTATGCTGGTCTCGGAATGGTAAGTACACATATTCTCCTTTATGAAGTGTGTCATTCTGTTTTACTTTTTTCAGCATTAAAGGTCAACCCGGCGGTTTTTTCACCATGTTCTGATATCGACGTTTTCCAATGGCACTGATGGTCCAGTAGTAGCCAGGGTGGTTCAATTTGCTCAGAAACGCACCAATTAAGGCGTGTTTAAACCAAAACCGATACGGGTAGACGCTTCGTTCAGCGCATGCCATGACGTCGCAGCCTCCCCGTCATCAGAAATATGGAGCTGGTGCCAGGAAAATGACAGTGGCGAGGTCACCGGACGATGTGTCGAGTTATGGCAGCTTTTCTCTGCTCCGCAGCGATGATTTGAGCACTGAAGTGTCGCCGTCTTGCTTTTGAAGGCCCTCAGGCGCAGATAGGCAGCGTTGATGGTGATGACGTCAGAAACACAGAGTGGCCCGAAGGGTTATTCGTTAAAAAAACTTAAAATTTATTTCCAGGTACACTAAATGATTTGCAATAGCTCAGCTCGGTATGACATATAATATTCCTGTACCGAGGATAATGGAAGGGGGAGATTTCATTGAGATCCGTGGACACTGGGAAATCACCGGAGATGCCCTTTAATTACTGAGAGCCCGAATGAGTGCCAAGGGGCGTGCGTAGCACACAAAGTAAAACACAGGGGCGACCTAAAATGACATATGTACACGCCTAAACTATGTACAGCTACGGCATGGTGTAATACTAATCAACAAATTTCATGTACAGTTTTGCTGGGAAATTTCATCATACACACATTAAAAGCATAGTTGGATTTAAATGAGACAGCGCTACTAATAAGCACGTCTTAGTGAGGAATTTGAGGATGCTTATGCTTCGTCTTTAAGAATGGAAAGCAGTTACATTGCTGTGCCTCATTCGCATCAAATCAGATTCACAGGACTCTTGTTCTTAGGCTTTGCGTTGCGACACTTTCCCAATAGGAAAAGGCATGGGTGCATTGCATCAAAGTTTGAGCAACACTTCTCAGCTATCATTTGTTGGCTTTGCCTAGTGCGAGCTTCCTCGAGGCTGTTAACGCCCTCCGCGAGCAGGCAGCGCGGTTGACCGAGCACATGTGTTAATTATAACGCTGTTCGCACAAGTGGACTTTTCATTTCTGTATGAGGAAGTGGAGTTAGTGCTGCGGATATTTTCGCCGTCCACTTATTTATTGCATGCGTACAACATTGTGCAAGTATGTCTCGAGAATATTTCGCACACCCTCCCCCTCCCGCCCTCATTTGCAAAGAAAAAAAAAGTGGACCCATAACGGCTACACTTGTTCTATTAGACAAGTTCTCAAACTCAATCTTCCACATCTCAATACCGGGCAGCGTCGCGGCCCAATATTGTCACTCTTGCTCAACACAGTGGCCAAATTAGCATTCAGAACCTATAATTTTCGCCCACATGATAGTATACGGTACACGAGATGCGTAAGCGACAGTCAAGAACTTGTCATTCGAAAGTACCCGTCGAACCTTAGTGAACACTATGTTATTCAAAACGTTTTAGAGAAAGCGTCACGAAAGAGTAGGATACGCGCAGAAGAGAACATTTGACGCGCAGGACAGGGTCTCTGGTGGAAAACGCAAGCCTCCCACAGTATGCATGTACGCGTCTGTATTAATATAACGACTGAGCATCAATCTGCTGGTTTTAGGGCGTTAAGCCCCACAAATCAATCAATCAACACAATCTGCCGTCAATACGTGCGCATAACAGTACAAGAGGCACTTACGAACTTACCACTGTGCATTTCTTGGGTGATATACAGGGGGATCTCTCTAATTCATTGTTAAAGCTTAAGAGATCAAAGCCTCAATACAATAAGCGATCTTGTGATGACGTTGTGCTTTTAGACCCCGCCGGTTTCAACATACAGCAATGTCTTATGCAGTCTGCGCAAGATCATTTATGACCTATGCCTGGTGTATTTGACGGAAATTAGATATATCGGCCAAAAAATTTACTGCGACAGCAGAATCTCTCATAAACGTTTTTATGAGACAGCTTAAGCGCTTCTAAGTCGTCCAATCGACGATATTCTACAATGAATCTCTTATATGCTCCCAGCACAAGTACTTCCGTAGTTTACGACGCGATTAATATACTGCGATGCCACACATTCTCAAGACAATCGCCATATTTGGAATGTCGCTTTATACGTAAACATATATCTGCGCAGTGAGACGTGACATCTTCGATATCGTAGTTTTCGTAGTGCAAAGCAATGCTGGCTGTATTCAATCTGCGATCGTCTGACCGAGACTTTCAGAAAGGCTTCTCAGGCAGTTTAACACGAGTTCATAGGAATGCACCCGTCCTGTTCAGCCTTGACTGTTCCGTGTGTTTCGTGCAAGTGAGATATTTATTCTCACGGTGTACATTTCTTCATGTCCTCTCGAATATTACATTTGATGGTAGCGCAAGCTGAACTGACACGGGCAACAGGAAGACACACCTGACAAATCAGCAGTGCTAAAATAGACGTACCTGGCACCTAGTGCTCTGGTGTGTCAGGTGTGTGTTTCTTCTGTCCGTGGCAGTTGTGAGTGCGCTACCATGAAACGCAAGGTGCTTACCAACACGCCCACATAGCCATCCTCATCGATTTCATTCCTCGAATATGCTGGGTCTCCCTGAATACATGAGGCAGCTACGCTCAGTGGAACCTACCAGTCGAAAGCAAGCACTCTTCTTTTTCCAGAATTGCACCCGGTACTATAACGGTTGCAGACAATGAATAATTCAGCCTTACGTATTAAGCACCTGGCTAAGAAGAAAACAATGATGGCGTAACTGCATTTCTCGTCGTTGGCATCGGACAATTATTTCGGGCTGAATTGTGACCACTTATCTTGGCTCACATGAAAAAAAAAAGAGGCAAGCGACTCACTGATCGATAAATGCATCACCACTTGTAGCAAACTAAGGGTGTTGTTACTTCTAGTTACATCGCTGTGTTGAAAAAAAAAGTTTACTTGCTGCATCTTTAATTACAGATTATAGCCCATGAGATCATGCACGCATTCGACGTACAAGGCATACGGAGGAACAAGGAATTTCAAGATTGGACCACAGAAGAATTCGTAGCGAATTACACAAAAAGGGCGCTCTGTTTGAGAAGATCACACAAATCTGTGGTGAGTACGCGTGTCGAAATTTTTGACTGCACAGACGAGAGTAAGTTATATGTATATGTATATATATATATATCGTGAAGAGAGACAGCCAGAGCGGCTGATGTGCAGGCGGGCTATTGCGCGAGCCTCTAAGCTACGGCGGATCTCTCTGTTATTATACATTACGCTCGGCCACGGCTGCGAGTATTTGTAACGGCCAAAACTTTCCCTGGAGGGCAACACTCCCTGTGCCTCGTTGGGCAGTCTCGCTTTCGCTGCGAACAGGCTTTCAGAACTGCGAAACTCTCTCGGCTTACAGTGGTGATGTCGCGTTGGCCGTCGCAGGAATTGATTATGCAGAGCTGCTGGAGACCCTTCGGTTGAGTGGCATTGGCTCTGCCTCACCGGTATAAGGTCTCTGATGTTCCACGACTTCACAGGGCAAGCTGCCGCACATGTCTCTGACAGGCTGTATCGTACGTGATCGGTAAGCAGTACTGTCCTCCTTCTACTGCTCCGACGCAGGTCGGAAGTTGGAAGAGGAGGGTCTTCTACAATGACCGCCATGTGTCGCACCAAATGATTTCGATCGCGATGACCTGCAGTGCGTCGGCGTCCTCCGCTCGGTGCCGGCAATGTATAATTGAGCTTGCGTGCGGGCGGGGGACGCGACTCGCACTTAGGCAGCGTTGGCACTGGCTGGACCACTATGTAGCCCGAACTGGCGGATCTGGGGAGGCCACGTCTCAGATATTTCCTGGCCTTGCTGGCTAACAGCTACAGGAACGTGAGGACGCTTGGGTTGCGCGAGCGTTTGTGTGAACGCAGGAATTTCGACGCATACGGTGTCCTTGACGGAGACGTTGCTCATCGAAAGAACCGCACAGTCTTTGATCGGGGCTGGTAAAGTCGTCGGATTTGACTTCGAGTTGTCGATGGGCATCGTCTTGTTGGCATGCCCGGACATGTTTGGTTCGTGGAGTCGGGGAGCATCCAACACTAGAGGAGCCGGCGTATCCATATACTTAAGCGATAACAGGCATGATGACGACGTCTCCGGCTGTAGCGGAATGCTCTCCACCACTGACGGTGTATTTTCAGCGTCAATGACGACCGCGCAGTTTCCAGAGACCTGTGGCGGAGTATTCCGATCAAATGGTGGTCTGCCGGTGGTGTATGCAGCAGAACTTTCCACGACGATCTCTGTCGATGAGCTTCAGTACGAAGATGCAGCCTCTAGTTCGCTTCCCTTCCTGATACCCTTCCGTGGAAGCGTACTGTTCGGATTTGCTAGTGGTAGGATAGTACCGGCGAACGCGTCCGAAGACGGCGATCAGCCTACCGCTCCACTACAACCAGGACTGTTGGTTTACTCCTTGGTACATGTGCCAGGAAGCAGCCTCATTAGAAAGGCTGTTTATAGCCACGACCAACTGGTAGTCGTCTGCCCAGGCATGCCAATCTCTGAAGGCGTTAACCGTCGTAACCAATCAGTCAGCGTCGTCTTTGAAGCCGCGGAAGTCGGGTATTTCGCTTACATGGCAGGTGGTGGTACGGCGAGCCCCGGCGTTCGCACCCGCCGAGCACCCGGTGTTCGCAGACGTCAAAGTGTCGAGCTGGCACGACATTTCGTTCATCGCATACCTAAGCGCTGTGCTGCTTTCGGGTGGGCTGTCAAACGAGCAGGCCTTGTGTACGGCGACTACATCATGAAACGCAGTGATGTACAATGCCGGTAAGGTGGTGGTTGCGACGGTGCAGCGTGACGAAATCATCATATTTACCCTTGCGGGAAGTTCGAAGATGATATCCAACAACTCCGCGGCGCTGTCGGGCGAACCGCGGGTGGAGCTAGCGGTAGCGTACGAAGCAGGAGGTGGTCGCTCCACGCGCGGTGCCGCGGCCCTGGTCCGAGGTAGCTTGAACAGCATCTCTATCATGCTGAGGTATCGGTGAAGTGTAGAGCGAGGTCTTGCAGCGAGAGCGATGAACGGCGCTCCCGGAAAACAGATAGCGCCACCCGTAGCTGGCGCTACCTCTCCTGAGCATGCGCAGATAAGTAAAGAGTCTTCTTTCGTTTTCGCCTCAGTGCTCTGCTTCAGTTGATAGTATGCGTTCGTACATTTCTGCCCTTATGTCCATGTTTTGCCCGCCTGCTCTTTGCATTATGAATCTTCATAGGCAATTCTCGCGCTGTCTGATGACACCGATTGCCATAACGCATGGTATCTGCAGGATATTTATATTTGGACTTTAATTTTACAATAATTAGTGCCTCTGCATTACCGTTATTTGCAGCTATCCTTAGATGTCCGCAATGAGCTGAACGACTACCTGGATTCCGAGAACCTTGCTGACCTCGTGGGAACCACGATTGCATACTCTGCGTACGCTTCGTTGCCACCAAAATACAAGCGCGTGGCACTCGCCGGCTACGACATGTCGACGGAGCGCCTGTTCTTCGTCAACCACTGCGTCAAATGGTGTGCTCAGCACAGCCAGCTATCCAATCGCTACGCGCCGTTCCGCTCACGGTGTATAGTGCCCCTGATGAACATGCCGGAGTTCTCAAACGCATTCGGCTGTGCGGCAGGTACACCCATGAACCCACGCAAGAAGTGCAAATTTTGGTAATGAGGGACATGGGGATTATATGTGCGTTTAATCCCGCGTCTTCTACACTTGTTTGTTTATATTCTCTTCGGCCGTAGAAATTAAATGTTTTATGGTATATGCAGTGTCAACGTGTCTGTTACATTGATGCGGAACTGTTCATTTTGACTAGCGTGATCTTAGAAAAGCGCGAGGGAACGCCGGCTGCGCAAGCCTAACATACACGCAAAAGCACTCGTAGGTGCCAATGTGCTTGTCTATAGATGTGCCTCCCTTATTTGAGGATCCCTGTGCGCTTCCACGGTATTACAAACTTTGCGCAGTATAAATATATTGAGTTCTGCGAGAAATATTATGCCTTATGGCGAATACTTCTGCGCACATTGTGTCATCTTGTTCATCTTGAATATTGAGCTGCTTTCGTGCACTCTTAGCATGGAGGAAGATGCAGTGGTCGCCCAAACACTGCGCGCTAGAGCAGCTTCGTGAATTAGGTAATAACCGTTGTGCCGCTGCGTGAGCAAATGAGTCCGCCGATTTAGTACAGGCGGTCGCACGTGCTCTAACCGCTGCTTCCAAGAAGCCTTCTGAAGTTACTTGAAACGGTTTTCATGCATGTGCCTGTTCTGAAGAACGTTTCTCTTTGTAAGGCGACTGCCTTAGGCAACCAAATGATCGCACAAAATGCGTGAAACAAACTCTCATACATACGCCTTCTTCGTATGTCTCAAACGACCATCGTGACTGGGTCTTTGCTCTACCTTATGTCACGCGCGCCCACAATTCTCGTCAAGGCACTACTGTATTTTGACCTGCGGTCGCTTGACGAGCGTATGGCCACAAATCGATCTGGCGCTTTTACACTCCGGTTCATTTGGCTGCCAGCTCAAGAAGAGAACACGTGCGTGATCTAAGTGCCCTGGTAGACTCCGCGTGCCAGCTTGCGCGTGCCAGGTTTATGAGATCGCAGAGGACGCAGTCACATTACTGCGATACACTTTATCGCGACGCAATGCTCTCGACTGGAGAGCTGTTCGTGGTTTCACCTTCTAGGTACAGAACTTCGTGCCATATGCTGCTGCAAATGACGCCAGAAACGTACGTGGTCACCCTCTGGGGTCAAGCCGCAGAGTGCTCATCGGTGGGCTCAACGCCTACTGCAGCGCCTCGGACTCTCGATTCTAAAGTTTATCAGCATGGCGCTTTTACCACCGATATAGTGGTACGAACAAGTGCCATTGATAACAAGTGAATGCAGTGAAGGAGACGACCATGTTTGAGAGTTTCCATGTGCTCCTGTCTTATGGCGGTACGCCTGCTTGCGACGAAGACACGCCTGTACATAGGCTCTTCAGTGTCGTTTCACGTCACAGTATTGACTTAGTTATACTGTGTTGCAGAAAAAATTAATCTATAAGCGACACTGTAATTGCTTGTGGCCGTACATGAATGCCGAGTAGCTCTGCGGTAGACGCTAAATTTACTTCTCTCAGCGCTGCAGTACACACACGATTTGGTTTCGTGATCATGCGCGGATTTTACGGTGTACATTGCGAGACTCTTAGTAAGGAACGGCGCCGTCGCTTTTGTGATAGACGATTAGCCGCTTATAGGTGTGTATATAATTGGCCGCTTATAGGGGTATTTTTTGAGAATACACGTGTCAATGACGTGTGACTGCTCGCAGCAACAACCATTCCGAATGGTCCTTTACTGACGCACATGCAGGCCGTAACAACGATGATCGGCAGCGCCAACACAGCACTACCACGCTTTGTTCACATTTGCAAATTAATTGGCCCATAACTTCGGGTACTGTACAGTATTTTGCTCCTGGAAGAGAAATGGCGGGGATAATCGGTATAAAAAGTAACTAGAAACGTCCCACTTCACCTTGCCCAAAAATGCATAAGGCAGTTCGACAATGCTAAAGATGATTGACTAAGATGCCCAAAAAACTAACGATTAACCAGCAACGCCACACTTTCCATCACGTAACCGCGTGGGCTAATTAGAGTATGCCATGACTGGCATAACACGACATGTTGTGGAACTTCACTGCTACTTAGGTAATGGGCCGAGTAATGGGATATACTTGCGGTGTACGTCATTACCAGTAACTATGTCACGTGGGCAACACGTCTGGCGACAGTGGTCCGGAGACTTCCTGTTTAGCCACATGTTACCGAATGGCAACCTAAAGCGTTTATGTCAATCCAAAACAGCGGAAAAAATATATTGATAATTTTCTGACAACACACTACGTGAGGTAAACATAGAAAAAGACACATTATAGTTGCAAATTTTGTCGCATGCGGTACACAAAAGAAGCGGCAGAATATTCCCCCCTCAGGAAATGCCGCTGACTTGAGCAGCGAAAATACGTGCGTAGATACGTTTTACTTTATACAGTGCGGTTGAATGGACCACGCAGATATTCCGCAAAATTTAAGGTTGTCTCCTACAGTGGGTGTAAGCCACAGTGGAAATGCCGTCATCGAAATCGATGCCTAACCTTTTCCTCGACTATGCTGCTGGAACTCAATTAATAGGCCGCTTCATTCTGCGACGCGGAAATACCCCGATTTCTACCGCGCGCGATCACTGTCTATGCTCCTGGAAACTCCGCCGGTCAAGGATGCATGATAATGTGACTTGTTCCCTGACCAATTCGCTTATCTACGAGATTAACCGTAACAACTCACTCGGGAATAATATTGATGTTATGATCGATTCTATTTCACAAGTGACGTGCACGCAGTACCGGTTCATTACCGGTTCACATCTTTCTATTTTCTTGTGTGTAAATATGCCGTTTTATTATTTTTTTTGACTATTTCAGTTGAGTCTGTACAGCATATTTTGTACTGATTTGTGTGCTACGTACGGCCTGCGTGCCGAGCTGTTGCAGGAGCAGAAGCCTTAGTCAGGCCACATGGCCTTTAGCTTCTGCTTCCTTTCTGTTGTAAACAGAGAAATAAACTCAATTCAATTCAATTCAAAAAAAAAAAAAAAAAAAAAAAAAATACTCGAGGGGAAAATAGTGCTTACGGTAAACCACCAGACGAATGTGTTTATGCCCTTGCAAACGTCAGAAATATGATACCCTGACAAGCGTTTCTTCGCTCTCTTTTAGGAGGTAGGTTGTAGACGTATTTTGAAGCGCATGAAAGTGCTCAGCGTGAAGCAATCGCACATCTCGTATTTAACAAACAGAACAGGGAAAGGTAACATCATGTTCGAGATATTTGCTTCAACACGGCAACATGGAAGGGTCGACTCCTTGGGTAAATGGTTTCATTTTTTTCAAGGAAGCTGCAGTCGATACATCAGGAGAACATACGTTCAGTATCTTTGTCCGATGATTATGTAGATGCTGGAGTAGAGGCTGCCATGGCACCTTCAGTGGCTGCACACATTTGTGTAAAGGACAATTGTGTGCGCCAATTGTTTCCGCCGGCTGTACTGATCAGTGGCCAAGAGCAATGTGCATTGAATGCTAGAGTAATTATGCCTTTGTAATTTTTATTATGTCTTCATTTAACATCATTATACAAGTTCCAGTGCTCAGGGCGATCATGCTTTTTCTGAATTTACGACCATCGTCGATCATCCACAAGTCCTTTGACATTTTTTATTCCTAGCGAAACGTTAAATGTATCACTTTCGTTTGCTAAGCACATGTATTTGGAACGGGAAATGGCGTATGCGCTTCAACGCTAAAAGGTCATTCTGTGTATGAAAATAAACGAGCCTGATGGGCTTAACTATTAAAGAAATATTCAATTGTTTACCATTAGTCATCAAGCGAGCCGATCATTGTGTAATCACCTCCTCCTTCGTACAATGGAACACGGTGTGCGCTAGCCTAAACGCGCGATAATTTTGCACATCTACGGAAAGTTCTTCGTTATTAGCGACTCGAGAGTATGTAATTGTTGTTCAGTTAAATTTTCCCAGCATAAATCGAAATAGACCTAGAAGGAAGCTGAGGAGTTTTAGAGCCTGTACATATTGGTTAATGGCCGATGACGTTGGCCCTCCGCTGATGCCAAAACGCCAATTTTCACGTAACTGCTGGTAGTGACGTGCTTGCTGATTGTACTAATATGAAACTGTCTCCACGAAGAAAAAAGTAGGATGCCTTAGAATCTGTTCCCACATATTCGAAAGTTCCGGTTCATGAAGCCGCACCCTAGGCTAAGCGATATCGTTAGGTCTTGTATTAGGTAACTGTGAGGAAGTGCGTCTGTTGACAAGGCAACTTACGCCCGACGTTCTGAAGTGTTATTTTTGGTACATGAAGTTTTGTACTTTTTGCATATATGAGAGCCCAATTTTATATCTGTTCATCAGAAAGCTTTTTTCCTTTAATGTAGTTCAATTGACCGGAACTTGATCGTCGCTTCTATATTTACCTTCCACACATATTCCGTACGCCTGATTGCCATACGACTTATACCCTGGTTGCCATACGCCTAATGCCAAAAATTCAGATGGTTTGCAGGCGATATGTCAGTTGCATCGTATCATTAAATTGCTATCTGCGAGCGTCGCATGGAACCACTATCATCAAGGTCGGCATTAACAGCCTGCTGATGCGACTCACCTGCCAGTCAGCGCTGCTCTAATTTAGAGTGTTTGAATAAGAACGCGATTCAACTATAGGCGCTCTTGGCATTTAATATATCTCATAAATAGCATATGAATATCATAGGTTATGTGTCACACTTCGTGCGTTTCATTAACGCTACTCATGAAACACATAAGCATGAATGAATGTAAACAAATCATTTCGACCGTGTTCGCACATGTGTGTGTGTGTGTGTGTGTGTGTGTGTGTGTGTGTGTGTGTGTGTGTGTGTGTGTGTGTGTGTGTGTGTCTTCACGTCTCCTTAGAGCGAAGATGCCTCAGAATTTCCGGGTTATTTTTCGCATTTTTGCAATTAGCGGTTTTTATCTTCGAGAGCTGCTAAACCTCGAGCCCGAAGAAGCGCTATGGGACCGCCGGCTTTCTGTGTAGGATCATGAAGAGGGGCGGGAACAGCGCTGGATCAGTGTGCCCCTTCTTGCGTAGGTCTTTGTTGGACTAGGACTGGCCTTCGGCGTCCCGCTTTGTTTATTTTTTTACACACCGAGCAACCTCAAGGATATACCAGCATGGTGAGGGCCCTGAGAGCAAGAAACATGATTCGCTTTTTTTAGGGACGAAGCTCCTTAGAGTGTGGGTCGTTCCCTCCTCTGTAGTAGTAGTAGTAGTAGTAGTAGTAGTAGTAGTAGTAGTAGTAGTAGTAGTAGTAGTAGTAGTATGTATGTATGTAGCCACCTCGCGCCGCCGGGAGGCTCGCGCTCGCCCTCGGCGCGTGCCTCCCGGCGCGCGAGCTCTGTCACTTTTCCATCTGCTGTCTTGTGAGAGAGAGAGAGCGAAAGGCGCGCGTTGACCATGGCAACGCTCTTTCTTCGATGAACGCTCTACCAGCTCGCAAAGGAGAACGCGCCCTCACCGCGAGAGACAACGTTGGCGCAGGCAGCGTCTTCTAGCCACCCATATATATATATATATATATATATATATATATATATATATATATATATATATATATATATATATATATATATATATATATATATATATATATATGCACTGGATCTTCACTTGCAATGAAGTGCCGGTGGGAGATTTCACTTGTGCGTAGTTGAACCATAAGGATTCGTAGCGTGCGCCTTAACTAAATTAATCCGGAACTCGGCACGATCTACGATGAACTCCGGAGCTTCGCCCACTCATCATAATTCACTCCGTGGATATGCTGTGAATTTTTTTGATGATGTACCAGCATGAAATATGTCTCGGGCACTTGAACGGTCATGATGCGCATTAGATCGATGCTTGGTTATGCCGGACGCTGCTTCGGCTATAAAGTGCGGTGCATGCAATACTGGTACCATATACACAAATATTGAGGCAATATCTTTGAGCGCTAGGTCAATAGCACATCACTCTGATAATAAATACGGTTAGTGTTTCACGTTATGTGTCTTGAGGTTGCGAGAGTCTTGTATAACAAGCGCAAGCGCAGTTCGAATAAGAACAGATCTGCCTGGTGATAAACTTCCTTGAGCAGCGATTTTTACGGTTGGCCAGTAATGATAGCCACCCTGAAGCAAAATTGTTTGTCACCCTTCGTGGCCCCCTGGTTTGTCTACGACTATGAAGTAGATACTGCGGTCACTGAGAAATCAAGGTGTAGACAGACATATTTTGGGGCTCGTGGAGTTTCTTTGGTGAAACTCTGTCAAGTTTTATCTATGACACCTTGTGGGTTTCTAAACATCTCAGTGTTTTCACTTTGGTTCGACCAGTGACCGCAACCTCTTCATCGTGTGTTAGTTGACAAAGCAATATTTTGTCAAGGTATTGACTACTCGTGATTATGTTTACTATGAAGGCTCTATGCGGCTATAGACCACTGACTACACGTTGAGCGTATATCGTTTTTCCTTTAACGAAAGCGGTAAGCAAGACATTACGGGTGTGCTCGAATATTCACCGTAGACCGTTAAGTAGACCGCTACGCGCACAGACGCCACCTTAAAGCCTCATCTCCATTCTCAAGTAGACGACAAAATAGACAGCTGCGTGAAGATATCACCCGAAGATCCTTAAGAAAATCTAGAAAGAACGCCAGATATAGAACGATAAAGACGGACTGCACGGTCGGTGGGGCATGGCCTACCGCATAGGGCAGTGAACCGCACGCACTTACCGGCAAAATTGCTGCTAAGGATCTGGCCTTCCACTGGGTTTGCAGGTTGACGATTTTGCTAAGGAAGACGCAGGTGATGTGATTTCCAATGCTAATGCAGTGTGCCTGCTCTGGCAACGCGGTATCGTGCGTTTTAATTTGCGCTCACTGAGCACATTATGTATTGCTAAACGTGTACCCAGACACTGGCTCCTCTGTACTTTCACAAGGGAGATCTTCGGCCTTATTGGTACGACACGAAAGGATTTTTAGCCGTGTCCTCCTGTTTGTCCTTGTATCGCTTGGCACTAGATATTGCTTCCTACACCTACGCCGAACATTCCGTAGTAAACTACTAGATCGCGCGTATCACTCATCACTTGCGATTTGCGTAGCTTTGGCACAGAGTATGCTGGGCCGCAAGAGATAGTTCACAGGGTACTGGTCTTCTCCTGTGCGGAACTTAGCGGCACGGGCATTTCTAGAGCGTGGCATGTGAAAACCGCAGCTGTCGAAAATCACGGTACTCGATAACCACTATTCCAAGCCAGATATACGCATGCGCTTTAATTGTTTCTACCAAGTAACTTGCTTTACAACATCCACAACCGGTAGGAACCAGTTTAAGCGGCAGGTAGTTCGAAACTGGTATCAGTGTGCAGCCCTTACTACCAAAACGTACACTTGTCACGTGGGTTCATCGGTGTCCCTGCTGCGCATCCAAATGCATTTGAAAACTCGGGCATGTGCATCAGGGGAACAATGCAGCGCGATCGAAATGGTGCGTAGCGCCTCGCCAATACGCTGTACTGAGCGCACCACTTAACGCAATGGTTGACGAAAAAAAGTTGCTCCGCCGACATGCTCAGTCCAGCGAGTGTCATACTCCTGTATGGTCGGCGCAAGGAATCAAACGCCATGTACGCTATCTTGGTCCCCACAAGGTCGGCCAGGTTCTCATTGTCCAATATCTCGTTCAAGGTCTGCTGCTGGACACTTGCGGAGAGCTGCAAGTAATAGTCACCCTATGAAGATTATTATTGGCAAGAAATGTTTATCTCATAACGCAGCTTCAAGGGCTTTGCGTCGCAGTAGAACCACACGAGTATGAGTATGAGATATTGAGCACCTGGGTTTTTTCACGCACACTAATGTTGTACAGTAAGCGGGCCTCTAGCATTTCTGCTCCGTCAAAATTCGACTGCGATTTGATGCAGCCGCGATGCGATGCCTCGACCATCCGATCAGCAGCCGAGTTCCATAGTCACTCTTGATCGCCTCGGCTGGACAAATAACGCCAGACTTATGCTGGGGCCCTTTCCGTCAAACATTCTGTGTTCTGTAGGCGTGATGGAATAAAATACGAAGCTTTACGCGCAGTAATTGGCTGCTCTTCAATCTACGCGCGTTCCGTGAATTAGTGACAGAGAACTCGCTTTTACGGCCTGTCTCCGCCGTTCGCTTTAATATGTTTTTGACGCATCGTGCTATTCGGTAAGTATCATAACAGGTCGCTTACATATTTGGAATTTAAAATTGAACAGATATTCCACTGCTAAACAGATGCTTTCGAAATTTTACCGACATTTACCCTAGATGAGAACGACGCAATTAAAAAGGGGAACTTTCTGACTTAAGTAACTTCATGTTTTATATATAAGCAAATATTAATGGGTCAAAGAAGGAGAAAAATATATCACGGTGGAAAGTTCTTGATGGCAGCATAGAACATTTTTGGGCGGATATAGCAATCTGGTGGGCCGCCGATTTACGTTACTTCGATTATAAATCATGCGATATATGGCAATTCAATTAAGACTGTTATACAAATATTGGAAAACTATTCATTAAGATATGCTTGCAGTGTTTTGATTCCATTTGAGTGCGAAAGCAAATAGTTCGAGGCGTCTTGCAGTTTACCTTCAAACTTATTTTAGAGGGGCTCTGCAACATTGTTTACTGCAGTCTAAAAACAGTTGTCATCACTCGTGTAGACTCCATTGAACACGTGAGCGACATATTGGCGCACTGCATGCACAAGGAATTGTGCATATTGGTTTCAATTATGACCATTGTTCGCCTGCTGTCCTTTCAGCGAAGGACGTCAAAAGCATCAGCGACTACAACGCTAAACTGGGTGCATTGTTCTGAAATAAACATACGGAGTTTTTCCCTATTTGATGAGCTCAATATGAGCAAATAAGCTTTTCTTTTTCTAGGGCGATTTCTGATATCGTTTTCTGCGAATACGTTCGGTTTTGTTCGCTTTTCACTGCTGTCATTGCCCGGAGACACGCTTACCTCGTAAGCAGCGGGGCGCGGCCACATTTTTGCATGAACACGTTTTCCCTGCAGCTCACGCGTTTGAGCTCGTGAAAAGAAAACGCATTGTTTTCATGTAACATTGTGATTCATTTCAGGAAGGAAAAATATCTCGTTCTGTGGTCAGCAAAACCTGATCGCCGATATTTTTTATGTTCACCGCTCAGCCATTGGCTGCTCTCACCCTCCAGTCCACGCATATTTCATGGTTAATCCTGTCTAAAGATTTGCCCGCTCAAGCAAAGAACTCTGGCCAATCCTCGAAGCCTGCGCGACACCTGCAGTTGTGCCGAACCCGCAGTGCGCACAGCCAGAGCTGCGCCTGCGCTTTCGCACGTTGCATCGAACAGCTGTGTGCTGCTCCGAACCTTTGTTCTCCTTCTATCAAAGGAGTCCATGCTTCATGTTGTGCCATATGTTAAAAGACTAGGCGGTTTCCAGGCACATTTGAAAGCAAGTACCGAATTCTCTGTTGCGTGCAGTGCCCTCATATTTGCTGACGCGTTGACAGGAGCCTCGACGACTAATGAGAAATGTTTTTAGACTGCGTTAAATGAAGTAGCCTCTCTAACTGATGTCCTTGCTATCCTCGTACACAAGAAATTGAGTGACAGCGACCACTGCAACGTAAATGCTTATTTTATCAACGCACGTGCGTGGTAAGTGTTTCCCGTCACTCTATAGTGCGATTGTTCAGTAGTGGCTACGTTTTCCCAGAAAACAAGAAAAGGTAAGTGAAATCAGAGTACTTTTTTACAAGTAAACAAATCAAAAGGTCGCTCTCGGAGTTTGACCAAGTCATTTCTAGGCTTATACGCGGAATTTCGTGAGCGGCTCCTTTACGTCATAACGACGATGCGTTGAGCAGTACATTCAGGAATCAACCGCTACTGGCAGTCAGTGAGACAAAGAACTTATTCGGCATCGTTGGAGACAGGCGACACACACGTTTAATCGCACGTTTATTGTTCAACGTTTCGGCCGTGGCACGGCCTTCGTCAGAATGAATCAGAATAAACGTGCGATTTTCGCAAGTGCGCAATTCGTTTCTAAACTACTTTTGAACCGGACCCACAGAACTTCTTCCCCGAATATATATATATATAGATGAGAGGAGAGGGAGTAAGTAGAGAGTTATCTACTCACAACAGATCTATGAGATCTCCGCAAGCACAGCGCCTTCTTTGTGTATTCCTTTATGAAGTCATTGATATCCTGTGATTCGAGCCCTTTGAAAGCTTTGATGCCGAGCACATCAAATGCGTGCATAATTTCGTGGGCTGCTACCTGCAATCAGAAGACCACGGCAGGCATCAGAAAATCGGAGAATTGGCACTTCGATGACGCAAGATGAGCAATGGCTGTGCATGTTCTCGTAATACGAAGGTGCCTTTTTGCATGCTTTACATGCGAGCAAATACCTTACTGAATTTTCAGTGTCAAGAAAGTAAAGATGATTATTAGCCTTTACGTCGTGAAAGGCAGCACATTAATGAGTTCGCTGCAATGCATGCGTGTAAGAGGCAGTCAAGTGGTAGAAAAGGCCTAAACACATTAATCGTAAAGTTCTTTCTTCCGTTGACGCAAGAGATATGACAACGAAAATAAAGGCAATTATTCCATGCACCTAATAATTTCGCGAAAGGCACTTATCAGCGGAATTATTTCCAATATGAGCAGGTTGTGACTGCCATAACACCGTCTCTGTGCACTTGACGGCAGTGATGCGATACACGTACTTTCTGGAATGCGTGTTCTTGCAGCTGTAGCGTATGTACATCGTGACTCAGCAGTCACTGACACCGGTCGCTGACACGCTCAACCTTTCCTTTAGGCATCCGATGATGTGTCCATGTCACGTCCAGCATCAGAAATACTCTCCGCCTTGTATATTTAAGTGAGGTGCTAAGAGAGTTAGCCAGCGCAAGCAGTAGACAAAGCCGGGATACTTAGACGAAGCGCTTAGAGAGTTAGCTAGCGCCAGCCTACAATGCCTGGACTGTACAACATGCCCCTTTTTTTTCAACTGGCCTCCCGTAGCACTTCTTTCCTCACAACCTGATCGCGCTCTCTTGTGCTACTTCGAGACATCTTGACTACCGCGACGCGACTCAAGCTATGAAAGAGCGATACAAGCGAGCCTGAATGTGATTCTTCGTTGAGATGATCCCGCAAAGCAACCGTACATTGAAGTTATGGAAAGAACACAGGAGAAGAGCGCACGCTTGTATTGCACTAATTTTGGCATATATAAAAATCATTTAACGGGGGTGAATGAGAGACCACCATATCTACCGAGTTCGAATAGCGCAAATACAAGAGTACCATGAAAATCAATGTCACTCCAGTAATATAAATTGGAAATAATGTATCATTTCGATAATTTCAATTATGTCATATTATTAATAAAGAGAAGTTAGTGTACAGCGCTATTTCTCACATACGAATGACTTTTGGGAATTTACGGTGAGCGGAAAATAAATTTCCAGGGGTATGCACCTTCACATACGCGCGATTGCAGCTGATTCATTCAGTTTATGGCCTATTTGGTGCATTATCAACAAATATATTATGACTGCATAAGTAGTGCCAGTCATGTGCCCTTCCTTACTAGTGTGTTCCGTATACGATTTCGCGCTCATATTATATTTACTATTCGATGCAATCAGGCAGTATACGATTCACTCAGTGGAAGTGAATAATTTTTCCTCTTTCGCTGTACATATTTCAAAATGATTTGTGCAACCTCTCTTTGCAAAAATAACGGGACCAGCAGGATAGTTCAATTACATTGTCATTAGCAACAAGCTTCACGGGTTGTGCGTGTTCATGCTAATCGGTTAAGTCAAACTGGGGATTATATTTACGTGAAGCGCAAGACAACTTATTACAAAAGGCTCGTGATCCGAAGGTGTCGCGCAAAGAGATTTCTGGACTTTGGACTCTAAGCATTCTCAGGTTGTTCCGCCCAATTATTCCCACATCACAACGCTGACAGAATTATCGACTTCAGTGGAGCAAAGCGCGAGTAATACGCAATGAAAGAAGGCGTACGCACCATACCGAGGCCTCCGTAGTTCAATGCTATCGGCCCGTACGGATACAAGAATGGGCGAAGCATCATGGCTGTCGTTACCCTTAAGTCATTGTATTCGTAGTTGTAAACGGCCTCGACAGCGGACTCGTCGTAGAGTATGGTCCTCTGGTCACTCCAAATATAGCGGGTGGACAGGGAGAGAGCCTCCATCCACGAAGGAAACAGTAGGTCCGTTGGCGCGTCCGGGTAATGTTCTGCGACAGGCGAACAGCAGCATGCACTTTCAACAAACTTGCTCAGACAAAAATAAATGCGGAATTATTAGGATGAATGACTGCCCTGACTGGCTTGCTGTGAAACATATCTCAATAGCAAAGAGCTCAGGAGGTTATAGTTTCCAGACATGGTCGCCAAAGCAGTAGCCGCCATTTACCGTTGGTTTAAATATATAACGGGTGAACTCTCGGTTCGACGTTGATACCCCGATGACATGTTTAGGAACATGTAAAGCGTAAGTGGCACAGTGAGCACGCGGAAGTCCCTTAGGAAAGCCGGGTGCTTCAGGAGATCGATAAATGTGCATTCTCGGCATCTGAAGTCATAGCTTTGTCTCCTTAGCCACAAAGATACGCTTTCAGAACAACATGCGCTTGTGGCAAGCAACGTAGCTACAGGCTGAAGTTGCTTTTCTGTTATGAAGTCCTTCGGCTAAAAACTAACCATGTAAAGCTGTTTGAAGGTTCATATCTCGCATTTAGGCCACACTGCGCAGGTTGATTTATATGCAGTAACGCCGGTGCCTACAATACCTGAATGACTTAGAGCAGAATTCGCAAAGTAGAAACGAAAAATAACCGTCTGCTTTAACAAATGAGCCTTGTCGCAACGTAGGAATATGTCTGTGGTTAACCCTAACGCGAACATCGAAGGAAGAATGCGGGCAGTTGATTATGTGAGTAATTTATAGAAATATATCTGAACAGTCTCGGGTTATTCCAATCGAAGCTACCATGTTCGTGGTTCCCCCTGCTCAACTGCTCTCACAAGGATCAATGGTCAGGCGAGCAGTTGAACTTATGACAATTTTTCTTTCGGTTATCTATGCAGTTTATAGTGGGACAGGTGGTCCGAGGAGGCACTAGCAGCATGCTGACTGCTTGTGCAACGGTGACCATTGGTACAGTTAATTTTGAGAAGAAATCGCTAACGTTTGTTCTGCTACGCAACGGCGTAAAATTTATATTTATCGAATAATAAAGCAGCAGCTAACCACGCGAAGTACGCAGCAGAACATGGTAAAGCACGATGTTGCTATGCTATCATTTAATACTGTTTTGTACACATTTTCCACCGGCATTGTAGCTGGATATTTGAATCGAGTTCGATCCACGTCCTCGTAGCGGCTTTCTCTCTTGCATCAGGAGTGGGCAGCTCCCATTCTGCGTTTCCTGCAGTGATGGCTTGTGCTATGGAAATGAAAGATGTCACACCTGGAACTCCTATCTTGCAGCCCGTATATATAAGTTGGCTTTTCAAACCACGAGGAAAGCTCTGCGCCGAAGTATTGCTCAGCGTAGCGCATGTTTTACTTTGGGCATGTACTTGCATTGTTAACGGTAGTGGAGGCGACATCAAGGCGCTAGCTCTTAAGGTAACAATGTTTGGCTTGAAAGGTAGGTACCATTTGGTGCACATTCTGTTATCGAATGCCCTCATGCTTGAGTCAACTACGTCATCTCGCCATGGAAATTGTCATTAAGCACAATGTTACCTCTGGTGACTGTATATGGCGGATATTACGCTAATATCGCCCAAATTAAATGCGACGGTAAAGGAAGTACGTACATAGCTTGGTCCTAAACTCACCCACTTCAATCCTAAAGCAATGCACATAACGGGAAATACTAACTGTAGATTTCATCGACGAAATCGGGGTTTCGTCGCCGTCCTGGGCTACCCACGTAGGCAGTGATGTTCTTGAGCTTGCTTATAGCAGCTTCGCGAACATTAGGGCCGATCCAGCTTGATGTCTCTATTGCTTTCTGGAAGGTACTGCGGATTTTGGAGACCATGTACTTTGCCTCGTCGATCAAGAGCCACGGAACCTCTGTTGATTAAAGAATCATGTCGTAGTACCGTGTTATCATAGTATTAAAATATAATGTTGCGCAATCCAATAGGCATTTTTAGCACGTGAACGAAGACACATCAAAAGAATCGTACCTGACCACGTTTGCTTCTCTTTTTGTATGACACCGTTGTCTGATTCAGCGTTGTTACATTCGGATTATGGCACTTCCATAGAACCTATGGCTGCACCCAAGTGCAGCACACACAATCGTCTTCTAAATGTAGGAGCCGCACAACTCTAAATAATGTAACGAGCTTTTTGCAGATGTAAACAGACCACTCTCCAGTTAATATCTTGGAGCCAAAGAGAAAAAATTAGAGCATATCCACGGAGTGAATGATGATGAGTGGGCGAAGCTCGGGAGGTTCATCGTAGATCGTGCCGAGTTCCGGATTAATTTAGTTAATGCGCACGCTACGAATCCTTATGGTTCAACTATGCACAAGTGAAATCTCCCACCGGCACTTCATTGCAAGTCAAGAACCAGTGCCTATATATATATATATATATATATATATATATATATATATATATATATATATATATATATATATATATATATATATATATATATATATATATATATATATATATATAGGGGTATAAAGTCAGGGGTATAAAGTCCTTTGTAGTTCACTACAAAGGACTTTATACCCCTGACAGACGGGCGAAAGTAAAGTCCTTTTGTAGTGAACCCCTTTTTCTACTCTAAGGGACCCTCTGCAGAAAGTAGTTGCGCCGATGACACACGGCAGCACGTGAAATTCTTTAGGTGGTTCCTAAGACGAACGCCGCTAAAAATGGCGCTGCTTGTTAAAGCAGCAAGATAGCGAACGTTTTTAAAAAGTTCCGCATTTAATTAACCTTAGCGATTGTGGATCGTAAAAATATCGTTTTTATTGCTGATGGCTAATAATGTTGATTGTTGGTTTCACGCCACGACGAAAAAGATAACTGCCGGAATCCCGCATGGCGGCGATGTGAGCGTTCGAGAGTGCGGTAAAAATAAATGTTTGCTGCCCGACAAATCTCGTGACACGGCTGAAAGCTAAATCTTATACGCAAAGCAAGAAAATACTTGCGGGCTGTTGTAGTTTTGTGACAAGTTCTCTCCCGTTTACGGGTCGTGTACGCTGTCGGCGAGAGTACGCCTTTACGCTCGAAAAGTAGATCGCCGATCTACCTTTCTGCAAAGGAACTTTGCCGGGAAGGAGATACTCCTTTATCGTGTGTCACTGGGCATGAACGCCTTTCCGGTAGATGTCCCCTTACCTAAAGTACTTTAGAGTGCCTGTGTGTCAGGGGTATTACTTTCGACCGTCTGTCAGGGGTATTAGAGGAGCTTCGCCCCTAAAAAAAGGCACACCTTGTTTCCGCTAACCAACATCCAGCCAGTACTACCACTGGAAGTTTAAAGATATGATAAATAATTTCCGGAGTTTTACGTGCCCAAAGCCTGGACCCGATATCGAGGCGCGACGTAATGGACGGCTCCGAGAATTTTGAGCATATGTAGTGCTTGCACGCCCATTGATAATTCACAGTACGCGGGCCTCTAGCATTTTACCTCCGTCGGCGGGTATCAAGCTCACGTCGTTCGGGTCAGCCCTCGAGACCATAACCATTAAGCCACCGCGGCGAGCCGCGTCAGCTCCATGTAATACAACACCAGCGCCTTCAGTATTTCGAAGTTTTGCCCGAATACTTTCTCTATATGGCACACGTTGTGCATGAGTACGTTATCTTTTTAAATTTGTCTGAATATCTCGGTCCGTACATAGGTATCAATCAGGATTCCCCCATGTCCTCTCAGCAGTGACGCTATGATGAAATATTTTCTTTCTGTGCCGTTCTGATGCGGTTGAACAAGAACACGGTTTTCAGAGTCTCTTTGCCCATTTACTGTCTGCGCGCAGTTGCTTGAAAGGCACCATGAGTACCATAACATGGTTTAATAAACTGAATATCTGTGCAATTACTTCTGCGTAATAGAGGCATAGGGAGACGCTGCTCAGCTTGATATGGGATAGGTGTCAGGGATGTTCTTCCCGGTCAGACCCACAGATTACAAACTAGCCGTAGTGTGGTTGGATCATCTAAGGGGTCGATGATGTCTGAAAATTAATCGTACGCTCTCCCTTTCATATTCGCAACAAAATTTAGTTGAACCTTTACTGCTCAAATCAGAAGACAGGAGTCGTTGGGTACAGTAGTCAAAGAGCGACTAAATACAACATAACACAATAGAGCAGTGGAAAATGCAATAAAAATACTATTCCACTCATGAATATGCATTACAGAATAAAGTGAATCCTATGAAGTGGAAGGGACAAGCAAAAAATTTAGAGAAGGAAACTATACTGATCATTCGGTCACGGTTCATTAGGCCAACTAGAGTCCGCAGTGTTCGATCGTACATACAAGCATTGAATAGCTGGCTGATGCAAGTTGGTGATATTCACATTAAGCGTCATCCTACCACAATATGTTTGTGTCACGTGTCACCGAGCGGTGATTGGGACATCTGCAGTAAACACAGAATGTGAACTGCGGGTGCAGCAGTGGCCTTAGGGCGACAGCAGACGGTCATTAGTCCGTCTGTGTACTTTATCTTTTAATAGCACTGTCATGTTCCCACCACGCACCAGCCATAACCCTTGCGTAGGACCAATACAAAGTTACCGAACTAACCTACTGGCGCAATTGCGGGAAGAGTTATAATAAACATTCTGAGAAACACGCAGCACAACAAGCGATGAACAAATCGCAAAACACGATTTAGAACAGGGAATGTCGCAGGAGCCAACGTTTCGACAAGCGGACTTGTCTTCGTCAGGGCGTCAACTGCCTTCTCCAGGGTTCGTTTATGTACGCCTTTGCACACTCTCCCCCGTCCTCAGAAAGAGAGGAGGAGAGCAGCACGTGCGAACAATAACAACGAAAAAAAACGGGGCGGGGGGTGGGTTTGGGTGCAGGGTTTGTTGGGTGACAGGTGTTAGCGTGACTAACTTCCGATGGCACATGCCGTAGGAGCCACTACTGTTCCGAACGTGTGTTCCTTTTTTTTATCCTGCTTTCTGGCACTGCGCACACAATGAATTTGCAAGATACATACAAGGAGCGGATTCTTTGGAACTTTTCCCTCTTGCCTCTTATATTAATCACGCTAACACCTGTTACCCGACTACCCTTGCACCCTAACCCCCCCCCCCTAAAAAGGGGGGGGGGGCTTTTTTTGTTGTTATTGTTCGCACGTGCTTCTGTTCTCTCTTTCTGAGGAAGGGGGTGAGTGTGCAAAGGCGTACATAAACGAACGCTGGAGAACGCAGTTGCCGCCCTGGCGAAGACAAGTCCGCTTATCAAAACGTTGGCTCCGGCGACATTCCCTGTTCTAAATCGTATTTTGCGATTTGTTCATCGATTCAAGCATCCATCTTCCCCTGATCTTCTCTTCTAGTTTGTAGCACAAGAAAGCAGCACAAGAGTGCTACGTGCGCCTATAAGTCTGTACCGCTTCTTCGCAAAAAATGTGGTCTTTTCCATGCTGGCGCTGCTTAGAGAGAGGGCATGACCCTCACCACAATGAAATAAAATCCCAACAAACCATGTGTAGTACCTCTGCTTTCCGACGACGTCGGAAATTTTTGGTGGTCATCAGTTGAAGGCAGCTAGTTAGTACATCCTCTTTTGATAAGATTTAGCGGGAACTTAGAGCTTTCACCAGCATGGCAGAAGCCGGAAAAAGGTTGCCAGTTAACTCTAACAATACGGCTATGTTGCGCCACACAGAAACGTCAAGGTGAGCTTAGCCTTGAGTTATCGTCGCAATTGAGCTCTAGATTCGCAGACAAAGATACCTAAGCAGCAGTTTTTTTTTTGTTAAAAACAGAAAAGTCGACTATATTGTGTGTGACATAGAATAGTTCAAAGGACAACATCGACTCTTGGTGCGAATTTGGACATTTTTTCTTCCACAAAAGCATTGAAATGAAGCCTAGTGTTGACCTCTAGAGCACTGTCTAGGGGCTGATTGGTGGAGCTGGCGACGCACCAGAGAAAACAACTCCCTTGTTTTAAATGCGAATCATATCTGGAATACACAAGTATAATTGGAAATCTATCTATCTAGTACGTGTGTGTGAAGCAGGTGACTTGTAAGTACTTAAATAAAATTATACGCTTGCCACATAGACTTACCACCACTGGCTTCATAAAAGTTTTGGGGTTTTTAATGCTCCCTTAAAGAACGCTACCGCGCTACTCTTTGAGAGTTTAGGCAGTTACTCTGAGGGGAGAGGAAAACGATTCTGCATCACGCCACATGGGGAAAGAAGGAGTGACTTAATTGCGACGATTACAACGGGTACACCGTTATTTCAACGTATATTAATTTATATTTTTTATGCTATTGCTTCCTATTTTTTTTATTCACATCGAAGTTGCTGCCACCATGGTGTCGTTTCACTATGTAAGCCGTGCTTTATTAGGTTTTAAATAAATATCAACGGCCAGTGCCTAAATAAAGTACGTAGACTCAGCTGTCATTCATATGCTGCCACCATGTAAAAACGCAACGGTGTCTATTCGCTGTTGCACTCAGATGCTGTTGCAAATGTACCGGGATCGAATTCTTGCTGTGGTCGCCGCACTTCCATTGAGACAAAATGTTCAGGCTCGTCTGCTATGTCATGTCGGTGAGCGTTGAAGAACCCCAGTTGGCTGAAATTTTCCGAGCACTCCACTACGGCCTTTGTCATAGCCTGATGTGGTTGTACGATGTAAAACGCCAAAATTATCGCGACAGCCACACGGTAGAATAATCTGAACATTTTATAATGTCGCCTTTCCCTCATGATTTCCTTCCCGGCTTCCCAAAAGATAGACCGCTACAAGGTGCACATACGGCTAGTGTCTTACAGGGAAACGCCGGTGGCTTTTTCATCATGCTCTGATATTTGTGTTTTCCAAAGGTACCGATGGCCCTGTAGCAGCCAGGGCGGTTCAATTTGCTCAGAAACGCACTGATATTTTTTTATAAACGACCAAAACGCGCGTTCAGACCAAAACCGAAACGGGGAGGCGCTTCGTGCAGCTTATGCGATAACGTCACAGCCTTCCCGCCATCGGAAGCATGGAGCTGATGCCACAATAATGACAGTGACGAGGTCATCCGACCATGCATTGAGTTATGCCCGCTTTTCTGAGCTTGACAGCGAAGATTTGAACGCTGCAGTACGACGTTTTTCTTTTGACAGCCCGCTGGCTCGGGTAGGCAGCGTTGGTGGTGATGACGTAAAAATCATAGGGAGGCCCGCGTGGGAATCCGCTAAAGAAATTTCAAATTCATTTGAGGAAAAATAAATGATTTACCACCGCCTGACTTTGCATATATATTTACTGTACCGAGAATATATATTGAAAGTTACATTGAAATCAGGCGACATTGAAAAATTGTAGGAGTTGACCTATAAAGGACACATCTGTCCCCATATACCCTCATACTCCAGGCGGGTGTGTGTGTGTCAACTGCGCACGCTTAAGTTGAAGTTGCTCTGCACAGAGTGCAATAGGCGGTGGCAAGAAAAATAAAGCGTTATTGTCTTGCGCGGCCTTTGTGCCAATCAGGGGATCACGACACACTGTTGGTTCTAGTGCGAACGTGTTGCACACATTAAGAGCATGCCCACCTGCTCAAGTTTCTTGCAAAACGGGCTTAGTATCATCTGTACATACTGAGGATTTCTTCGAGCGTGCACTTGAGGCTTCATAGGAATCATGTCCTAACGCCGGAGTCACTACAGAAATGAAATTATAAATACGCGACGCACACTCCCCTCGAGAAACAATTCATGGTGTCTCACTTAAGCTGGCGTCTGTCAATGTGATGTTACAGCACGGTTACCTCGCCGCGCTAGCGACAGTGTGACACGAGCTCAGTCCACGTGCGGCGCAGCGCTTTGTACTCTATATTTACTGCATTGCACACCAACGTCACAAGTTTTCCAGTGTCGGTTTGCATAACGACTTGCACTCCGCGCTACCGCTCTGGGGCCGAATTCACAAAACTTCTCGTTCGTAAGTGCTTTTTGCCATTGGCCAGCGGGCTTCGCTAACGATATGTCCAGCATCAGGATTGGCTGAAATTTTCGCTCAAGAACATTTTCGTCGTAAGTTGTTTTTGTGAATACGGGCCCTGGTTACTTTGTTTATTAACGCCTTTTGGCACTGAGGGAACGATGGCGCATGCTTGAAATTCTTTCAGAGCCGTTAACCCAGACGTACCTTGCTGAAAGTGGTCGATGGCGATCGCTAAATCCATAACCTTCTTTACGTGCTCGTAACAAGCCTCGTTGACGTTCCTTCCACGGAGAAAGAGGTACGGCTCCGTGTACTGAACCAGCTGTCGGAAGAAGCTCCAGGCGACAAGGTATCTCAGGCCGTCTTCGCCAACAGACTCGTCCTTGAACAGATTCACGAGGATTTCGGTAACATGTGACCGATAGGAAATGATATCCGAAGCCATATAAGTTCCGTTGGTATACTTGGAAAACCAGGTAGCCCAATCATCTAGAATGGAGAGACGCGATAGCGCAAAGCTGGAATTATTACCCCAGTGCTACATTATCACGGTTACGTCAATTTTCAGTAAACTGTCATAGTACCTCATCAACTCCCTTCAACTGTGAAGCTTGCTTCGTCAAAATATCTGCTGTGGCCTATATTGAGGGTGGCGTGGCAAATTTTGACGCGTAACTTAATCGACCTCAAATTGCGATAACACTGTAGAGTATCTCTATCCTTTGTTGAAATTTTGCAGGACTTACTCCTCCTTGTCTACGTGCTGAAGGAACCTAACTCTTTGTGTGAAACCATGAGTCAAGGCCAAAAGGCTCTTTTCACTAGACGAACGTTTATTGAAAATGACGAGAGAAATTCGGTGAAAATCATACTAATTGTACCATTAATAAAAGTGCACTATATATGTGCTCTTATTGTGCTGTAGCAGCAATTTTCCGCTCCCATGAGACATGGAGAAAGCATCGCCCCTCTGTCTTCCCTTGCACTGCACGTAAAATAAACTGGTCAAGCTAATAATGAAGGCTCAGAACGACACAATATTTCTAGTTGTCTGGCTCGGCGTGATATTACTCGTTGTATAGCGATATTTGCTTTGTTGCAAATGTTTAGTTCACGGAAAAAGAAGGTAGTTGCACAACTATTTAATATCTTGAGAACACCATATTATTGCTTTCAAAGAGGTGCTAACAATGTGCGATCCTCTACACCATTTCCTGTGGAGCTTCACGCTAAAGATTAAACATGACAAGCTACAAACAATGACCATGCTTTACTGCACTTGAAAAAAAAAAGAAGAAAGAGAGGTAGCATTCAGCGGTGTCCTTTGTGGAGTTCGGATGACTGATACCAGACTATCCTGATGTGTCACGAGTTCAGCTTTCTAAAGAGGAATAAAGACAGGCCGGGGAGGATACGCAAGGCTTTCATTAATCATTACTGGATAATTGCCGGTATTCCTCAAGCCAAAATCATGGAATGGTTGCGTACTTCCTGCTCGCTTTTTATGGATCTCGAAATTCAAGGATAACCTGGGGGGGATATCCTATAATGATACCAAAAGCGGACAGGTCCGCTGGTCCTCGCGTGATTCGACAGATTCGATCTCGCGTGAGCGAAAGATTGATTCTGACCAATCGCGCGATGCAAAGAGAACCGGTCCACTTTTGGAGAAATCTGAGCTTCCTGGTTTCCCGAGAAATCTTATAACGGTTCGAAAAGTGGGCCGGTTCACTTGGGGGCATGATTGAGGACATAAACAGAAAAAAGTTCTAAAATAGTTCTAAAATGAATAGGCAAAAGAATGAAATTACGCTCATTAGTCTAGATAAGGAAGACGAATTTAAAATTAACAATGAAACTTCAGCATGTGTAAACAAATACGTATATATGGGGCACTTATTAACGGGGACGCCTGCCCCTGAAAAGGAAATCCCCTGTATAATAATAATGGCATGGAGCGCATCCGGAAGACATTCCAAAATCATGACTGGTAATATGCCACTGCCCGTAATATGAAAAGTATTCATTCAGTGCATTGTCTCAGTACGAACGTTCAGTGCAGAAATGCAGAGGCCACTATGGATCTGGAGAAGAAATTAAGGAGCGTGCAATGGAAAGAAAAGTGATAGGTGTAACGCTATGAGAAAAAAAATAAGCGGCGTGGTTCAGAGAGCAGGCAGGAGTACCTGATAATCTTATATCGATAAAACGAAGAAGTGGACCTGCGCAGGGAATATCAGATGGAGGACAGATAACAAATGGACAGTAAAAGCGAAGCAATGGATATTAAAAGAAGAAAAACGCGACAGAGGCAGGCAATGGCTAGATGAAGAGATGAAATTAAAATGTTTGCTGGCATAAAATGCAACCAGCTCGCTCAGAAGCTCGCTGAGCGAGAGGCTGAGCGAGCTGGTTGCACTTTATGGAGTCCTGAAGCTTTATGCAGTCGTTGCACTTCCGCAGTCGTGAAGCTGAGCGAGCTGAGCTAGCAACCAGTTCGCTCAGCTTCACGACTACGGAAGCTACAGTGGTCCTAGGCCAATTAGAAGTGGGATAATCTCCCGAAATGTATTCATGCACGGCACGTCTTCTGCTTGACATCTTCGTGATGTCTGCGGCAGGCATCGGTTCTATGAAAGCGAGGAGAAGGCCGCGCCTGTTAAAAATAACCCTTTCGCCTTTAGCATTCCATCGATGAGAGTGCCTTCACGCTCGTCGTGCGATGTGTGCTCCGGAAGTTCGGAACTGACGCTTGCGTTTGCTTTAGATTGCTGTGTTGAAGCTTACACAGCAAAGTGCTTGCGATCACTTAGCTTGACTTGCAACAGCAGTTCTTAAATTATCGGTGCTGTAGGCTTAGTAGGCGGCGCTGAAAAAAGCGAGAAAACGCACCTGATGTTTTGTCGTCAGCGTGAGTTAAAGCGCACTCATGGCCACTTTCACGAACATTTATTGCTGTCGGATATTGGGAAAGTATGAAGGGCGAGTTCGTGTTAAAGCGGGCTGTCTCTTGTGCAAGGGCGCTGCCGTGGTGATTAGTAACGATGGCTTCCAGTGCATACCAGCACACCATTTACATGAACACGCCGCACATACGAACTGCAATACACGTATCACGTACTGGTGTGGCATAAGGACTCCAGAATACCTAGTAAGTACCTTACTGTCAGTCGTCTATAAGGTATTTACCACGGTAATCGCTAAAAGAATTCGTGCCACCTTAGATTTCAGTCAACCTAACCAACAAGCAAGGATCCTTAAAGGCTATTCAACAGTAGACCGTATTCACACTGTCAATTAGGTGATAGAGAAATGTGCGGAGTATAACCATCCCTTATATAGAGCCTTCATAGATTACTGCAAATCATTTGACTCGGTCGATACCTCAGCAGTCATGCGGGCAATGCGGAATGAGGCCCGAGACGAGCATTACGCAAGACTACTGGAAGACATCTGGAACGGCTCCAGAGCCACCATAGTCCCCCATAAGGATAGTGCAAAGGAGTAAAATACCTATAAGAAAGGGCGTCATATAAGGGAATACAATCTCTCCAATGTTATTCACAGCATGTTTACAAGAGGTATTCAGATCATTGGATTGGGAATAGGTGGGTGTAAGAGTAATGGTGAATACCCGAGCCACCTCAGATTTGCTGATGACATTGCCTTGCTAAGTAACTCGGGAGACGAATAGCAAAGTACGATTACTGATGTATTCAGGCAGAGAAGAATGGTGATGCCTCGAAGGCAACATGCAGAAAACTAATGTTCAATAGCCTTGGGCGAGCCCAGTAGTTTCAGATAGGTGGCGAGACACTGAAAGTGGTAGGCGAATATGTCTACTTAGGCCAGGTAGTGACCCCTGATCCGAACCATGAGGCTAGTTAATCAGGAAGGTAAGAATGGTGTGGAGTGCAGGTGGAGTGCATTCGGCAAGCATTGCCAGATAATGAACGGTAGCTCACCATTGTCTCTGAAGATGAAGGCAGTGTATAACAGCTGCGTCTAACCGGTACTCACCTATGGGCAGAAATTTTCAGGCTAACTAAAAGGGTTCAGCTTAAGCTGGGGACGACTCAGCGAACAATAGAACGAAAAATAGTAGGTGTAACATTAAGGGCCAAGAAGAAAGCGTAGTGGGTTAGCGAACAAGCGCGCGTGAAATATATATTAGAACATAAGAGGAAGAAATGGACGCGGGCGTGCCATGTAATGCGAAGACAAGACAACCGTTGGTCATTAGGGGTAACAAAGTGGATCCCTAAAGAAGGCAAGTGTGGCAGGGGGCAGCGGAAAGTTAGGTGGGCAGATGAGATCAAGAAATTTGCGGGGATAAATTGGACACAGTTAGCACAGGACCCAGATAATTGGAGATCTGTGGGAGAGGCCTTTGCCCTGCAGTGGGCGTAGACAGGCTGAAGAAGATGACAAGAGACTCGAGAAGCAAGCGCGGGAGCTTTAAACATGCCAAGTTCAAAGCCATTACATATGAGTGTGCGTCGTGATCCGCGAGCATTTGGCTTGCCTACATCGTGCAACTTCAGCACTGCTGAACTAAGTGTAGGCTGTGAGATTGACCTTTTTTTTTAATAAAGGCAAGGTGTCCGCGGCTGGTCTTCTTTCTTTCCTTGTTCTGTGTTCGGCCACTGTCCTTGCCCTTATAAATAAACCCAATACAAGGGTGTGTTTTAGATATTCATGACTTCCTGGCTCGTATGAGCTGCCGGCCAGACGGTGTTGCCTCTAGCTATTCACAGAAACCTCCCGAATGCGCCAAAAAATGGGTTTTCACCACTTGAGCATCCTGCTTTGTCTACTAAGGTGCTCCCCGCTGGATCGCCCCAGTATTTGCAGATCGCGAGTGGCTGCACAGCTATAATGAATAACAAACAGGTGCTTCATTATCGTTGATGCTATGCTGGTGCACCACGTCTATTCGTGCCATGAGCGGTAACGATAAGACATAGTTGCGTGCAGGAATTTCCCAGATCGAAGCTTATTCTGGGCGTTAATTGCCACTGAAATGCTTAGCCATGACTCATGTTAAACGAATATAACACAAAAGTGAGGAGAATATGGAAAACTTCCTCTTACCTGAAGTAACATATGGCGTTGTGTAGTCTCCGACCGCGTAAATTGCAGTATCCGTCATAGCTTCTTTGAAGTCGAGCGTGATTTTTTCCATTTCTTCCACTGCAGTAACAAACGAAAGAAAAAGTAGGATCAGATTCGAGAAAATTGAAGAGTATTTCTTCGATATTCGCGTAACGATTGATGCACATAATAGGGGCTCCACTTACGAAAAAGTACGTAAACTGCCTCGTGCCAGAGCGGCATACTAGCTGCCTCATTTCAAACTACGTGAAATACTTGTGCTGTCGTTATCCTCCAGAACGTAAGCGTGCCATTAAGCCACAACCTTTCCGAGATATAGCGGGTGAGATAATAATTTTCATTGGGTTCGCAAGGTGGCCAGCACAATAAGGTTCCTGCGTGGCGGGCATAGCGATAAAGAGCCAGGATTTAAGACTGGACCAAAATGGCTGCAACTTTTCTGAAAACCACATGCGAAAATATTGCTGTAGTCCCGGGATAATGGCAGGATTACTCTCACAACCGCGCTTTCTTTCTTAATAAATAAAAGCGACAACCTAATAACAAAACACAATAATCAGGCATATAAAGGTCGCAGCAGAACAGGCTAATGCCATTCTTTTGTTCACCCTAATGGCAGCAACATTATCCTTTTTCGCATGAAGACCAGCGAGTAAGCTGCCTTTTGAGCATGAAGATTCAGATAGGCGGCAAGTGGAAAAAGAGAAACTGCTCCAATCTCTAGCGACCTTGAACATCCTGTGTGTATGGGACATTGCATGCGCACCTATGATACTGACCGACCACAGCAAGGAATCTGCCGAAATGAGACAGTTCTACATAAAGAAGGAAATCGGAACTCTCACGTCCAGCTCCTTAAATAATTGAAATATCACTTAACACACCATACGAATGCTCGTATGCGCACTCTGTGCTTTTGTTGGTGAGCATTACCTCGTCTGTTATACATTTCATCAACGCTAACTTACAATCTCATTATTTCATTTGCAGATATCGCCTTATTGGCAAATTTTACTTCTCGTGCGAGTTTTGTATGTATGTGCATATTCATGCATTATAGTTTGCAGAACAGTTTACTTCCTATTCTATCTTCCCATGCAATCTTACAATATTGTGTAGTTGTATTATCGTAATTATAAAAGTTGCGCTTTTTATCCACTCTGCAGTGACGAAGAGTGCGAGTGAACAAAAAAATGTAATCCTAAAGTAGATGGGCAAGCCGAATAACACGAGGCTTACTAGAAGAGAGCGCCATCTAAGGGCAAGACAGCGGGAATACAGTGAAATATGTCACGCTATTCTATCAATAAGCACTCAACTGTGAAAAACACGACAGGTCTAGGCCGTGCGAAGGCATTTTCAAGTGAAATGACAGCACATCTTACGGCTTTTACGTAAGAGGCAGTCTTAAGGGCGGTACGAGGTTTCCACTACCCACTGCAGTTGGGGAGTAGAAGAAGGTACCATGCTTGCGCGCCTGCCCGTTTAATGAAGAGCCATAATGCGTCCCACCCACTTGGAAAATAGAATTGGACTACAGCCTTCGTTTCCCGAGATTTCGGGGTCGACATACACTCTGACAGTTGACTCAGCGGCGCCAGCATTAACTCGTTTCGAACAAGCTGTCCTCTTGCCACCAAATTTGCCCGCCAACACCAGTCCCACCGCTTGGCATTTGACAATTTGGAAATCATCGATACGCAGCAAAAGTAAAATGGTATACGGAAAGCTAGGTGTGGAGACTGAAACTTCGGCTCGCATTCGCTTCCAGTGCACTCGACTAGCGCCAGTCGATAGCGTAGCGACAGTCCTTTGAACACCCCCAGGTACATGGATAAAAGCGCGAGAGATGTGAATTTGCCTTTGTTTGGAAGTGTGACATATAGCAAATGTATTGTACAGTTTGCCAATTGTGACACCATGCCTGCCTCACCATGGCCACGTCGTCTGCGCCAGGACCTACACAATGCAGAGTGGATACAATATAGCATCTTACTGCGACACAGTCCAAAGAAGGCAGTGGTTCTTTTTTCAAGCCAGAATGAAGGTTAATGAACAGGTTAATCAAACAAAAAGGAAGACCGCCCATGGCATTCGTGTTCCGCTGAGAGCCCGTCAATACCTCACCGTCCTAACGTTAACTTCTCTGCATTTTGCATCAGTTGATGTATTGTGTCGTGAGGACTCGCATATAAAACTCACCTAAGCCCATTCGGGCATATCCAAAAACAGGCAGTCTGTATAATGCTTGACGTGTACATTTCAGTAACTTCTGGAATTCCAGAGATAATGCGAGAACGTGTTATGACGGGGGTATAAAAGCCAGCGCATCACGCCGTTTGTCAGTCTTTCCGTCGACCGACGACTGTTCACGCCGCTGTTGCTGCGAATTGTGATTGGCCTTGTTTTGCTGGGCACAAGTTCGCCGAATAAACAGTTCACCTGACATCAGCTTGAGTCCTGCGTGCTTCATGTCAAGTGCTGCGTGTGTCACAACCACGTGACAATATATATATATATATCGTTCGTTAGATAATAAGGAAAATGCGGGAGCGCTCCTATGACATAGTAGATATGTGTGCGTATCACGCCAGCTGATCGGACGCTTGAGCAGCTTCCCAGAAAAGCTGCCCTGAGCTCATGTTGGTCTGAATGGCAAAACAGAGGCGTGCTGTGGGACCCAGTCTGAATGAAGCAGGAGCCAGCCGTTATGACGCGACAGCACCCTTTCCGGTCTTCCAATATACACGGGGCGGACGATGAATTAACGGTTCGTAGTAAATCAGCTATCGATATGCCATCACCTTCGTTTACGTTTTCATCAACAAGAAAAGAACTAAAGAGCCATCGTGTTTCAAATCAGTAGCGGGAAACGAAACCAAAAGAAAAAGAAGGCACAAATGAGTGATGTGATTAGTGCGTTACGCAATTGGCTGAAACAGTAAACACTGAATCATTCCTTACAATGACTCTAATCTCCCAATGACACTCTACATATGATCGCAATAAAAACACCCAGCCCCCCATGACATGCGCTAAAAATTATCTCTTGAATAAACTGCCCGAATTACGCACATTCAATTTTTTAAATATCTCAGGTGCACGCGCGAGTGGAGGCAGCTTTCATGCGCCCGCGTTCGCCGAAGGACACGTTGCTGCATTGTTTTGCAATAGGGAATGGCACCTGATTTTCAGTTCTCCCGTTTTCCAGCAGCTATGCGCACTTCCACGCGTCAGGCAGAGTTTGTGTTGGCTACTTCTTTCTAGCGCGTGTTTGTACCACTCAGTTTCGTTCATAACAGCTGCCTTCAATAAATTTATTCCAATGACATATTTCCTCTTGCTTTCTCAGACACAAACTAAAACATACGCCTTGTAGCACTAGATTAACGGCTTATTCACCTCTAATTCGACCTAAACTCGAATATGCCAGCATTGTCTGGAATCCATACACAAAACCTAACATTGATACTCTCGAAATGATTCAGCGAAAAGCTGTTGGATATATCTACTCTAAATATCATATTAGTGACTCTTCCTATAGTCTCATGACACAGCATAACATTCAGCCATTTCAGTTACGCAGTTAAATAGAAAGACTAAAATTTGTTTTCGCTCAGAAATGATCTTTTAGCTATACACCGAAGTCGTTATTTAAAACCCCTTACTAGTCGTAGAACACGTGATCCACACGCTGGCTCTTTAAGACCTTATCGGACAAGGACTAATTTTTTTCAAATATTCGTTCCTTCCACGCGCGATAACAGATTTGAACAACCTACCTTTTTCACATTTATCTAACGCCGATTTCTTAGAGCGTTTAACTATTTGACCTTACTGTGATTCATTTGCTATTTTTTATACCTTCATTGATTATCTCATGTTCCCTGATCTATATTCTAATAAGCTACTGCAGTGGCTTCATAAAATTGTTTTATTTCTTCGGTTTTTCACGTGTATATGTGCAACTGTACCTATGACACACTCTTGCCAACGTGGCCATAATTTTAAATATGTCTGAACATTACATTTATTTCACTGTGTCAGTACTTTTGCTGTTTACGCATCGCATTGCTACTTCTTCATAATTATATGGTTTGTTCCTTCCTTCTTTTCATGTTTGCTTTTGTTTTATATTTTTTAGAACTATTTCTTATAAATATGTATTCTCGAAACTTCCAAATGTTTGTTCGCGTTGTCTAATTGTATTTCTTTGTACATTTGCCCCCTGCCTGGGCTCGTTTTTGGGCATGCAGTATTCTTTAAAGAAAAATATAAACGAAAGCTCCTCACGTTGGTTCTCGTATGCTAGTATCTCCCAAGCCAGTTGCTCGTCAAGAGGTGGCTTGGCGCCATACATCGTGAAGAGGTGAATGTAGTCATTGATGTCACGCTTCTGCTTTCGCCACTGATCTTGCGCTCTACTGTAGTCCAGCTATGAGTAAATAAAAAAAAACGTAAGATTGATAGTATTGCAGAGTTTCTCTAGCAAGTCAGAAAAAAAGGCACTTTGATCTTTACTGGGTTTTGTAACAGACGGGAGAAATGAAGGGTAAATTCTAAGGTAGAGGCAAACAGCAATTCAACCTGCTCGCCTGTTGCAAACGTAGAACGAAGAGAACTACATTTCAGTATCTCAGCGAATGCAATCCTTGTCTTTTGCAAGGCAACCTACGAAATACGGTACAAGCTTTAGCTGGCACATAGTAGCGCCAAAAATATTTGCTGGGCGGGTACGTTCATAGAGTAAAAAATAATTGAGTGCGAAGAATTCAACATGAAAGCGTACTGTCATCTTGTCGCCTTCTGTTTCCTCGTCCTTCTTGCGCTCTAACTTATTTTATATGGTAGCGCCAAGTTTAGATGAATATTCGATTCGATTCCCATATGCATGTATCGTTGCCATAACGATAAAATCGTAGGCAGTGCACTTATGCTAATTTGCGCGAACGAACGTGCAATACAGAACGTACATAAATAGGACACAGACGCCATACGGAATAAACTCGGAGCATAAGGTTGGCAATATTAACGAAAGTAATTGCCCTTGAGAAGGCTGATGCGGCACATACTACAACATCTCTTCCTGTTGTTTGACTCTCGTAAAGACATTTTCATCGCGCTGAACACTTTCCCAGCTTTATTACTGGCGCGGCTGCCACAGCTGTGAATTCTATGTCCCTCGGCGTATCTTTTGAAAACATCGATATGCAGTCACGCAACAGTATAACAATATCCGCATCGCATGTCACTAATTATTGCAGAATAGAACAGTTGTGTTTTCAGTTTTCTTATGTTGGTATTGCGCGGCACGAGACAGATCCCTCTAATACATATCTCATTAATAACATTTTTAAGGCAGTGGCAGATTATTTACGAAATTGTAAGCAGTTTCTTTCTGCAGCAGGAAGAATATGCCGCCATACAGCAAGTAGGTAGGTACTTTATTGTTGTTTATTGCGACGTATAAAAAAAATACATGTGTGCTAAGATTGGCTGTGCGAGCACTTGGAAGTTTGCTTGCCTGCATCTATGCGAAAGGAGCGCAAATGAAGTTGGTGTACATCGATCCCCAAAGGAGGCAGAAATAGCGCAGGGAAAGCGTTTTTACCAACTGCCTAAACGTACTGCATTATCATCGAAGTGCTGGCACCGCCGACTGCGATTTCAATATGGGTCGCTGCCATTCTTACAGAATTTAACGTGCTTCCTCTAATTAACTCTCACATTGGACATAGTAAACCATACTCCCATTTTCTCTTCGCAGATGAAGAAAACCCCACTAACACGAAAAAAATTTCAAGCATAAAATTCCTAATCTGCCATCGAGCATGCAGATACGGCGATATGGCTTACGAGTAATAGATGCTTCTGAGGAAGGTGAGTAAAAACGAAATGGAATAGTGACAGAAACTCAATACACATTGCGGTTGTATGCTTTGTGCGAGAAAACACGTGTGTGACAAAAAGAAATACCAGGAGCGTCCACAAACGGTGAAACTTGGAAGCGAAACCGAACTAGCTGCTTGTCAGCGAATAGTTCGGTGAACGCACGCTTGGCTGTGCGAAAGACGTATCCTTTTGCTTCTTGGCGGCCGTCTTGATGTTTCGGGAGTCGAGCGCGTTGCAACGTAGCTGGATATCATTGACGCCACTCAAGGGAAATTATGTGGCGGCCGCGGCTGAAGCAACGCAATGGCAGGATGCCGAAGCCTGGACCACGATAGAGGCGTCTTGACTACTGAGGCGCTAACTGCCGGCGCTCACATTAACAAAATTAACTACTTCGTACCATCGTTCCTAGCTGGCGGTACCACCGCTGAGAACTAAAACTGCAGTGATAGGAAGGGAATGTTAATTTAGGAGCAATTTTTCGTGCTGAATACCATTGCTTTAACCAAACATAAATTACATGCAAATTATAAAGCCACGTAATAAACAGATAAGGGCCCCTTTTTTTCCCTCCTTATTGCAAATCTGGCAGTGGCGCAGTCGATAGCGATGCTATCGTCGCACCCTTGCTGATTATGGGTTCGAACCCCAGCGTGTGCAACTTTTGGAATCTCAGATAAGTGTATATTTTGCACACAACTACTTCCGTTACGGAAGTACGTCACACATTTTTCGGTGGGCCCCAGCATACAACGCTTTCGTGTTAAAAAGCTGCCACAGAATATGTCCAGCAAAGGCTACTCCCTAGTCAGAATTTTCAACTTACCTGGGAACAATGTCTTTTCTGGTGTACATAAAAAACACCTTAAAACATTTTTCTGGCATATAAAGGGCTGACAGAGCTTGCGTGTTCCTCTAGAACGTTTCAGTGCCGCTACTAGGCAGTTGTATTCGGTTGTTTTCCTGAGGTAATATTTCATTCGAATAAAAAAAGAGGGCGATTTTTTATTTTCTTCGGAAAAAGCGGCAGAAAGTTGACTGGGAAATCTCAAACAATATCGTGACAATGTGGTATTTCCATATATCCTTTCAGGCGCGCGTTATGGTGAGTTATGTTTAAGTGCCTGAAATTTTTTCAAACTTATGCCGAGAAGCGCCGTATTGCATTGCTTGTAAGAGAAGGTAATTATATGTCGATTTGTGCCTGCCTTGATGATTGCAAATAGAAATTGATTGATTCTCCGTAATAATTATAATGTCCATCAAATTCGAAGCATAAAAGGGATAAATTATCAATCTAACAATACATGTGTCATTTATTATTTATAGTGCTCATGCTGGGCAAACCAAAATGATTTCAATGTTTCCTTCTGAACGTGTGATGTTCAACGAGTCGTCGAACATGGTAGTAGCTTCATCAAAATGATCGCGTGCAGTCTGAAGCAGCACATTGATTATAAATGAAACATAATTATGCTGTAAATTCATAAGGAAGTCTACATGCTTCGTTGTTTGTTGTCCGCTAGTCGGTGCAACTGACGGAAGCAAGTTGCATACACAATTGTGCATGTCGCCGCTCAAGGGGACACTTAAATTTTTGAAAGCAATAAGCACCAATAGAGCCTTCTTTTGACCAAATCGCATTTGTCACACTGAAACTACGTGAAGCGGTTTTCTCAAGGCGGTCTCGAACAAAGGATTCCCATGCGATGTCTTTTGAATAGGCCATTTCACCACTGCGTTTTTTAGCAGCGTAAGCTGCATAAGATACCCAAACTTTCTACTGTCACGAAATGTGACCGTGATATGACCATGCCTCAGCCATGCGAAGCTACGTGCTGCCAGTACTACAACACTCATCCTGTACACCCAGCATCACCTTGCAACACCTGCACATACTAATTAACCTAATAAACCTAAGACCCACTTACGCTAGCTAAGCTAAGCAACCTAACATCACATTTCGACACATTAAATACTAATTAAAGTAACTAAACAAATACCAATTAAGCTATATCAGCTAAATAAGCGATCACGTGACCATCACGTGTTGCCACCAAAATCAGGTAAAGCAATGTCAAGTGAAGTGTTCCCAACAAAAAATATCACATGGCTACCACGTGACATGTTCCAGCCAAAAACATCACGTCGCTGTCACTTTCGGGCCTGTTTCAGTAAACTGTCGGCCAGCTCCACTGTGATCGGTCCTTGCGGGACCTAGCGCAAGCTGCATACATTTTTTTAATACTAAAGTGTTTTTTGCCGAAGTCCACCAAGAAATCAGTGACGTACTTCCGTAACTGAACTGAATCTCTCAAAAAATTATCCTACATTCACGATGAAGGAGTTCCACGCAGGCGTACTCGAACCGCCTTTCACTCAGAATTCGACGAGAAGAGCTGGAAGCTTAACCGATACACGGCCGCATCATTGCGCACACTGGGAACATATGAGCCCTATATGCTTACTACGGCGATTTGTAGTAAGGTTGTCCAGTTGAAGTAAAGGTGTTTAGTACAGTAAACTATAGCGTTTGCCAAACAAAATTACACTCAAATTAACATTGCTTCCCTTATACTGCACTCTTGGTTAGCTTAGGTTCTCTGTGGTGGAATCACCGTCTAGGAAGGACAGACAAAGCGAAGCAGATTGTTACGCTAACTCGCGCTGGTAGTCAGCGCTTCGGTAGTCGCCGCGGTGGTTAGGGCCGTGGCGGCGTCGTGACGTGCGTTGCTCGGGCGAAGTACGAACGCTGCCGCAAAAAAATTTGTCTTGCGTGACCAGTTGTGTTGAGTTGCGGTGCGCACTGCTCCAGGAACGGAAAGATGGTCGTCGACAAGCAGACGACTGGCCTTTCGTTGCATTGGGCAGCGTTTTTACACAACGACCAACTGACAGTCCGTTCGGTTTCGACTTCAAGGTGTCACCGTTGGCGGGCGCTTCTTGTTTATGGCAGGTTACACAGTGCTCTGGCGCGTGCAATACCGCGTATCCGTAGCAAAGTCAGTTGTACGAGAAAATTCACAAGCATACAACTGTCCAGGATCCCTATGCCGTGTCGAGGTACCGCTTATGTCTGCATGTAATGCGCTCACATGTTCGCATTACCCAAGCCATTGCTCCTCCCTCTTATTCGCCAGATTGCCGCTAATACATTCCACAACTTCGCGAAGAAATGTTTCACTTTCGTGTTTTAGCGATTCCTAGCTGAGGGATCAACCACAATTTTTTTGCTACATGCTTTCCGTAATTATCAAATCCGCATGGGCTGCCATTAGAACTTGATGCGTCTGTCTCGCTTTCTTATCGTTGCGAAAGCTTAGACCCGCTCATCACCACTACGTTAAGATCAACACGGAGCGCCCGTGGATTCGTTGTTGCAGCAATTACAACTAAATCATGATTACATGAATGTCCTCTATGGTACTTACACTACTATGCGCATTCGGTTTCCACGAACCACCATGCACTTTCTTACCCGATACTTCTAGGTATACTGGTAAGATCCGCGCTTTCTGTTATGAAAATCCTGTCGCTGTAGGTGAAACGACGATTTGTTTCCGTACCATGACCGCTCTCTTCTAGTGCACAAATTTCCTTTTGTCAAAGGAAATGGAGATCAGCGCCTCTACTCCGATGTCCAGGGAGCCGCGCACCATCATTTCAACCGGGTTCACTTGCGCCAATATTGTATCGTTGAGGAAGTCCATATCCATGGAAACCATCCACTCGACGAGGTATTTGGTCTGCAGTAGAACACATTGAGTTAGCGAAAAAAAAAACCACACCGTTACCGCTCATTTCGGGTTCTGACGCAGGCTCTTTCACGCATAACCACCATTATATGCAAGGCAAGTCTGAGAGACAACGTAGGGGTTTGTTACACACTTTAGTATAGAAGTTATTCATGCGCCTTAACCTCTCTGATGCACTGACCACGAGCTATACAAGTTGTGAGGTAAACTATGCATATTGGAGCAAAGCTTCAATATTTTACTTAGAAATGACAAAACACATCCGCGCTGAAGCGAATACGTGACATTCGAAATTCGTAAACAAGCATCAGACAGAGCAATTTCCATCCTTGTAAAGCAAGGTATGCTCTTAAAAATAAAAGAAAATTCATTCTTACCTCTGGCCGGTACGAATCGGCGAAAGACACACAGGCGACGAACATCCGATGTGCCTTATGCCACGAAGGTTGATGGTAAGGTGGCGCAAGCGGATCCGTGAGATCGGTTATTCTGTAGATTTCAATAGACTGTTCTACCTGTAAGGAAGAGCAACTCGACAAATTACAAGGTCACTGTGACGAATTCCTACGGGACGTCCCACGAGGAATCCTTTACCAACCGACGCACTGATTTCCTCAATGGGCGCACTAACACCTGCCGCTGTTGCATCATTTTCCCGACATATTGCTTTCGCCAGCAAAACCACCATGAGCAGGTTTACATAGCGGAATGTTCATATGTTTGCCTTGAACAAGTAAATCCTCGTTCTCTATAGTCAAAGCACGTTAGGCGGACTTTATGGCGGGCACTTAGCATTGCGCGTGCATGAACTACACGTGGAATTACAGAATTCGCGCCCATTTACGGGGTATTAAAATAACGCCAAACGGTTCAACAAAGCAGGCCGAGGCCATTCTCACTTACGCGAGAAAACTCATCATGACCTCTGAAGGTATTGCAGACGTACTTGTAGAAGTCTCGGCAGGGGTCAACATTGTAGTCGAGCTTAGCCCGTAGCCGTTGTGCCAAGAATCGGCAAGGAAACTTGTTGCATTCATTTTTGACACGGACAAAAGATGGAACTTGTCTCTTCGTCGGCGACGCTCTCGCTGAGACATTCCCTGAGGGTATTCGAGGCGTTTCCAAGGGTAGTGTCACAAGGAGCGACGATGTTTTGCGACCGTTGAGGTAAGGCGGTGTATCCAGCTAGTTGTGAGGGCAAACAGCAAGGTAGCATAAATATAAGTCGTCACTTGATTCGTTCATTATGTGAAATAAGTCCTGCAACGGGGAGAACTTGCACTCTTAGTGCGGCTAAAATTGAACCAGAGTTAGCGTCCCTGTTGCACGGCTGCCTTTGAGTAGACAAAGTGGGTTACCACCACCAGGTCGGAGCGCTTGAATCCAAATGTTAAATTGAGACAGCCACGTATTATAAGAACCGCTACTGATAAATTTCATCTTTCGCATTATGCCTGATGTTCTGATGGTGCTTCACACTGCACTTTTCAATTAGCATCCATTTACTTATTTCGTGTCATACCGTCCATTACAGTACTGTGCGGTACAGCACTGTGCAATAGAGTACGTACTACAGTACAGCGTCTAGTACGGTCGGCATCTCTCGACAAGCTAAGCAGCGATGAAATGTATGTTTCACATATGTGCCGTAGTACCTTAGAGAGCTATCTTTGGTACTCTTGTAATTTGTCATAATAGCTGGAGATTTACGTGCGGAAATTGTGGTATGATTCTGAGTGACGCCGCTGTCGAAGGCTCGGGAAGCTTACACCACCTTGTTTCTGCAACGTGCGCTTTATTGCGCGTGCCACCGATCTCATTTCCCATTTCGCCTTTGGATCGCCAAGGAAGGTATCGAATCCGCGTTGGTCGTGTGAGCAGCTGAATACCGTAATCGCTGCAACATTCTGGCGGCTGATACTGGCGTAGGATGGGGAATGTGCTCTGGTATAGGTGGCGTGAATGCAGTGCCATACGTTCTAAGACACGCCGTAATTGGCGCGCATTTTGAGGCACGATTGCCCCATGTGACGGCAGGCTAGGCAGCGGCATAGCGGCGCAATAAAAAGAAGCGCGTTTGTATGTACACACAAATGTTACCCCCCACAGATTTGTTGTCCGCTCTAATCGGCACCTCGCTTAGTGGCACGAGCTGCTCCAGAATTCCCTTACTGAAGACCGGAGTAGCAATTCATGTTATTTTTATATCGTTTAGCTATAAGGTGAAAAAAAGTGTTTATTAACAGAAAAGTTATCGCATTAAAATGCTGCCTAGTAGAAGACCCCTTGGTAAGTATTGTGGCTCTTCAGACCTCTACTGGTAAAAAAGAACAAGCACTGTGCACCCGAATCGGTCGTCGGCGCTTTCGTTAAGAGCATGGCTCCACATTTTCAGGGATTACATGTGCCTATGCAAGGCTTCACTGGTTTATATTCAATTGTCTTAATGATGCAGTCCGTAAAGTTTTCCTTTTCGAAGAGCAATATGACGTCACCGTGGATATCAGCATTTAATCTTAAACTTCAAGAAATACTGAGGCGTAGAAATAACGAAATCTAACTTGGACTATTTCATCTGTTCCTTGGGAATGTAATTAAAGTCACGCAGATTGTGATTGCTCTTAGCTTGCACTTATTTTTTTCGACGTCGAATATTATGTTCAATTTTCTTTGTTTCTGAAAAGACGCTAGGCATATTGTTGAGACAAATAAAGTCGACGACGAAAGGTTTTCCCCCCTTTTCTTACCTTGGTGGGTGCGTCCTGCGAGTGACTAAAGGCCGCAAGTACGAAGATCAGTACGGCCCACAACAGTCCTATCCCCACGACAAGCAAAGTGGCAATGTAAAGGACGATCCAAAGGCTTGTGTTTTCCTGGTCCTTGTCATCCTCGGAATGCGGGCCATAGTGGAACGGCCGTTTCTTCAGCTCCTGGATTACCCGCGTCAATAGCAAAGGAAGTCAGCACTCAAAATTTTTGCATAAACATTTTGACAGAGGTCTGTCCGGTGGGTGGAAGGCTAACATGGCTCCAGCCACAATTTTCGATAGTTTCAATGTTGCCAGAAATTGCTGTGGCTGTTGAACCCTACCATAGTCAGTACATTTAATAATTCCTTGAAAGTGACATGAACTTGAGAAAGGCGCAGAAACGTGGATCTGTTTCGGGAAATCATCAGAAAACACGTTCGGGGGAATTATCTGACAGGGAACCGTCAGACGCCGTTACCAATATTGCAACCTGCTTCCCGCGACCCTAACTAAGGAATACGAGAAGATGCTTGGTTTGCGAACGTGGAATTACGAGCACGAACTCTTACAAGGATAACTTGCAACGAAACAAAGGTATTAGCATATATACGAACAGATACAGCACTAGAATTCTCCCATCAGTTTGTTGGAATTATAGTCGGCAGTCTTGACTTGCGCATATGCCTATCATTCTTGCTCTGACATGTTTTCACAGTCTCAAAAAAAAAAAAAAGACGTCTTATCATTCAGCACGAATCGCGCATAAGCTTGCGGAAGCTCATCTAATTTTCCATGGTGTTCCGATCAGGTTTCGCACTTACGCAAATGACTAGGTAAGTACGGTGGTCATGGAATGCAATACGGCATGTGAATATTGAAGTGAAACAGCAAAAATGTGCAAGTGCTCGTTCTGACTGCGCCGTGTGCCTGAGAACCTGACCACTAAAAGTGGAATTATTCTTTCTCGTACTAGTATGCGTCTGCATACTTATTATGTATGCGGACGATAATAACTATTTGTTTACGTCTAAACGCTTGGAACACTCGAAAGAAACGTGAATGAGTATATTACACAACTTTCCAATTGGCTCAAAGAAAACAAGCTGCACCTAAATGCCGCAAGAATGCGATATGTTAAATTACGCCCACTAAATAAACATGTAAACTCTGACGAAAGCACTATAAAGGAGGTAAGATGTAAAAAAAAATTCGGAATATGGTTCGCGATGATTTAACTTGCAAAGTCCACATCAATCATTTACTTAAACAACTTTCGCCATACGGTAGGAAGTATGTACATAATTAGTTCGGTTATTTCTCAGTGCGTGAAGAGAAATTCGTATAATTTACTCTTTTCTTCACGGCTTTGTTACGGCGTATTAGTATGGGAGGGGGTGACAATAAACCAAGTTATAACATACGCGTGCCACAAAAGAAAATACGTCGTTGTTACTCAAACTACTACGGTAGTATTGTGTTTCTGAGCAAGTCAACACTCTTTCATAACCTTGAAATGCTGAAACCAAGGCAGATATTCTTTTTTAAAAAAAAACTGCCGCAAGAGACACATAAAAATATGCTGTATAAATGGAAACAAAATAACCTGCACAATCCTGAGAGAAGAAATCTACGATGTTTATCAAGGAGAAGGATAAACTGCGGGAAATAAACCATCAGTCATTGCGATTACGTAACGAAATGGGATCAGCCTAAAGCTTGCTGTTCGTCTACAGGTTTTTGAAAGACAAGCTGAACAAATTTTGTTGAAAGAAGAAATATCTTACCGCTCCAAAACAATACTGTACTTAACTTCTAGAAAATGGTGCGCTATTTGGAAACTGTGCATTTTCTTCCTTTTATTCTCGCTTGTGCTATTATATATTAGGTCCTTTTTGTTATTTTTTTCACTGTAATGTGTCTATACGTATAATGTTAAAAACATGTGTCTCTAATTTCGTATTACGCAACTTATCTATAGCTCACATTGACGTATAATGTGCCAATTGTCTTCTGAAATACGCGCGTACCTATTACGAAACACAGGCACAGAGGATTCGTTCAGGCGTATCTAAACCTTTTGCTTCTGCCCTTTCTTCTTGCACCGTTTTGTAAGATATAAAACATACCACCACCACTTCTACTTCTAAAACAACTCCTACTAATGCTACTACTGCTAAGATCCAATATTACACCGATGGTAGATGTACTGAGTATGGTAGAAAGAAAAGTATGTGTTTTATTCAGCCTTAACTCTTTGCGTTTCAATCCATGGGTACTGCACACCGACCGCACAACAACACCTGGCAATTCGGAGCTTTCTCGAAGAACCCTGTGCCGTATGCTGTGTTGTGAGCATGAAAAAGCACGGTTCTTATTTTCGTGCACACTGCTTATGAGAAATGGTCACATCATCAGGGTGAATCCGTCGTGCAGGGATACGGTGCCCTAATTATCGTTACCTTAATTCACGAGAGATAAGCTAAACAAATATGAGAGTAATCAGATCACGTCACCATGCTTTAGCGGTCCGTGCGGATATTCCATAGATGAAGGCGATGACCGTGCGCACGAAGTCCGTCCGTCTTCCTATATTAAGACGTTCCTAGGTGTATAAGATGGCCATCAGTAACAGGCGTAGGAAAGTAGGGCTGAGGAATCCGGCGGTGGTGTTCTTTGAGACTGGCCCATACCCACTAGAAGAAGCTGTTTCTTACGGCCCACTCCTACCCTTGGTGGCCTTGGCTAGATATGACACGGCGATTAGAAGTTGTTTGGGGTGTTTCAGGCAGCCATTGTTCGAATTAACACAACGGTATCTTGCATAACGTACTGCGGTTCCGACCAACATCTTATTCAACCCTTTAGGCAGGAGTTACTAATAAAACTATTTCTCTATGTCGTTCCCCTTTAGAAATAGACCACCTTGCATTTTAAGAGTGGGAGTCTTTTTGTCGTGCGTAATCTGAACAAAAGCGATCATCATCAATTAATAATAAGTGTGTAAAACTTTCATGAAGTGCGCGGTATTGATGATGATGATGATGTTCCTGAAGAGTTACGGCACTTACTCACCAGGAGGGATTGGCCAAGAGGTGATTACGTTTTGATTTTAAATTATTGGAAGGAACCGATAGAGAGAGAAAAAAAAGGATGTTTTAGAGGGAATTTAATTAGTGGAATTGTGCATGTTAACCATTCAAACCTTACAGATGAGTCACCAAGACATGTACCGAAGAATATCTTAAGTATGTTTTGCAGTACTCACGAGAAGAGTAGACTGTCTTTACAATTGACTTTTTTTTTTAACCGGAATTGTCAAAATCGTATACGGTTTGTCATTTGTATGTAATTGCACACAGCATTGAATACATCCCTGTGGCAATATCCCAGAGCTGAGGCACCAAAAGAAAGAGCAACTTCAGTTGTTAAATTTAGTCCCAACGTACTGATCGGAATTTCTAGAAGTCTTTTTCGGAGGAACATGTACCGGCGGCAAACTAACAAATAATGATCTATACTTTCAATTTCACGACAGAAATGGCAGAGGGGCGACAAAACGAAACCAGACCTGTGTGCGTAAAGATTTAGCGGAGGGACACGACATCGAAACCTGCTGAGAATTACCTCAGATTGCCTTGATGGACACCATTTAGATTTCCATGGATAATTTAAATGTCTGTATTCTGACGAAGCTGTGATAGTTTCCATTGAATCTCTATGTATAGAAAATTTTCTATATCTGATTGCTGTTATATACTGCTCTGCTGGAAAAACTGATATTATCAGTCCTTGAAGAGATGCTCCAGCTAATGAGTCGGCCATCTCATTTAAATACAATCCGCTATGGCCTGGTACCCACAGCAATTTTACAAGGCTAAGATGTGGCGGAACTAATGCTAAAAACATCTGCAGGGCTTGTGAATTGGATGAAGATGTAAGAGAAGTACAAACCGAATGGAAATCGGTTTAAACCACCACATTAGTCGCAGCCGCAGGGAGTTTCCTCAGCGCCAAAATGATTGCTAAAAGCTCTGCTGCAAAAATGGGGGTGTAGTCTGGTAATCTCAGTGAGAAGGACCAATCAAGCGTTGATGAAAAGATCCCCACACCTGCCTTTTCGCCCTTCACAGATGCGTCTGTAGCTATTATGTAATTTGTTTGTGCTTGCCCAAGGTAGTCTTGCAGCTGATTATTTAAGAACCTAGTAGACAGAAATTTAGCGTTTCCGGGAAAAATATCATCATATTCAATCGTGATCCCCTGATTTGAGCCTTTTGATGCAATTAACTCTCGAATGTTAACGTTTATGCTATCTAATTGTCTTTGCACAAATATAATCTGTGGTGTATGGAAGCGGGGCCAATGTGCTAGAAAAAACCAGTCTGGGTCTTTGATGAACACATATTCAGTTCGTCTGAGCGGAAAACTATACAATTTTAGGAATGTTTGTATAGTTAAGATTCGGAATCTGCAAGACAATGTAGGCAGGCGAGCTTCTTGATACAGAACAGTATTGGCTGTACATTTAGGTAGGCCTATGCAAAGTCGCAGTGCTTCACGTTCCAAGAGAACTAGCGGCTTAGTTTTGTAAGCTGGGGAAGCTGAAAATAGAGCGAAACCAAATTCCATTACTGGGCGCATGTACATCTTGTAGATCATCAGGAGAGCGTCCCTGCGTAACCCAAACCGTCTGTTGCTTGATCTGCGCAGCACACCTAAGGCACGCCGAGCCTTAGATTTTATATGCTCTATGTGAGAAATCCAAGTTAGCTTTGCATCGTAAATTATTCCCAAATATTTGAGAGAATCGACTTGGGGAATAAGGTCTTGATTGTAATATATAGAGATAGAAATAGGATCACTTAAAGGGAACACTAAGATCGAGCTTTTATTAACATTTAAGGACATGCCAATTTTGCAAAGCCAATTACGAAGCGTATTCATGTAACGTTGCAAATTTTGATAGAGTAAATGAATGTCGCTGTCGGCTGCAAAGAATGCAATATCATCAGCATAAACGTAAAGTTGTACACCCTCACAAGTAGGGATGGAGCTAATTAGGACGTTAAACAATAACGGAGAAAGAACTGCTCCTTGAGGAACACCACGTGTTTGTGTGAATCTAGGAGAGTAGCAGCCATCCTTAAAGCAAAAGCATTCCCTAGCTCTCAAAAATTCTGTTATCCATGCTATCAAATATTTTGGAAAATTATAGGTCTCTCGGGTTGTCAGGAGAATCGCGTGTTCCACGCTGTGATACGCTTTAGCTAAGTCCAGCGTTACTAATGCAGCATGTTGTCTTCGCTTACGAGCAAGTTGAATCCTGCTCTCTTTATCCACGTGCGCACACCATATTGAGCAGTTCGATCTAAAGCCTACTTGAAAAGACTTCAATATGAAGTTATCTTCCACAAAATTTGCTAATTTGGGGTAAAGTACACGTTCTATCACTTTAACCATGTTAGAAGTAAGCGAAATGGGCCTGATATTATCGATGTTGAATCCTAATCCTTGCTTTTTAGATATTGGAATCACTTTAGTTAATTTACAATCATGGGGAATCCAGGCGTTTTTTAGTGAATAGTTTATAGTGTTTAGGAGGTCACATGGTGAGAGATCAAATAAAATTTTGATCATTGTGACCGTAAATGCATCAGGGCCTGGAGCAGATGGTGGTAAAGATCTGATCACCTCCGTCAATTCTGCAGATGTGACTTCTGTGAAATCAGTCGTATCCGGTGGTTTCTTGAAGACCTGAGACATAGTCGATGTGAATCTGCTTTCCAGTCCTTTAGCAATTAGTTCTAAAGACTTTGCCAGTTCCTCTTACGATGGAATTACACATTCTACATTAGCTGGAGATGGCAGGATTGTGCGAGCTCTCATATATCTAAATAATGCTTTCTTGTTTTCTGGTTTAGAAATGAAATCGTGTTGCCCTTTATCATAATCCTCTTTAGCTTTAGCGACTGTTCGTTTGAAGATAGCTGCAAGAAATTTGTAATCTGACCAATTCTTCGGGGATTGATTATAGAAAAGTTGTTTCCACGCAGCCTGCCGTCGTCTGTGGTCACGAGCGCAATCTGCATCCCACCAAGGGCTACAAGAAACTCCCTTGGGAGATTGGACAATGAATTCTGCTTTTTTATACGTCTTTTTCATTATGGCACTAAGCTTCATAGCCTTATTATCTTCGCCATCTTCTAAGCCGGAATCTAACACTGCTTTGAGATCATTTTTGAATTTATTATATTTAACAAGAACTCGGGTGCGAGAACATGCCAGCATTATCGGACAATTAACCTCAAACATTATCGGGAAGTGGTCGCTGTTTGTGCCGCTGTCCAAGGTCATCCAGGGGGAACTAGTTATCCCTGAACTTATAAAACTTAAATCCAATACTGAGCGGGACCGATGATTGATATATGTAGGAGTTCCAGAATTAAGGCAAGTCAAGTTGTTATCTACTGACCATTCCCAAAGGCGCTTGCCGCATTTATCGGTTCTAAAACCCCAACTAACATGGTGAGAGTTGAAATCACCTACAAGGATCTTATATTTGCCTAAGGATGCCACAGCAGAGTCTAATAAATTAGTATTTTGCACCCCTGCAGGAAAATATAAATTAACTAAAGAAAATGGCGGACAACCTGGCAAGGATACTTCCAAGGCGAATATTTCGCTTTCAGGAGACATAAGCTTATATGAAATTTTGGCCTTAAGACCAAAGGGAATGACCAGGATTGAGAAGCTGAAAGAGACTAGTCATAAGTAGTGTGAAATGCCAATCAGAATCGAGTAATCAGGATGGAATTAACGAAGAGTACGAATTTATGAACAGAACCGGCCTGAATCAATTATGAATTTTTCAACAGTCGAGTATACATCCCTGCGGCAATGCCCTAATGAAGACGCTCCCAAAGACAAAATATTGGAAATGGAGAATTCCAACACAATCCTATGAAGAGAATCTTTCAATGTGTGTTTTGTTAATGGGTATAACCGAGTACATTTTAAGAAATATTGGTCGATAGATTCGTCTTCGGCGCAATATGGACATAAAGGCGATGGGGTAAGACCAGCTCCGTGCATATAAAACTTTAGGGATGCGGCAACGTAACTGCTTAAAAATAACTTCCACTTTTCTGGAGGTAAAGGCATTTCTATACCAAGGGAATAAGAGGTGTCCATAGTCAGTTAAATTAGTTAATAATATATTACTAGATTCTTACCTTATCTCTCTCCTAAATCTTGCCGCGGTTATGAGCGCTGATGCAGGAAGTAGTGACACAACTGGGACACTAAGAGATGACAAGCTGTCCGCCGTTTCATTCTTTATAATTCCTTTGTGACCTGGCACCCATACCAATAAAATGACCGTTATGTGACTAGGGACAAGAGAATCAAAGGTACGTAAGATGCGTGAATCACTTTTAGCAGAAATAGATGTACATGGAGATAAAGAATCAGTGACAATTACGACTGATTAGGTCGCTGAACTTCATTTCCGTAGGGCCATAACATCAGCAAAAAATTCAGCCAGAAACACAGATAAGAAATCAGGAAGTCTTAGTGAAAATGTCCAGTTAAAACTTCCAGAAAAAATGCCAATTCCAGATTTTTCGTCTATTTGTGAAGCATCTGTAGCAATGACATCTTTAATGTGCAAGTCATCTGAATAATTTTGTAATAAACCATTTAATATATTTTGAGACAGATGTCTAGCGTTGTTCGGATATATGTTATCAAAGATAATTTCAAGACTGCCTCTTTGACCAATGGGGAAAGCATCCTATAACCGCACATCTAGGGTGCCAATAAGTGCCTGCACGTATACTACCTGAGGAGCGCGAAATCGAGGCCAGTAGGACTGAAGAAATAATTGAGGATGATGCATGAAAACTATTTGGAGTTTGATAGGATATTCGTAGATCCTCAAGAACGTCTAAACGGTAAGTAAGCGGAATCTGCACAGGAGCGAAGGCAATCGAGCTTCATTTGGCATCTACCCACTTGGGGGGTATGGGCCAACGCAGGTGGTGAAGAAGAAGAAGAAGAAGATCTCTCTAGCCATATTCTCCGTACCTCGATGCGCTGCTTCGCGTTGGAGTAAAGAAGCATTCCGTTTTCACCGCGCTGAAGTCGCCTGGCATCGTGAAAGGTCTCGCATCGTGGAACTTCACTTAAACATGGTGATGTGACGTTTTCTGAATTACCTCCCGAGCTTCGATAAGCACAGTTACTATCAAAGGCGCACTAATGAACCCTCTAGACTGATTCTTGTATCTTTTTTAAAAAGAAGCTGTACACCTCTCTATGGTAAGAAAATTTCGTGAAGTAAACACAGAACGCGAGGTCAACAATGGAAGGCAAACGCCACATCCTTTTTTGCGATCAAGCATGCAGCATGGGGCTCAGTATTCACGGATAATCATAATGCGCAACGAGGGCCTTTCGGTAAAAACTCACCTGTTATCTGTGGTAAATAATATCGTGGGTTTAAAGGACATAAATATACCGGCCGCTTACACGACTAGGTCAAAAATATCTGACTAAGAAACCTTGCGCCACTTCTGTGTCTACGAACAGGAGCTCAAAACGACAGAGAAACAAAACCGCAAGATAAGTAGTATCAAGACCTCATGATGGATGATAAGGAGCCCGTAAACAACGGGAACACTTTCCCATGTGTTCTCGGTAAAGGTTAGGTTGCAGCTGTTTTCGAAATAGCCGTCTGACGTCATTCGAAGCCCTCCTGTGACGTGCCACCCTCTCAATTAGCATATGAGTTTCTCTATGCAACTTCGCTGGTCATTCACGTTCGCAAGGCAGGATATCGGCCAATTTTTTATCTGATTTATAATCTGAAAGCATATAACAGCAATAATATCTTTGGACACTTAAAAGAGCACATTTATTCCATTAGGAAGTAGCTGGACGTTCAGAGCATATTTGTATAACAGGTAATATTGTAAAACGACGCAAATTTTCTCTCTTTACGGGAAGCTTCAGCAGAGAAGTGTACATTTAGGAGTGGCGACAAAATTTAAGTCGGTGACGGATAGATCCGCCCTACCATTGCTCTTCTACCATATCGTCGCTCCTGCCGAATTTTTTAGCCATAATCCAACGTTCGAATGTGATTCCATACGATGTACACCTAGAATCCATATATTTTTCTTGTATCTTCCATGTGAATGGAAGGTACAAGAATCTTCCATTCACATGGAAGATATCTTCCGGATAACTTCCTATCTTCCATATGAATCTTGCGAAATCAAATTGAATTATTGGAATAAATACAGACAGTGTTGGTGTGAGGTAGATCTTACCGGTTTCTTGCTTTTGAAAGTAAATGTTATTGACTGTCGCAATGAGCGAGACAATACGAGAAAAAAAGACAGTGCTCTAACTACCTCTAAACTTTATTCGTAAAACATCGGAGCGATATAATTTTCAACATGAGCACCTGACATGCCACTACAACAGATTTTCATGTAAATAATAGCCTATATCATTTGACTACACAGAAGTGCTGTTGAAGGAATTTGCGTGAGCTGCAAATATATGTGGAGTTTAATATTTCCAGTCAGACTGTGTGGATTCCTCAAAACAACCGCTCAAGCAAAAAAAAAAAAAAAAGAAAGCCCTGGCGAGTGCAGTCTATGGAACGGTGTGCGATATTTACAGAACATGCGGGTTAGTTAGGTTTGCGTTCTGATTGTTTGTACTGTTCAAAGGGTTTATCTACAAAAGAAGATCGATCATCACGATGCTTTGGTGTTAAGTGCTCGGGTTCGCGTTTCGAAGGTTATAGCAAACGGTACATACACAGTTTCAAATAGAGGCTTTTTTTTTCTTTTTTTGTTCTTTCACAGCGCGATGCGAATTTTTCGAGGAGCGGTGCTTGAGGTGCACGTGCCTAATTTTTCCATGCAGGGATAATATGGCAGTTTAAAAATGAATCCACCCCCCGCACCAGCCGAAATTATATGATGAGGTTTCGAAAGAACAGGTTCTTGCTTAGAATATTATTATGAACGTTAGGGAATTAAATATACGTAAAAATTTATACAGGGCTTGATATTGTTGCATCTATTGATAAGAAAAAAATACCAAAAAAATTTGAGGCACTCTGTTCAATTTATTATTCAATTTATATGCCCAGTAAACGAAATCTTAAAATGAAAGGGAAAATTTGCATCCACCCGTTCTGTAGCGCAAGGCCACAAAAAAATTTGAAATTTAGCGCACCGGCATCAAAGAAATTTGGTCGCTGTTTTACGCCAGACAAAAGCGTGAGGTGTGAAGAAATTAACGATGAAAGCTGAAGAAGGTTGTGCTTTGGCAGGAAGCTCTTATCGAAAAGATTAAATCATCTACCCTGCACAAACGGAACGGCTACCATTTACGTATTTTGAATGCAGTTATCCTTTCCTTGTTTTCCTGCGTGCACATACCCAAGTTTCTTTTTAGAGCTGGGTTTGGGTCCTTCGTTACATTTCGGTGTTGTACGTTACCGAAGGGTAACGTGATTATGAGAAAATGGGGCATGACAAAATTAATTTCCCTAATACACGAGCAGCTCCTGCACCGCGCTAACAAGCAGCATGCGTCATCGTTAACACATGTGTCCAGTTTACAGCCGTCATATCGAAAAGTTGCCACTGTGCTAGTAATACCACAAAGTACGCGCACTCTCAGGAACCTTAAAAATTCCACGATGGTACTCTCTTTCTAATCCCGCCCTTGGAAAAGTGTTCTTTCGAAGTACCTATCAAGGAGTCTATGCCTCGCCTATTAAGCACAGTGGAAGTCGTTTCCCGGTAATCGTTAGCCTACCAATCAAGTTCGGTGCGTCGTCTCCAATATTTTCCATTAGAATAGAACAAAGCCTCGTGAAATGTCACTTCAGCGAAATCCGCGTTTCGTGTGTGCTATTGGAAACTTGCACAGATAAATGTATAAATTGCTCGCTTAGGCAGGTCTCTAAACGATCGCTGCAGTTGGGTGTGGATTTTGGTAGGTCCGTAATTTCGACTGAAGCGGTTGTCGAAATGTTACCATGAGTATGCACCACGAGATCGAAATGCCACTTTACGTCTAGTAAAAAAAAGGTGCAAGTTGAGGCATCGCGCAATGTCATGAAAGTACGAGCTCCACTTGTCTGGTGCCTTTCTTTTTTTTTTTTGAAGATGTTTTTGACGTACTAGCCCTTCAAGAACTTTTATTGTAATTTGTAATTGCGAAGGAGAGTAAAGGGGCAACGTATTTAGAAAATTCACGAAGAGCAGGACCCAAAGCTAAGATGCTGAAAATTGATATGTAACTTTTATTTCATAAAAATCTTTATTCTTTGAGCGCGAATAGCTGGCTGTTATATGCTTCGTGACACTCGTATCGACCTGTCTTTCGGTTAACAATTAGGTCTGTGCGCTGTCCTTCAATAAGATTACTAAAAATGAGCATGAAAAATGTATGAACAGGAACGAGAACGCCGTTTGCTATTGTGCTTTATATGCCAGCTTTGATAGAGAGAAGAGCCGAACATGTAGCTGAAGTTAGAGTCATTCGAAGTTATTCGTGATTTTCACAATCGAAAAGTGCAGTAACTGCCGTATTACTGCAGTGTCTCGTAACGGGTTGTCTTTGCGTTCACACGGAAAACAGTGGCCGGACGTGGATCCACGACGCAAGTGCCGAGCTCTGGTTGACGACATTAACGACGGGCACGAACGCTATGTGACCATCTTATACTTCAGCTGCATGCTGGTTGTGTGGCTGGGACTTCTCTGCAGCATAGTCCTGTTGGTATCTGTATTGTCCTACCCACCGTCAGACATTGATAGCACAAAGGCGAGTACTATGTGAAAGATCATATCGGCAATTCCACCTTAGGCACTGACGTGACCAATAAATCCACTCAGAGCAGGTACTGCGCTGCCCGCGTGAACGCAATTTGTTTTCGCTTCTTACCTTATTGGCTAATACAAACAGACTTCATCGCTTTTTTTTTCTTGTTTAGTTTTGTTTATACCAGATGGAGGCTTATGTTCACTGTTCTAAAGACAAACAGTTATCGAAGAATCATCGCCGAGTCGAGACAACTTTCGCCGGTAACAAAGGCGGCCGCGCGAACCATATGTCTCTCAGATATAAATACTCGAATTACTTTTGATAGCAGTGCGGTAACTGACCATCTTGAAGTGGACGAATTCTCTTTTGTCGCTATGTACGGCATACGGACTCAGGATTAGCGATTGAGACTATGTGTACATTATGAGATCACTTATCCGCGTTGGATCTGAAGAGGGCCTGATGCTCAAGAGTCCTTCTGAAGGTCGTTCATCATCCACGTACTTAGTGTCGCCTACGCTTACCGTGCGGACATTTGCTTTACTAGTCGGCTAATGGGTCCGCAAACTTGAAGATGTTAACACGTTCTCGAATTTTTTAGAAAACATGGAGCGATTCAACAATGAATGTTCTAGCCATTCAATACGAGAACTTCGAGACATATGAACTAAAATACACGCCTTCTTTCAGCGAGTCGTCCCTTTAATATCTACAAACTTTGAAAAAGCAACGTACCATGGAAACGAGATATACTTTTCCGCTGAGGCGGAACTTCAAGCGGCTATGAAGATATAGGAGAAGGTATGAAATACTGTCTTAAAAAGCATTGCGAGGCTTCTAGTGCACGAAAAGATAAGGACGCAGACAGACGTGAGACACACAGCCGCCTACTTATCTGCTGTTTTACCTGCATATAAGGAAGGGGGCTTTGCGGTGTTGTCGCGTGGAGCCTTCAACAAAAAAAAAAAGCCCTAGATGCTGTAAACAATATTTTTGCTCCAGGTAGGAAAGAGAAAGCGAAAGCCAAGAAGCTATGTTAGCGTCTACGTTTAGGCCGTGTTATCAAGGACATAGCTGCAGGCAAGCTTGGTTACCTTGATGTGTTCTCTAGTGTAAAGACACACAAGAAAGACGCACCCTTTCAAGCCATTGTGTCTGAAAACGGTACCTGGCAAAAATGTATAGCATTGCATCTTAAAAAATGCTCAACGTGTTGTCAATTCGAGGCCCGTTCCTTGTAAAAGCTATGATGTGATACTGGATTACGACAGCTCTTCAAAGCTTAAAAATATTAAGGCTTCCTCAGTAGACAAAGCGGAACTATTTTATCCCCTACCACACTCAGGTCTACTCGACATTGTGAAATGTTGCATTGACAGCTTTGCAAATGTTGCCTTCACGAAAGGAAGCGGAATGTCAAATGACGGGTTTTTAAAACTCTAGTTTTTGTCTGTGGTCTACTTTCATTCTGTGGGAAGAGAAGCCATATATACAGGAGGAGGGAATTTGCATCGGCTCGTGTATAGCTCGCAGTCTTAGTGGTCTGTTTTTAGCAGGACTAGACAGGAAAATGAGCAATAGGTTTCCAGATTCTAAGATTGGTAAAGTTTATAGATACGTCGTTGACTTCTTAGTTCTACTTGGCTGCAGCTTTGACTGTTTCGGTTCTTTCACCACTAACGCCCTTACGTTTATGCGCGAAGGTTTATCTTCTCCGCAAGTAACACATGAACTGCCGATTGGCGGATGTATAGGTTTCTTGACATCAAGCTGTTATTCTGCTGTAACCATGTGCGCTGTAAGTACGATCCTCACCTCACGCCAAAAAGCCGCTGCTCCAGCTCAGCAGGCGCACTGTAAGTTTTTTAGGAGGGGAATCGTCAGGACATGCTTTTCAAACGCATTACGAAAATCATGTCCTGAGCAGATGACCGAAAGCTTTAGCAACCAGATCCTCCGTCTTAGATTACCAGGTTGCCTTACACATGTTCTTATCGGCGCTGCTGATGGTCTGCTCAACTCCAAGTTTTCAGAAAAAGGCCTCTTCCAGCCTCCCGTCTGCACACTCTGACTGTTGCTGTCATTCGGTATAATCGGTGTACCCAGAAGTTGATATCATGGACGTGAGCCCATGTAAAAAAAAATAGGGAGCACATTTTTCCCCAAGTGAAACCTGCGCTGGGAATTTTCATATTCCGGTTTATCACACCACCCTATCCTTGGACTTCCGTTGTTTCTCTCGTTCATCAATGCCATATTCACGGATCTTTCTGTAAACTTGAAATTGTGTGGTGCTTAGTGTGCACTATACACGAAGGTGCCCGCAGTTGAGGATGAGGTAAGGTCCAACAAATAATTCGGCGAGGTTGTTTGGTGAAAAGCAAAAAAATGCAAATTAATTGCCGCATTACAGCCTACATGACAATAACATTAGAGAAAAATCGTTTATGTTATCAGTACAGGATTATTAATGTCCCTCTAATAAAAGTTGCAGAATGCAAGTACATTTCATTATGGATAACAAATTGTCTGAATTAGAACAAGCGCACTCAGACCCTTACGGATAAATGCGTCATCAAGTTATTTTTTTCTCAAGAACTCTATGAGACTATCCACTCAACCAGTTCGCATGACAGTCCGCCCTGTCACATAGACGTGTGCGCACAAGCAGTGCATTATGCTTATTTGTTCTGCTTGTGAAAATATCAGCTTCTTGCGAGACTTTTATGCTGCAGTTTTTTTTAAACCTAGAGGGTGATTGATCCCTACTCTAAATTCATCCCTAGTATAAAAGTGCCTCGCGATGCTTGCGAATTGAGCGACGTCTCATAGTTCTACTATATTTCTATTGGCTCTTCCCTCCAGCTGGACACACTGCCTCCCCTGCAAGTTCCAAAACATCCGGCACGAACAATTGCATGGCCACCGGAAGAATCCTTACCCTGCTCAACGAACCTCCCAGCGAGGCCAGTGGAGCCCGGATATATTAATCGCTCCTCTCGCCCAGTGAGGCGTGAATGCACGTGGGCTATTTGTCGAAGGTTGACAGTGCGGTATTGGGGAAAATTTGACTACAGCGTCGACCCGTGTCGAGACTTCTACAAACTCGTCTGCAATAAATTCAGAGGCCGGAGCGAGACCCGACACGTAAGAAAAGAAAGCCGCCAACTTAGCGCTGGGGCTGTTTTTGATCGCTTGCCTTCCTTCTTCACGTTGTATACGAAGACAGGGGAAAATGTACACTCTGCAGTATAGGTCGCTTGTGCCGCCATGGTGTAGCAGCGTGAAAAACCCGTTAGCCTGAATCCTACCCAGTTTTTTTTTTTTTTGCTAGATTCTGGTAACAATTTGATAGTGGCGTATCCTCTATCTTCTGCCACGTCCTTAGAAGTGATCCGGGAATCATACCGAAGAAAAGCCCAAAATAGAGACGCGCCACATTTGCGCTTATTATGCTCTACTCATAACCATCATCCCGTTGCGTGAAAAGAAAAGGAACAAAATAAATTAAGCACTAAGGTTAGAAAACACTAATATGCCGTGCTCGCACGATATGCCTCCTGCTATTTCTTCCCACATAATAACTTGTGTTGACGCTGCTAGAGATATACATTCAGCATCAACATTTTACACAACACGGAGAAAAAGCAAGACGATAAAAACAGGAATTTATTATTTACTTTTTATTTGTCAATGCATGACTCTCTGGAACACAAGCGTTGCTTATTACGTGCCCCCACACAGCTTGGTATAGATGGCATTCGCTAATCGCAGCGCGTTCGTCTGTGTGCTTTGTTCTCCATTCAAGTTAAAAGGTAGGACAATCGGTGTGCTCACGTTGTTTTGAGCGTGTTCCAGCGATGTGTCAAACGACTGTTTTTTCTGGTCCTTGGCTGATATAGCCTGTATAAGTTCAAACACCTGTGGCGTATAAGCACGTGCACTCGGCTGACCACTGCGGGTGTGAGCCACACGTGGTTGCAGTATAGTTAATCGTTACGTGGATGACAAATATGTGAAATTCAAACGTCACTCTAAAGAGTTTGTTATGTACATGAGGAGCGAAATGCTACGCAGAAGACATATAATATCTTGGTTCGCTGTTATCCGCAGCTTCAAAAAGATTTGGAGCTGAACGCCATACGGTATATGAGCGATCCCAACATACCCCTTTCCAATCAAAGTTCTTGGCAGAAAGCCGCTGCGATGTACCAAGCCTGCTTGTCTTTCGCAGCGTCCAACGTGCCAGAGGTGAGACTGAACGCTTTGTTGAACAGGCAACACAAAAATTTTTTAGATATACTGGCATGCCGGGTCTCTGCAGACAAAAGCAAGATTTCGCATGAGTGTTCTAGTGGGAACCGCCTTATGAAAACTCAGCTTCAGACCACCACAAATGTGCACATGTTGCAGTGCGTATTCCCCCTGCTAAGAGTGCATGTATTAGGCTTATTTCTTGTTTTACTTACACCATCTATATGAGTGAAGGCAGGCAGACTGACAACCAACTTGAAGTCCTAAGAAACTACTAAGTCGTAGTTGCGGGCGCACCCACGTTGGGTCGGAATACCATGGTCCTACGCCCATTCGCTGCCTTTTGAACAGCCATTTGGACAGCCCTTAGCATCGTACAAAGAAATATTCCAGAATATGTTTTTGTAGCAGCGTGAAAATCTTGCTGTTCTTAGCTTATCTGGCTTTGCAAGGTCGTTGTGCGAACCCTTTGTAAAAAAGTTTTGAAGCTCTCAAGTTCGTGTAGCATATACTGATACCTATGATACCACCGAATAACTCTCTAACTTTTTCGACCATCGTTTAATAGTTATTATGAGTGGATTCGTGCAATACAAGCAAGCTGTAATGAAAATGTCGGAAATGAAAGTGAGAAATACTTACCTTATTTCACGAACCATATGTCTCTGTTAAACAGCGCGAAGCTCCAACATCTGCGAAATGGAAAGCTGATACATGTTTAGTGCGACCTATGTTATAGTGCGCTGTCTCAATCTGGAGCCGGCACAATGAATACTTCACTGAGAAAGTGGAGCGAACTCAATGATTAGCGTTTCGGTTTGCATTTTCAGGTTATTCAAGAAGAAGCAACTTTCAACAAGTAAATTATTAACGCTAATGTACCGACACTAGGCCATCGAATAATCATATCAAGGCTAAATTTATCAGCTCTATTACAGCCACTTGAGATGAAATCAGTCTGCATGTTTGCAGTTTCTGACAAGACATTCTGTTCGAACGGGTCAAAGTAAAATGCTAAGACAGTCTGTAAGTCACAAACTCGCATAAGTATTCTTAATTTGCGGCCGTGATCGAACATTGCAATCAACTACCCGAGAGTGCTGTTTCCTCTGCTTCTGTAGACTCTTTTGATAGCATTATTGCAAACATTAACTTTGGTGTGTAATGTGTTAAGAATGAAACACTGTGTGATCTATATTTCGAAATTTCCTTGCTTCTTTCCTTTTCCCGATACCTTTTTGCTCTTATATGCCAAACAGCTATTTACCTTCTTTTTTTTTTCTCACACTCCTGGTTGAACCCGACTGCGGCCTGCAGTGTGCATAAAATAAGTAAAATAAAATAAAGCTAGTAAATTCGCCGGATACCTTTACTGAACCAATATTTTTGAAAAGCAATAATCTGTGGACAAATCCTGCCACCTTTATTTGTAAAGGTGCCTAAATATATCACTGATTAAATATACTTTCCATGCACACCAACTCATGATTTATTTGGACATCAAAGTCATAACTTTGAAAAAGACAGGATAGCGCGTTTCAAAATTGCTGCCACCCTCAAGGTTACAATCATCTAGACGTGCCTTTCTAAGCGTATGCCTCCGTTTTGTAATTGGTAAAATATTTGCCGAGACAACTATTGCGAAACAACTATGGCTGAGTTTCACGCTCGTGCCAACAGCCTAAAAACATCCTGCACGCTGAAGCAGGCGTTCTAGCAAGCGTTCAGACTCATTTCAACTGCATTCTGTCAATCTCCAAATTGAATTGCAATTCGTACGGGTCCCGTTTCTCAGGAAAGGGTTGGCACTCAAAAGTCCTTGTGCATTGTGTTTTATTTCCCAATATTATGACATGCTTCTCCCTCAGACGAAATACCTCGTGGAATGGATGTTATCACTAAACCTGGACTTGCTCAATGAGACAAGACTGGCGGCTGTCAGTCCAGTGGAAATGATGGTGCGCGGCTCGCTCGACCTTGGAATTGAGGCAGTCATCTCCATTAATTTTGACATGATGGAATTCGTGTCAAATAAGAGAGCGATGCAGGTGCGTAGACCAATATGTCTTTATTATGCCGCTCAACTCAACAATTCACGCCACATTTTGTGTTTCCCATCAGGGCAGATGCGGTGCTTATATGAGTGGCCAACGCTTTGTGTCGCTTGTTGGATCAATATTCGCTTTATGTGAATGTAACGGAACGAGTGTTGTTTAAGAATGATGATGGTCGTCTCGGAATGGAAACTTTTTCACGAACGTTTTCTCGCGTAGTCCTCCGAGATGCATTTGCGTGTTTTAATGTGCCTGGATTTGTTTTCCCACCCGGAAAGCCTATCTGGTCCCGCCAATTTCAACAAGGGCAGAAATGGCTGCCAGGGACGGTAATAGCAACGGAAGGCAATCGGATGGTGAAGGTGGAGACCACCCTGGGAACCCAGCGTCGGCATGTCGATCAGCTGAGGGCACGGCTGACGCCAACCACGCCGGAAAAGAACACATCGAGGAACAGCCCCAGTTTAGCGGAAACTCAGCCGGACACAGACGCTCGAGAAGACAGAGCAACGTTGAACTCCAGTCCAGCGACCCCTCAGTCACCCGTCGCGACGCGAGAAACCGGGGCGCCGGAAGTAGTCCCAACTCTACTCCGCCGTTCAACGCGAACAAGACGCCCTCCGGAACGACTGGGCTATTGAAGGGGGAAGAGATGCAGCGTCGTCGATAAACCGCTATCACCCGCATGTTTCCTTATCACTGGTTCGCAAGCCCCGATGTACTCGGCCACAACTACGTGTCGAGACTCACGTGGTTTTCCGTCTATAAAAGGTCAAGTGCCAAGCAATAAACAGTTCAGTTCGTGTTGCTACTTCGTTGCGTCACTTCAAGAACGTCATGCTATGTGCTGTGGAACGCATAATTTACTACATTGAAATTGCCCAATATAGGACAAAATCGGGGACGGTTGTGCACGAACGTGTTCGCTCTTGTTCCGTTTTCGCCGTACGTCATCGGCCTGGGCATTGCTTATGTCGAAAGTCACTGCGCGCAGCTGCTTTTGCATAACCACATATTCTCTGCAGGTGACGCATGAATGCTCACGAACGAAAATATCTTCTATTTAAAAAAATGTTATTGAGGTGAAGGCGAAAAATATTTCGTTCTGTAGGCTGTAGAAGGCCACGCATTTGGGCTTGTTGGTTCATGATTGCAAGAAGACGAAACAGCGTAGGACAAATGCGCTGTTTTTGTTCTCTCCCTTTATCCTATTGTCCTGCGCTGTTTCTTCTTCTTGCTGTAGGATGGCTAACACAAGGACGCACAAAAAGTCACTCTTCAACGTTTATCACGTTCGCAGCTTTCCAACTGGCTGCTTTCGCCCTCCCATTTTCACAGGTTTGAGGGTCTCTATGTCAGAAAAAAAAATCTGGCTGGTCTCTCTGCTAGAGGAATCAGTATAACACGAAAGTGAATTGTGTTTTCACATAACCAGTTGAATGTTTATTACACATTGAGGTGAACTTGCCTTCGGTGTTTCCCCGGTAGGGCATCGTTTGACGTGGATAAAGACACGTTCACGCATTGCCTCGGCAATATCCATGACCAACCTCTTGCTGAAGTAGTTTACGCAGTATTAGGGTACAGTCGATAGTGAATACCACGCGACAAAGGCATGAATCATGTTTATTTGCACCATAATGTCCCTTCAACATCGTTACCGTACTTGGGCGCCTAATGCAGCAGTTTTCTTCTTGCCATCACGCTCGAAGAATCGTCGGCGGGGAAATGCCATCCACAACGAAAGGAGGCCGGTGCTCTACCACTATGCTACCGACGCTCACGCTTGAAGCTGTACGAACACGCCTTATATTCCTTCTTATCTCGCTTTTTTTCTCGATGTCGTCCGGCTTCGCACGCGTACATCCAAGCGTATTTTGGAAAGCTCCTGGAATGTTACCGCAATCTAGGAGAGGCGAAGTGAAAGTGCAGTGCTTCACTTCGCCTCTCCTGGAAGGGGCAGAATTCTAGGCAAAGTGCTCCTCGATGCGTGCGCGCTGAGCCGGGCGAGAGCATCAAGAAAAAACGAATGAAGGGACATCATAAGGAATATAAGGCGCGTTCGTATGTCATGAAGCATGAGCGTCGGTAGCGCAGAAGTAGAGCACCGGTCACCCCTCGTCGAGCAGCGAGGAGCTGTGAGTTCGATACGCAGAGCATCAACAAAAATTTTCTGGGTATTTCTCGTTATTCTTACAAGCAATTTTTTTTTTGCATCACATCCGTTACGAAAGTGACGTGTGGGGTCGTGGTGGACCACGGTGTAAAACACTTTCGTGTTAAAAACAGCACCCACAGAGCCAGAGAAGAGCGACCGATCCTCGTAACTAGCGCCGCGTTCAACCGCGTCAATGCCACAGCGCGACCAAGGAGAACCGCATCCGAGCTGCGTGATCTTGCAGCTAGCGGCCGCCTCCTGATTCAAAATATTTATTTATTTATTTATTTATTTATTTATTTATTTATTTATTTATTTATTTATTTATTTATAATGCCCTCAAGGTCGTTAGTCATTGAAGATGGGAGTGGTTAAAGTACAGAAACAAAAAGTACAGTGAATTCAAATACAATTGTTCCCCAGGTTACACAAACAAGTTAGTTGAAAGGTAAACAAACTAGTGCAGTGTGTATGCGAATAACAGGACAATTCACCTGGTTATACAATGTTAGCTAATGCTTCGAAAAAATTTTTGTTCTTAGTAATGGCTGCGACACTTGTGGGAAGGTGGTTCCACTCCTGAGATGTACGGGGAATAAACGACTGAAAGAAAGACTTAATTTGACATGATGCGGTTCGTACCTTATGACGATGATCAACACGGTTTAAAATGTACTGAGGCAGCAGTATAAAGACATCACGAAGTGGTGAATGGTGGAAAAGATTATGGAACAGTGAGAGACGGGCAATTTCGCGTAATGAGTGCTAGGCTATTTTTCACTGAGGTTATACTCGCTGTACGTTTACAGTTAGAGAGGATGAATCGAACAGAGTTATTTTCTAGTAGTTCAAGTGAGGTGGTATGATTAGCGTGAGCGAGGTCTCATATAGCGGATGCATACTCAAGTTTGGAGCGTATAAGACTCTCATATAGTAGTAGTTTTAACGTAGATAGTGCTTTGGAAGAGTTACGTCATATGTATCCCAGCATGCGATTAGAATTGTTAATTACACGTACTCAACGTGAGTGGTCTAACTTAAGTTATTTGTGATGTGTATACCAAGATATTTATATGAAATGGCGGATTTACAGCAACGGTGTTTTGGCAATCGGTGCTAGGGTTGCAATTAGTTCTAGATACATGCAATATTTAACACTTGTTAATATTTAATTCCATCAAATCCGATCGCTCCCCTCCTTACGCTTTCCTCACAATACGTAATAAAAGCAACCACAGTGGCAGGACGGCCGCAAAAATAAAACACACAGGAGCCATGAAAAGACCGCTCTTGTCCGGTAAAGCTACCTCTGCAAGGGCGGTACACTGTCCTCGCTAAAGAATAGGATGTGGCAGCTCAGCACAGCTGCTGCGGCCTATCCCGCCCATTTTCGGTAACGCTGCTGAACGGCGCCTCTTGTACACATAGTTTTCATTGTCAGTTCCTCTAATTTGAAAGGTTTTGTTTATTTTGATCTTTTATTTCACACTTTAATTGGAACCACCAGCAAACGGTGGAGCCTGCTGTTGAATGGGACATATGTAGTATTATGCATGTCTCGCCGCCACGGTGTTCAAAAGTGTTCAAAAGTACCAATATCGTTCTTCTGTTTCTCTTCTCTCGTAGATTGAGTACAGCAAACAACAAGATATCTGGCGAGCGCAGCAGCGATCTATGGGTGACTACATACTGTTCTTACAGTTGTACGGAGCACTGCCACCCGTTGACATCCAACTTGCGTTGAAGATACGAGAATACGACAAAGAACGTGAGAAAGAGCAGTGTCTTTTCTCATATTTCAATCGCAGGACATATCGAAAGCTTTCGTAGGCGCGTATCTGGTTTCTTCTTGTCACATCAATAAGCTTCACATATGCGTGGTGGTCTTGTGCTCGTTACTGCTTCTTTGCACCACTTCTCTGCGAGCCCACTCAGTTAGAAAATTACAATAAATTAAGCAAACTCAAGCATTACTCTTGGTGGGACCAATTACTGCAAAGCTTGATTTTCTCACGTAGCGGAACATTACGAAACGTGCGATATATGCAGTTTCGTTTCCTTGCTGTTGTCTTATTGTATTTAGTCCTTAGAGAGGACAGCAGTACATTGAACCGTCGTTCTGTGACTCGCCAGAATACTCTACGGTTCGCCAGTGTTTATTTCGCTCCGAAAACGACATCAGCAGAGGGAATGTCTCGCGTTTTGTAAGACACCTGCGGTTAAAAGTGCAGAATTAACTATCCTGACAGCATTAGCCACGGCGCTTTTGCATGGATACTACTCGAGAGTTACGGGACAGTTTGATTTATCGGAAGGGTTCGTAGATGAGTGAAGACCAGTAGAACACAAATATACGTTATTCTGTTATCTCATAACTTCTGTTTTATGACTCATCGGTTAACATGTTAGTTTTAGAGTGTCGGGAAAAACAAGGCGGCTTCTCAGAAAGCAGCCACTATGAAAAACAACCGTGGCAACAGCAAAGGTATGCAAATTTATCGTTAAGCGCAACGTAACCGGCATAGCTGTCAACTTGACTAACCCTATCGTTTCATGTGGCAAAGGGAAGGGGGCAAGGGTTTGTATAGTGGCAAGAGCTTTCCCGCTTTTCCTTCTGCGCAACCCTAAGCTTTTTTTTCCCTTTCTTCCTCCCTCCCTTCCTTCCTTCTTTTATCTTTTTCTTTCTTCCTTCCTTTACTTTTTTCTCATTGTCCTTCGCACAATTGCTATCATGAAGCGCGGGGCTTCTGCTTTATTTTTCCTTTGTAGTATTTTTTCTTCCCCCTTTTTCTTTATCTCTTTGCGTATTTCTACATTGCCCTTTGCACAATCACTATGATGTAGCAACGGACTGATGGCGAGAGTATCTGTAGTGATTCCGCGGTAAGAGTGGCCTGGCTTACCAGTTTTGCGTGGCATACGCGAACGGCGGCGGACATGACGATAGCTTAAACACCTCTCCTGCTAAAAGCAATTTAATTATGGTGCGTATTAAGAAGCGGTGGTACAAGAAACACGCAGCCATGTGAACTTAGCCAGATAACCAACCCCTAGATTACAAGGAGCTAGCAGCCGCGCTAGTGATGCTCCGATAGTGCCAATATTTCCTCCAGCCCTGGGTGTCGACATTTGCCTTGTCTCGTTAATATCGAATGGCGGAGCTATAATACTCACCTCTTCTGTATTTTATGGGTGCCGCACGCCTCATTCATCTCGATTGAAGAGCAATACTTGAATCGCAGTTTCTGTGAGGTCGTGAGAGGGGGGAAAGTGGACAGCTGCAAGGTGGATCTCTGGAAAAAAAATTGAACGAATACGTTGGAGAAAGCAGACCATTGTTGTGTGGGCGAATGCACTGAAAGAGCTACGTAACGCTCTTTAAATCACTCCTTAAAACTTCATGGGTTCCGATATATTTTTCAAATGATAACAAACATACTAGCTCCGAAAGCATAAATAACGTACACAGAAATAGCCTGAAACTATTTTCGTCAAAATACACCCATTGGTTTGCTGAAAAAATGTGGGACGTATGTGTCCCACTGACCCATGACCTGCTGAAAAGAAGGACAACACTGTCCCATTGCCTGATGAGGGTACCAGCGCATGATCTTTCTATGAGTGTTTTGGGTGAAAATTACTCCGGCAAATATTAGTTAGGGCCACTTTAGAAACTATGTACAAAGCCTTCTGGTGGACCAAATTTTGAGCTGTGTTACGTGATTTGCACCTAGGAATGTCGTACTGTTCCCAGTCTCCGAGTCAGGCCATATGTCTTGACATATTCGCATACACTGACTTTTTTTGTCCACTTTCTGCTGTTTTTTTGTTGTATATAAAGAACTGCTATAGCCCCTCTATTATTTGCTGCCCATATATGAAATTGCAACAATGAAGCAAGCGAAATTACATATATGTGACACCTTTGAAATCATCGAGTTTTCTAAATCCATTTTCAACTGCTGCTTCACCTTCATAAGTTCCTTCAGGTGTCGCCTGTCAGATTATATCATTTAACATTTTAAACTCATGCTTTCTTCCGTTTTCCAAATACCTAGTTCATCGTTGTAGTCCCACTTCTAGGAGCACGCCCAATTTCAGCTATAGCGTGCCTGTCAGTGTTTTGTCTCATCGCCACAGGTCTAGAAGTTGTAGTAGGTAGTAAATAAAAAATTTAGGACCTCCGGTGGCACGAAACAGCCTCAGTTGTGATGTAATAGTGTATATTGAACTGAAAAAGAATCTGTGAATGCCTGTTATGAATTAGGCTTAGTGAAAAAACGCAGCATTTTCTCTTTAGTATACTGAAACACGAATATTTATCAAATTACAGCTCCGATTTAACAATAAACCCTGTAGTGTCGTGCTAGAATTACCTCTCTCAAAGAGCAGAAAAGGAGAAAATTTATATATATCTTGACATTCAGCTGCCTCTTACGCAATGAGACGAAAATAAAAATATACCATGCGAAAGAACTCAAATTTCAACCCAACGTACAATCAGTTCAACACGTCCCAAACGTCTGAATTATTTTTTCTTGCATTCCTAAACATTTATACTAGATATCAAAAAAAAAAAAAAAACCCATGCCTTACTGACTGCGATGGGTCACCGAAGTCGAAGCTTTTTCTGAGGAAGAAAAAGTGGGACGTATGTGTCGCACTGTCCCACAAAGCGTTAAATCGTGACGCCCCGTAGACGCGAAGGAGGAAAAAACGCCATAAGGAAAAGAAGATTCAGTTCATTTATACAAATGGTCGGAGACGGAATTCAGACGAATTCGAAGGAGAAAAAGACTGTCTTTGAAATACGAGAGATAGAGTATACGCGAACATTTGCATCACTCGCTGTACCACGGTATCCCAGAATTTGCATACGTGGCGGGACCTGGGCCTGTGTTGCGAGATATTAAATCGCGTGATGATTGAGAAGGCAGCGTGGTATTCTTCCAAAGCACCAGCGAAGCTGTAGCGACGCAACGGTGTAAGTTTGTCACAAGTTGCCCACCCTCGGCAACGGGCCCACCCGCAATGTTTGAACACGCACACGCAAAACACGCACATACCACTCACTGACTGACTTGCTCCCTACAGGACTTCGCCGAGTTTTCTATTACCGCCGTGGCTGGTCGATAGTTCTTGGTCTTTGCGCACTCTAAACTTTTGCAGCATTGTTATAGAAGCTAGCAAAAAACAGCTGCTCTGTAAAAGGTTCCCTCTCCGAACTAATGTGCTAATCGCTTTAATCATCTGCGAGAGATTCAGAATTCTCAGTGCTACTAGCACATCATTTCTATGATATGCTCTGAAACACGTCTACTCTGTGATGTTAGTGGTAAGCTTAACATTTTCTACTACATGCACTGAAAGAAAAGGTACTTGGAAAACGTTTCGTTCTTCCGATATCATTTACGATCGCTGTTTCAAGGCGGAGGAACTATTCCGCAATTTGTTTCCTTGATAGTCTATTTATTCTTGCCTGTAGTGAAAAACATTGTGATCACAATACTCGCCGTTTTAGGAACACCCAATCACGTACTCATATTTCTCTTTTTTTACAACGTCCTCCTGAAGTTGAAGACGTCACGAACGCCGCACGTGCGTCCATTACGCCTACGAGGCGCCTCCTCATTCCCAAGCTCGCTCAGTCGACAACACCGCACGTTACCGCAGGTATGTGCGCATTTTGTGCTAACTCTGCCAGCTTTCTTTTTTTTCGATGCACTAGGTTTTGTGTTCCCCCGGATACAAAGAAATGAATTTACATGGTGGTGTTGAATCCTTGAGGTTATTTCCTCTCTTTTTTTTCGTAGTATACAATCGCAGATTATGCCGAGGAGTGGACATCATTAACATACCGTCCATAAATAACACGTGCCTTGCCGCGTAATGCTTGTATTCACTTGCCTACAGCGTGTACCTAACGTATATTGCACTTGGTAATATACATATCATTCCATCTAGCACTGAAAGCTGCGCGGGTAGGTATTAACAAATCTCGTAAACTGCGTGGCAGATGCGACCCAAGAAACAACCAGATATGTAGAGACAAGCGCATTCTGTCTTTGGTTCTCTGTTTTGTCCCATCTGCGGCGCAATTTACGAGAAGATATCATTCCATGTTGGTACTGCCTGATTTATCAGTTCTGCCTTGACGTGTAGAATTTACCTATCGGAAAGGGCCATTCTGCGGTAGGTAAGTTGAAAATAGCATTAGGCGAGGCTTTGTCTCTACCAAGCAAAGCATATTCTGTGAAAACGTATTGGATAGCTGCAGGCAACGTCACACGCAGTCGGCATACTAAAAACATAAACCATGCACACCATGGTGTCGACGCGAGCGAGGAACGTAACGATCTACTGGCCGAACCAAAGGTCGTAAAACCGAACTACAGCTTCAGAGAACATCGACCGAGACAATTCTCGCACGGACCCCAACTGATTTCCCGTCTTCATTCCAGGCACCTGGGAAAGATCTCCTCCTAGTTTGGATACGGTATTGTTTTACAGTGGGCTGCATGAGTTTGTTATAGTAAAGTAACTTTCTGTGTTAACACATATATTTATTTGGCTGAGGATGTGCAGGCAGTGTTTGTATTTGCTGATTTACTACGAAGACGTTGACTGTAGTGCGAGAAATTAGCACACATTGAAAGCCCATCCAGTGAGTCCAACTCTTCCCTCGTCCTGCTCTCTGGCATCTGTCTGTGATCAAGAGGTAGGATACAAATGCCTTCACGATAAAGACAGATAGCGAATGCACACGAGTACAACGATGCACGTGGTCTCGGGTTTAAGCTTGGAAACATACTTATAGCTCCCAGCGACTACTCGTGACATTATTGTGAAACGTGCAAATACATGCACGTTGGCATCAGTTAAGAATCTTCTGAGGCTCTGTTAGCTATAAAGTTGTCGCAATATCCTTTTTGTGCAATCGTCATAAGATGTTGCAAATTCTTAAACACTTTGTAAAAACGCAGTAAGTCTACTTTCTATAGAAGGCCCAAATTTCTACGGTCACCGTACATGCGAGAACCTATTATTGCGCCTGGCTCATGCCAAAACATAATATGCGATGTAGCATGTGGTGAAGGAAGCACAGAGCCGGTTTTTGCGGTGGTGTCATAAAAATACCTGCCGTGACTGCACATTTTTAAGGTGTCAGTCCCACTCCGGCAGCGCGATGTCCACATTTTATTCGTTTTTTTTTATTGCGAACGCGCTGTGCTTTCTACGCTGATTGTTCAGATTTAAGCTACCACGTTACAAAGCTTAATTTCTGTGCTTTCCATCCATACTTAGTATTACTGCCTAGACTGAAGCGTTAAGGAGTGACAGTGGGAGCCACAAACTGTGTTTTTGGAGTAGAACCTTCCGTATTACTGAGTTTCCAGCAAAAGTACTCAACAGAACTTTGATGAGTGTTTGTAAACAATTAGAGTCCCTAAATAGGAGCCCTCCTTTTACTTCATTTCTGTTGACCAACGTTCACCTCTCAGGCAACCCCACGACACCTAAAGCCTTATCTAGTCTTTGCGAATTGCCGACGACAGGAGGAGCCACAAGGAGAGAAAAAATAATGCTGCTTATTACGTGCGCACGTAGAAGCGTTGTAATTCGCATGCCCTTCCAAACAGAAAAAAAAATCATTGTTGCCCACGCAGTCAAGTGTCATGCCTCACAGGCTTACTCTATCGACACTGCAGAAGTGCCTTGATGTGAAATAGAAGAGGCCGCCTGTGCAAGCACAGAGGGGAGCTTAGCTTACGCTCGTGAGTAGGGACTGTCGCGGCGATCACCCTCAAGCCTGAATGAAAAAAAAAGGCGCTCTTCAAAATCCGAAGAGAAAAAAAGAAAGAAAAACGACGGACTAAGCCCACGCAGGCACACACACGCACACACACACACACACACACGCACACACACACGCACACGCACGCACACACACACGCACACACACACACACACACACACACACACACACACACACACACACACACACACACACACACACACACACACAGATATATATATATGAACACACCACGTGGGCTAGACGCTGGCATACCGCATGAATCTGTATGTGGCGACACATGGCACACGGGAAAGTGTAGCTGTGTAAAACGAATCAAAACATACTGCACGGCTATGATGTAGACGTGACCATGATATAGACTCATGGCCTCGCTTCTAAACAAGCCGGTTTTCGATCTCTCTCTCTCTCTCTTATTCTTAACAGATGAATGGGTGGAATTTATTTCGAAATACACGAACGGCACCTATACGGGATCGGACACAATTTCGACTGATTTCCGCGCGACCACGATCCTCGAGAAACTCTTCGAGAGCGTGTCCGTGGGCAGACAAGGCCTGCGATACCTGGTCGCCTGGACTTTCTTCAGGCAGCTGGTGGAGCTCACTGAGCAACGTATGTTCCTGCGCGGCAAGCCTGCAAGTGAGGCTTGTTATCATCACATAAAGAGAGTCATGAATCTGGCCGTGATCAGCCCCTACTTCGAGGAAGGTACGTCAACATTACGGGCATTTTTCATAGCGTCTGCGTATGTGGCATCATTCTGCGAGAACGCTGGGTAAACGCTTTGCGAACGTCCCATTCGCGGGAAAGAAGCATTTAGTACTTATTTCTTTTCAGTTCTTTGGAAGGAGCCCGTGTAAGCAGCTGCGAAGTGGAGGGTTGCGACCATAGCCTGTTCTTGACTAGGGAAGAATATGCTTTTTTTTCTCAAAATTGATACATTTCTGCCCGTATTTAGCAAAAGCCGTAATTTGGCCGAATTTTTTCGCTCTAAAGCGCTATCCCTCGGCACACATAAAAACTAATGGGCTGATATCAGTGTGTTTAGGCCCCCAAAGCAGCTTAGATTATAAGAGACGTCCTAGAGGAGAGCTCCGAAAGTTTCGACCATCTGGGGTTCCTTAGGGCGCACCGACATTGCATATTACACGGGCCTCAACCTTTCGCCTCCATCAAAATGCAGCCGGTACGGGAGGTATTTGATCCCATGAACATCGGATGAGCAGCCGAGTGCCATAGCCACTAGATCACCATGGCGGGGCCAATCAATAGCTGAACCCTTTCCACTGTGGAAGGCCTCGCCCTCAGTGTTTTGTTGCTCAATAAATGTGCAAGAGGTTGCGATATGACTTCGGAAATGTAAACGTTGTGCGTGTATAATTTTAGGTCGCTGCTAGTTATTTCGCGGAACCATCCTAAGCTGAAAATTATGACCACTACTGAAGATCTCCCTACTTTTAGCACAGTGCTCAAGTGCAAGTCGCGTTAGCTATCTCATATATGCCATACTGAGACGACTCCAGTGTCAAAACTTACAACGTTCACGGTGAGGCTGCGCATATATGTTTTACTTCCCTATTTGTAGTTTCAAAAGAAGAGAGCAGCCCCGGCTCTGGCATTGTATTACCGTCGTGAATGTCTTTGGTACGGCCAAACTACGCGTCATTGTGCCTCAACAACAGCTCACGCTGTCTGCAACAAGATCTTAATCAGGAATATCAGGTTTGCTTGAAAAAAAGCTCGTGTAATATTTCACGAAAACAGGGTCTTACAAAACGCGAAACGCTTCTGCCTTATTAGCCCATGCAAGTTTCTGGAAGCTGTATTCTCTTCACTGCCCCATGTGTATCGATTCGCCGTTCTTTTCGCCTAGTTGAAAACACACTTTCTACAAAATTCTTGATTCAGCCTGCTAATGGGCCACGAAAATTTGATAAGAATATTGAAATTCTTTGAAGGAAACCGTGAAACGGTTTCAATGTCCCTTTGCGTACAACATACCCGCATTAGAGGCAAGGACATGATATCGGAGCGGTGTCCTGCGCAAATGCTGGTTCGGGCCTTGACGATGTGCAACAACGCACCACATAAAACAGCCCACGCTGAATGAACAAGTCACAGATTGGCTCATTCCTTATAGGCAGGGCTTTTTGTAAAGGTACCCCATAGTGCATTGCATAAAGTGTTTCTCAGCTATGTGCTCTAACTTGTCTTCTTTGATCAACAGCGATTCCACGGAGTATGATATCGCAGACGAAGGAAATCGTGTCCCAAATCCGCAATGCCTTTCAGAAGGCCCTGGAGTCCTCAAACTGGATAAACTCGCGTATTCGACTGCTACTTCTCGAAAAGTTGGCGAACACAACAGTCTTATTCGGAAGCCCTGGGCGGCGGCTTGATCCTGAGTATGTTGAAGAGGTTTATAGTGAGTATGCATTAACACTACGAGGCTAGTACATTAGCGCCATCAAAAGCAAGCGATGTTCTAAACGTCCTTACATTCTAAAAAGAAGAAAGCTGTCCTAACTCCAGCTTTCTCAGAATTGTTCAGTCATGCGAGTAAAGCATGTGCTGTTGCGAGGTAAGCAGGTGCTGTCCAAAAGATTTTCTTCTGTATCTGAACTGTGTTCCACTAGTTCGGCGCTAAAAAAAAATGTTCTGCCTGTGTATGAAAAGAAACACATCGTTGAACATGATCGGGGCAGCATTTCTAAATATATATTTTTATTCGCTTATATAACATTCGCATCTGACACACAGTGCCTTGCCGCAATTTCTGCATCTCGCAAGGTGACTTGCCGGTGTTCCCGAATGGGCTAGAACAGAATGACGAGTAACGCTCAGCCAACCTCGACAATAACGCAAACATTTTTCCTGTGCATGAATTTGTGGCGACAGACAACGCTCTAATGCATTGCCTTTCGTGTATGTTGTGCTCGACTAATATGCGTATCTGCCGAACCTCATATTTCGCAGCGTCTGCGACATTATAGCGTTGCCTTTTCACAATTAAAATGATTCGGAGCAATGTTTCGCATTTTGACCTGAGGCCGTGTCGACAATACGACAATACACAACTGCCTATAAGCTCTAACATCTCACACTGTCGCTAGTAGTCTCCGATTAAGGCTGGTCTTTCCATTAGATGGGACACAGCTCACCTGATAGTACCAATTCAGGGAGTTTTATGTGCCAATACATACTCTTATTATGAAGAACATCCCGTGAGGCTTCCCGAATGACTCTGACCGGCTCGGGTTCCTTTAACCGGCACCTAAATTTAACTACAGGAAAATTTTCTCCAATTTACTCAAACATAAATGCGGCCGACAAGCAGCGATTCGATCTCACGACCGTGGCCTTAGCGAGCGAACGTCCATATAATTAAGCTACCAAGGCGGTATAATTCAGCTCACAACCCTGGGGTGGAAGTGTACCTCTACTCCTTTTATAGCAGAGTTAATAACGTGGCACTCACTAACGTGGTAATTTATCTCGCCGTGCGTCTCTTGCTTAATGTGAAAATATTTTCTCGGTTAAGCGTTCTAAACGTAAACCAGTGAATTGTTTTGCAGCTGTCAAAATGCATTAATACGCAACACCGTCCAGCATACGCGCTTCTTCTGTGGAGTCTAGCACGATTCATTTGGCAAACGCAGTGCAGACGCCATGGAATCTTCTCAAACAAATTTTCTTTTATTGAACAATGCAGCTTTCCAGTTTGTTCGTCATTTCTGTTGCAGCTGATGATATCAAGATATTCGAGGAAACTCACTTAGTTAGTAACTGTCACTTGCTAGTTAGATTTGCATCCTTTTCCGAATTGTGTAACCTCTTTTGTGAACTCCGGCAATGGTCGTGCGAGTGCTAGGGGTTTCAGTGAGTCAACGTCTAGCCTGTAATCTGTATACTCTGTCAATTCTGCATCGTTATATAGGGTTTTGTTGTGTCAGTGATTTCCAAGTGCTCTTTGATAGCACTTTAGACTTCCCTGCTCACGCGGAGCGAGTTGCTTTGCGGTGTGTTCGTCGTCACGGCACCGTTTACTGAATATCTAGAGAACTCAGTGCTCCTACACCTTTCCTCTAATGCAAAAATACATTACCGATGTTCCGGTACACGATAAATGCGTGATCGCTTGAGTAATCGATGCGCTATTAATGGTACTATATCTCAGTTACAGAATACAACTACTTGCAGCCTCATCTCACACAAAAGAATTGTGAACTAATCGAAAGTATTCGCTTTTGGAAAGCTAGTGAAATTTTATCTCGCTTAACATATGTTTGGCAAAATGCTTATAAATACTTGCTATTGGGCTAGTCTGTGTATCTTACCACAACGTGCACAAGCGCGCTAGCTAGCGGCCACATTCACACCAAAACACAAGTACAGGCGCATATCTGTACCTTCCTTTCATCACGCAAAGGCAACAGGCAAAGGTGACAAGCTACCACGCTACGAAGTGTGTGAGTTTTTCGCGCTGGAATTAATTTATTCGGGATATACCAGGGCGTTTCGCTATCTTAAGCGCGTGCCTAGAAAGTGGACGAGCTAATTTTTCTGGCGTATCGTTGATGATCCTCCCGCAGGACCTTATCCGGATGCGCCTCGGGACCGTCTTTTCCCCACGTGGATAAAGGCCCTTTCTCTCTCCGCTCATTATAACTGGACCGACCAGAGCGCTCCACTATACGACGAGAGTGAAGTCAACGCTCACTACTTGGTGAACTACAATGTTGTCATAATACCAACAGCACTGATGCACGACCCATTCATGTATCCATACGGTCCAAACGCACTGCACTATGGCGGCATCGGAACGGTATGAATGTTTTCCTGCTGTACTAAGTGTAACGCCGTCCGTATTTTGTTGTATTTGCCTTACTGGCTCGTCAGTGCCAGCTAACACCAGCTGACAGCAATATCGCTGTATAATTCCGTGCCAATGAATGCATTTGTGAGCAGTACAAAAAAAAAAAGAAAGAAAAGAACTGTATGCGCACATGCATCTTGTCGCGCTGATTTGGTTTAACAGTATCACACAATTCGCACGCGTGGAGCCTTCGGAAAAGATAGAGCTCTTTTAGCTGTTGTTAGAGGTGCGGTGCGTCACTTTGATGTCGCGACGGTAGGATCGATAAAATTTACAAGCCAAACTAATGCACTAGCCATCGTGCGCGTAGACGCGGCAGGCGGCACGGGAAGACTTACTCTACGGAACACTTCCCGCGCGTACTGCTCACGTAGTACGCTACTGCCGTAGGTATCATGTGGTTAACAACCGCTGCTAAAAGACGAATATGCCAGGGACTATTCAGGAGTCGTGAAAGTGTTTAAATAGATTTCGCCAGAAGCCCTATTCCGCACATGATCTGTGATTTCCAACAACGCTGAACGAAATTCTTTCTTCCTTATAAAGACCGAAAATACACTAGCTGGCAAAGACTGATCGTACATTAAGGCCGAGACGCACGAACACAATAGAGTTACTGTATAGCCGGTAATATATGTATGTAACTGTATGTAACTAACTGTAATGTATAGCCTCCCGCACGGAGGCTGTACAGTATTCGCTCCCGCAGGGAGCGTATACAGTAACCCTGGAACACATGAGACAAGAACAGCCTCTGCGTAGCCTAGTTGTATTGAGCGACCAATTGTGCGCTGGATTCGCAGGCCGTGTTTAGGTACTTACATGTCTTATCTGCTTTCGTCGCTGTTCGTCTTATCAACGGTGACTCTTACGCCTTTCTTGCTGTGCGCTTCGTTTTCGTTATTCTTTCGCTATTTCTAGACGTTCTTTTAGATGGCGTTCCCTTAGGGCGCACACGCAACTTCGTTATGCCAGGGTGTAATGAAGAGATACCCCCTTTTAGAAGACTGTACGTGGCATGCTCGAGAACCAAAAAGAAAGAAAGAAGACGAGTTGGTGTAGAGGAAACAGAAGGGCGTCCGGGGTAATAAATTAAATAGTCAAACAGGCTCGGAAAAAGAAACATCACATGGCTGGAACAACACCAGCAAAAGGATAGGAGGAATAGGCAGTTCACGGTTACGAAAACGAGCTGTGATTTGAAAGTACCTCCCCATTCAAAACTGCATTACAGAATCACGTAAAGCAACTAAATCCCAAATGTACAGAGCTTAGCTCTGTACATTTGGAGAGCTTAGCACTTCGTAATTAAACGCCAAGCCAAAAGCAAATATAGCGAGCGGAGTGGAAGCACGCATAGACGCAATACCGGAAAACTATTGTCATTATATATAGCGAATTCTTATAGAAGCACGCCATTGTATATAGCGGCAAAAAATTGAATGAGATGAAAAGCCACTGGCTGTTGAAGAAAACGAAAGCCCATACGATGGCGGAGTAAGTAAATTTGTGAAGAAACAGAGTAGGGGCGTTACGCACCCTGGTTGCATACACATACGCAAAGAGAATGTTACCACAAGGGAAACTAAATGAAACAATTCGTCGTATAGAGAGACGAACAAAGGCACAGATTTTCGACGAAGGAAGCAATAAAGTCGAAAGTTGTTGTTTCTCGGAAGTTTACTACAACAAAGCAGGAAGCATCCAGGGTATATCGAAACCGCTGCAGTTCGCCGGTAGACTGGTCGGTCGGAATGCAGAGGCATAATGCAAATAAAGCAGGACATAAATTGAAAGAGTACGAGGCCATATGTTACATCCTAACAGTAGCAGTTGACTGCTCCTTAAAGGGACCCTGAAACGGTTTTGACGATTTTGTGCAAACATGGTGATCCGGTAGAGCGGGTAACTAGGACCATTACAGGACAGATCTTAGCGCTGTGCGTAAAGTGTGTAATTTACAATAAGGTTTTGAACACGCGTATCGCAAAAGGTCGCAGCGGCTCGCCAAAAAGCGTTTTCAAACGCGCCCGTCATCGAGCGATCGAATGAGAGGTCGCTGATTGGCCCCGACCCAAGTGACGTGCACGTAATATTCAAAACCTAGCTGCGAAGAACGTGCTTCTACAACGTACTCCTTCGTTTCAGCCAACGGTATCATCGCGGCATCTGGCGGCGTCACACGAGTCGCCGGCGCTCTATTACAGAGGCTAGCACTGCCGAGGCGGGCGACCTCAGTGAGGATATCGGGGCGCTATGTCACTACGGGAGGCTCGACAGAGCGGCTGACGCGGGAGGCGCTGTCGTCGCTAGCACGCACTCCGCAACAGATCGAGTTGAGGAGGAACAGCAGTGGTAAGGAGGAAGGCGACAGAAATAAGCCCTTAGCTGCCTTAGCGCATTGTGCTTCGCTTTATTTATGGTGTGAATGATTTCGCAATTGTGTTGCCTAATCAGTGACGCAATGTCAAAAAACCGTTTCAGGGACCCTTTAAGGACGAGGCAAACGCTGACGCGCTCAAAAACTGTAGGGGAATTTACATCACTACCGATCAGTGAACATGAACGTACCTGGACGTGCTCTGTTCGGTTGATTTGATTCTTGTAGAGGACTGTTTGTTCTTGTTTGTTTTCTTTTACGGGGGGTGGGGGGTGGGGGGAGTGCTCAGTATTTGTCTCCACTGCAATGCTGCAGCGGACACTGAACGCAACCACTGAACGCAGCAGATGATGATGATGATGATGATGATGATGATGATTGTGGTTCGGTTAGGAAAGGACGCTAATTTCTTCAGCCCATGTAGGGAGCACGGCTAAGCGTCCGTGGGGGGTGGGGGAAAGGGAGTGAAAGAGAGGAGATAAAGGCCGTAGTGGAGGGCTCCGGAAATTTAGACCACCTGGGGTTCTTTAACGTGCACTGACAACGCACAGCACACGGGCCTCTGGCATTTTCGCCCCCATCGAAAATGCGACCGCCGCGGCCGGGATCGAACCCGCGTTTTTTGGGTGGCAGCCGAGTACCGTAACCACTACACCACCGCGGTGGACGAACGCAGCGGACGCAACCACTGAAGCGGACGCTTACCTGGTGCTCCCCCTCGCTTCGTTTTGGAAGCATGCGTCCGTCATGTTGAAAGTACAGCGCATGAATTCAGACGCCACACAGAAGAGCAACCTAACCGACCATCGAAAAAGGGCGCGGGGTGAGGTGGGCGGCGTATATTAAAGGATTAGTTTGCAGGCGTTCTTGGCTTTCACCCATCATACTTACCGCCCCCTTCTTTCTTTTAAGGAGAGAGGATCACACTTCCATATTGCGCAATTATAAAAAAATTCATTTCTGGGGTTTTACAAATCTATCAGAGATGCCATAGAGGAGGGATCCGGAAATTTCATTCGTGGGGTATTAGCGTCCCAAAACCAGCTGCGAATGTGAGATTCCCAGTCGTGGAGGTCACCGCTAATTTCGACCACCTGGGGTTCTTTAACGTGCACTGACGTCGCACACTAAAGGGGCCTCAACACTTTGCCTGCATTGAAATGCAGCCGCAGCGTCCGGAATCCGATGCCGCAGACCTCGTATCAGGAGCCGAGTGCCACACCCACTAAGCCACCGTGACGGGGTGCAGTTATTTAAGAGAAGTCTTTATTTTGTAGAACCATTATATTTGCCACTACATGTGCACAATGTCCTCTTTAAAAGAACAAATGTCGTGTTCTTTATAAGGAAAGTAGTTTTTGTTGTTATTGGTTCTTCCTTCCTCCCTTAGTCGCGCTTCAATCATAAGTAGAAGAACAGACTGTTGGGCGAGACGGTGTTCCATTACCTGGAAAACCTGAGAACGTGTGGACAGGAGGGAGAAGGAACAGCGCAAGCGCACACTAGCAACTGTGATTTGTAATGAAAATACGCAAGACATATACGAGGAAATGAACATGTAAGCATGATTAAAGAGCAAAAAACAAAGAACTTACACGTGTGCATCAACATGTTCCTACTTTGTGTAACGCTACGGAAAGCTTGACAACGCCGCTATATCTAGCTTTGAAAACATATAAGCTTCAGCAAGCTCGCTTTGTATGTTCCTTGTCACAATCATAGCTTCGGTAATCTCTCGTACCCTCATGCTAAGGTCGCTCATAATTTCTACTCGGTTGTTTTTCCTCCTAAACTTCACAACTATGGGGACTGAGCGCGGTGAATATCCTGCACAAGGTCCGAATGACGCGCTAAATTTCTGACTCCATTATCTAATCAAAAGAGTTATGTACGCCCTTTCATGCCACAGCACGACACTATTAATAGCGTAACGTTTTGCGCATAGCTGACAACCTCAATATATCTGTATTTTACTCTGAACATATTAAGCGACACTACTACTATATGATGAGGCCGCATGATATGATGAGGCCGCAGGCCGACGTTGAAGGCTTCCGGCTAATTTCGACTACCCGCAGTTCTTGAACAGGCACCCTAAACCACCTACACCTAACTACACAGGTGTTCATGGCATTTCGTCCTAAACAAAATGCAACCGCCATAACCGGGATGTAATCTACCACGGCCGATGTGCGCGAAGTAGCAGAGGCTTTGTATTAATTGAGGGTTGGCCCTTTCAAAGTGAGATTGATTGTCACACACCATTTCACCCGGTGACCATCTAGCAAGATGCCTGATTTTGTGCACTAGGAAGGGATATGGCAATTTTCAAAGAATTCCCCTCTTCTCGTGCTTAAATTCTCCCTGTGGGAAATAATATTTTCGTTAGGTTCAAAAGTGTGATCAAGGATCGCTGCCTCAAGTGATAGCATTTATACTCTGTGACTCGTTTTAACAATCGGTGCTTTAATGAGTATGATGAAGAATTCGCACACACACCAATTTTACTCTAAGTATTCTATATGTTATTGGTACTTTAAATTGACGACTGTTCTTAGGCTACCAGGAATAGTTACCTCTGCTCAGTGCTTTGCTTTGCAAAACAGCGAGTGTGCCTACCTGGTGCCGGCCGAAAAAATATGCAAATCTTGAAATTGATTATCATTCGACGACTGAGCTGCCCTTTTGATTACATGTGGTCGTGTTCGCTAACGTCAGCCGAATTTTTTCACGAATTGCAGGTAATAGGCCACGAGTTAATGCACGCATTCGACGTTGCTGGCATAGAATCCATCAAAAGACGGCTGATGTATAACGAAGTGTGGCTCTTCAGGGAGTTCAAGGAGGAATACACTAAAAGGGCACTATGCTTGAGGCAGTCGCATAAGTCGGTCGTGAGTAAATGGTCCTTATGTCTATTATATATATATCGTGTGTGTGTACGCTATTCGGTATGTGACGATGTGACACCGAAGTGTATCCCAACCCGCATATATCTTATGGTCGGCAACCATGCGCCAACATGTACTTTCGTGGCCCGTGCGAATGAATTTCCATCGAAGAAACATCGCATCTAAGAAAGAAAGCTTCCGTCACACAATAAACTCATATTCAGGCTCTAGACATATGCCAACGCGATACTCCGCTCCTCCTCCTTCTCTCGTAAACCAAATCTCCTTTTTGCTTTTTTCCTTACTTATGTGAAAGGATGTGCGTACGTGCACATTTTGAGAAATGTGACCGAGTTGTTGGCTCTAAATCGCCCGCTAGCCATAATACATTGTATTGAGTGCATTCCGCGTCACTAGAAGTTGGCAAGAAAAGTAAGGCATTAATACTTTGGCGGGGGCTAGTTAATGCCCACGTGTGTTGTAACAATGAGCGATAACACGCCACCCGCAGGAAGTGCTGGCACTTAGGAGCTCATCACTGATGTCATAGCCCAAAGGCCTCTTCTAGTATTTGTCGTCCGAACATGTGGCTGCTTTCTACGATATGTCCCGAGGTATCAACATATGAATAATGCAGACATTCTAAGTATTCTTTGAAGGGTCATTGGACACGTGCTGCTGGGCATCTACGCAGTAATGCTTCGAGCTCGTTTTAACTTTCTGGTCCAACTGAGATCCGCCGATCATTTAGCCGTGACTCTGGGCAAGAAACGGTTGGGTCTAGAAAGTTCAAGAATTTGTACATCGACTAAGAAACTGTGCAAAAAAATAGTGATGTTAGAATCGTGTATCTATATTATAACGTGAATAAGCGACATCAAAATAAGCTTGCTTGACTATTACATGTGATACTTTGATATGAAAATTTCGTTCCCTATTGTAAAAGGGACACGATCACGGCACTTTTCTTGTAGCAACCTATCCACGATATAAGACAGTTGAGTGTCCGTGTCGCACTGGTCTTTTTTAGCGTTTTTCGTCTTTTTTGTATAGTGGAAATCAAGGATGTCCTCGCAACTCAGTTCTGCGCAGTCTCGCGGGTTGAAGGAGTAAAGAAAATGAACCTGCACTCCTACCTAGCCCAAAGCTAGAATGAGGAGTAGAGAGAGATTCATTAATAAGAAAATATCGGGGGACGAGAAATTTCTTCTGGTTTCTGTAAAAATGCGACAGCACGACGAATTTATTGTCAACTAGAAAGCGTTAAATTCCGAGAATTCTGTGCGGAGGTCTTTTAGCTTTACTTTTCGAAGAAATAAATCGTGTTTTTCCCGCTTATGTTAAAGGCAGCGCGCTAAGGAAAATACAACGTCGTTAGTTCAACTGGGTATACAGTTTAATTGGGAATCTGTGTTCATTTACGTGTTAAACCAGCTGTAGGAGAGAGAGAGTGCTGTATTTTAAATCTCGCATTGATAAGGAACCGCTTTTGGGTCCAGGAGGCGATGTCGGAATAATAAAGTGAGACAGAATGCCTCCACCGTACAACGCCATCATCACGCATCATGAGGTTACTAAGTGCAGTGAAGAATTGCACAAAATACTTCGAAAAAGAAGAGCGGCTCAGGGGAAGATAGAGGCTTGAACTGGTGAAAATATCGCTAAACACTATGGAGAACAGCGCTGAAGCGAGCGATATCACAGGAGCAAACGTTTCGACCTGTGGATTAGCCTCCGTCAGGACGGCAACTGACGAAGACAAGTCCCCTTGTCGAAACGTTAGCTCGGGTTACATTCCCTGTTCTCCATCATTTTTAGCGAAGTGTTCGATGGCACAAAATATTTAAGTGTTATGACTTTGCAGGCAGACAAGCTTGCTCCATATTCAAACTAAGAAAACGAACGAGCACGTTATAATTTCACGGCGTATTGTCTATGCCAGATGTCGCCTACAGGGTGTAATTGATTGACTAATCTGTTTTTGTAGCTCTCTTTCGGAGGTCGCCAGGAAATACTAAATCAGACGCTGGATGCCGAGAACCTGGCCGACCTCGTGGCAGCCAAGATTGCGTACGCTGCCTTCGATTCCTTGCCAGCCAAGTACAGGAACATCACGTTAACGCGCTTTAGGGCGTCACCAGAGCAACTGTTCTTCATCAACCACTGCGTGAGAAACTGCGCCCACCGGAGCAGATTAGCCGAAAACTACGCGCCATACAGATCACGGTGCATAGTACCGCTGATGAACATGCCGGAATTCTCGGATGCTTTTCGATGCGCCCCGGGGACGCCAATGAATCCCATCCACAAGTGCAACTTGTGGTAGTGGGACGCGCACCATTAATTCTTCGTTTAACCGTGTAGGATTCTTACTTTCTCGTTTATATTTTTTGATTATGCGCAATAAAGAGAACGTTTAATAATAATAATAATAATATTAATAATATTAATAATTGCTGGGATGTTGCCGCCTAAAACACGATACGATTACAAGAAACAATGTTGAGAAGGCCTCTGGAAATTTGGCCACCTGGACTTTTTAACGCTACTTATAATCGCGCAATGCAGTGCCCTCTTTATCACTTCCGCCCCTATATCTATGCTCTGCCAGTGCCCCCTGTATCATTCGACATTCAGGGCGCCGATAACACTCCCCTGTTTTAGGCAAGCAATGTTTTTTTAATGACGATAGTTTTCCTTGCGATACTTCAACGCAGAAATTTTGGTCTTTCTGTCTGTGTATGTGTCTTTCCTGATTTCCGATTCAGTAGAATGGCGAAAGTTTAACCCCTTCCTCAACGACCACCCATCTTGAACTGGTAGCTGCATTCATACTTGTGAACACAGTCGACCAAAAGCAAATGTTACGGATATCTCAGGCGCAACATCAATACGTAAGTATTAGATAGTGTTCCTTTAGTAGAAAATACATAGATGCGCAGTTCTATAGACCCTAGTGCTTGTTAGGATGCGCTAAAAATGCGACGCTATGAAAGAAAAAGCGGACGTTTCCTACGCTTCGGTAAACTAGGTAAAACGACACGGTGCTGCCACCTACCAGTAGCTCTGCATACTACGCAAGCTTCTTGCTTTTCCCGATATCATGGCCAGATGGCGTCCATATCTCACGCAGCGCTTCCTCCATTTCATCAATGCCAGCCACATGCGGCTGATTCAACATAGACGGGGCGCTGTCTGAGGCAAGGCAAAACATAAATGGCTGTTTGATGATATAAAACACACTCTAAAAGACATTCCCCGACAGCGCAGGGAAAAGACGGACGAGCAGAGTGCAGCGGAGAAGCGCCGGCGGGCCGATGCCCGTCGTCTCGAGCGTGCCCAGGAAACGTCAGAGCAACGAGCCCAGCGGCTAGCGAAAGATCGTGAATCGAGGTGCGCCCGGAGGCAGCAGGAAACAGACGAGGCGCACGATGTGCGAAATGCCACTGACCGAGAGGCTAAGCGAGCGTACCCGTCGGCTGAACAGACGCCCGAAGCTCGAGCCAAACCGCAGATGAACCGTGACTCATGTAGTGCGGCTGGTAGAACACTATCGTCTTTCGACGACATTTGCAGTGAAGCACGGAGATACGCGCCCCATTTTTTTATTTGGAATAAGCGTTGATAGCGAAGCACTGACCTGACCGAAAATAGTTCAAGAACAAATAAGTTCCAATGTGCAAATTTTTGGGAGATTGGCCCGGTGCAAATCTTACGGGATCCCCAGATGAACATTGGCGGAGCACTAGGAAAATTTGCTTTGGCCATTCGAACATTTGGTTACGCACGCTCAAAACCGATCGGAATCTGACGAAATTGGCGACAGCTGCATTGCCCAACTCCAAGAATGAGCTTACGAATGGTTTTCAGGAACATGGCCTATACCAGTTGTGGCTACGGCAACGCTCAAAATTTGGTAGCCGGCCTTCTAAGTGTACTGTGCCCAATACGAGTACGTTGTCAAGGAATGGTGAAGCCCAGTGGCATAAAGCGACATAAAAAAAATTGACGGCAGATCCACGAGGTGAATGATGATGAGATTGGGCGAAGCTCCTGGAAGTAATCATCGGTTAAACCGTGAAATTTCTTCCGTTAATTCGCCCGATAAAAATGACGTGAAACGATTGATTAAATGTTTTATCAAACTTTTATTGCTGGTTTCGGTTGTCCTTTCATTATGACCGCTTTGTGGTCGGTGAAATATAAGCTAAGTGGTTCTTGCACTGGTTGCAGATGAAAACCATTGGTTTACCTGGCGTCTTTCGTTAAGCAGCTGGCGTCTTTTCGTTTTGCTTTAGAAACATCTGGCGTCTTTCGTTAAGCAGCTGGCGTCTTTTCGTTTTGCTTTAGAAACATCTGGCGTCTTTTCGTTTTGCTTTTAGAAAACATCTGGCGTCTTTCGTTGGTTTATTTCATCAATCAACGGCGTTTTGAACAAAATTTTTATTGTTTAATCACGCACAGGAGAAATCTCACCAGGCACTACCTTCGAGGTAAACAATGGCTGCTACTGGGAATGAGAGACAGCAGAAGTCGGCTTTTAACACTTCTACTTCTACTAACGTTTCCTACTGGAACATGCCAATGGCTGCTAATGGGGAATGAGAGACAGAAGAATTCGGCTTTTAGTTAACGCGCACGCTGCGAATTTTTTTTTTATTGTTCAACAACGCACAGGAGAAATCTCCCACCGGCACCACCTTGGAGGTCAAAGCGTAAGACTGGTTACGCACTACGACTACGACTACGACGAGGGACGAACGGGTGCCGCTTTAAGGAGCTTCGCCCCTAAAATAACGCTGCGGAGTTTAAAATCTGGAATGAATGTCTTGCGCTGCCATGCAAACGACGCATGGCCGTAGAAATAGTAAGGTTGCAAAAAATCTTTGACATATCAGGCCGAGACTCTGAAGGCCCGCCGGCCTTCCCAGTCCTCTGCGTCGTTCCGTGTGATCTGCAGCGTTTCAATATTCAGTGCACGTAAAGGGACGTAAGTACCTATGCGAACTCTTTAGGAAACAAGGTTGTGTAATTCGATCGAAGACATTTTTAAATGCGAAGCATTTCTTAGCAAACTTCGGCGAGTTTGAGCGTATCTATCTATCTATCTATCTATCTATCTATCTATCTATCTATCTATCTATCTATCTATCTATCTATCTATCTATCTATCTAGCCGCCTACGACTTTGTTCTATCCTGGTCGTTTCGCTAATCGGATGTTTACGAAGATTGGTATGCCACATCATGACTACATGACGAACATAAATGACAGGTCGTAACATGAAAATCATGTTATGCATGTCATGAGCGGCATGATTTACACGCCACGGTCTTAGGTCTCTCCTGGCCGTTTCGCTAATGGGATGCATGCGAAAACTGGTATGGCAGAACATGACTGCCTGACGAACATAAATGACAGGTCATAACATGAAAATCATGTTATGCATGTCATGAGCGGCATGATTTACATGCCACGGTCTTAGGGCTCTCCTGGCCGTTTCGCTAATGGGATGCATGCGAAAACTCGTATGGCAGAACATGACTGCCTGACGAACATAAATGGCAGGTCCTAACATGAAAATCATGATATGCATGTCATGAGTGGCATGATTTACATGCCACGGTCTTAGTGCTCTCCTAGCCGTTTCGCTAATGGGATGTATGCGAAAATTGGTATGGCACAACATGACTGCCTGACGAACATAAATGGTAGGTCACAACATGAAAATCATGACATGCGTGTCATGAGCGGCATGAGTTACATGTCACAGTCTTGGTGCTCTCTTGGTCGTCTCGTTAATGGGATGTATACGAAAATTGGTATGCCAGAATATGACTGCACGGCGAACATAAATAACAGGTCATAACATTAAAATCATGACATGCATGTCATGAATGATATGATTTACCTGCGACGGTCTTCGTGCTCTCCTGGCTGTTTCGTTAATGGGATGTATACGAAAATTGGTATGTCACGACATGACTGCATGGGGAACATGACTGACAGGTCACAACATGAAAATCATGATATGCATGTCATGGGCGACATGATATACATGCCACGCGTTTCGTTAACGGGATGTATACGAAAATCGGCATAGCACAAGATGACTGCATCATGAACGTAAATAACAGGTCATCACATGAAAATCATGACATGCATGTAATGAGCGACGTGATTTACATGCCACGGTATTGGTGCTCTCTTGGCCGTTTCGTTAGTGGGATGTGTAGGAAAATTGGTATGCAACAATATGACTGCATGACGAACATAAATGACAGGTCATAACATGAAAAGCATAACATGCATGTCATGGGAGGCAGGATTTACATGCCAGGCGTTTCGTTAATGGGATGTATACCAAAATTGCTATGGCATAACACGAGAGCATGACGAACGTAAATGACAGGTCATAACATTAGAATCATGACACGCGTGTCATGACCGGCATGATTTACATGCCATGGTCCTGGCGCTATACTGCCATTTCGTTAATGGGATGTATGGGCTCCGTCTACTGACTAGAGGGCGCTACGTAGCTTTCGTCGGACGGCTCAGTCGCGCACGGTGGAAACCGAGGCGACAGCGACGCGCGCGTTTTTTCGCTGCTTTCCAGGCGTGCTGCGAACCACACGAACGCTCGCGGCGTCGCCCTTTGAAACAGTTTGCCGCAGGTTTTGAGCGCGCGTCTCAAGGGAAATAAAACGAAAGAAGGTGGGACGGGCGGTCGCTGCTGCTATAGAGTTGGAGACGCGCATCGGGTTCGCGTATTTCCCTGTCACAGTCTGCCCAATTTTGCTTCTTCTCTCCGCCAATTAATTAGCGTAATTTTGCTAATTATGCATACAAGTGCGGAAATGGTTCTGTATCTAGAGGCCGCCAATCCGTATACTCGAATGGTTCACAAGACATTCCCGTGATTTATGGTTTTCTAATTTTAAAAATGTGTTGCAACTAAAAAAAAAAACACCCTGTATATCCGTCATACTACGTTGTGGTTTCTCCCATGAGGCTCTCGAACAATCTCGATGACACTTAGACCTGTATTCATAAACCTACCTCACCCTTATCACTTTTTGTGCTTATTCTTTGTGTCATTAAAATGCCTTCAGGGCACCAATATGGTTGTCACTGTGAAAGGCTCATAAGGCCTGCATATCGGTGCTTGGGCCCATTCTCATTGTGCTCTCTTCCGCTTACCATGCTCTTCACTCGCCTAGCCACGTAACTGTCACGACACCACTTCGCAGAAAGTGCGAGTTACTTGCGTTACTGCGTGACCTCCCTAATCGTCTTGAGCCATTTGACGTAGATGCGCTATCAAACCTCGCCGATGAAGATGGCGCCATTATAACTGATACGAGCTAGTTGGTTATGGTTCATCTTAAGTTGTGTGCAGCGATGCACGAAATGCGGACAAACAAGAAGATGCACCTGGGAGTCCTCTTTGCAGTGTTTCGTGTAGCACTGCACTCAACTCACGATGAAGAAGCCAGGAGGATGTATGCGGGGCGACAGAGCGTGTAGCGCACCGCGCTCACGAGCAAGGGGTCGCAAGTGAGATTTCTCGGTCCGAGAAGTTTTGTTCTTATTTCTTTCTTCCCATCTACTTCGATTTTCGCTCAAGGACAACGCTGCTTTCTCGCTCACAGTGAATGACGCCGACACCGACCCCGGAATATCTGCTAAACGAGCTCTTTAACGATATAGCGTTAATTTCATAGAAACGCGTCTGATACTATAACTTGGGTGTGCACGTTGCTGTACGGTGATGGCACTCTTGCCCGAAATGCTTCGAATGCAGTGTTCGTTCTCCTTACAGCGAATTTTAAAGCGATTAATAAATAAAACTACTATATATCAACAGAAAATATGCTTTAAAATGACCGGCCTGCATGAGATGCATTATCTTCGCAGCTTTTAGGGGTGCGACTACCTTTAACTACGCTAATACGATGCTCCTCTGAAGCCTAGAGAACTGGTTCTCTAGGCTTCTTTGGCCTAAAGAACTAGGAAACGTTCCCCGTCATAGCATCCCTCCTCGGCCACTTAGTCTGCGACGGCAGGTTACCTCGCATTATCCTCGGAGAATCATGAATTATCCGAAACATTCGATGTCTGGTAGCTCGTGATAGAACCGCGCTTTTGTGGCTACGTTGGCGCCTCGATTGGTAGCTTCTTCATGAAGATGGGGACGCGACTTGCTAACGAAAGCAGTCCATCAGCCCTGAACGTCTTCTGACGCGTTGCTTCAAGAAAAATCGTGGGGTTGTGCCTATCGCATAGCTCGCTGCTTGTTAGTCATCGTACGTTTTCTCTGTCCAGCTAGGATGCGCTATGATGCCCTGGCAAAAGAGGAGTGGCCAGTCTATAGTAAACATTCATAGATTATTAGTTTCGTTGGCTGCCCCCAATGTGAAGTATTTGAAAAAGGGAAAGGTCATTGTGCATACAGGAAGTTTCTTTTATTATTATCTCTGTTCTCTATGGGAGCCGAGCGTTGGATTTCACCTCGACTCGGTCCATCAAACTCGCCATACCCGTACGGTATGGGTTCCTGCTCGTTTTCTGCGCACTTGAACGTGCAATGGAGCGTACATGACACTGTTTCCTGCTGAAAATTGTCGCACCCCAAGTACGCCACATATTCAACAACCTGGTATGATTAAAGAACGCGCACGAATCAATGTTATGAGGTTATTGGATGTATATGTTATCCAACGGATTTTGTAAATATTTCTCATCTTTTTATATGTCGCTGTTTTAGTGCCATGCACTTCGTCTGAAATTCTCTCGCCTCTCCTGTGACAGTATCGGGACCGACCAGAAGTCGCCACTTTCTAACCACAGTGAAGTCAACTGTCACTACTGGAGAACAAAAAATTCTATCACTATACCTACAGCCATGATGCACAGCGCATTAGTGTATCCCTACGGGCCAATCGCGTTGAACTACGGAGGCCTAGGAATGGCAAGCGCCCGTGATCATGCGTTCTGGCGTTCTACCGATCTACCTTTGGCCAAGGGCCGGTAAAGTGTAAACGAGTTATGCTGCGATTATACAGCACTGGAATGCAGGCTTTCGCATTCTCTTTCGCAACAAATGCGCCACAGTTGTACATTCTATAATTCGGCATGCGCGAATAGAACCCACAGTAACCGCGTTAATGAAACATATATCATTAGCCTGTGGAGCGCGTTCGAGGCGGAACCGACAAGTACGTTTGCTGTGCAACTGCTTTTAGTTTCTCGACGAGCAAACTGCGGAAGGCGAGAGCTGGCGAAGCGATGCGAGACGTAAAGTCACCAAGCGGGTTTACAAAATGGAATGACAGGAAGCGCGCGGTAGCTGTATTTTTCTGCTGCGCGCGTCCGGCGGTGGCAGGTGCCACTACAGGGCTCTCCCGCAAGAGAACGATACGATGAACGGTTACAACCGCCTCGGGTAAAGTGGGTCCCAGTGGGCACTGAGAGCAGGAGATGGGAAAGTGTGGGGAGGGCACAGAACTGGGTGCGACTCGGTTAGAAAAGAAGCCGACACGGACGATGTAGTGTTTTCACTGCACGCGGGCTTGAGGTGCTCGAATGCAATAGTTTCTCGGGATCCACTAACATCCACAGCAAAGTTGGAGGAGAGGCGCTCAAGCACGGGGAAGGGTCAGACATAATGGGGCTGCAGGGACCACGCAGAGTTTTTCGACCAGATTTAAAAAATGGTACAGCGATAGCCACATAATTTCAGGGGTTTTACACGCCAATAATATAATATGCCTATGAGACACGCAGTAATTGGAGGGCTCCGCAAATTTCGAGCACCCGGGGTTCATTAAAGTGCACTGAAAATGCGCTCTAGTAACACCTTAAGGTATGCTTCATTGAGCACACAGGAACCTAGTCGGCTTGTCTGCATGCACTGGAACTCCTGAGAGCGGGCTAACTTGAAGTCGTAATCACGTTCCGTGCCTTTGACAAGTGTATGCAGCATAGTCCTGATCAAACGAAACCCAACATGTAAATATTTAGTAATACCAACTAATATGCACGACGTCATGTCGCTATAAATCTAGGCACTGAGGGCGATGTTTCTGTCAAACGTACATGAGGCAATATCGCATTGGTGGGGCAGGAACAGATGAGCGTAGAAACGAAATTAAGTACATCACCCTAAATTATTGTGTTTCAATCTGGGGGTACTGTGCATATCCATAAGCATCTGGTGAGATGCTCACATAGCAAGTAAAAGGAATGATGGGCCACTTCACCGCGAAACCAATACAAAATAGGAAAGCCACTACCACGCCAATGAAATATAAGTAGAGTGCGGAGCTGGGCAAGGGTGTCAAGTAGCTCTATGAGTACTGCTACCATGTACGGTTCGGCTGAGCACAACGATGTGGCTAATGGGTTGAGCACAAGCACGGGCCTGCTCATGATATTACTATCACGGTATCATACCATTATTACGGGGCGCTACCATTAAAATTAGCATTATCCCTACCTCATTAAATTAGCTATGGGCTGATGACAACAATGCTGGTGGTAGGTAGAGGGCAATCGTAGTCTAGCGTTTTCTTTCTGCGCATACCAAGTCTTATCTTTCTTTCTGGTAGTAGCTCTAGGGCAAGTGGTACCTTCTGCGCAATCTGAGACTCATATTTCTTTTCTTACTGCTGTGCATGCTTTGCTCTAAATTTCTCTTTCTCTCGCCCATAGCAAGTTGTATTGCAGTTATCGGTTCACATATGGTGAACATAAATGCATAATCTGCAAGTGGCGTTGCATAGCGGGTGGTTTATGACGCTAGCCTTTGCACCATAGGTACACTGGTTTGACTCCTGCCATTCCAAGAAAGCTTATTTATTTATTCTTCTCTCCACATCGCTTTGCTTAGCTGCGCCGAGTTTTCTGGGATGCCGGTCGGAGTCGGAAGACAAGCTTCAGCAACACTGCTGGTAAAACACCCGTCTACTAATATTTAAGAGCCCATTAATAAAGAAGAACATGCGGCAAGCAATAATCTTGTATCCCCCACTGCGGCAAGTTGAACTCGCTTCACGGTTTTGGTGTGCGATCAGTTATGACAAAAAAATACTCACTTTGCATACACAGCGACAGCAACAACAGCGCTAATCGCCGCTATTAGAATCGCTGTTCATCGCTGTAATTTTGATTTTGATGTGTTTCTGCTGCATGACTGTGGTCAGCGACCCGTACAAAATGCAATCCCAAATACTCGCAAATGTAAGATGTTTATTCACGAACCAGCCACATCATTCGGCGCCGTTAACCACGGTGGCATGGTGGTCGATTGCTGATATGAAGGGCCCGGGTTCAATTCCTGCCATGGTGTTTGCACTTTTGATGGAGACGAATATGATAGAGACCCTTATGCTGCTCATTCTCAGTGAGCATTAAAGAACTCAAGCAGTCACAATTTCTAGAGCTCTTTACTCCGGCAAGCCTCGTAATCATGTTGCGGTTTTGGATTGTGAAACACCGCCAATTGACACTTAGCTTGTCCCGAATTCCCATAGCTTCACAAGCGCCCTTGGCCATTTGCTTCGCGTACCTCTAATGATGAAATATCCCGTCACAGCAAATTTTTGTGATTGATACCTGCAATTCTTCTGCTACCTATTTTAGTGTCGCAGTGTTCAGTTACTCAGATGCCGACATGTCACGATCTCTGTGTTGTTATGTTGCTTATAAAACTGCTGCATCATAGGTGTGTAAACGAATCGTTCATTGAAAAAACAAAACAAAAAAACATCGAAACCTTTCTTAGTAAGTTTTAAACTGCAATAAAACTATTCGTGCGGACATGGCTTGGTTGAAGGGCAGTTCTTCTTCGGCATTAAGCATTAGCGCGTTATGCACAGAAGTAAGCATTCAGAAATTGGTTTCAGTTTAGCGCAGAGCACTGCTATATACCGCATTTATGTCCTATGTGTTGGAAAATTATGCACTCCCTCATTTCGCAAAATTTGATTGTTAAGAAGAGTGCCTGAGGCAAGAATATTAGCTCCCCTGAACATTTCTAGGAATAGAATTATCATACTTGTGTTGAGTAGATCACTCTTACCAGCTTCGGTGGTATCCTTCTACTTACTATGAAACTCCAGTGGCTCAATCATCAATTAAAACCCCATTGGTGCTTTCATAAAATATGCTTTGCATGGAGACTCATTTCAGCTTTTGACGGACGTGCATTGTTACACACATTCTCTGGTTAGTTTGTGCACATTGTGTCGTGAGCTTACCAGACTGCACGTAACAGGTAGGCTGACGCATGAACCAGGGTTCAGCGTCAGTAGCAGTGACAAAAAGGGAGCTGCCTGTAAGTGTCTTCACATGAAAGTAATGGTGATAAGGGTGGTGGAAGTCCCGCTCCCCCTCCCAACACACAAAGAAATAAATTCAGACATGGTGGCTGCGCACATTTGCACTTATGTGGACATGCTAACACGATACTCCTGCCCCCTTAATTAAAGCGATATTTTGTAGCGCACCAATCAAACAGACCAGTACGGACGCCTTCCCTTGGAAGGGCTCCAACACACTAGAGGCCGGTGCTGTACCTTTTGGTGAAGCTTGTCCGGCCTTTGGCCTTTTCCAACTGTAATTGGTACGAAAACTGAGTGCATACTATTGGCCCGAACGCCACTGCTCCCCGTCACTGGTGAAGCAATATCCCCATCTCAATATTATTGCTTCTGCAGTGCATCTAAAGACAGTTAGGGCAGCCGTGCCTTGTGTGTTTTAGAGCTCGTTTTGTAGACTAATAGGTATTTATTTCTCTTGTATTATGCAGTATGTCGCACAATATCTTCATGACGATACTGCTCTTTCCTTCCCATTCAGATAAAATATTTAGGATACTTTTGCACGTAACCACGGTTCCCGCTACCTCCATGGAAAAAACAGCGCGAACACAAGGACGATGAAAAAAAAAGGAACACACAGCACACCACGGAGCGCCGACTGTCAACTGATTTTATTACGGCGAAAACGTACATATATACATATGTATGAGCCTTGTCACAAGTGTTATACACTGATAAACCCACAGGAAGATGCAAAGGTGATCTCACGATAAAAACAAACACATGAAGGAATAAGCAAATGCCATCACCGCACATGCTGCATGTACATTATAAAAACGGTACATGCAGCATGTGCGGTGATGGCATTTGCTTATTCCTTCATGTGTTTGTTTTTATCGTGAGATCACCTTTGCATCTTCCTGTGGGTTTATCAGTGTATCACACTTGTGACAAGGCTCATACATATGTATATATGTACGCTTTCGCCGTAATAAAATCAGTTGACAGTCAGCGTTCCGTGGTGCTGTGTGTGTTCCTTTATTTCGTCGTCCTTGTGTTCGCGCTGTTTCTTTCCATGATGCTTGACCAACTAGCCTGCAAATCCATCCTATTAGACATCCCGCTAGCTGTTTTTCGTGACATTTGCTCAGATCGTCCATATGAAGTGCCTTTTATTTAGCAAAATCTTCTCATTAAACTACAGGTTGGCGTACCAAATTGTGCGTCCCATCTAACCACTGTTTCCGTTTTTTGAACTTGAGGGGCATGCAGCAGGCTGCAAATTATTTATCTTCTATGGTATATTATTTGCTGTATGTGAGTTTACCAAGATTTGTTCAATATATAAATCAATTACCACGGCATCTTAGCGCACTCCTATGCAGTACAGGGGTCATATCTCGACCATTTGATAATGTTATCAATGTTCCAAAAAAGAGGGTACTGGGGTCATGAACATTCTCATGAATATGCCAAGGCACTCCAGCTGTTTACGATGCATGCTTTATTACATACCTGTGCCTCGGTAATCTTCAACGCTATCGCAATCGCTCGTAAATAACTTGAAAGCATGTACTCTGTTTTATGAAGTACTCTTCACTCTACATTGTCCACGAATTCCGGTGTTCAAAATTCTAACACGTTCGAATGGTAACGTATGAGAACTGTATCGCACATACACCAAACAAACACTGAAACTCATGCAAGTTTGCTAGCAGGTGCTCACAGCCGACTATATCGCTTTAGTGATCATGTTTGTAGCACTTAACGCATCTCCTTAATGAACGGCTGCCATTTGCGAGCTCTCCTCTTGTCAACTAAAAACACTAACACCCATAATACGGCGACGAAGAAGCTGAAGACTCCAAGGACCCAGAACTCTCGTTGTATGAGCCAAGGTCATTTCTGAAGAAACCTCACAACAAAATTTGGCACCGTGAGTTACCGCACAACGTGGTAGGCTGTTTGCGGAGTGCGTTGACAATTTTCTATCTATCTATCTATCTATCTATCTATCTATCTATCTATCTATCTATCTATCTATCTATCTATCTATCTATCTATCTATCTATCCTCCTACGTCACCGTGCTGTGCTGGCCGTCTCGCTAACCTGGTACACCATATTGCGATGGAAGGCTATATGTGTATGGCGAAGACGGATGATTAATTTTCACGTCAAGTAACAAGACACACCAGTTATGTACGCCACGATTAACGATAGAGAGTCATGCCTGATTCATGCCCGTAGTGCTAGGCCCCTGGTTGCGGCTAGGCGCTACGAGGTTTCTGAATTTGATTCCTGTTCACAAAGGCCTTGTTCCTGCTTGTGAGAGATGGCTGAATGCGAAACAACCGGCTGATTCGCATGGCACCGATGACCACAATACGTGGAATTCCGGGGGCTTCCTTGAAAGCGACTTTTTGACTATTCGTAGTGGGATATCTCACTACGCTCAAATATGCCCCCAACAAAAGGGCAGATTGTGGGAGGCTTCTCTGGAGCACAGAACAACGGTTAGAGACTGTACCTCCTACTAGAATCGCTCAAATTGCAGCACCATTTTTTTACCATCTCGCAGTATAGCAGAAACCCTGCTTTTTTTCTTTTTTCCTTCTTAGCACTTTTTCCAAGCAATCGTCAATTTCTACCCACGTGAAAATGTTCTAGTAGAGACAACAGTCGTAAAATTAAGGTAACGGCAAATTGAAGCCTCTCTCTTTGTAATACCAAACCACATAACAGTCACAGTTGCTGTGGCGATGAACGTATCGTCTGTGATATTAAGCACGTCTTCTTGTACGACATTCAAATGCAGTTTTGTATATCAGACCGCAATTATATGTGCAAATCTGTATGTTCGATTAAGAGGTAGATGATATACCATGCGCCTTGAGGCAAACGATCAGTCGCTGGAGAAACCTAACACATCGCACCTAACGTCGCATTTTAACAAGCACGTCTACTTTACGGCGGCTATTGGTACGTTGATCCTACACCCTTTCAAGAGCCACAAAAAGAAAAAGAAAGAGCGTTCTGCACCTCCATTCGAACCCGCCACCTTCTGTAGAGCCGTTTTGGCATACTGTGCTGTGATATGGCCGTATAGAACAACGAATGTTTCTCCACGATTAACTTCAGTATTTCTCAATTGCTTTTGCTGTGACAGTTCCTCTATATATCATGCCTTGAGCTAGTGGAGATATTCTCCTATGTATAGGGACGTAGTTCGCGTTGATCTTTTACTATTGCATAGCCTCAACTTTGTGAAATGTTACTGGATGGGGAACATTCGTGGTTAGAGGTTCGCTATTAAATTCAGTGTTCCACGCGCGATATTCGAGTTCTCGTAGGACACCGTAATCCGATAATCGCACACGCGTACCACTTATAAGCCATATTGTGGTGCATTTTAGGGAGAGTTATGCGCGCTTGAATTTGAAGAACATTAATTGTAGTTCCCTGTTGTAGTCGTAGTGTTGGCTAATACTGCCTGCCAGCAAAATATTCGATACGTCAATCCCGCCTACTGATAAAAGGCACGCTCCTTCACCAATACAGTGTAATTGTACTCTTATCTATGTCATCTCACGCGCTGATAAAGCTAGAAAGCCTTGGAAGCATTGACTCGAGCAATGTCACGGTAGTGGAGACAAGAGGTCTGTAAAATTTATGATCCTCATTCAGACTCATTCAAAAATTGTTTCTTATTTTGTCTGGCTGGTACTCGCTTCCAGTCGTTGGATCGCCTCGGCGTTTTTGCCTTTCGCTTAAATCCACAAACCCAAGACCCTGATACTGTCGAGTGTGCGAATAATGTTACCATTCACCCTCAATTCGATGCCGTGCCCCGGGTCCTGTCCCCTTCCCCGTCGCCGCGCCTGCGATTGCTAGGAAAAGGACCTCCGAATTCTCGGCCGAGCACCTGAGTCCAGTTGGCTCCAGATATTCTTCGATAGCTTTGATAGCCTTCTGCAGCGCCTCCTCGATGTGCCCGTCACTGCCTCTGCTCATCCATAGCGTCAGATCGTCCGCGTAGAGCATATGGTTCAGTCCTTCTATGCCCGCCAGCTTCCCGGGGAGACCCATCATCGCGTGAGATTTAGTGATTCAAAATCTGCAGTCAGAAATTTTGATGCGGGGAGGATCTCCGCCGCAGCTGTACACATATTAGCCGTCGGACAGCCCGCGGCGGAGCAGGTTTCGCTAATCTGGACACCGGTTCATCAGGGTTTGCGAGGGAACGAGAAGGCGCACGCGCTGGCCCAATGTCTCACTTTCCGGGATTCCAGCGCTGTCTCGACAACACCCCCAAGCGAGGAACCCCTACAGACCACTGACGAACTGAGAACGTTTAACGAAATTCTTAACCATTATAAGCTGGGGCGTAAGACTTACCCTAGAGCGAATATGAACATTTACAAAAGCGAGGAAGTTATGTAGAGAAAGCTGCAAACAGGGGTATTTCCGAACACACAACTGTTGAGCAAATGGCATCCCTCAGTGTATAGCCCTCGGTGTAGGCATTGTGATGGTATAGCGGACTTAGTCCACATGGCTTGGACCTCTTTGATGAGCCAGATAGATGCAGAGAGTCCTGGGAGCCCTTGCTAATTAACGAAGAATAAAATGCTCAACGTCAACGTCGGTCTCGCCCTGACCGCCGCCGCGTCCCAAGTGATCCCGGTCGACGGTTATGGAGGATGAGTGTGGGTTGAGGCTGACGCCTCTACCCCGTCATCTATTTGATGGGTGCAAATTAAGTTCCTTCTCTCTCTCTTATTTTGGCCTCAGCCTGGCTCACACTCATCAAAGTCCCACGTTAGCTAAACTCACTCATACTCACACCCACGAGATTATTCCTCTGCCGGACTAACTCGGTCTAAGACTCACCAAGCGTTTCCTCGGGCAATCTCATTGAGACTCGTCAAATTCTTATTTCATCCGTACTCACTCAGACTACGAGCCACCAAGTTCTGTCGATAGCGGACTTCACTTGGGTTAAGACTCACAAAATTTTCATTCAGCCGCACTGACTCGGAATCACGCTCAGCATATTTTTCCCCAGGCGGTCTGCTTCATACTCAGCATATTCCCTGGACGGGAATCATTCTGACTTAAGCTCACCAATAATCTAGCTTACTAGCATTAGAGCGCGGCAAAATTTTACTTAAATGGACGCACTCAGGCTCAGGAGGTTCACAGCCATACAGCAATGTAATTGTGGGGTTCTGGTGCCAAAACCAGGACGTGATTCTGACACACCGTAATGGGAGTCAGCGCAATAATTTCACTCACTTGGAGTTCTTAGTGTGCGCCATAACGGATGTTCTTGCTTTTGGAACCATCTGCATTCGGCCACGAATGAGGCGGATTCAACACCACTGGTGCGCAGAAACATCCGATAGCCATCCGATAGCCTTCGCCTACATTTGAGAATAATGCAGCCTGTTTATTCTTATGCCTTACAGGGTTTGTAAGTCTGGAAAGACGAGTACACGTCATATCTTTGTACTAGGATGCACAGTTAAACATAAAGCATGGCATTGCAGCAAAACAATGATCAATAAAAATCAGTTCTCTAATCACAGCCAGAACCGACGTTCCTGATTGCCCACTATATCAGCCAATGTTTCTGTGTGTTAGCAAGAAAAAAACTTGGGTTTATTGCAATTTATGTTATACGTTTATCTGATTTCATGGAGCCTATATGAAAGCGTACACCTTCTCCAGTTTGAATACTGCGATATCATTGAGTTATTTGCTCAGGTTTACAATTCAGATTGAGTGTTGTTGCACCCGAGTCAGTACAATAATTCAAGACCGCTCCGATTCTCTCTTTTTCGCGTTAACTTACTCGCACTCAGATTAACCGATATGTACTTCTGTGGGGCTCAATCGGATTTTGATTCATGAATATCAAATATACCGAGCTCACTCAAAATTACAATAATTTTACTCAGGCAGACATCACTCGGATTCAAAATCAAAATTATTGAGCTCGGCCGGGCTCACCCAAGCACGAAATCACGAATAACCCGCTAAACAGGGCTCACTCAGGCTCAAACTCACTCTAAATTTACGCAGCCAAACTCGCTTGAGCTCAAGCGCGCAAATTTTTTGCTTGGCTGGTCTCACTCAAACTTACGCCCACAGGTCAGCCTCAGTTTGGGCGATCCTAAGTGAGTGGACTCATGAGTAAGTATGTCGACCTATGGTGGATACCTAGATGTCTCCTGGCCAAATATTATCGATAAAATATCAGCCATACACACAGTAGTCCCGTCGCCGCTGACGTTGCACTGACGCTGAAATGCGCTGACGTTGCATTTCGCCGGCATGATATCTAGTATTCCGCTTCCGTGCATGTGTCAACTGTGTAGAAACGAGTGTAATGCCTCAAGTCAGCGGATATAAAACAACGTAGGGTCGTCGAAATTTTCGGAGGCTTCCGGGACGGCCTGATAACACAATCACATTTTGTGTTTATCGCGTAAAAACCGGACAGGTAATTAAGGAACTGCTTTGGCCAAACATTGTTTCTACCGGCTGTTCCAGTGCCATAAATTCTTTTTCCTTGAGTGCGTGCAGACTATGGCGGTAATATCAGTTCTGCAGTACCGCACAGGAAGACCAACAAAGGAGAATAACAGCATCAGTGTCCTGTCATACGCAGTGCTACTATGGTTAGGCTACAGGAAGTTTGAATGAAATCTCTTATATTAACACAAGTTAGCTAATATCCACGCGCATTAAAATGTAAGAGCTCGTGAAACTACTTCACTAAGATTTATTCGCCGCATTTGTCATCCTTAAACTCAGTATGGGCGAAATGCGTGACTGCCCACTAAAACACATCACTCCAGTGATCCTGATTTCGCCACGTGTTCAGGCGTGCACTACTCGAGAACTTTGCGAATTAACCCGTGGGTACATACATTTTTCGAGGAGGTTATGGAAAACTCACGAGTGTGTTTATGCAGAGCCTAAGTGCGCCGTTAGCTAAAGCAGAAGCCGGGTGCGTATGAGATTAAAATTCATCGTCAAATCATCCTGTATGGTCATCTATACAGAAACGTCATTGGCCCTTTACTGCAAAACTTGACACCATTGTTTTGGCATAGATTAAAAAAGCTGGGATTGCAACAAAAGTTCTTTCTTCGCGATCTTGTCTAACCACTACTCTTCTGCAAGTTGCTACATAGAAAAATATTGTACGAGGTAATGATAAAATGGCATTGCAAAGAAACACGTTTGAAAAGTACACTGCAAATAGTCACCATGTGATTGTGCGGCTATGCTTTCAATGCACGCATCTTCGTATTATTTCATGCATCATCTCCGAGGGTTCTACGTATACTTCCGGATATTTTGGGGAGCATAGAACATCTAAGTACTACTTCAATGGCTGCTCTACGCCTCCTCTTTTTTGTTTTGTATGAAATGTATTCGCGTACAACGGCTTACAACGACCGGAATGGGGAAATAAAATTACCGCCAGAGCACCGCCATTCGTGTAAAGCGCGCAACCCAGATTACAGTTCTCTTGAACTATATCAAGAGAGTAGACCAGCAGGGCATAAATACTTCACTGAAATATCAAAGTTTAGTTTGCAGACGGGAGCGCGATCACTACGCGGCATTATGTCGACAATGTTCAACAAATAACAAGGTATATAAAAAGTGTGTTTCTGCAATATAACCATTGCCACGAGGTCTTGCGTAGCTGAACTGTTTGTTTTACGAAAGAAGGAATTGTTTAAGGAAAGAAGGAAAAGGCTATTGGGGAAGAATTGCTCGAGAATGAGCTTGAAGCGATCGTTGAATTATTATTGACCTTGGCCCGAATTCCCATAGCTTATTATTCACAAGCGCTCTTGGCCATTTGCTTCAAATACCCATAACGATGAAAAATCCTATCACCACAAGTGTTTGTGAATGTCACCTTCAGTTCTATAATCAATTATCATGTCGCAGTGTTCGGCTTGCTGCAATGCCGATTTATCATGTGCTCTGTATTGTTATGTTGTTTATAAAACAACTGATTCATCCGTGTGTAAAAGAAGACTTCCTTCGTCAAATACATGGAAACCTTTCTTAATAACTGTGCCGCAGATATGCAAAACAAACACTGAGAGCCATGCAAGTTGTCTCGCAGGAGGTCACAGCAGAGTATATCGCTTTATTGGTCAAGTTTATGGCACTGAACACATGACCTTGATATCCGGCTGCCATTTGCGAGCTCTCCTCTTGTCGATTACAGACACTAATATCCATATGATGGTGACAAAGAAGCTGAAGCCTCCAAGCACGAAGAACATCTCATTGTATGACCCAAGGTGATCTCTGAAGAAACCTGAAAACAAAATTTATCACCATGAGTTACCGCACAACATCCTCAAAGGTACTCACTAACATGAGACGCGTCATAGCCCTTCAGAAACATCTCAATCATTACGAACACTGAATCTATCTATCTATCTATCTATCTATCTATCTATCTATCTATCTATCTATCTATCTATCTATCTATCTATCTATCTATCTATCTATCTATCTATCCGCCTACGTCTCCGTGCTTTGCTGGCCGTCTCGTTATCCTGGTGCACCCCAATATTGGTATGGAAGGATATACATGTATGAGGAACACGAATGTATAATTTTCACATCAGCGATCAATATATTCGTTACGTACGCCATGATTAACGATAGAGAGTCACGTCTGATTCATGCCCGTAGTGCTAGGCCCTTGGTTGTAGGTATGTGCTACCAGCTGTCTGAATTTTATTCCTCTTCACAAAGGCCTAGTTCCTAATTGTAAGAGATGGCTGAATGCCAAACAACCGGCTACTTCGCAAGACACCGATTACCACAATACGAGGGATTCCCAGGCATTTTAAATGCGAAGCATTTCTTAGCGAACTTCGGCGAGTTTGAGCGTATCTATCTATCTATCTATCTATCTAGCCGCCTACGATTTTCTGCTCTCCTGGCCGTTTCGCTAATCGGATGTTTACGAAAATTGGTATGCCACATCATGACTACATGACGAACACAAATAGCAGGTCATAACATGAAAATCATGATATGCATGTCATGAGTGGCATGATTTACATGGAACGGCCTTAGTGCTCTCCTGGCCGTTTCGCTAATCGGATGTTTACGAAAATTGGTATGCCACATCATGACTACATGACGAACATAAATGACTGGTCATAACATGAAAATCATGATATGCAAGTCATGAGTGGCATGATTTACATGCCACGGCCTTAGTGCTCTCCTGGCCGTTTCGCTAATGGGATGTGTACAAAAATTGGTATTGCAAAATATGACTGCATGGCGAACATAAATGACAGGTCATAACATGAAAATCATGACATGCATGTCATGAGTGACATGATTTACATGCGACGGTCTTGGTGCTGTCCTGGCCGTTTCGTTAATGCGATGTATACGAAAATTGGTATGCCACAACATGACTGCATGGGGAACATGACTGACAGGTCACAACATGAAAATCATGATATGCATGTCATGGGCGACACGATTTACATGCCACGCCTTTCTTTAACGGGATGTATACGAAAATTGGCAAGCCACAAGATGACAAAATCACGAACGTAAATGACAGGTCATAACATGAAAATCATGACATGCATGTCATGAGCGACATGATTTACATGCCACGGCCTTGGTGCTCTCTTGGCCATTTCGTTAGTGGGATGTGTAGGAACATTGGTATGCAACAATTTGACGGCATGACGGACATAAATGACAGGTCATAATACGAAAAGCATAACATGCATGTCATGGGCGGCATGATTTACATGCCAGGCGTTTCGTTAATGGGATGTATACCAAAATTGCTATGGCACAACACGACAGCATGACGAACGTAAATGACAGGTCATAACATTAGAATCATGACACGCGTGTCATGACCAGCATGATTTACATGCCATGGTCCTCGCGCTATACTGACGAGACGCGCGCGCACGGTGGAAACCGAGGCGAAAGCGACGCGCGCGTTTCTTTGCTTCTTTCCGGGCGTGCTGCGAACCGAACGAACGCTCGCGGCGTCGCCCTTTGGAACAGTTTGCCGCAGGTTTGGAGCGCGCGTCTCAAAGGAAATAAAACGAAATAAGGTGGGAAGGGAGGTCGCTGCTGCTATAGAGTTGGAGACGCGCATCGCGTTCGCGTATTTTCCTGTCACAGTCTGGTCAATTTTGCTTCTTCTCTCCGCCAGGCACCTGGCGCTGATGTCGCACATGGAAAACTCGACTGCACTGAGCCTATACGAAAATTGGTTTGGCACAACATGACTGCATGGCAATCATAAATGACAGGTCATAACATGAAAATCGTGACATGCATTTCATTAGCGGCATGATCTACATGCCACTCGTTTCCTTAAAGGGATGTATACCAAAATTGCTATGGCACAACACGGCTGCATGACGAACGTGAATGACAGGTCATCACGTTAGAATCATGACACGCGTGTATGAGCGGCATGGTTTACATGCTACAGTCTTGGTGCTCTTGTGGCCGTTTCGCGAACTTCATATGTACCAAACTCGTTATAGCGAGACAACAATGCAAATCCATTTTACGTTCCTTATGCGTGCTTCGCATTCCCTTGATTCCCACTGCTGGTGGGATCTGCCAATTTTTTTGAATGCGAGTTTCTCACTATTTATAATGGGATACCTCACTATGTTCTCATATGCTCCAAATAAATGGGTGGATTGTGGGAAGCTTCTCAGGAGTACAAGACACCGGTTAAACATTACACCTCCTACTAGAATCGCTCAAATTCCGGCAGAATTTTAGGGGCTAGCTCCTTATGGTTTGGGTCTTTCCGTCCGTTGTATAGTAGCGCTTTACCTACTAGGAACGCGCTCGCTACTAGGAGGGCGCGTGTGGCAGGCGCGCCCTCGGCGCGTGCCTCCCAGAGCGCGAGCACTCTCACTCTTCCATCTGCTGTCTTATGAGAGAGAGAGAGAGAGAGAGAGAGCGAAAGGCGCGCGTTGACTATGGAAATGCTCTTTCTTCGATGAACGCGCTACCAGCTCGCAAAGAAGGAGAACGCGCCCTCACCCGCGAGACACAACGTTGGCGCAGGCAGCGTATTCTAGCGAATTTCTTGATTGAAAAATACTGCCTGCTCACGCTGGAGAACAGTTCAACGGCCACCCATACATATAGGCACTGGATCTTGACTTGCAATGAAGTGCCGGTGGGAGATTTCACTTGTGCGTACTTGAACCATAAGGATTCGCAGCGTGCGCGTTAACTCAATTAAACCGCAACTCGGCACGATTTACGATGAACATCTGGAGCTTCGCCCACTCATCATCATTCACTCCGTGGATATGCTGCGAATTTTTTTTACTATACTGCAGTATTCTAACCGCCCTGCTTTTTAGATGCGAAGCAGCTTATGTCGGGGCTATGTCATTCCCTCCCTCCCTCCATCTATCTGCCGTGCAGCCTCCACACCCGCACTCCGCATGCGCATCGTCATCCCCCTTCTCTCATCTCCTCTCGGGATTCCTCCTATCCTCTGGGAACGGCGCGCGTTGACTATAGAAACGCTCTTTCTTCGATGAACGCTTTACCAGCTTACAAGGAACGAGAGCGCGCCCTCGTCGGCGAGAGACAACGCCGACACAGGCGGCGTCTCCTGGCGTCAAACCGGTGCAAAAGCGACACTTAGTACACGGCCACCTGGATCGGAGCGCGCGGCGGTGTTCACCGCCGCGCGCTCCGATCCAGGTGGCCGTGCTTAGTAAAACCGATGCAAATGCCGTGGCACCCCCCCCCCCTGCTCGGCATCGCATCATGGTCCCCTTTAGCGGGAGATGGTGTAATTTTTAAAGACGATAGTCTTTCTTAGGATACTTCAACGCAGAAATTTTGGTCTCTCTCTCTCTCTCTCTCTCTCTGTGTGTGTGTGTGTGTGTGTGTGTGTGTGTGTGTGTGTGTGTGTGTGTGTGTGTGTGTGTGTGTGTGTGTGTGTGTGTGTGTGTGTGTGTGTGTGTGTGTGTGTGTGTGTGTGTGGTGTGTGTGTGTGTGTGTGTGTGTGTGTGTGTGTGTGTGTGTGTGTGTGTGTGTGTGTGTGTGTGTGTGTGTGTGTGTGTGTGTGTGTGTGTGTGTGTGTGGGGGGGGGGGGGGGGGGGGTTGTGTCTGTCCTGCTGCGAAAGGTGAACCTCTTCCTCAACGACCACCCAGCTTGAACTGGTGGCTACCTTCATACTTCTGAACACAGTCGGCCAAAAAGCAAATATTACGCATGTCTGAGGCGCAACACCAATACGTATGTATTGGACGGTGTGTTCCTTTAGTAGAAAATACATAGATGCGTAATTCTAAAGACCCTAGTGCCTGTTAGGATGCGCAAAAGCGGACGTTTCCTGTACTAGGCAAGCTTCTTGCGTTTCCCGTAACCATGGCCAGATGGCATCCTTATCTCGCGCGCGTGCCGAACGGAAGGCAGGGAACGGCCGCCCGCCACTCCGGCCGGTCCCTTTCTCTCCTCGCGTCTCTTCGTTTTCCCTCTCGCTTGCGCAACTCTTCGGGGGGAATAGAAACACGCGAAACGGGACTCATGTAGTACGGCCGGTAGAAGGCTATCGTCTTTCGACGGCATTTGCAGCGAAGCACGGAGATACGCGGCAAATTTTTTTTTTCTGTTTTCCTTCCTAACGCCTGTTTGGTAGCTATCCCGGCTTTCACCCAAGTGCAAATGGTCTCGTAGAGACAACAATCATCAAAGCGAGGTAATGGCACATTGAAGTCGCCCTCTTCGCAATGCGGAACCGCATCACAACCCACATTTGCTGTGGTGATGAACGTATCGTCTGTGATAATACGCACCTCTACTTGTACGACTTTTCAAATGCAGTCAGATCTCAATTATATGTGCAAAGCTGCATGCTGGATTAAGAGGTAGTTCATATACCATGCGCCTCGAGGCAAACGATGAGTCGTTGGAGAAACCTAATACACAGCACCCAACGTCGCATTTCAAAAGCGCGTCTACTTTACGGCAGCTATTGGCACGGGGATGCTACCAAGATAATGGTGAAATCGAGAGGCAATTTAATCTTTCCACATCAAATGCATAGAGCACCCACAGGTCAAGCAAGGGTTGCTGTCATCACAAGGGGAAAATGCGGCTATTGTGGTCGAAAGCTGAGCTGTTAGCGGTATATCAACTTTAATGTACCTTCGCATGCATTCGCTCATTTTTGTTGCTCTTATGTGTGTACGTGAGGGACTTCACGAGCGATAAGCATTTCAGGTGAGTGTCAGTGCTTGTTCTCTCGAGCTGAGCTCCCAGTTCAACTCTTTCCGCACTTGATCAAACACACTGTGCTATGTTCGCGTTTCTGCACACGCCGTTAGGCCGATTGCTTGGCACGCATGACCATAAGGGAAGGTTGATGGCGATTCGGCTGGTCTCCGTGACCATATGAGGTAATGCTCAGAAAATGAGGCTCCTAGGGAAGGCTCAGGCACTTCACGTGTTTCGATACGCTGTGTACGCCTGGATCTTGCGAGTTTCACGCACATGGCACCTAGTTGTTCCCAGTCAACAGTTACCTAATGTTTAATAATTTGTGAAGGTTCATAGTTTAGAAACATAAGCACCAACAGAAATATAATGCATACCTACAAAAGCAGCCTTTCCTAGGAGTACTGGCACGCAGAAGGCGCCTAGTACAGTGTATCCCACGGCAAGTTTATCCAGTCCCAAATACTGGGCCATGAGAACGCTTTGCATGGTCACGGCGCATCCCAAGAATAGAGCAAATCCAAGACAAGCCACAAGCAACGTCCAGTAGGACTGGCAAAACGGCAAGGACACAGCGCACAGGCCCAGAAGGAGGTAATCCAGAATCATCAGCGTAGATCGCTCCAAGAATGCACGATCAGTCGAAATGGGGAGCACGACCTTACCGATAAGGTCCATGATTGACGTGTATGTGATAAAGTATACAGCGTCCTCCAGGGAAACCCCCTTGTCCATGATAAAGTCGACGATCGTGGCGAAGAAGATATCGTAGCTGTAGGAGTAGACTAACCACGTGATCATAAGAACATATATCATTGCACACATGAGGACTGCATGAATGTTTTGTAGGATGGCCTTGACGGCAGACACCTTTGTCTCATTGCCCGCCATGGGGGCGAGGAGTGAGGACCTGCGTGTCTCCTTCACGTCCTCTTTTCTCTTGATCCGCTCGCTCCGAACCCAAGATGGTTCCCGGAAGGCAAGACTCACGGCGATCATGTTCATGAGTACGCCACCAAAGAGCAGCAGACTCCCGCGGAACCCATAGGTGTTTCTGAAGAAAAGCAGCAAATGCGGAAAGATGAAGCCAGATGCTGTGGAACCAGTGAACATGATACCGCTGGCGGCGCCCCGGTATCGCTCGAAGTACATGCTTATAAGGACTTGTAGCATGGTTGCCGCGATGCCACGGCCTATACCTGCACGTAATATGAAAAAAAAAACATCAGATTATGGCAGTCTTTCAGCAATACCTACATTACGCAGAAGAAATCGGGAGGTAAAATGAAAATCGACCTCAGACCTTTTTCCATATGAAAATTGCTATCTTCTCTGCGAAATTTTGAGGTTATGAACATATTTGAGTGTAATTATTTCTTGTATGTTTTGTTGATATGTGCTTCTCCGTGTAAAAGAGGTACGCGACTGTGAGCGTGCTGTTGTGCTGCAATACGCTTCGTTTTCCTTTCAAAGGAAAAGAAAATCACCTGCAGATGCAACGACCGCGTGTGTGCACCAATGTTTGTTATTTGCACCCAATGTCAAAGTAACATGCTGTCTTTAGCCAATACCGTGGGTTGCCCCCAACGTAACGGTCAGCCACGTGATATCCGGGGCAAAGGCCGATCCTACAATCCCAGCCGCTGCCAGCACAGATCCTCCGACCAGTACAGGTACAGTAGTGAAGATCTCGCTGAGAGGACCAGACAACAGGCCTGCGAGAAAAAGGGTGGCTATTAGTGTAACGTTTTCGTTATTACGTTAGTCGATGCGTTTAGCGCCTTTCTGGTAAATGTCTCGTCGGTGTGGTCAACGTGTGCCTATCTTTGTTTTGTTGCACCTCATGGCCATGGTCCTATGGCCCGTTGATGCACCTGCCCACCCTACCGAGGTCTCGATCTCGCGAATGTAGTTTCTCCTATGTGTCACTTCGACCGCAACTTATAAAACTTATTTTACTGCTATCGCTGACATTTTCTTGGAAGGGGAGGTAAATTGGAGGCGGATATGCAGCATCATATTAATCTCCTGGAATTCCTTCACACTACCGTATAAGCGCAGCACATCAAGCCTGGCTCGCGACGCGACAAGCAAGCAGTTCAACTTATATGAATTGCTTGAAATAATGAGAAGTCGCGCACTTTTCCAAATACTTCAAATACGGGTCTTGCACGCCTAGCCACATTTATGAAAATCACTTTTGCAATTTTATCGAAAAAATGTTGCCCAAATGTTGACGGAACAATTTATCAGCAATTTTGCAACACTCATTGATTTTCATGAAGATTTCGTCAACAATATATTTTGAGAAATTTCCCGAATAAAATTATTCACGAGAATTTGTTGAAATATTATTGCGAAATTATTTTCTGCTTCTGCTGGAGTATGTACATAATGCCATGATCTGCCGCTCAGTATCATATTAGATTGCGCTGCTGCTAGCGTTGGCAACGATGCTTCCGGAACATTGACGTGTGGAACCTCAATCTATATGATATATATATATCCTGCCTTCGGTGGGAAGACAAGCTTGTCTTTTCGTCCACTTTATTTCCTTTCTACTTACCCCAAAGTTACAATATCATAATTACGAATTGGAATAACTTCCCCCATGCTTTCCTAGGCTTCAATGGTTGTTGTTTCATTAACTTGTTTCTAACAAATAAAAACGAGCTCTTGACCCCCTTCCCTTTCGTTATATATATATATATATATATATATATATATATATATATATATATATATACCTACCCATACGAGCACGATATTTGTCTTCTCTGGTACGCCCAACAATTTCGAACCACCACGGTCGTCCAGAACCTTGTCATTCAGCTGCAGTTGAGTCTCAAGCGTGTGATTCGATCGTGTAAGGTGCGTGGCGTAACTGGTCTCAAAACGCAACTCGATCTGGCCCTTCTCTAAACACACGCACACACACACACATGTATATATATATATATATATATATATATATATATAATGTTTGCGTTTGTTCACATTTTATATGCCGTTACGCGACACTTCAGAATGCTAAACGTCGACTTGTAGTAGGATATCCTATTACGGAAATCTAGGGTAAAAGACAGCCTATAAGTTCTTATTTCGAAGGTGGTGTGCTTATCAAGATTTTATACACAATTCCAAAACTGCTGAAAAAACATTGACGAACATCGTTGATAAAGTGTTGCTCTGCTGTACAAGAAATTGTGGACTGGATTCTTGAAAAATTGTTGACAAAATGTTGGATGTAGGCATTAGAAAGTCATTCAAACGATCTTGGTAAAGCATGCTGTGTCAACATCGAGCGTGTTGGTTTTGCCGGAAAATTCACGAGTGATTACACACCTTGGCATGATTATATGACACAATATAATCCCATTATAAGTGTGCTCCCTTCCCCGGAAGGCTCCGCACTTGCTTTCTCTACATTTAAGTGGGCACAGTAGGCTAACAAGCAGGCTACAAACTTGGTTTCACAGAGCTTTATAAAGTTAGGCTATTTATTCCTCGGAGGACCAGTGTTCTTCTTGGCCTTGTCCTGAATTATAAACAGTTGAATGTATTATCAAAATTTTGGAGATCGTAAAGTACACGAGGAAATTACGAAACTCCCCAGCAATGAAACAGCACATGCTTTGCAGCAAGCCTCACCTTCTACATGTCCTAATTCCTGGCCTGAATATGCGGTCCTGGTTTATGAATATTTCAAATTTTGTTGATAAAGCGTTATTTTTATCCTTATTGTTACTCTTGATTATGGTTATTTTTATGATTTATCATTCTTTCGAATCTTATTCTGGAAAGATTATTCTAGAAGGGTGGCCTCTGGGAACAAAACGTTATGGTACTTCGTTTTTGTTCGTGAGGACACTTAGCCGGCAACTATATCTAATGCTCGGAGCAGACGCTGCACCTACAATGTAACTATCTCACCTTCTCCTCGAACCCAATGGACAAACCTAAGTACAATGGACATGTGGTTTTCTAAAAACTCCAAGTCTGCGCAGAGGACGCAACACTGTGGCAGCGCATCCTAGATTTTGTTGGGTCTTCTCTCATTATTCTATTTCAGTCTTCCTCCATTCCTACTTCTCTTTACCCTCCTCTTCCCCTTCCATAGTCTTCCTTCCTTCTTCCTCTCCTGCTTCTTTTGTTCGTTTTCCCCACTCTTGCTTATTCGCCGTCTTATTTCGCGAATTCGTAATCTCGTCGATGTTTTTTTTTTTCATCACCCCCTCCTCCTCCTTTGTCTATATCGATGAAACAACAGGCCGTGGCTCAGCCATGGCTGAGAATGCAAACTGCCCAGCCATGTGCTGAGAGTCAGAGGTGCATGTTACTACTGTATCCTATTGATCGAGCTAGGCCCATTGTCACAAAATAGCGCCTATTTCGACGAGAAGCCCGGATTCGAGCTGAAGGGAAAGCCAAAGAAAACAACACAAAAGCGGCGCGCACGGAAGAGGCGTCCAAGCTCACGCCTAATCTCCAAAAGGTAAGAATTTTGTAGAAGGTGTCTTATCGCGGCGAGCACGCGCGCAAGACAAATGTAGGGAGAGAGTGGAGGCGGAGAGTACAGACCAACACTTCGCGCAGTGAGAGGGCCATGCTACGAAGGACCAAGAAAGGGCGAGAAGGTTCCCAACGTGGTGCGTGCTTGTAATGCTTGTGACACGTCGGCCGGACCGAAACTTCTACAATGGCTTTCCAAGGATATATAAACAGCCGACCACGGGCCGAGAGTAAAAGTAGTAAGAGTAGCAACAATCGAAGTCGTGACTCAGCGAGAAGAAAGAAGACGCTGTTCCACGAGCCAGCTGATGAACCCTGCCTGGAAGCTGAGAAGACGCCTCGAGTGACTTGGTGAATAGGACTCTTTTGTGTTTTATTCTTTCTTGCAGTGCATGAGCTTGTTCGTGTTTGTCGGTTTCGTGTAATGTTGCAACGCACCTGTGTTTGAGTTTGGAAGAGCCGTGATTGGGGTACGTTTTGTGCAACTGCCTGTTTGATGAGAATATATTTGGTTTGTTTGAGCACCCTTGGCTCTGACTCGGTCTTTGAACCCCTGCTGGCGTTTTGCTAGTGTGCTGGAGGGGACCAAAAACCTCACTGTCCAAGCTTTCGTGGGATCTTTTTCGGGGAAGGAAGACGTTGCTTCCTGGAATAATTTCCAGCAATAGAGTCCCGTACCTCACAGCACGGGATTGGTGTCAATATGTCTGGCGTCCTCGACTAGGACTTCATTGGCGCTTAAGCCTGTTCAGAGTAGTGAGGACGAGCCTTGGGTTGTGTAAGTGGACGATATTGTGTGTTTCACCACGTTCTCGTTAACCTGTGTGCAGAACTTTGAGAGTCAAAGTATTGGCAGATATTTTTTTGTGCACGTGGCAAAATTTTGTGGAAGGGCACAATGGATCTTGAGAAATTGATTGCCCTTGGTGAAAAGATGGGTCTGTCCGGAGCTGAGTTACGGAAATGGGTGAACCAAGAGAAAAGGAAACTGCTCAAACAGCGAAAGAAGAAAGGGCAACGAAAGACAGACAAATGAAAGAAGAAAGAGAAACGAAAGAACGAGAAATGCAAGCAGAGAACGAGCAGGAGCTGCGAGCAGTTGAAAGAGCGAAAGAAGAAAGCGAGCCGACAGAACGAGAAAGGGAAGTGATGGAGAGACAAATGAAAGAAAAAAGGGAGGCGAAAGAGCGTCCGAGCGCAGCTGAAATGGCTGAGAGGGAAAGAGAGAGAGAAGCGGAGATGGCTGAGAGAGAAAGGCAAAGGCAGAAGAAAAATATCAAAAATGGGTTTTTTAATTGTCCGAAATTTCCGTTGTTCGGTGTTTTTTTGAGGTTAGCGCGCCCGTATCTCTTTATTGCAAAGTCATATAAATATAATCTTTTGCAGTTTGACAAACAAGTGTGCTTAGAAAATAATGCGAAATTTTCACCGCTCTGCCACAAGCATTTTATGAGATATAAGCCCGCAAAATAGACAGAAAAATGCGTCCTGGGGTGAGTTTGAGGATTTTCATAAAAATATCTGTGCTCGCGAGAAAACGAAAAAAACAATTGAAAACAAGCAGAAGCATACATAGAATTACCTAAATAGATTTGAGCCTCCTAACCTTAGTATAGTTCGTGTGATTAATAACCAAAGTGGGCCAAAACAGAAGAGCAGGTAAGCGCAGCACTCCACCTCTATGCATTATTGACTCCCCGCGCTTCGAAAAAAAATTTTTTAGCAAAACCATCTGCAGATCTCTACTTTCCACTTATCGGGCAGCAATATATAAAATTTTGAAATAAATTTAAGAGGGTGACGAGCCATGCATTGTTCGATCTTACGGGGATTCACCTTACGGCGATTTCCCCGATGTGATTGCATCATTCGACTATCTGACCGGTACGCTCTCCATTCAAGCAAAGGAACGAGGTAACTTGTGTACTTTACAAATTGGTTGCCGGTCCCTTTCAAAAGACGGAAATACTGTGTCATAACAGATATTTGCATTTGACAAAATACAATTGTATTTCATATTTAATAACTTTGTTTAAATATTATGTGTAATGTATGCCCAGCAATAAAGTTCTGTGCAACCAAATTTGCGGGATTGTATACTTTTTGTAGCAATTTAAATATATAGAAAACAAATGCGGAACCTTCCCAGATACTTATAATGAAACATGTTATTATGACAAGGTTCCTTATTATTGAAGCATTTCCCCCCAAAACCATTACGGTTAATCCCAACATATTACGTTTTACAACATTTTGTCAACAACTTTTCAACATTGCTGTTGAAAAATTTGCCACAATAAAGCAACAATTTGCCGACAACATTTTATCAACAATGTGACAAAGACTTTTCAATGTTGTCATTCAACATTCTATCAACAGCTATTTAATACTACAGTCAACCATTTCTCAACAAAACAAAAGCTCCCCATGGGAGTTTTTAACAACCACCTTCGGCTGCGACGCCCTTGCGGCGGTGTGATGTGTGTGTGTTTTGGTTGGTTGGTTCGATGAATCGTCGGCGGGAGTTGTATCTGTGCGTGCTCGCGCGTGTGTTTAGTGTGTCCAAGTCAAGCACCACTTTGTTTTTTGAAACAACGAGTCATGAGTGGCAGTGAGTTCGCAACGGCCGATCAGTGTTCTGCGCAAACGTGTCAAGGCTCTTTCCAGTGGTGACCACTCTGCTCCTCCAGCCAGAAGCCGAATGCCGCACATCGACCAGATCGACCACAGTGATAAGCGAATCGGAAATATTTTTTATGAATTGGCTCGGGCACCACCACCCAGCGAGTGTCGACGTGGTTTTTAAGCTTCCGAGATTATTAATATTTTATGCGGACAAACGAGGATTATCGGAAAGCAAGCGTCAAGACCGGATGGCGAAAGGACCAAAAGGATACCAAATTTACTCAGGAAGACCGAATATTAATAAAATAAGACAAGGAATTATCCCGGATCACGCCTAGGCTTAGCTGGCTTCGGCAAAATCTCCTACATGGATGTAAACATAAGCACCCATACAGGTGCCCGCAATAGCTCCGCGATGGATGTAAGTATATACTCCCTTAGCTACACGCAAAAGCTCCTTGATCGAAGTAAATATTACTCCCAACAATCCATGCATAAGCTCCGCTGAAGCGGGGTAAACCTTTTACTCCGCATTACCGGAGTATATTAAACTCTTATCAGGGAATGCGCTAGAGGACAGGTCATGTACTCCCATCTGGGCTAATTCTTGTTTACAGCGTAGAAAACTTGTACTGGTAGATAACGCGGCTGGCTCCCTGTCGTCCGAGAAAGCGGGTCGTATGTTCTCAAGCATTCTTGCAGTAACGGTTCGTGAAAAGCTGCATGAACGATAGCGGTTGTAGAGAAACCCTATGCGAATGACACCTTCTACGTGTTTTCCAGTTCGAGAGCTCACCTCCGCACTGGTTGAGGGAGCCAGAAAGGCTGACAGGCCACGAGGCGAGACCTCGCTCGACGTTCATCTGCTCCATGATTCCCACCATTAGGACACCGGAGCACCGGCTGCACGATGACTTCATGGTGGTCATGATGAAGGCCAGCACCACTACCCACCAGCATTTGTCGACACCGGCCGCCTCGGCTTCCTTTCCTGAGCATAGGTGGCTAAGCTTCGGAGCACGCTTGTCGTACCCACCGAATGAAGTCCTTCCAGACAGGGGCAAGCAATTCTGGTGGGATGATCCACTCTCTTTGGCTTCCCGCTGGAGCCTGGTTTTGAGAGAGGAATGTGTATTTCCATCGAGCGTTGGTATGAAGAAGGAGCCTACATACTGAAGGAACCATTTTTCGTACAACACCACCAATGAAGCAAATAGCTAGTGTGGCCATTGTAGCCATTGTTGTGGTTTTTACCGCGATATCTTTAAGCAGCTCCAGCCGCAAAAAATGTCATGCTGGCATCGATGTTGGTGTCGCAGTCCGCAGGAAATGATTGTCTGGACTCGTTGCCATGCCGTAGCAACCCGGAGAAGACCACGAAAGTCCTCCGCCTAAGCGTAGGTACTTGAGTAAACTTAATTTATTTCCTCAAATAAGCATCTGTCAAAAAAAAATATCGTAATCTACGTTTTTGCGAATGCCTACGCAAATGATACCATAATTCTGAAAAGAAGAAACTTACTTATGTTAAGGACGAACTCAAACACTTCCAGCACTTCATAGAGAAGACGCCAACGTCGCTCTGGTGCGCGTGACCTTGGCATAGGCGTGCTAAGCTTTCATGCTCGCGGATGCCGACAGAAGGAGCTATGTCGTTAGCGATGAATTCGACTCGTGTAATGAATCCGATACCGCGTTCTGGTGCCGGCGGGATGCGGGGTCTTCCTCATTGACAAACACTCATGGGGCATTTACGTCAACTTGTACCCGACTGCAAGGCAGGCCAGGCAAGGCGGAGGCAGTGTGGGAACCACGGAGCGAGATAAGCTTACTCGGTGGTGTGAACTACTAGGCCAATATTCCTCGACACCTACGCGGTTAGGTGACTGAAGAGCTTGGCAAGGGAATGAGAAGGCGGTGTGAACGGGGCGCTATAATGCTGTTCCTCTTAATGGCGAAGTTTCAGCGACGCCACAAATAATTTCTGTTTTATTTATTGGTAGGGAATAATAAAATATATTCGAAAATTAAAGTGTAAGCAATAGCTAGGCTCCAGCATGCTTTAAATATGCTGGATATCCGCGTTCCATCACATTCTCTGCAAGTTAACCCAAAAGAGGCTCTGAAGTTAAGTAGAACTTCACTTTAAGATGGGTTACTTTTCCTTAATATAAGTTATCCGTGGGGCATGTATAGGCAGCATGCATGAACATCGATTTTCTGCGCATGTTATTTAGTATAATAAAGACACCTCGCGATACTCCCTGCAGCTGTTGTAATAGTAATTTTTTTTCACGGATCCCTTTTCACCCCAAAAAGGAACATTTATTTCAGATTACTCCAAATTCTTTCCAAATGCTATTATGTTTCAGGATTAAAGGCATACGAAATGAGAACATTTGCTTTTCACATAAATATTCTTTTGTCATATATGACATAAAAATATAAATATTTTTATGTCATATAAATATAAATATTTTAATGTCAAGTGGTATATTTGTTAACGCGATAGCCTGAAGGAGCTCACGTCTAAGAAAATGAAATGCTGGCGTCGATGTTGGCGTTCATGGCGGGAACAATCTCCAGCTACAGCCATGTTCTCCCGAAGCACCGAAATACGCAAGCTCTCCTCCATAGCGCTATGTCTTAAAGGGACACGAAGTCAAAAGAAATTGCTTCCTCAGTAGTAGATTAAATCTTCACAGCAACAGCAACACTGAAGGCCCTGGGCAAGCTAGAAGGTGCGCAGAACTACTGGTGGTGATGCACTTTTGAAGCTCCAGGAAAAACGCGTGACGTCACAGGTCTTTGACAGCGCCTCCTAACGCCTACATAACTATTTATCTGGAGGAAACATACACACTATGTTGCAAGGAACACACACTGAGCAAAGGGAGTTTCGGAACATTTGATGAAGGAAATGTTGCGAGGAATGCTACAAAGAAAAAAGAAACACACTGGCCTTATGACGTCAAGAGCCCGAAGTTTTGGTGCGGTTTTGACACCGTAAAGTTGGACATTCACAGTTTCAATAATTACTGAACATAAAATTGCGAAATTAGAGACGATGTAGTTCTATGAATTATTATTCAAACCCGCTTCATACTTCCACTTTTGTGTCCCTATGAAGGCGGAGCTTATAAGGACCCTCCAAGGCTGTAGCTTTTTTCCATCAATTAATTTGTATGAAATTATGAAAAAAACAGCCACTATAGAAGAGAGAAGTTTCTTGCACTAAAAGGCGATAGCGTTCCATACTGCCTCATAAGTTCAACGAGCCTCCTGTTAAATGCCCAGCCTTAATCTAAGAAGTATTTAAATAAGTCATTTCTCTCGTATTACGAAGACGATATAGGTTTAGCTTTCAGCTAAACTACCTCATGTTTCATCAGAACAATTTTTAGGGTATGCAAAACTTCATGAGAGTCCGCAATTAATAAAACTGTCGATCTAAAATATGAACTTGATTCTTCATATGGGGAATGAGAGAATATTCACACGTTTCTAATATTCGTTAATCTTTACATTTCTATATTTGCATTCGATTCGAAAATAAGCTATTTTAAATTTTTAATGATCGTGTTGATCCGTATAATACCACTAATACTAACAGTAATAGTGGTTCGCTTAAGTATGGGACGCTATTTTCTGTAGCAAAGTTCGGGAGCACGGATGAGCACCGGTGAGGGTAGGGGAAAGGAAATGAAATGAATAGAAGGGGGAGAAAAGGTGCAATTGAGGGCTCCAGAAACTTAACCACCTATACAGTGCTTTTCCCCTAAGAACAGAGACTGGACGCTACTATATGGATGTGTTTTGACAGTGTAGGCGCGATTGAAGGCAACCACGGACGTTTAAACACGTGCGATTCGTCTCCCTTAACGTACACTTATCATTCTAAGCATCGTCAACTACCTACTGCTCGGCAGCGCTGTCGGCATGCATGTGTAGCTGTGCTGACGTACTGTACCATTTCAACCCGCACAAAAACAAAAAAAAGAGGAACGTTCTGCGCCTCCGTTCGGACCCGCCACCTTGTGTAGAGCCTTTTTGGCATGCTGCGCTGTGGCATGGCCGCATATATCAACGAATTTTCTGCACGATTGACCTTAGTATTTCTTCTCATTTGTTTTTGCTGTGACATTTCCTGAATACATTACGCCCTGAGAAGCTTGTGAAGGCACTGTTCTCCCGGTAGGGACATTTCTAGCGCTGATTTTTTATCGTTGCGTAGCCTCAACATTTTAAAATATTATTGCAGGAGGATTGTTCGTGCTTTGAAGTACGCTATCAAATTCAATATTCCACACGGGATATTCGAGTTCTCGTCGGACTTCGTGATTCGATATTCGCACACGCGTACCACTTATAAGCCATATTATGGTGAATTTTAGGCAGAGTTACGCACGCTTGAATTTGTGCGACATTAAATATACTTGCCTGTTGTAACTGAAGTATTGGCTCATAATGTCTATCTAAAAGCATAAAAATATTTAAGGAGCCAATTGCGACTACTAATGACAGTCACGCTCCTTCGCCAGTACAATCTCGATGTACTCTTATCTAAGTCGTCTCACGCGCTGATAAAGCTGAGAAAGCCTTCGGAGCATTGACTCAAGCGTAGAATCTTAGTAGTGGACACCAGAGCTCGGCAAAATTTATGAGACTCACTAAGAATCAGTCAGAAATTGTTTCTTACTTTGGTCTCAGTCTAGCTCAGACTCATCAAAGTTCCGCACGGCTAAACTCACTCATACTCAGACTCACGAGATTTTTCATCAGCCGGATTCGCTCGCTCTAAGACTCACCAAATGTTTCCTCCTGCAATAGTCACTCAGACTCAGACTCGCGTAATCTTTATCTTAGCGGTACTCACTCAGATTATGAGCCACCAAGCTCCCTCCACGGCCGACTTCACTTGAGCTGAGACTCTCAAAATTTTCATTCCGCCGCACTGATTCGCAATCACGCTCAACATATTTTTCCCCATGTGGATTCCCTCATACTTAGCAGATTTTGCCTAAGCCGGACTCATTCTGACTCAAGCTCACCAATACTCAGTGCACGGCGGAATTCTACTGAAATGGACGCACTCAGACTCAGGAGGGTCGCACACATAGAAAAATGTAATTGGGGGGGGGGGGGGGGGTTTGTGGTACCAAAACCACGACATCATTCTGACACACCGTAATGGGAGTGAGCGCATTAGCTTCAGTCACTTGCAGTTCTTATTGTGCGCCATAAGCAAACTACACGGGTGTTCAAGCACTTGGAACCACCTAAATTCGGCCTCGAATGCGGCGGATGCAACGCCACTGGTACGCAGAAACACCCGATAGTCATCCGCTATCTTCCCCTCGCCTACCTTTGAGCGTGATGTAGCCTGCTTATTCTTATGCCACAGGGATCGATAACTACACATAGTACGAGTAAATGACATCTTTTGCGCAACGGTGCTTAATTAAACATAAAGCATGGCATTGCACCGAAACCACGATCAATAAAAATTATTTCTCGAATCAAAGCCAGAACCGACGTTCTTCTTAGCCCACTGTATCAGCCAGTGCTTCTGTGTGTCAGCAAGACAAAACTTGGGCGTATTGCAATTTATGTAATAGGTTTCTCTGTTTTCATGGAGCCTTTATTAAAGCGTACACCTTCTCCAGTTTCACTACAGCCATATCATTGAGTTTATTTGCTCAGATCGATAATTCGAATTGATTGTTTTGGCACCTAAGTAGGTACAATAACTCAAGACCGCTCATATTCACTCTTTTTTTTTGCGTTGTCTTCACACGCACTCATATTCATCGATATGCACCTCGGTCAGGCTCAATCGAATTCTGACTCATAAATATCAGATATACTGCTCCACCGAGCTCACTCAACTCAAACTTATCAAAGTTTCATTCTGGCGGATATCACTCGCATTAAAAATCACCATTGATGAGCTCGGCTGGGCTCACCCGGCCACGGAATCAAGAATAACCCGCTAAACCAGGCTCACTTAGTCTCAAACTCACATTAAATTTAAGCAGCCAAACTCACTCAACATAAAAATCACAAATTTTTTGCTTGGCTGGACTCACTCAAACTCACACTCACATGGAGCCTCAGGTTGAGTGAGCCTAAGTGAGTGGACTCATGAGTAAGTTTGCCGAACTATGGGGGATACACTTGATGTGTACTAGCCAAATATCATTGATAAGGTGCTAGCCATAAACACAAGATTGAGCCCCGTTGTCGCGGCGACGATACAGTGGTGACGCTACACGACGGCTGATCCGAATGCCAGGGGTTTGTTCCCAGCAGTTGAAGTTGCATTTCGTCGGCATGATATCATGCATTCAGCTTCCGTGCATGTGTCAAGTGTGCGGAAAAGAGTGTAATGCCTCAAGCCAGCGGATGTTTGACAACGTAGGGTCGTCGAAATTTTCGGAGCCCAGGAGCAGGACTAGAAGTCGTTGTCAATTATATAGGCAGAACATGACGTAACGACCATGCGTAAACGGCAGCCATTGTTCCTGGTGTCCTGTTCATTGTAGCAGGCGTCGACTTAATGATTAGCGATTCCAGAAGCCGGCACGATGACACGTTCTTTTCCTTGGCGAAGATGGCGGCATTATCCCAGTCAATGGTATGATTATATGTAAGCGCATGCTCAGCGATGGCGTTTGTCGTGTGATTATTCTTAGTCACGTCACGTTGGTGCTCTTTGAGGCGTCGAGAAAACTTTCCTGTTTCGCCAATATACCCTTCACAGCAATCAGCGGAGGGTATCTTATACACAACACCCGGAAACGATTCACTCGGTAGCCTGTCTTTCACATTGAAGAGTTGGTTCCCGAACTTGCTGGTCGGGACGTGAGCGATGCGCATATGGTATTTTGAAAATGCGCGCGAAAGTGCCTCGCTGACACCTTCGACGTAAGGTATGGCCGCGCGTACACAGGTTGTCACGTTGCTCTGTGAGCTGGATTGAAGTATCCGCTTCTCAGTTTTAGAGATGAAACGATGAGGATAACCGTGGTGGTTTAGCTCCTGATGGATGGTCCGTAGCTCTTTCTTCAACGCATCCTCGTCTGAGCAGACCTGTATGGCGCGTGTGACCAAGGATGACACTACGGAAGCCTTGTGGCCGATGGGGTGATTCGAACTAAAACTGAGATAGCGACCTGTGTGTGTGGGCTTCCTGTATACTGAGATGGCGAGGGCGCTCCCATCCCGGCGCACCTGAACGTCCAGAAAAGGCAGCATGTTGCCCTCCTCGTGTTCAACGGTGAACCGTATGTGTACGTTCTGGGCATCCAGGCAGTCTAAGAAGCGTTGGATGTCTTGCTTCTTCAAAACGCAGAAGCAGTCATCGACGTATCGGTAAAACACCTTAGGGGCTGGAGTGAACGTTGTCAGGACCTTTCCTTCCAAGGCTTTCATTACTAGATTGGCCGTGGTGACAGATATTGACGCTCCCATCGCCGTACCATGTGTCTGCTGATAAATCTTGCCATCGTATGAAAAATACGTGTTGCTCAGACAAAACTGCAGCAGCTTGCTGAGTTCAGGGATGTCGAAGGGGGTGCGACCAGGAAGACCACTGTCTGCTTTTAAGGCTTCTTCACACGTGCTACTGCCACGTCTAGCGGGACACTTGTAAAAAGTGACGTGACGTCGAACGAGACCATGGTGTCGTCTACACTCAGTGTGGCATCCTTTAACTCAGCAACCAAAACAGACGAATTTCCGATGTGTGTCGAGGTCTTACCGGCTAGAGAACCGAACACTTGGTGAGGGTAGCCCGATAGTCGGTAGAGCGGTGAACTGGTGAAGTCGACAATAGGCTGAAGTGCAACGCCAGGTTTGTGGACTTTTGGCAGGCCATACATTGCAGGGGCTGAACCGTTCGTGCAGAGCAGACGGTGACAGAGACCGGTGTGGCGCGGAGGAACCAACTTGAACAAACTGGCCAGTAGTTTTTGCAGCTTAGTCTGTAGCCGACTTGTGAGGTCGTAGGCTATAGCAGCATATGTATGACGGTCACCAAGGAGGGCCAACATTTTCTCGTGGTGGTCGTTCTTGTTCAGCAAAACAGTAGCATTTCCTTCGTCGGAGGGTAGAATGGCGATGCTTTTGTTCCTCCGTAGGCTCCGAATAGCTTGCTGCTCGGCTACTGACGAGAGCGTATTTGTGCGGTAGTTCCGTAATCCCGAAAGCACGCCAACAGCACGGGTGCCGGCTGCTTCACGTACGCCTGAGGGAAGTTGGCTGACTGCACGTTCTACCGCACAGATCACATCCCTTGGTCTTGGTTGGGTATCCGCGTTAAAATTCAACCCACGGGATAATACCTCAGCTTCGTTCTCGGATGGAGCGTAAGAGGAAAGGTTGATGACGTCTGGCGCGTCTTGTGACACATCCGGTCGAAGTGCTTGCAGTTTCCTGTCTTGTGAAGCCCTCTGAAGGCCTTCCCTCGTAGTCGTGGTAAAGTTTGCATGCAGCTGTACCTCTGGGAAGTTATCTGGTAATATCATAGAGAAAGAAAAAAAAAGTTAAAGAGGGGACACTCCCATAGACCCCGGCGGCCCAATCGACTCTAGCGCACCTGGTGGTTGGTGAGAGCAACTGGCCTGCGCTTCCCGTTTCGGTTTCACTGGCGCGAATTTTGGATTACTGTGCGCAACCGACGTTTTGCTATGGCGAAAGTTAATGATTTCAGACCACTTTTCTCCGCCCAAATAGCAAGGCTATTGTTTGTCGTTTTGATTTAGCGATTCCCTATTTTGTCTAGCTCAAAATTGTGCGTGCGAATTGAGGTCATGACGTAATCTTTATTTCGACTAAGTCATAATAGAAAGAGATGCAGGTAATCATATTTCACTACGGCTTTATTCATCGCGCTTGTTTTTCTTTTGGAACAAGCGGTCAATCTATATATCAATCAAAGAGGCAGAGTACCCGCAATGTTTTTATTCCAAGGCAAGGTAGAGGCTGAGCATATAAAAAGCACAAAATGAGAAGAGCATCGCACATCCCGTGGTATGCGGAAGAAACTCGTCCCTGGCTTCTTGTGGGTTCTGCCTTTGTTCAAGCACCACGACACACAGCAGTAGCTGCCGTAGCTTCGACCACCGGACGGCATGGCATCAGCGCGGTCTGAAAATGTCAGTAAATGCACACCAGGATTTATTCGCGGTCCGAGGCTTCGGGAAATGCGTCGTGAAGCATGCGAGGCCCAGCGACCGCTCCTCAACAGGGAGTTTTCGAGTTTTCGAATAGCGAAAGCAAAGCTTGCGGGCGTAGCGTTGCGGGCTTCACGTAAGGGGAGCCCGCGAGCGTACGACGCGTTCGCCGCTACGCCGCAAGCTTTTCGTACGCTATTCGAAAACTCCCTAATGTTTCGCACCGAGCTCAGCGCACAGCACGCGTCGCCTCGGCTTGACGCCGTGCCCCAGTTTGCTATACCAGGGCGAAATCTTGTACGCGTTCTTGTACGCGTTCCACGATGGGACGGAGGCGTTCCGTTCCATCGAGCCGAACGCGATTCTGCATACGTTGCACAATGTTCACGTCTTGCCGCCGCATACAGCCGCAAACTGCTTTTTTTAGCAGACCTCGCCGTCCTCACAAGCTCCAGAAAAAGATTACAACTGCGCGAATAAGACACCACGTAAGAAACACAGAAACGCCCACCCACACGAAGCGCAACGCGTGTGGGCGTGTTTATGCTTCTTACATGGCGTCTTATTCGCGCAGTTGTAACCTTTTTCTGAATCAATGACCCAACTAGCCCAACAACATGTAATTCAACAAGCTTCGCTTGAAAACGTACCTCACCTGCTGTCTCACACACGAAAACACCGAAGCAGCCGACGTTGACGAAACCGCTGTCATGCCTGGGCTTGTCGCATGCTGGTATGGCGAGTACTCTCGGCGCGAAATCGTAGATGCTGCTTATGGCAGTGCGGCTGAACAAAAATAACCACGTAAGGTGCGTTGAATAAATTGTTTTTATGTATAAAGAACATGTCAAATATAGGCGCATTATTATTATTTTGTAAAAAACATTCTCTTTAATTGATGATAACTTTTTGTTTTTCGCACTTGCGTCCTCTGGCGTTTGGTGAGAGCACTAGTTTGTTACGTGGTCGTGACGTACTTCCTGAGGCCAGATTTCGCGGAGTGTCCTCTCTTAACTTTTTCTTTCTCTATGGTAATATATGCTCAAGCTTTCGGCGCGCAAAAAACGTTTGCGTTTCAAGCTTCCGCACCTTTTCACGGCACTCTAGAACATTTGCTTGTAACAGCTTCCGCTCAGCTTGACGAATAATCTGGTGGCCCCATGATGTAACGACTGGTCTTCTCAATCGCAGACTCCTTGGCATGAAGTCTTCCCGTTTACACGTGAGGTTGAAATGCAGATGCGTCTTGAAAACAGCTATTTTTGAACTCAGGGAAACAAATCGACGTATCTTCGTAACGACGTCCTGTCCATGAGTGTTCCGGTAAGTAGCGTAGTGAAGAGTTCGACGAAAGTTCGTCTGGTCGGGCATTGGGTGAGATGAGTTACGGTCACTGACATTTCGGCGCTTATTTTCAAAATACCATTTGCGCATCGCTCACGTCGCGACCAGCAAGCCCCGGAACCAACTCATCAATGTGCAAGACAGGCTACCAAGTAAATAGTTTCCGGGTGTTGTGTATAAGACACCGTGCGCTGATTGCCGTGAAGTGTATATTGGCGAAACAGGAAAGTTTTCTCGACGCCCCAAATAGCACCAACGTGACGTGACTAAGAATAATCGCATGACAAAGGCCATCGCTGAGCCTGCGCATACACATAATCATACCACTGACTAGGATAATGCCGCCATCTTCGCCAAGGAAAAGAACGTGTCATCGCGTCGGCTTCTGGAATCGCTAATCATTCAGTCGACGCCAGCTACAATGAACAGGACACAAGGAACTATGCCTGCCTTTTACGCATGCTCGGTTACGTCATGTTCTGTCTATATAATTGACAACGACTTCTAGTCCTGCTCAGTGAACAAGGAACCCGTATGCGGTTCCGAAACGTCAGATAAACTCATCCGACTTGGTCGGTGACCGTAATTCATCTCATCCAATGCCTGACCAGACGAACTTCCGTCGATCTCTTGACTACGAAGAACATTTAACATTGGATCCGTAGCTACAAGTCGCACAGGGCAGAACGCCACGGAATAGTTGAATGTGTCTTGGCAATAATGGTTAAAACTAAAACGGCGTTCGTCTTCATATAAGCTGCATCTTTTTCGTCGGCTACATTTCTGGTAAATTTTGAAAGATCTAATAAAGCAGGCGAGAAAAGCTTCACAATTCACCTGCAAATGGTGAAAATCTCGCTTGAAGTTGGCTTTTTTCGCGCTTCCATATTCCGTTCTTTGGGAGGGACGTCGTTGTTCTGTGTCCGCGGTGTGTGCGGCCTGCGAGTGGAAGGAAAAGGAAGTAATCCCGTTAGGTCATTCATGGCTTCGAAAATTAGGAGTTATAACCAAACTGTAGAAATACCGCAAGGCAAAAGCCGCCACGCGGTCCATCTAATTTATGAGCCGTCATCCAATTTCTAATACACGGAGCTCCGTGAACCATTTCCGTACTATAGTGGTGTGGCAATATTGGCAACATTTGGAATAACCAATCCAATGGCGCTATATCCAATTTGGCACTCGATCGAAGTAGTGAATATAAAGATACTCAGTATTTTTCGAATATTTGATTGATTGACGTCTTGGGTTTAACGTCCAAAAGCCAAAATGTAAGTTTGCGAGACGCTGTACTGGAGGGCTCTGGGAATTTCGACCACCTTGGGCTCTTCGATATGCTGACATCACACAGCACACAGGGCCTCAACATTTCGCCTCCGTCGAAATGCAGCCGCCGCGGCCAGGATTCTATACCGCTACCTTGAGATCATCCGTGGAGTACCATAGCCACAATACCACCCTGGCGGGGCATTATTTTTTGAATAGTTGGGGTACGCTTCACACCGAAGAGAAGGCTTCAAATGAACAAAGCGTTGGAATTGCGAGGGGTTCTGTTATTAGTCGTTGAGCTATCACGAAACACTTTCAGCCCAAACATTTTACGGGACTATGTAGGCCTAGATGGATCCTTATATCTACAAAGCTTTGCTTTAAATTACAGTGTCACCGAAGCGAAAGCGTCGTCAATCTACTGTCACCATCAATGTACCACTATATAGTTTTTACACCGAAGCTACGAACGACACGACGGAAGACTCGATAATATGTTTCTGCACGCCAAGGAAGCAACAAAACCTAGAGAGAGTACCACGTGTTCGTGTCGAAGCCCAGTCGCTCAATATTTTGATGGAGAGAGTCATGGCGAATAGGGCTCGGCCACGCCATAGGTAAGGGCCAGGTTAACGAAGCAAAATGTCTAGTTGGGCTAGCTGGCTTAGATTTATCATACTTGTTGTACAGCGCAATAATCTCGCGAACACGACAACGTGTACAACGGCATGAAATGTTATAGTTCCTTCTGGTGTCCGTGTGATTGTTTCGTGTTACGGTCAAGCACCACCTACGGCCGCTCAGCATCTCAAATTCTGTAGCTGGGGCTTGCGATTCGAGCTCATTTTCATAACTGTACCTTTTGTCGGTTCGGTCTAATGACACTGTTGTTTATGGCAGGAGTCTATACATAGTTCGTGCGAATAAGATGTGATGCAATTTCGCGCTCTACTGAAAATATTTGCCTTAGTATTCCAAAAATATTCCACATGTACGATTCGTGCTCTCGTTCGGTTCTCAAGTGCACTATCCGCACAGCCCTGCCATTTTATCAAGTAGTATGCACAAGGACACGGATACCAAATGGGCAAGAGTGGAAAAGAAGGTTGCAGCTTGCCGCGTTATTTTATCTTATGCACGTTTTTTTCTCATGACTCTAAGTTAATTCTCACCTACACCGGCGGCATTTGCATGGAGGCAATATGCAAGGACATCCAGTGCGTATCGATTTTGCGTAACTTAAAGAAAAGAAACTCTGAAGAGTAGTCAAGATTCTTGCAATACAACCATACAGCGTGCCGTATAAAGATATGATGCTTTCAACGCCGGAAGCGCTATAAGTTTTTCACGTTCTTGAGCGTGCTGCTCTTCTTCAAATTGACAGAAAGTTGAGCGAGTTGGTAAGAATCCATAGTGAAAAGAACAGGCGTGCAGAACAAGGACACAATGGGAAGAAGTGGACAACACGAACACCGACAATCAACTGAAGCAGAGCATAGAGGCGAAAAAGAAAGAAGACACACAACTTATCTGCGCATGCTCAAGAAACGCAGCGCCACCTGTGAAACGGCCACACGGGCCGGTCTAGGCGATAGACAAAATTTAAGGCATGCTATATCTTCTCTGTTTAAGCTAATCGACGGCTGACTTACGCACGCGCTTTCACTAATACTGATATGCCAGGCCTCTACCCTTAAACGACTTTCTTCATACTTAAATCTGTACAGGACCTCGCTTTCGTCTAACGTGGGTGTGCAGTTACAGACCTGGCAGTGCAAGGACAGATTAGACGGCGTTCCACCTGATAGCGACCTTCTATGTTCATTTAATCTTTGATTAATACAACGTGCTGTTTGCCCCACATGAAAGCCTCCGCAGCTAAAACGAATCTTATAAACCGTTCCACAGTCGGCAAACTTATTTTTGGCTGTGTGCTTTTCCCTGGCAGATATCTGTTCGGTTTTTTCCTTCCTTCAGCCACTATTTTCTGTGCGCGGCCGCAGAAATCCTACCTGACTTATTGCGAGCCGTAAACACAACGGTAACTGCGTATCTCCTTCCCCCTTTCTGAAGCTTGTGCGAAACTGCGTTCATATATGGAATACTCACGAATCTTTTCTTGTTAATGTTACTCACTGCTGCGGCGATCGTCCCGGTCGAAATCAGCTTCTTTATACGTTCAGCTACTGTAGCTATAGCTAGTCTGGGGTAACCTGCTTCTAAAATGTGCTCGACCTGCGCATTAAAGCTCAGTCATTAAAGTTCAATAGGGTATCTGTATAGGTTCAACGGTCGCCACTATTATAAGCGATCTCTACTTGCGCAAGTTTGACAACCACTTAAAAGAGGCCTTAGGTTACCACATCGTCAGGGTATTTCGGTATGCTGACGATCATTTGATTTTTGTGATAAGGATAATTTTGAATCCGTCGTCAAGATCGAGGCGCGGTAATACATTAGCCCTCCTTTCATTTTGATGTTAGCTAAGCGTTGGCGTGTAATTTTCTCATTTAGAGAGGGAGGGGAGCGAGCAGCGAACGTGGTCGGAGAAGGCGACGGCCCCTAGCTATATTCAAGGAAGGGGGGCGGGGGGGAGCGGTACGGTCGGGCATATTCTGCGGGATGTAGGCGCACACTAAACAACAGCAAGTGGTGGAAATTCCCAGAGCCTTTCGCTAAGGTGTCTCATAATCATTGCGTAGTGCTCGGACGTAAAACCCCGCGAGCTATCATATCACCCCTATAAAAGTGTACCGTATAGCCAAACCACACTGAACGATCTCAGAGCGACTTGTACAAGATGTTTCTGTGTAGCATGGCATGTAATGAAAAGAGGTGCCCTGTAATCCAATATATTTCTTTTTAGTGTGTAGCTGCTCCCGCTGTGCTTGAATATCTGTAATATTTATTTAGATATTTTCGCAGGGAATTTATCTTATACGGAATATTCGTTACGTTGTATATCGACTGTCTCCTTAATATTTTTGAACGGTCATGTGTATGTTCTGATTATCCAAGTTATTACTTTTTACCATGCGGTTAATAGGGTTAACATAATGCGCTCAGTGGGGCTTCTTATGCTTATTCCATTGCTGCTCTTAGTACTCAAAGGGTAAAAATACCCATCGTCGTGAAATACTGACAATCAAAGAGCGAACTAATTCGCGTAGAAGTTATAAACAGATGTCCTCTGCACACCTGAAGGTTTAAACTAGAGAGAACTTCCGCGCTTACTTTTGCACAAAGCAGCAATACTGCCACTGAACGAGCGCGTAGAAGAGGATGATTGTTAAAGCGCTACCTGACGAAACCACGATGTGATAATGAAGCATTCTGTAGCGCACTGTTACCAAAGTTAGATCACGTGGCATCCTCTGACATGCACAGGAAACGGGCTTCTACCATTTTCGCCCAAAGTTGTTCAGAAAGCACTTACATAGATAGTTGTTACCCGTACTACAATGCAGGTGCGGCGTTTGGACAAAATGACAGGTATTTGTACGAAAATCCCTCCCCCTCTATTCCGCGCCATAATATGGAACGTCGCACTGCGAAACCGAGGTAAGCGATATTCCACGTCAGCGTTAGAACACCCATAGCTCAAGAGTGGCAAAGTATGAAGGAAAACAGATGTACATTGCACAACACACTTTTTGGCGCTCCTACGTCTTATTATTCTATTTGATTCTTAGTTCTTCACATTTCTATGCACGTTGTTTTCCTGACGTTAACTTTAATGTTTATTTCTGCGTTTTATTAACCCATTTAAGCATCTTTTACAATTTAATTGTACATACAGAAAGAAGCGCAAGTACATTTGCACTCGTGGATGCACCGGAAGGTCTTGCAGTATGCGCTGTACGCAGATGAATTTTCACTGGATTGAACTGAATTCAATTGAATTTGATTTGTTTCGTTTTCACGCAAGCTTTACTAACACAATGAATGGACCCATATCCGTAGGCTAGTGTACCTCCAACTTTCTTTTCATTTTACGCACGCACATCGTATCAGCAAAATAAAGCATATTTATGCATTACATAGGCCGTCAATAATAAAACAATCCTATAGTGTTCATTAATTTTCGATAGCTACCATCGTATATGTGCCGGCAATGTGGAAAAGTGGGCGCCATGTTGCTCTACGCACCCTGTACAACATGAACACACGAATTCGCACAGGTATTACTATGAACACAATTATCTCAATGATATGTTTATCCTACATACGCATTTACCTGAGCATCATTTATAATGAATCGCAAGCAGTGCACATTTCCATCCGTAAACAAATGAGGTGGCCTGTTTGCGTCTACGGTTGAGCGGTCATTAAGTTTAACCAAACGGAAAAATTTGTTCTCCTTTCTCTCGCCGTAATGAGGGAATAATGATTAACGCGCGAACCATGCATCACCAATTTCTCCCTATAAATATCATGATGCCATAATAGGAAACAAGAATTCAATTATGCATAAACACATGCACCATCTTTATGCAGCAAAGCACATAATAAGAATGCAACCCAGGTACACGCCCGCCGAAAACATATATGAAAGCGCCTCACCGTGCCAGCATGCTCGCTCACAGACTTCCACGTGGAATGCATTTGCAAGTCCTCCATGCAGCTTGGAACTTCGGGAATGATTGGCATCTGCATATCTTAGCGTTCGCTAGAAGCACCGCCTGCAGAGTGGTCGAGAACAGCACGGTAAATGACTGCAGTCGGCTTCAATTTTGTTTTTGTGCAATCAGTCATGATGTGCCGCAGAAACGCTGCGTACCTATGCATTTGCTGCGCATTGCTCAATACATTGCAGGCGTTTCGTTCGCTACAAATGTGCAGGCACCAACGTGGCGAAGGCGATGAGCGCGCAATATTTTCGCAATCCACCGGCATGTGCTGCTGGGGCGCTTTCTCGGCGTTTCGATTAGAGTCTGCTTCCCCCGTACACATCTGAACACACATGTGGAAGTGGTACGCAGACATTTTATCTGGTACACGAGGAGCAGCAGCACTTTGTGACCGAGAGATGGACAACGTGTGCTTCATAAGCGATGCTGGTGGTCATCCTGGTTTGAGGTCTGGATTCCCACGCCTCATGTTTAGCGAGGATTAAGGTATGCCCAATAAATACGCATTAACGTAACGCGGAGTCACACCATATATATATATATATATATATATATATATATACAATAGGCCATCGTATCGAGTACTTCTTTGGGGCACGGAGACCGCAGAAACTATTTCACAATCTTCTGTATCAGCAATGGCTACTTGCACACAATGCGTGAGGGGGGTATAGTTCTCTAGACGCCACGCTCGGTAGCATTACATAGTCTACTCTGCGACAACCACTTCTGCTGCTAGGTAACATCGATCCCTCATCACCACGTCGCCGTCGATACGAACTTGGAATTAACGCAGTGAGCTGTAGCACAATTGACCAATAATTTAGAGTGATGTGGTTCTCTTAAAATTAAGGCTTTTAGGCTTCTCTGTTGCCAACACCCGAGTGCAGGCTTCTTGGAACAGGTACAGCTTTGCGAATGCAAACGATGCCTAAGCATATGCTTATGAGATGAAAACGCAAACGCAAGCGAGGACGGACTCCCCTTGTTGATGCGACGTCGGTGTCTCAGTCTTGCGGACGTCGCCCAGGCAGCACGCCGACATAGGACTGATGTAGGCGTGAAGTTGGCCAAAGTAGGCAACGACATCGGGCCTAACTCGGCAAATCGCGCTACCGCTACTCTCATCCACACCTGCCCGAAAGGGATGGTCGCATAAATTTTTTAACCGATTAATCTTTAACAATTCTTCTATTTAACCTTTCGTCGATTAATTGGTTTCGCTGTGATTTTTAATCGATTAATAGATCAATCGGCATTTTATAAGTATTTGAAAAATGATGCATTGTTGTTTGAGAGGCGTTGCTTGCGTTTGATATCGACACAAGTATTTATCCGACGCGCTAGACACCACATGTGCGCATTAGCGGCTGCGTGAAAATTCCCACTTACGCCCACTGAGCACATGGAGCCCATTGTCTTTGGATGTTGTCAAGAACCCAAGATTCCGTGGGTGGCCATGATCCGGGGACGATTCCGTAGCAGGTCGTATTTCCTCGAAGTCTGCCTACTAGAGCGAACCGAAATCGGATGCGCTTTCGGCGACCACACTGGTTGGAAAGTCGCACCGCAAACATGGAGTGTGGCCGATGGTGAGGAAATTCCGACAAAGGCAAAAAAAAAGGGACGAGGAGGAAAGGATAGTTAAAGAGCTCGCTCTTGTAGGGACGGCAATATTTCTCGGTTTGTCCGTTGGATATTGTGGAAGCCCTCGATAATACTATAACCACGAAGTCACGTCATCTCTTTCTTGAGGTCACTCATGCGAAATTGCACAGCAACATACTGGTCTCAAAAAGGCCATCAGTGCAGGCTCCTACGGGAAATAGAGTGACAGGAGTTTTCCTCCTGGCTAGAATAAATGGCAGCTGTACCAATATATACTCCACAGGTTTCACCTGGTCGCCGACTTAACTCGGCGCTACGCGCACCTTTTCTCGAGCCTACAGCTCCAACAGTGAGCGCTGTCTAATGTATCAGATTAGAACGCATAGTACTTCCCGACTGTCCTCCATTCGTGCCACAGCAGTAGACGGCGGCCTCTAGGCTGGCTGACATGGGAGTACAAGCAACAGATGAAAGTTGTATTTCATCCGAAATAGGCGACCATACAGAATTTCCAAATGCTACAAGTTCATTTTTTCAATAGAAATCGACTAGACGCTAGAGGTTCGGTATACCAATGCACAAAGCTGCGACTATTAGACTTGAATGCAGCTAAAGTGGCGTCTTTCCATTATGCGACTATTAGACCTTTTTCATAATCTTCGAGTGCGTTTCTCTGCACAGCATATTCGCCCAGCTAATGGCGGCCCCTGTCATGTTTCAAGTGGAGGCGAGGTCCCAGTTACACGTGCTGGGGCTTGACTATTATGAGTGTTTATGTTAAGAGAGCTGAGTTGACATTTTCCGCGTCATAGCATCCTGTTTCGCAGAATTGAGTATCTGCCATAAATTGAGCTAACTGCTTTGGAGGGAAGCTAGCATTACGGTTATCAAAGGGTATATAGGCGCTAAGGCGGACAGTTGGGCTAGTTGGTATCAAGCGTAATGCAGTCATGTTTTATTATGTATATACGGATCACTCATTCTTAACCACATCATTTTGCTTCATCACTCTTTTTCCCCTGTTGCGTTGCCCCCAAAGTAGACTAGAAGGCCGGGGCGTACTAGATCAGGCCACCCTCTCTACCTTCCAATAGATTATCTCTCTTTCTTTTATTGGTGACAAATAATCTTTAATTCGCTAATGAGCAAAATAAACCGTCAATGAGAACTGAACCGGTCAGGAAATAAGCAGCAAATATTACAATGTGGCACTTACACGAGAAGCAAGTAAAATCTGGGGGTTAAATAAAACGGTGTAGGCGACGGAGATTGGGTCGAGTTCATTTCTATCTCTATGGGGTATGGCCACCTGCGGCTCCGGGCTCCTTCTACTTGCGTAGAAATATGCGATCGACGTCTGCGTCGCGCGCCTCGCAATCATGCGCTCCGGCCAAGGGGCACTGTTGGGGTTGAGGGAGGGCGTAATAGAATAATCAAAGAGGTTTAATTGTTTAATTAGATTAATTGAAAGGACCAAGTTGATGATGATTAATCATTTAACGGTGTACATTTAATCGATTAACCGATTAATCATTCGTCGATTTTACCATCCCTACTGCCCGATGATGGCCAGCCACAATGGGTCGAACTTGGCCAGCCAGAACGGATCGAACTTGGCCAGCCAGCACGGGTCCAACTTGGCCAGCCAGCACGGGTCGAATTTTGCCAGCCAGCACGGGTCGAATTTTGCCGGCCAGGATCGGTCGGATTTGGCCAGCCAGCATGCGTCGACTTTGGCTAGGCGGCATTTGCCGATGTTGTTGGCTGTTTTGGCGTGCTGTCGAAAACCCCTGGCGCGACCGTTCACAGCCATTATAGTGCTTCTACTTATTTACCCTACGTGTATCGCACTGTTCGGATTGTAAAATCTTTATTTTTGTGTTTTCCCATTTTCGAAGAGCTTAACAGCCACTCCATTGCACTGTCAGGTGGACCAAAAGTAGTTTGTGCAGATGTGCCCCTCATGCATACGTGAAAGCTCTATTAAACACCATAATAAGTGGGGCTAAAGGGATCCCGTCTGTTTTCTATTAATGCGCTCAAAACAAATCAAATAAGACAAGTAGAGGGGTTTCCAGAGAAAATCACTATTTCATATATTTGCTGGAGTCTGCATAGATAATATCCTACTCTTGTGTTCCGCCGTCGTAGTGGAAAAGCTTCGGAAAGTGTGTAACCTGCAAGAAAAAATGTGTGAAACGTTCGCACAGCTTTACAGCACATCAGCACAATAGTAACATTCTTTGCAACGCATGGACAGTTAGTGCGACTTATGAACAAACGGGGAAATTCAAGAAATGTCACAAGATCTCATAATCAGACGCCACTTTAGAACAAAGCGAGAAAATTGTCCTTTTAACTAAATAATGACTCTATGTTCAATATTCAACCACCAGGTCATGGCTTCCTGCCGCTTTAGATATCCAACAGGAGAAAAAAAACACGGGTAAAGGTTCTGTCACAAAATAATTTTCAAAGTGGCATATTACCTGAAATAGTACATTATATATCTTTATAACTTTCATATTTTTAGCCTACATCGGAAAGAAAAACACGCAGGCCTGGTCCTTACGCAAAAGAATCTCAACAAGTGATAGGTACAAGGTGCATATGAACACGTATTAGTCGAGGGACATCTTTTCAAGGCTGTTTTAAAAATGCCATGACGTGCCGAACTGTCGCACGTGTTCTTCGTAAACACAAGATCGAAAAGGCAGACCGTCAAATTGATCATTGACACAGAGAACTGAACTAGCACTCCTATCGCCCCCCCCCCCTCAAAAATATAATAGGAATAGGTCTCTCCAGGTACATTTGACATGGAATCATAGCCGCAGAGAGCCATACATAGCTGTCCGCAAAACCAACAACGTTGACCAAGGTTCTGTAAGCTGCTAGAAACACGGTGGCACGTAGCACAAAGCTACAAGATAATTCATATGGATTTCCTTGTAGCTACGAACTGGTTTATGCTCACGAGCGCTACCCCACCTTGCGTGTTTCTGCGAACTCATTTGTCATTTATGGCTTTTCTAAAGTCATGACCTTATAAAGACAAAGCAGTGTTTCACTACTCTTACTGAATCCTACACCAAGGACCGCGTGTTCGGCATCACGTTGCTTTTAAAAATAGGCGCATAAGAAAGATTACAAGAACTGCAAGTCACCACACAGTGTTTGATACAAGCAGAGGACTACCTATATGCAGTGAAAATGCTTTGGGACATTGCTGTTTCGCTTAAGCGAATTCGAAAATAAAGAGCCTACGCACCTCAACAAATAATATATAAAGATGGAACCAGTGCTCTGATATAACAACAAAAAGTGTCATGTCACATTTTGAAAAAAAATTCACAGCATATCCACGGGGTGAATGATGATGAGTGGGCGAAGCTCCGGAGGGAGTCATCGGTAAACCGTGAATCTTCTGTGTAATTCGCCCAGTCGATCATCATGCAAAGACGTGAGAAACACTCTGTGTATATATACAAATCAACTTTTATTTGTTCTTAGACGATGGATGGCTTGCGTTGTAGTAACATTCTAGTAAGTAGTTACATTCTAGTAAGGGCGAGAGGCCACAGCGTCTAACGCAGCCCCTTACACAGGCCGGAACGCGCACCACGTTTGCCGACCCCATCACATGACTGCTGAGAGAGTCTAAGGCGGAAAGGCCACAGCGTCTTACACCAGCTTCTTACACAGGCCGTAACGAGCTAGCGCAAACACGTTAGAAACGCGCAGTCTTTCGTTAATGTTGGGTATTTAGTGTCATCGTGGTGCATGTGCGCATGTGCGCTTCGTGGCGTAGTGGCTAGCGCCGCGCGTTCGGAAGCTAGTTGTCCCTGGTTCGATTCCGCGCTTCGGACACAACATTCGGAATGTTTTAAAGGGCTACACTTCTATTGGACCAACGCCATCTAGGAAATGAGACGAGAAATGGTGATGACGACACAGATTGTGTACAGCGCCATCAAGAATATCGTCACCCAACTGCAGTTTGCATGGATCTCTATGGGACAGCGCCATCTGTTGTATGCTAAGGGAGACGCTACTGGCTACGCAGGATGCATAGACAACCGAAAACCGCCCAAAACCGGATTCCTACATCGAATCGTGAATTTCGGTCATGCTTATCTCGATCAGATCTCATCTATTTCGAATCTCAATTGTCTCGGATGATTATCGGATCTCAATTATCTTGATCGGATCTCAATTCAGCAGGCTTCCAAAAAGGCCTGGCCGATATCAACAATGAAAGGCTGCGGGGTAGTCGACGTTGCCTCAAGGACTGCAGATATGGCTAAATGTCTCCAGTGAAACATTCTTTCCTAGCAAATATGGCGCTGAACTTGCCATTCTTCAGACGATGATGAAACCGCCAGAATCGGCGCCACGTTTGCCGGAAAAAGTTATTGGCTAAGCGGATATGGGCTCTAAGGTGGCATACTTGGCACAATGTTGCCAATAAAAGGCGACGGCTTAGCCCGAATTGTCTATATTACGTCAAAATTGGCGCTATATTTTCCGTTGGAAGCCAACGACTCAGCCGACGTCGGCAGTATAGCGCGGCATAAGCAGCCCTGTTTTCCGCTCACAGTTGCCGGCCTGCCGATGTCGGCGGGGTAGCAGCTATAGTGGCCCGAAGTTGGCAGTGGCTGACAGCGGCTTAGCGGATACTGGATTGCTGTCGGCAACATTAGGCTGTAGATGGGCCACGCTTTGCCACCGTAAAACCAATATCGGCCCTACGCTGCGTGCTGCCTGGGCGACAGCCTGAAAGGCTTGGGCACTGTCGGCTCTCTGACTGCTTCTACGCGCTTTTCTTCTCCCCCTACGAGTTGGCGATTCCGCTTTTGATGCTCTCCAACGTCGCAACCGCGGTGCAAGCTACACGCTTCTAATTCTTCTACGTCAGTGACACCCGCTTGATAACACGCAGGAAGCCGAAGATGACAGGTCGAACCGAAGATGAGAGGGAGTTACAGTTTCCTGTTTCAGAGCCCTGTGTGACATAGCTCCTCCCTTCGCATGGCCGAGTAACTGCGAGCGTACACCGCTCCGATTGGCTACTCGGGCAACAGCAATCAGGGGCAGCAACGAGGCGATCAAAATCACTGCTTGATAACGACTCTTTCTGATTGTCTCTCGACACTGCGAGGATAACAACTGTGTCTGACTGGCCACTGCTGAAGACAGCAGTAACTGCGCTGCCTTCAGGTTTCCTAAGTGACATTTGCCGGATCCCATCTATCTCGGGAAATTAGCAGTTTGGCCCTTCTTTCAAACGTTACAATTGACACCGATTTCCGGAATTAATAATGAGGATTCTCCCATTAGGCTGCAGTGTTTATCTCTTGCAGTTATTTATTCTTTATTCATGAGATACCCCGCAGCGCCCGAAGGCGTTATAGCGGGGGGGGGATACATCAATAAATGACGTACATCTTCGTTCGCCCACATAATACAACTTTGTACATACATCAATAACTGAAATACATCTTTGTTCACACACATAATACAATTTTGCTCACACATAAATACATCTTCGTTCAGGTTACAACACGGGATTATAGCATTGAATAGAATACATCTTCGTTCACACTATGTACTTGCTTTTCAGTTAGCTTATTCCACTGTTTAATTGTTTGGGGAAAAAAATGAATTGGTATACATGTTCGTTTTAGCTTGGTATTCCAGGATTTTACAACTATGATCAAAACGTTTTGATATGTAATGAGGTTTGTGTAGGTAAGTTTCTCGGTTAATTCCAGTTTTGTTATTGTAAATCAAATAAAGAAACTTCAATCTCTTTACGGCGACGGTCAGAAAGACAATCCCATCCTAGTTCAGCCTTCATTGTAGTGCAACTCTCCCTCCTTCCGTACCGTCCCAATACGAATCTGGCCGCGCGATTTTGAATTTGTTCAAGAGCAGCAATGAAGGTTACCTCGGCGGGGTCCCACACGGCACAACCATATTCCAAGATAGGTCTGATACAAGTAGTGTATGCCATGCGTTTTAAATTCACATGTGAACATCGCAGATTTCTTTGAATAAAATTTAAAGCCTTACCAGCTTTCGCTATGAGAGTGTCCACCTGAGGCCTCCATGAACATTCAGATGATAGCAGCACACCTAGATACTTATATGTACTATCTTGTTTTAACTGTACATTGTTCAGGTGGTACCGTGACTGAAATGGTTTCATCTTTTTAATAAATGATATATGTACACACTTTGTTATATTCAAATTCATTTTCCATTTGGTACACCAGCTATGAATGAGTGATAAGTCCTTCTGAAGTTCTGATGCATCATTGGGATCGAAAATTTTTCTGTACACAACACAGTCATCCGCAAACAACCGTATAGAAGATGAAATTCCTGCAGAGATATCATTAACATAAATTAGAAACAATAGCGGACCCAAAACGGAGCCCTGTGGGACCCCTGAGGTGACATCTGCATATTCAGAGCATTTTCCATTTAATACCACTGTTTGTCTTCTTTGAGAAAGATAGCTTTCGATCCATTTTAAAACAGTCTTATCAATGTTCAGGGTGGCAAGTTTAAACAGTAAAAGTGAATGTGACACCGTATCGAAGGCTTTCCGAAAATCCAGGAATACACCGTCAACTTGTCCTACAGTATCTACACCCGATATTACATCGTGATAAAATTCTACCAATTGTGTTGTGCAAGACAGCCCTCTGCGAAATCCGTGCTGCTCGTTGATTAGAACCTTATGCTTGTTTAAATGATTTATTATTTCTTTGTATAAAATATGTTCGAGTATTTTACATGGAATAGACGTAAGAGATATTGGTCTGTAGTTACCAACGTCTTTTTTGGAACCACCTTTATGTATCGGTACCACGTGCGCAATTTTCCAGTCATGTGGTAGGGTACCTGTCACTAAAGATTTTTCAAAGATTGCAAAAAGGTACATAGAAATTGGCCCCGCACAACGCTTGAGTACACGCGGAGAAATTCCATCTGGGCCGCTAGATTTGCTCTCATCTATGTCCTTCAATAATTTTTCAATTCCGTTAACACTAAGCTCAACCGGAAGCATAGGCGCAATGCTTATACCAGTTGGTTGATAATCACAGCTGTGTTTGGGGAAGAATACCGAGTGGAAAAATTTGTTTAGGCATGCAGCTTTATCCCCGTCATCCGTAATTAACTTGCCATTATAATTTAACTCCTGTATTCCAAAGGAATCTGAGCCACGCTGTTTTAAGTACTTCCAAAACATTTTAGGATTTGATTTCATTTTGTTACTCAGCTCAGTGAAGTAATCATCTTTAGCTTTTTCTGTCTGTAGTTTATATTCGTGGGTAATCGACCTCAGTTTTTCAAAGTGAGTGACTGATTTGCTTTTCTTGAATGCGCGAAACGCCCTCTTCCTTTTGTTGATAAGTTTTAATATATGTGCTGTTACCCATGGTTGTTTGTGCTTTTGATATACCTTTATTGATATTGATATACCTTTATTAAAGTTCAATGTATGACATCTACAGATTTTAGAGTGCGTGCTACCATGAGCAATGCGATCCCACAAAAGATGCGCAAATATCTGCTTTTCCGCGTCAAAAGGCTTTTCGGGCACATGCTCTGAAACAGCTGCTATAATGTAGTGTGCAGCATTGGAAAATCTTTTCACAATTGGCTCCCTTGTGAACAAAGAGCTGAGGAGGCCTCTCTCGCTGTTGCAGATTGTCACGGGGCTAGCCAATTAACGTGCCCTCGTGTAGGTTCGTGTGTACAATAGTCGATGGCTTGACAGTCATCGAGGAAGGATAGACGAGACCGTTTGTGCAAAACACAACAAACAACACTCGCTGTATTTACAGAAACGGATTAAAGAGAGGAAAGGATAAAAACAAGGTGAAGCATGCAAAGGAGACAACAAGTTAACAGGACTTTGAATGTGAGAGAAAATAGCTAGCGGTCCGTACGAATAGTTCAAAATGCAAGACTGTCACCGTTCTGATGGGCACAGGAGAGTTGACGGAGAGGTGGATACAGCAGACGCACTTGGGGCAGACTTATGTCAAGGTGTCGCTCGGTAAGGTAGCGTCGGGCGAGTCGGGGTCAGCAACCTCTCGGCTTTCCTCAGCCGACGCTGGGATACCGAACCGGAGACGCAGTTGTGCCTGGCCAACGCCAGGCGATGGGAAGTCGGTGGAATGCCTGGCCAACGCCAGGCGATGAGAAGCCGGTGGAATGCCTGGCCAACGCCAGGCGAAGGGAAGCTGGTAGGAAGCCTGGCCAACGCCAGATGCTGGAAATCCTGGCCAACGCCAGGTCCTGTACCGCCCGGGTACACGCCCAGGTGGGAGCCTGCAGCGGCCTTGCCACAGGAACTCGGCCGCCACTCCCGCGCCCTGGTCCGCTTCTTCCTGCCACCACGCCTCAGCCACGTCTGCTCCGGTTCTTCTCCCCGGTCTCTCCCTGGTCTCCCCTCGCCCGTTCTCTTGGCGCTTTTTATCACCCATCTTCATCGTGGGCCTTCATCATTGGTGTTCTTGTCTCCGTGTCGTTTTCCGATTGCTCATAGCTGTGCTTGTGGCCTTCTCGCATTGGTGCAGCTTTTATTCATTGCTTTATCTTTAGCGCTCGTGCCAACGTCGTCTTCGTCTTGCTTTCACTTTTTTATGGCGCGCACTTTGAAATACGTGCACTCATCACAATAAGCCCCCCTTTTATTAAGTTTTTTTTTTTTTGAAAAAAAAAACTGCCGCTAAGTGCAAGTGTTTCAGTCCACCACACAATTCACGAAGTAGTCCCAATACAGTTCCAATACAGTCCATGTACAGTGAAACACTATAAGCACGGGAGCACAAGACAAAGCACAAAAACACTTTGTACAAGCAGATCGAACAGAAATCGTCTGTCTAAACAATGCCGCTACATATAGCTACAAATTTTCACGAATGAAAAAATGGATTTTCTTTTCTAGAACGGGTGACATGTTTTGCACGCTTTCGTGGGGACTATCATTGAGCCTAATTTGCTGTCACCTTGATTAATAAAGTACTCTCTTCACGACTGTTACGACCTTTTCACATGTCCAAAATAGCCGTTATACATGCTTGACAATCGAAATCCAGAAAGAGCTACCGGATATCTTACAACGCGCTTATGTTATGGCGTCCCACACCATACGACATGAAATTTTCTCATTCTCAACCGAAAACACTCCTCGGAACGCTTGGAAGCGTCGCAGACCGGACTTCCGTTTGCAAATACGCATGAAACGACTCGGACGCCGAGCCGATGTGGATACGTGAACCCAACCGTCACTGCCATCAAACTGGAGCCCTTGCTGCGATGTGCACCCAGCGAGGTGCCTTCGCATGACCCTTTCAAGCATGACAATGCCTTGTCTAAGCCAATCACCGGAACATGCACCATGCTTAGCCGAAAAGACTTTTGCGTCGCTTGGTGCGACATAAGACATGTTCACTTCAGCGATATTTCGTAAGGAGCCCTGCTCTTGCAAACTAACACCGCCTTCTGGCTCACCAATTAACCAAACCAGGCGTTCCTTAAAATTGGCATCGCCAATGAGAAACCCCTTCCAGTCGACACCATCATTAGCACCTGGCTCTTCCTTCGGCTCCTCTTTGCGCTGCAGTAGTAGTGTTCCGGCCCTTTCTTTCATTTCTTGCTGACAAACACTATCATTACTGACCTTACACGGTGTCACTCCTTGCATGTGAGGGCCGTCCGCATGGTCTTCTATCATGCCCACTCCGCACGTGTCCACAGTTATTGGCGCACATTCAGTAGTGTCAACTTCTATCTCGAAGTTCATATGACACACTCTGTAATTGTCACTTAGACTAACAACCCATGCTCTATCTTCAGAGCAACCTGGAGGAACTCTTTCCTCGTTATTATCTGTACTTGACCCTACAGAGGTCCCAAAGTACAAATCATCACAGGTGGAATTTTCCTGTTCCACGCCAGTGAAGCTATCACACGAGACATCATCGCTTCCATTTTGGACATCGCGCTCTCTGTCAGACACATGACCATCTGCACTTTGATCTGCCGTTAATTTCAACCTCCCCGGAGGTAAATTATGTCTATGGTCTTCGAGGACCAAGCTTTCATTATGTGTTACCGCTGCTGGCGGAACACTTGTAGTCTTCGTGACCATCGCCCTACTACACTCCTGACGACGGCCTTCGCTGTCCTCACCAAGACAAACTAGCAGATCTTCTGCACTAGATGTTTTGTGAGGAACTCTTTCCTCATCTACAACACTTAGCCCCCTAGAGGCTCCAAAGTATCCCTCAGCGTTTGTGGAACTTCCCTGTTCCAAGCTCGCAAAGCTGGCCTCTGCCTCACCGAGCACCTTCGAACCCATTCCAGTCTGCCTCCTGTGTACGCGGATGCTATCTTCTAGCTCAAGTTCTGACCCCATCGAAAGGCTGTGGTATGGTCCTATGCTGCATCCAAAGAGAGACCCTGATCCTTCCTTTAACCAAGTGCTGCCTCTATAGCAAACCTCATCCGCCTCATCACATGTGCTATTGCACGGCGTTTCGCTACGCTCCAACTTCTCCATCCGAGCTTTTTCCACATCTGCCAGTCGGAGCTTTAACTCAAGTGTTCTTAACCTCATTTCTTCGAGCTCTCTTTCTTCCTCCTCCATCTCCCTTTCATACTCTAACTGCTCCTTCTCTTCCTGTAGTCGCGCAGCCACTCGAGCGTCAACCCACGCCGTAAATTCCTCACCTTTTAAGCCTATGCGACGTGCCAACTCTTCAAAAACTTTACGCGATTCCGAAGCGCTCATTTTCTTTTTTCCCGTGCGAAATAAAGTGCAGAAACGGTCTCGTCGTCCTGTCGCGGACGCCAATTTGTCACGGGGCTAGCCAATTAACGTGCCCTCGTGTAGGTTCGTGTGTACAATAGTCGATGGCTTGACAGTCATCGAGGAAGGATAGACGAGACCGTTTGTGCAAAACACAACAAACAACACTCGCTGTATTTACAGAAACGGATTAAAGAGAGGAAAGGATAAAAACAAGGTGAAGCATGCAAAGGAGACAACAAGTTAACAGGACTTTGAATGTGAGAGAAAATAGCTAGCGGTCCGTACGAATAGTTCAAAATGCAAGACTGTCACCGTTCTGATGGGCACAGGAGAGTTGACGGAGAGGTGGATACAGCAGACGCACTTGGGGCAGACTTATGTCAAGGTGTCGCTCGGTAAGGTAGCGTCGGGCGAGTCGGGGTCAGCAACCTCTCGGCTTTCCTCAGCCGACGCTGGGATACCGAACCGGAGACGCAGTTGTGCCTGGCCAACGCCAGGCGATGGGAAGTCGGTGGAATGCCTGGCCAACGCCAGGCGATGAGAAGCCGGTGGAATGCCTGGCCAACGCCAGGCGATGGGAAGCTGGTAGGAAGCCTGGCCAACGCCAGATGCTGGAAATCCTGGCCAACGCCAGGTCCTGTACCGCCCGGGTACACGCCCAGGTGGGAGCCTGCAGCGGCCTTGCCACAGGAACTCGGCCGCCACTCCCGCGCCCTGGTCCGCTTCTTCCTGCCACCACGCCTCAGCCACGTCTGCTCCGGTTCTTCTCCCCGGTCTCTCCCTGGTCTCCCCTCGCCCGTTCTCTTGGCGCTTTTTATCACCCATCTTCATCGTGGGCCTTCATCATTGGTGTTCTTGTCTCCGTGTCGTTTTCCGATTGCTCATAGCTGTGCTTGTGGCCTTCTCGCATTGGTGCAGCTTTTATTCATTGCTTTATCTTTAGCGCTCGTGCCAACGTCGTCTTCGTCTTGCTTTCACTTTTTTATGGCGCGCACTTTGAAATACGTGCACTCATCACAAGATGCAAAGCCTTCCTTTAAAGAATTGAATTGAATGTGACCTTTATAGAGAAAAAAAAGGAATAAAAAGGAAAAAAGCGGGACGGCTCTTGGCCACTGTTGGGTATGAGGTGGGAAAGAAATTAGGGGATTGTGGCTTCATGATCAGTCGCGCGGCCTCGGCTATCCCATGCCATGACATGCTATCCCTGAGGCGTGTTTTTCAACCGGCATTGCATTCGAAACTGTGCTTCCCTTATGATGTCTCGTATTGGTGGTATCGGGACTAGTCTGAGCAGGTCCTCTGTCCTTGTGTGCTTTGGCAGTCCCGTGATCGCACGTAGGGTTGGCCTGTGTAACTTTTTGATGTGGTGGAGATCTCGATTGGAGAGGTCACAGACGGGTGCCCCGTACAGAATCCTCCTGACAGGCACTCCTTTCGCAAGTGTTTGGAATGCATTCTGCTGCGCTCCGCCATGTTTATTCGATAGACGTCGGACCATGCGCAACATCGGGCTCCATTGGCGCTTTACAGTGCAGATCCATTGTTGAGAGGTGTTGAAGCTGGCAATTTGTGCACCGAGAATTCCAGTATGTCCATTGGAAGGAGTGATACCTGTTTCACTGATGTGTAGTGTAATCTTACTTGGATTCGTCGATCGTTTTCTGTCTACGCTAAGAAATTCCGTCTTTTCTGGCAATAGTTGTAGTCCAAGATTGTCTACAGTATTGGAGAGGCTTAAAATCGCTGCTTGGAGTTCTGTTTGCATACTCCACAGTTCAGGATAATCCGCCGCTTCCGTCCAAATTTTTATGTCTAGCTTTTCAGCCACTCGTGTCATGGCTAGATTAAAGAGCATAAGGCCGAGGATGGAGCCCTGAGGTACGCCTCTATCCAAGTAGTAGGTTCTTGGACTCTATCCGGGCGCCTTCCCATGGAGCTTGATAGGTTGGCTTTTGAGGAAGCTGCGGATCCAATTATATGCCCTTTCGCTAGGGTACCTCGCTGCTAATTCCTCTAGTATGACCTCTTGTTTCACATTGTTGAGTGTCTTACGCATGTCGACTGCGAGGACGTAGTCTGGCATCTGCTTGCGAGACCTGCAGTTTATTACTCTGCGGAGTAACCAGAGGCAGTCATGTGTGCCCATATTTGGTCGAAGACCTGCTTGTGCTGGGTGTAGTCCGGGTTGTACGTATTCAAGGTAGCATGCGTTCTCGTGTGCAGCATTCTTTCAACCAGTTTACAGACTGTCGAAGTTAGAGCTATGGGGCGTACATTTGCGGCACTGTGTGGTGTTTCCCGGCTTCGGTATGGGCTAGATAAGCAATGGTTTAAGTGAATCAGGAACCACTTTGGATTCCCAGGATTCGTTGATGATTGCTATGAGTTTGTGTTCGGCTTCTTGCTAAGGTTTTGAAGTTCTTGGCAAGTGAATCTGTCATGTCCAGGAGCTGATCTCGTTTTCGCTGTTTTCATTTATCTATAATGAGGTATGCAGTAACATAATTGGCTTTTGCGAAGCTCTCCCGCTGGTTTGGAAGGGCCCGCGTCACCATCCGCTGGTTGCAGGGTGTGCTGTCCACTCTGGAGAGCATGTGCACATCTCTAGTTTGGAATTTTAAGCTAGAGAGAGGCACTTCCTTGCTGGCCATTGTGAATAATGCATTTTTCGAGTAAAGAGCACGTTGTCGAAGTGAATGGTCAGGAAAGCCCCCGTTTTCACTGTTGAAGTATCTACCCGTACGACTGTAGCAATGAAGTGGGAGACTTTTACGGCAAAGTGCCAGAAACACTTCCCACCGTAGACGCTGGCGCGTAAGCTCTCGCATGCAGTGCGCGACGTTTATTCAAAAGTGTGCAAAACCTACATTCTAAATGATAGTGTCAGCGATATATTAGGCAATCGAAAATACCAACCATGTATATGCAATGGATCTAACGAAATGCTGCTATTAGAAACGTAATGTTTCTCTGGTGGCAGCGCTTAGACGCAGCACAGCTTCTTTCCTCGCGAATATATGCAGAGAGCAGGATATTTTGCAACTTGCCATGATCTACGTTTTCCTCTTTTCGATAAATTCATGCAAGCCGACGAGAACACGCTCAGGCTCGCTTAAATGCCCGCTCATGCTCGCTTAAACCGAGCGACACCACCGTTGTTTTGAGGGTGATGAAAACGTGGTATCGAGGGCAGGAACCGGGAAGCCAGAAACAGGGGAAAAATTGTTTGGAAGGCAGCCACTCTGAATCAGAATACCGTAGTATTAAACAGAAACAACGCAAGTGTTAAGGTTGCGTGCTGCATCCCGCAGGGTCAGTGTTCGTGGACTCCATGCGTGAAAGTAGCAAAATGGCGCGCCCTTCGGCTCATAGCCTTCGCTGGCACTGCCACAGAAAGTTCTGGGCAGGTATCGGGCACCCTAGAGGCAGCATTCGACAACTTTAGTCAACAAAAAACGACTGTGACAAAAAATTATATGATGTACGAATTTTCCCAGAACCCCTTATACTAGCATAAGGTGTTACGACATCAATAAATTTTGCACATTGGCCGATCCCAGCCGCTTTTACGCGAAGGCACCAGTGCACAGAATACATGAAGCCACCACTTCTCAGAATGAGAAAAGAGTGTAAGCCACCGTGGTCCCTTAAGTAACGTTATGGCTCCAGCCTGTGAGAAATTGGGTGATTTCGGAGCGTCGATGGCTGTACTCGATGTGATTATTAATGAAATTGTTTACATCTAAGGTCTACGCACATGTGTAATGGCTCCTTTCAAGCTTTATTTACCTTGTAGGGTTGAAATGTCCTTTGACAATAAAGGAGTTTTTATGCGTGGATACCGAAGAGACACAGCAGAGTAAGGGACAGCAATACGACCACCTTGATACAGGCGTTCGTAATAAGCCGCATACAGTACGTCACCTACTAAATGACGATCAAACCAACCAAACTAGAATGCCCCATCTGCAAGGCATACGAACTCGTCATTGGCTCACCTGCTAACACTAGAACGGACAGATTCCTTAGGCACCATACGTGAGCTGGGTAAAAGGTACCACATGTTGTATGGCACAAACGTTCCAATATTTACACGATTCGCTGCGACCCCACACTTGCTGCGCTTAGAACCGCATGTTTGCTCTTGTGACATAGACGACCGTTCCGCTTATTTTGATTTTTATTCACCAGTGTGGAAACTTACCTGCTGACAGAACCGTAATCTCTGAAGTGGCCATGCCTATTGTGCACTCCTGGTGTTCCTGTCCTAGTCGGCTGCAATCCGTACACTATGCTATTGTTAGGGGAAGTTGACACATTGTACAGCCAGTAACTCAGTTTGTTTGGAATATTACGATATAGACGGTAAATGTTTGTGGCAGCTTATGTATAGTGTATGGCACAACCATACATTAAATAGCATGTGAAGCTGAACAGGTCTTAAACCACATTTAAATATGGTACAGCGATAAAAACGCAACCTCTGGGGTTTTACACGCCAATGATATTATATGCCTAGGAGGCCCGCAGTAGTTGACGAACTCCGGAAAATTCGAGCACCCGGGGTTCATTAAGGTTCTTGCCCTAACACCTCATCAAGGTAGGCTTCATTGAGCACTCAAGTACCGCTTGCCTGTACACACTGGAACTGCTGACAAGCAGGAGAGCTTCAAGTCGTAATCACATTGCGTACCTGTGAAATGCATGCAGTAAAATCCCGATGAAGCGTAACCCAACATATAAACATTGAGTGATACCAACTAAACTTCACGATGTCACATCGCTCAGAACCTGGACACTGAGGGCCATGTTTTTGTCAAAAGTACATGAGTCAATATTGCATTGGTCAGACAGGAACGGATGACGGTAGAAACGAAATTAAGTGCATCGAACTAAATTGCAGTGTTTTAATCCGACAGTACTGCGCATAGCCATAACCATCTGGTGAGATGCTCACTTAGCAAGCAAAGGGAATGATGAGCCACTTCACCCAGGAACCAATGCAAAATAGCAGACCCACTGCTACGCCTGTGATGTGCAAGTATAGTACGGATCTGGGGCAAGGGTATCAAGTGGCGCTATCATTATTGCTACCATATAGCATTCGGCTGAGGGCAGCGATGTGGCTAATGAGTCCAGCTCAAGCACGGGTGTGCTCTTCATGTTACTGTCATGGTATCATAGCACTACTATGTCGCGCTACCCATTATATCTAGCATTAAAGCTACGTCTTTCAGTTACCTATGCGCTGATGACAATGATGCAGGTGGTGGGTAGAGGGCAAGCATAGGCTAACTTTTTCCTTCTGCGCATACCAAGAGTTGTCTTTCTCTCTCGTAAGAGGTGTAGGGCTAGCGGTACCTTCTGCGCAATCCTAGACTCATATTTCTTTTCTTACTTCTGTCCCTGCTTCGCCATAATTTTCTCTTTCTATCACCCATAGCAAGATGTGTTGCAATGATCAGTTTATATGTGGTTAACATGAATGCATATCCTGTAAGTGGGGGTGAATAGGGTAGGGGTTATTACGATAGCCTTCGGACCATAGGTACAGTGGTTCGAACCGTGCCATTCCAAGAAACTTTCTTTTATTTATTTATTTTTCTCTCCACATCGTTTTGCATAGCGGCGCAGATTTTTCTGTGAGGCCGGCCTTGTTCCGAGAGACAAGCTTAAGCAACTCTACTGTTAAAACACCCGCGTACTTATATTTAGGTGCTCAATAATAAAGAAGAACATGCGGCAAGCAATAATATTGTATCCTCGACTCCGGCAAGTGAAAGTCGCTTCATAGTTTTGGTGTGTGATGAGTTGTGACAAAAAAAAAAAACACTTTCCATTTACAGTGATCGCAACAACGGCGCAAATCGCTGCTCTTAGAATTGCTGTTCGTCGCTGTAATGTTCGTGTGTTTCTGCTGCAAGGCTGTTGTCAGTGACCCGTACAAAACGCATCCCCAAATGCTTCCAAATGTAAGAACTTCATTCACGAACCCGCCACATCATTCAGCGCCGTTAACCGCGCTGATGTGGCGGTCTAATGCTTACCTGAAGGGCCGGGGTCAATTCCGACCGTGCTGTTTTCATTTTTAATGGACACGATTCTTATTGAGGCCCTTGTACTGTTCCTTTTCAATGAGCATTGTACAACCCAGGAAATAAAAAATTGCTAGAGCCCTCCACTAAGGCAAGCCTCGTAATCATGTTGTGTTTTTGGAATGTGAAACAGCAGCAATTGTTACTCACCTTGGCTCGAATTCCCGTAGCTTATTATTCCCAAGCGCTCTTGGCCATTTGCTTCGCGTATTCTAATAATGAAATATCCTATTGAAGCAAATTTTTGTGCATGTCGCCTGCATTTCTGCTATCAATTATCGTGTCGCAGTGTTCAGCTTGCTCAGATACCGATATGTCATGACCTCTGTGTTGCTATGTTCTTGGTGAAACAATTCCTTCATCAGTCTGTAAAAGAATACTTCTTTGGTAAAATCTATGGAAACCTTTCTGAGTTACTCTACCGCGCAAACGCTAAAGAAACACAAATAGCCATGCAAGTTTTTTCGCATAAGCTCTCGGCAGAGTATATCGCTTCATTGGTCACGTTTGTGGCACTGAACAGATGTCCCTAATGTCCGGCTGCCATTTGCGAGCTCTTCTCTTGTCGATTATCGACACTAACACCCATATGACGGTGACAAAGAAGCTGAAGCCTCCAAGCACCACGAACATCTCATTGTATGACCCAAGGTGATCTCTGAAGAAACCTGAAAACAGAATTTATCACCGTGAGTTACCGCACAACGTCCTCAAAGGTATATACTCACTATCATGAGATGCGTCATAGCCCTTTAGAAACATCTGAATCATTACGAACACTGGCCCTATCTATCTATCTATCTATCTATCTATCTATCTATCTATCTATCTATCTATCTATCTATCTATCTATCTATCTATCTATCTATCCGCCTACGTCTCCGTGCCTTGCTGGCCGTCTCGCTATCCTGGTGCACCCCAATATTGGTATGGAAGGCTATACATGTATGACGAACACGAATGTATAATTTTCACATAAGTAACACAATATATTCGTTACGTACGCCACGATTAACGATAGAGAGTCACGTCTGAATCATACCCGCAGTGCTAGGCCCTTGGTTGCGGGTATGTGCTACCAGCTGTCTGAATTTTATTCCTCTTCACAAAGGCCTAGTTCCCAATTGTAAGAGATGGCTTAATGCCAAAGAACCGGCCGCTTTGCATGACACCGATTACCAGAATACGTGGTATTCCCAGGGCTTCTTTGAATGTGTGTTGCTGACCATTCATAATGGGCTATGTCATAACGCTATAATATGTTTCCAAATACAGGGCAGATTGTGGGAAGCTTCTCAGGAGCATAGAACAGCGGTTAGACACTATACCTCAAACTAGAATCGCTCAAATTGCAGCACCATTTTTTTACCATATCGCAGTACAGCAGAAACCCTGCTTTCTTCCTGTTTTCCTTCTTAGCTCTTTTTTCTAGCAATCGTCAATTTCCACGCACGTGCAAATGCTCTCGTAGAGACAACAGTAGTAAAATCAAGGTAACAGGAAATTGAAGCCGCTCTTTGTAATGCGAAACTGCATCGCATTCACAGTTATGGGGGCGATGAACGTATTGTCTGTGATATTAAGCACATCTACTTGTACGACTTTTCAAATCCAGTGTCGTGCATCCGATATCAATTACATGTGCAAAGCTGTATGCTGGGTTAAAAGGTAAATGATATACCATGCGCCTCGAAGCAAAAGATGAGTCGCTGAAATAACCTATTACATCGCACCTAACGTCGCATTTTATCAAGCGCGTCTACTCTACGGCGCCTATTGGTACGGGGATGCTAACAAGATAATGGTGAAGACATGAGGCAATTTAATCTTTCCTCATCAAATGCATAGACCACCCGCATGTCAAGCAAAATTTCCTGTCATCACCAGGCGGAAATGCAGCATTTCTGGTCGAAAGTTCAGCTGTTATTGCGTATATTAACTGCAAGGTTTTGTTGCTCTTATTAACTACATTTTTGTTGGTCTTATGTGCTGACCTCAGAGACTTCATGAGCAATAAGCCTTTCAGGTGAGTGTCAGTGCTGGTGCTGTGAGAACAGCTGCCAGTTAAATTCTTTCTGCACATCAGGAAAAAAACTGTGCTATGTTCACGTCTGTGAAGACGCCGTTAGGCCGATTGCTGGGCTCGCACGACCATAAGGGCAGGTTGATGGCGATTCGGCTGGTCTTCAAGGGAGTAAGAGGTAATGCTAAGAAAATGAGGCTTTTAAGGCCCTTTATGTGTTTCTATACACTACGTATGCCTGGGTCCTGCGAGTTTCATGCACATTGGCACCTAGTTATTCGCAGTCAACAGTTAACTAATGATTAATAATTTTTAAGGTTCATGGTTTATAAACACAAGCACCGATAGGAATGAAATACTTACCTACAAAAGCGGCCTTCCCTAGAAGTACTGGTCCGCAGAATGCTCCTAGGACAGCGTATCCCATGGCAAGTTTTTCCAGTCCCAAATACTGGGCCATGAGAACGCTTTGCATGGTCATGGCGCATCCGAAGAATAGAGCGACTCCAAGACAAGCCACAAGCAACGTCCAGTAGGACTGGCAAAACGGCAAGGACACAGTGCACAGGCCCAGAAGGAGGTAATCCAGAATCATCAGTGTAGATCGCTCCAAGAACGCGCGATCAGTCAAAATGGGGAGCACAACCCTACCTATAAGGTCCATGATTGACGTGTATGTGATAAGGGATACAGCATCCTCCAAAGAAACCCCCTTGTCCATGGCAAAGTCGACGATCGTGGCGATGAAGATGTCGTAGTTGTAGGAGAACACCAACCACGTGATCACAAGAACGTATATCATTGCACACATGAGCACTGCGCGAATGTTTAGTAGGATGGCCTTGACGGCAGAGACCTTCGTCTCGTTGCCCGCCTTAGGGGCGAGGAGTGAAGACCTGCGCCTCTCCTTCACGTCCTCTTTTCTCTTGATCCTCTCGCCCCGAACCCAAGATGGTTCCCGGAAGGCAAGACTCACGGCGATCATGTTCATGAGTACACCACCAAAAAGCAGCAAGCTCCCGCGGAAGCCATATGTGTTTCTGAAGAAAAGCAGCAGATGGGGAAAGATTAAGCCAGATGCTGTGGAACCAGCGAACATGATCCCATTGGCGGTACCCCGGTATCTTTCGAAGTACATGCTTATTAGGACTTGGAGCATGGTTATCACGGTGCCAAGGCCTAGACCTGCATGTAATGTGTAAAAAAAACCATTAGATTATGGCAGTGTTCAAGCAACGTATTACGCAGAAGACATCGTGACATAAAATAAAGGTCGACCTCAGATCTTTATGCATGTGAGATTTGCTATCTTCACTGCGCAATTTTGAGGTTATGAACATTATTGTTTGTAATTCTTTGTTGCATGTTTTGCTGACATGTGCTTTTCCGTGTAAAAGAGGTATGCGACTGTATGCGTTCTGTGTTTTGCTCCAATAAGCTTTATGGCGAGCTGTCAGCGTTTCGAATAAGACGGCGATGTTTCGCCTCAACTTCTCTGCACTTTCGACCTGAGCGCGAGAGTAGAACGGGCAAGACCGCAACACGGAGGCAAGATCGACAGCGTCTGCGCTAGTTCATAAATAAATGTGGGCTACCAAATGCCTCACGTCTTCCCAGAAGTGGTGAACCAGGACTTCCAACGGAAACGCGCCACCTACTCGTCTCTTCGCCAGCGCCCCGAGGGTCTTCGATGGGTGTCTTCTGCCTCGTTCATTCCGGCTTACGATGGACACCACATCCAACAAGGACACGGCCCCGAATCCAACGGTACCCGCCCCTGTCGTTTCTACTTTCAAGCTACTGGAGTTTTGGCACTCGGACTCAGAACTCTGGTTTCTGAGCGTCGAGCCTCTCTTCCGACGACATCGAGTGGCATCGCAAACAGCGAGGTACGACTATGTAGTCGGTGCTTTACCACCTGTTATCATCGCCATCGTAAGGGACATTCTGCGCTCTCCGCCTCCTGACACACCCTACGACACTCTCAAAGCAGAGGTCATACGCCGGATGACCGAGTCGGAACAATGTAGGCTGCATCAGCTACTCACCGCGGAGGAGCTTGGTGACCAAAAGCGCATGGAGCTTCTGCGTTGCATGCGGCATCTGATTGGGGACCACGCTGCTGCGTTCGACGCATCCATTCTGCGAGAGCTCTTCCTCCAGCAACTGCCACAGCAGGTGCCGATGATTTTGAGCGTGTCCTCCACAGAAGCACCCGACTCACTGGCACAGATGGCCGACAAAATTATGGATGTCGGCACCAAGGCCATGCCTGGAATCGAGAGACAATGGGACTCTTTCCTCTTTTCGCCTGTCCCCGACGACCGCTTGGACCGTCTTCTTCAAGCTAACGAGGAGCTCAACCGCAAAGTGGACCAGCTGGCCACTGAACTGAGCTCCCTCGAAGTGGACTACCGAAGCAATGCTTCAGGTCATGATGAAGCCGCCACTAGAACAGCATACACAATGGTAGGAACACAGGAACAGGACAAGCGGCACTTCCAACTGAATAGGTCTGGGTGTATCCCAGGAATAAATAGTCAAGATACATGCGCAGTCTCTTCACAAGCCTACGTTATCCAGCGGTCAAACAATCTCTTCTCCGAATCATACAAAGATATGGACGTATCGCTGATACAACTTGTCCCTTTCTTTTTTATATAATATGCTTCCATGAGCTCTCGCGCAGTTTGATTTTTGCTCCTGCCTAAAATCCTGATCTCTTTAAAACGTGGTTGACATGTGCAGCTCTTGTTGTGCATTGGAAAATGCGCCAAGCCATCTTTCATTCGATTTAGTTCGTCTCCCTGGCTCGTTCGTTTATACAGCGCACCGTTTGGCCGATGTACGAGTTGCCACAGGAAAGGGGAATTTTCATATACCACGCCTTTGACACACCTAACATAGGTCGTGTCGTGACGCTTGCCACAACCCTGCCGGCCAGTCTCCTCGCGAGTGGTTCTCGGGCACAACTGGGCCAGCTTGACGGGTGCAGAAAAGCGATTCGGTACCTTAATATGGCCTGCGGCCTTTTTTCAGGTTATGGGAGACCCTATGTGTATAGGGAACCACTGCAGGCCTTACGGTTCTCGCTTTTTCAAGTCCCCCTGCGGTACCTCTCGTAGCTTTTCCTTTTACTTTCCGTAAAAGCGCTTCGGAGACTGTAGTCAGTAACAAGTCAGGGAAGCTAGCAGCTTTCAGTCGCTTGACCTGATTGTCAAGTGAGCTCTGCATGATGTGCGTGCACGATTTGTCGAGAGCAGACCCCAGGCAGAGCATAGCAATACCACGCTCGACAGTTTTAGAGTGGGAGGAATCATAAGGCATCACCCCTTTCTTGGCACGTGGAAAGTATTGCCAACACGTTCGCCCGTCATGAAATGAGATACTTAAATCTAAAAACTGTAGGGTGTTACCCTGAGGCAATTCTTTTGTAATCGTCAGCCCTTTACCATGAATCTTAAGAATATCATCGCAGCGATGCAAGGAGCCTTGTCCGTTAAAAAGAATCAAAATACCGTCCGCATATATAAAAGTCTTCACAATGTTTAAAGTGGCGTCCGGTGTAAAAGCTTCATCGAGTGAACGATCTACTCTGGATAAAAATGTTGCACAGCTGCGGCGAAATACACGACCCATTGCAAATGCCCCGCTTCTGTAAGACACGCCGTGGTCTATCCTTTGTTCCTACCATTGTGTGTATTTTGTTCTAGTGGCGGCTTCATCATGACCTTAAAGGAGTACGGACATTATTTTGCGGCGGCTCGAAATGTGCATTTTTCGTTTTCCAGCCATGTATTGTTAACGCCCTCAGCACATGGAACCAAGGAAACACGTACAAAATATTTTGGTTGGTTTTAAAGTTTTCGTCGCCCAGCACTGCAAGCCAGCCCCAGCGCGATGGACACTACGATGACGTATGATCACAGTCTATTTAAAATAGCCGAAATCGCCATCAGAGTCACTGGACGACCGTGAAAGTGTCGTTGTTTGTGTGCCCCACGTGTAAGTCACCACAGACGACAGAGTTGCAGCGACGCTATCACGAATTTCTGTCCCTACGTGATTCAGACGTCGTCCGAATATGTTGATACGTCACTAGGAAACCGCCCTCCTCGAAATCGAAACCGAAAGTGTGCTTTTAAACAGGCGGTATGAAAAATATATCCATTGCCTTGCGAGGCACCATGGTACTCTTTTGGGGGTTATCCACGTCAGTGCTTTCATTTACAGCAATAATACGAGGATGACAAAAATAAGTGTGAGTACTCCTTTAACTAACTACCAACTAGGCCAGCAAGCTGTGTTGTTAGAAGCAATGCTTCACGACAACGACACCAAAACCGCGACCGATCACCAAGTCTGCCTTGCCGCGTCTGCTGGTACCACCGCCGATACGGAACACACGCTCGTCAGTGAAATAAGCCATGCCAGTTTGCGGGAAATGCACGGGCCACACACAGACGGCAGCTAGTGTTTCGGGCCCAACATACAGCCTCCTATTCCACGTCATGGACCGCGTCACGAAAGTCCGATACCTCATCGACACAGGTGCCGAAGTGCGTGTTGTTCCTCCTATGTCGAAGGACCGACGACGTCGTCAGACCACGCCGCCTCTCACTGCTGCCAATGGTTCAACCACACGGACCTACAGACACAGGTCTGTTACGCTTGACATCGGCTTGAGATGAACGTTTCTATGGATTTTCTTAGTTGCTGACGTGCGTGTACCAATCATCGGGGCAATTTTCTTTGGCATTTTAAGCTTCTGGTAGACCTGCGACACAGCCGTCTTGTGGATTCTAAGACCCACCTGCCAGTTCAAAGCATGACATCAAGTTTACCATCTTTGCGTCTCGTGCAAGCTCATATCAAAGTCTCCCCGCTGTGGTCTACGCTTCTGGAAGAATTTTCCGATCTCTTCCTGCTCCATCTCTTGAAGAACCAGTATGCCACAACGTCACTCATCACATTGTGACACTAGGAGCGCCTGACGTGCTCATCGTCTTGCTCCTCACCATTACAAGATCGCGAGGCAAGAATGCGAGCACATGCTTCAGCTCGGATACGTCCGCCCATCTTCTGGTGCCTGGTCATCGCCGCTACACATGGTCCCCAAGCCATCAGGAGACTGGAGACCGCGCCCTCAACAAAGTGACGTCATCAGACCGCTATTCGATACCACACATCCAGGACTTCACGGCATTGCTGCACGGTTGCACCATATTCAGCAAAATTGACTTAGTGAAGGCATACCAACAAATACCTGTCGAGCCTTCCGGCGTACCGAAGACTGGCATCATAACACCTTACGGCTTGTTTGACTAGTCAACGGAACGAAGAGCGAGTTCGGAGTTTCTTCACTGGACTTCCTTGCCCATCGCGTGGATTCCCGTGCGATCTCTCCATCAGCCGTGCGCGTGGAACCTATATTACAGTTTCCGCGACCAACAACTACGAAGAAACTGCGTGAATTTCTCGGGCTTGTCAAATATTACCGATGGTATATTCCCCACTGCGCTGCCATATTGTAACCGCTCCATGCACTTCTGTGCGGTCAAACGAAGCCGAACACTTTTATCTCCGGGACAGGCAACGCCGAGACAGCTTTCAGATCCACCAAGGAAGCTCTCGCCAACGCAACACTCCTCGCGCACCCAATGTGCGATGCCATCACGTGACTCACCGTGGACGCCTCGGACGTCGCCATTGGAGCAGTCCTGCAGCAGTTGGTCGATAGAGTTTGGCAACCGATCGCTTTCTTCTTCGGGGAGCTCTCACGGACCGAGCGCCGTTACAGCACATTTGGCCGTGAACCGCTGGCGGCCGATTCGGCTGTAAAGCATTTTCGCCACTTCCTCGAAGGTCGGTGATTCCATACCCTATTCGGCTGTAAGCATTTTCGCCACTTCCTCGAAGGTCGGTGATTCCATACCCTCACCTACCACAAGCTTCTCACGTGTCTTTCGACTGCTACCAGCTCTTCCCGCACTCCACGTGAGATCCGCCAGCTTGCCTATATATCGGAGTTTACCAGGGATATCCGACACATCAGTGACAAGGACAATTCTGTTGCTAACGCACTATCCTGAATGGAAATCAACGCAACAGTGGATGAGCACCCGCCCGCGGATTTTGCAGCTATGGCTACTGCACAAGGCGAGGACAGCGCAGTTCAAGTTCTACGACTCCAAGAGAACTCCCTCAAGTTCGAAGATGTCTAATTCCTAGGCTGCGCAATTCCACTCATTCGCGACACCTCTACAGGATGTCCTCGCCCGACATTTCGCCGCGCCATTTCACCGCGCAGCGCCATTTCGCAGCGCCATTTCGCAGCGCCATTTCGCCGCGGCGTCTTCGACGCCTTGCACTCCTTCTCGCACACCGGCATACGTGCGACTCAACGCCTCGACACAGCGCGATATCTATGGCCATGAATGAACATCGACGTCCGCCGCTGGACATCTGCTTGCTTCAAGTGCCAGCAAATGAAAGTTCATCGCAACACAGTGAGCCCACTGGGTACCTTTCCGCCTCCAGACTCGAGGCTCAGTAACGTGCACCTGGACCTCGTCGGCCCTTTGCCCCCATCGAAAAACAGCCGGTACATGTTAACGCGCGTTGACCGGTTCATGCGGTGGCCTGAGGCATTACCGCTCACCGACATCACCGCAGAGTCAGTCCCCCGCGGACTCATTACCGTGTGGATAAGCCGCTACGGAATCCCGAAAACCATCACAACGGATGGAGGTCGTCAATTTGACTGCGCGGTCTTCCGCACTTTGTCCCCAATGCTTGGCGCCAACCACATCAAGACGACGGCCTACCACCCGATGTCGAACGGCATGGTTGAGTGATTTTACCGCCAACTCATAGCCTCGCTCATGGACTCACGCTCACTAATGCTCTTGACGGAGCGACAACTCGTCCTCCTCGCCCTTCACAGAGCGATACGTACGGACGCGTACTGCCCCTCAGCTGAGTTCGTTTTTCGCACGACCTTAAGGCTTCCTGGGCAGTTCTTCGACACGTCACCAGTACCACTACTGGACGTTGCTGATTATACCAGCCACCTCAGGAATGCCATGAGATATGTGTCTCCTATTCTGCCGCGTCTACGCTCAGTCCCATATTTCACCAGTCGTGCTCTCCCCGATTGCACACACGTCTTCGTACGGCACGATGAAGTAAGACCACCACTGCAGCTGCCTTACGACGGGCCCTCTGAAGTCGTCAAGCATTTCCCGAAGCATTTCGTCCTACTTCTTAATGGACGCGAAGACAGTGTCTCCGTTGACCTCATAAAGCCGGCCTTCCTCGACATCGACACTGTTCTTGAAGACGACAGGTCATCCACAAGCACCAGACGAACCCGCTTTGCAACAGCAGAACCTACCAGCTGCTCATAGGGATCGCTCCTTTGCACACTGGCTACCTCGCTAGAGGAGTGGTCTTATGGCGAACTGTCAGCGTCTCGACGAAGACAACGATGTTGCGCCCCAGCTGCTCTGCACGTTCTATCTGAGCGCGAGAGTAGAACGGGCAAGATGGCAACACGACGGCAAGAGCGACAGCGTTAGTGCGGAAATAAATGTGGGCTACCAAACGCCTCACATAATCCCACAGCTTCTTCTATTTCCTTACAAAGGAAAAAAAATCGCCTGTAGATGCAGCGACCGCGTGTGTGCACCAATTTTGGCAGTGACCCGGCGCTGTACTTTAACACGGTAAGATTTCATCAAACCTCCTCACTCGTAATTTGGCTGGCGCTACAAGGTTATTATTAAACAGTAAACATACGGTTAAACAGTAACGATGTAGTGCAGTCACAGCTATATTCGTTGTTTCCCTCTGCTGTTTTGATCATACGATAATAATTCCCGCTTCCATGCCTACTTTTATGCATGCCGATGGCGACCCCTCGCTTGTAATTCCAGTACAAGGTCCGGTATTACCCTTACGACCACCTCTTGCATGAAGGAGCCTGTATAATGTTGGTGGTTGTTCCTTGCGAACGTGCTACCTCTGATCGCCCCAACCATCTCGGGTGATTAGGATAAATACGCTAAGCTCCCGAACTTCCCAATGCGTAACTTAATTCAGGTTTATGTAAAAGGTCAAAATAACATGCTGTCTTTAGTAAATACCGTGCATTGCCCCCAACGTAATGGTTAGCCATGTGACATCCGGGGCAAAGGCCGATCCTACAATCCCAGCCGCTGCCAGTACAGATCCTCCGACCAGTACAGGTACAGTAGTGAAGATCTCGCTGAGAGGACCAGACAACAGGCCTGCGAGAAAAATGGCGGCTATTAGTGCATCTTTATTTTATAAGTGTAGTTCAGGCTTCTAAAGGACTCATTGAGAGGAAAGTCGTTCATTCGTACTCTCTCTACCAAATACGTAAGCGTAATGCATGCAGGTGGAAAAACACGCGTGTGTGGTATCCAATAATATATGCTACAATTTTAGTGTAGACCGGTAAAGACTGATATTACTGAACTTGAGCTATTGTCCCAGCAATAGACATGCAGAAGTTGGCGACTTATTGCATCCCCAGGAAAACAACGATAAATAAATAGCCGCGCATGCGTCGCAGGAGCTGGCACCGCACCTTTTCCAGAAGGCATGTGTAAGGGTAATGCATCTGACAATATATTACTCATAACCTGGAAATCCACAGACACGCCAGCATTACCCTGGTCGTTTCTGCCTTCACGTCTGTTTATGCAACGCGCACTTTTACAGGCTTTATTTTTGTGGCGTTTTCGTTATTACGTTAGTCTATTCACTTAGCGCATTTCTAGCGAATGTCTCGTCCATGTGTGTGGTCAACGTGTGCCTACCTTCGTTTTGTTGCACCGTATGGCCATGGCCCTATGGCCCGTCCTTCCACATGCCCAACCTACCGAGGTCTCGATCTCGCGAACATAGTTTCTGCTATGCATCACTTCGACCGCAGCTCATAATATTCATTTTAATGCCATCGCTGACTTTTTGGAGAAACATTGCAGGCACATGTGCAGCAGCATCTCAATCTCCTGGAATTCTTTCCCGCTACCGTATAAGCGCAGCACATCAAGCCTGGCTCGCGACGCGAGAAGCAAGCAGTTCGACTAATATGAAGCGCTCGAAATAGTGACAAGAGGTGCACTTTTCCAAATTCTTCAAGTGTGGGTCTTCAACTAGTATCTATAATATTGCTTAGTTAATGAATCGACGCTATGCGGTTTCCTTGTCCGCTGGTTCTTTGTAGTGTTTGTTGTGCCTGTTCCCGAAAGACTCGGCGTGCATGCCGGGGGCGGCCGTCTCATTTCCAAGGTGATCGATATGCTGGATGCCCGCGCACTGCACGTATAAATACAAGTCTACGTAACCCAGGTGGCGAAAATTTCCGGATCGCTCCTCTCTACCGTGTGTGTCGTAATGATAAGGTGGTTTTGGCAAGCAAAAAATTGGCATTTTTTAATACTATGTGGTAATCAGCTGCATAAACGCGGCTTTTAGTAATCACCTGCCCGGGAGTGGTTAACTATAGGCTCGCACCATGTCGGCACTTAGACGTCGCCACCTTCCCATCCAAATGCGAGCGTTACGTATTTTCCTCATAACTTTCGTTATATTTTCGAGCACCTTTATAAATGTCATCGAAACGACGGAATGGTGTGAAATGGTGTCGATTCCCTAAATTTCGCTGAGTCTGAGAAAGCGAATGCTCGTAGAGGTCCCGCGGACGAAAAACCATTCAGCTTGCCACATCAATGTTAAAATAGCGCTGAAAGCTTGCGTATGAATTTATTCGACATGTTTGTGCAGCACAGTGTCTGCAATTAACGAGCGATTTCTTTTGCACACGGGCCAAGCGAGCGGCTTAATTAAGCCACTCGCTCGGCGACATGCTCAGATTTCGAGTTGTATTCTTTGACGGGCTTTTTTTTTGCAGTTATCTCTTTTTCAGTTCAAGCTTCTGCTGACAATAGAGTGCAGCCAACTATTTTTCGGCTGCAGTTTGTGCTTTGTAAACAGCACTTTCAACTAGTTCCAGGAAGGTGGCTTGAAGTCTGTCACGTGTATCAAGGAGTTGAAAAGTTTTTCTTGAACAATTTACTTTTAATTCTTTTTAGCCCCTGTTTGCTAGAAGACATGTACGGGTAGATAACGCGGCTGCCTCGCCGTCGTTCACGAAAGAGGGTTGTATATTTTGAATCACTTCTTGCACTAACGGTTCGTTAAAAGGGCATTACCAGTAGCGGTTGTGGATAAACCTCATGCGAATGACACCTTCCACGTGTTTCCCATTTCGAAAGCTCACCTCCGCAATCGATGAGGGAGCCGAAAAGGCTGACGGGCCAAGAGGCGAGACCTCGCTCGACGTTCATCTGCTCCATGATTCCCACCATGAGGAAACCGGAGCAACGGCTGGACGATGACTCCATGGTGGTCATGATGAAGGCCAGCACCGCTACCCACCAGCATTTGTCGACGCCGGCCGCCTCGGCTTTTTCTCCTGTGCGTAGGCGGCTAAGTTTTGGTGCACGCTTGATGTCGTACCCGCCAAGTGAAGCCCTTCCAGACAGGGGCAAGCAATTCTGGAGAGATGGTGTACACTCTTTGTCTTCCGGTTGGAACCTGGTTTTCAGAGAGGAATATGTATTTCCTTCGAGCGTTGGTATGAAGAATGACACGGGGGAAAGAAGTAGCCTATATATAGAAGGACTCATTTTTGTAACACACTGCCACATGAAGAAAATAGCGTAGTGCAGCCATTGTAGGCATTGTGGGGGTTATTAACGCGATATCTTTAAGCAGCTCGTGCCGCAGAAAATGTGTCGGCGTCGTTATTGGTGTGGCTGTCTGCCGGAAATAATTGTCTGGACTTAGCTGTCATGCCGTAGCAATCCGGAGAGGACAACGAATGTACTCCGCCTTAGCGTAGGTATTTGAGCAAAGAAAACTTATTTCCTGAAATTAGAAGCTGTTAAAAATATTGTAATCTACAATTTCACGAATGCGTACGCACATCATACAACGGACTGGAATTCTGTTACGAGGAAGCTTACTTCTGAAAAAGAAGAAACCTACTTATGTTAAGGAGGAACTCAAACAGTCCCAGCGCTTCATAGAGAAGAGGCCAACATCGCGCCCATGCGCGTGACATTTCCATAGGTGTGCCACGCTTTCATGCTCCCGGATGCCCACAGAAGGAGCTATGTCGTTAAGGATAGGGCTAAATGCGCCGCAACCGCGCTCGCTTTCACGCTCGCGTGATAAATTTGATACCGCGTTATGGTGCCAGGAGGGCTGTGGGGCCTTCTTCATTGACGAATGCTCATGTTGCATTTACGTCAACTTGTACACGAGCGCGAGGCAGGCCACGCAAGGCGTAGGTAGTGTGCCGAACCACGGAACAAGATAAGCTTACTCCGTTATGTGAACTAATATACGAATGTTGCTCGACACACACGCGGTTATGTGACTCAATAGCTTGGCAAGGGAATTAGAACGTGGTGCGAACGGGGTGCCATAATGCTGTTCCTCTTCATGGCTAAGCATGAGAGACCCCCTAATAATTTCTTTTTCACTTATTCGTCATCTTTATTTATTTATTTCTTCATTTATTCGTCATCTTCACCTGTATATAATCATCATCACTGCCAGCGTCTTCTTCGTGCAGCGCGTCGCTGGGCCGAAAAAAGGCTTCGCGACAACAGCTCTCCTCCTCCCTCTCCTGCCTTACAAAGTGGTGGAGGTGCTGGGTACACCGAAAATGCGCCGAAATTGTTGGTGGAAAGCAGACCAATCGGCGAAACTGCGCTGGTGGTTGAATAACCAGCTTTTAGCGACGTCAGACAGATAGAAGCCGACGTGCCTGAGTTTCTAACGGTCGTCCCAGTGGTTGTACGAACTCACTCTTTCGTAATATTCCAGCCACTCTTCTACGTCGTCATGAGGAAGACCAGAGAATGTGGTTGGCTCACTTTGCCGGGCGGTGACGGTCTTGAAGGGATAGCGGGGGCGGCCAGGTGTGCGGCTGCACTGATGTCGGAGGGGCCAGGCTGTTGTACGTGGCTCATGGCAGCCGAGAGCCGGAGCAAACGGCGACCCGAACGAAGCTCCAGGGAAACTCGCAGAGGAGCGAGGTACCGAAAGCACCTTCCAATATTGGAAAATAAAGTGTAAGGAATGGCTCGGAGCCAGTATGCCTAACATATTCTAGATATCGGCGTTCCATCTAATGCTCTCCAAGTTAAACTAAAAGAGACGCTGGAGTTACAGGGAGCGTCATTTGAAGATGGGTTACTTTTTCTTGAAATTGACAAGCTAAATTGTGCTCATCCGCAAGGCTACGAAGCTCGCCATTGTGCTACCGCCCGCACCTTCAACTACTCGACTACTCAGAATGGGTGTGCACAACACGTGGCAAGAGCTGGCGTAAGCAAATCACACAAACCAACTTGAGATGCTGAAGCTGACATCGACAGGTAGATCAGTCCTTACTCGCCTCGGCTGCGGAGAGCGGTGCGTCTGCGATGCCGATTGCAAAGTCAAGATACCGCCGTATTTGCGAGAAGCCCTGAGCATCGACAAACTACCGCGTAACATGCATCCCGAGCATCATTGGAAACGCGGGCTTGGTCGAGTCGACGCCATCCAAAGAAAATACACGCGCAATCCAGATGCCCGCTGTGTCGACGCGGCGAAATATCGGCACAAAAATGCGTACGCCTTGAGTATCGTTGACTCAACAGGCAAAGAGGTGGCGTCCGCCACCCTAAAAGTCCGGAACTCCGTGACGGCGGAAGAAGCGGCGATTGCGCTCGCCAAAAACCACCTGCATAGACGACATCGTAGTCTTCACGGACTCAGGAGACTCAGTGCGCAACTACACGAGGGGTCGCACCTCGGTCGAAGGAGTCAAGCTTCTCAATCGACGCACTCCGCTCGCTTACATCTACGTAAGGTTCGGCCCGGGGCATGTCGGGCTCGAGAGGAATGAATAGGCTCATGCCCCCTCCGGCGGTCACGTCAAGCGGCCCTCCCTTGCCGCCTCACAAGAGCAGAGGTCGTTTGACATATGAGGAGAGCCAGAAAGTGTGCCGATGACATATAACGCCATTTTCCAGCACTACCGTCCTGGACGACGATTGCTCCCTCCGCCTCACCCGAGGTTACACCTGCAACTGCCCGATCTGCCATGTGCCAGACACAGGAGTGCACCTCCTGCTCGAGTGCCCGTGGCGCCAGGCAGACGGCGTTAGCAATCCCCTAGCGCCCGCAGACGTCAACCTCCTTGCCGAGACGTGGGAGGCCAGAATCTGCATCCGGGATTCGGATGACCAACAACGGCTCCTCGCCAGAGTCCGGGATGCGATTGCGGGCAGAGAGTTCCTGGAATAAGAGATCCTCCCGCCAAGAGTGACTCTTAGTTCGCACTCTCAGAACACTGCCTTGAAAATAAACGTTGATTTCCTTCATTCATTCCTTAAAATAAGTTATCCGTAGAACATGTACGAGCATCGATTTTCTGCGCATGTTTTTTAGTATAATAACGATACCTCGCGAAACTCCCGGAAGCTGTTGGCATAGGAATTTTCTTTTCACGGATCAATTTTCACCCCAACAAGGAACGCTTATTTCAGATTACTCCAGGTTGTTTTCACCGGCTATTATGTTTCAGGCTTAAGGGCATACGAAATGAGAACAATTGCATTTCAGTTAAAAATAAATACATTTATGTCAAGTGTTGTATTTATCAACGCCATACACAGAAGAAGCTCATGTCTAAGAAAATCCACTGTAGGTGTCGTCGTTGGCGTTCATGGCGGGAATAATCTCAAGCTACGACCGCGCTTACCCGAAGCATCCAAACGCGCAAGATCTCCTCTACGGCTCTACCTCTTAAAGGGACACAAAGTCAAAAGCAATTGCCCCCTCAGTAGTAGATTAGATTTTCACAGTAACAGAAACACCGCAGGTCCATAGCAAGCTTCAAAATGCGCAAAAGAAAAGTACTGGTGTTGACGCCGTTTTCAAGTTGCAGAAATAATGCGTGACGTCACAGGTCTTTTACAGCGCTCTGCTGACGCCTACATAACTATTTATTGGTAATACAGATACACATTGTGTTCTAAGGGACACACACTGCGCACAAGGAGTTTCGGAACATTTGATAAAGAAAATTTTGCGAGAATACTACAAGGAAAAGAGAAAGATATTGGTCCTCGAACGCCAAGAGCCCGACGTTTTGGTGCGATTTTAGAAACTAAAAGTTGGACATTAATTTTTCCATGTCGTATTGAGCATAAGATTGCAAAATTAGGGATTTTGGAGTTTTCGTTCTATGAGTTATCATTCCAAGCGGCTTCATATTTGCACTTTATTGTCCCTGTAAAGGGGAGTTTAAGAATCCTCCAAGGATGCAACATTTTTCCATCACTCAATTTCATGAAATTATAGAAAGATTAGCCGCTAAAATAGAGAAGTTGCTTGCACAAAAAGCCCTTAGGATTCCATTTTCCCTCATAGAGTCAATAAGACTCCTCTTAAATGCCCAGCGTTTGTGTAAGGAGTATTTAAATAAGGCATTTTTAGGTATTACGAAGCAAATATGGGTTTACTTCTCGGCTAATCACCTCATGTTTAATCAGAAAAATTTTCATCATCTAAAAACTTCACGGGAGTCCGAAATTAATAAAGCTGTCGATCCACAATATGAACTTCTCGTACTTGATCCTTTATGTGGGGGATGTGACAATACTCGAGCGTTTCGAACATTCTTCTATCTTTACATTTCAGTATTTGCATTTGGTTCGGAAATGGGTTATTTTAAATTCTCAGACTCATGTTGATCCGAATAAATGATAAAAACAGTAATAGCGGTTCGCTTAAGTATGGGACGCTATTTTCTGTAGCCAACTTCGCGAGCATGCATCAGCACCGGTGAGGGTAGGGGAAAGCAATTTCTTTTTAAACCTCCTTGGGGGAAAGGAAATGAAATAGATATGAAAGGGGAGAAAACGGAGGCCTCCAGAAATTTTGACCACCAGCAGTGCGTTTGCCCTAAGGACAGAGACTGGAGACGTCTATATAGATGTGCTTTTACAGTGTAGACGCGATGGAAGGCAGTCACAGTCCTTTGAGTACGTGCGAGTTGTCTGCCTTAACATACACTAATCACGATAAGCATCGTCAACTACCTGCTGCTCGGCAGCACTGTCGGCGTTCATGTATAGCTGTGCTGACGTACTGCACCATTTTATCAGGCACAAAAAAGACATAAATGAACGTGTTGCGCCTCCATTGGAACCAGCCACCTTGAGCAGAGCCTTTTTGGAATACGGTGCTGTGGCATGGCCGTATAGAACAACGAATGTTGCTGCATGATTGACTTTATTATTTCTTTTCATTTGCTCTTGCTGTGACATTTCTTCAAAGCTTTATGCTCTGAAAAGCTAGCGAATGCATTGTGCTCCCTACAGGGACGTATTTCGGGCTGATTTTTTATAATTGAGTGGCCTTAACATTGGGAAATGTTACTGGAGGCGGATAATTCACGCTAAGAGAGTCGCTATCCAAACCAATATCCACACGGGATATTCCACACAATCCATATACATACGGTATATTCGAGTTCTTGTCGGACATCGTAACTCGATATTCGCACACGCGTACCAGTTATACGCCACATTCTGGTGCATTTTAGGCAGAGTACGCGTGCTTGAATTTGTAGAACACTCATTCTAGTTCACTGTTGTAGTCGAAGTGTTTGCTCATAACGTCTATCTAAAAACCAGCAAAATGTTTGATGCGCCACTCCCGCCTACTAATAATAGTCACGCTCCTTCGCGAATGCAATATAAGTGCAATCTTATCTAAGTGATTTCATGCTCCACTAAAGATTGGAAAACCTCAAGTGTAGAGTCATTGTAGTGGAGACCAGAGGTCGGCAAAATTGATGAGACTCACTCAGAGTCACTTAAAAATTATGTTTCTAACTTTGGTCTCAGTCTGGTGCAGACTCATCAAAGTTCCACTCGGCTAAACTCACTCATACCCAAACGCACGAGATTTTTCCTCAGCCGGACTCGCTCTCGCCAAATTCTTCCTCAGCCGTACTCACTCAGACTGAGATACGCCAAGTTCTGCCCACAGCCGACTCACTTGATCTGAGACTCCCAAAATTTTCATTCATCTTCACTGACTCGGAAACGCACTCAACATATTTTCTCTAGTCCGTCTCACTGATACATAGCACAGTTCCCCTGAAGCGGACTCATTCTGACTCAAGTTAACCAATACTCCACACTACTTGCGTTAGAACACCGCAAACTTCTACTAAAATGGGGGAACTCAGACTCTGGAGGGCCGCACACATAGAACAATGCAACTGTGGGATTCTGGTGCCGAAACCAAGATGTCATTTTGGCACACTGTAGGAGGGGTTTAATTTCAGTCACTTGGAGATCTTATTGTGCGCCATAAGGAAACTACACGGATGTTCTTGCACATGGAACCATATTAATTCGGCCACAAATGCGGCGGATGCAACAACACTAGTGCGCAGAAACACCCGATAGCCATCCGCCATCTTCCCTTCGCCTACTTTTGAGCATAATGTAGCCTCTTTATAGTTGTGCCTTACAGGGTTCGATAAGTCTGCAAGGTACGAGTATATGGCGTCTTTTGCATTACAGTGCACAGTTAAACATGAAGCATGGCATTGCAGCAAAACTATGATCAATAAAAATCAGTCCTGGAATACCAGCTAGTACCGAAGTTCTTCATTGCTCACTGTATCAGGCAATACTTCTGTGTGTCAGCAAGAAAAATCTTGTTTTTGTTGCCATTTATGTGTTATGTTGGTGTGGTTTAATGGGGGCCTATATGAAAGCGCATAACTTCTCCAGTTTTGATACAGCGATATTATTGAGTTATTTGCTCAGGTCTATAATTAGAATGGAGTATTGTGGCACATAAGTCGGTACAATAACTCAAGATTGCTCAGTTTCAATACTTTTTGCGTTGGCTTCACTCGCACTCAGATTCATCAATATGCACCTCGGTCGGGCTGATTCGAACTCACTCATGAATACCGAATATACTGCTCCACCGAGCTCGCGTAGACTCAAACCTGCGAAAATTTTACCCAGGCGGAGATCACCCGGATTCAAAATCACAATTATTGAGCTCGGCCCGGCTCACCCTGGCAAGGAATTACGAATAGCCCGCTAAAGCAGACTGACATTAAATTTCCCTTAGCCAAACTCACACGAGCTCAAGCTCACAAATGTTTTGCTTTGCGGGGCTCACTCAAACTTACACTCACAGGTCTACCTCAGTTTGAGTGAGCGAAAGTGAGTGGACTCATGAGTCAGTTTGCCGACCTATGGTGGACACCGAGGTGTCTCCTAGCCACACATCATTGATGAGGTGCCAGCCATAAACACAAGAATAAGCCCCGTCTCCGCCACGACGGTAGCGGTCCCTCTACTCAGCATCTGATACGAACGCCAGGGGTTCGTTCCCGGCAGCTGAGGTCGAATTTCCACGGTGTCGGCATGATATCTAGCATTCCGCTGCCGTGCATGTGTCAACTGTGAGGGAACGAGTGCAATTCCTTATGTCAGCGGACGTTAAACGATATAGGCGCGTCGAAATTTCCGGGAGCTTTCGGAACGTCGTGATAACACAATTACACCTTAGTTTGCCGCTTAAAAACCGGATATATAATTAGGGAGGTCTTTCGGTCAAATAACGTTTCCACCGGCTGTTTCAGTGCCATAAAATCTTTTGCCTTTCGTGTGTGCACACTATGACGGCAATTTCAGTTATGCAGTACCGCACAGGAAGTCCAACAAAAAAAATAACAGCATGAGAGCCCGATCACACCAACTGCTGCTATCTTTAGGCTACACGAATTTAGAATGAACATTGTTAAATTATCGCAAGTGCGCTAACATGCAAACACATTAAAGGTAACAGCACCTGAAAATACGTCAGTATGATTTATTTGCCACGTTTACAATCTTAAAACCTCAGTACAGGGCGAAATCCTTGCTTTCCAGCTACAAACACCAGGCAGTGATCCTGTTTTCGCGGACATGTTCAGGCCTGCTCTACTCGAGAACCCTTCGAATGAACGCGTGGCGTACATACATTTTCGCGCAGGTTATGGAAAACTCACGAATATGGTTATGCAGAGCCTACGTACGCCTTTAGACAAAGCGGAAATCGGGTGTCATTGCAATAGACATTTATGGTGAACTCATTTTGTATGATCATTTATATCGAAATTTTGTTGGTACTTTAGTCGAAAACATGAACCGTTCGTTTGCCATAGATTAAAAAGATGCGATTGCAAGAAAACCTTTTTTTTTTATTCGCGATCCTGTCTAACCACTACTTTACTGTAAGGTGCTACATAAAAAAATATTAATTTATCTATGGGGTTTAACGTCTCAGAACCACCTCGGATTATGACAGGCGCCATAGTGGATTTCGACCACCTGGGGTTCTTTAACGTGCACTGACACCGCACAGCACACCAGCTTCATCGTTTCGCCTCCATCAAAATGCAGCCGCCGCGCCTGCGATTCAATCCCGCGACCTTCGGATCAGTAGCGGAGTGCCATAACCATCATACCACCGGGGCGGGGGAAGGAAAATATTGTATGAGGTAAATGTGAAAGGACATTGCAAAGAAGCACACTTTTTAAAAGCACACTTCAAAGAGTCGCCATGCGGTGATGCTTTCAATGTAGGCATCTTCGTAATCTTTCAAGGATAATCTCCAAAGATTCAACGTATTCTCTCGAATATTTTCGGGAGCATAGAATGTCTAAGTATTTCATTACTGGTTGCTCCACGCCCTCATAGTATTTTTTTTTTGCATGAGATGTACATGCGTACAACAGCTTACAAGGACCGGACTCGGAAAATAAAATTCCCGCCAGAGCACCGACCGTCGTGCAAAACACGCGACCCAGATTACAGTTCTCTTGAAATATATTAAGACACTACCCCAGCAGGGCATAAATACTTTACCGAAGAGTCACACTTAATTTTGCAGACAGCGGCACGATCACGACGCGGCATTATATCGATCACGTTCAACAAATAAAAACAGTATCTTCCTGCAATGTTACGATTGCCTCAATATCTGGCGTATCTCAACTGCTGTTGGAAGCATTTTAGGAAAGCAAGAAAGAAGGAAAAAGCGATTGAGCAAGAATTGCTCAAGAATGAGCATGAAGCGATCGTGGAAATTGTACTACGCCCGAGATATTTTATACGAGCCGCTAAAATAGAAATCCGCTGTTGTATTTTCCTACTCATGACTATTTGACTGCTTGTTAATAGGTTTCTCACTGGAATTTGGCAGTATATGTTAGAAATATGGAATGCTCGACCACTTGGCAGAAGTCCTACTGGGGCTTGATAGTGTGCAACAATTACGCATAACGCCGAGTATAAAAAAATAGACAGCACAGCACCCCAAGACACACAAGTCGCAACCTTACAGTTCGTCCGAAATAGAAATTATAGTCTTCAGTCTTGTGTATCATGCCTGCTTCTTCTTCTACGTGTGATTATGCTCAGCACTATCCATGCCTATCCTACGATATGACAATACCTGGACGAGCTGAACGTGCGAGACTAGCACAACATGATCACGAGGTATGCCCCGTAGTTTAGGACTCCAGAGTAATTTTGACCACCTGTAGTTAATTACCGTACACCTAAATCTATGTACACAGCTGTTTCTTGTATTTCGTGGAGGTGAAATGCCGTAGCGAGGATTTGATCCCACGACCTCAAGCTTCGCAGGCGAACACGGAAGCGCTATGCTACCATGGCTAGTCATCTTATGATTTTACTGTCCTTAAGTCTTCCCCTTACGTGCGAGTTATTTTCTTTAAGTACAAGAAACATTGTTCCAACTACATTGACGTGGATTTCTTTAATACCCAAAAGGCTATCAGGGCAAGGTGAAAGTAGTTTTCCATGGTTACGAAACTGGCACAGATGATGCGTGTTCTCGAAGCGTGATTAGTATGAAAGTAACGCAAGACATAATTACGGACTTGTATGCAGAAAATACTGCTCTTGTTGGAGAAGGGCCAATGTCTCTTAAAACCGTGCTTCCCGAGGTAATTAAAAATGTTATATTCAGGCATTTTATGAATCTTAGTCAAACTGACTGTACCAAAATTCGCGACTAAGAGGTAATTCAGGTGCATGCACAGAACAACTTTAACAGGTCACTAAAGAACTTCATCGGCTAGTACTAGGTAAGGGGCTAACAGGTAATTCAGGTACATGCATAGAACGATAAGGTTTAACAGGTCACAAAAGAATTTCGTGGTATAATACTAGGTAAGTGAGCAGAGGATAATAATTTCTGGAGCTTTCCGTCCAAAACCATGATACCATTACAAAAGACGCCGTGGTGGACGGACATCGCACTTTACATGGGCCTCTCGCATATCGCTTCCATCGAAATGCAGCTCCGTGACCGGGATTCGCTCCAGCGACGAGCTACATTTAACGTTTGACTCGTAGCTACGAGTCCCACAGGGCAGACAACTCCAAGCAATAGTTCAATGTGTCTCGGCAATCTTGGGTAATAATAAAACTCACTTTTTCCTCATTGAAGCTGCATCTTTTTCGTCGGGTACCTCTTTGTAAACTTTGGAAGATTAAATAAGGCAGGTGAGAAAATCTTCACAATTTACCTGCAAATAGTGAAAATTTCGCTTGAAGTTGGCTTTTTTGTGCAGCCATCTTCTGTTCTTTGGGAAGGCCGTCGTTGTTCTGTGTGCCCCGTGTGTGCGTCCTGCGAGTGGAAAGAAAAGGATGCAATCCCGTTACGTTATTGATGGCTTCGAAAAGTAGGAATTATAACCAAACTGTAGAAATTCCGCCAGGGAAAAGCCGCCACGCCGTGCATCTAATTTATGAACCGTCATGCCCTTTCGAATACGCGGAGCTTCGTAAATCATTTCTCTATTATAGTGGTGTGGAAATATTGCCAAAATTTGCAATAACGAATCCAATGGCGTTATATTTAATTTGGCACTGTATCGAAGTAGTGCATATAGGAAATCCTCAATATTTTTCGAATATTTGACTTCTTCGGTTCAACGTCCCAAAGCCACAATGTTAATACACGAGACCCCGCATTGGAAAGCTCCAGAAATTTCGACGCCCTGGGGCGCTTCGACGTACACTCACATCACACAGCACACGGGCCCCAACTGTTCACCTCCATCGAAATGCAGCCGCCGCAGCCGGGATTTGATCCCGCGACCTTCGGATCATTCGTCGAGTACCACGGCCACTAGACCACCCTTGCGGGGCAATATTTTTCGAATAGTAGGGGCACACTTAGCACCGAATGAAGGCTTCAAATGAATAAATCGTTGGAATTTTGGGGTTCTGTTATTGCTCGTTGAGCTACCACGAAAAACTTCAGCCCAAACATTTTACGGGGCTATGTAGGTTATATTGAGCTGATATCTAGGAAGCTTTGCTTTAAGTTACAGTGTGACCAAAGCGAAAGCGTCATCCATCCACTGCCACCATCTTTCTATAACTGTATAGCTTTTACTCCGAGGCTCGGAGCGCCACGTCTGAAGCCTCGCTAATATGTTTCCGCACGCGGAGGAAGTAATACAACCTAGAGAAAGTGCCACGTGTTCGCGTCGAAGCCCAGTTGCGCAAACGTTTAAAGGAGAGAGTTATCGCAAACAGGGCTCGGCCACGCCATGGGCAAGCGACACACTAATGGAGGAAAATGTCAGGTTGGGCTAGCTGGCTTAGATTTATTATGATCGTTGTGATCGCTCAAAGTAGCTTTATTATGATCGCTCAAAGTAGCTAAGGTAAACTATTTTAAGAACGCATATTCACATTCAGCTAACAAAAGTGTGAAGAATCAATGGGACCATCTAAATAAAATTCTCAACTGCAGTTCTAAAAACATTGTAACGTCGCTTACGAAGGATGGGCTTACACTTAGTGGAGAAGACCTCTCTAATGAATTTAATAATTTTTTCATTAATATTACTGAAACTTTGTGTTGTTCTAGCACTCCACCAACTACGATCATCACGCACCCGGTGTTTCACATTCTCTTTTTATGTTTCCCACAACAGAAAGTGAGATAATTACAGTGTTTTCAAATCTTCGAACAAGTAAAGCTGAAGACAAAGATGGATTTCAAATTAAACCTTTTAAGTATGTTATCGACCTGTTAGCTCCAGTGATGATGCACATTTATAACCTCGCTCTTGGTACAGCAGTTTTTCCCAAACAAATGCAGGTAGCGAAAGTTACTGTCATCCATACAGGGGGTGACGCATCAAACTTGTCTAACTTTCGACCAATCTCGATTCTTCCAGTGTTATCAAAAGGCCTAGAAAAAGTGATATATATCAGAATTAACAAGTTCTTAATGAAACATGATGTCTTATCTGATTGTCAATTCGGTTTCCGACAGAAAATGTCCACAGAAGCAGCATTGATGAAGCAAAAGGACATTATAATTGATGGATTTGAAACAAAACAATTAGTACTCGGGATATATGTAGACTTTTCGAAAGCTTTTGATCTCCTAAATCACGACCTACTAATACAGAAACTCCAACACTATGGAATAAGAGGAAATAGCGTAAGATTATTGGAGTCCTACCTGAAACACCGAAAACAGATGGTTGTTCACAACCGTGCATTTTCCAGACTAGCACCCATCCGATACGGTGTACCACAAGGAAGCATTTTAGGGCCTCTACTGTTCCTTCTTTATATTAATGATATTTTTTTTGCCCCAGTTGCAGTAAATATCATAGCATACGCCGATGACTTAACCATGTTAATTTCAGCTAAAACAGAACAAGATGTATTTAATAAAGGCAATTATTTTTTGGAATACTTGCGGCAATGGGCACTCAAAAACTGCTTGAAGATTAATACAAAAAAAACTAAGGGCATTTTGTTTAGACCGAAAAACAGAATACATCACTGTAACTTTGATCTTGTTTTAGGGAATAGTAAAATTGAGATCGTACCAGCTGTAAAAAGCCTAGGCGTGGTTTTTACTGAATCACTTAGTTGGGATGCGCATGTCGATAGCGTAAGGTTAAGAATAAACAGAATAAACGGTATAGTAAATCGTCATAGACACGTACTTCCTCAACAAGCAAAGATATTGATATATAATGCATATATACTACCAATTATTTCCTACTGTTTTACGATATGGGGCAAAATGACGAAACAAAATGAACAAAAAATTCTAGTTGCTCAAAAACGAGCAATACGTCTAATCGCGAATGTACCATGGTACACACACACTAACTCGTACTTCACTGCTTTTCATATCCTCAAAGTCACCGAGTTGTATCCCTACAAGTTACTGATCATGTACAAAACCGCAGTTCTCGGTAATAATGACAGACTATTGTCCTTATTCAAACTAAACTGTCCCATACCTGCTTACAATACCCGAAATTCTGTCCAATGGTGCCAACCTTTTTGTCGCACTACATATCGCCAACAGTCTCCATCATATGTCTTACCGAGATACCTTAATATTCTTCATGCAAATAACATTTTTCTTGAACAAATTTCAAAGGGCATGCTGATTAACCACCTTTATATGTTTGAAAATGTTTAACAATTATTTCTGTGACCTGTTTTTAGCTGATGAGTGTTGTACATATCATTTCTTTATTCATTTATACAAATGTTTGTAATCTTGGCCTACTGATGCCAGTACATTTCAGTAGAAGTGTCTGTTAGATATGTGATTTACATTTTATTTGGTTTGCTTGTGTGTTTTTTTTTGTTTTGTTTTTTGACCGATGCAAGTATGTCAGTCTCAGTGAATTTTAAGTTGTAGTCTTAAACAATCGTTGGTGTTGCTGTTTGTCCATTTTGTGCTTACAATGCATCTGTCTGAATGACGTGTGACCTACGGGCGCAGGGCGTTTCTCAAGCTGCAAAAAGCAGCTTTTTGCTCGGCGTCCGCTCTTTGTGTTCAAACTGTACCACAAAGAGAAATAAACTTGTATTGTATACTTGTATTGTACAGAGCAATACTCACGCGGGCACCAGAACGCGTACAACGGCATGGAGTGTTACTGTTCCTTCTTGTGTCCGTGTGATTGATTCGTGGTACGGTCAAGCGCCACCTACGGCTGCTCAGATTATCAGATTCTGTAACTGGGACTTGCGAGCCCACCTCACTTTTCATAACTGTATCTTTTGTCCGGTAAGTCTAATGACACTGTTCTTTTCTGCAGGAGTCTATACATAGTTCTTTCGAATAAGATGTGATGGAATTTCGTGCTCTTCTGAAAATGTTTCCCTTAGTATTCGAAAAATATTCCAACGGTGTTCAGTTGGTACTCCCGTTCGGTTCTGCAGTTCACTATCCGCACACCCTCGCCATATTATCATGCAGTGTGCACAAGGAGACGGAGGCCGAAGGGCAAGCGTAGAAAAAAAAAAGGTGCAGCTTGCCGCGTTGTTTTATTTTATGCACGTTTTTTTCCCCATGACTCTAGCTTATTCCTCGGCACACCGACCGCATTTGCATAGAGGCAATATGCAAGGGCACCTGTATGCTTAGATATTGTGCAACTTAATGAAACGAAACTCTGAGGGGTATTGAGGATTCTTGCAATACCACCACACAGCGTGCTACAAAGATATGATGCTTTCAAGCGAGCACTATATTTTTTATATTCTTGAGCGTGCTGCTCTTCTTCAACTTCGACGTGATCGCGCTTAACAAAGCACAAGTAGGAACTCTGCCATCACGCAAGCTGTTCACCGAGAACAACAAAAACATTTGTTGGACCAAGACCAACTACATTATCTTGAGAAATAAAAAAAAAGGTGTCAAAAGCTGACAACCAACCTCTGCAATATCGCTCATCACTTCCTGGCATCAAATAAAGTAAGTAATACCCTGGCATCCTCACTCTTGTAAAATGAGTTGTGGATGAAAAATAGAGGTAAAAGATGTCGCAGCATAATAAGTGTATGTCACATGCTACCCCCCGTAAATAGCGCCTATGAAACCTCGGGAATCGTCTTCGGATCGGAAAATGCTTGGGAAAAGCATGAGGATGTCTAATTCGCTCAAATTGTGCCACTGAGATACCTGCATTGACAGTCATTGAGAAATAGGCCAATCGTGGCCGTGTAATAGGGCAGTCATGATGCAAATGCCGCCGCGCATGCAGCATTTAGCCTACTGTCTCTTGGGTGGCGTGGGTTAAAGACGACGTGGCAAGGAAGAAAAGGAAACGGCGAAGCTGTTTGACGGTATGGGATGTCCTAAAGCACGGGGTAAAATATTTCTTTTCCTGGAGGGGGCAGGTGCACATCAGCTGTTCGACATATGCCCCTCTATTTGTTCCGCTCTCTCATATATATATATATATATATATATATATATATATATATATATATATATATATATATATATATATATATATATATATATATATATATATATATATATATATGGGTCATTCCACGCAAACTGTCCCAGCTGTGGCGGTCGACAAAAATGAACTTCTTTCGAAAAATTCCAAAATGTTACACGGAAGTCAGCCTTGCTTCTACAGCAATTTCCCGAAGTACTTTGAGCAGGAAAAAATTTTTAAGCCCATGGGGTCGTTTGCAGTTCGCAAAACGGCGGAAAACAAGGTGCGAGAAAACAATTCGTTGAAATCTACTAATGGGCCCATCGTTTTTGATGTGATGTCACCAAACGCCAAGAGCGCATATGCGAATGTCAGTGACATGACGTCACATTGAGTTGCTTACTTAAACGACTAACGCAATAAACCTGTGTTCATTCCTGTTTCACCGTCTGATACTTCAGTTTTGAAATATGCATTTTTGTATCTTCAGAGCACTAATCTTCAATTATAAAAATGTTTCACAAAGTCTGTTTACGTTTCCACTGCTTAGCACTGAGGTGAAAATTCCAAAAATTGCAGCGCTTTTGTGAATTTTTGCCTGAAAAACGGTTTCTTAAAGGGACCCTGAAACGGTTTTGACGATTTTGTGCAAACATGGTGATCCGGTAGAGCGGGTCATTAGGACCATTACAGAACAGATTTCAGCGCTGTGCGTAAAGTGTGTAAATTATAATAAGGTTTTGAACACGCGTATCGCAAAAGGTCGCAGCGGCTCGCCAAAATGCGTTTTCAAACGCCCCCGCCAATCGAACTACGAATGGGAGGTCGCTGATTGGCCCCGAACCAGTCACACTTACAAAACCTAGCTGCGAACAACATGCTTCTACAACGTACTCCTTCGTTTCAGCCAACGGTATCGTCGCGGCATCTGGCGGCGTACACACGAGTCGCCGTCGCTCTATTAGAGAGGCTAGCACTGCCGAGGCAGGCGACCTCAGTGAGGATATCGGGGCGCTATGTCGCTACGGAAGACTAGGCAGAGCGGCTGACGCGGGAGGCGCTGTCGTCGCTAGCGCGCACTCCGCAGCAGATCGAGTTGAGGAGGAACAGCAGTGGTAAGGAGGAAGGCGACAAAAATAAGCCCACAGCTGCCTTAGCGCATGGTGCTTCGCTTTATTTATGGTGTGAATGACTTCACAATTGTGTTGCCTAATCAGTGAGGCAATGTCAAAAAAACGTTTCAGGGACCCTTTAAGGAAACATGAAAATTATTTTATACAACTGTCCATAAAAGTTACAATGGAAAAAGAATGAACCTTTCACCGTGTGCTGTGCTCAGGCTGTGAAATAAATGTCTCAACTTGAAAAAAAAAACGTTTTTTTTTCCATATTTAGGCGTCAATTTCACCCTAAGGTGGTCCAAGAAAAAATAAGCAGAAAATCCCATCTAGTTCAGAAACGTACGCGCTTTCGAAAGAATAAGTTTCGTAGAAGTTAATTTTTGTATTCTTCGAGAAAACGATTTTTGAAGTTGAGTCCCGCCACTGCCCTTTTATTGCTCTGTGGTTCGCCTTCTCCTATGGCATTACGGCGGGAAATACAAATCAGGTTATGTTGCCGCGGAAAATAAAGGTAGCGCGCCCGCCACTTGTGGTTTCTCTATCTTTTCGTTCCTACTTCAACTTCCGTTTCCTATATACAAAACAACATACAACACAGGGAGACCTTTAACCATACGCTTGGCTTAGAAACCGCCGTGTCCCCATAATAAACAGCGGTACTTACTCCGTGCTACTGCGGCAATCAAAAATGATAAACAGAAAAGCGTATGTACGCCAGAAGCATAACAACTTTCAAAGAAGTAACTGTTCATCAACCGCATTCGCGTTTTCATTGGTGAAACGATTTTAGATTTTTTTTTTTTGCTGCGTGGTTAACTTTTCCTAGCAGTATGTTGGCACGGAACACAAATCAATTTACCTTCCCACGTAAAATAAAAGGGAGCGTGTATGCAGGTTCTGGTCTTCGAATCTTTTCGTTCCTAGTTTAACATTCTTTTCTTATCTAAAAAGCGACAACAAAGGAAGACATTTAACCACACTGTTGACACAGGAGCCGCGATGCCCCAATCATAAACAGCGGCACTTTTTTCGTGTTGCTGTAGGAATCAGTTCGCCCCCGTTAATAGGAAACGAGGAAGCAAAGTGGGGCGTCTGCTCAGCCGCTAATATTGTTTCCCTTCCACGGAAGAACAAGTCTTTGCCTTGACGGGAAACGCATCACGCGATGACACGCCCCGGATTCATGCAACCTGTGCGTCGTTCCGCGGCCGTCACGGACTGGAACCGCTAAGCCTTTCTTCACATCAGGATTTTGGCAGTTGCATGCTGACTCACCAACCTCGGATACAATATTTCAGTGTGGTAACATGCATTGTTTCTATACTGCGATGTCTTGCGCCTTCTTGATCACAGTACACCGCTGATACCTGTACAGAACAAAATAGAACAATCTAAAAAAAAAAAAAAACGACGGCTGACCGTAGTCAACCTTCGTTTCCTTCAGCCGTCTGTTTTCCGTTTACTTTGGGCGCCGGCTATTCCTCTACCCATTCTTTTTTGCATAATAGCTGACCATGTGACATTGACGTGGTACTCCTAGTGACGCGCGCGAAACGGTAAACTTAATTTCAGGCCCATTGTGCCACTATACGCGTAGGAGGTCGCATATTAATATATTAACACTTACAGTAGCACGGAAGTGCGCACTCTCGACTTAACTAAGTGTACCTTCATGATTTAAATCTTTGCGAATCTCTGGTTGCCATAACTTTGGTTCTGCGTCACCTAAACGACAATCCGTACCACACGGGTTTGCATTCCCTGCCACCATTCCCCTAGGAGAAGCCAGGCGACACAGCCAAAAATAGGCGGGGGTGGGGGGGGGGGGGGAGGCAATGGCGAGATTCCATCGAAAATCTTTTTATCAATTCCAACGCGAATGGCGTTGATGAATGATACTGCTTTGAAAGTTCTTGTGCTTCTGACGTGCATACGCTTTTCTTTTTATTATTTTTGATTGCCGCAGTAGCACGCAAACAGTACCGCTGTTTATTATGGGGACTCTGGTTTCTAAGCCAAGCGTGTGGTTAAAGGTCTCCCTGTGTTGTATGTTCTTTTGTATATATGGGACACGGAAGTTCAAGTGGGAACGAAAAGATAGAAAAACCACAAGTGGCGGGCGCGCTACCTTTTATTTTCCGCGGCAACGTAAGCTGGTTTGTATTTCCCGCCTTAATGCGATCAGGAGAAGGCGTACCACGGAGCAATAAAAGGGCAGTGGTGGGACTCAACTTGAAAAATCATTTTGTCAAAGAATACAAAAATTACCTCTACGAAACTTATTCTTTCGAAAGCGCTTACGTTTCTCAACTATATGCCATTTTCTGCTTATTTTTTCTTGGACCACCTGAGATGCAATTGACGCCTAACTATAGGAGAAAACAACATGTTTGTCAAGTTCAGACATTTATTTCACAGCCTGAGCACAGCACACAGTGAAAAGTTAATATTTATAGTATTGTACCTTTTATGGAAAGTCGTATAAAATAATTTTCAAGTTTCCTTGAAAAACCGTTTTTCAGGGAAAAAATCACAAATACGCTGCAATTTCGGAATTTTCCCCTCAGTCCTGAAGCACATGAAGAACATAAACACACTTTGTGAAACATTTTTATGATTGAAGATTAGTGCTCTGAACATACAAAAAAGCATATTTCGAAACGATGAGCCATTAGTAGATTTCAACAATGTTTTTTCTCGCACCTTCTTTTCCGCCGCTTTGCAAAATTCAAACGACCCTCACGGGCTTGAGATGCATTTTTCCCACGCGGGATATTTATTTTGCCCCCGAAGCCCAGCGCTTCAACGCTGCATAGTGCTGGTAGCTTCAATATTGTATAGTGTTGTGCCAGACCTGCGTCACTACAGTCGGTCGTTCTGCATGCCAGCGAAATGGTCATGGTTCCCGAATTTTCGTCCAAACCATTTCGCACATCAGCTGAGGCCGACTTCCCTTCGAACTCACCGAGCAACTCATGTCTAGTGAGAACGCTCACGCACTTTCGAATCCTGCAAACCTCTCAAACGCGAACCGAGTCCGCCCCATGAGAATAGGGCCCCCCGTCGTGGTACTCCAATTTCCTTCAACTTCACGGGAGGTATCGCCCTCGCCGACACCATCGGGCAGGTTCACTCTATTTTCTATTAATTGCTTTATTTCAACAACAAAAAGCGTTCGTACTTTAACAAAAAAGAACTCCGTAGAAATACATGTGACATCTCCGGTGTCGGACGCAAAGGCTTAGATAGAGGGAAGCAATGGAAGAGAAATAGAGAGACGGAATGCGCACTTGCGATGACTCATTTGGATGGGCAGACCGGAGCCATTGAAGTCAAAACTGTGTCGAGCAGATGTTCAGCCTAGCCACCTGACGGAAGCATCACGTGTTTATAAGCGTACGTCAGATGTTCCCAGATGTTCCCTGCTCGATCCATATGGCTACACTCAAGCATCATTTGAGTTCAGCAAGGCCGAAGCGTGGAGGCAATGCGCAATGCGGAGTGGAGGTGCTGATGGAGAGAGAATCAAAGAGGCAGACGGGGAGAGGGAGAAGTGCACAAATAAATAAGACAAAATCATTTCTCTAAAAAGCGGAATTCCAACCAGGGTACCCACGGTTCGAAGGAGAGTCTGTCTCCACTAGACCAAACAACAGCCACGTTTAAAGAATATAGCTTTGTGGGAACCAAATGATTGTGTTGTACCGACGATTGTAACACAAATTCCTATGGCCGAAGGAGAGCAACAAAATAAGAGAGAGAGAGAGAAAGGAAGGAATAAAAACGGCGGCATATCTGCTCGCTTCGCTGCAAATGACATGGAAAGACGATCGTCTTCTCCCGCTCCTGATACGAAACCCCCTCTCTCCTTCCCCTTCCACCCGTCATGTTGTTCCCCTTTCCTCTCACTCCGGCCATGACGGATGCAATGGAGCCTTTCATCAATTCAAATCAAATTTCCCGCCTTCGCCCGGCACTTGCGCCATGCGTCGGGAGCCTTTAAAACTGTTGGCACAACGCCTAGCGTCTCTTCGAGCCCATTCGCAACACGTTGATTTTATTGCGATAGCAATTACATGGATAGCCTCGACTGGTTTTTGCCGTCGCCGTTGCCGTCGACGCCGTCGTCAGATTCTGTACTAAGTCCAAATTGGTAACCCCTGCGCAATGTTTCATTTACGGACGTAAAAACTAGTCCAACGGGTGTGCTTAGTTAAGTGAACACTGTGGATCATGGTTATGTAGTAGATATATATTGCCTACAACAGGTCTCCGTGTGCTGTGCGATGTCAGTGCACGTTAAAGTACCCCAGGTGGTCGAAATTTCCGGAGCCCTCCACTACGGCGTCTCTCATAATCAGAACTGGTTTTGGGACGTAAAACCCCACACAACAACAACAACATACAACAGGTCTGAGGTTTCATTTGCGCTGTGTAATGCTGACTTGTATGACTCATGCCGGTTGAATCGGCGGTGGCAGGGCACTTGCATCGGGTGACAGACAAACAGGCTCACTGAGAGACAGGCAAAGGTGAAAGACCGACAGACAAAGCACAAAGACAGTCAAAGGTAGCTCAAGAAAGTCTATCTTCTTTGAAAGAAAGAAATAACAAGAAATCCTGCAGATACCATGCACTAGGGGAATCGTCCTCATGCAAATCAGCCAGCGAGCAAATTGCCGGTACCGAAGAGTGCGGCATTCATCGAAGGGTTACGAATGGCATGAACGTCCTTGTGAACAGTGCATGAGAAGGTGCAGGCTTAACATGGGCTAACCAGGAAACTCGACTGCACCGTCGCGGCTGAATTGTAGCTCTCCGTAAGAGTTGTGTTAGCGTCATAAAACGTGATAAAGCTTTCGTTTTCTTTTCTGCTTTGTCGGGCGTTCGCTTATTCTGAAGAAATGCATGTCCCGATCCTGCTGCCTTTGTTCAGTCGTAGCCTGGAGTGTTACGTAGAGCATGACGCTAGTGCTTACGTTCGTGGAGAGATCATTTTGTCTAAGAGAAATGCAGGCTGCGGCACGCCGACATGAGCGTCGTGGGCGTCATTCGTTGAAGTATTCTTAAAGGATCGCGCCCCGCCGCGGTTGTATAGTCACTGCGGCACTCCGCTGCTGCTCCGAATGTCGCGTGAGTTCAAGGCTGCGGCGGCTGCATTTCGATGGAGGTGAAATGGTGATCGCCCTCTACTCTCGGATGCGCGTGCACGTTGAAGAGCCCCTGGTGGTAGAAATAACCATACTCATATCGTGATTTTGTGAAGTAGGACCCCATAAATCAATCCTACGGGCTCAAGAGCGTTAGACAAAAGTAGGCCGAGTGCTTGTAGAACATATAGCGTTTATTGCATGACAACGAAATGAAGCGTAGCTGCCGTTATGCAGGCAAGATCATCACATATACTGGTTCATTTGCTACATTTATCACGTGGGAGGAGCTGCCGTACCTATAGAGGTCACTTGCGCTCGTCTGATACGTGGGGGGCCCGATTTGGTGAAGCTCTACCTGACAAAATCACGATGTGATAATGAGGCACTCCGTAGTGCAGTGTTCCCAAAATTTACATCACGCGGGATCCCCTAACGTGCACAGTAAACGGTTTTTTACCATTTTCGCCCAAAGTCGTTCAGAAAGCACTTACATACATAGTTATTACCAGTATTGCAATGTAGGTGCGGTGTTCGCTCAAAATAAGAAGTCTTTGTAGAAAAAATCCCTTTCCTTATATTCTACGCCATAGTCTGAAATGTCGCACTCTGAAGCACAGAGGTAAGCGATATTCCACGTCAGCGTTCGAACACCCAGATCTCAAGAGTGGTACAGGATGAGGGGAAACGAGCATACATTGCACAAGACATTGTTTCGCGCTTCTGTGTCTTGTTATTCTATTAAATGCGAAGCATTTCTTAGCGAACTTCGGCGATTTTGAGCGCATCTATCTATCTGTCAATCTAGCCGCCTACGATTTTGTGCTCTCCTGGCCGTTTCGCTAATGGGACGTTTACGAAAATTGGTCTGCCACAACATGACTACATGACGAACATAAATGACAGGTCATAACATGAAAATCATGACATGCGTGTCATGAGGGGCATGATTTACATGCCATGGTCTTGGTGCTCTCCTGGCCGTTTCGCTAATGGGATGTATGCGAAAATTGGTATGGCACAGCATGACTGCCTGACGAACATAAATGACAGGTCATAACACGAAAATCATGACATGCATGTCATGAGTGACATGATTTACATGCGACGGTCTTAGTGCTCTCCTGGCCGTTTCATTAATGGGATGTATTCGAAAATTGGTATGCCGCAACTTGACTGCATGACGAACATGACTGACAGGTCACAATATGAAAATTATGATATGCGTGTCATGAGCGACATGATTTACATGCCACGCGTTTCGTGCACAGGATGTATGCGAAAATTGGCATGCCACAACATTCCTGCATCACGAACGTAAATGACACGTCATAACATGAAAATAATGACAAGCATGTCATGAGCGACATGATTTACATGCCACCGTCTTGGTGCTCTCTTGGCCGTTTCGTTAGTGGGATGTATTGGAAAATTCGTATGCAACAACATGACTACGTGACGAAGATAAATTACAGGTCATAACATGAAAAGCGTGAAATGCATGTCATGGGTGGCATGATTTACATGCCACGCGTTTCGTTAATGGGATGTATACCAAAATTGCTATGGCACAACACGACAGCGTGACGAACGTAAATGACAAGTCATAACATTAGAATCATGACACGCGTGTCATGAGCAGCATCGTTTACACGCCACCGTTTTGGTGCTCTTGCAGCCGTTTCGTTGTTGGGATATATACGAAAATTGCTATGGCACAACACGACCGCATGACTATCATAAATGATAGGTCGTAACATGAAAATTATGATATGCATGTCATGAGTTTCACTGTTATATGTCATGACCGGCATGAATTACATGCCATGGTCCTGGCGCTACACTGCCGTTTCGTTAATGGGATGTATAAAAATTGCTTTGGCACAACGTGACTGCATGACGATCATAAATGACAGGTCATAACATGAAAGTCGTGACATGCATGTCATGAGGGGCATGATCTACATGCCGCGCGTTTCGTAATGGGATGTATACCAAAATTGTTATGGCACAACACGACTGCATGACGAACGTAAATAAGAAGTCATAACGTTAGAGTCATGAGATGCGTATATGAGCGTCATGGTTTACATGCCACGGTCATGGTGCTCTTGAGGCCATTTCGCTAACTTCATGTGTACCAAACTCGGTATAGCGACACAACAATACAAATCCATTTTACATTCCTGATGCGTTCTTCTCGTTTCGTTGATTCCCACTGCACGTGGGATCTGCCAATTTTTGTTTGACTCTTAGTTTTTACATTTGTAAGCGCGTTGCTTTACTGAAGTTAACTTCAATGTCTAGTCCTGTGTTTTGCTAACTCATTTAAACATCCTTTACAGTTTAATATACCTACCAAAAGAAGTACAAGTGCATTTGTACTTGTGCATGCACCGAAAGATCTTGCAGTACGCGCAGTACGCAGCCGAAGTTTCATTGAATTGAAGTGAATTGAATTGAAGTTTATTTCTTTCGTTTTCACAGAAGTTTTACGAACACTGAATATTATGGACTCATAGCCACAGGCTAGTGTACCTCCAAATTGGTTTTCATTTTACACAGGCACTTCGTATCAGGAAATTAAATATACTTATGCATAAAATATGCCCTCAATTAAAAAACAAGTCTATATTGTTCATTAATTTCCGATAGCTACCATAGTATATGTGCCCGCATATGATAATAAGTTGGCGACATGTTCGTCTGTGCGTCCTGTACAACATGAACACACGAATTCACACAGGTGTCATAATGAACATAATTATTTTAATGATGCGTTTATCCCACATACTCATTTAACTCAGCATCATTTATAATCCAGCGCATGCAGCGTATATTTCCTATTTAACAAATGCCTGTTGTTTACGTCTACGGTTTAGCAGTTACTACATTTAACCAAACGGAAAAAGTTGTTGTCCTTTCGTTCTGCGTAACGAAGGAACTACGATTAGCACACGAAACATGCATCACCAATTCTGCCCCTTAAATATCACGAGGCCATATTGGAAAACAGGAAATATGTCATGCACAAACATATGCCACATCTTTATGCTGCAAAGCACTGAATATGAATGCAACACACGTACACGCCTGCCGAAAGCAAATATGACAGCGACTGTTGCGCAGCGCCTCACCATGCCAGCATGCTTCCTCAGACACTTAGACATAGGATGGATTTGCAAGTCCTCCATGCAGCTTGCAACTTCGAGAATCATCGGCATGTGCATATCGTGTCGTTTCGTAAATGCAGAACTTTCAGAGTGGTCGAAAAATGCACGGTAAATGACTCTAGTCGGCTTTAATTTTTTTTTGTGCCATTCGACATGATGTGATGCAGAAACATCACAAACATATGCCCTCGTTGGGCATTGCTCAATACATCGCAGGCGTTTGGATCGCTACACGTGTGAAGGTATCAGCGTGGCGTAGGCAATGAGTGCGTTATCTTTTCGCAATCCATCGGCATGTGCTGCTCGGCATTTGACGAATTCTCCTGCGAGCTGCATGCTTCCCGTGGTAGGGGCGATTTCTCGGCGCTTCGAAAGCTCTTTCCCCCCAGTACAAAACTGAACACACGTGTGGCAGCAGTACGCAGACATTTTATCCGGTACACGAGGAGCAGCAGCGCTTTGTGAACGACAGATGGACAACGTGTGCTTTATTAGTGATGCTGGTGATGTCTGCGTGGTCTGAGGTCGTACACCTCATGTTTAGCGACGATTCTGGTATGCCCACTGACTATGCATTAACATAAAGCGGAGTCACAATATATATATAATATATATATATATATATATATATATATATATATATATATATATATATATATGTATATATATATATATATATATATATATATATATATATATATATAATATATATAGGGCAACGATAATGAGCTCTGCCGTAGCTTGGGCGCTCGCGCTACATGCACAGGGAAACATAGAAAGACGAAGAGGTCAGAATAGAATTGTTAGTTTGGCCAATCCACCACAGTGGTCGTGAGCCATATATTGTCAGGTGAACAAGAACAAGAATAGCCCGCCTGCAGCAAAGGCGCTGTGTCTGTCTCTCTTTCTTCATTACAATGACGCAGTCGCGAATAATCAGCGGAACGCAGCTGTCAACTCGACGTGGCATTTCCTCCAGAGTGTCGCCGTCTCGGACTACTGCTGAGGTATATGCCGGACAAGCTTCACTGCTGATCGAATCCGCCGAGAGACCGCCGTCCCAAGTCACGGGTGCACCATCTGAGGACGGCGTCCATGCCTTCTCGATGGTATAAAATGGTATAAAATCCAAGAGATTTATATTGTGAATATATGTTAACACCCCTTCAAGTGTGGGATTGCAGCATCTTTGTTAAGACACTTTACTGCCTAGAGGGAATGGCTGGTCTCAACCACAGCTCAGCGAGCAAAATTTCAATGCACAACCAATGCACTCGTTCCTTCCGTCACATCATAGCGAGAGCCAGGCGTTCCCCTTTTCTTGGCGAGGCTCGTTTTGACGAGACAACTAAGATTACGCCCATTGTAGCGATACAGGCCACAGAATACAAACATAAGGAAATGTTTGTATGGCCGTTCCAATAATTCCAAACTTTTCGTTACGACTCACATCGAGGTTTATAGAAAGTATACGAGAAACAAAAGGAATACGCACGTATTTCAGTTTGGGACATGTGGAATTACTGGAATAGCGAATAAAAGTTTTCAGTCGGGAAGGTTTACATGAAACGGTGCGTCGAGCAGGGAAACAGCTCCATTATTCACCATTCGTGTTTCACGTTGGGTCCAGCTTGGCTAGTCGTAGTGACAGGGGCGATAAAGTTTGCCGTGGCCGGCAAACTTTAGCCACCCTGTCAAATACAATCCGACTCGTACTGCTGCATGATGCATAACCGCCGCAATACTTTACTTAAATACAGCGCCGAGAATACAATGAAGGTGCAGCCATAGGGCGTGCAGACGCATCTGACTGCACAGTATGCAGGACCAGTGGGACGAAACGGTGAAATGAGCCGACGCCAGCACTTCTCGGATTCAGGACACCAGCCGACGGAGCTGTTGATCTACCGTAAGTCAAAACTTGGGAGGATCAGTCCACGTGCCTCTGTGTTCCCATATGCGCATGCGATGTCCCGCCGTCTGTCGCTAATGTGACGTTGTTGTACTTGTAATCTAGGCGTGGTAAAGAAGCGGCCCGCCCAGATGTACTTATGTGCCGGTGCCGGTTGTTTACAGGGCCGGGGCCAGCGCGCGTATTTGTGTGTTTGTGTTTGTATGTGTGCTAGTTTGTTCCCCAAAAAGAAAAAGGAAAAAGGCAAATAACGTGGGGTAGACCGTACCACCAGTGGGGTATAACGGGCTTAAGCCAATAAAACAATTAATGAATAGATGAAATGTTTCACAAGGTTCTCTTTAGAGACTAAAATAAAAAAAATAATAGGGATAGCTAACTGAACGTTATCAAAAGAGCGAAAATGGGAAAAGTTGAGCCGCTTAAAGTAAATGTTCGGTCATTGTTAATCATTTACGTGCCCCAATTGTTATCGTGTATTAGTGTGAAGTGTTTAGCTAGTGATTACGATTGTGTTATGACAGTGTGAATAGGTGTGCGTGCGTGCGTGCGTGCGTGCGTGCGCGCGTGGTTCTCGGTTTTGCATGTGCAGTGTATCAACCAGCTAGCAGAGGTCTGCCGTGTCCATGCTACCGAAAACCGGCAAGAGGCGTACAATGCGAAACGGTGAAAACACGCAATGTACGATTTCCTCACGCAACTTCCCATTGTCCGAAACATGCCAAGCAGTAATGCTCTCGTACGAGAGTTACGAATTAAGACAAAAATAAAGTCTCAAACTCAAGAATGAGTTGGCGAAACAGGACACTCGTACTTCTAGACTTGAGACGCGAAATTCGCCAATATTTGCTCAGCATTGGACATAATGAAATACATATCTTCAAGCTTTCTTGAAAGAACGGGCACCGAATCTCACCTCGTTATCTTCTCTCCATTCATTGCTGCGTGTTGCCGACATCTCGGATGATTTTTTTTTTTTTTTGCACTTGCGAGCCGCCTTTCCGAGCGTGTAAGTCTGCTCCCTCCGAACGTGTGCACTGCCACTAGACAGCTGTCCGCCTATTTGAAGCCTTCATCAACTTTTAGGACGCCCTCATGCGGTCGCTGATCTGTTCGCGAGGACAATTGCCGCCGCTCAAATCTAAACATTTATCCTCTCATGCGCGTTATTGGGGGCAAGCTCTGTCAGCTGAGCTAAACAATGTCGGAAGCGCGGCTTCAAGTACACCACAATCTCGCCGCAACGTTGCGGTTCTTATTTTATCAATGTCACCTTTCGGCATTATCTGATATAAAAATTGCTGAAGAAGGCGCGCAGGCGAAGAGGCCAGAGGGTTTCAGTTCTTGCTGATAAAAGGTATTGTTCTCGATTACATAGATGTTTGAGCAGTTGTGTGTTTCAAATCTCTTAAAGGGCTCCGCGTAACATCTTCTCACACATGTACGATTACGCTCCTGTGCACTTTGCCGCGATGCGCTGGTCTAGTGGCTATGGTACTCGGCTGCTGATCCGAAGGTCGCGCGCTCTAATCCCGGCTGCGGCGGCTGCATTTCGATGGAGGCGCAATGTTGAGTCTCATCTGCTTTGCGATGTCATTGCACGTCAAAGAACACCCAGGCGGTCCGAATTTCAGAGCCCTCCACTACGGCGTCTCTCATAATCAGAGCTCGGTGCCGCAGTGATCACAGGCAACACTGCCTGCCATTCCAAAACGATACGCTAGGGTTCTCGTAAACGACCCCCCTATCCTCGATGCAGCGTAGAAGCAAGATCACATTAAGGCTTTATTTCGGTAAAGAGCAGGTACTCATATTCTTTAATTGAACGCGACACCAGGTAAACGTAGCTTGGCTTTCCGCAAAATCGTGCAGTTGAGTCGGTCATTCCTAGCCGCTATGAGGCTTTTCATTATTTGACAGTTGTTTCTGATATGCTGAATTACACTGAATGTTGCTCAAGGTGTTTACCCCACTCTTCCAAATGACTAGTTCTGTCTAACGCATGTCCGGTACTCACTACACCATCTAATTTTCACATACTTTTCCAAACCTGACTTCATAACCTGGGCTTCAGCCAATTCTCTACAAAGTAACATCACGTACCTCAGTGCCGGTGCTGCAAAACATGCTGCCTAATTATGCTGGTGCTGGGAATACCGCCCGGTATAGCCGGGCGGTATTCACCGCCATGATTACACAGCTTACCCAAATTTTTGTCTTCTTTTCACTTCCTTTGTGCGTAGTAGTTGAACCCCGTTCACTGTATGTTTGCAGCCACGCTGCAGCACAAGTACTCAGTCATCTGCCACTACGTCTAGGTCCGCGTGCATTTTTCGTGGTCTCCTTTGTTTTACTTCTGTAACACATTCATGAGCGCGCACAGGTGCAACGCATGCTTAATTCATCGCGGGGCCGTAGGAGTCAGCAACCGATTCAGATTTATTATCTCAAAAAGTACATGCAAATATACAGACGATTGTTTCATAGTGATACAGCTGTAGTTCGACAACAAAGCGTTAGTAGTAATACTACACATGTACAGCATCTCCAGTCTAACGCACATAACAGTAACTAAAGAAATATGTCAATCAATCTTTCATTTCAAGCGAGATTCTTTTAATAAGACTTCAATGAAAATCAGGAGGAACAACGAAAGACCCAACAATAAAAGAATAAGGAAAATAAAGGAGAACAAGTGACGTGCGAGAGAAAAGTCTACGGCCCACAGTTGGGGATTTCCTATCATTAATATAGCAAAATTATGCTGAACGTAACATTGAAATGTCTCAACAGAAGAAAAATATATTTTAAACAAAGAGGGTTTTAGAAATCAGCGTTGAGTTCCGCGATAAGATTTACGTATCGGCAACAATGTGCAAACTACATGCAAATACATAACCTTCCGGTTTCTTTTAACGCCTTACGTTACGGCGAAGACATCCCACTAGTTCATCAGGTTTGGACGCATGCGTCTGCGTGCTTCCTCTGACAGGCTTCGCGCTCACGTGAGAAGCCTCAGGCATTGTACCGCAGTAGAAGGCCGAGTAGAAGGCCGCACAGACGGTGTAAACATGCCTTTCACATGTGCACAAAGCGACCAACACTCCAACACGCCCGAAACGAATCCCTGCAGATGCGTGCGCTTCGAGGCCACTCCAAACTAATGATTTCTCCAGTTTCACACTCCGCTACGCAACACTTTCTATCCTACTTAGTGCTTCGAGCGATTTATTTTTCTTTTCTTTTTTTGTGGGGAAGCGCCACCTTAGTACATACCATACTAAGTGGACATACCTCAAACAACGTGGTGAACCGCTAACGTGCAAGCCTTCCCCCTCTAAGTGCACGGGATGGATGTACCGTATTCGGCAACTGAGCTTGCTATTCCCCAATAATATTTTGTGCAAGTGCTCCTACTAACACCACCCCATGTGCTGATAGGAGCTGAAGTCATATGAATTGAATGAAAGATTATTTACATTCGAAAATTGCCACTCAAATATCCATTCACATCAACTATCGTGTGAGAAAGATGAAGCAAATGCGTGCACAATAAGCAATGCAACAGTTGTTTATTCACAACAACAAGGTTGCGAGGATGACCAGGCAAAAAAGCTGCATTGAGCAGCTTGAGGGGAACCTGGCCACCTCATACACTGGGCAGCTTCACAGCGGTCAGATAAACACACGGTATACATAATGAACTAACTATAACAGAAAAACAGTAAACATCCACGGTCGGCATAAAAACAAGGTTATTGTGGAAGCATTTGAAACAAGGGAAGAAAATTGGCGAAGTGTTAAAGGCAGAAAAAGACAAACAACCGAAACCATGGTAGCACAAGCAATCATATAAATACGTCGCGTAGCCTTTTCAGCGACAAAGTTGATACACTGAGACCATTTTCTTTGTATAATTGATTTAAAACAGTAGGTAAACGAAATTGTAGCAGTTTGGTCACCGTATGTAGTTCTGTTTTTGTTAACGATCCAAGGCTCTGAATGACGAAATTTATAAAAAGAAAAATTATGTTGCCTTAAGGATGCTAATTTTGTTAAAGCGTTATCATTCTTAGTTTTTCCTATTCTATACATGCGACAAAGCCTATACGTGTACAAGGATTCAATTCTTATAGTCCTAAGCTTTGTAAACAAGGGAGCAGTATGAAAGAGATATGGCACCCTGGAGACAAGGCTTATTGATCTTTTTTGTAATACCATCAGCTTGTGAATGTTTTCAGCTGAGGTCGTCCCCCAGACTAAAATTCCGTATTGAACTAGGGAAAGAAACATTGAATTATATAACATCATATTAATGGATGTGGGAAGATAATTACAATGGCGACGCATAGTACCTATTGCTCTAGATAGTTTACTAACTAAGTGATTCACTTGGCAATCCCACGACATTGTTTCAGAGAAATATACGCCAAGCGACTTGAAAGATGATAGTATTTCTATTTCAGTATCATTTAATTTAATGGGGATTAGTTGAAATTGTTTGTTACGTGGATGAAACATCACTGCCTTTGTTTTTCCAACATTAATCTTGAGATAATTACTTGTCGCCCACGTTTGTATACTTGCAAGCGCCTGATTGGCTCGATTTGCCATTTCAGGACCTAAGTCGCCATCAAAAAACAGACTTGTATCGTCTGCGTAAATTATGCACTTAGCAGATGGATCAACATTGACTATGTCATTGATGTACAATATGAATAGATACGGACCCAATATGCTCCCCTGTGGGACGCCTGTTCTTACAGATTTCAACTCCGATTGGTCCCCGGCTATAGCTACGAACTGGGATCTGTGCTGAAGGTAGGACGTAATAAGGGAATGAGCTACGCCGCGAATACCGTAGCAATCAAGTTTTTTAAGCAGAACAGCATGACTGATAAGGTGAAAAGCCTTGGAAAAATCGAGAAAAATTCCCAGCACCCATTTTCCTTTCCTCAAATTTTTGCAATATAAACTCCTTTTGGGTCATTAGGGCTAATTCAGTTGACCTGCCCTTACGAAAACCAAACTGTGCAGGACTTATGATACCAAAGTGGTCAGTAAACGAACGAAACCGTGCTAAAATCACCTTCTCTAAACCTTTCGAAAAAACAGGCAACACTGATACAGGGTGGTAATTTGAAAGATCATTCTTGTCGCCTTTTTTGAATATTACTGTCACCTTTGCCGTCTGCATGCTACGAGGGAAAACGGCTCTTGACAAACACAGATTAAAAATGTACTCTAGGCAAGATGCAATTTTGTCCATGACAAATTTTACCGGCGCTGTTTGGATACCAAATGCATCAGTGGCTCTGCTATTACTTAACGACAAGAATGAAGAAATAACTTCTTGCGTTGTAACACCCCTTAGGAATAATGACTGCTTATTAGGCGAGTTCATGTACGAAAGGTCGATACCATCACATGCTTGAGCAAGGGACAAAAAAAAATCGTTAAAGGCATTAGCAAGATCAACCCCTTTTAGTTCATTGCCGTCTTTTAGGACTATAGTAGTTTTTTCAAGCGCAGTCCCAGTTATTGAAGCAAGTGTCCTCCAAATTTTATCAGGGCGTCCTGCAGATGAGTTAAAGAGATTAAAGTACTAGTGCTTCTTAGCAGCCCTTAATTGTTTTGTGACGTAGTTCCTGTATTCTTTAAATGCTTTTAGTGCTTCCGGTGATTTAGTTTCCATAAATGAGCCGTATAACCTATCTCTCTTATTTATAAGCTTAAGCAGGTGCTTATCTATCCACGGTTTGCGACATTTCTTTGTCTGCTTTAAAGTTTTCACAAGTTCATTGTGTGTCCTCTCCAAGTCAAGGCCGTCCTCCATAAACTACTTGGATTTAGCTAAAGCAGCTGGAAAGCTACCCGTCACACACTTTGGGATCCTCGTGACCTTGAAATAGCGTGATATTTACGTACGATTCTGGGATGCTAAAACCATTCACCGCGAAATTCACAAGATGGGTTGGAAGGCTGGCAGCCACACATGTCATTGAATGAAGCTTCAATGTGTATTCAAACAAATACCTCACTAGGAGGCTTTCCCTCATTGGGGATTATCTCAACTTCTTAACACAACTCAAAGGTGTTAACATGCATGCGTATTTGACGCTTCTATTAACAACAATAGTGACATGTTCTCCAACGAAAGAGCGATTAAGGCTGTGGTCCTGGAAAATGTGAGACTCTAAATCTTATCACATTCTGCAATGGTGGCATTTTTAGCCGTTCAGAGAGCCCGTAGTAGCTCTCTGGGCCAATCAGAAGTGAAAAGATGGCGAGTTCGACAATATCGCGCAACTTTAAAGTGTCCAGGACGGCACCCAAGTCAGACAGACAGAGAAACAAGGGAGTCGAAAGGCAGGGAGCTTTGTCACGTTTGCTACCATGCACTGGAGGAACGGGAAAGAGGGGGAAAAAGTACAAGAGGGAAACAGATGAATGCCGGAGCATCTGAGTGCACATTGTCAAAAGCGTTTATTGTTGACGTCAACAGAATGTACAGTCGCGCTCAATATGAGTTGCAACACGTTCTTCACGGCTGAAAGGGCCCCAAGCCTGCACGGTTATGCTGGGGAACGTTAAATTGCTTTAGGGAATTCTAGTAACAGAAAGAGTTTATGCTTCAGGAAATTGCGCTATATCGGCGGTGCCTGGCAGTGCTGACCTCACTTTGGGTTCGGACATGTTGAAACTGGAGGAAACTGTTGTTGTTGTTCATTATGTTTTCTTATGTTTTACCTGTAGTTTTGTATTACTGTTTTTTACCACTCCCCTCTGTAATGCTTCGGCCCTGAGGGTACAATAAATGAATGAATGAATGAATGAATGAATGAATGAATGAATGAATGAATGAATGAATGAATGAATGAAATCATATTGGGAGCTACTGTACATTCTGGCCTTGATGCATATATTTATGTCATGACGCTGGGCATCATGTGGGGAATGTATGCCAGTCTCACGAACACATAAGCAAGCATATGGTACGCTGCGTGTCGAACAGTCCAGTAGGTTTTCTCTAGAATATTAGCAGTGGTGGAGTGGCTGAAAAACTGACACTATCAAAAATGAAAGAAGCAATGCATAAGCCAATGTTGTCAGTGAAGGGGCGTGCTTTAATAGGAATCAATAGGACACTTTATGATGTGCACTGTAAGACATAATCACTTAAACTATATAATATGTATCGGTTTGATGGTACCGTACAGAAAAAGTCAACTCCGATTTGGGGGCGGTCGTGTATGGTACACGTGTATTTTAAAGAGAACTACGCGGCACGGTAAAACACGGCTCCTGTTATAATACCAGCGAAGTAATCGGTCGCACATTGGCACCTGCAGACACCACTATCCACATATTGTCTTAGTCTGACAAGTCTGTACACCGCAGCGCAACGCCCAGAGTCAAAATAGCTTTAGAGAACATTTTACGGTTTGCAGCGATTATTTCTAGCAAGAAAACACCACTACAGCAACCTAGGAGCACTACGTATACTATAAAAAAACGGCCCAGCTCATCAATTTGATTTGAATCAGTATAGTAATGTTGCTCGACTACGGGCAGCGAAGATTTACAACGCGCTATCGTCTTGAAAAGGTGTGTTTCCACCATTCTGCTTACAAAATTACGGAAGGCGTCTTTGAGTGGGAAATTCTTTCGAACTAGGAAGGTCAGGAGCACTCCGTAGACTTTATCTTGAGATTCTAGAAGGTTAGGATGAACGATTTGCAGTGTGCACTTCGGAACTCTGCGCATGAAGCAAACGTGGTCACGCTCTCCTGCGCACATTAAGCAATCTTCCGGATGTTCCTTTACCAAGGACTCTCTCTCTCTTCTTGAATTGAGCGCTTCGTTCAGTTTCGCGAAGATGCTAAAGCCACGAGGGTTCACCTCCGCGTTTAAGTGTACCATAGTTCCCAATAACAAACATGGAGTGACAGTCTGGTGGTCAAGGGCAACTTCAAGTTTGGCAAGCGTGTCTACAACAGCAGCAGGCTGTCGCAAACTAAGCCGCGAGACGAGTTCAGAGCGAACATAGTTAGAGAACGGCAGAATACCGACGAGCCAAACGCCATGCAAGATAGCGCGAGTTGTTGGCCAACGCTGTCTCCGTGGAATAGTGGTCGATGTTGCATAGAAGGAGGCGACAAGGAAGAAGAAGCTGTCAGTAACCGATCCTAATTTCCACGTTCTTATTTCTTTCACGTCAGCAATAGTCCACGCAAGCATCGCACAGGCAAGTGCAATCAACAGAACAAAAACTGCACGATTAGATTCTATGATAATATCTAAAATAGATACCAGGAGAAATTTGCCGCGGTGAACGTAAAATGTTTCGTAATCGCTATCTATCACAGAAGAAAAGTATGCGATTGTTCCGAAGGGTTGATTTATTGGGTACGAGTAAGCGAGGAAGTCAAAATATCCGAGGATCAGGTTTCCCACCCAATCATCTCCTGGTAAAATAAACACCCATTTGATGGAAGTATTGTACATCCGCATGGCACGCAATAGTGTTGATCCATCATTGGTTAACTTACATAGCACAGGATTTTTCCGTTCCACGGCGCAACCAGCATATATCACCGAATTTTTCAGGTGGTTTTCACCGAACAAACCAGGATGCACACCGCGATACCTGTGGCGACACTCCCTTGTGAATATTGCCACGTTATCATCACTTGCAGGTTTTAGAGAATCAGTTCCACTTGTGTGTTCATAGTTGCTTCCAGCGAGCTCGCAAGAAAAATTCCTGCCGCTCGGACCAGCTACAAGCTTGTTGAATATAGCTTTCGCTTCCTTGCTGCCGTTAATCACTAACCAGTCAACCAAATACCAAGCCCTACGACGGCTCAGGAACGTGCTCAGGCAATGCGACACCTCATTGCCTAGATTCGGTACAATCGTGTTGGTCCTGATGCCGTAATTAGCATTTGCATCGGCGTAACGTAGGAAGTTCTTGCTCGGAAGCGTCCACACCGTCACAGGCCAAGGCAAGTGGCGAAGTAGGATTACATCTCCGGTGTCCCAATGGCTGTTGCATGTTGCAAGTGCCTGGCGGTCGTGTCTTCCAACGTAAGGCCGAAGTATTTCGTTAACGTAGCTTGGTATTTCCTCTGGTGGAATAAATGCGTGGGGGCGAATATTATAAAGAATGATGATTATTACGTGAGAAACACGGATCATTTCGTAGAGAGCTTGCGGTAATACAAAAAGATTTGTTAATCAGTGAAGCTTCCTCCTTGTTGCAAGGAATGTCTCCGTATCATTGAAACAGGAGTGAGAACTCTGATGGGGGAGATGTTATAGAACGCTCAAATAATATCTTATTATAATATGCATAAAAACGCCTAACCAGGTAAAGAATGAGGCGAGCACTGCCATCTCGTTCCCATTTTAGCTGCGGAATGACACGGTTTTGAATAAAGATAAAGCCTGAGACGAAAGTTGTTTGGCTCACTGTTGCCCGAAATGGCGAAATATTTTGCTTTCTGTAAACTTTATCCCATACAACGTCACTACGTTTGACTTACACGGACGCCTATGTGAACATCAAGAAAAAAATATTGCGTTATGACATGCAACTAGTTACCAGAAGCGTGCGCTTGTTTTTGTGTCCGTTCGGTGAGGTCCCGGAGTGCAGTTTGCAAATGACGTCCTACGTAGCCTTTTACCATTGCAGACACACTGCCGTTGTTCAGTTGTTCGCTGCCAGAAAAACGCCCCAGGTAACGTGGCCTTCTCCGCAGTAATTAAGTACGCGAAGGGAGGCGGTGGCTCGCGTTTACCTGAGTCTCCATGAGATCTGTACCTGCAGTGAGGTATGTACTTCAGAACCCGGACGGCTTAAACAGTTGTAGTGGTTTTCTTTCACCGTGTGTATGAGAAATGATTTTCGGCAAGCATTACACCAAGGAAACACCCAGATATCTTTGACGAACGTCTCCGACGGTTGGACTCGATGAGGGCCTCTTCTGAAAGAAACACCTGGTCAGCAGCTCCAGACAGAAACTGCACTACCGCGCTGTGAACGAGTCCTCGGGTCTCTTCCTCTTCGTTTGTCGTATGGCTGTTGAAACAAAACAATAAAAGAATAATATTGATCCCTGCAATGCCCACCATCGCTACGTTTTTCTTCGCGAAAACTTTATAGCTAGTAGTGCGCCGTCTGTGATGGTCGTTTCCGCGGAAACGCTCTGGCAGTACAGCTATGCTTGCTCGAGTGCGAACCAAACATCAGCAGCGTAAAATTACATCCCTTGACTTTCAAAGATGCTGGTAATTCATTTGAATGCCCTTCAAACTCACGACTCTGAAAGTAGTGCATTATTCACCAGCGTTTACACAAGGTGCCTCGAATGACTATTCGCATTGTTACGGGGCCCGCAGGATAGTTTATATGACGTACACGGGCGGCTTGCGTATATGGCGGCATTGCACGTCATCCTTCCCGTCCTCTATGCTCTTCGTATCTCCATGTTGTTGCTATTGCTACTGCTACTGCTGCTCCACTACCTTTTCACGCACCGTACCAATATTAATGTTCCAAGGAGAGCTGGTTCTCGGTTTGTATCAGTGACCGCTTAAGAAGCGACCTGGTCCATGAATGAGGATTCGCAATCATGTTGACTGAACATGAATGACAATTCTCTTGAGTAGTATACGTTTGATAGGCGAGAACCTCCACAGATATAGAATAATAAGCGCGGGTTTCAAGGAAGAAATCCGGAAGACAATGCATGGTGTATTTATGTAATTAGGCAAAGGCCTTGGCGGACCCCTTTTGCAATAACACTCGTCTTTATACAATACTCGGCATTTGTGCCAACATAAAAGAAAAAAAATGCTTGCTGGAAAGAACGGATAGTGTTACAGGCCAAGGCGAGCGATGTAGCAGCAGTTTATCTCCCGGTGGGGTTAGCATGAGGCAATGACCTTAGTATCGTGCATTCGAATGTAGGGCTGAGGAAGTTCGGAAGCATAGTTCTGTGTTTCCCCCGGCTGAAAGGAGGATATGCGGGTGACATTAACTGCTAGGGCCTAAACAGTGAATTACATGTTCGAAAGACCATCAATTTATGTTGATAACAAGTGCAGTTTTCTTGATGAGATAGCTGACAGAACTTTAGGTCAAATGCTTCCTTCTTCGTCAAGCACGGATGAAAGCTTTCGATCTCCGAAAGTAAAATAATCTTCCCAATAAAAAGTATTTATTCTATATATATATATATATATATATATATATATATATATATATATATATATATATATATATATGTAAAGTTACGATAAACTATCCATTACGAAAAATTACTAATTTATTTGTCTTTTCACACATTTGATAGCATTGTTCGAAAGCTCACGTAACCTGATGAGAACAGCGTTTTGGTCAGAAAGGCACACATATGGAAAAGAATGAACTATTTATTTCACTGTGATGTGACCAGCGCCAGAAGCCTTGGAGTGGTCGACGTAATTACGTGAACTGCCCTAGTATAATATTATGGCATGCTTGGCACTTAAAGGACACAGACACATTCATGCAATCATGTGAGCCCAAGGTGCTTTCAGAATGCCTCTCGATACAAAAAACGCTGTATATGCCTAGGTTATTTAGAGACCTACAATAAACGTCAGTGTTTCTGGTGCCCTGCCGGCACAGCAACACTACGCCATTACGGTTTCTGGCGAAGGAAAGAGCCGCTTCATAAGCACTTCGTCTTCCAATAGCACCGGCACTTCGACTTCCCTTCTGTAATCTGTAGAGGCAGGCCAACTGTTTGAATCTGAGGACAATCGCAACCGATTTGATTGATCTTCTTAGTGTCCGCGCAAGAGAACATATTCCCGAAACCTCGCGTACCGAGGCTTACCCAGCCACTCGTCTTGTGCGCATTAGTAAAGATGGTGCTCATGAACAGCTGTTCTGAAGTCGCATAGAGCAACAGCGCAAATATCTTGCTGCGTGAGGAAAACATGGAACGTCCTTAAGCACACCTTACTTGTGGCGGCGTCGCCGAAGGAAGACTTTTTATCTAGGAGGGATATTAACGGCACCATGACCGATGTTTTGCGAGCAAGCACGGCTCGTATATTTGTGCTCGCTGACGAACAAATCAACTGCATTGATTGTTGTAACAGTGGTATTTCTAGCGCAAAGTGGCCAGCCACATCAGCAACTCACTTGTGGTTCGGGTGTGTAGAAACGCGTGGTAGCCGTGACGACAGAGCCTGTGTTCTAAGATGATTATGAAACGCGACAATGCCACCTTGCTTCACGTTGTGTCTGCCTTGTGTAATCACGAAGCGACTACTGGCTCAAGCAGCCAATCAGCAGGCACAAAACGAGAATCACCTAGGTGATATCGTCAAAAGCGATCCTTCTCTGTGTACGGACCCTGCAGAATGACAACCTCTAACGTTTCATGGAGAAACTCGCAAAGAAGCAGTGCTTTCCATATTCTGATTAGAAAGAAGCTACTCATGCTTAGTGCACCTAAAGTGAGCTATCCCGAACAGCAGCGATGCAACCTACCACCTCACTCACTTTCTATATTTCAGCGAATGTCATCTCCCATAAGTAATTGATCCGCACTGAATGCGGCCTACATTAAGGCCCATTTTACAGATTTACAAGGTTTTGTCATTTCTATCGATGCAGCCGTCAAATCTCCATATATTTTCTTGGTCTTTTCACTTTCAGTGCAGGCTAACATCTCAGGAGTCATCAATAAAATATTGTCTCTCTCTCACTCTCAGTGAATATCATTTCACCAGTCGCCATGTTATTGCGAATATAAAGTATATATCCATGGACAATCGCGCGTACTGAATTTGTCTGTTTAGTTTCGAAAACACGTGTCGTAGTCATTTCTATGTGATTGAATGCTAGATGATGTTTTCAAATCCCTGCTTTGCTTCTATTGTTGTTCTTGGAAAACGAAGCGTCATTGAGACGCTCGAACAATATTGTGTGAGAAAACACACGGCAAGCCATCTCGGAAATCAATGCATTTTGAAGCAGCTCACCATGGCTCTTTCAAGGAAGTCCTAACTCTACTGACAGACGCGTACATAAAACGAGAAACAACTACATGTGTACACGCGGATTTCTGGTCTCATTTGGTGCGAACGTGTAGCGCGAAAAAAACAGACAAAACAAAGGCGTAGGAAAGACAAACACTAAGATAGTGCTTGCCTCAAGCAGCTGCAGCCAGCCTGACTGGTATATGCATGCCATAGTCATAGGTCACATGGGTATAAAACCACATTATATATGAAGGGCAGCATAATGAGTTTCGTTAACTTGGCTGGAAGAGACACAGCCTCCAACTTCAGTAGGGGCTGAGTGGTCCTTAGTAAAATCATGAGCATATCAATAAGACTAATAATTGAAGCAGAGCGCGTATACTTCCGCAGCAACGTTTCAATCACAAGGCCATATACCTGTTACCAAGAGAACTTTTAATCGCTCTGAATGAGAGAAATCTTTACTACAATGTGTATATCACAGCTGCATATTTCTGCGTCATTATGCTCTCGGCTTGTGCTCTACTATGCACTGAGGTAATGGTGTTTGCATGCTTCCGCATCCCTATTGAACATGTCAAAATTGGGTGTCACATGTGTTGCGTTGCGCTATAATCCTGTGTCGGATGATACATCCGAGGCGCTTACCATGTGCTCTACCATAGTGTACCAAGCACTCTATCACATCGTGAATATGTCAGGTGCTCTCCTATGCCACCAATTTGCTAAGTGCCACATGTTGAATGTTCCGGGTGTTTCACTGCATGTTCCGTTCTCGAAGTGCTTCACCACATCTCCAGTTTGCACTAGCATTGCATTCACATTACGCTATGTGCTCTGAGCGTATTGAAAAATGCTCCTCGACTGGTTATGACTAGAACTTTATATTTCCAATCATTTTTAAAGGATTTTTGTAGGCTGTCAGATGCGATGTATTTCGTTTGTCACAGCCTCACGTTGGTTGCGGCAAGATACGTTCAGTAAAACTGAATTAGCCACCCAAAACACACATAAGGGGACACTTGTCCTGGCGTGGCATAATAAATTTAATTTTAAGGTACTACCATCGATCTTTCATGTGATGCATGTTTTCGTTTTTTTTATTTTGCTATTTAATGTTATTGAATGCTAAATATTACTTAAGAAGACTAAAGTGGTCGTTGTCTATATAGATATTTCTACTTGAAAAAATATAGTATTTTAATTCTGCACAACTTTGTTTGAATATTATGTGCAGTGTGAGCCCTGTAATAAAGCTCTGCGCAACCCAGTTTAGCTTCTTGTACTCATTTAAATGTAGACAAAACAGGGTAGAAGCTTCCTGAACACTGAAGAAACACTAAGCATGCTAAGGTGTTTTATTATTGACGCATTTCCTCCCGAAACCATTACACTTCATCTCGACACAGTAGGTTTTTGCAACATTTTTTCGACACTTCATTGAATATTGCAGTTCACAATTTTCAATAAATCAAACAAAGAATTTACCGGCAATACTCAGCAAGGTTCTGTCAACAATCGCACGAATTTTCAATGTTGTTCAACATTTTATCAAAAACTTTTCAAAATGGTAGTCAAAATCCCGCCACAACAATCAACATTTTGCCATAACTGCATTTGTCAATAACTTTTCCACAAGAAATCAACGAGCAACTATTACTCATTTTTTTAATATTTTCGTAATATTTTACAATAACCTTTGTTGACGTTCCTCAAGTTTTCACATTTTTTTAACAAGGACTTTCATAAGTAATGCAGACATTTTAAAAAGAGTGTTTATGCTCGAAGAAAGTAATAATAGTACAAAGCTCAAAACTGTAACTTCGGAACGCTCTAGTCTATGGTTTTCAGTGTCCAGTAATCATCGATCATTTCGCCAAATTGTAGTTCTAACTTATTTATTGGAGACTTAAAAAAACAGGCGGCTTCTCGCTTCAAGTGACATAACGAAATATATATTTGATAGTGACTAAACTCTCTTCATAACTGTTTACAAACGTCTACTTAGTGTAGATAATTAATTCGTTCTTTAAAAAACGAAAGCTGCGCATACCATTACTATAAGAGAGCACTCCAGAAGAACTGAAATGCATGGCTTAATGCAGAGGCAAATGAACTTCAGTAGGGTTTCCACGTGGGCTTGTTCGTGGAGCACGGATAACGGTAGTGTTGCGCATAAGACGTGGACAAGAAAGAAAGAATATGGTGACACACACAGAGCGCAAACTAACAACACTTTTTCATGGAAGCAACATGACCTTTTATGCATCACCACAGCAACATTGCGCGATACCAGAAGAGGAAAAAAGAGAAAAATATACAACAAAACATTCCGGTAAAAGTGACGCACTACTAGGATATGAACTAACAAGCAAGGAACTATCATATCTTAGTAGTGCGTCACTATTACGGCAATGTTTTTTTGTAAATTTTTCTCTTTTTTCCTCTTCTGTCACGTCGCAATGTTGCTGTGGTGATGCATAAAAGGTCATGTTGCTTCCATGAAAAGTGAGAGCTGCAAAGTGAGAGGTGCCATGAATAGTGAAAGGTACCGGGGTGACCAAGCGCAAGCAGCAACTGCGTACAGAGGGTCCGGCAGCCTTCCAAGCCGCGCTAAATTGCGAAGCGGACCGGAAGCGCCAATGACGGGCGGATGCTGCTAACTACGAGGCCGATCTTGCTCGAGAGATGTAATGCAAGCGATAATGGCAAGTCGGAGAGAGCGAGCAGCGTCAACGTCGCAACTCCGAGAACCTGGCTCACCTTGTGGGAGCCCGGTTTGCATACGACGCCCTCTCTTCGTGTATCGAAATATGCAAGAGCATAAGACTGGCCAGCCGTAACATATCCTCGGACAAACTGTTCTTATTTATTTATTTATTTATTTATTTATTTATTTATTTATTATCTTAAATACATGGTATATGAAAAAGACACAGCTACAAGAGGAGGTCTAAAAGTCGCGGGACTGTGAGTGAGACCTCCTATTCTGCATAAACCATCGCCTGAAAATGCGCGCTGAGAAAAGCATTTGGGCGAAACCTTACGCACCATACTGGTCCCAATGCACGGTATTTTGGTGCTGCAGTAGTATCTCAACACAACTCTTATGAGGGCTATCTGCGACATGGGCTTCATCCTTGAGTCAACGTAGCTGGCATAAATCATTCTGTGACCAAGTGTCCACTTTCGCAACAATGTGCCTCCCTTAACCTTTGCCGTCAACATCCATGCAACCAATGGCCCTTATTGGTTACGGCGGCAATTTGAAACACCTTTGCTACCGCGCAGGTCGCCAACTTGCCGCGTTGTTTGGCAACGTTTCGGGAGGCGACTTCTGACATGCATGGCACTTTTGTCTGTGCGCAGGACACTTTTCTTGGGCGTGCGCTCATCCCCACATTCGGCAAGTGTAAGTGTTCTCCTTCCGAATATGTGATCCGCAGCTTGTCTTGTGCACGCTGTCGACTGTTTGCATCTCTCACGTCCAAATTCGATGGTTTGCTGTATTCATATTGAATGCCTTGCATGGTTTCTTGACCTTCAGCAGCGTTAGCTGCTTGTCAGATGAGAGATATTTTCGAGCACAAGATAGACTGTTCTAATTGACTCTGCTCGCTCTCCGAATCTGCACGCTCGGGTCTTCATCTTCAAGTCTCCTAAATAATGTCCGAAAGGCTCACCTGGTTTCCGCGTTCGTGTACAGAAGCGATAACTCACGTACTTCATTGACTTCCGAACTGTACCAGCACTCGAACTGTTTGACAACCGTGTCGGAGTCATCCTTGGCATCCCCTTCAGTTAAGAGGGATATGCCAGACACCTCTACGGCTTCTTTACAGCAACCTCGATGCTTGCCCATATGTCCTTGTAATGGCAGCGCTTCTGCACGCTCCAAGAAGTCTACGCTCGTATTCTTCATAACAGTGAGGGGAGCGGGGTTCGCACGGCCCAGACTCTTCTGAGACCATATATCACAACAGGAAACATGGCAGCGAGCGAAGAAGCTTTAGAGTGAATGTTAAAAGAACAAGAAGAAGACAACTTATCTAGCTTACTCTGTCACTGTGCTGCTTCCTCTGCGCAGGCCTGGGAGATTTTCAAATTAAGACTGATAGCCATTACGGACACCGCCGGCAGCCTGGGACGCAATCGTCCCCATTTTCGACCAATGTAACAAGGGTATAACAGCTTACGCTGTTATATCATGGCAATTTACTTCACACATATTTTCGGAGGTAATCATTTCTCATTAGTTAGGCCACACCACTTGTGGCCTGGGCACCATAGAGAATCAGTGTGATGAGTAAAAAAGAACCATTTTCATCATAATAAACCATTCCAAGGCCTTTTTTTTCCTCCATGAAGTAGTATACGTAAAATACAATCTAAAACAAAGATTCCCAGATTTGGACAGTCTCTGAATGTGGGTATGCGCCATTTATGTGGGAGCATCATCATCACTGCCTTGCGAACACATCAGTGGTGACGTGAATTCTGTATCTGGTTACAGTATTCAATTTCTACCAGGAAAGGCACCACGGTATTTGGCTCGTATGGTCGTCGACTCTGTTCCTGGAACGTCGACGCGTGCTCCGTTGAAAAATGGTGACGTGAAGCATTCTCTTCTTACCGAATTTCTGTGGCTAACTTCCACACCCACAATGTCGCTGCAGGGTGCACCACAGCTGGAGGCCCTGGGATAATTCTGGTGTTCTCGTTCTTTGTTTCCCCGATTCGGAATGCACGTAAAAGCACTCCTAATTCTTTTGGCACATGAGTGCGCAAGTTGTGTGTATTAGAAAGGACGGTGGTGTAACGAGCCTCGCCTTGTGTGCGCATCTGCAATATTCCACAGAGCAGCAATATCTTCGCTCCGTCTGATCGTAAAGGTCTTAAAGTAAAACTCTCGAGAGAAAATAAGTCAGTCGAATACGCTATATATTTAATCCTTTCATACGGTGTCTTGATATTCTTAAACAGCCCCGCAGCATTGTTTTTAACAAAATCAGAAATAGGTGCCACTCAATCGCAGAGGGCCCTGTGAAATAGTGAGTCACCTATTATTCCGCTGCGCGCAACAACAAATTTTCAATTTAGTTCCATGTTGTTGTTGTTTTGTGGGGTTTAACGTCCCAAAACCAGTTCTGATTATGAGAGACGCCGTAGTGGAGGGCTCCGGAAATTTCGACCACCTGGGGTTCTTTAACGTGCACTGACATCGCACAGCACACGGGCCTCAACATTTCGCCTCCATCGAAATGCAGCCGCCGTGGCCGGGATTCGATCCCGCGACCCTCGGATCAGCAGCCGAGTACCTTAGCCACTAGACCACCGTGGCGGGGCAATTTAGTTCCAACACAGCTGGAAATCGCCCGCTCTTCTCTCAATATCACATCATATGTGGCGCCTACAAAGTTGCTTGAAACATCAATACCACTGAATGATTCGGCCGCCTCGGGAGTCGAGTCCCTATGGCAGTCGGCTATGGATCTGAAGGTCGCGGGATCCAATTCCGACCACGACGGCTGGATTTTCATGGAAGCCATATGTAGAGGCACGTGTACTGAGCGATGTCAGTGTATGTTAAAGAACCCCACGCTGTCGAACTGTCCGCTACTGTTTGGGAAGGTTGGTGCATTCATGAATCAAAATTAGCTTTACTGCCACATATTTATGGTCCTCTGGGCTCCTTTATGAGAAGTGCCTGGAGCCCTCAACTATGGCGTCTCAAGTAGTCAATAATTTCATGATCGCGGAAATATAATCAGATACGCTTTATTATTATTTTTTTTGATAAAGATGTTCCTATCTCTGCCACATAGCACCGACAAAAGCCAAGCGACAGCCGCCACTCGATGTGGCATCATAACGTTGAAGGAAAGCTGGGTGCTTTGAGCGAGAATTCTTTCGCGAATGCGCTCCAATAATATTATGGTCACACGTTCACAGAGACCCCTGCGACTGGTGTGGCCCCGTTTTATGGCTATGTTCGAAAAGTGTCGCAGAGCCACCGTAACGTATATATCAGTGATGTCCGGTCCCATGTAAGTTCTATATTTAAACGCAATGGAGCAATGCTACAGAGAACATTCTCGCTGGAGAAATGATCGAAAGGCAGCCGCCTTTTGTCTCCGTGAAGTGGTTTTGTAAGGCTTGCGGAATTATTTCGGCGTCTAAACGGACCTTCAGGACAATTAGAGCAAAAACATTTAGTTTCGATTTTTCCTGCTATTTCATGACAATTGCGCTGACGTTAAAATCTGATGCCATTTAAACTAATGGCGTCGCTTCCATATGTCATACCATACTGAAGATGTATCGTTTCATGTGATATCTCCCACACTTCCAACTCTTTCTTTAATAACTTAAGTCGTGAATTACAAATCAATACATGGGTTGCTCCTAAATGTGCATGTTTCCATGTGTCTCTGCGCTGCACTATTTGACTGGTGGCGTGATATTTGGTGGGCCTATGTCATTAAAACTTGAGGATAGTTGACCCATCCAAAAACTGCAGTAACCGAACGCATTCTCTAAAATTGATTGCTCAGGAGTCAGAAACACACCTGCTGTATGAGGACTCTTCTGCTGACATTGAAGCTTGGAAGGGCTTCGAAGAGCGCCGTTCGAGTAGCATGTTCCTTGCAATTTTGACCGTTGTCAACATTGGGCTCTTCATCATCATCATTATCCTTACACTCATGGTCTACAGAGAGTCGCCAGAAAAAGAAGACACCACGGTGAGCAATCGAGGGCAGTGACATAACGAACCTTGTTTAATTTAGTGCACGTGCAACAATACTTTCTCCAAATCTGCTTACGCATCCTATTTGTTTACCCGAAGTATCTAACTTAAAGGGCCACCAAAGGGCTATTTTTGTATTTACTTCTCAATCTTACTGCAATAGCGATTGCATTTCAGCCTGAAAAAATAGAATTCAAAGTATTCTGTATCTAGTACAATTCCATGTAATACTACACCAGTACTTGAACACAACCTCTAAGAAACGCGGTCATTCCAAGGTCAATCTACATAGGTCGCGAAAGTTGGAACGAAAAGCGATCCGAAACCTATTGCCACAGACATCAACACCTTGTGACGATTGAAGCGCGACTAGGTGAGGAGGGGACAAATAACGAGAACGAAAAATTCAATTAAACGTTTGTTTCCAAAATCTTTAATACATACTGTCACAAAATAAATTATTAGATTACTTTATAAAATTTTAGGTTTTCGATATATTGTTGCTTGTGAAATTTTTTGCTTTATTTCCAGAAACAGCGGGCGCATGCAGGCAGTCTGGTAATGTGGGCTTGTGTATATGTCTTGCGCCCAACTCAGTGTGCCTCGCCAACGGTTTTGCGCATTTTCGGGTGAAAGTGGCGTCGCTCGTTCTGGCACAGTACGTTTGCGCGTGTCGTCCGTATACAATTTCCTCGTATAAGCGTTGTTTTCCAGTCGTGACACTTGGAAGAAGGTAATCTAACCCGTCGCAGCCGTTGGGAACAGTTTGAGTGACTGTTTTTTGCCAGCGCACGGACAGCATGCTCTCGCCCTTAGGGACGATAAGTCAGCCAAGCTACGCGAAGAAACGCGGCTCTGTGTGCGTCTGCAAGAGCAACCCTTTCACGCCGGGCGTCTCACTCCATCGGTTTCCCCTCGATTTTGAAAGGTGAGTTTTCGAACTATTTCTCGTGAGCCATCGTAAAGACAACACACGAGTCCCGAAACCGACACGATAGCTTTCACGCAAAATGGCGGTGCATCCTCTCCTCGCTACTATTGTTACAATGAGTGCAGCGTTTCGTCTGTTTGACGAGGGCCTAATTAAACGGGGAGGCGCGACGGGCGCAATTAAGAGCGCTTATCACGTGTCCCCTCATGCCCGGCCATGGTCAGAGTCAAACACGCAAACCGCTTCCAAGTAGACTACGCCGATTGTGCCTGAATGTTTTGTCAAGTTTTTCGTGTAGGAAAGCTGCCGTGTAGGTTTCGAAAAAAAGATATAGATGCTGGGTTCAGCTTTAGATTATATTGTATACTGTGCACGTCATGTTTCGTCTGTCTGCAAAGCCATTCCACGCCAGCAACTGGCGCTGCGTTGATAACATTTGTTCTTATCTTCTGTATGCTTTTTTACTGTGCAGGATTAGATGTGGACGTTCTACTTCGTCTGCGTGTTCGTCCCTTGTGTGCGATGCTGTGAAAGTGATTGCATCTGTAAGTGTCCTTTTAGTTATGTTGTTAGAGTCGAGCACTGTGGCTGAGGTGTGATACCATGCTTGTTGGACTGTTAAGTCGTGCAACGCATGACAACGTGCAGATGGCTCATTTATTCTCAGTTGCTCTACCCTGGGTGTCGTGGTAGGGTTCAGTTTACCCACACGCTTTAAACAATGTAGTTATTTAGAGCAGCATGAACTGACACACTTCTAGTTTCACTTTAACTCTAGTATGCGTAGGGGCACATTATATGGTCAAGAAAATATCTAAGTTGTTTTGTCGTCTGTGTGTATAGCTTGGTTCCGGATCCTTGTTATTACCACATAATCAGCATTCATTTAGCTGCCTCTATGATTTTATCTTTCATGTGCAGAGGCAACTCCGCAAGAAGCTCCAAGATGTGCATCTGCGGCATCCACATCCAGTCAAGAGGTGCAGAACCCCGGCAACAGTGGTGGCAACAGCGCAGCAGAAATTGAAATTCCCTCTACAGCAGATGTGTTGTAGGTCTGCTGTGTTACTAGGGAATAGAAAATGTACAAGATTATCATATCTCATTCTTTGTGCAGGCACACCATCACAGCCGTCACCAGCTGCCCTCCATTGTGCAAGGAACTGCTGCTGTCATGAGGAGCAGTCTTTTGCTAAAGAACTCCTTTTGAAGCAAGGTTATTTTCTACCGTAAACATTTTAACAGGCTTGTCACACAAGAAGGGGAAGAGGTGATTTTGCACCCTCTTTAAATTAAATGCACCGAGACAAGTTAACCAGTTCCTTTGGATGACGCATGCCCATCTTCACCAGAGACGATTATTTTGGAGGAGCATGGCCATTGCTACGAGTAGGATTAGTGATTTTATCCTGATCTGTACCTGTATGCTTACACTTCTCGAAAGGCTGCTTTATTGATCAGCGCAAGAGTTTAAAAAATCGTAAAAATAGTCTATCTTTAGGTTGAAATTTTGTTTAAGATATTAAATCTTTTTTCAAGGCTGAGGGAAATGGCACAGCCAAGGACAATGAAGTATGAGGGCATAAAGGATTATGTGTACTGCCTTTCACGTATACGTAATTTTTCCTGTGTTTAAAACTATTTCTCCTTGTATACAGAATTGAGGTGCTGTATTGGCATTTAAATATTCTGCTGGAAAAAAATACGCCGGATGTGCAATTATTTCAGCGTCTGTTTTGATTTATCTTTCTGAGAGCATCTCTGGCGCACAGAAGAAAATACATGTGAAAGCAATACGCGGAGATGAGTAGAGTAGTGGCCTAACTGATGCTGCACAATTAGAGATGTGTAGCATTTGTACTGCGTTTGGTGTAATGTATCTACTTTCTTTATTCCGCAAGATTACATTTTTCTCATTACAAAGTAATAAAGAAATTGTTTTAGATGTGTCTTAGCATGTTTTTGAAAGCAGTTACGCTTTATAATGACAAACAAGCCACTGTTTGTTAGCGCGGCTGCTGTTATTGTTCGGATCACGCGACGCAATAATTTTTATTCCGTCATGATGGCTCCGTGTTTCTGATAAAAATGCGGCGTTACAGATAGAAGGGATAACATAACACCCATTGCCCAATATTTTTCCATATCGGTGGAAGTTTGTCAACCTTCAGCAATTTTGATCTAACTCGCTCAATATTTCTTACTATTGCAGAATTACAATTCCTGATTTCTAGAAGTTTTATTCGATGAAGTTATTGTAAGCTTTTGAAGTTATCATTGAGTTTCCCTAACACATCATTGGGCTGACATTTTCTAACTAGGTTAGATACGAGAGAGTAACGTTCTAAGTTAAGATAAATAGCTGATCCTAGTATTTTTTGATGAGAAATTTCTACTATTGATTGTGTTTTTTTTTTTCTCAGCTAGACACACATGCTTCGGAGCCATACAGCCCCGTTGGAGCATCCAGCACTAGCAGGGCAGGCATGGAGTGTTCGTTTGCGAGACTGTCGCCAAGGCACCTTTCTGGCCAACACAGGCCTTTCACATCAATGTATGTGTCGATTCATGTTGCCAGTATTGAGCTGCTCAGTGATGTAGTGTAGGAAGGTGAAAAGTTGCAGCTGACGGGGAAGTTCGTTTTTATTTCGGTTAGAGCTTAAACTAAGTGCTAAGTGGCTACCAGGGAAATAACTGATCTCAAGTTATATAGCAAGTTCCTCCGTGACAGTAGTATTTATGTGGATGAGCAGCTAATATTACGCAGTAAATGTTCCACGAACAAAGTCATCAAATTTCTGCTAGAATATACCTTGATGTGTAGCAGCTAAAGTTGAAATTATAATTGTATATTTCAGGGTGGATCATTGGTGTACTTTCTCGATGTTGTGGTAACGTTATTTTGGTCGTGTAACACTAATACTTTTACGAGTGGTTAAGACAAACGAAATAACACAGCAGCCTATTAAATGCGCCTACAGAAAATTCTTTGTCTTCTCTCTATGGAGGTATCACCTGTTTTACTTTTATTGGTAGCTGACTTAAAAGTCACTTTTTTAATACAAATTGGTCCTGAATTTCTTTTTGGTTACAGTACCAAGAAAAATGGCCATAGGCAAAGCAGCATTAACATTATGGCTAGCGTGGGTAAGCTTTACTTGAGTATACCAAAATTATCTTCTACTTGACTGATTTTCTACAGGGAGGTTCAAACAGCATAGAATGTGATTTTAGGCCTTCTGTGTTTCCTTATTGTGCCCGTGAAGTATCTGTTTCCCCTTGAGTGTATCTTGCTTACATGTTGCTTCTTTTTCGCTGTCCCGTGAACCTCGATAGTTTCCCTAACGGAATCCATTTTTCCTTAGCGCCACCCAGTGTTTCCATTACTGAAGATAAAAGAAAGATGGACCGGCTGCGAGCAAAGCTTTGGAAGCTTCAACAACAGGCACAGAGCGAAGCGACTGCAACGACAACGCAGCATGCTGTCCACTTCTGATATAGTTGAGGCAATCTCCAGCTGTAGGTCGTGAAATAATCAGCAGCCAATTTGTAAATTAGTTCTTTAGTTGTGAACTTCGATATTTATCTGGTGTTTTTTCTATGCGTTTTTCTATACAACTGAAATATTTCGCCAATAAAATACAGCTTGTATTTCAAATCTGTCTTTGTTGTCTTCCTAGTTTGTTGCAGGCTGCCATTATGCAGCCAGCATAGCCGTAATAAAACAAAAACAGAGGAAAAGAGCGCGCAGCTATAAGAAATGAAAAGCGACGCCCGCACAAAATATTTCATAATTTCGCGCCATGTAGCATTAAAACGTGACGTCGTTTCCGGTTCCGGTTGTGACGTCATTTTTTAGTTGTCCCCCCCATACGTAGATGGCGACAGTTGCAACGACTAGCCACCTTCTTGACACATGGGCTTCTATGGAAGTTGCGCTACCAGTTTACATATACCTTGGTCATTCAATGAGCTTCAGTAAAACTTCATTCGGGCCTAGTTGGTACATGATCTTAGAGGGAAAATTTCCAGCGCAAACACAAAGACACACCACAGGAAGGAAATGACACTCACAAGCGCTTGTGAGTGTCATTTCCTTCCTGTGGTGTGTCTTTGTGTTTGCGCTGGAAATTTTCCCTCTAACATTCAATGAAGCCGAGAAAAAGGGCGAACTGGGATATCACAAGAGTGCGGTACCTTAGCATTTAATGTTGATAAGGATTTCAGGCATTAGCTTGCAAACAGATAGCGCAGATATCAAGTGCTTATGTGTGCAGGCACTATATTCGCTGCAGTTCGTGAACTGAACGCGCATTGGCGTTATGCGTGTTTTTATAGAGTTCATATTTGAAAGCTGCTGTGTAGTCATGGTCGCGCAGACAACTACCTGTACGCAGGCTCACGGTATTAGAAGAAATACAAATTGTCAAAAACATCGAAAATTCTGAATATCCGTTCTTATAAACTGCAACTCGCCTCACTAACTGTTAACTTGTACCATATCAAGCTCCAGCTTAATTGTTTTAATTATTGTGGGAGAATAGGGGAGGAAAGATGTTCGTACTTCCGTTCAATGAAACTGCTGCATTGGGCTGCCGAGATAACCTAGTAATCCGCCAGAGCCTAAAGTCTCACTGCAGACGACTAGGTGAGGAATACAAGCTGCAATCCCCTGATGACGCTGCCGAGCTTATAACAAATGTTTTCGATCATCATAATTTGCGGGCATGTTCTTCGAAATGTATGAGTGTCTCAAACCATTACAAAATGCAGCCGTGTCGTGTAAGTAAAGCAACGTGTTTCGTACTCCTGCCAGCAGATCGACACATTCTCTACCGTCCACGTTCCAATAACATCGGGGTCACGGGTTACGCGGCCATCGCAAGAACCTCTGCCATTCGTTGGCGAATCCTCAGCGACTACGCTACCCGAGCAGCCACATGCTGTTCCATATCCTCGGGCGATGTCAAATGATTGCACCGGGCCTCTTTGCCGCGTACTGGCCCAGTGGATACGGTCGAACCTCGACTACGACGTGGACCCATGCACTGACTTCTACAGGCACGTCTGTGGAAGATACAGAGGCGGTGACGTTTTCGACGACGTAAGAGACACCAGCTGCTGTGACTTTAGTGCACGCACTACAATACCGCAGTTCCATTGCTTCTCAGTTAGTCAAAAGTAAATGAAGGGGTAAAATTCTCCGTACGACCAACATTATTTTGCTTGTCTAAACTTGCCTTGACAACGACGAGGAGGTGGTAGCATAGCACGTTAGTACGTTAGAGAGCATGTCATGAAATGAAGATTAGCTGAATAATTAGACGCACTAGTGAGAATCAACCGGTTCCATATTTATGGCCGCAAGCCAGCCCCACACTGCAGAAGGTTTTCATGACCAGGTGTGTCACCGCGAGCAGGCTCCGCACGACACCACATGATGGCGTTTTCCTAATCGCGTGTATTATCCTCCCATGCGCGTAGTTCGCTCTTAAAAGGGCCCTGCTAAACTTTTATCACCTAGTCTCAAAACAGTGCCCATCAGTAGCGGGCGCTTCTGTGCGCACGTGACAACAACGTTAAAGCGCCGCGCACAAGGAAATTGGGAAAGCCGGCTGGGAACCGCCTGCTGCTCTTCTCTCAAATGTGGCGCCACATGGGAAGTCGCCTCCACCGCACGAGGTAGAACTAGCATTGGTGATTCCATAATCGCTGACAAGTCCTCGGTAATCGTTTACTTATTTGTTCGAAACTAACAAAAACCTACATTGCTTCACATCAGAAATGCAAAATATAAGCGGCGCTGCCGCAGCTACTTGGGACGTCATTTGTTGAAAGGAAAGCACACGATTTCCGGCTCCATTTGAATCCAGATTGAGAATTTCCTAGTTCATATCACACAAATATTTGGCTCAGTTCTTCAAGGCAGCCTCCATGACTGATGGGCAGAGTTATCAGACTAAGTCCGAAAAGTGTAGCAGGAGCCCTTTAAAGCGCAACTCTGGCGATCTTTCAGTGTCCCTTGATCTCAGTGAAATTTTCACTATATATTCTCCTTGGTATTGTAATATTATACGCATAGTCAGGTGGTTGTAAGGCACTTATTTTTACTGTAAATTCAAGTTTTTAGCGCATTCCTACGCGGGCCATCCTGTGATTTTGACGTGATCACCTTCAGCGCTCCTTACCCGAGCCAGCGGCCGTCAGAAGCAAAACAGCGATACTTCGGTGCTCAAATCGTCACTCTCAAGTTCACAAAAGCTGACATAACTCAATACATCATCGAATGACTTCGGCATTAGTATTTATCTGGCACCAGATCCATATTTATGATGGCAGGGAGGCTGTGACGTCACTGCACACGCTGCAGGAAACATCTACCCGTTTTGGGTATCCGTTTCAACGCGCATCTCATTAGGTTGTTTGAAATTATTGGTGCGTTTCCGAGCAAACTGAGCCACTCTGGCTGTTACAGGACTGTCAGGACTATTGGAGAACCTTGATATCAGAACGTGGTGAAAAAACCGCCGGAGTTCCCGTTTAAGAAGTACCCTCTGCATTTTAAATAAAGTTAAGGTTTTCTCAGGTGACTATAGTCGTTGTCCCCACTAGGTTTCCACGCCTTGGCATATGGGCGCCTAAAAGATCATGCTTCAGTAATCTCCTTCGCCTAAAACGCATCACTGCGAATTTCCCTAAATGTCTAAACTCATCGACGGAGCCCTTTTTCTGCATTCATCCTCGCAATGACCCACAAGGAATGCTACTTGCATTGAACATGGTTATAGGAGGTGGCTAGGAGATTATATCCTACAAGGTATGAAGTACTATGAACACATGTCAAGGTTCATGGATATGGCGAAGGACGATTGACAAAATGTTCTATTTAGCGAACTCTTTTCATTTCCGAGTTTTAGTGGCTTAAAAACCATGCCATTTTTCGTTATTCAGTCATGTAATTACGTGAAGCGGCCTCGATTAAGATAAGTTTTAGGCCATTTCACGCTCGTACTTAAAGCCTCTGTCACTAGTAAATTGAGCAAGAACTTAGGCTTAGACAGCATTCATTTCTAAGCGTACTTTTGCAACAAACATTTGAGCTACCGAAACACACTGAACACTTCCGGCTGCATTCCCATTAAGTATGAGGTGTATTGCTGACAAAAGGAACAGCAAATTAACAGTCATAATATACGTCACAATGGCATGCTGACTATTTATTTATTTATTTATTTATTTATTTATTTATTTATTTATTTATTTATGCCGGAGTACCTTACAGGCCCAATGGGGGACATTGTGTAAGTAGGGGCGTTACACAAGGTATACTCATAAAACATACCAAACTTGGAAAAAAAAATGAGACACATTTGCAAAACGATAAATTGGAAACTAAATGGAGCACAATACAGCCCTAGATGCAGGAAAAATAATAGAAACGAAAGTGCAAAGAAAACAGCACGATAGGCATCGATAAGCATATTTAACCATCTGCACAGCAATGCGAGCAATGCAGCGCCGTTGTAAAGCCTGCTACGCGCTTTTCAATGGGGGAACCCAAACACGCCGGGTTCTTGTTATTTACAGATTCGATTCCACGTCGCCTGTAGAAAGAAAAGTAGAATCATCGTGGCCATTTTTGAGCAATCAAATGCGCGCCGTCCCTCGCAATCAAGAATTATGGGAGCACAGGGAAACTGTAGCACAGGCACATTCCCACGGCAAACGTGCAGGCACACTCTTAGCACGGTAACCTTTAGTTTATTTTATATGTACACATAGATGTGAAAATATGCCCGTTTACTAAAGGTCAAAGCACTTTAAACTTTATAAAGGAGCATATTTTCACAACTTTATGTGCCTATAAAATAAACTAAAGGTTACTGTGCTAAGAGTGCACGTACGGTACAGCAAGCGTTCCTTAACTGCGCGAACGTTGTAGATTCTGCACAGGGTAAAGTTAGCTACTCCACCCTCTGCTTGAGTTAATGCGACTAAGTACACGCTCAAATGACTTCCAAGACTATTCCGTTAATGGCACCGGCCGCCCTAAATGCGATAACATAGGAACTTCAATGTAGCGAAATTTGCGATATATAGGGAAGTTTTGTGGCGCAAGTAAATGGGCCGCGCTATTACGAGAATAGCCACAATGCTCGTATTGTAAATGATTGAGAGGTCAGACGAAACGCGGACGGCGACATTGACAGGACAGACGTTTGACTTAAAACTGAAAATGCTGGCGGTTTGTGCGTAATTGCAACGCTGTTCAGTTTGTCAGTTTTCGCGCAACGTGGCGTTCATTGTGTGTAGTAATGCGGTTCAATCCTCCATGAAACTCCTTCAGTGTACTTGTACCACGAATGTTTGCCAAAATACGTGTTTTTCTGTATCCCAACGACTCGAGTACGGGCCGTGAAGGACCTTCAGTATGTTCGAATAAAAAATATTTAGCGGAAGGATGCGTATCGGCCAACTCAGAGGATAAGCCTTAGTAAGTCGCTTCGGTGTTTCTTCCAGGTCAAAAACTCTATAGAGATCGCCATTCAAGCAAACCTCAGGAATACGGAGATACCACGTTCCACCCAACTTTCTTGGCAGAAAGCTGCTGCGATGTACCGAGCCTGCGTGTCTTTTGCCTCGTCATCTCAGCCTGAGGTAACCATGAATCCTATCAAGTGCATAGCTCCTGTTAAAAAGAGACATTTTCGAACTTCGTATGTGCAAGGACATTTCCAGAACCCTGCTATTGCCTTCAAAATGAACTGACCATTGAGCCGTAAGGTGCAATTTCCGTAGATGTCTACTGGTTGAAAGCTCGCCATATACAAAAAAGAGTGTGGTATCGGACATGCACAAGGTAAGACGTATACAGGCAGTGGCGTATTGCGTGCTTAATCGTTTTCTACGGTAGCATTTTCCGCTGCAGTCTGCTGGTCAATATTTTAAGGCAAAAGTCCGCATTATGTCCGCGTTGTTGAGGCCTGTCTGTTGTGCGATGTCAGTGTACGTTAAGGAACCCCAGATGGTCAAAATTTCCCGAGCCCTCCACTACAGCGTCTTACATAATCGTACGCTGGTGTTGGGACGTAAAATCGCAGGAATCAATCAATTGATACTGTTAGCACAAGGGCCGATACAAAGTGGTGGTATTATACGTCTTCACTGGACAGTGGTGGCACAAGTACTACACGATTGCAGCAATAAATAAATAAATAAATAAATAAATAAATAAATAAATAAATAGAACCTGGACACCTTTGGATAATAGAGGTTTTACGCATTTATGCACTTACTTAATTTGACAAAGCACTAATCATAGTATGCAGTTAATGAAGGAAAAAGAAAAGTGCAGGCACGCATGACCTCTGTCAGCAACACACATCTTGAAAACATAATGTTTGATCTCAGTTACGTAAAGGAATAGTAATACGTGAAGACCGATTTTTCAAACAGTTCCAAGGCATCCCTTTTGGCTACGCTATTTGGTGGTGCATCCCAGTATTCAATTGTATTTGGAAACACTAATACTTAGACCCCGTCAGCGGCAGGGTACGCAGTTGTGTACTGTGTACGCAAGTGTGTTGGCAGTTCAATGCACAAGCGATCACGAAAGAACAAGAAACACGGGGATTTCTATAAATTAAACCTGCTATGCGCTCAATGTGTCGTCAATCTACTGCAAGGTGCACCGTATTTCTCCAGCCATTTAATTTTCTGAAGGTACCACGTAAGACGAGTGAGTCGACGTGGTGCGCTCCTTCAAACACAGGACAATAATAAAATTTTTGTTGGCTCGTAGCGACCGTAGTCAATGACAAACTGCACCCACGTTGGATGCTTACTTGTCTTTCCTCATATGTCAAAACAAAGAGTAATTGACATAAGAAAATTTATAATTAATTATGTTCTAATTAATAATGCTTACGGTATAACTAACATTTCAATATATAACCGCCTGTTCTTGCTTGAAATGGAGCATGCAGTGCAAAGGTAGTTGCGCGTGAATATTTGGCGGTTTACTGGCACGAAACCATAATTCGCACCTGAAGGTGTTCAATGTCTCTTGCTTAGGAGGAAGAGGCACATACTGGTGGCTAGGCCTGAAAGTCCGTGAAATCAGTGACCTTCTCCTTTGTGCATATATTTGAATGTTCATATTGAAGTAGCTTTCTGTCAATAATAAAATAACTTTTAGCCTAGCGACCTTCCACCGCAATGCCAGTTCAGGCTACCTTAATATTTAGCATTCCTTTGCAGAATCGGTGTATCTACACATGGATATTACAAATATTATCACACGCCTCTTCATTCTTTGTGATTTTTGTGATTCTTCATTTTTGTGCGAGCTGCGCGGTAGCGTTGATGCCGGAGCGGTTCGTGCCTCATGGCAGTGGAGAACCGAAGCGAACGGCAACTCGAACGAAGCTCCACGGGGAACTCGTAGAGGACGAAGGGATCGAGGGTATCTCCACCACTTTGTAAGGCAGGAGCACAGCTGTTGTCACGAAGCCTTTATTCGGCTGAGCCACGCGCTGAACGTAGCTGACGCTCACTGTGATGGTGATTATATAGAGGTGAAGATGACTGACGATGAATATTTTGCTCACAATACAAAACAAGGTACATCATTACATAACACAATTGCCTGTTTCTATCGCAGACGGCTGACCTTGTAACATGGATGATGTTATTAGACCTGGACTTACTGAACGAGACAAGATTGGCGAGGGTTAATCCGGTGGATATAATGGTGCGCGGCTCTCTTGATCTCGGGGTCGAGGTTATTATCTCGATATTCTTCCATGAGACGGAATTTCTGGATGGGAAGAGAAAAATGAAGGTGAGTTAGTACATTTAGTTCCTCGCAGACCGTGATAAAAATGCAACACGCTGGTGCGTGTGGTATACCCTCAACGATGTGTTAAGGTTAATGAAGACTGTTCATTACTGCCCTACAGGACGCACACTTACGTGGAAACGGTGAAAAGTTCAATTTTCTAACAATAACAAGGGATACCTCGCGACCACGTCGTAATAACGCTTAAATATGGCTTCCTTAACGCGGTGGTCAACTCCGCTGCATTGGAGGTGTTAGACAACGTGGGACACCTTTAGCTGAATCTTTAGCTTTGCCACTTCCTGAGCAGTTCACATTTACGTGCGCTGTATAAATATTGTCAATAAATGGGCATTTTACCTTGCACAAAGTACGCTTCCCAAAATGAGGAAACCTGTAGCGGTGCGTTTTGCAAAGACGACGGTTAACGTGGTGATCTATATGGCGCATATTTGTAAATGCGGGGAGTGTATTCGTCGTATATTTGACAGCCAAGGCGCTGGCGTTGAACGATTCCTTGTGTTAAAAGCAGCAGTTTCAGTTTGACTTTGACTAAGCCCTGTTTCTAGAATTATCTCTATGCATACAAAGCTCGTTTATTAAGCCGTCACAGGGAAGTCTGCTCCTTACCTTACTGACGTAGCTTCTTAACTCTAATGACAGGACTGCTGTCTCCTGTTAATGCAGCGCATAAAGTGATCAGAGTACGAAACCATCAGATGCTGTCTTGCTTACCACTGCTTGTGTCTGCTTTAAGCATCCGTGTACAACAATTTTCATTTTTCCTTAGGCAAAGTTGCTCTGAAGTATATAGTAGTCAATCGTGGCAGACTCAGTGCGTCACAAATTTAGAAGGATAGGATAAGTGCTAATATTTGATGTCTAAGATAATGGCCGGCTTATTTATTTAACAGGATATCATACATTAGTTTGTAATTTGGGTCATATATTGCACTATACCTATCTTTAAGGCGTCCTTCTAAAATTTTATTTCCTCTCGCGAAATACCTTATTACAACTTGTGTTCCCAGAGCTAGAGATGCAAAATTTCCGGAAATTTTGAGCAATCGGAAAAAAATCTGTTTTTTTCACGTTTTTTTCCGAAATTTTGGAAAAAATGGAAAAGAAAATTTTCTTTAGCATATGACAATAGTTTATTGTGAAATGTCAAAAGCCATAACTCTCATTATGTAAATAACAAAGTCTTGGTTTAACAGATCGAAGGCAGGCCACAAGCATCACCGCGAACGCGTTCAGTTCTCTGTGAATGGGTGCAGCTTCCTAGAATTGTTACGGCAGTCAGAACAAAGAACACTCAAATGTCTCTTCCGTGGCTACTTCGGTGTGGCCTCGACCATGGAAACAGTGAACAAGATGGTAAAAAGATGAAGTGTACCTCTTATTCAGAGTCAGTATCAGTGGCTTCAGCAGTAGAATTCTTCATCATGTTGAGATGTGCGTGTACAAAAACAAGCTTTTGAACGGTTTCATTACGCAACCTGTTCCTACGCAGAGTATGAATGTTTGCGAAGTCGGACCAGTTCCGCTCACAAGCAGCTGATGATGGCGGAATCTGTAAAATGTTTCGAGCCAGAGGCATCACTGTTTTACTCGTGCAGATTCCTTCCCACCATGTTGAAGGAGGGATGTGGTTAGCAGAAGCCCATATTCCGGGTCTTGACCATATGCCTGCATTGGTCCTGTATTCTGCCACATCACAGTACACTTTTCCAACTTCGAGGTTCATGTGCGTACTGTGCTCCGAGATCCAGTCAAACGCAGACAAGACTTCTTCGTCAGTCAGATTTTTCCCCTTGTACCTTGGGTCAAGTAAGTTTGCTGCACAGTGCACGGGATGAACTGTAAACTCTTTGCGTGTCTTTAAGGCTTTTTCGGCGAGATCTCGCTCACTCTGCGAAAGAACAGAGCACTGCAGATTCGAGTGAATCTCCTCCGCTAGATTGTGAAACAAATTTGTGACGTCGGACAACAGGGCTCCGTCACTTTCTACAGCTTTGATAGCCTTTGCGATGGGTTGCAGCAAAGTATGGCATGATTTCAATGCGACCCAGAGCTCTTCTTCGTCCAGAACGACCAGCCTAAGAGTCTTGTCGAACTTCAAGTTTTCCATTATAGCTATTTCCTGCAAAACCTCCTTGTTTTTCAAGAGGCTTTCAAGGGAGACAGACACCACTCCATCTTGTCTTGCTTGGAAGCTTCAGGCTGCAGCTCATATTTTTGCCGTACTTCGATTCCTGCCTTTCTTTGAATGTGGCCAATACCACGTGGGTTTTCTTCACGTATTTGATTATATCTTTCGCCTGCTTGTGCACATCGTGGATTGTGCCAAGTGTAAGGAGATCATTCATCAACAGGTTCAGAGAGTGTGCGGCGCAACCAATCGCTGTAACATGAGGAAATCGCTCAATAACAAGAGCCCATGCCGCTTTCATATTGCTTGCATTGTCGGTTACCAGAGCCTTTACCTTTGAGCTACCGACCGATTCTATAACAGCACAGATTTCTTCTGTCATATAGGCCGCAGTATGCCTGTTGGTGCCGGTGGTGACTGACTTGAAAAACAATGGCGATGGTGTGCAGAGTACAAAGTTTATAACTGACTCTCCTTCGACGTTAGTCCAGCCGTCCGTGACAAGGGTGACACATGAAGCCTTTTCAATAGAATTATTCATGGATACGGTAGCCGCCTCGTACTCAGCGTCGAGCAGTGGACCAGCCAAGCTGTGCCGGCTCGGGGGCTTGTAAGATGGTCTGAGTGCTTTAAATGCTGCCTGCCAATAGTCATTTGTAACCAAGGAAAACGGCGAGTTGGAAGCATATATCGCCTTTGCCAATGCTTTATCGGCGTTCTTCTGCGCTTGAAGTGTCATCGTATCGACGAAGTGAGTAACCCTTCCAGTCGCTGAGGCTGCACTGCTTGCTGTGCTGCTTACTGCGCCGTTATTTTCGCTTGAACTGAGACTGCTACATGAAGGGCTGCGAGAGCGGCTTCGTGGTGTCACTTCCTGTCTTGGGTATTTCACGCACTGAGCAATGTGCTTGGAAAGGCGAGTCGCATTGGGAAAAGCGTAGCTGCTGTTGCAGTACTTACAGACAGCGGGTCCCCGTTTCCCGCCAACTGTCTCCCCGACTGTGAAGTGCACCCACACTTCGGAAATTGGGCGTACCATTGCAGAATCTGCTTCCACACGGCTTGATATGCGGTCTTCCGCCACAGGTTGCACAAGTGCACAAAGGAAAGTCAAAATTGAACAATAGCGGGCACCAAAACATGAGAAACCGCACCCGACCGACGAAGCTACGCTGACGCTGGAGCAGACATTACGTGATGTCGACGGCGAGTGGGCAGCCGTCGTTTGGTGTTTCGGCATCATGTGCGACGTTCCGGTTTCGCGTTCTGCGTTTCGGTTTCGCGTTCAATGCTGGGTGTTGCCTAAGCTTTACTTTCGCGCGTTTTTCCCGCGGAAATTTTGGCGCAATTTTTCCAACTGCGCCGAAAAAAACTTTTAAAAACCAGTTTTTTTCTGGAATTTTCCCGCTTCTTTCCCCACTTCGCATCTCTACCCAGAGCACAATGGCATGTGACACTAACGGTAAAATTTATTAAATATGGAGATCAATTTCTAACTGACGATGTTACTGTGCAAATCTATTGTGGCTTTAATATGTTGAGAGGGGTTTGGGCAATTCACTCGTTTAAAAAGCTAAAGCAATGAGGCACACACTTCAAACGGTCGATATTGTTTCTCGAAGTAGGTGCGGTTGTTAGCAACAGGCTACGCTAACTATATAAAGACTGGGGCTAAATCTTATCGCAAGCTCTTGAAGATGTAACACAGGAGTGTAGTTCCAAGACAGGCGTCATGGGCGTCGTGCTCCACTCTCCCATTTATAATGTCGACCCATTATTTTAGTGCACTAAGTGCGTTCGTACAATATAATGCAAGAGAAGCATTTGTTCTGAAAATTAGAGCAGTTCGAATGCCGCCGTAGTGGCCAAATTTCAACCGCGGAGTCCGCGCAACGGAGTAGACAGTTCTGGTAACATTTAAATGGGCTGAATGCGGTTATTAAACTCAACATAGTGGCTGGAACGGCCAGATTGAGAATGTACGCTAATAAAGCTACGGACTTCTTCAATGCAACAAAGGGCATGCTAATAAAAGCGCTTTTGAACAATAAGCCGGAAAATGATGTTTTAAAGGACGACCTCTCCTAAAATCCCGAGCTTTCCGGCGCCGAAGATACATCTTCTGCCTTCAAATGTAATAAGAGGCTGTCGGACGTAACATATTTTTGAACAAGCCAAATGCGGTCTATTGCAGAATCAGTTTTTTTAAAGCGCTTCGTAAAGCTCAGCTGAGACGGGGCAGCTAAACGGTATATCTAGAACTCACGACCACGACATCATCGATGCCTTCAATGAGACTGCACAGATCTGGGGAGGACGAACGTCTGTTCCTTGACGCTTGAGTTGTACGATCTACAATGTGAGGTCTAGTTCAAGGTACTCTCCGTTCATAGTTCGTTTCCAGGCATTTGTAATTACATAGTGCTAATTCGTACACTCTACACTACTTCCCAATTTAGAGGCGCGGACGAGCGTCTGTTCCATGACGCTCGAGTCGTACGATCCACAATGTGAGCTCTAGTTGACGTTACGCTGCGTTCATTGTTATTTTCGAGGCATCTGCAATGGCATAGTGCTCATTCGTATACTGTACACTATTTCCCAATTTAGAGGCGCGGACGAACGTCTGTTCCATGATGCTTGAGTCGTACGATCCCCAATGTGAGCTCTAGTTGACGTTCACTCCGTTCATTGTTCGTTTCCAGGCATCTGTAATTGCATAGTGCTAATTCGTACACTCTACACTACTTACCAATTTATAGGCGCGGACGAACGTCTTTTCCATGACGTTTGAGTCGTACGATCCACAATGTGAGCTCTAGTTCACGTTACGCTCCGTTCATTGTTATTTTCGAGGCATCTGCAATGGCATAGTGCTCATTTGTACACTTTACACTACTCGCCACTTTAGAGGTGCGGTATAGGTGCACATAACCTTTCTGCCACTCAGTTACATTATGAAGCTGATTAGAAAAGCACCAACTCTGCTTTCAGTGGCGAACATTGCAACTCTATTTTATGTTTACCAATAGGCTCCCACTGTCATTTGTGATGCGCGTGTACATTTCAACACTTAGCTTTGAGTTATTCTGACCGAGTCTTGTTCATTGTTTTTGCTCTTGAGGAAGTATTGCTATCGATGAAGGTTATTCTTATGCACCTTTATTTACCCAGTGAAAGACGCTTCGTTGTATTTCTGACCAGTTCTTGCACTACCTGTGCAAGGTAATGCTTCGAAGTGCGACATTTTTCAAGAAGGCATTGCCCAGCTGCAAGATTTTCTTGCCAATAAATGACGCAATTAAAGATAACTTCAATTTGCTTTATTTCGTGTTCATCCTTTAGTTTATTAATCTTTGTTACATTAAAGCGCAGCGTACTTAGAAGGTGTTTACTTTTTCCCTTCAGGAGCATTACGGACATCATTATTAATTTTTTGCTTTTCTATCGCAGATGGTTTACAGTAAGGAACAAGATGACTGGTTATTAGGGATGAGTCAGAAATCGCCATCATCGAACGTGCGCGACTACGCACTATGTTTCCTTAAGATGGGAGCCAGACCAAAACAAAACGAAGAACTTGCTTCAAAGATACTCGTGTACGAAAAAGAACGTAAGAACTATTCCTTCGCCTATTCCATTTCGTGGAAATGGGTACTGCTCTGGGGAAACTGCAACAGCACCTCTGCTCACTGACCTAGTTCCCCTTATTTTAGTGAAACTTTTTCTAGATATTCCGAGAAAATATTTGCGATAACAATTACTACATATTCGGTAATTTTCTCTTGCACAGATACTAGGCTATATGATATTTCAGTGGGCAATTTGTAAGTTACTTGCAGCACAGCGGACACCCTTTGGCATCGCAACGCAATTGCGCTGAGATACACGTTGTCGCACAGTTGATATTTCTTGTCATTCGGGCTACGTATGCAGGTCCTCCTACATGTATTGTGGGAATCACGTCTAGGGCATACACGCAGGTGTCTTTAACCCATGGGAAACGATCCTGCACTTTCAGCGTCCAATTTGTGATGATATAATTTCCTCGAATTGACAAGAATGTTCATCCAAAGCAGACGCATTCGGTCAGATAAAACAGTGTGTGTTGAAGAAAAAACTTTGAACAGTAAACGTCGCCGGAGCGAATATTTCAACTTTTTGCGTCGGAGCGGCCAATGAAGAACAAGTAATAGCATGTGTGATAATTCCAGGGAGGAAAAAAAAAATGTGTGAGGGGGATATTTAGAACGACAGGTTAGACATGAAATCATGAAATTAGCAGCCTGACCGGCACAGTAATAAGGTATATATATATATATATATATATATATATATATATATATATATATATATATATATATATATATATATATATATATATATATATGAACAAATTGATAACTGGTGCAGAAAATGGCTAATGACATTGAATACGTCAAAATGTAAAGTTATGCATTTTACTCGGAAGCTTACGCCTTCATTCTATGCATACAACATCAATAAAGAAACTGTTGCAGTAGCTACACAATATAAGTACTTAGGTATTATATTCACCCCGAATCTTTCTTCGTCTGAACATATCACCTCCATATCATCCAAAGCATCTCAATACTTGGGCTACTTACGGCGAAATTTAAGCAATGCTCCTTCGAATGTTCGCAAACTAGCATACCTCACCCTCGTTCGGCCTCAACTCGAGTACGCTTCCCCTATTTGGTCGCCTTACCAGCAATACCTCAATGATATGGTAGAACGAATTCAGAGCAGGGCAAGTCGCTTCATTACTAATGATTTCAGCTATCATTCTAGTGTAACACAGATCAAAATCAACCTTTCATTGCAATCCCTGAGTGTTCGCCGTGACATTGCCTTGCTTTCCCTGTTTCACAAATTCATTCATTCATCTCGAACAACACCAGCATGCTTGAAACGATCCTACTTTACGTCACACAGGCTTCATAATCATTTTAGCTATAGCCGCATTCACGGGTCGACACGTGCACTCAACTGCTCTGCGCTTCCACGGACAGTCCGATGTTGGAATTCCCTTCCAGATAGCATCGCATCTCTGGAAAATATTGAGGCATTTCGGGACGCAGTGACAAATTATCTCGCAAACAAATTGTAAACCGGCCATGATCTCAGTTTCCTCTCTGTTTTATCGTATATATTTCGAAATTATTATTGTATAGCACAGTATTATCGCTTTCTTTTGTGTGTATTTATCGTATATTTATCGTATGTTTTATCGTATATTTTTCGGAATCTTTATTGTATAGCACAGTATTCTCGCTTTCTTTTGTGAGTATTTCCTTGACCTTCTTTCATATTACTGCAATCATATTACTGTATAACACTGCAATTTTCCCTGGCATTACGACTGTATCAATAATGCCCATTGTGACTTTTCTTTCTTATTATATGTTTTCTTTACCCTAGAGCTGTCTTTTTTTTTACCGATGCTGCTTTAATTAATTACTTTGCACTGCACTTCTCCCTCATTGTGACTCTGTGCGTGACTGCGTCTCATGCATATTGTAAGAAGAATGCGCTGCTGAAGTTCACTCTTTTTTTTGTAATGCCCCCCTTACACAATGCTTCTTTGGAGGCCTGTAAAGTATTTTTAAATAAATAAATAAATAAATAAATAAATATATATATCATTCGAAAGAAGAACAAAGGTAGCGGGAGGATTCTATATATAGAGGCGTCACCCTTCCCTGGTCATCTCGCCTTTGTTGTGTCTGCTATGGGAACCGTGGACAAAGGCCGGTTCCTTTTCTGTTCCTTATTTCCTTCTCCAGCCTATGTTCTTCGATGTAGTAGGGCATTCTGGGGTAGGCGAGGAATTATGAGTTTGGCACTTCGAGTTGCTGCCAGATTTTCCAATGAACCGGCAATCCAATAACGCGACGATCACCCATGCTTCATGGTGCTACACGTTTAGGACAGCGGTATGATTTCGTCCGTTGAATTCTACGTATATCACCGTATGGACCAACAGGGACACTTCCCGCCTCAGAATCGCTGAAGGGAATCTGTCGTCCTTCTTGGCGCGACAGGTTCGCGCAGACAACGGGTCGTACTACCGTCATACTAGAATATACAATTATTGTGGCGAATTTCACATGTAAGTAGTAGTACTTGGCCCGAAGGACTACAGTCGCGTATTTAGAGCATTGTTCGTAACTATGCTGCTTATATCTTAGACAGATAGCAAAAAGAATATCTGCCTCGCACGGAAAAGCAATATTGATGCTACTTCCAAATAGTCAGCCATACAACAATCCTATATTGAAAGTGTTTTGCGCATTGTTTCTCTTCAGTATTAAACGTCATCCAAACGCATATTTCGAAGCGGGGAATTATTACAGACCCTACAGAGTGACATGTACGCCAAAGTTCCCACAGATTTTCTTTTGAATAGCAAGATACCATCCAAAGTCAAGCCCGACAAATCCTTCCCGGCGGGGTCATCTGCCAACCACCGGGTTCACCAAGTGTTTTAGTCAAGGAGAAATCGAGTAAGATGTCCGACTTCCGTTTAACACCACAAGGATTCCGACGTAGCGCCTAAGTTTCCAGTGTATAAATATTCATTTATTATCGGATTATTATTATTATTATTATTATTATTATTATTATTATTATTATTATTATTATTATTATTAATATTATTATTATTATTATTGATACCCTCAAGGTAAAACATTACAGAGGGAAGTGGGATGTACTACAGTAGTACAGTGCACAAATAAAATACACAGGTGCTCAAAAAGAAGCTCTGGTTATGGTGATTGGCTGGCGAAACTTAGGTCGCGGGATCGAATGCCAACCGCAGCGTCTAAATTTAGACGCAGGCGAGATGCTACAGGCTCCTGCACTGTGCGCTGTCAGTGTGGGTGAAATGACTCGTGGTAGTCGAAATTTCAAGGGCCCTCCAAAGCGGCATCTGTCATAATTATGCAATGATTCTTGTGCAGAAAACCATAGATATGATTATTATAGGCATACTGTGGTTATTCTATGCGATTTTTGCAAAATGAGCACTTAGGTTAACCAGCCCTAGCAGATTTGTGCTATGGCTGGTTAAAAAAAAAGGGGGCACTTCTCTAACATTTCGTTCACAATGCATTCTCGCCTCCGAAAGGGGAACAGCGCTATTTAAGTTTACCTTCTTGCAAGTGATTTCTTCTACTCTTTGTGCAGTTGACAGCGTGAGCGCTTCTACGCGCTTGCCAGAGTGGGAATCTACTTTAATTTCGAGATTTGGAAGATACACCTCCCCATACGTTACTCCTGGTAAGTTGGGATGTTGCACGGTTTCTACTAACCTTAATGCAAACATTCTAAAACACTTTGCACGTGGCGGTGGCTATGAAATTGACGTGAAGAAAAAATTGCACCTAAGATTTTGTGGCAGAAGACGGCCTGCTAATTCGTACGGGAAACAGAGATCATAAAAGAGATGATGGGTGTCATCATATGGAAATACGTGGTGAAACTACGATTGCGCTTCACCAGACGCGGACACAAGAAGGCACACACCGACACATGGCGCAGAATGGGAATGGACTTCAGCTTTCATAATGGCTACCAACAGGCATAAATTTCAACCTTAGGGGGCCATTCCAGAATCTATGGAAGTTAAGTGTGGCGTTTCCTCTCACGTGCGTTTTCACGAGTACAAAGTCAGGGCCACCACGAGTTGACACAGGCAACGAAAAGCACGGGAGGGGGCCGATACCTGTAACAGCGAAGCTTCCATCTCGAAATAAGGAATAAAATTTGCGAAGTTCTCCAATACATTGTTAAATGACCCTTAAAAACCACACTTCTCTCGTCACCGAGACATAGCGGAGCCATCATCGCGTCTAAGGCATTCTTTCTACGAGAGGTCCACAACGGCGCTTCCTTTTGCTCACTTACGAAATATCAAAGCCATGACGATATAATACTTGCTATCCAACGCCTCAACCTCGTAATTTCCGGGGGAAGTCCGAGAGAGGAAACGGCAATGTTTCTTTACGTAAGACTAGGGGTATCCATATGAACAATTCCTGAAGCGGGAGCACTCGTAGTGTTCGTGGTTGAAACACCGCGCACACACAAGGACATAGAAGGAGCCAAAACGACACGAGCGCTGACTGACAGCACAACTTTCTTGAACAAAAGAACATATATGAAGGAGAACAACACATGATAGAACATGTGCACATCATGTAAAACAATTGTAGATATGAGCAACAAGACATCGACAGAGTGCACCGTAGGTGGCCACGAGAACTTAATCTCCTTTTCTGAGAGATTAAGTGAAGTTTGGCTAACACAATCCTCCCCCACCCCCCTTTTCATTCTATATGAAATCCTTCTGCAATTTCCTTGATGGTGCGTTTTTTATGCGTAAATAAAACACTTGTGTTAGTCGGGATGGGATGGGTACAATAAGAATGGGTGCATAAAAATCGCACCATTAGGGAAATTGTCGAAGCATTTTATTTAAAGAGAAGGGATTGGAAGGATTATGTTAGCCACACTTCACTAAACGTCTTGGAAAAAGAGATTAGATCCTTGTAGGCCCCCTAGGGTGCACTCTGTCGATGCCTTGTTGCGTATATCTACCATTATTTGACACGATGCGCACATTTTGTATCATGTGTTGTTCGCTTTCATATATACTGTTTTCTTTAATAAACTTTCATTGGTTAGTCAGCGCTCGTGTCGTTCTTGCTTATTTTCCGTCCTTGTGTGTGTGTGCTGTTTCAATCATGCAGTGTTAGCAACTTGCTCAAATCGCCACCTTGCTCCGTAGTGCACATAGGGTGAAGTACGTCGCATCCGTGCCAATACTCCTGGAGACCGGTCTTCCGATGGTAGTCTTAAACGTTTCCGCAGATAATAGTCATCAGACTAGGATAGGCAATCGTCAGCGTTACGCGTGAGGTAGGCAAGTTCAGTGCATTCACTAGGTTCTTCGTTTTTACGCGAAATAAATCAACATACCCCGCTACCCATCGGAAAAACGCATTGCATTAGTAGTTTCACAGCTGCAAAAAGTTATTCATAGTGATACTCCTCTAATGGTCATGACGATAAGTTTAGTTCACCGCCCAGTAGACAATCATACTTCCCGAAGAGATCGCTAAAATTTTCGGAAGGGTAAGTGTGGACAGGCAACATGCTCTGGGCGTCTTTCCTGTCCACACTGACCCTTCCGAAATTTTTAGCGCTCTCTTCCGCAAGTATAACTTACCAACTAGCCCAACACTTCACTGTACTGAAAAACACTGCAAAACCCAGTAAACAAGGGAACTCACGTGGGCATTTCCTTCACTGTGCCAAAATATTTCAAGAAGAGAAATTATTTTCATTCACCTTGCTTGTCCTAGCATAACGCACCCGCTTCTGCGAGTGTCGTATCATAATCATTTTATGATCAAAGCAATTAACATTCATCATGGCAAATTCATAGCTTCGAATTTTTGATATATGTTGCTATATACAATTAATTTATCGAATACTGCTGGAAATTGCCTATAGAATGTGTCCCAAGTAGTAGTTGTAAAATCATGACGAAAGATATCTATACCAAGCAAGCTATCTGTGTTGCAGGCATTATCGAACCGTCCAGCACCGATTGTACTCTGCATTTACTAACTTCTACAACATTTTACATTTTTCTTACCAGGTGAATGGGCTACCTGGATTTCTAAGTACACTAACGGCACCTATAAAGGCTCGAACTATATTGAGCACGCAATTCGTGTTACCAGCATCCTCAAGAAACTGTTCGAGAGTGAAGTCGTCGGCAAAGTGGGGCTACAATACTTAGTCGCCTGGAGCATATTTAGGCAGCTGGTGAACTTCACTGATCCATACACGCTCCGTGGCGATAAAACTGCTGAGGATGCTTGCTACGGGCACGTTAGAAGTGCTATGAATTTGGCGATAATCAGCCACTACTTCCAGAGAGGTACGTTCATTTTTAGCGCTACTTTCATGTGGTTTGCATTTGTACATCCTTTTCTTTGTGCCTTACAGAAGAGGGATCTCAATAAAACATTCTGAAAGAGTTTGAAGATATTGTATTAACCGGATTTCTGCACAAAAAATTGATGACATTAAAAGGCGATCCCGATTCGAATGCGCTGCTAACAGTATCTACAGTTACTTCGACTGTCCACCACGGTGTAAGAGTGGTGCTTATGCTCGACTGCTGATCCGCTGGAGCGGTCGCTGACGTTGCAACCCGCTGAAGAACGCTGGTGCGAATTCGCGACGGTCGTATTTTCGACGGAGGCAGAAATGATACATATCCGTGTGATGCTTAAAGTGAAACAACCCCATTGTACTTGAAGTTCCCCGAGCGCTGAATAAGGTGTGCCCCGTCATAATATGCGAGTTTCCGTACGTGAAACGCCAGTAATTAAACATAAGTTTTTGCGATGAGACAACAAAAATCATACTTGCTAAAGCAACGTGACTGATCAGGTAAATAAAAACCTCAGTAAAAGAAAGGAGGTCGGCACGGTCTCTTAGCGTGCGCCCAACTTATTTAGTACAGAAAAAGAACCTTCTGAAGATATTGTAATGCATCCTTCTCAAAATTATCAATATATGCACATTTAATTCAATGACGTAGTCATTTTCCTTTGCCTGTGGCCGGTTATAAATCTAATGTTTAAGAAGAGTTTGCGTCCACATCAAGCGGAAAATCACGAGGAACACAATGAGTGGTCCGACTCCGACTATTACCTTTTTTGCAGCATAAGTTCTTACGGCCGCCCCGCCACAGTGGTCCAGTGATAAGGCAATCGGTTGCTGATCCGAAGGTTGCGGGATCGAATCCCGGCCGCGGCGGCTGCATTTCAATGGAGGCGAAATGTTGAGGCCCGCGTGCTGTGCGATGTCAGTGCACGTTAAGGAACCCCAGTGTGTCGAAATTTCCGGAGACCTTCACTGCGGCACGTCTCATAATCACAGCTGATTTTGGGATGTTAAACCCCACAAATCTATCATGCTCTTACGGGTTTGTTGAAATGGCAGAAATTTGTAGCTTCGGGGCGAATAACCGCTAAGTTTCACAATAAAGGTCAATATAAAATAAAAGCCCACACCTGTGCGGGTTTGAATTCTACACAAGCAAGGCAGTGCGACACATCCCTGTCTCACCAAGTGACTGGGTACTTTGTGCTCAGAGTCATGGCTCTGGCATGGTATCAAAGGTATTTCAAAACATTAGATGTCGGCATCCCTCGACTGAAGTATCATCAACGAAGACGATGAAAAAGGACGAGAAAAGCAAAATGGTAGGGAGGCGACCGCGGTGAAGAAGCGGAAGAGGACACGAGAAAAAGGAACAGAAGGCGACGAGGAGGGCGACGCAGATGCACACGATGACAACAACGAAGAAAACGAGGAGGAACACGGTGAGAAAGTTGAAAAGAATACCACTAATAAGACAACAACAACAAAAATAATAAGAAGATGAAAAATATTACAATATGGGAAAAGCAGGAACGAAAGTGGAATGAGAGAGCACGCTGCAAAGTATAGTTTACACTATCAGTGGTCTGCGCATTCTGCTCCGGCCCGTTCTTTTTTGTTTTTTTGTAGGCCGTCTTACAAATCCTAGCTTTACGTTTCGTTAGAAAACCACGTTATAATTATGTAGCACACTGTACTGGAAGGGCTCCCGATCATCCGAGCTCCTAGGAATCTCTATCGTCCACTGACATCGAAATTAGGACTTTCGCCTCCATCGAACTTCGACAGCCGAAGGTGAGATCGAACCTGGGTCTTGCGCCTCAGCAATCAGGCGAGCTGTCCAGCAGGCCATGGCGGCGAAATCGGCAGGCCACTTTAGCTGTGGATCTACTTAGCTGCTGATCTAGTTTTTACATGAAATCTTAACTTCATACTGACAGCTTTTATTTTATTATATTTTTTCGGAGACCAATAATTTTAGAATGTCGTCCAAACATTTTTACATTGTCTCTTGCGACAAGTCCCTGCACTTACTAATGTGTGGAATAAATGCTGCGTTACGTTTTTCACGTTCACATATGCAATAAAGGCGTCTTCTCTGTGACTCACGTATTACTTGACAAAAGCTGTTATCGACTTCAGCCAACAAACTAGCCATATTGATGCCCGTAGGATGTGTGAAAGCTTTCGCTGAGAACACTTTGCATGATGGTTGGGAGAAATTGTCAAGTGCATTATTTATACATATTCTAGACATATCGCTTTTACGTTATTTGTAATGGCTGAAGTGGAAGATCTCAACTAAGTTTTTTGCCCACAATTAAGGACCGCGAGGCATAAACACACTCGGAAAACGCGAGGCGCTCCTTTTCTCGTGTCATCTAAGAGAAATCCCTGGACACAGCATCCGTTCCACATTGAGTTAATATTGATGCATTTCCGGCGTAGATGTACTACGTAAGCAGTGTACGTTTGTGGCAGCAAGGACATAAGAAGCAGTCAACCTGTCAACAACCTCGAGACATGAATGCTCCGAAAACACCATCAAAGACCTACGTGTCTGTCTTCCGTTAACTCCCCCGCAAATCACCGGAACTCTAAGTTCGACCCTATTATGCGGCAGCGAGAAGCAGGTTATGGTACAAAGACCGATTCAAAGCAAATGCTTCTGTAAAACGTACAAATTGTTGAAGATGTCAGTTACACACACTCAGACAATTTCGGCTATGTGTAAAAGGTATTTCGACATAACAGACAAATCGTCTACCAGCGTTAGACATACGAACTCCGCGATTGCAGCTAGAGGTTTTGCAGTGCTTGTTCTTCAGCAAAGTGTCTTCGGCATTGCTCGTGCCACTTATAAAAGGAGGAACTTCCAGAAACGCGGGCGCTCGAAAGGGGAAGATGCGGCCCGTAGTGCATCGTTGCTTTCTTGCTGGATTTCGGTTCGCTGACCCCGCATTTATACTCTTTCACTAGTATACTTCTTGTAAAACTGGAAACATATATTTTCGCAGTTTCCTGATTCCCGGGTGGCGTCTATAAATTATCTCTCGCGTACTAGTTTTCCCCCTCTTCATGACAAAGACAGTTCTAGCAATCTAGGCGCGAGTTGCAAGTATATTTCGTGGGAAAGACCGCTTATCCCTGAACGCCCCAAGGACATGTTGCGGCTGAGTGCATCTCTGGGTGGCCCACTGTCTCGCATGCTCTTTTTAGTGATTGCTCTTTTGTCATGCTCCTTCAGGGGTAATGCCATAGATTTGAGAGCTCTCGCATATTTTAGGCACTTCTTTATGAATTTCTCAACAGGCTGTGTGCCTTGCTTCAAGGCTTGCCTCACAAACCTGTTCTCTATTATGCGGACACCACAGGAGGGAAACATTTATGGAACGCCCGTAGATGAACTACAGATGGTTAGCCTACTCGTGGATGACGATCAAATAAATACTGCTTCACAATTCAAATATGGGACAGTTAACACACTGCCACACAGTCTGGTTAAAATTATTGGGGTTATGCAGCTAAACAAACAGCTAAATCTAGACCAAACACCGACCACACTTGTACCGCGGTGGTGCTTGTAGTATATAAACGCTACTTTTTCCGAGATAGTTTGCTAGCAGAGATAGTTCATGTTAGCACGAAGCATGCATATATGCTCACTCTGTGCCGAAGTTATATCTATCGAGTCAGGTTGTCCCAGATCCGCTGCTAAAGCGGCTTGTATAATGAAACTGTGACGATATGAATTTCAGGTGGTGCGCCGCCTGGCGGCTAAAACTGCCGCCATGTCATTGCGCTCGTATAAAGAGAACGCTACCGCGCAATACCGTTGTGCATAAGGCTTCACATCAGCCTTTGCATATTATGTGTTTTGCTCATCGACATAATTTCAGGTTCAATATTTGCTATACTGTATTCCTCCAAGCGTTGGTAACACCCATGCACTGTCACGTTTCTATACTGAACAGAGGTTCCACCTCGCATGGTATACCAGACGAAACGCATGATCTCCCACATCCGCAGTGCCTTCGAAAACGCTCTGAAGAGCTCGAGTTGGATCGGCGATAATATCCGCGCAAATGCTATCAACAAGTTGCTAAATATAACAGCCTACGTGGGAAGTCCAGGAAGGTTGTCAGAGCCTGGGTTTGTCGAAGAGATTTACAGTGAGTATCCGTCAACGTATGCCGGCCTAATACAGTATGCAGAGCTCACAGAAGGATTTTTTAAAGCGCACTGGCTCATATATTTGCCGACCAGTCCTTTAAAACGACAGAATTTAAGGGCGCCTGCCTGTAATGGAACATGCCACTCTAAGAATACGCTGCCGTGCACTCTTTGTACTCAGTTGCTCGCCGAAACTGGTCGCACACTTTCACATTTACCCGACAGGTGCGCTGGAAGCTACATTCTAGGCATAGGGGAATGAGACAGCCTTGAACGTTTATTTATTAGCGTGTGTATCTGTATTCGTCCCCACTTCACCTTCAGTGATGTGATATCGGTAAGTTAAGCAATGCGGTGGATGGCTGTCTTGTCTTTCTAAATCTGCCCGTCGTGTATTCGATTGCTCGAAGAAGCACAGCACAAGATATCAACCAATGTATGTCGCCCGCACTCATCTTATTGTCGCTTGATTTAATAAGACATTTCCATGATGACAGCAAAGAGGAATGCGTCTTTCTAGCGGAAGATATTTATTCGCCGATTCCCCACGGCACAGCATGCATGTACTGCCTGCTTGCGACAACAATCAGCTGATCGGCGTTGTTTTTATGTCTAAGTGAGTAGCTGATACAACCGGGGGCGCCAATTGTTACAGGTACGTCACATATGTATGCAGCTGCTTTGAATTGCCTGCGCCGTGTCATTCCATGCATATAGCATCTCCCTAGTAGAGCTTACTCCGCCAGAGAAACCACGGCGGGTCCAGCGCTACCGGTGCACAACCTGGCGGCATGGCGGGAGACCTCTCCACCGCTCAAGAAAAATAGTGTTCTCGCCATCCCACTCCATATACTGAACACTTAGCTATTTTTCGATCTGGACAATAGCTGAAGCGCACCGGAAAATATCTGCTGTTTGTGAGAAAAGTTCCCGTCTCAAGACGGAAAGCTGAATCCTAAAACCACAATATACAATTACTGCATTTAAGACGCGCATTTTGCCCCCTGCCTCCTTCCGCCTCCTTATTAACTCCCGGAAATGACACTCTGTAGTTACCCAGAGAGTCCGCACAAAGTCCGTTTATCCAACTAGAAAGGTCAATTTTAAGTATGCTGTTATGGGAACTTCCGCACAATCTTCGTAGCAGCTAATTCTTTACGGGAAACGATACAAAAGCTACTTTGCTTTCTGATGTGTTCCGTTAGCAAGTGGTTCTCTTTGTTATACAATTATTTGCTACACACTTCTCTGCAAGTGCTGTAGGTATTTTTAGAGCAGACATTATGTTAATATATTATCTCGGCCGTCCTGCGCAGAATATCTTCCGGACGTACCCGAGGGCAAACTTTTCCCCACGTGGATAAAAGCTCGTTCTCTATCTGCTCAATACACCTGGAAAGACGCCACAGCTCTGCTGTACAAGGAGGACCGCGTAAACGCCTATCTTTGGCCGGACAAAAACGCCATCATTGTGCAAACAGCCATAATGCTTCGCCCGCTTATGTATCTGTACGGGCCAATAGGACTTAACTATGGTGGCCTTGGAATGGTAAGCTTGAACACTGTCCGCCATCCTTTACTTATTTGAGTTCAGTTACGCTGTAACGTAAAAATTTTGTAATTACAATTATCAACATATATGGATTAAGCACCAGGTATTAATGAATATACGAGATTGTTCCGTGATGCACCAAGGAAGAAAGAGCTATACATTGTCCAGAACAGAATTATCATTACTATTCTATTACGCGCTTTTCAGCAATATGTAACCGAGTGAATATGGATTCTTTGACGAGTTCACCACTCATTTTGTAATGAAACTGCCCGAAAAGGTTTGCGACAAGCTGAATAAAGCGAAAAAACAAGCGCAGATATAACTAATTTTTATGCCACCTCAGTATGACTTAACAATAGGAAGAAGTCTTCCAATTTGACTGACATTGAAGAAACAGGCATTAGAGATATCAGGGAAGTACCTAGAAGAAAACAGCTAGTTAATTATTGCAGTGTAAGTGGGACTTCAACCTGTGAATTTAGTCCAAACATTATTCGTCACGGGGGCAGGTAACGGTACCGTTGCTTTAATGGTAACGAAAAGCGCTATTTTCGAATTAGCTAATTAAACTTCACAATTACAGGTGTGATGTCCCTTCTTTGCAATGAAATTCGGGCCAAGAGAACTTTGGTTTTGGGCCGTGTCAAAGAGTGACTGTTCTCCTAGGAAGGGAATAGCATTTGGTGGCAGCGTATTGCCTAATGGTAGTCACAAGTGCAAAAGCAGAACAGGAAAGAAAGCTAACTATGTATTACCAAGAAAATAGTAAAATCATTAACCAACATGGCAGAATGATTCGGTAATGAAGCATGTTAGTAAAAGGAGAGTTTGGGTGATCGTGCTTGTTAGCGCGAAGAATAATTTAAGGATTTCCTCTACTCGTACACTCTCAATTCAACACAGCCGTTGTTATAATAAAGAAAATAGTGCGAATAATGAGAAAATGCATGCCAAAGGGAACGTAAAATCTCATCCGTACCAAAATGGAAAGCGAAGACTCCAACTCTAGCAGATATCTTGGTGACGTCAATAAATGTAAACTGAAGCTCACCCGGCAACAGAATCAAACGTTTCCTCTTCAACGACAGAGGTTTAAACATACGGGCTCGGGTGAGCGCTCTCCTGCGGCCGGTAACTGGTTCTAGCTCGGCGACATCTAATAGCAGGTCACGAGGGCGCACGACTACCGCTATTGCAAACACCGCGATATTTGAGTGGTATGTCCTGGAAATAGTAGACAGATTCGAAAAGAAAAATCACGTCGTCGCGTTTAGTCAGACAATAGCGGCTGACTGAATCCTTATTCCAAGTGATGTGCATTGCTCTTCGAAGTAGTATGCAACACAAATGGGGAAATTCCGCAAAAAAAAAAAAAAAACCACACGCTGGCATTGTTCGCGTTGTCAGGTTGCCAGCCCTAGAATTTTAGATGCGAAGCCGCTTATGGTGGGGGCTTTGTCCGCGCCTTCCTAGGCCGTTCCTCCGCCATGCGGCGTCCACACCCGCACTGCGCATGCGCATCCTCCTCCCCCTCCTCTCCTTGTCTCATCTCCTCTCCTCTTGGAATTCTTCCTCTTCTCTCTGAACGGCGCGCATTGACTATGGAAACGCTTTCTTCGATGAAAGCTTTACCAGCTCGCAAGCAACGAGAACGTGCCCTGGCCCGCGAGAGACAACCTGACGCAGGCAGCGTCTGCTAGCATCAAACTGATGCAAACGCGACACCTAGTCAAACCGAAGCAAACGTCCCGTGCTGCTTCGCACCGCCGCATAGTCCCCTTTAGCGGGATATGGAGTATTTTGTTTTCCTTCAGTCATAGAGAAATGCAACCTTTGTCAGCAGATTGCTACAGCGGGACTCAGGAACCCAGGCATGCAACCAAGTTTACGAACGTGACTTGGCGCTCGTGGAAAGTCAAGGAGCCATCGCAGCCTGACGACAGAAGTAGAAGCGAGTCAATGCAGGCGCGCGGGGCGACAATAGTGACAAGGCCTCGAAGTGTCCGCAGCCAGTTTCAGTCCGCCGCGGTGGTGTAGTGGTTACGGTACTCGGCTGCCACCCAAAAAACGCGCGTTCGATCCCGGCCGCGGCGGTCGCATTTTCGATGGAGGCGAAAATGCCAGAGGCCCGTGTGCTGTGCGTTGTCGGTGCACGTTAAAGATCCCCAGGTGGTCTAAATTTCGGGAGTCCTCCACTACCGCCTTTCCTCTCTATCTCTTTCATTCCCTTTCCCCCACCCCCACGGACGCTTAGCCGTGCTACCTATACATGGGCTGCAGAAATTAGCGTCCTTTCCTAACTGAACCACATTCATCATCATCATCACCCAGTTTCTTCTTTGCTCATCGCATTTCTAACTCGGTCACTCCTTCATGGTTCAGATTAACATGGCAGGTGACTGACGGTGAGAAGAGGGGAAGCTGTGAATGAGAGTGAGTCATCGACGACTCATTATCTGCAAAGTTTGTTTTGATTAATTTTCGGCTCTATTCAAGCTCTATCGATTATTTACTTTATTTTTCACACTACCGCGCGTACAGCGTGCTCGAAAGAATAAAGCAGCGCTCATCGCTTGCGGACATCCCGTTTACTGAGTTAAACTTTCCTTTTTTGTTTCTCCTCAGGATCCGCTACATTTGCGCGACTTTCTAATGGGTCCCACGTATGCACCGAAATGCACCGCTGCCGGCTGCTCTCCTATTTCCTCATGAACAAGCTCCTTGTATGATATTTCATTCGCTGCGCCCATTCCATAGCATCCCTTACAAAAATGCTATATGTGGCCATATCAGGAATTGGGCAAATGTGGCTATATATGGCACGTGCCGTACGTGGTCGTATTTGCCCAAATCGCTTTAAAAACATGTGTGGCAATGAAAGACACACACGAGGAATGCCATGTAGGACTCTGATGCATATTGGGCAAATACGGACTCGTACGGACACGTGCCCTATATAGCCAGATATACATATATGACCATATATGCATATCTGGCTATATATGGCACGTGTCCCTACGTGTCCGTATTTGCCCAATACGCATAAGAGTCGTACATGGCATTCCTCGTGTGTGTCTTTCATTGCCACTTATGTTTCTAAAACGATTTGGGCAAATACGACCACATACGGGCACCTACGGGCACGTGCCATATATAGCCACATTTGCCCAATTCCTGATATCGCCATATATGGCATTTTTGTAAGGGATCTTGCGCCACCTTCACACTGCCGCACTACCTTTCCATTACCGCACCCTCGCACTGCGTTTTATGCAGTGACACTTCATAGCCGTTCGGCTAAAACGTCGGTTAGTAGCATAAAATTAGACGGAACGTTTAGCCTTCGTCGGCGTCCGAGGGCTCCGATGTACAGTGTTTACAGTAGAAAACAACCGAGTGTAAAGACCTGTCGCGCTGAGCGAATGTGCTGCTAATATACAAGAAAGCGCGGGAAGATAATTTGTAGAAAGTACAGAATACGAAATACGTGAACGCACCATATCACGTCGGCCCAAAGCGGCGCTTCCAGCTGCACCATCGGTCACACCTGAGCTGAATTGCGCACCACGTGCGGCATGTAGTGGGGTCACGTACACAAAAGAAAACTTCTTGTTGAAACAAATAGGAGCGAAATGATACTATATGCCACAGCAGCGCCTCCTCTATTTTTTAGAGGAGGCGCTGGCCACAGGCTTTTCCGGGCACTAAGCTCAATAAATGTACACGATAGGCTTTATTTGAAAGTAATCACCATAGACTTTAGCATAGGTAATCTGCCACAAGCCAGAACCAGCCGAATTTTTCCTCGTTCCTAGAATTCCTCTGGCCGTGACGAGGTCAGCCCTTCACGGCATATTTTAGCTCGTCCACATTCACGGCCAGCATCGCAATGTGACACGCCGATCACTTCTCACTAGCTCATCCACCTTGTCGATGAGATCGGCCCTAATGAGTGCGTTTGCCTGGCTTGATCTATGGTCATCAACGGAAGTCTCAATGTGCGCACGAAACCGCACAGTTTTCGTTGTATACGGTCGCCAGCTGGCGATGAATGGTGGCTGGCTTAATACATTCCGCTGAAAGAAATGAGGAAACGCCTAGCTGCTCCTCAGTCGTCAGATTTTGCAATCTAAACGACATCATGTCCTCACACGCACTGCCGCGACAATTGGACGGCGTTCTTTGAAAGAGCCTGTGTTCTCTCTTGTGCATGCTGGAGCGCCCGCGTGCTCCGATCTACGGTGGAGTCTCCAATTCGTATCCCTAGATGTCTTGCTACGTTTACCCATAATAGCGGCCTAGGCATCTATTTTAATGGTCACGTTGTTACAACTTTTCGTAGCGTTACATTTGAACACCCATTACAAACGAGAGGACGTGTGGTCGTCGGTAGTGCAGGCAAGAGAGAAATTGGAATAGCTAGCCGGTAGACCAAATGCGCAGGTCATTGCTGCAGAAAGCGGGTGTGCGAAGGTTTCCCAATATTTAAACCTTCTAGCTGAAATGGTTGCCGCTGCAATCCACATTGTGGTCTGCCCCGCCTCATGGATTGAAGCGGCTGCACCAGTCCTGAAAGTACTGGGGGAAGGGGTGGGGGGTAGATTAGATGATTAGCCTGGCCACCACTAAAGGTGGGGATTGGGGCGGAAGCCTTTCGCGACACCATGTTTAAATTTACTTGTCATTCCACACAACGGGACCATTACCTTGATAGCTGGAGCCTTGTTGACTGTGACACACAACGCTGCAGTAATTCTAGAAAAAGAAGCTTGTTTATAGTTTGAAATAGTTGTTACCAGACCTTTGTCTTTTAGGTGAAACTGACAGTTCTTCTTATTGTAGATTATCGGCCACGAGTTCATGCACGCGTTCGACGTCAGGAACGTATTAAGTGAGAAATGGGTAACCGAAGCGTTTAAGGAGGAGTACAACAAAAGAGGGATCTGCTTACGTCGATCGCATAAATCAGTGGTGAGTATGTTCGACCTGTTCGTTGAAATCCTCGTCTAGTGTCCTCTGGTAGGCTGACCCGCGCTCTGCTCGAGAACGTCGCTCACGCTCAGAGTTCGTGCTCAGCTTTGACAGGCACCGCTGCGACGCTATCCCAAACGTTGACGTAATCAACATTCGGTGCTTCCTTGCGTATATATATATATATATATATATATATATATATATATATATATATATATATATATATATATATATTCCTTTCTACTTACTACACAATTACTCTAATCATACTTACGAATTGGAATAACTTCCCCTATGCTTTACTAGGCTTCAATGTTTGTTTACTAGGCTTCAAAGTTGTTTCTAACAAATAAACGAGCCCTTGACCCCTTCCCTTTCGTTATTTCATAGCTTGGGCCTCGTTGCGGCAGACTGGTGCCTTAGGTAGCATATGAGGGTTTATGGGCAGCAGCCACCTCGCCATAAGATCACGTTCTACTTGACGTCCCCCGGCAGCAAGAGTGTGCTACACGCACCGCCATGGCTAAGAGTGGCGCTGTCAAACACTCCCAGGATTCCATATACATAAATACCCGATAAAGTGGGCAGAGGGACGACCGCCTTCGTAGCTAAGCGGTAGAGCACCGGACGCGATATCCGAAGGTCGTGGGTTCGGTTCTCACCGAAGACAGGTTTGTCTTTTCGTCCGCATTAATTCCTTTCTACTTACCCAAAAATTACTCTAACCAAAGTTACGAATTGGAATAACTTCCCCTATGATTTACTAGGCTTCAATGTCTGTTGTTTCATTAAGTTGTTTATATACATACATACATACATACATACATACATACATACATACATACATACATACATACATACATACATACATACATACTGTGTGTGTGTGTGTGTGCCCCGCTTGGACCTCTAAACATTAGTTCATTAGTAATTTGTCTAGTGATCGAACCACCGCACCCTTGAATTCATGATACCGCGCATGATGTGATTGGAAAAACTGCTAGTAAGGCTCTTATAAAAACGTCGCGTAATGCGTGGTCATCTGCACTCGTTTATTTCTTGGACGATGGAAATGCCACCACCGGCTGCTATTGATGCGATATATCCCTAGTCCACTTTCTTGCGCGTAGGTTTATTAGCAGATTGATATTGATGCACCCGTGCAATCGAAATGAACTTCGTTCCGGCCCTTGAAACAGCAGAAAGGTGAGGTAATAGTAATGATTAATGTTTCAAGGCGGTTAAACGCGCAGACACGTGCACGAAGAAAGCACACGAGGTTCGCATTCTCTACTCATCTCCTCTTGAGACCGGGGTCTTCCAGGTATACTTCATTTCATTGTGACGTCCTGATAGCTGCTACAAATTAGATGTCACGCCCCTCCGTCTTAGAAACGCGCCGGCCACTTTGTGGATATTTGTTAACGCATGTACAAAGTGTCCGACACCTTCATGGTACCAATGGCTAGGTTGTCAAGAATAATTATTATTTAAATACCGCGTTCATTGCGCCACTACTCTTTGTTCAGGTTGAACAATGGCGATTTATAGCCGAACAACGGCAAATGACGTGTCAGGTACCCGTGAAACACCCATGGTTTGATATTTCATTAAGAGCTTCAACGGAAAGAATCGGACAATGTGGCGTTCGCTTGCGTCAACACAACTTTTGAAATTTACCGCAGAACTCACATACAAAACAGCGGAACAACAAATAAAGTGCAGTCCTGAAATGCAGAAGACACCTCAACAAGTCAACTGTATTGTTGTAGTTTTCAGTCCAAAGAAAACGTAATAAACTTATTGTTTTGTACCATTCAAGAAGGGATCTAATGCACACTGTCACTGCCTCTTCCAGTTGTCTTTAAGGCGCCAGCAGGAAAGGCTGAGTGACTGGAAGGACTCCGAAAACCTGGCTGACCTGGTGGGAACCATGATCTCGTACGCAGCTTTTGCTTCATTGCCCCGAAAATACAGGGACGTCAAGCTGGTGGGCCTGAACATGACATCGGAGCAACTTTTCTTCATGAACCAGTGTGTGAAGTGGTGCGCTCATCGCAGCACTTTAACGGAACCTTACGCACCGTACCGGTCACGATGCATAGTCCCCTTGATGAACATGCCCGAATTCTCCCGAGCCTTCGGCTGCGCGGCAGGGACACCCATGAATCCACGAGAGAAGTGCGCCATTTGGTAGCACTGTGTGTTGTGTCGTCCTTACTTGACCCCCCCCTGGGTCATATTTGTTTTCTTCTTACTTTCATTACTTACGCCTAGTAAATCTAATGACGAATACGAAATGTACATGACTGTAAGTATGAGGCACTTTATTGCAAATCGTTCGATAAAGTTTCAAAGGAAACTCTTTTGACTTATCATTTAATTCGTTGCCATTTCACGCATCGTTCTCGTTTTATCGCTTATTGATTTAGATTTGAAGCATATCTTCCAAAATTTAAGGAGCACTGACCAAATCTATCTATCTCTCTATCTAGCCGCCCACATGCCTGGGCCCTCCTGGTAATCTCGTTCATTTTGCACATGCCAAATTTACAATGGCAGAATATCAATTGATGAGGGGCATGAAAGATTGACCTTGATATTACTAACGTGATGTGCCCGCAATGTACGCCACGATTACAGATAATACGACCCCTCGTAGGGCATAGGTGCAGATCTCGGCCCTGGTTACGCGGGTATGCGCCGCATGTCATTGGATGTTAACATCGCAGGTCATATTAACAAAGACCAAGTGAAATAGACTGAAAATTGCATAAGAACAAACCTTGCGTATGTTACACAATAGAAAGGCACGACATCTCTTCTAGCTGTCAAGTTAAATGTAGACACTACCAGTGCACAGCCATAGACCAACCATGTACTGGGTGTTGAACTTAGCCTGCACTGGACGGTAGGATCAGGGGCCGGATTCACAAAACTCACTTACGAGAAAATTTTCGCGTAAGAGAAATTTTTCTGCGTAAGTGGATTCACGAAGCGAAGAAAACGTCGTAAGAGGACGTGGTTCCCACATCGGCCGCTGCTATAGCGAGCGCTGGGGTTGCCGATTAATATATCAGCGATAGTGATGCATTTGCGACGTAGGCGAAAAAGGCTCGTAAGTGGATTCGCGAAGCAAAAATGGTCGCCAAAACAGCGTAGCTAAGCGGAAATCCTAAGAGTGGTCCGGAGCACTCTTACGAGCAACATGGTGGCGTTGGAACGGGCAACCGCGGCGGGTATTTGGGTGCCGTAGGTGATACTAAAAAAAAGAAATTATGGCCATGTAAGCTGGCTGATGATTTTCGCGTATGTGCAAGGCTCACAGCCTTGAGGTTGCTGTTGCAATTCTCTTTTACGCATTGGACAATCTTGCCACTAGTACTTGTCCAGTAAGCTTGTTGTTGGAGTTATTAGAGGTGCCTATTGGGTATTTGCAGCAAAATAACTTATGCATGCAAATGCTTGCGATTGGGTGAAGAATGAAGAGTTGCGTGAATGGTGCTTGATGCCAAAATCGGTGCGGTGTATGGTCAATATTTTTTAGCTTGTTTTTGTTGCGTCTCCCAATAAGGCGTACAAGCTGTGTTGCCGTTGCAGCATTGGTCGCACATGTACCACCATAAGGGAACGGACAAAATTCTGTCGCACACTATTGGAATGGAAGTTGAACAGTAGGCTCCAGTCAGCCATTCACGAACTCCTTATGTCGTTTACAGCTTCTCTAGCTGCAGTGGTCTTTATTATTTCCCAATAGGAACGCTCACCCAAATGCAGCTTCCGCTGTACATTATAGGCTGATTTACTGAAAACATATTGCTTCAACATATCCGCACATACAAGATATGTGTGATTTTGCGCATAAACTGAGAAATAAATTGAGTTTAATAGACATTCACTGTCCGTAAAAGAAAATGAAAAGGTTTCGCTATGGCAAATACTTAGGACGGAATGCAAGCGCCTAAAATGCACGCGAAAGCCTGTGCTAATGCAGTGCAATGTCACCTCGACTGCACTCGCGCATTTGACAATTAGTTTCTTTTTAATTGGACGTCAGAGTCTCAGCAAAAGGCCGCTTCGTCCCTTGAGGTGCGTATTGTGGCTGGAATGTTAACCTAACCGAAGTTATCGCGTAGTGATATGCCGTGCATCACACCCAAGCCTTCGCCAGGCATCATAAATATCGTAGCAGACGACGACAGCAGACGACGGGTTGAGCGAGAGGCCAAGCATGTGATTGGTTAGAACGAGGCAACTCTCTACAGCAGGCCATTTTATGACGTCACTAAAATGATGCCACTCACTTCTTTCACCGCGCACTTCTGTGGTGGTCGTCACATTATCCCCCTCGCACATAAGAGAATTTTTCATATCACCGCAAAGAACACGGAAGTATTTTTTAAGAGCTCTCTTAAGGCGAAAAGAGCATCATGGCGACGTAAACACTGTATGTGGGTGTTGTTTCGTGGTAACGTTTCTTGCTTGAGCTCTTTTACGATTCCATGGGATGTGTTGTTAATGCCGTCGCTTTTCCGGTGCGTGAAAGTTTTGTGAAAACCATCGCCAGTGTCTCTATTTGAGTCGTGAACACTGTTGAAGCCTCTGCCTTTGTGCTCGTGAACAGGGAACCGCGGTCAGTGTGCCGCCGTGGACTCACATTTAGGAAGCCTGCATTGTGTGTTTGAAGACCGGTGAGTTCGTTTGCCTTGCTTTGTAGTCGTTTGTTTTTGTGGCGTTCGCCGTTTCGCATCGACTGTGTTTGGGCGCGTTACTTCAAGGATAACTCCGTGTTTAGAAAGATACGACCTAGGCGTGTGCGTAGGTGCTGTGTTGACACTTCGAAGTCTTTTGAAGAGGCAGAGACCATGTGGAAGCAGTGCAACAGGTAACATAATTGTCGACTGCGCTACGCTTTGCCTTTGTGCCCTTCCACACCGTCACTTTGCTTGCGTTAGCGGCTAATGTGCGGAACCTGAAATAACACACGGATACGTTCTGTTGTGCATTTTTTATTTTATTTATTTTATTTATTGACACTCTATGGCGTACAGGCCAAAACAGGAGTTTCAATATTAGGCACAAATGCAGTTGTTAATAAAAAATGCAAAGAGATTGTAGTTTCTTTCACGGAACTTAAAGGAACCATAAAAATTCAGAAAGAAACGTAATGAAATAAGTGCACGAGGTGCTATTTAACGACACACATATCAACTTGTTCAGCAGAACACTCAACAAGACAATGCTTTCGAATATATAAATTGCTATTCCGACACTATTAAACGACATTAAGTACAATCGGTAAAATCGCTCAGCAAAGCCCTTTCAAGGATTTTAACCTCATTGAACGTTGCAACATCGTGCGGTAACCTGCTGCACGCATCGATAGCCTACACAATAAAGAAGTTTTTAAAAGAATGTGTGTTGTGTCTCAAAGGCTGTACGTAATGTCTGGGGCCACTGCGTGAAAGTGATGTGTCAATAATTAATGTTTTGGCTATTTCGGTTTCATATTTCCCATACAATATCTGGAAAGGAAACATTCAGGCTGTTGAAGCGCATTCTTTCCTGCACATTAGGAATCGATGCTTGCGCAGCTCTCTCAACGCCGTTACCGACTGCGTTCGTTTGAATGATTTAAAAACAAATTGTAAAGCCCTATTTTGAACGCGTTCACATTTAGCAATGTTTCTGCGTGTGTGTTGTTTCCATATCGGACATGCGTATTCCAGCAATGGCAATATTCTAGTCTTATATGCTACAAGGTTTACCTCAGTTGTCGCATGACTTAGGTACGACGAAGCATCCACGGTTTATTTTGTGACACTGTCAAAAGCGCAAAGATTTCGGTGGCGGAAAAATTCGGCTTCAGTGCTTTCGGCATGGCGATGGCTAAACAGCAATCGGGTATTTCAGAGGCGTCTGAAGTTCGCGCACACACAGAAAATTTCGTTTCGGCTATTGAGGAGCTTACAATAGCAGTTGGCCAATGCTCTCACGTCGCTGGCGATAAACGCTCTCTCCCTCTTAAGGCGCTTAGCACTCAATGTCCGGCATAACGTAATAAAAAAGAAGTAAATTAACTTGTGCAACGAAAGGAAGCTATGGAAGGCTCTTTCTGCGCGTGCGCACAAAAAAAAAAAGGGGGGGGGGGGAGGTGACGTCTCGCTTTTCATGATTTCTGGGGCTTAACCTCCGAAAACCACTCAAGGATTATGATACACGCCGTAGTGGAGGTCTCCGGAAATTTTGACCACCTGGGGTTCTTTAACGTGCTCTGACATCGCACCGCACACGGGCCTCAACATTTCACCTCCATCGAAATGCAGCAGCCGCGGACGGGATTCGATCCCGCGACCCTCGGATCAGCAGTGGAATACCATATCCACTAGACCACCGTGGCGGGGCCTTGGACTCCTTTTTGTTACTTCTTAACTGCATACGCCGTCATTTACAAAAGCAGCACTTACTAACGTATTACTAACGTAATACACTACCGTAACTTACTAACGTATTAACACTACCTAAATTACCGAATTTTCTCAGTGAGTCATGAAATAGCTGTAGTATTCAAAAATCTGACGACTAATTTATTCAAAGTGGGCCTATTTATAAGCATATGTATCTTTCGGTATGTCGGATTTATTGAAATCCATCCATGGCTTCAATTTCACACATCACGTGGAGGATGCATTTTTGGAACTTGTTTGTCAAGCCGAACAGCTTTTATATGGCCTCAAAAGCTGCATCGATGTTTGTTCTAAGATTTTTTAGCGAAACAACAATTTACGTCGAGCTACAAGACATTATCATGCAAATAAGTGTACTGTGTACGAACGACCCGAATCAATTGCGAGGCAGTGCATATTCATCAAAATGCATCTGAAATGGCAGTGAAAGGAGCAAACCTTGAGTTACATCTGCCCACCTTTAATATTTTACCTTAATTGCGGCTTCATGATTCCGGTCGTGTTGTTCGGCGGCACCTGCCGGTGTCACCAAGGGCGTCATTCTTTTTTTTTTTCTTCTTCGAGCTATCGTCGTTGATAAAGCGCTAGCGCACGGGTTCACGCTGACCACGCGGGCGTCTGCTGCAGCGCGATGTGCATAGGCACTGTAGCAGACGCCCGGAACAGGAAGATGAGGTGCAGCGAGGATCGATTCGCGATTATAACATAAACTCGACACCAGACGCTTTGAGTGCTGCGAGGCTATCATGTGACCACACATCTTTCTTTTGTTGTCGTTCCGTCTGCTTTCACGTTTCCTCCTTGCCCTCAATAGTGTCGAATATGTTAAATGCGCACCCTTCCTATCGCATGCCTTGTCGCTAAGAGATTTCGTAGCTAAGAATATCGCCCGTAAGAGAAAGCTTTGTGAATCCGGCCCCAGATTTTTACGTAACGAATCGCAAATAACGAATTATTTGTGACCAATTTTATTTCATTGTAATTGTGCAACGCTTACATTACTTGCTTTAATAAATGATGATCCATGCATTCAAGTTACTTTTTAGCACGAAAGTGTTTTTTCCCGGTGTCCACGAAGAAGCCACTGAGGTACTTCCGTCACGCAAAAGTACATCTGGAAAAATGAACAAAACTTTACATCGACAAAGCTGCACCCACTCGTACTCGAACCCGCAATCACACGGCGTGCGACAACAGGAGCTGGAAGCGCCAACGATCGCACCGCCGACATTTTTTTTTTTTTGCTTTATGCTAACACGACCGACACACTGGAGAGACGCAATGGAGATATAAGGAAAATACGGGGCTTATGTCTCCCATACACCGCTTACTATTTCCGTTTAGATGACATCCTGTTCAAGCAACGGTGTATGGCAAACAAAAATTACTCCTTAATTTACCTTAATTAACATCACCTTCCTTTTACTGGACTCTTGGTTCGAAGCGGTGGCACCGCCTTCTAGGAACAATGGAGTGAAGAGGTCGCCGTGCATTAATGAGCTCTGGCAGTTAGAGCTTCCGTAGCCTCAGCATCTTGATCGCAGCGGCGTTTTGCGACGTGGCGGCGCCTTGCAGGCGCGTCGCCACGGCAGCTACAAAATTTGTCTTGTGTGGTCACTTGTGTCCCGACGCGCTCTACTCCAAGAGCGCAAAGACGGCTGTCGAGAAGCAAATGATGCTCCTTTCGCTGAAGCACACTGTGTGCATAAAGTTTATCTCCTGACAACCCATTCGTTTTCTCAAGGATGATTGCACGATTTACGGGTGCTCTTGTTTTACGGCAGGTTGCCAGAGAGCTCGGCCAACGCTGTGTCTTTGGAGAAATGCGGTTCGTTCAAGAAATTTTGCTTTTTTATAACTGTGGAGGATGCCTGTATAGTATACAGAGGTACCGCTCCCGTCTATACGCAATGGGTTCACTTGTAGAAAGTACCCAACCCATCTCCCGCCCCTCGATTCGCCAGTCTGTCGCTTATTCATTAGACTGGTTCGCGAAGACAGGTTTTGCTTTCGTGTTGACCATTTTACTATAATAGGGAGAGCCTACCATGTTTGTATTCTGTAATCGATTAGGTAATTACAAATTACAACTGATTCGGAGGCATGCATCGGATCAAAGAGCTATCGCCAATTTCAGCGGGAGCCATTATAAGAAAGCCTCCTAATATTAGCGACAAACTTTGGTGCTAAAACGCATAAGGTGTAACGGACAGTATGCAGGAAATTCAGCAATGTGGAATACGTATTTAAAATACATCGCGGCATAAATAGCTCAGCCGCCGATGAAATGGAGTCCGGAAAGAGTACCCGGGCACACTTACGTTTAATTCCTATTCCAAATTCAAGCGCGCCTTACTCTGGCGCTTAACCGTGCACGACCAAACACAAAAGACTTTTGAAGGAAATTTTATGTGCGTACGGGGAGGCACCATTTCTTTCATGGCGTGCGCATACTTTAGCCCACGCGATTGGTTTATGTACTATGTAGTACGGTAATTGAATATCCGGCAGATCCCTTACATTGTGGTATCGATGTCATGCTAAGCAGTAGGCTAGGTAGTTGCATGTCGCAAACTCTTTGGTGTAGAGCCAGGTATTACGGTAACATCGCCATCCATGTGCAAGTGGAATAGTTGCATGCATAATGTGGGCTTATCATTATCGTCGGCAGCACTATGGTGCACGGCGGTGCACTGTGGTCGCTGTAGCCGCTAGTGCGCAGAAGCATGTTTTGTGGAGGATAAATGCACGCTAAGGTGCGCGGGTGTCCATATGATCAGCGTCCTTCGAATGAGTACTCCCATTGGGTTGAGGAAAGCGCAGCTCAGCTTGGACTGGTGCACAAACGAAAGCACGTTGTGTTGCTCAGCCGGGTTGCGCTCATATAGACAACCAGACATTTTGCATTGTTTGCTAGGTGTATCCGCTGTCTAGTTTTACGGCAGGCAATACTCTTGTATGGTCCACGCAGCTTGTCGTTTTCGCCACTGCGAGCGCGCACACATCTTTAGCACAGATGGACGAGCGTCATCACTCCGTACTTCTATCGCGCGACTATGCCACGGAGGCTGAACATAAGCAACTGAAGCGCTAACCCACTAACCGAAGTGGCAGAGAGAGCGTGGAGACACCGGTAACTCGCGTGGATACGGCTAGCGATGTAGCCGTAGTCAGCAGTGCCGACGGAGCGCGGCTAGTCAAGCGCTCCGTCGCCGTAAAGCACAGACACACACACACACACACACAAACACACACACACAAACACAGCGCGCGCGCGCCATACGCACGGCTGCGGAGCGTGCCTAGTCACGCTGTGTTCGTCGCTTCAAGGCCAAGCGGAGATACACAGCGAAACCCGCTCGACTATAGGCCAGTAAAGCTATCGCTTCAAAAATTACGGCAGGTTGCACTACTAGCGCTATACTAGCGTAGCAGCGAATTTGATGGGCACTTGGCTGGTCAGAGTCAGGGAAACGGTCTCCACACACCCGCATTTCATCGTAGTTAGAGCGCTCAAAAAACACCTCGCAAAATCAATGCGACTCCCTGCGAACATTTCTCAATGTTTCACCCCAAACTCAGCTTAAAAGTGTTCGCGTCGAACCAGATACCGTGGCAGACAAGGCAGGCGTGGCCTCGGCTTGACGCCGTCCAACCCCTTTGCTATGCTACACTATTCTTGCCTCTATGCTAATATAGGAGCTGTTTGCACGCCAGGAAAGGACGCATGCTCTCCTGACGCGAAGCTATGCACAAACGCGTAGCTTTGCGAGACGCTGTGCAATGGGCAAGTCGACGATGGGTAGAGGATGTCACGCCGACGTGGTGTGTGGCCGCATCGCGATGACCTTCCCTTCGCTGGGCTAGGATATTCGACCACCGAATCATCATCACGCGCACTGTATTTTTCTTCTTCTACTGCGTGCATGTGCAAAACGTGCGCCCACCAGCCGCAGTTTTGCCAACGTAGTAGTGAGCTGAGGGCATGAGCAGAGAAGAAAGAAGTGCATGTGCGAACGCCGCACATTCCAACGTTACTAGAATAGCTAATCTAGTAACGTTGGTACAATCGGCATGGCATAGAAACTTCAGAGACACTGGCACTCACAGGCAAATTTTGTGAGAGGTTTGAAAAGGAAACAAGTACTAGCGCAATAAGTGCTTGCGCGCCCTCTCATAAGCACTCTCAAGCATGCTGTAATAACGTGATCAACCATGCACGGAGACGGGATGTATATAGAGGCTGAGGAGACGAAATGTATGGCCACATGTGGTCAACTTCCCTATGGCCGCCTTGCGGGCATCCTTGATGGATAGGTTGTAGCCTATTCGAACGCGCTAGCGATGCTACACTCAAATGAGTAGTAGTTACGAGCTTAATGAACCAACAAAGACTGAAGCCTTCATTTAAGCCTTCATTGTAGGCTTCAATGTTTGTTGGTTCATTAAGTTGCTTCTAACAAATAAACGAGGCCTTGACCCCTTCCCTTTTGTTACTAGACACGAGGTACTTTTTAGTCTATTTAAACGTTATTATAAGCGTTCGTACATTATAACCACGGGCCCTATTATGATACAAAAAATTTTGTTTATGATAATTATCATACTCAACAACTTTCTCATGGAACAATTTCGTGGAAAACATGGATGTTCCTTAATATCAGTTAAGAACCAGTCTCTAAACTGTCCTGAGCTGAGTTTAGAAAATTGTTGGAAAGACCAGGACGACAAGAAACAATATTAAGGTGGTTGCCTTCTCGTAAAGAGCGCATCGACTTTCTTATATGCTGGCACAAGTTACGTGTTGCACCTTGTGCGCATCATTGTATTACAGCCATTGACTTTATGGTTTATATATAACACATGTCATGAAGATCAATCTCTTGATTTTTTTCATGTTGTTCATAAGGACGTGGGGCATATCCGAATAACCATACCCAGTGTAATCAGCTATGGTCGTCACCTAGGCCCACCTATGCGCCGTAATGTTTCACCGCCTCGCATCATAGGTGCAAAATAAAACTGAAATTATCAAGGAGAGTTTGAAAAGCTTGTCAAGAATTTATGTTTGACAAGTTTCGTTCCGGCAGTAATTCAAAAGTTCATTGCACTGACGATATACAGGGAGAATAGGGACGGGCGATATATGCTATGTGAGGTGAAATAGAAACCGGAATGAAATAACGAAACAAACATACAACAAGAAAGTATCAGGGAAACAAGCATTGAAAGTGGGAAATAAATGCGCTTTCTAAGAATACCACTCATCACATTTAAAATATGTCAGCTTAGCCATGGAAAGCACAGCACAGTGGGTATGTACCATATTAAAATGGAATCATTATCAACATCATTAATCACTCACAGTAGTACTGTACGTCGCCACGAATCGTTCTACTTTGCTAGCTGCAGTAGCGTGTCCACTTCGTGTCGAAGGAGCCTGTCTTATGAATGTACCTGATCAGCACTTTCGCACCCGGAACGTCTACACTCGCTGCATTGAACCATGGTAAGGAGACCCGTTTAAGAAATGCTTCACATTAATATCTACCATAGACAGGCCGTAATATGACGCCCGAGAATCCACCTGGTGAGCTTCGTTATCGTAACTATTGGAAAAATGTCTTATCTTCATTATTCTAAGATACCAGACTCCACTTCACTCACAAAGACACCACGGTGTCTCCTTGAATTGCGGCTTTCCAGAGCAGAAGTGGTATCGCTGCGTGATATACGTTTTGCTTGGCTTCATAATGTAAGTTATAAGTGAAATGTGGGCAAATTTTTAGCAGCTTATATTGAACAAGAACATCAAATAGATTAAAGGAACTGTAGACTGGACGAGCGCTCGCCTTGTCTATAGTTCCTACTTGTGTCATCCCTCCTGTAGCACTAGCGTTCGACATGAATTCCTCATTTCACTCGTAAGGTATAAGTATGCAGGAAAATTCAGGGCGATACATTTAGCACATATATTTGGCGAGAACTTCTGTATTGAAGGCTAAATAATTTTGAGGTGGCTAAGTTCTTGCATGTCTGGTTTCTTTTAACCTATCGATGAGATACATATATGAATCTGCTTCAATTTTATTCGCAGTTTCCTAACCTGCTGTCATCGCCGCCCATATTGCTCAACCAGAAGTCGCGCATTCACCTGCTCTACTTGGGTGGGTCTAAAGTGGAAGACGCCGGCAGGAGCTCCGAATGTAATTGGGCCAGCCTGTTCCTTGTAATTTTGCCCGTTGCGGGGCTCGGCCTAATGAGCGGCGTATTGCTCTACGCATTCATGGTTTCTAAAGGATCACCAGACAAAAGCACCGTCACGGTGAGTGCCCTCGAGATATGGGCATAAGCTAGCGTTGTGTTCTTACTATTCTTAGAACGCAAAATTTTTAGCTGCTTGATGGCGACATCCTATAATCTCTTTGTAATAAATCATCATCCTCCTAGAACTACGGAACGGGTTTCTTTTTACCTTAGAGAAAGAAAACTAGAAGGCGGTGTCGCGTGGTTCCGCTAGCCGCGGGAGGCCAACACCTACCAACGCCTTCTACGTGGTGTCTTTGAGGTAGGCTAAGTACCACAGAGGCGCATGATCATTGGTCATGGGCGTGGGGTACTCTTTAGTGATAGTTGATCGTAAATTAATCTACTGTTTGCCTATCACGTTACCAGGGCTATTTCCCATAAGAGACTCCTTTCATTTCTTGCGACTAGCATTCAGGATTTTCACAGGACGCCTTCTCCTAGCACATTTCTTTTTCTTTTCTGACATCCTGTTGACATTTTACTGTAATGCCAAATGTAAGTTGGTCTGAAGAATCAGCTGTTAACAGTCGTACTGCATTTAGTCCTGTTCCTACGAATCTACACGGTCAGCTGACCGGGAACTACATGAAGCTTAAATAGTCGGTACGCCTTAGAGTAAAGAGCGAATATAAACTCACCGAGAAAGGTGTCGCGGTTGAATCGGCGTTCACACTTTCACTGCGGTACACCCTACCTGTGCACCAGTTATGCGAAGAGTGAAAGGAATGGTCCAGTGGTTTCAGGAAGCAACGTCCGCTCATCTGCTTCGGATGTACCTCTTGCCGGCATAATTACTCCCCAATTCTCGCCCTCTTCTCCACCAGTAATTCTGCTGGAATTATAATAGTCAGAAACTAATTATTGTATATACAGGGGCAACTTGCGCTTTCAATGCAAATGTGGAAATCTGGGCACTGGCTCGAAATCTACAAGTGGAATTAGCCGTCCGCTATGCTCGACTAGCGTGGCATTATTCAAGGCATCACCATTTCTACGTGCCATGTATTTTTATTGCTTTTATTTGAGTGACCCAATGCTTAACCGTTAAAGCTCATGCATCGCTGAGAGCACACACCGCCGACAGCGCAACTACAGAAGTAGCGGCGACTCTAAGACTGGCTATGAGAGGCAGCGCTCTGGCGACACCTGGGCCAAATATTACACGCCCAGGGAATTGAGACTTTGGCTTGAAGCTCAGCTGGAAAGCGCCAGCTCTTGTTTCAGCATATGGCATCACTTAAGCACCGACAACTTCCATTTACTTTTTGCTCACTCTTTAAGAGTGATTCACACATTTTGTGTGTTTGTTGGATCGTAAACAAATAGACGACAGCAGATAATCTCCCTGGATCATGAAATCAACCAATACTATTTTCTCCCGCAAGTGACGTAGTCAGTACAACCATGACGTCGTTTGTCGAAAGAAGAGCGGGCGCTTTCTAGCTGTGCTTGGAATTAAATTGGAAATTCCCTCTTTTTGGCTTGCATGTTGCCTGGAGCACCTTACGGGTAATGATCTGTTGGCAGGAGGGCCTTAAAAGTGGCAATTCGCCTTCAAGGTAGCGACCATGCGTGCGATGTTAAGCGGGTCACAAGCCCTCTGGCTACACAAGATATGCGCAGTCATAACTCGCCGTTCAAATTAAACAAAACAGATAACCTCGGGTACATGAGGACAAGGTATAGTTATTTTGAGTTCCACGGCTCGTATCAGAAAATAGGTAGGTTTACATCCGTTCGCTGGTATTGATAATAAGTGGAGGTGTAAGTCTCTGCCTGAATTGTCTAGTACCATTATGAGAAACAAGGATTACTTGTACACGAAGTGTATCATTTCTGGCCCTTTTCTATAGGCGGACACAATGGCTCCCCAAGATGTTCCCATATCACGGCCGTCAATAGTAACATGGCCTTCAGAAAGGCCCCAATCACTCACTAGAAGTACTATGGTCACTACAACACTTGAAGAGTTATATGCCGTTCCATACCCTCGGGCGATGAAGGATGTTTGCAGTGATCCTCCCTGCCGCTCATTGGCGCAGTGGATACGCTCGTACCTCGACTACAATGCTGATCCGTGCAGTGATTTCTACAGGCACGTCTGCGGGAAATTCAGAGGCCATGATGTTCTCACACAGGTAAGTGAAACAACCTCTTGTCTGTGTGAGGACCACTTCGGTTGCATTCTAATCCGTCATAATCATTTAGAAGTGATTTAACCGAAAATTCTGTTCCGTAAACTGCACCAGCTGCAAAGTTTGAAGGGATGATGCGACGGCGGCGCTGTTTAGTACATTGGCAGCGTTGCTTACAGCATGCGAAAATCAGTACGACCTGCCTGCACTCTTTTGGGCTGTCGCGCAGCGACAACGAAAAAGAAAGCACGCGCCCTGAATGTGATCCAGTGTTTTTCCTAGAATGACTACGGCATTCAACAGATATGTTTTTCGTCGCGGCCAGTGGAGATTTCGGCATCCTCTGCTCACACGTCCAAGGCATCGGAACCACCTAGTTTGCAGAGTTTCATGTGACCCCAACATCTCGTTAGCAGCGTTCTAATTCGTGGTGGCTCTACGCGGTATTAAGGGTCAAGCCACATAGCACATGACCTCTAGATGCCTCATCAGGTTTGTGCAATGCAAATGCAATTGAAGCGACAGATTAACCGATGCACCTCAAAGCCTCTATGTAGCCTTCATTTTCATAGTTGTCACTGAAAAGGAAAGCATGCTGTATGCGTTCCTTGATAGCTGTATTCAAGTTATCACTAATGCGGCGTCAAAGGGCCAACCGGAGTTAACTTATTGCACCGTTGTGTCATCGCTGGACTTCGTGAGTTTCCCTACTACCCGCCGTGGACGACCACATTTTTTTTTTCAAAGCGTCACATGCCGATATCGACTTAAGCATTCATTTGAACACTGATACAATTTATAATTTTTCACCCATAGGGATTTCTTCCCTTCGACCAGGCGGTTCAAAATAACAGTATGTAAGCTATACCTGAACGGTGTTCAAAACTATACTTCAGTCTCTTTGTGACGGTACTACGAACTATACTCTATAAAGGGCGTAGTGGTGACCGTCTCTGCCAATAAATATGATCTCGTAAAAATCGTCGTCGACGCCATTAACAACACTCGCATGGTCGACACCGCATTGTCATGTCCGAAACTGCTAAGAGACACGCGCCTACGTAGCGTGTGTGTTCCACGTGCTTGTCTTCATGCCCTATTCGTCATACACAGGTAACATTCAATTGTATTTCGTTCAACACATATCATCATGAAAGCTGTGCTGCGTTTCCGCCATTGTTTATAATGACAGGCTCACTCACATCTAACAAGCAAATATGCATTTCACCGAGAAAAGAACTGATTACGCTTTTTCACTACGCATCACATGCTGGTAATTTGACGCATCTATAACTGGATGCAAGCCGTCCATTTTATGGCTGAAGACATGCTGGTGAGCTGATTGGTTCAAAATTGTGGCATATGACAGTGCACGCAGGATGGACGACTTGAAAGCAACAGTGTGCCGCAGATGTTAGGCATTTCGCGAATAAATATGCGAAGCAGACAGTGAGGAAATTGCTCATGCCGAATTACTTGTCATTCACCGAAGTGTTATGAGTAGGGTCTCGGTCTCTGTGCTAATTCAGCAGTTGTATACTATGATGTGATTCTCAGGCGCGTTGTCAGCAATGTGACTGGTAACGAATAGCTAACAGTAGTCTATCGCACAAGCATTTGTTTTGTCGAGGAGATGGTCGCGCTGACGTGCATTGATGTTCGTTTCATAAGCATCGTTTGTGGTGGTTTCCTGCGTTTATACGCCGCTGCTGGAACGGTTAGCATGCTGTACAACCGCATATGACGTTATATCCGTCACCACTACTGCTGGTGCGATAGTTTATTTTTGATATGCAACGTATACAAAGAGGCAACATAGATAATTGGCAACGTATTTGCTTGGCAGCTAGGGGGCCGACGTTCGACGTCTAACCACCTAACACAATGTTCGTGGCTTTCAGTAATTCCAGCAAGTTTGTATCTGCGCGCTCTTGTTCCAACCACATTTCAGTCGTAAGCGACAACAAACAATGTGTTGTCTCTTGTTTCTCTATAACCCGAGCAAAGTATGTTCTAATGGTATCTTCCACGTCTACTTTACTTAGTCCTTGATTGAAATAGGATTTAATGTTAACCTTTCCTCACATGCGACTAACACACGCATAGCCTTGGTTCACCAATGTGTGTACGAAACACATGTCGTCGTCTTCGTGAGACATAAGTAATGAATATAATGCGCTAGTGATGGCGAAATCTACCTCCATGGTCGTCATACAACCATGGATTATCATGCATACTAAGCGAGCGGGAGGACCATGGGAGCGTCTAGACGTAGGCGTAGATAGATAGATAGATAGATAGATAGATAGATAGATAGATAGATAGATAGATAGATAGATAGATAGATAGATAGATAGATAGATAGATAGATAGATAGATAGATACGTATCAAATAGCGTATGTTCGTGAAGAAATTACTGAAATTTAAAGAATCAAAGATGTGACGCAAGCGCTGAACATGAAGAGATTTTATTTTCGAGAGGTCTGTAATAGGGATTGTGTTACGTCTTTCGTATTTCTTGTTCTCATGTTGTCCATTTATCTGTTGCGTGCTGGGATGTGCCATTTCATAGTGTCGTTATGTTCAGTGGAATAAGTGCGTGGATATTTGGCGTAAGAAAGAAATAATTATATATAACATCACTCGCACTGATTTTTACAGGTTGAAAAGACTATAGAGATTGCCGTACGAGTGCAACTGGTGAGTTCGGAAATTCCAGACTCCAATCAACTTTCGTGGCAGAAAGCATCTGCGATGTACAAAGCCTGCGTGTCGTTCGCCTTGTCGTATCAACCCGAGGTAAGCATTATTTCTGCCTTACACTAAAGCTAGAACTTCCCTTGAAGAGTAAGCTTCATCGAATTTTGTGGATGCTAGAGAGTTTTAAATTGCCTGCTTTCGCCCGTGGACAGTAGTCGAAGTGGAGCTCTAGAGCACAAGCTCCTTATGTGTTTTCTAAAAAAAGAACATCTTGAGTAATTGTACGTAACGCAAAACAGTCGGAAGAAAGGATATAACACAGGACAGTGTAATCTATCTTTCTATCCTTCTTCTATTTTATGGACGTATGCAGCAACCGCATAATATTCAAGATGTTCAATGTGCAGATACGCAAGCCAATCAGACGTGTTAGGCCGCTTCTAAACTATTACGCATATATTTCCCACTGCCAAGAACGACGCCTAAGGTACTACTGTAGTATGGAACTGTATGTTAAAATTTTCCTAGTTAGGCCCTTGTGATGCCGTGTTTACAGCTGAACATTATTACTGAATACATGAACATCGATAAATGGTGAGTAAGCTGACGTCGTGAAATTCATTTTGTCTTATTTTTTCACGTTTACCTCATCACGTATGGTAGAGCATTCAATGGCATCCCAAGTCTATCGTGAGGCTTGTTTCGTGGAAACATGATTATAGATGAGCCGTTATCTGCAATCCACTCGAGTGTTCACTAAACTTGTGCACTGCTACTTTGACTGCGTTGGATGGGAAGTGGTCTCGGCCTCTGTCGGTAATGTTCCTGCGCCCCATACCGACGCAGTGGCCGACACCTGCGGCGGCGCCCGTGGCAGAGCCGCACGCACATTCCCTGTCGAGGGATTGCACAGAAAATTGGTAGCATCTACTTGGTTCCCATCGAGTGTCTTACAAAAATTATATATTAGAGTGTTCGGAAGCCGTGTTCGGAATTATATTTGCCGTGTTCGAAATATTCGGAAGCGGTCCGCAAGTGCTGATCCCTGTGTTGGTGCATTCAGCAGGGACCGCTTCTCGCCAGCTGAGAGCTGCGGTTTTAATTCAAAGCAGGCATCTTCATCAATATCACTTCCGCACTTATTTATCACTGCTTCTTCCACCTGCCTTGTCTGTTGCGTTTCCAGGGCCACACTTCGTATTATACTGCTTGTGGCTGCATAAACTATAGAGGCTTCTGATTTTGCGTATGCGCGTGTTTGAGATTCACCGCGTCATGCTCGCATTTTGCTGGTTCTTAGCCCTGTCGCACAACGCGGGAGCAACCATTGTCGATCCTCAATGAACTCCTACCCAACAGCAGCGTATCTTGCTTCCTTTTCTTGTAATAACGAAAGGGAAGGGGTTTTCATAGCTTGGGCCTCGTTGCGGCAGACTTGGTGCCTTAGGTAGCATGCGAGGGCTTATTGGGCAGCAGCCATCTCATCTAAGTTCACGTTCTACGTGACGCCTCCTGGCAAGAAAGTGTGTTCTACACACGCCGCCTTGGCCTCGAGTGGCGCTGCCTAACACTCCCAGGATAATACCTACATAAATACACAATAAAGTGGACGGGGGGACGACCGCCCTTGTAGCTCAGTTGGTAGAACATCGGACGCGACATCCGAAGGTCGTGGGTTCGGGTCCCACCGAGGGCAGGTTTGTCTTTTCGTCCACTTTAATTCCTTTCTACTTTCTCCACAATTACAATACCAAAAGTAACTTCCCCTATGTTTTCCTAGGCTACATTGTCTGTTTGCTCATTAAGTTGTTCCTTTTCTTGTAGTAATACAATATCTGTTTGCTCGACGTTTGTTGTGCTTTTCCTTTGGCTGCGATTTACAGGTGTGTGCTGTTAGGTGTCATTACCGCTTCCTAACACCACGCTTCTGTATCTCCGCTTATGTGTTTTGCCCATCTTCAATAAAAGTACAGTTCTTCAAATCATAAAATGCTATCTTAGAGTGCTCCCCAAGCGTTACGCGTGGCCGCTGCCTGGTGAACGCGTATGTGCTATAAAAATTGCTAGAATACACAGTTTATCTAGGAAGCTATAAGAAGCAGGTGTGAAAGTGCATGTAGCACTACTCCAGCATATTTTAACAGTCGTCTTCGTTTGATTACGCAATGACTTGCTCCTGCTGCAGACGGACGACCTTGTGAGCTGGATGAAATCGCTAAACCTGGACTTCCTTAACGAGGCAACATTAGCCACTGTCAATCCAGTTGAGATAATGGTGCGTGGTTCACTTGACCTGGGAGTCGAGGCTCTGGTCTCCATTTCATTCTTCGAAAAGGAGTTTCTCAACCGGAAGAGACTGATGGAGGTGGGTGTACGAATTCCCTTTGATAGCGAGTCAGCAGAAGTCTGTATGGTTCTTACAGAATTTGCGCAACCGTAGCTCTGGTAACGGGGCCCCGGGGCACTCGGTATTCCCATCAGCCTTATACTCGCGAAAGTACAAAGCAGTACAGTAAAAGGTTCTGAAGTAATACAATTACAAGTGTTTCAAGGATTCACACGGCCTATTCCTTTTGCCAAACGCCCAGCAATACTGATTATAGGGATAGTTGGCATTCTGAAACTAAAGGTTTTTAAAATAATGAACAATATGTGGCTGGTTGCAAAAGGATGGCTAGGCGTTTCGCGAACACAGCCCTTAAATAATGTTGCGCCCTCAATATGCACTTGAAGGCCAGCTCTAAATTTCCAAAAGATCCCACCGAACCTACCAGCCAATGTCTTTTCACAGGCCCGTCATAACTGGAAAAATTGCATTTGGCGCATACAGTCACCTAAAGCAAATAGTACAGAGACGCGGGTGAAATTTATGGAGTGTAGTAGCACCCTATAGTGAACTTAAACTTATTTTGCTGAGGTTCCAGGTGGACTGGGGCATGCACAATATGTAGAGCGTAGGTGCCGCTCACTATAAGAACCCGCTTGAAACACACTTAACAGGTTTCCTATAGAATTATGCTACATGCCTGAAAAGCCACTGCTCTGTCCATTCTTCCACGGATGGCAGAGATTTCAAAGTAATATTTGACGGCAAACTGCAAGTCCTCTCCGTTACTAATACTCCATAATTTGTTTTTTTTTTTTACCGTCTTCTTCTGCAAGTTGGGTAAAATGGTTTGTGAGGTACTTGCCCTTGTGCGTGTTTGGTTCCACGCGCCAGCACGACCGCAGATCACTAATTCTGTGGGTTGAGTCGATGCTCCTCGCTGCCGCTAATCACGTGTGCATTTGATAATGACGTGGAGCTCGACTAACGAAAGCTGGTCGTTTGGTCAAAGCATCGACTCAGCGCAGCAAAACTTCGCGGCAGTTTCAGGACGGGAATGGTGCCACGTGAGAAGAAGACAAACATACAGAGATCACATCAAGATTCTCAATAAGCCCACTCAATGGAGGAATATATCTAGCGTGTTATCTGTCACAGTTGAACAAAAACGCGAAGACGAATGCGAGTAGATGGCTACGGCTACACAGAGCTTCCAGAAAGTCTGAAATAAATGACAAAATTTACAATTGGCGACGAACTCACGGTACACTGTTAATTCGAAATTGTTAATTCTGCTATCTTACCTAAGTGTGCAAATTGGCTTTTTTTAGCCCTAAAGCTGGCGCTTAACAGAGCGCGGCTGAAACGGGGCCAGGCGCCATGCCAGAGCCAGGCGCCATGCCAGAGCACCGTCAGTTGCTTAATTCACACAGAAATAGAGCTAGCGCGAAGATAGCCTAGTCATCATGGCGAACATGGGCCCCCAGCATATGCACAATTGACCGTTTGTTCCAAGCATCTCACCTGCGCGTTGCGTGTGACCTACTGTTTACCTACACGAACATGGTAAGCGTGTCTATCAGTTCTGGCAATAATTGACGTGCTACCTTAAATAGAACACCAACTGAATGCGCTGTTCTATAGGAAACGCGCCTATTTTATAAAATACGTGCATTACACCTCACATTCACCTGATTATCACTGTCTGTAGTGTATCAGTTTTGTCCATGCGTGGGTTTCCGTGCGTGACAAGGAAAGGTTACTACGCCCGGAAAGGTTACTACTCTTACTCTGATTATAACACTAAAAAATCAGCACAACTCTTATTGCTGCATTGTCTCTTTGCTATCACGCCCGTAATGTGTGTCCGTCAGGCATTGTCAGGAGCCATGCTCAAACATGAAAGGTACGGGCAGCTGCACTTGCCCAGGTAGCTTCAAACGTCTCGCTCCCGAAAAAAAAAGACAGGTTAGGTGATAACGTGACTCAGTAACTGCGATAGCGACATTCTAAATGCAGTGAAAGTTTCTGCCGCCTTGACAATATGACGTGAAATTCTTTGAGCCTTACTGGAACAAAAACAGAACGTGTTTTTCTCCATCCCGCTTAAAGTACAGATGGATATTTAGGAAGAACAACGTGCTCGCATTATCTGTGAACCAACTGCCTTTCAGTTTCGCAAAGTAGCGTTTATAATTGCGGATGCTAGGCCAGGTGTCAGTGGTAAGGTTGATCAGCGCTTGTATAAACAGAAGATGATAGATGACCTTTAAGTGACTCGTTTCGGTCACGTTCCGCTTTTCACCTTGCGTAAGGCTGACTGCTTTTCTAAGGTGCCACAAAATATTTTTTCGCCAGTACATGAAACTTAAGGAGAATTACAAACTTCGATGCTTTTCTTTTCTACTCACTAACAGATAGAATTCAGCAAAGAACAAGATGACTGGCTCCACGAGAGGAGTCAAAAATCCGAATTGTCAAACATGCACGAGTACGTCGGCTATTTATTGATGTTTGGCGCAAATCCGAATAAGGGAAATGAACTCGCCTCAAGAATACTTGGATACGAAGAACAACGTGAGAATGCTTGGTTATTTTCGCCTGTAAAAGCTGCGCGTGTAAAACATGGCACAGAGATTGTTCCCTCAAATGAGTGCGCAATAACGCCCACCAAGAGTAAATGTCTTCGCTGCTGTGTCTAAGGGCTCTTTCTTAAAGAGTTTTTCTGGTCCCAACGAAGAGCAAGATGTTTTTTGAAGAGGAATCGTATTTTCCTGGAAACAGACGCTCTCGATTCCGCTTTTAAATTTCTATATACTGATGTGGTATGTAAATACAGCGGGCGAAACGTAAAGACCGAAAACCTGGGGACACAAGGGGCACACTGCCCCAGAAAATTTTGGGTGGTGTGTTGACCCCAAAGCAGTCCGCCCCTTCCCCTGGGAATGCCCCTTGTCATGAGCATGGTCTCATATGGATGCCTGTTCAAGGACAAGCTGTGAAACTGCTGTTGAGCTGCAGTTTATAGTTGCATAGTAGCATCATTGGTGTACTGCTCCTACTTAGCATCATCGTCGGCGGTTGTCACCTGGGGCTTGTGTAGTGCCAGAGGGGTGGTTTGTGAATCTGGCCGGAAACAGCAGCCAACCAGACCGACCTCTCGCACCAGCATTTTTCAATGGCGGCTTTGAAATATGTGCCACGTTGCGACGCCATTTTGAAGGCGGTGTATGGGAACCTCGTCATTTCCGCTTGTCGGTCTAGGCGTCTTCAGTCCACGGGTCATCGGTAAAATAACCATGGCCATATTTCAGTCTTCTTTAGGAATGAAAATTAAGGGTCCCCCTCCCCACTCCTGAGTCCTTGCTCTTGTAATTTTGTGGACTCATTTAGTGTCGTGTGAGCCAGAGGCACCAGGCGAGTGTTATTCTTCGAATGTTGTCTACATGTCACTTTCTTCCGTTCTTTATATAGTCCGAGATATCGCAGCCGCTGAAACGGACTGGGAGCACACGGAGTCCATTCCGATTTCTAGACTTGGCGGCTACACATCCCCATACGTTACTTCAGGTAGGTAGGATTTACAGTAACTGCTACGATTAAATACATGGCCAGCGGTAAGCCTACGGTAGAGAAATAGTTACGTATCGATAAAACTGCGGATTTTAGGAAATTAAGACAACGTAGCTGTTGCCCACGACAAGCACCTATTACGCATATGAATTATATTATTATTAGGGCGCCCCTAAAACTGAAACAATGTGATTCACTTTTCGCGTGCAGTCTGCGTGTGTGCTCTTAAATCCTGGCAAGCAAAAAAAGTAAGACAACTGAACAAATAATGACCGAGTGGCCTTATACTAAGGATCGCTCTAGCTTAATAGCGCTTTCTCTTTATGCGCCCCGGAACTTAATTCGAGTTTCTCATATCATGACCAGCTCACGCACATGAGATGTACCGCAATGTGCGCAACAACTCTATTGTACGCGATAGTATGTTATGCTAGCACTACAAGATCGCCCACGTGGGCGCGCTATTATTATCTCAACGACATACCCTTCAATAAAGTAAATATGTTTAGCAGAATTCGATCAATGTCATTCATTAAACTGTTCCAAGCTTGTTGCGAAAATGCTCACGCAGGAAATTCTTGTTGAAGTTTCCTGGATAAGGGATGGTATCACTAGCAGGAAAACTACTAGTACAATGAAGAGCATTCTATTTGAACGTAGCCATCGTTTACAGACTCCTAACTCTCGGCCACAGCACTATGACCATCCATTAAATGCGGCCTTTAACCTAAACCCCCTTCTGCAAAATGCGAAGGGTACATGTACTAGTCGCCTCCCGGAGTCTACCTTGATCATTTTTAGATTGCCCGATTATGATGAATAATAATTAAGAAGTATATTCTCTTACGTTCGTGGTAAGCACTATCATTGCCGCAAGAACCAAGCATACTTTCACCCTTAGCCCTTATGCTGCATACTGCTGTCAATGACAAGAAAAGTACTAAGTGGCAATATATACATTATGAATGATGTCTAGCTGGCACCGTGCGAGGTGTAGGAAGTAAAATTACCACTGTCCATTAGATCGCACTCTATGACATGCTTGTCCCTTCCTTACTGTCCTCCATACCAGATGAATGGGTTACCTTTATCACCAAATTCACCAACGGCATCTACACCAGTTCGGACAAAATTGAGCACGCAACTCACAGTACCAGTATCCTGAAGAAACTGTTTATGAGACAATCTGTTGGCAAACTCGGCTTACAGTACCTTGTCGCCTGGAGTATATTTCGCAAACTGGTGAAGGTCACCGACCCATACTCGTTTCGTGGTGATAAAACTGCCCAAGACGCTTGCTACGAGCACATCAAAAAGGTTACGAATTTGGCAATCATCAGCCATTACTTCCAGTCGGGTAAGTCTCCCTACTTCAGCAAATTTTTTAGTGTGACCGAGCCATTGCGCAGATACTTTAGCAAGAAAAGTTCTAAAAATATTGTGCTAGTGTAGTTGAACTCTTGTATTAAGGTGCGACTGGCAGAAGAAAATTTGACGATAAAAACTGAATAGCTGAGAAACTGCGCCTGTTACCAATATTTTGTGTTCGTTTCCTTTACCGTAAATAACTCCATTATCTCAAAATGAAAATGGTATTCCGTTAATTTAGCTTTTTATTTTTACTTGTTAAGCTCTTGAAATATCTTGGTCATATAAGTTTAAAAAAAAGCAAAAAGCGAGTACCGACATAACGACCTCCTTCTTTGCTTTCGTTTCGCCTTTAGTGCTTCCTTTGCACCGTTGAATGTACATCTAACATATTGCCCTGAGATAGGAGCACCATTTTGCAGGATACACGCAGGAAATCTTTGTTTGGTTGCAAACGTTGTGGAGCTGCAATATCTAAGCAAAGCTAATACAAAAAAGTCAGATACGCCTGTACTGTGCTGGCAAAATCAGGATGCCCGTACTGTTGTGTCAGCGACATTGGGTGGATATCGTAGAATGTGCATTCTCGAAGAATTAGTGGCGAAGGCAGTCATAAACAAGGCGTCTCCGTAAAGCATTCTCCGCGTAATTGACGAAACATTAACGCCCGTATAAGGAACGCTGCTCGACTCGAAAATCCTTCTCAACGTGTCTTCAAGGTCAACTTCTCATGGTTCAAATGCGAAGTATATTTCGATGGATCCTTGACGTGGCATTTTGATCCGAGCTAGGAGGCTTTGTGAATACAGGCGTAAGACAACGTAAACAGTCATGGGGAAGCTTTTCAGCCGTTGGATGATGAAATATTTTTATATGACAGACAGCACCTCGGAAAATTGGTCTGGATCACCTCAGCTCTCTACGACCATGTAATGGCTACAGCTAGTCCAGCCGCCTTCCCGTTCTTTTATTCAGAACTGTTCAATTAAGATGAGTGGCGAGTCGTGTAACAAATCCAACACATAAAGAAAAACATTCTTTTACTATTGGCTGTAGTATTGATCACGGAATACATATTCGAAAAATTGAATTTAATTAGTCCTTGTCTTTAATTTAAATCGCGTATGTAAATTCAGTTTGTGATTACTCAAAAATGATTGTCGTATTTATAAACCCTACATTCTGCGGTCTCATACACGCATAAGAGAAATTGAGAAAACGTGCCCTTAGAAGCAACGTATCCGCAAGCCAACAGTAGCATACGTGCCAAGGAAGAATAATATTTATTCGACAACCACCGACTTGGTTTTACCTGGTAAAGGCATTACAGTATTCATTCATCACACGTGTAAGGGCGAAAGCGGAAACAAGTTATAAAGATTGTGTAACACAGAGCTCCTGGAAACACGATTCAGAAAAAGCATTCAAAAATTAACGACCCTGGTTGTACATTACGGTCGTTAAGGGTTGAGAAGTATGCAAGGGAAACGACAGCCAAAATAACGTTAACACATCTAGGTACCCATATGTGCTCGTGACATGTAAACTTATAGCATTGTCTGTGTGACACGAGGCAGCGCAGTATTTTCTCATCTAAGTCCACGCGTAAAACGCGTGGACTTAGACGTTGTCCTACTCGGCAATAGTTTATTATACACATCAGTTGCAGTCATTTCTCAATGCTATCTACAAGTTATGCAGGCCGCATCTCAGGCTATGACGAACAGCGTATAGCTCTAAACCAGATTCTTCTGCGGCAGCAATCCACCGCAGTATTCGAAGTGAAGCAATGTTGTAGCAAGCCGTAACGCCTCGGTTTGCCCGCAGATTACACTGCGCAGGCCTTATTAGAGTTCTTGGGCTTATTTTGTTATCAATGTTCCACCCGCCTGCTACATTCCAAGGTGTGCCGAAAGCTCCTTTCTACGTGTTCTATTTATTTCCAGTGGTTCCACCTCGTATGATAAACCAGACGAAACGCATGGTGTCCCGTATCCGCAGTGCCTTCGAGAACGCCCTGAGTTCCTCAACATGGATTGATGCGAATATACGGGTAAATGCTATCAGAAAGCTCAAAAACATAACGGCCTACGTTGGAAGTCCAGGGAGACGCTTGGATCCTGAGTTCGTTGAAGAGATTTTCAGTGAGTATTGCTTTATGTCTACATGCCTAATCGATGAATAGATCGCTAAAAACAATGTAGAACGGGGAATATAGAACAATCCCTGTTCTACATTGAATTTAGCAATCTCTTCATCGATACAAGCCTCCTTCTCCCCTGAGTTTCTCTAGTTTTGATCACGTGCCTAATATGGCATATTCATGCGGTGTTTCAGCACATGTGTGTTGTAGTCACATACAGGAAGCAAGATACCTGCGTACGTTTACCGAAATAAATTTGTTCATGTCGAAGCATGAATCAGGGCGAAATTTTGAAAAGTAATTAAAAACCTAGAGTCACTTAACCATCGCGGTTAGGCGCTCGAGTCTAAGCGAATGATTTACGTCATTAATATAGGGAGTCTGTATACGTTATAATGCTTTGGAAAGGGCTACGGTGCTTGCCACTACGGACTGGTGGATTCCGGCTAGTTTCGCTCAGTAAGGTGAACTTCAAAGGCCAGACAATTCTTTTTCGGAACTTTGCTACTGCGCAAGGTCACATTTCTTTCTCTTTTGTTTACGAGCGAATATCAGCTTTGTCGTCAAACGGTTACTCCCAAACCAGGCTGAGGCAGAGTCGCAACAAGGAGAAAGAATTCCGCATGATACCAGCTCTTGCTCATCGCAGGGCGATAATCCTAGGGTCACAACGAAGTAAAAATCTAGTAAGGAAGGCAACAGCTGTAATGGAAGGCTGATTACGCAACAGACGTAACGGAAAAGCGCATAGGAACACAGGGCACCATCTATCAGCTGGTTTTATTGGGAACGGAGGAAGGGCGTCGTAGCAGACTAACACATGCGCGACACAGGGAAAACTGACCAGTTGATAGTTGGCGCTTCGTGTGTCTGCGTGTTGTTCTACGTCTGTTTTCCCAGCGTCCCGTCATTGTGCGCACTAATTTCGAAGAAATATTTGTCATTGGAAATTATTGTGCACGAACTTTCCAAGAACTATTTTGAAGTCATTTGAAGTCAAAAGAAGCGCTTCCAGATGTGGCAGCAACTGTGCTTTTTGCGATCTTGGTTTTAGTTTTCCGAGTCTAATTAGTGGGATTTCCCCGATCGCTTTAAATTATGAGCTTTGCACACTTGTCTGCAAACATTACGTGACATATGAATTCCCTGTGTAACTGCCGTGCATTGTTAAATTAGGCTCTCGCACGTAACCTTTCTGGATTAAACGTTCATTGGTTTAGTTTTGTTATTTGTACGCAAATTTTCACTCTTCCCTATCTTACAATGTACGGCAACATTAACGCGTGCATTTCGGAAATCCATAAGATTTCTAGGTACAGTTTCTGAAACATAGTCCATGGGGCGGTGCGACAAGCTTTTTAAAAACCAAACGCCTGCAGCCGTCTTGTCTAGACGCTGCCTTACGTTTTCCTCGGTACTTTTATTTCGCTGGGGTATTAGCACTCAAGCTATCTTCTCAACGTTAAGCGATTAGTTCTAGTGATGACCACAAATGGAGCACAAACGTCTTCTTTCACACGTTCGAACTGTTCAGGGGCCGGATTCACAAAGCTCACTTACGAGAAAATTTTCGCGTAAGAGAAATTTTTCTGCGTAAGTGGATTCACGAAGCGAAGAAAACGTCGTAAGAGGACGTGGTTCCCACATCGGCCGCTGCTATAGCGAGCGCTGGGGTTGCCGATTAATATATCAGCGATAGTGATGCATTTGCGACGTAGGCGAAAAAGGCTCGTAAGTGGATTCACGAAGCAAAAATGGTCGCCAAAACAGCGTAGCTAAGCGGAAATCCTAAGAGTGGTCCGGAGCACTCTTACGAGCAACATGGTGGCGTTGGAACGGGCAACCGCGGCGGGTATTTGGGTGCCGTAGGTGATACTAAAAAAGAAATTATGGCCATGTAAGCTGGCTGATGATTTTCGCGTATGTACAAAATAACTTATGCATGCAAATGCTTGCGATTGGATGAAGAATGAAGAGTTGCGTGAATGGTGCTTGATGCCAATATCGGTGCAGTGTATGGTCAATATTTTTTAGCTTGTTTTTGTTGCGTCTCCCAATAAGGCGTACAAGCTGTGTTGCCGTTGCAGCATTGGTCGCACATGTACCACCATAAGGGAACGGACAAAATTCTGTCGCACACTAATGGAATGGAAGTTGAACAGTAGGCTCCAGTCAGCCATTCACGAACTCCTTATGTCGTTTACAGCTTCTCTAGCTTCAGTGGTCTTTATTATTTCCCAATAGGAACGCTCACCCAAATGCAGCTTCCGCTGTACATTATAGGCTGATTTATTGAAAACATATTGCTTCAACATATCCGCACATACAAGATATGTGTGATTTTGCGCATAAACTGAGAAATAAATTGAGTTTAATAGACATTCACTGTCCGTAAAAGAAAATGAAAAGGTTTCGCTATGGCAAATACTTAGGACGGAATGCAAGCGCCTAAAATGCACGCGAAAGCCTGTGCTAATGCAGTGCAATGTCACCTCGACTGCACTCGCGCACTTGACAATTAGTTTCTTTTTAATTGGACGTCAGAGTCTCAGCAAAAGGCCGCTTCGTCCCTTGAGGTGCGTATTGTGGCTGGAATGTTAACCTAACCGAAGTTATCGCGTAGTGATATGCCGTGCATCACATCCAAGCCTACGCCAGGCATCATAAATATCGTAGCAGACGACGACAGCAGACGACGGTTTGAGCGAGAGGCCAAGCATGTGATTGGTTAGAACGAGGCAACTCTCTACAGCAGGCCATTTTATGACGTCACTAAAATGATGTCACTCACTTCTTTCACCGCACACTTCTGTGGTGGTCGTCACATTATCCCCCTCGCACATAAGAGAATTTTTCATATCACCGCAAAGAACACGGAAGTATTTTTTTAAGAGCTCTCTTAAGGCGGAAAGAGCATCATGGCGACGTAAACACAGTATGTGGGTGTTGTTTCGTGGTAACGTTTCTTGCTTGAGCTCCTCTACGATTCCATGGGATGTGTTGTTAATGCCGTCGCTTTTCCGGTGCGTGAAAGTTTTGTGAAAACCATCGCCAGTGTCTCTATTTGAGCGGTGAACACTGTTGAAGCCTCTGCCTTTGTGCTCGTGAACAGGGAACCGCGGTCAGTGTGCCGCCGTGGACTCACATTTAGGAAGCCTGCATTGTGTGTTTGAAGACCGGTCAGTTCGTTTTCCTTGCTTTGTGGTCGCTTGTTTTTGTGGCGTTCGCCGTTTCGCATCGACTGTGTTTGGGCGCGTTACTTCAAGGATAACTCCGTGTTTAGAAAGATACGACCTAGGCGTGTGCGTAGGTGCTGTGTCGACACTTCGAAGTCTTTTGAAGAGGCAGAGACCATGTGGAAGCAGTGCAACAGGTAACATAATTGTAGACTGCGCTACGCTTTGCCTTTGTGTCCTTCCACACCGTCACTTTGCTTGCGTTAGCGGCTAATGTGCGGAACCTGAAATAACACACGGATACGTTCTGTTGTGCATTTTTTATTTTATTTATTTTATTTATTGACACTCTATGGCGTACAGGCCAAAACAGGAGTTTCAATATTAGGCACAAATGCAGTTGTTAATAAAAAATGCAAAGAGATTGTAGTTTCTTTCACGGAACTTAAAAAAAACCATAAAAATTCAGAAAGAAACGTAATGAAATAAGTGCACGAGGGGCTATTTAACGACACACATATCAACTTGTTCAGCAGAACACTCAACAAGACAATGCTTTCGAATATATAAATTGCTATTCCGACACTATTAAACGACATTAAGTACAATCGGTAAAATCACTCAGCAAAGCCCTTTCAAGGATTTTAACCTCATTGAACGTTGCAACATCGTGCGGTAACCTGCTGCACGCATCGATAGCGTACACAATAAAGAAGTTTTTAAAAGAATGTGTGTTGTGTCTCAAAGGCTGCACGTAATGTCTGGGGCTACTGCGTGAAAGTGATGTGTCAATAATTAATGTTTTGGCTATTTCGGTTTCATATTTCCCATACAATATCTGGAAAGGAAACATTCAGGCTGTTGAAGCGCATTCTTTCCTGCACATTAGGAATCGATGCTTGCGCAGCTCTTTCAACGCCGTTACCGACTGCGTTCGTTTGAATGAGTTAAAAACAAATTGTAAAGCCCTATTTTGAACGCGTTCACATTTAGCAATGTTTCTGCGTGTGTGTTGTTTCCATATCGGACATGCGTATTCCAGCAATGGCAATATTCTAGTCTTATATGCTACAAGGTTTACCTCAGTTGTCGCATGACTTAGGTACGACGAAGCATCCACGGTTTATTTTGTGACACTGTCAAAAGCGCAAAGATTTCGGTGGCGGAAAAATTCGGCTTCAGCGCTTTCGGCATGGCGATGGCTAAACAGCAATCGGGTATGTCAGAGGCGTCTGAAGTTCGCGCACACACGGAAAATTTCGTTTCGGCTATTGAGGAGCTTACAATAGCAGTTGGCCAATGCTCTCACGTCGCTGGCGATAAACGCTCTCTCCCTCTTAAGGCGCTTAGCACTCAATGTCCGGCATAACGTAATAAAAAAGAAGTAAATTAACTTGTGCAACGAAAGGAAGCTATGGAAGGCTCTTTCTGCGCGTGCGCACAAAAAAAAAAAAGGGGGGGGGGGGAGGTGACGTCTCGCTTTTCATGATTTCTGGGGCTTAACCTCCGAAAACCACTCAAGGATTATGATAGACGCCGTAGTGGAGGTCTCCGGAAATTTTGACCACCTGGGGTTCTTTAACGTGCTGTGACATCGCACCGCACACGGGCCTCAACATTTCGCCTCCATCGAAATGCAGCAGCCGCGGACGGGATTCGATCCCGCGACCCTCGGATCAGCAGCCGAATACCATATCCACTAGACCACCGTGGCGGGGCCTTGGACTCCTTTTTGTTACTTCTTAACTGCATACGCCGTCATTTACAAAAGCAGCACTTACTAACGTATTAAAGATACAAACACTACCTAAATTATCGAATTTTCTCAGTGAGTCATGAAATAGCTGTAGTATTCAAAAATCTGATAACTAATTTATTCAAAGTGGGCCTATTTATAAGCATATGTATCTCTCGGTATGTCGGATTTATTGAAATCCATCCATGGCTTCAATTTCACACATCACGTGGAGGATGCATTTTTGGAACTTGTTTGTCAAGCCGAACAGCTTTTATATGGCCTCAAAAGCTGCATCGATGTTTGTTCTAAGATTTTTTAGCGAAACAACAATTTACGTCGAGCTACAAGACATTATCATGTAAATAAGAGTACTGCGTACGAACGACCCGAATCAATTGCGAGGCAGTGCATATTCATCAAAATGCATCTGAAATCGCAGTGAAAGGAGCAAACCTTGAGTGACATCTGCCCACCTTTAATATTTTACCTTAATTGCGGCTTCATGATTCCGGTCGTGTTGTTCGGCGGCACCTGCCGGTGTCACCAAGGGCGTCATTCTTTTTTTTTTTTTTCTTCCAGCTATCGTCGTTGATAAAGCGCTAGCGCACGGGTTCACGCTGACCACGCGGGCGTCTGCTGCAGCGCGATGTGCATAGGCACTGTAGCAGACGCCCGGAACAGGAAGATGAGGTGCAGCGAGGATCGATTCGCGATTATAACATAAACTCGACACCAGACGCTTTGAGTGCTGTGAGGCTATCATGTGACCACACATCTTTCTTTTGTTGTCGTTCCGTCTGCTTTCACGTTTCCTCCTTGCCCTCAATAGTGTCGAATATGTTAAATGCGCACCCTTCCTATCGCATGCCTTGTCGCTAAGAGATTTCGTAGCTAAGAATATCGCCCGTAAGAGAAAGCTTTGTGAATCCGGCCCCAGGTGTTTACGCTCAAGCTAAAACGTTGTGCATAGGCTTTCCAAAATATGTGTGCATGGTTTTAAATGGTGCATTTTACTAACTGGACCGGGTAGCCACGGTATCTACAATGAAGGTAAGAACAATTATGTTGATATTGTTTTCATCTCTTGCTTGAGTCTTACTGTAGCAGCCTTCTAGCTGAACATTGTGATGTACGTTTAAATAATATCTTGCTGCGCGTACATTATTCGCTCACTAAAATAAAGTGTTGTTTATACAATAATATTACCGCTTCAGTAAAACTGCCCGTTTCTGCTTGCAATGAACGCTAAAAATTAAAAGAAACGTGGCATGTTTCGCTAAGGGTCCCTTAAATATACACTGTGATGTCCTTGTGATCCCAAATCTCTGGCCTATCACCATCTTGTAATATGCACGTCACTCATCTTGCACCTGAAGGTGAACACAGTTTGGAATATCCCAAGGAAATAAGCTCGATTAGGTGACCACTTTCTTCTATAGCAACTGCACTTCACATTGAAAGTCCACGAAGCCCTGTACCTACATCGGCCACCTCTAACATTTAAAACATGCACACATTCGTCCGTAACTGTTGTTATTGAAGAGCTCACAGCCTACTGCACACGTATTCATAAAGCATACTATTGCTCGGAAAAGCCAAAAAAGAATGGCCTTCCCAAATTAGCCGTGAGAAAAGCGACTCCCTTCTCTGCAGCATTTTCTTAACAAGCATTGAAGGATCTAAGTGTGACGATCACATCGGTGACATTCATGGTTCTCCACCGTGTTTAGAGACCTGTCCAACCATATACGGTTGTGGTATATAAGAGCAGTACTTAGCATCGAAATATATTCTGTGATACGCAGTAATTTGACATATGCACCGAAATCTAAGCGCACTGAATTTTTCCCATCCCCGTCCATTTGTGTCCGTGAATGGCGAGAATTGAACATGGCTCCTTATCACCGCAACCACTGAACCGGTAAACGATGTCAACCCGACCCGGTAAAGGAACATCTTATCGCACTTAGATACCGAATTTATAGAATGGTCGCATGTGTAGACGCACTGGTAAGGCAGCATAATTGTCGTAGCCGAACGGTAAAATTTTCTCCAGCTGCCTCAACCTGAGCGGTGATGTGAACACGCGGGCCTCGTTCAAGTTCATATTGACCGCCTTGGCCCCGGCCTGGCCCGGGCTTAGCAGTAGGGTCCCGGGCCGGGTTCGGGCTTGAAACCAAGTGTCCGGGGAAGTTCCGCACTGGGTTTGGTCATTCCCACCTGGGCCCGGGCAGGGCTCTACCTTTATAACGCGGGCCCGCGTAATTCCTGGGCCCCAATATCATGGCGGTGGAGCGCTCTATATCTCTGTGGGCGCACAGTTTAGAGAATCGTGCGAGGTTGTAAGGCATATCGGGAATGCCTGCACGGTGAACACATTTGAGACGTGATAGTAAGCAGGCACGAATGCTTCTAGCGGAAAATTCATTTTCCCTTTATGACCCTGTGCAGTATCCACGTTCGGCGTTTCCGCCACAATTCGGCAGTGTAGTTCACGTTGAAGTACAGTGGCGGTGACCGACTAAGGCAGATATTAAAGACGACAGTCTTTCTTGTTCAATATATATTTACTGCCTGTGGGAAAAATATTTACTTCCTGTGCGACTGTCGCTCGATTCTACCGCCCCGCCAGGACCGTTTCAACTTAATTGCCGAAACGAACAGAGCTACTAGCACTGGTGGCACGTGGTCATGCACGTCAACATTATACATCCCAAAAGCAACCGATGACCTGTTTGAGCCATATATATATACACCACACACACACACACACACACACACACACACACACACACACACACACACACATATATATATATATATATATATATATATATATATATATATATATATACCACACACACACACACACACACACATATATATATATATATATATATATATATATATATATATATGTGTGTGTGTGTGTGTGTGTGTGTGTGTGTGTGTGTGTGTGTGTGTGTGTGACCGTTATCCTCACTTAAATAAGAATGCACATTATGCTGGTATTTACGTTTGTAAAGGAAAAATCGACGTGTTAAATTGGTGTCGAAGAGACGCTGCGCGTTATGCGAACAGTAATAAAATGTCGCGAACGATGGCGCAAGAGCAGGCATAACGCGGGAAATTTCAGTTGAATTCAGTAAAACCACCCTAGAATTCATCACGGGAGGAGTGAAGAGGGGAGAAGAGAAACGTGGGGGGTGCGAGGGGGACAACAGCAGGTGGTACGTGTCAGGGGCGGCAGAAGACTGTCGCCTTTCTAAGTGTCCGCCGCAGTGGTGTAGTGTTTATGGTACTCGGTTGCCCCCCAGAAAACGCGGGTTCGATCCCGTCCGCGGCGGTTTCATTTTCGGTGGAGGCGAAAATGCCAGAGGCGCGTGTACTGTGAGTTGTCAGTGCGCGTTAACGAACCCTTCGTAGTCAATTTTAGGAGTCCACCTATACCGCTTTTCTTTCCTTTATATTCCTTTCATTCCCATTCTCCTACCCCCACGGACTCTCAGCCGTGCTCCCGACATGGACTGGAGAAATTAGCGTCGTTTACTTAACGAAAATCATCCGTCAATCAATCATCTTTCTATGTGATTAGCAGCGAAACAAGCAAATGTGTGGTCGTTTTTATAGTGATATCCCGTCATCGTGCAAACGCTTCGGTTGTCTGATCTACGCCATTTGTATCCCCTTCTGTGCTGCCAGCATAGTTCAGTCGGGCAAGTTATTTAATAGTGGTACTATCGTCTATTTGATGATTCAGTCAGACAAGCGCACAGTGACAGTTCAAAAAGTGCGTGGTTCAGTCACAATGTAATACATGGATTGTGTAATGGTGAATGTGCCACATTCTGGCTTTATTATGAAGAAAGTCGATAAATGGAAGCAAGTTACACTGACTGTGCGGACGACTCCCAGCCCCCCCCCCCACCCCCCACCCCCCACTCCCGCCGCTATGATCCCTTGATTTTCACATTAGCTCGAATTTATTTAAACAAATGTCGTTAATGTTTATTATAAATCCACGAACAGCTTCGCGATAGCATGTTTTGTTGCGATCATCAGTTTCATCAGAAACTAAAGAACGGTTTTGCTTGTGATGACGTTCCATAGGAAGCAATGAGTGTTGCCCTGCCGTGTTGTCATTGGCCTGCCACAGAACCTCTCCCCGACGCACCACAAGACCGTTTCTTTCCAACGTGGATAAAGGCCCGATCTCTTTCTGCTCAATACATGTGGAAAGACCAGACGACTGTCTTGTACGACGAGGAGGCTGTGAATGCTTATCTTCTGCCGTACAAAATGGCTCTGATGATACCGACAGGTATAATGCTTCGCCCTTTCTTGTATTTACACGGGCCACTTGGATTGAACTACGGTGGCCTTGGTGCGGTAAGCAATCGCATTTTTCGAGAGTTATGACGCATATTTCACATTTTTCATACAATATTGCTCGCATTGCAACGATTGGACATCGTGTGAATAAATGAACAAAATGTTTGTATAACTGATGTTTTCCTGGGATGAAGACGATTTGTGTTTTCAAACGCGTCCTTCTTTTTGACGTGTGTTCTGCTGAATGTGTTGATATGTGTGTTAAACATGTTATCTTGTGCATTTATTTAATTACTTATATTTTGCTTATTTTAATGTTTGTGTAAAAGTGAAGAAGAGGCAATGTATTTGTGTTTTTATTTAACAAATATATCTGTGCCCCTACAGCAACTCCTGTTTTGGCCTGTATGCTAATAGTGCGAATGGTTGAAGAAATAAATAGATCAATATTATATATATATATATATATATATATATATATATATATATATATATATATATATATATATATATATATATATACGATCAGAAAGACAGAGTGACAAACATAGGATTTATTCTGACGTTTCGGCTGGAGGCCAGCCGAAACGTCAGAATAAATCCTATGTTCGTCACTGTGTCTTTCTGATCGTATAGTTACCCCGATAGCCAGGAAGAACTTATTTCGAGATGTATATATATATATATATATATATATATATATATATATATATATATATATATATATATATATATATATATATATCTGTACAGTTTATTGGCGTTACATCTCGGTGCCTGGTGCGGGCTATGCTCACTACAACACCACGACCTGTATCTTCGCGCTTGACAACCCGCTCCTTTCTCCACAACGACTTGCGAAGCGCCTAATCGTGAGCGAGTTGGCGCGTACGTCACAAACATTGTTACTTTATCGGAGCGTAAGTAGCTTTAGCAGCTGCAGCTCCACAGCGATGCTTACAGTCATGCATCATTGTAAGGCATCGCACGAGGCAGGTTAAAAGCAATATTTGAAAAGCTGAGGCATCTCCAGATAGCAATTATGACATCAGTTCAGAAAACCTATTGGACAAAAACAGGCGACAAGAAAACGGCTGCGTGCTTGTTCTCAGAGGTACTAGTGAGCCACTCACTGCTTTCATTCTCGACGTGCAAAGTTGATCAGGACATGCCTAAACTGTACAACGTCGGGAACTTAGGTTAAAGTACATAATCAAGTCTACAATTTCGCGCCGTTGCGGAACTGTTCGACAGCGGGGTTCGTAATCCACAATGACTTCAATTTCAGCAGCCAAAACCTCAGCACATCAGAAGACACTTCGAAGATTTTGCATAAGTGACAGGCACGTCATTATGGGGAATATCTGCCATCACTATGTCAGCGACCAGCTCCGCAAAGCGCACCCAGGAATGCCTGTAGAGAACCCGACGCTCATGCAACCTTCTGCCACAGAACCGCACAGAGGGAAACAGTTTGGCTAATATTTTGTCAATTCTGGCGTTTCTACTACCTATTACTATTAGCTGTTGATCGACAACGATGATGGATATGATCGTTGCATCTACCTAACATAAAAATGACCGTGCTAGATAGCTTGGTCGATCCATTCATTGCAGACGCTAGCAGACATCTAATCGTCACGCCTCGTTTCAACAATACAAGCGAGTTGCACGCGCCTGTTAACAGGCTGATGTATTTCACGAGCTCCGGGTTCCACATATCGCTCACCACAGCAGCAGGCTTCGGGTGTGGTCAGCCACATCAGCTTTATTATCGGTGCACCCGGAGAGTACACCGTGTGTCGGTCGTCCCGTCCTAAGACGAGAGATACATGCTTTTACACAAGAATCATTTCTAAGCTATTTTTACTTTTCCGCCAAGAAATTACGATCCTGACTATTTATGCAAGAGATGAAACAATTCTGAACTAATTAAGTATGTCAGGCTACAAGCTTGTCAGCTTAACACTGACGTATTCCTTCGAAAATAGCTGGCGCTCGGGAGATGAATTACAAAGCATGATTACTGACCTAAACAGGCAGCGTAGAACAGTGGGCCTGAACATTAATGTCTAAAAAACTAAGGTAATGTTCAATAGCCTTGGGTAAGCAGAGCGATTTTAGATAGCTAGCGAGGCATTGGAAGTAGTATGTGGATATGGCTACTTAGGCCAGGTAGCCTACTCAAGCCTGATCCGAATCATGACGCTGAGATAATTAGGAGGATAAGAATGTGGTAGAGTGCATTTGGCAAGTATTGTCAGAAAATGAAGGGCAGGTTACCACTGTCTCTGAAGAGGAAAGTGTATAAGAGCTGAATTTTACCAGTACTCACGTACGGGGCAGAAACTTGCAGGCTAAGTAAGAGGGTTCAGCTTCAACTAAAGACGACTCACCGAGCTATGGAACGGAGAATGGTAGGTGTAACCTTAAGGGACAAGAAGAGAGCGGAGTATGTAGGGGAACAAACGCGTGTTAGGGACATATTAATAGAAATTAAGAAGAAGAAATGGGCATGGACGGACCATGTAATGCGAATACATGACAACCGTTGGTCATTAAGGGTAACAGAGTGGATTCCTAGAGAAGGCAAGCGTGGCAGAGTGTGGCAGAAAGTTAGGTGGGCAGATGAGATCAGGAAGTTCGCGGCGAAAAATTGGGCCCAGTTAGCACAGGGCAGGCATAACTGGAGATCTATTGGAGAGGCCTTTGCCCTGCAGTGGGCGCAGACAAGCTGCTGATGATGATGATCAGACGAAGCAAGTAACGTACGTGCCCTTGTCCAGCGCCGACCACGCAGCGCAACATTGTTCGCGGCCGCGTTGCGAATTGAAACCAACCAATCGTCATTGAACGTATTCATAGCAAAGTGAGATAATAAAAATTTCAAAGCTTTTACGCGCAAAAGAGCGATTTATTCAGGGTTCACACCGTAGTCGAGGGCTTTGGAAATTTCGACCACCTGGAATTCTTTAACAAGCACTGACATCGCGCAGTACAAGGACCGCTGGCATTTTGCCTCCACCTAACTACTGTAGAGGCAGCCGGGATTCGTTCTCGTGACCTTAGGGTCAGCGGCCGAGTACCATAGCCTCTAGTCTACCGCCGCAGCGTGTAGCGGTTGCAGTGAGTTGTTCGTCTAGAAAAAGAAAGTTGCTATTCAGAGGCCCTTTTTCGGTAAATCAGCAGACCGAGATGCGTAAAATGTACTTCTTCACTTCTGGGAAAGAAGCGATGGTCGCAAAAGAGAATCTGTACATGTGTATTCATTCTCCTTACATCGGTTAGTCACGCCGGTGTTAGCGGATTTTGTGCGCAGAGGCATCAGTGAGAAGCGTTCGTGTTTGTCTGAAAGCGCAGATGACGGCTCCTTCCATTCCTTAATACTTTGCACAGGTAATGCCATAAGTATTAGCGAGCAAAAATTGAAGATCGTGTCCTGCCACGGTGGTCTAGTGGTTATGGCACTCGGCTCCTGACCCGAAGCCGGCTGGAACTATAGTCGCGTCCGCGGCGGCTGCATTTCGACGCGGACGAAACGTTGAGGCTCGTGTACTGTGCGACGTCAGTGCACATTAAAGAACCCTAGGTGGTGCAGATTTGCGGAGCTCTCCGCTACGTCGTCTCTCAATGATATCGTGGTGATGGCATATAAAGACCGAGAGACTACTGTAATTACAAGCTTAAGAACGTCTAAGGGTCGCTTTTATTAGTGCCAAGCGAAGGCCTCAACGTGCACCCACGTTCGCATCAGTGTAGCGCGCGCAGATAACTTCTTTGATTTTTTCACTTGCGAAATGGGCTTTCCCTTAAGGCGTAGTTTATGGGGGAGGCCCCTAGGGTAGCGATGAAACTAGCGCTACGGCAGAGAGGGCTAGAAGCACGCTTCATTTGCCATGCACTGTAGCGTTGCCGAAGTGCTTCGGGGTGTGCACCACTGCCAAGCGCAAGACCACTATCTCATTCGCATCCGGTTTAATATAATTTAATGTTTTCCTTAACTCCTATAGACCTTACTGTTTTCTTACCTACCAAATAATATTTACGCTAATCCACCGAACGTTTTCTTAACTTGAATTTATTGCTTACATTCACCGCAATTTTTTCGCTTATAGTCCACGCCGCTCATGTAGCGGTCTATAGTAGTTTCTTCAACACGGCGCGCTATATTCTTGGAATTAGGATTTTATTACGGTAATTATTAGCTGCTTTCGTATAAGTGCTTCTCTTTTTTGTTTGACTTTTCTTCTCACCCCTTCTTGCAGATAATCGGCCACGAATTAATGCACGCATTTGACGTGAAGAATATACAAAACGAGAAATGGATCACGGACTCCTTCGAGAAGGAATACACTAGACGGGCGCTGTGTTTGCGCAGATCGCACAAATCTGTGGTTTGTAGATGCACTTTCTTATTTAAGCTTCGTCACTCGAAAAAAGTCGAGTTTTTGCTGATGAAATATTCATGTTCGCAGAGTCATTCTGCACCTACTCACAAATTTTCATAGCGAGATTTTAATAATTACCTTGCTTTAAAGAACCTACACCACGCATCAGGCCCGTAAGTATAGGGCAAAAAATTGAACGTTTTTCCTCAATTTCTCAAAACGAAAATATTCATGACCTCACTGTGTTGGAGGAGCAATATCTTTTGTTCTACAAGCGTTATGATTGTGACTTTTTTTTTACTGGAAGATGAATAGAAGTGGCTTGTCGTAAAGTAAATTTTGGTATAATACTGTGCTACGGAACTTTTCTAAATGAAGCTTTTTTTTTCAAGTATCAACGAGGACATTCATTGTGCCATGTTCAACAGTCTGTAACTTTGCCTGGAAATGGCCTAAAATGATGACTTATGCTTCTTGACACACTGTTAATATCGTCACTTGATTCTCTGGGCTGCTTTTTATTGTGACGACTGTGGTTAATTAGCTAATTAGGCCTCAATAAAATAAATTAATCTTCAATGTATTGTCAAAAAGCTATTCCTCACAAAATAAAAATGATTACATTGTTGAAAAGGGCATTTAAAGCTGCATTAACTCTGAAAATTTCAGTTAAATACTCCAAATAATAAAAAAATATTTCCAAAGCGCAGTGTCCCCCCTTAATGCTCTGGTGCACGTTTCAACTGAACTCAATGTGCAATCTAGCAGCCTTCAACATCACGCGAGAGAGATCACGTGCGCTCTGTTTTCTTATGCTTAGTGCGGTTGGTCTTTCGGCGCCTCAAATTGTTCGGCTCGGCGACAAGACGGGAGTTTCCTCGACGCGGTTGCCAAGAGAATGGCTGCGTAAATACGTTACAGCATGAAAGTTCCAAGCAATGACCAATTACACATGCATCCCGCGGGACATTTCTTGCGAACGCCCATCTTGAAGACGCATCCCGGTCTGAAGATAAAATATCGTACCGAACAGTTGACTGAGCACCGCTAAGAAACGAGCACTTGCTTACTAATATTGTTCTCCACTTTCTGTCTTACTTGGCTGAGGCAACATAAATAATGCAAATTGAAAGCTGACGTTAATGCAGTGTTTAACATTTAAGGAACTCACAACTTTTTGATCAGCAGAGCATTGATTCTTTCTGCGATTGTCTCCTCGCTAGGTATATATTGCTGGTTCATTTTAAGATGTATTTGTTAAAGGCAACCATATCCTATTCTTTCCCTTGTACGGATTAAGTGACAAGTATCAGCCGGTTGAAGTCTTAGTTTTTGGGGAGCTTAGATACATGACTTACACTCGCTGACCTGCCTGGTACTGACACTACAGTACCACAGCAAAATTCACTTCAATTCAATTCAATTTTATTTTCCCGTCTTACATTACAGATGGAGGGGTTCTAGGTAAAAGCAGCTCAGGGGCAGTTTGACGAGCCTACACACCTAAAGTTCAGCAGAGAGGCAGTATTAGTGCAAATTTTACACTTGAAAACACAAATACACAAGAATCAGCAAAGAATCAGCAAAGGCTCGCAATATCCACCGAGAATTTTAGGGGCGAAGCTCCTTAAAGCGGCACCCGTTCGTCCCTCGTCGTAGTCGTAGTAGTGCGTAACCAGTCTTACGCTTTGACCTCCAAGGTGGTGCCGGTGGGAGAGTTCTCCTGTGCGTTGTTGAACAATAAAAAATTCGCAGCGTGCGCGTTAACTAAAAGCCGAATTCTTCTGTCTCTCATTCCCCATTAGCAGCCATTTCGTGCGTCCCCGATGTATGTAGTAGTAGTAGTAGTAGTAGTAGTAGTTAGTAGTAGGTCGCCACCGGCGCGTGCCTGCTGGAGCGCACGCACGCGCCGAGGGCGAGCGCGTGGCACCTGGCGCTCGCCCTCGCCGTGAGCGCCGGGAGCCACGCGCTCCCCGGCAAACTCGACACTGCCCCGGCAAACGCGAGAGACAACATTGGCGCAGGCAGCGTCTCCTAGCGAGTTTCTTGATTGAGAAATACCGACTGCTCGCGTTGGAGAAGCGTTCACCGGCAAAACCCATATACATATATATATATATATATACATATATATACATACACAGGATCTTGACTTGCAATGAAGTGCCGGTGGGAGATTTCACTTGTGCATTGTGCATAGTTGAACCGTGAGGATTCGTAGCATGCGCGTTAACTAAATTAATCCGGAACTCGGCACGATCTACGATGCACATCCCGAGCTTCGCCCATTCATCATCATTCACTCCGTGGATATGCTGTGATTTTTTTATTCTTGAATAAACGTTCAGCCGTATTCGGTAGCAGCAGTATGAGAACCAAAGAGCAGTGTACCAAGGTAGACGAGTACAATAATTTAGCAGATAAGACTTTATAAGACATTTCGATCAAAGAAGCGAAGCTCGCAAGATGTAATGGACGAGTTGACACAGCCATCCAATATGGGTGATGCTTTTGACCTATACCTCGCAGAACAAACACAGGCTGTGTGGCTGCAGTGAATCAGCTATAACCGGTCATATAGTTTTATTCTCTCACGAAATGCTGCAATAAAGGTGTCAAAAAAATTCAGCCCAAACACACCATTCGAATTTTATTGGCTGAGCTGTTTCAGAGTGGAGCTTCTATAAAGCATCTAATCCATAGTGTCTCTGGTTGATTTGCAGCTCTCCTTAACTCGTCAGGAAAAATGGGACGATTGGAAAGACTCCGAAAACCTCGCCGACCTCGTGGGAGCTATGACTGCGTACGTCGCGTTCGCTTCGTTGCCCCAGAAAGACCGAAGTGTAAAACTACTCGGTCTCAACATGTCATCGGCCCAACTGTTCTTTGTGAACCACTGCATGAAATGGTGCGCTCAACTCAGGAGATCAAAAGAACCGTACGCGCCGTTCCGATCAAGGTGTATGGTCCCTCTGATGAACATGCCCGAATTCTCCAATGCCTTTAATTGTGCGCCAGGGACCCCCATGAATCCGCGGGAGAAGTGCACTCTTTGGTAGCAACCACTATAAGGCTTTAGCGCCTTTAAAATTTTGTCGCTTATGCTTGTTGTTTCCTATGAAGTAGGCCAAGAATATCGAATAATTATTAAAGACGTGATCAGTGTTTCATTGCATATCAGCTGCCATGGTTGTACAAAAGAAACGGTTTTGTTAGGTACCTGTGGGTCAGTGCCCAACAGGGGTATTCTTTGCTCTAAAATGAAAACGCCTGTGGTTTATTCCACCGTAATATGATGTTGCTGTTTTCAAATAGTACTTACTGCCTTGTAGCAGCCTTGGTGCTTCAATTTGCTAAGGAACCCGCCAATAATTTTAATCAAATAAACAATGTGTTTAAGCCGGCAACGAAAACTAGTGGAGGTTTCGCACAGCGTATACGATATCGTCACAGCCTCCCGCCATCAGAAATATGGAGGGGAGAAATGAAAGTGGCGAGATCACCCGACGATGTATTGAGTCATGACAGCTGTTTTGAACTTGAAAGCGACGCTTTGGTAGCTAAAGTATCAATGTTTTGCTTTTCATTGCCCGTCTGCTCTGGCATGGAGCATTTAGGTAATGACGTCAAAAGCAGAAGGTGGTCCACAGGAGAATCAAATAAATGTTCTTGAAATTCATCTTCAGAAAAAGTGAATTACTTGAAAGTGCACCTAGGCATATATTATCACAGTTCCGAAAACAATATGTACTGAAAATTTTATTGACACCAGTGGTCAATAAAAAATTCACAGCATATCAACGGAGTGAATGATGATGAGTGCGCGAAGCTCCGGAGGATCATCGTAGATCATGCCGAGTTCCGGATTAATTTAGTTAATGCACACGCTACGAATCCTTATGGTTCCACTACGCACAAGTTAAATCTCCCATGTATATATATATATATATATATATATATATATATATAGATATATGGGTGGCCGGTGAACGGTTCTCCAACGCGAGCAGTCGGTCTTTCTGAATCAAGAAACTCGCTAGAAGACGCTGCCTGCGCCAACGTTGTCTCTCGCGGGTGAGGGCGCGTTCTCCTTCTTTGCGAGCTCGTAGAGCGTTCATCGAAGAAAGAGCGTTTCCATAGTCAACGCGCCTTTCGCGCGCTCTCTCTCTCTCTCTGTCTCTCTCTCTTTCACAAGACAGCAGATGGAAGAGTGAGAGAGCTCGCACGCCGGGAGGCACGCGCCGAGGTCGAGCGCGAGCCTCCCGGCGCGCGAGCTCTCGGCGGCGCGAGGTGGCATACTAGTACTACCACAACAGAGGAGGGAACGACCCACACCCTAAGGAGCTTCGTCACTGAAATATCGCCGGGGGTGTCCTCTAAACAGGGTGATAGCGGGATTAAGAGAGGAAGGCGTCCAGCATTCTCCCTTACCCCTACCTCCGCGGAGTTTGCCGACCAGCTAGCTGCTGAGTAAGACTTTTTCCCACACTTAAAGTCAGGGTGTAGCCGAGATACAGGGACCTGCACCCCAGTGCGCCTTCCACTTGCACAGTGAGAGAGTAACTTTGTGCCCCCACGTGTTCACAGAAACCAGGTTAGAATATCTGACACGTTCGAATGACTACTATTATTATTTTTTTTAAATTGTAAGCATTACAGTGTCTCATAATTTGTCCGGCGCATCACCAAACTATTACCTTCGTTAGTTCTTCAGCCGGAGGCCACGAGTGCGGTTCGACGTGAACGTCCTTACGCTGAGTTCGGTGCGAAATTTTGGGAAGAGTTGCTGGACTTCGGAATGTTTGCGATGCATTTCCCGAAGCCTCCGACATTTCCAGAATAGTGGGTGTGCGGGAGACAAGCCCGGATTCACGAGATGCCTATTAGCTTCGCTAAATTCACTAGCGCAAGATTCACTATTGCTTTTTTCCTAAATATAACAGCAAAGTGAAACATGTGTGTTTTTAATTACTTGGGCACGTGTAACGCGTTACATTTGGCACCAAACCCCTTTACGAATCTGGTCTATAAGACAAGTAATCATGTCGTGCAGGGAAGGTATGTTTCCGCTGATTCCCAATTTGTTAACCCCAGTCCAAGCCCACATTTATGTTAGGACAAGAATGTGTGAACGGCAAGTGTGAACGACGAAGACAAGTAGCAACACTGTCCACTGCACATCTGTGTTTAGTGAGCTAAACACACACCTGTCTTACGGAGGAAGTCGCATTCTCTAGATCCGCGAAATAAGACTGTCTTCATGTATAGCAGCTGTTTGCGTGCTGGCCCAGTGCACACGATCGTGCCACATATACATAAAACTTTATCACTTCCGTCACACGTCGTTAGCTGTTGTCACTGAACATCAGCACCGCGTATCTTCGGCACATGTTAAACGGCTTTGCCCGCGTGCGAAATGACTTTCACTTTATACAAGAGACGCCAAGCATCGCAAGGGGCTCTGGAAATTGAGGAGGATAGCTACGTCAAACGGAAAAAACGGAGCGCTAAAGAACGACACACACAACACACAACAGTTTGAAGCATGGACCCACTCGCCCAACGAAAAGTTCTACTAAGCCGCATCAACATATTTGGTAGGAAAACGTCGCGTCTGTTTACAGAGGGGACTAAGTGGACAGCTGTGTTTGCAACTGGGGTCTGATATTATGATGTTGATGATGATCATGATAATGATAATGATGTCGACGACAAGCAGAAGAGAAACTATTGAGCGCTGCATACGTATTTCTTCTGTTCATAAGACGCCCAAAGGTGAGCAGTTAAACGTACTTCACATTAAAAAATTTAATACGGCCATAAGTATACACAACCCTGTTCTCAGTTTATGCTAACTTCCATGAGCATTCTCTTGGATGCAGTTTTGCGTTTCCATTTTTCAGAGCATGCATAGCGATATAAAATGTAGCGAGCATAACAAGACGTCATTTACTAGTGCTATACTGAGGCAGTTAAGAAAATATGACAGTAGCATCCGGAGTGCTCCTGATTTCTCTTTACTGTGAAGCACTTTAGTGGACAAGGCTATTGACGTCTAATGTGTTATGCTGTGGTACGTCACTCAAGAGGGGCAAGTCCCACCAACCCGTGCCCTCAACCCACTACTCACACTGTGGGCTTCAGCCCACGGCTACATTACGGCCATTATGTGAAGGGAATACAGAAAGAAAGAAAGCCTCATCGGGTCGTCTTGTGTCTCGGGCTATAGAGAAAGAAAAAGCGACCCGCAGATACTCAAGACCTAATACATACACCCTTGCCCTAATCCCACTGCTACGATAGTCACAAGAACCAATGAACACCAGGCAAGAGCAGGTAAACTAAGGTTATACCCGATATAAACGTTTACAGGCAAATGGCAACACATCATTCATAAAACATTACCAATCCGTATCACCATCAAAACAGCATAACGTGCACCGCTTAACGCTTCATACGGCGTTCGAGTTTGTGGAACTGGTTTACCGCTGCGTTTACCGCTGGGTTATTTTTGGGTTGCCTTGATTATTTTGGTATTTTCTTTCTTCTATTTTGCTCGAAGCCGCGTTCGCGATAAGAACTTCATTAGCGAAATCTCTACTCCTTGCACTGCTGGACCAGCAATGCTGGGTCGCGAGGAATTTGAATTCTTCGCGACCCAGCATGGCTGGTTATTTTTATATGCCGCTATAATTTGAGCAAACGTTTCTGCACACTGCATACAGGAGTGTGGTCCCTAAAAGCTGCTCCGCCACGATGTCTACGTGGTGTCGTAGTGACCGTGACAATCGGCTGCTAATTCGAAGGTCGCGGGATAGAGCCCCAGGTTCGGCGACTGTATTTGAATAGAGGCCAGATGTTGACTCTCGCGCACTGGGCAATGTCAGTCTAGGCCAAGGAGGCCCTGGTGGCGAAAGTTTCTCTGAACATAAATGATTCATACGAGCACCTTTGATTTTCTCCCATACAAAGAAAGAAATAAGGGAGCATGGAAGGAAATGAATTAGAAAGGAAGCAAGCAAAGGCAGAAAGAAAGAAAGAAAGAAAGAAAGAAAGAAAGAAAGAAAGAAAGAAAGAAAGAAAGAAAGAGGGAAGATGTAAGGAAAGTCAGAAGGAACAAGAGATAGAAGAAAACTAAGATACAATTCAATACGGCAAGATGAAGAAAGAAATGTATACAGAAAGAAATAACATAGAAATATATAAGAAAGCAAAAAATGGGGCAAAAGGAGATCAAGCAAGAAACAAGGCGAGAAAGGAAGAAAGGGTACGTGCATGCCAAGTTTTGCCTGTCAGCATTTCGCCGATAACAGAAGGGCTCATCTATTTTATTTTCCTGGACGAGTGGTGGCGTGCTTCCTTTGCACATTGGAGTACCAGTTTGCATTACTACCGCCATCACAGCGTAGTAAGTTCCCTTCTGTCATTGCAGAACTTTTCTGCCTCTCTTGCTTGTTACATCTATATTTAAATCGCAAATTGCAGCAAACGGTACGTGCTTCTTTTGTTGAGCACACTGAAAGTGAGTTCTCCTAAAATTTCAAAGCCCAGTATTTTTGGTCCTCGAGTGACATTAACTGGAATATCACGCATGCCTGCGATGTCATACCCACCTACGCAGGCCCCAGCACGGCGGATACTAGCCAGATGTGATTGCAATATAGTTAGTCCAGACGCGGATGACAGTTACACCATCGTAGTGATGTCAAGAACAATCATGAATGTCCATCATCCGTTCGTACCCTTATTATCTTGTCTATGAATTGAAGACGACGACCAGGTAACCACTGAGAGTCAGGCGGGTCGATATGTACTTAGGCATTGTCACAAGAGCGTAAGATTGTGAAGATATGCTTCGCGTTTAATGCTGATTATGAGCGAAGTATTCATTAACCGACATTTTGCCCAACAGTTGTCTTCCTGACAGCGAGCTTCCGTAAATGCACGAGCACATAAAGCTTTTGCTGACGATCCCATCTATTCCCCCTTCCCATTCCCCCAGTGTAGGGTAGCCAACCAGACTCCCTTCTGGTTAACCTCCCTGCCTTTGTTTTCCCCTTCCTTCCTCCTCCTCCTCCTCCTCCATCGGCGAGTGCACTGCGTGAATCATATATTCCAAAATACCCGTGAAGAACACTTTCTTCAAAACTTTTGTGAGCTATAAAGGCAGATAAGATTACAGTGATTTTATTTTCTCTTGATAAAAGTCGCTTCTATTCTGAACGATGTAAAAGAAGCAGCACCTCTGTCCGTCAGTTAACAGCGTAAGGTTCCGAGCAGAATTTTTTCACCAAAGACTGCACTTTTCTTTCGGATTCATTGGCGTTCCTGGGGCACAGTTAAATGCCTTCGCGAACTCGGGCATGTTCATCAAAGGCACTATACACCGCGACCGGAATGGCGCGTGGGGTGGCAATGCCTTGCTGAGGTGAGCACACCATTTCACGCAATGGTTGATGAAGAATAGTTGCTCCGAGGACATGTCCATGCCGACCAGTTTGATGCGCTTGTATTTTTCGGGCAACGATGCGAAGGCGTCGTAGGCTACCTTCGTTCCCACAAGGTCGCACAGGTTTTCGGAGTCCTTGTAGTCGTCCCACATTTCCTCCTCTCCTGTTACGGATAGCTGTAAATGATAATATAATAAGCATAAGGTAGTTAATTGAGTGAACGAAACGTGTCCTTTTTACAACATGACAAACACGGTGCAACTGCCACAGACCAAAAGCAACAAAGAAACGTAGCTTTGGTGCGACTGAGCCCCTACATAACATATACATGACATTCTCCCCCCCCCAAAAAAAAAACAATAAGGAAACGAAACTAAACTGGACAATGTGTTTCGGCAGTCTCTTGCGCTACAGCGAAGATGAATACGTACGAACTCAGCCAATGCACTTTATTACTCAGAAAAGAAACCTAGTCAGCCCACCATTTTCCAACGAAACGATATTTCACACAACACAAACATTTCCAAACCGGTGGCCCTGCTCAGGCGCTCGTATACACTGCGGGTATAAGCCACACGTGATTCGTTTGTTTCTTTTTTATCTGAGGCCCATTCCCATAACATATCGGCCCATACCCGGATATTTACGCCGGTGCGTGCCTATACCACACCTGATCATATTTCATGTGTTAGCATGATGGTTGAAATTATTATGTTTTTTAGTAAACTGATACTCTGAGAATACGTCGCCTTCATATGTCTCTAAACTTCGTGGTTCTGATGAAATTTTACGTTTTATCAGGGCTCTTTTCTTTTCCCCAAAGAAGACCCATTCTGAGGTGACTCGCCAGTTCCGAACAAAATACATGAAGGATCTATGTGATAGCGCTATAGGAGCGCAAAGAAGTGCATACTTTACTTAGACAACGATATCGATAGAATTCATTTCGCTAGCTCCTTTGGAGAGCTGCTTGTATTGTTTAGTGAAGTGTGCTCAGCGTACGAGCGGTCTGTCTGTTACCCTTTCTCTTCATGTGCGTCGTCAGGGAACAATGAAAGATCTACGTGATTTTTTTTCAGTTTCTTTTCGTGCACGTGTACTCCAAGTAAAGTCGCCCAACTGCTGTTAAAAGTCAGTGGCAATTGACGGCCCTGTCGTTTCTGTTAGAAGTGTGTATTATGTCCTCTCTTTAAAGTTCCCAGCGCGTGAGCAATCGCTGTCGACTTCGAATTGCCCTATTCCTTGCTGTACATCTGCCATGAAAACGAAACACATATTTAGCATGGAGTTTAAACTATAGAGTATAGAGATATAGAAACCGTAGAACAATGCCCTCACTTCGCGTTAATGCATTAGTGCTACTGTGGACTCAGCGTATGCGACTCATTCTGAAAATCGGGAAATAAATATGAGGATAAAGCATCCGTGTAATCATGCTGTAGCGATGGAAGGAAGATACCAGCTGAGAGGTTGTTCACCAAGCTCCACTTTCAGAGATTTCAAGCGCCAAATCGCGATATGAGTATTACACACATTGGAATCGAACCTGTTTGTTTTTCATAAGTTAAATTTTTAACGTGCACGTCAATTCAGCTAAACTCGTGGTGAAACATCGCGTTCCCATGGATAGGTCACTTCCAAAATAAAGAAGAAAAAAACAATCACCAACCTCTCCTTCAATTACATTTATTTAAAAAAAAGGAAAATTATACTTTAATTGCGAACGACTGTAAATGTAAGCCAGTAGCTTAGCCTCATGGTTGCTAGTTTTGTCTTGTCATTTTTCAGGACGTGACAACGTCTCCGTGAATCGTGGCATCAGATCGAAATTTACCTCAACAATGGGGGCTTCAAGCATACTAATTTCTGACAGTGTGAGGCAGTAAGTTTAACTGAAAGCATTGCCTTTGTAGGATGATAATGTATTGCGACGTCGTGGAAGCCTTGCTGTAGGCATTCATATTTTAGATGCGGAGCATCTCTTGCTCGCGGGTATGTCACGCGTCCGGCGTCCGCACTTACACTACGCATGCGCGACTCTCGTCTCCCTTCCCTCTCCCCAACAGCTGCTGCAATAAATAAAGCGGGCAGAGAGCGCGCGCGCGCGGCGTCCGTCCGCACTCACATTACGCATGCGCGACTCTCCTCTCCCTTCCCTCTCTCCAACAGCTGCTGCAATAAATAAAGCGGGTAGAGAGCGCGCTTCGCTTCGCTTCAGTAGAATCTCCTCCTTCTCCGATGAAAGAAGTTGGTGGTGTTGTGTGATGGAAGCAACAGTTCTGTCAGCGAGTGGGTTGACGCAAGCACGCATCAGCATCAACCCACACTCTGACAACGGTCGCGCGATGCGTGGTAACGAACCAAGTTAACAACATACTAACACGCAAGGTTCACCGCAAAGGTAACACCGAAAGCACTGCAAACCTGTAAACACCGCCGTTAAATGCACCGTTGAAACTCCAAGCGATGCTCCGCATCACCCCATGGTCCCCCCTTCGGGGAGATGGTGTAAATAAGCTCCCAATTTCGATCAGTGATTTAACTACCGAGGTACACAGAAGCTATAATGCGCCAGCTCTTTATCTATCTTGTGCTGACTACTAGTCTCTAGAGTGTACAAAGTCGAGTACGTTTGGCTAAACCCCCATATCTGGGGCAGTCTACGTATGTTCCAATGACGGCAAACAGAAAATCTTACAAATGTCGGCGAAGACTCGTCAACAGATGCCCGCCTTATTATAACACCCCTCATGAAAGCACCTTCAAATTTTTGGGGTGTAGCCGTAGCGTGCACTTGCTTAGAAATACGTCTAGTACCACCATCTCGGGGCCAACTGAGGAAAGTAGGTTACAGTTGGCACTGGTGAAACACAAACTGACACACATACCTGCCTGCGTATTTGTGGTTGTATGTGTTTCAGTCATTAGCATCAACAAATACTTTTTGCTTAATTTATGTATTTCCGTTTGTGCAATATTTACTACGTCACAGTTCCAAACTTCAAGCAACTCACTGTGTCTTCCCTGACTTCGTCAAATGGCGTCTACCTAATAAATGGGCCCTTCACCCGTTGCTCTTCTTGCATATCATGCACGTATAGCCGTACGTTCAGGTACTCACCACAGATTTATGAGATCGGCGAAGGCACAGCGCCCTTTTCGTGTATTCCTTTCGGAATTCATCTGTCAGCCATTTATCTTGTTGCAGGGGCCCTACGCCGAATGAGTGCATGAATTCGTGCCCTATAAACTTTAGTAAAAGAAAGTAAAAAAATGTCAAGCTTTCCACCGAATACACATTATCAGCATAAATATCAAGCACTCAACTACAAAACTTGCATCCTCTGGTTATGAATGTACAGCTAAAGTATAAGACAAGCGCAACCACTACATTTGGTCGCGAAGACAGGCGCGTGCTCCTGTGGGCTCGTATACATGCAGGTTCTACAGTCGTCGGCTCAACTTGGGCGCAGTCGGTAACCTTTGCTCGGAACACGGCGCGTTCGCGCACTCCAACGTTACGAGGTAGGGGCACGGCTGCAGTTGTGCGCGGTGTGATTTAACGCGACTGAGTGCGGCTTCGGCTGCCGGGATTGGTCACTTTTCTTGGTTTGTGTGAGTACTTAATTATGAGAGGTGACCCATGAAATCTGCTTGAACGGGAGGGCGAGATGAACCAATGGATGGGTGGTGAACATCCCTTAAACTAGGGAGCGTGTTTCGTAGCCTCCTTTAAGGTAATAAACTACAAAACAAAATGTTTCTGGTCTTCAAGTGAATACGACTCTTTTATGAAAACGAAGATTTTTTTGTTCGTGAGCTTAAACGCATGATTTGCGGAGTCAAAATGTTCATGTAAAAACGTTGCAGCGCCCGTCTGCTTATACGGTAGTCATGACCAAGCGCTAATGACATGCGGCGAAAAGTGAACAAAGTGCCCGCGTTCGCAAACAAAAATCTCCGATCTCGCCCCTTGCGAAGGCAATAGTGTTCGTACTGCTGCTCTAAGGTTCGGAAGGTGCGCTTCCTTTCCACAGCGAAGGCACTCACAATAAACGTAGAGTGAGTGAACAGGGAGACAAGTCGTCATTGCGGTTTTTCAGAGGCTGGTGTGTTGTATACTACCTTGCATGGCCGCAGCGTGAAAGAAAAAGCCTAATATTTAGCAGCCGTGTTTTACTTCTCAATAATATGACAATCTAGCCTCCCTTTGCTCCGGCGTGTCGGAAGGCACACAAAGCGGCCCCTGCGAGTACATGGTAATTTTCTTCGGTGGTGTCTATGCTTTCTCACATAATTGCGCAGCTGAGCTCTACGAATTAATTGCGCAAATACGTAAATACGTGTATGTTCAAGATAGTTTAGTGCCTTTGCATAGATTAAACCAAACTACCATGCCTCTTTTCCAGCAGCGTTGTCTCTAAGGTTGTTTAAAAAGCAGCTAAGAGTTTCCTTTCGACCTAAGTACTCGTCGCATGCCACTGGTAGAAAGCTATCCATGTCATAGGATATGTTCTAGAAAACTCAGACTCTATCATACCGTACAAAACAAGATGTAAATGCCTTTATCAAAACTTCGTCTGTTGCTTCATATTCTGCTCAAGGAAAGAAAGGAGCTCAAGGTCGTAAGTTTCCTGTCCTTTATGGCAGCTTTATTAGAACCTTCGTGGAATTTCAGCGTTTATATGTCTATGTTCAGTGAAAGTTACGCAGATTGAAATCACGTAGTATATGAGTTCTACGTTTCGGTGTAATCGCATGTTTTGTCGTGACACTCACTGTAATTCACTGTGACACTCACTATAAAAGACTGGAGCCAAAGTTCACCGAATGCCAGTTAGGTATCCTTGAAGGTTTATCTCATGCAGAGTGAAAGTCTTACTTTAAGTCGAAATTTACGCTAAAGCTTGTTAACTTGTTTGCGTACTGAATCAATGCGTTATCTTTTCCTCGTTTCGTAAACTTCAGAAACACTATGCGCTGCGGATACGTCAAGCATGCGACCATTTGTCATCGCACGTCTAATGTCACACCACTCCCGTTGGCTGCAGTGGTGTTATCTCTTATGATCAGGTGTGTCTTTTCTCTTGCCTGTGTCCGTCGATTTAGCGCCATACATATGCCTTCAAGGATTGACTGAACATACATAAGCAGATGATACGCCACGCTTCGCAGAGCAGTTATTACTTACCATGCCAAGGCCACCGTAGTTCAGTCCGATTGGCCCATAGAGGTATAAGAGCGGCCGAGTCATCACTGCAGTCGGTATTAAAATAACCTTTTTTAACGGGAGGTTGTAGGTATTCACATCCCCCTCGTCATACAGGAAAGTAGTCCCATCTTTCCATAAGTAGTGAGTAGAAAGGGAAAGAGCTTTTATCCATGCCTCGAAAGGCCGCTTCAATGGCACGTCCGGGTAAGATTCTGCGCCAGGGGGATAATGACATAAACTTAGGTTAACGGATTTTAGTTCATGTAGAGAGAGTTTGCATGCTGTTTAGATCGTTTCCTATTATATTCGAAGGTCGGCTACAAAATAGCCTTAAAAATAACCTAAAATTTATGTGAACCGCTGGTTCGGTTGCTTCTATTATTAGCACACTCATTAGATGAAGAACTGCGGCTTGTGGGGTATCGAAAGGCATGTGTTGTAACAGTCTATATCGTGAAAAGAAGTGCTGTCTCTAAGTTTTCGTACTGAGAAATGAAATAGTTTTACCACCTCAGGCCCATCGTTAAGACAGCAGTTCTTTTTCCCAGATGTCTGCAATTTCTCTCTCCAGGGCCGAATCTGAGATAGCGTGAACCTAAAATTTTACGATACTCAAGGTTGAGTACTGCTGTTGCCTATGGCGAGAAGAGTTGAGGCAGAAAGCCAAAGTAACCGTCTCAATTCGGGAAATGGAACAACAAAATATTGCTTATATAATTATAGCTAATGCCTTATTGACATAGCCTCTATAAAATTCAAGCACCTGTGCCGCATACCACCATACCATGGGCGAACCACTACGGGCGTGAGGTACACGTCGTTCTAGTATCTTTAATTGTGACGTACATGAAAAATGAATCATGATAATTATCTAACGATCAGACACAGATATTCATGCTGCATTTACACCCTATGCTACAGATGTTGGGGCAAACCAGGTGAATGAGATGAGCAGGAGGGCACAGACGTGTAGGCGGATAGATAGATAGATAGATAGATAGATAGATAGATAGATAGATAGATAGATAGATAGATAGATAGATAGATAGATAGATAGATAGATAGATAGATAGATAGATAGATTTCGCATCCTGATATACTTATGAAAATGAGGCCATGTGTTAGCGAAGAAAAAGAAATATTCATTTGCTTTTTGCCTCAGGTAGCCTCTCATCGCACCGCGTCAAGGTAAAGCATCTTTTTTTAGTTTCCTGCGAACATTTTTTCTTTAACTAATATGTACTCCAATATTTTCTCAGTAGAATTGAGAGGTGAATAAGCAAGTAACACTGCAATACTATTTAATGCAAAGAAGGCAAATATTTCCATGAAAAATGACTTAAGTCATAAGCGAGCGCACATATTTTTGATTTTGCTGAAATCGCATGAGGGTAAATATTGTACCTGAACATCAACACTGTTTAAACTGTAACGGCCTGTTCTTTATGTTGATCTGAATTAACATGGGCTAGCAGGTGTTATGTCAACTGAAGTTTTTTGGAAATAAAAAAAGATCATTTCTCTTCCAGAAATCTGCTACCAGAACCAAGCAATGATTGTGTAGCATATATGGCAACTAACTAAATATCTGAAATGCCTCATTGTATACACATCTATCTATCTCCATGGTTTGTTTTCGAAGAATGAAAAGTTTTGAATAGTTCTTCAAAAATGGGAATCTACGGCACCTGAACGCATATAGTTTCGGCTTCGTTGCAAGCTAGTTTTCGGCGAGCGTCTTTCAGCTGTGTGCATTGCACATTAAATAACGCATGTGAGGAATCGCAAATACGTACCGTAAATCTTGGAGACAAACCTAGGATCTAATCGCTGTCCAGGACTACCGACGTATACCGTTATGTTGGCCAACTTGTTGATAGCATTCGCCCGGATATCGGCACTCATCCAGCTGGAGGAATTTAGAGCCTTCTCAAACGCTCTTCGGATCCGGGAGACCATGCGCTTGGTCTGGTAGACCATTCTAGGTGGAACAGCTGCTCAATAATCAGACATCACAGAATAGCATTTTATTTGAAGCTTCTTGCAATATAGTACTATAAGTGTCTGAAGTAAAAATCTAGCTCGCATACAAGAACACAAACCTTTGCTCGGATGATGTGGATATCGCAGCCTGAGCTCTAAACATTGCTAAAGCATCGTAATGGCTAGGCTGTTGTGTTCATGCGACAGCTGCTTTGATGCCTGAGCTCGCTCTAAATTCACACTGTCATGAACTGCCCATTGAAACAGATGGCCCGGCCACGAACACTGAAACGTACCACGTCCACCAAGCACACCTTCCCCACCCAAGATTTACCGGCAATCGACCCTGTCGCGCTCCCGATTCACAACAGCGGATAAAGGGACAGTTCAATAGATAGTTATTATACTAACTGCACGAAAATGACTGTGTTTCGTGCACGTGAAATATCCCCTAAACTTTTATGCAAATGTGTTACGCCAAAGGGCGAAGATTCGAATAAAGAAAGGTGGGAGTGCTTCCCACGCTGGAACTTCGTGCTTAGGAGATACACTCATTTTGTTCGTGTTTAAATACAGAGCTGAAGCTGTAGTCAAACTTAATAAAGAATGTACGTGTCTTTTAGCGTCAATTTACATGCGACAATGGAAATGTAAGAAAATTTCATGTTTCTTCATGCAACGGGTTATAATATATTGAATTTTTCTCCAATCCGGGGGTATCCAAAAGATTATAGTATGTGCCGCCTTTATAGTTCGGCTTAAAGTGCCTTTTAACCCATTCAGCGAAGAAAAATGTCTGGCGAAAAGATCAATGTGCAGTTTCCAGGAAATTGTAAGAGGCGGCTTTCACCATTGCACTGTTCAAGCATTGCAACGTAAGGTGCCTAATTCCCTTTGTATTTGTCGCCACCTGGGGTGCCTTTTGTGGCGCGTTTAGATCGCAACACACTCCCTGGAGAAGTAAAAGGTGAAGGGGGTTATTGGGGTTTCCTACGGGAAGAGCCAATGGGCTCGGCACTCAAGGCGCGCTTTCGAAAGCTGGTCACTGATGGGAATCAAGTCATTCCTTAGTGCGCCCTGAGCCATCATCCGCAGATGCAATAACAAATGTGGACGCTTGAAGTGGCACATTGCAGCGTGATCCTATCCGGGTATGAACATTCTTGTTTAATGCAAAAACAGCCTGTTTTTCAATAAGGAGCTGCCATACATAACAGAGCGTCCCTTTTATCTAATAAATTCACTTTGCGGCGTCCGCCGTTGCCGTGGCATCGTTGCAAAAGGTTCATAGTCTCTCTATGATAACCGCATTTGATATAAGAGTTTATCGTGCTCGAGGGAGGTCTCCTTTGTGTTCCAACAGATGTAGTAGCTCGGTACGCCGTACAGAGCGTGCATTAATTTTTGCAAGGGGCTGTACGCATTTCTCACCTTAATGAACGCCTGAAAAAGCATCGCGATTGTATACGACATATATATTGGTTATTTGTGTAAAATCGTGTATATCAGGGTATTCTTTCATCGATATAGCACCCAATGACGTTATGTTTCTTGCTCACACCGCCGCTTCACCTTCAGATAGGGACTGCTACGAAAGAAAAAGAAATCTGCGATAATACCACACAGCTCTACTCATGTTTAAGATGTAGACTTAGATATATAATCAGAGCATAGGTTTATTAGATAACAAAATTTTTTACTGTAAGTGTATCATTGAGAGGTGCAAAGAAAATAAACCTATTCATTGGTTGATGATTCAGTGAATTAATGAAAAACAATGCAACGGAAGTGCGACAGCACTGCATTCGATATGGGGTTGTGATCCACAGCTTGAAGTGAAATAACGAAAAAAATATAGGAAAGCAAGAAATCGTATGCGGTCGTAGCTGCTCTGAGTACGTCGGTTTGAGCCAGTCTACATATGGAGAAGCTAAACTCAAACAACAGTCCACCTCGCCCGGCTAAAGTGCACCAAGCTTTAGCGGTTAGCGTCATGACAGCCACATAAGTGAACGGCATAGTCGCCTTGGGCATTTTATTGCCAATTCTTGAGAAACAAAATAGGAAATGTTTCGAAACGTTTAGAGTATTCTAGAATTTGGAACAGATTTTTAGGACGTTGTTTCGGAAGAAAACAGACTATCCACGAGAGAGGGTACTGCTCCACAGGCATTACGAGGCCGACAAGACTGTTTGCTGCAGGGCTACTGCAGTATTGGAAAATTTCGTGCCATCGGACAATGGAAGTGGGAATAAAGCTATAGATAATAAGAATTGCTGGTGCTTCACGTCGCAACCATGATAATATTATGACAGACACAGTGGTGTAGCGCTCTTGAGACTTCGACTACCTGAGGTTCCTTGACAGGCGCTGACATCGCACAGCGCATTGGCCTCTATCATTGCACCTACAAGTGAAATAGTGCCGCCGCGATGAGAATTCGGTCACGGAAATTTCTTCGGTCCCGAAACGATAGATCCCGCGACAATCACGTAGGGAATGGCGTTGTGATGCACTATTTCCATAATTTGCAGAAAGTTGCTCATTGATAGGCATTGTGACAATACAAAAGAATTCAGGGTTAATGTTCACAAATGCACTTTTCATTTCTCATGGTGTTGCTGAAACTGTCATTTTCCTATTTCATTTACTTGTGTATCGATTTATGCACACTGCAGGCTCAACGACGACATTGGGGAGGAGGTATGGGAAAAAAATCAACATCAACAAACGGGACTCTCAGGGTATTTTCAGGGTAGGGAAGAGACACCACGCGAGAAGGAATTGAAGGTGTCGATTATTGTGGAAAAATAATCTTTTGAATAGATCAACGCAGGCTAAAAAAAGATTAGTATGCGAAAGGTGTTGTTGCTCTTCGTACGTAGAGGTATCGAAAGACGAGATAAGCGGCGACGAATGCATGTACCGGGCACCTATCTATAGGAAAGAAAACTGGACAGTGAAAAATCATTTATCTGATCTTGTGCGAACAAACCGCATGGCTATTTTGTGGAGGGATTGCAGTTATTTGATGTGACTTTTCTTCTAGGAGTTTCATGACAACTTATATGCGAAAGCGTGAAAAATGAGTTCTTCGTACATTAGAAGTCTGTCTCGTATAGCGGCAAAAGGAGCGTAGGATGCAAAGAATTCCGCCACCGCTATATATAGCTGAGGTTGATGTTCACTTAAATTTGAGGCCTTCGTGTAGCTACCGCATGGCAAATAGTTGAATGATCATTAAGGAGTTAATCAAGTAACGGCCTTCCATTATGTTTGCGAGCAGGTTTGCACGATCTCATGTCCTGATACGTGTACATCACATCAAGCTATCTTTATGCTTGGGAGCGTGCGCAAGAGAACGCATTCATGGCGATTCTATTATGAAGAAAAACATAGGACAGAAGCCTTTAAAAGCAACTCCGTAAACAAATCAGCCTGCTTATGAGACTACTTTACCACGAGAAAGAAATGAAGTCTTATAAATACTTGAAGGGAAATGCGCAAACAACTTTCAGCGTCGCTTCGTATATCACGAGGAATGTGTTCCAACGGCCTTACTCCCCATTTTCCAGGAGTCGCATCATCTATGTAAGCAGTTTCCACGAGACGGAAAAGATAATTTCATTGCCTCGTAAATTGTGCCGTTCGGGTAAGAACTAGAAGCTGTGCCCGCACTACACTTCAGTGCTTCATGTAGAAAGGAGAGGGCAAGAATTTATATGCCACTGATAACTATTTCATTCATTTGATCTGTAAGTCGCGGGGCCTCAATCAAACCAGAGAAACCTTAAATGAACACCTAAAACAGCACGGAATCAAGTACATAAAAGTTCTTAGCGATCCCCTTATTGCATTCACTGACTCGAAGTTACACGTGAACCCTTGCTAACACAGTTATCCCTGATAAGAACAAAGGTCTAGCGACGTAATCTAGTCGTGTGTGAGATAACTTAGCCTTTCGATTGCGAATGTATAGCAATCGATCCTTAACCTTGCTTCCCATCAGATTTTCTTCTTCACATGCAGGAAGTTTAATGCGCACATGCGGTTATTATATTTCTCTCTACAGCTGGGTTACATTTTCCATTGTAATGCGTGTGACCTCCACCATGTTGACGCCTTTTGAAAGAGCATTTATTTCGGTGCGTGCGGAAATCAACATATTTTTTAGTAGCGCCTGCATGTACAATGCGGCTTAATTTGTCGTGATGTTCATTTCTGTTCTCTAGGTTCAATTATTAGAAGAACTGCAGCGTCCTTCGAAAAGTTCTGCTTTAAACAAGTCTCCCAAGGCGGCAGAAGAATGATTGCGACACTGTGTACGCTGTGAAAGCTACGAAAGAATACAGACTTACTTGAGTTGAAGTAATGGTTGTAGATCGCAAGGGACATCACTTTCATGACATGCTCGTAACAAGCATCTTCAGCTGTTCTACCATAACGAAACGCGTATGGATCAGTCAACTTGATCAGTTGCCTATAAATGCTCCAGGCAACAAGGTATTGTAATCCGGCTTTGCCGACAGATTCGTCCTCGAAGAGATTCCTCAGTATGGTGGTACTGTGTATTCCGTGGTTAATTATGTTCGAGCCTGTGTATGTGCCATTGGTCCACTTGGAAAAATGTTTAACCCATTCACCTGGTACGAAAAGAAAGTAGGGACAGAAAAGAGTTTGATTATAGTAGCACCCTGACGTCACGCCAAGTTCAGCCTGCTATACATATACGTACACAGCACATACCAGATGGACATGTTGCGAAACATTTATGCTTTACTACCTCACATATGTCGTGTAAACACATCTATATTTGCAAATTACAAAGCCGTCTGCGCGTAATAATGCGCTTACCAACGCGGTATTCGCAATTAATAAGATCGTACGAGAGTCCAGCATACAGCGGACATATCGTCGATGATATGAAGATGTTTCATTGAGGTGCAATCCTCTGAAGATAAAAAAAAAACCTGCAGATTCTGTACAATTCGGAAATCGGAGTCATGCGAAGCAGTCAGTGAGCAAATTGTCTATAACGTACCGTTTGATGTTCAGCAAACTGTTATGAGTTGTATGAAGGTCTTTGTGGAAGGTGCATGAGTAGCCTCATGCATATGTGTCACATGGGCTAACCAGGAACGTCGGCAGGCCCATGGCGCCTGAGTGGTAGCTCATGGCACGGCGTAACGACGCCACTGACATTAGTCCAAAGCACAGACTCCTCTTTTGCTGAAATAAAAATGCCCTATAGGATACGTTGATGACTAAAATCGGCCTCTTTCGTTGAGCTTTCCTAAGGGATCGATCAAAGTTGTGCAAAAGAATACCGAAGGGTAACAAAGCCTACGTATTGCTATGATAGTGAGCATCGCACATTACTATTAACGATCGCTATTCGCAATCCATACACACGAAGCATCGTCACAGCTAGAGGTGAAATAGGTTTACTTGCTCTGTATACTGCGCCGAAACAGCCGCCGTAGCGTGCTTGCTTAGCATCTCGAGGTCCTGTGTTCGATACCCTGCCCCCCCAAACCCCACACACATACACATACACTGCATTCTACGTTACATGTCTGTGTGCTTGTTACGTCATAACCAAATCTCAATCATTTCAATCGCAAGCGAGAAAAAACGGTGCTCCTTCCCTGTTTAACGAAAGGAACCTTTTAGGGCAGCCGTCCCGTGCGCACCCAAAAACAAAAATGTCGGCCAATCCTGGAGGCAGAGCGCCGTGTGAGCTGCAGATTACCGTGCAGTTGCACCGTGCAGACAACGCTAGGCAGTGGTCGAACTTCCTGTTTCGATCGCCGCAGCCGGGGCGTTTCATGTCTATTTCCCATTGGCGCGGCATTTCATATTGATACACGCATGCTCCGTTCAGGAGCGTCTGCGATACGCGCGGACAGCATCCAACAAGCGGAGAAAGCTTGGACTTGGTTCGGGCTCACAGCCAAGCACGGCTGGCGACGCCAAAGGGCTCGATGAGGGCTCAACAATGCATTTTGGTTCCTACTGCGACGTATTTGACATTGATAATTGACAACTGGTTCAGACATCACTAGTTAAGCACCGCATAAACACTGGCGATGCTGTTACCGTTCACCGCCGACCGTATAGGGTGTCCACTACGGAGGGTTAAGTGATACAGCAGGAGGTAAACAAGACGATTTCCAAGGGCAATGTTGAGCCCTAATCGAGAATTTGGGTGTCGCCCATCGTGCTTGTTAAAAAAAAAAAAAACATGACACTCCGCGTTCCTGCGCTTATCACCGCCATTTAAACCGAATCACAAAAAAGGGGCGTTCACCCTTTACCGCTGATTGATGAAGCTCTTCACAGTCTCTACGGCGCCCAACACTTCTCATCAAGGTACCATTGGTCCGGTTATTGGCAGATTACCGTCGATGGACAAGAACAAAGAAAGGCCGCGTTCGTCATTCCAGATGGGCTCTACCAAATCGAGGTTATTCCGTTTGGTATGTGCAATGCTCCCGCCACGTTTGAACTAATTATGGAATCCCTGCTCCACGGTTTAAAATGGTCCACATGCCTCTGTTACAAGTGTAGCAGCTTGGGCTAGTTGGTTTGCGTTCATGATGGCGAGTTTCACCGCGCACGAACGTAGGAAAAAATGCGACAGAAAGCAATGTGCACAATCTGGTGCAAGGGCACCTTGGCATTCATTGCCGGGACTGCGGTTGCAGGCCGCTCTTTGATCAGTGTGCGATAGTGACAAGGCATCGGTGTCAGCTTACCCGCGAGATAATGGAAGCGGAAATGATACACAAGTTAGGCAACAAATGTGTAAGTACCCCATCCGTAGCACTATCATGGTTTGAGCGTGATTACCTGGCCAGGCTGAGGGGCAATCGCGTACACGTGTCACATGTTATTTGACTGACAGTATGTTGATTAGGCTTGCTATTTTGATGTTTTTTTTCTTCTTTATGTGTATATCTTCTTGCTATGCAAAATAGATCAGTTGGAAGTCAGCGCTCTTTCTTCTCTGCCGCATTTTTTCCTATGTTCGTGCGCTGTGAAACTCGCCTCTGTTACACCGACGACGTCCTTGTATTTTCGCCTGCGTTCGAGACGCATCTTTACTGCATCGCTCCTGTACATGACATTTTCCGCAAGGCGATGGCCTCCAAATAAACTCATCGAAGTGTCACCTCGGACGCTGACATGTTGCAGCACTGGGCCACCTTGTTGATGCTTCCGGTGTGCAACCAGACCCGGAGAAAATTCGCGCAGTAACGGCTTTTCCTGTACCTCAGTCCGAAAAGGACGTGCGAAGTTTTATGGGGCTCTGTTCTCATTTCAGACTCTTCGTGAAAAATTTTGCAGCAATCTCCCAACCACTCACTGAACTCCTCAAAAAAGACGTCCCTTTCATGTGGGGACCCGCGAAAGATGCGCCGTTTTCACACCTTATAACATTTCTAACCACTCCACCTGTATTGGTCCATTTTGATCCATCCGCCCTTACAAAAGAAGCCCGAACTGATGCCAGAGGCTACGGAATCGGCGCCGTCTTAGCACAACGTCAACATAGGCATGACCGCATTGTAGCCTACGCAAGCCGGTTACGAACAAGTGCAGAGCGAAACTATTCGATTACAGAGCGCGAATGGCTTGCTCTTGCCTAGGCAGTTTCTTATTTCCGCCCATATTTATATGGCAAGCCATTTTCATTATTCAAAGACCAGCGTACGCTCTGTTGGCTTACATTGCTGAAGGATCCTACCGGCCGGCTCGGCCGCCGGGCACTTCGATTACAAGAATATACCTACACAGTGACACACAAATCCGGACGCTAACACCAGGATGCGGACTACTTTTCTCGGTACCCTGTCTAAGAAGTGACCGTTGTTTGACACTGATTCTGCAGTCTGCATCCATTCTGTTTGCTAAATGCTCCATGCTGCTGACGAGCAACGCCTTGATCCTGCCTTGCGTACGATAATTTATCGCCTCGAGTCGCCACCTTCCGACCCTTTCCTTCGCTTATTCGTCCTTCAGGATAGTGTCCTCTACCACCACCTCACCTAGACGGCCCATCATTACTTCTCATGATCCCCAAACATCTTCGCTCGGCAATCCTCCATTAACTCCATCGCCTTCCACCAATGGAAACCTTGGTGTGTCACGCACATATAAATGGATCAGCCGACGCTTTTTTTTTTTTGGCCTTGCTCGCTCCATTCGTCGATACTCAGCAGCATGCGAGAAATGCCAGCGCCGTAAGACGCCATCGACGCTCCCAGCGGGTACCTCCAGTCGCTAGACGTTCCTGTGGAGGCATTCTTTCGCGTCCGCTTGGACTTTTGGCCATTTTCCACTATCTCGCTATGGGAACAGATGGATGGCAGTGGCGACAGATTACGCCACCCGCTACGCTATTACCCGCGCGCTTCCAATACGATGTACCATGGATATGGCTGGTTTTCTTCTCCACAATGTAATTTTATTACATAGGGCTCCACTACAGCTGCTAACGGACCCTGGCCGGACAGTCCTTCCAGACGTTGTCTCAGACATTCTGTAGTGCTGTCACAGAGCGCCTTAATCACGCTCTGAGAGATATGCTTGCGATGTATGTTTTCTGAGGCAACACTGACTGGGACCTCACCACGTCGTATTATAAATTTGCTTAAAATTCCTCGTGCCATGACGTCGCCGGCTATTCTCCGTTTGCTTTCTGTAAGGTTGGGAACCATCACTTTCGCTTCCTATGAAATGCGAAATATTTTGCTTTTAATAGCCGAGTTCTTACCAGGCAGCACGAATACTACAGTAGCCGTACTTACGCTTTTCATTTAACGAGAACATGGAAATAATCATGATTCACAATTTCATAAAAGCAGCGCAACTCACACAGAAATAACATACTTCCAGCTCATGGTATGGGCGCACACATCCGTGTGATCGAGCTAACTAGACCGGCAACGAACGAATTACGATGATATTGTGGCTGGTGTCATTGACAAAAGTGTCATTTTCAAAGGGCAGGTTCATTTCGTCATATTAATCATAATTATCTTCATCATAGTAACGATCATCTGTAGCAGCACCCACTCAATTTCTAAGGTTTCTTACAAATAACCCAGTGCTCTGCTAACTTCTTCCATGTCCTTCAAACTAACAGCGTACTCTCACCGAGCGGCCTGGCTATCTGACAGTCCCTCTGGCTGTCTGGCTATTTGGCTATCTGGCAACGCGTTGTACGCGTTGGGGATTTGCTCCACTGAGTGTAGCGCTGGCATCCAGGATTGGCCACCCTCCTTTGTTTGAGTAAGCAGAGTTCTACGACAGGGTGACCCGTAAAATATGCGAGAAGGGAAGGCTGAAAGAAACCAATGGAGAGGCGGCGAACATACCAAAAACTGTCTTTTGTCTTCTTTCGCATGATATAGTACAAAACAAAATGCTTTTCGACATCAAATGTGTAAGATTGTTATATGAACACGATGAATTTTTTCGCGAGCGCAAGGGCGTGACGTTCACAGAAGGCGTAGTCATGCAAAAACGTGGCCTCGCCCCTGGTACCTGGACGCGTGTGGGCTTTCAAAAGTATTGCGCTATCTACAATGGTAAGTCATTATGAACCAGGTTCATCTAACCGTTCGTTAAGTGTTATCCAGGCTAATGACTTTACATATATAATTTTTTCGCGTGGTCTGCCGCGTCGTAATATGTCGGTATTTTGCCATGCAACACCAATAGCTTTTCACAATCCTGCCACAAACTTCGCTTGACTGGAACCACCTTACGTCTCAAAACCAGTTATGATCATGCGAGATGCCGTAGCAGAGGGACCCAGAAGTTTCCACCACCTGGCGTTCTCTAACCTGTACTGACATCGCACAGCGCACGGGTCCAGCATTTCGCTTCCATCAAAATGCAGACGCCGTGGCAAGGATTCGCTCTCGCGACCTTCGGATCAGCAGCCGAGTGACATAGCTACTAGACCACCGGTATGGAGTACCACCACGTGACAATATCCTTGTACTGCTGATGAGCATTAGATAACAGATCTGCCTTAATCACACGCAGATCTACTAGTGCAAGCTATTAACGCCACCGAAAAATGTGGGAACTTCTGTAGCCCACCTCAACGGCCCGACGTGCCAGCAAGTGCCGAAAATTTGGAGGGTATGATCTCAGCAACCCCATCGAAAGCAAATGCGCACAAGCTTCATCTGTTCGACATATTGCTGGTATGGGCTTTGACGTCCTTCCTTTTATTGTTTTGTTCATAATTTTTCATGAATCGCGATGACGATACTCAGCGGGTGCGTGAAAACGCACGTCAGGTTTCCATTATACAGGAACGAAACTTGTAGCATGCGACCTGGGTAGTAATTAGGCTCACTTCTTTCAAATAGCGGTGCACATTGTATACCGCTCTCTGTAATCTTCAAAGGCGTGAGCAACTATCCACGCACGGTTCCCGTAACGTTCAAAGAAGCAGTGAAATATGCCGCCCTACCTTTTTTAACGTGTGGCGTTGTATATGAGCCCAGCTTAGAAATGGCAATGAACGCCCACGTTTTGTCGAGGAGTGCAGCGTCCGCGATAGCATGAACTGCGGAAATGGTACAAGAGAGATTAGTATAAATGCGAAAACGGCACAAGCGAATCAAAGGAGTCTCACGGTGAACAACAGGCTTCAATAAATAGTCCAGTAATTCAATAATGTGTGGCTGTGCTATCGCGTCAATATTTTTCGTGGGTTCCACACAAGCGAATCAAAATGCGATACAGCACAGAGACGGAATTGCGGATTTATTGCTCTCTGTTATTCTGAAAAATGTCAGCAAGCGTGTCCAGCAGATCAATTTATCGTACTGAGTGTAACTACACAAACTGACTGTATCCTTATGAAGTTTCACTGTCAAACAACAAACATTACACTTCTTTATCTACACTTCACAATATTTCTACCAAAAACCTTTATCTTATCCATGGAGGCAAAGCTCAGCGACCTTAGAAGCAAAATTACAAAAGGCAACTCTGAAGAATGAACACGTAGCTGGGAAATAAAATACACACGTGAAAGGGCCATCTTGAGCATATATATATATATATATATATATATATATATATATATATATATATACATATGCACTCACATATGGTGGCCATATAAACTCAAGCAGATATGTAAATTGGAGCGCCCATGCACGCATGTAATAAAAATTGGGCAGATATGCCCACATAAGGTCCGCATATGACATATCAGGCCCTTCTATGCCTTATCTGTTCATATCTGTCGAGGTTTTAGCGGCATATGCATTATTTTTTATATAAGTCCGGCTATGCTACTTTCGTAAGCGCAAGGAAGTGCCGCTTGCTATAGGTTGTATTTTACATAACTGCTGTAATGCACACTTGCGTAACAGGAACAGCCCGCACACGGAAGTTTTTGCGTGCCGCGACTGCATCGGTTCTAGCAGAGTGCTCTGTACGTTGAACAAAACGTTGGCATATCTCCTTTACGCAAGGGTGATTTGTGATGTGTGGGGAAGAGTAAAACACTAGGGCAGATTCACTTGATGATGCCCGTCTTGACGCAATCATTTAGATACCTGTTGTCTCAAGACCAAGTAAACGATCTGCTTAAAGGGGCACTGACACCAAAATTTCGCTGCTAAGGTAGCCTGCGGGATCGATTTTCGTGGACATACAGATGTCATCTACCAAATCTCAATGGCGAACACAGCTCCAAAGGTAATTTAAATGAATATTGAAGTTCGCATGCGCAATCAAGCGCTGGACGCCGTACATCGCGGCATCGACAACAGCAAAGGTGACCTGAAGGGGACCCCCAACTTCCGCGACGTCACCACGGCAGCCGAGCGCCGAGAGTGCAGCTAGCAATGATGACGTCATAGCCGCCATTGCTTATACGCTGCGGCTGCGTTAGTAGACTGCCGGCAACGCCACACCTCAAGAAAATAGTTGCCACTCAACAAGGATTACAGCAACAGCGACAACAACGCGCAGGACGTGCGACAGGCGAAAGAAAACGAGCACGCGGCGGTTGTCGTGCGGAAGTGCGTCACAGTTATGTGTGCTCACGTGGTCGAACTCGTTTACTCCATTGCGAGCGCTAGATGGCGCCATGTTTCACCGTGTGCCTTGTCGTTCTTTCAGCTCCCCCAAACCAAAACTGAAATTAGTGGGTAATAAACAGGCCGTAAATAATTATCTGACGCGCGCTGGAGCAAATGATGTGCCGTGTTATGGCTAACAGTTCCCCAGCTACGTATTGCAGCGAAAAAACAGCAGACGAAAATTTTCGTGTCAGTGCCCCTTTAATGACGGTCTCTCATTTCGTAGCACTCACAATCATCCCTGACAGCAATGGCGGAAAGAATTAAGAGGCACACAAAAAGAAATAAGAGCTCTAATTCTGCATAGTAAAGGTCCTTCGGCGCAGTTTCCGACAACTCGTTCCTTAAGAGAATAAAGGCCATAAGTGAAGGTGTGTTCAGCATGTATACACACGCGTCCCATTAACGTTGACAATTTTCTTAGGCAGCATTCAAACGCAGCACATTGGGGTAAAATGCATGTCTTAAAGCGGAAGACCGCATGCACCTCTAAGACCTGCGAATTATAGTACCGCCATGACAGCGAAAACGATTGCTTCTCTTCCTAATTATTCGTGGCTGGGCAAAAAGATAGACTTAACGCATGTGAAAGCATCAAGAGGGATAGGGTAAAAGCGTCACACTCTGTCCTGCCCCTCTTAACATTCCTGTTTCTTTAGCGCATTTACCTTTTTCACAGTATGAACGAATTAGCCGAATGACTTATGTTACTGAGCTGTTCCTCGCTGTTTAGTTCAAAGAAGAAGAATGGGCTTCCAGCCAACGATGCGGAATGCTGGACTCCAATACATCGCTTTGGGGAACTTGTGGACTGTAGAAGTAAGGTAATATGGGTTTTGCGATGTTTCTAATATTCCCACGTATTATTCTACCCGTATTTTTTCAAGCTACATGAACATTGTCTAGGCGCTGTTCCACGCGACACGAACGCAATACCGGGCTAAAGCATATAACCACTGTTCGTGGTTACGTATCATGCTAATTTTTCCAGGAAGTGCTGGAATACGCCCTCAGCAGACAAGTGTAAAAGTATATAGCTTCCAATCTCTTTTTGTGTCGTGCGTACCTATTTATGCATTTTTATTCTCGCCCTGCTTACAGCCTCCTTCGGGATGCCATATCACACAAATATATCAATAGCTCCTATATAATAAACAAAACCAGGATACGTAAAGTAGGCACGCCGTAGTTTAGAGAGAACGGAACCCTTGACCATCTGGCGTCCTTTGACATGCACGTTTTAAGCGGATGTCGAAGGACGCCAGATGGTCGAGGGTCAGATCGTCTGCAGTATTTGCCATGGAAAAGCGGACCGCCACTGGCGTGGTGAGATCCGAGAGCTTCCTGTCAGCACCTGTTGCAATTGGTCTACAGTACAGTGCAGCCGGTATACAGCTGTTGCACAGTCCAGCAGAGCTGGTGTGGATGTTGTCCTCTGTAATGGAGATTCTGTGGCTTCACATGTAGATCAGCTGTTGTGTCCCTTGATGGACGCCTATCTGATTTCCGTGGCATTACGTCCATATCTACGCTGCGATTATGAGAGACACAGTAGCGGGGGACTCCGGAAATTTCTAAAACACATGGGGTTCTTTAATGTGCACCGACATCGCACCTTACACGGGCCTCGACATTTCGCCTTCATCGAAATGCAGCTACGCCGGTATTCAATGCTGCTACTTCGGATCAGCAGCCGAGTCTCATAGCCAGACCACTGTGGCGGGCCGAAGGGTTATCTGTACCAACGCATCTGCTTTGGAATGGCAACAGTATGCAAGCGGAATGTCACGAATGTGGAGCAGATTACCTAACCTGTTTATATCATATTAATGGTACAAAAATATCTTTTCTTTTAGTTTAGAGCTATTTCCGATTTTTCTGGAAGTGTGTATACTTGCCGAGCTCAGATGACAGCTTCAGGCAACGCAACGAAAAGCGTCTTTCCTGTACACGCAAAAGCGTTATGTCGCGAATCAGCAGGAACAAAAGATCAGAGAGGCAGGACATGTCTCAGCAAATTGCATTCACACGATTGAGCCCGAAGGAAGGAATGCCGCGTGTATTGAATGCCTCTTTAAAACGACACATACATACAATATAGGGTCAAGTGTGCGGAGAAAACTGAACTGAAACAAGTCATGCTAAGATGTATTCCTATTCCTTACTGAAAAAGCCATGCAAAGCTTCTCTATTATTAAACTTGGCACGAAAATGATAAAATGTAATATTATGGATGGTAGTTCGCGCATACGCGGCAAGCACTGCGGTGTGATTGACGAAACTCGAGTGGTGCTTTATTATTTTCGCGTTTTAATTTTCGTGACTTCCGCGCGACGGAAATAGTGGCACCTTGGGGCGCACGGTCTTAGATCACCCAGCCAAAACTCAGTCTTCTGCGATTGCCAAATGTCGTGCGGTAGAAAATTGCGCATTCTATGTGCCATCTGTTCGATTTCAGCTATTCGAGCCAGAGGCCGCTTCCCCTACACGGAAATGTCCAGCTACTTCAATATCTAAGGCACAGTGCAGTGGCGATGTAGCAGCCTCTTCGACCGAAAGAGCAAGACGCACACCGATTCTTACGGTGTGCGTCTTGCTCTTTCGGTCGTGCAAAACGTGCAAGAGTATGAAAAGAACGCTACACACCTGCAAATACTTGCAGGTGTGTAGCGTTCTTTTCATACTCTTGCACGTTTTAGGTTTGGATCGCTCGCTGTTGTTCACAATGGGTGAAAAGTGGCCCACCACAATCAAAGAACTGTTTCGATATGTGTGTGACGTGAATGCAAATCAGAAGAAAGAAATTGATAGCCTCAAGGAAAGCATACAATACATGAATGCGTCGTTTGAAGAAATACGCGCAACGAAAGAAGAACTAGCAATGTCAAAGAAAGAGCATGCCAGCTTAAAAAAAGAAAAAATCGAACTAGAACGGGCACTTTCTACTACACAGAAAGAACTTACTGAGCTTAAGCAGTACAGCAGGAGTTTGTGTAATTTGTGACGGAATTCTTTGTGAAAATTTTGTACTCGCTAATTAAACTACAACATGCCTTTTCTGTACGGATCCTCAAATAGTCTTATCGGCTACGGATCCGGATGTTTTCGCAGAAATGTATTGTAAGGAATTGCATTGAAAATAAAGCATTCTTCTTCTTCTTCTACAAATAGGCATGCAGAGAAGGAGGAGAAAACGAATTATTCTCACGTCTTTTTTCGTATCTGTGGATTTTCAAAGCAATTTCGTAGTGTTTCTCGTGCTGCGGGTCCAAGTAACGGAGATACGAGGCGTACAGACGTACGTTCGACGTTTCCGAGTTATGGTTCTTAATAAAGAAATAGGTGTATTGTTCTTCGCTGTAGTCCGTCTGTAAATGAACAGGAAAAAAAAAGCATATGTATTTGTGGATTCCTCTTTAATTCCACCGCACAGGAGAAGAAAGCGCCGTTTTATTTCGTTCATCAAATTTTGCTTACCGTGGGCCACCAGACATTCGTAATTATACTCAATGCAGTCTGACGGATTGCATTTTCAGTAAGAGTTCGAGCATTCTGAGAACGATTGCATTTGTTGATGACGCCAAAGCGTCGCTTTCGACAGGCTGGTGGTGGACGAGGTGGCAAGCGAACGGGCTAGCACTCGACCGCGGCCGCTCCTCCGAACGCGCTACGCATTTCAAACAAAACCGTGGCACCAGCAGCTGCGGTGGTGGTGCTTATCTAACCTCAACTGCGGTTATAGTACATTAACGGCTGTTATAGTAATGTGAGGAACACTAAACACGTTTTGCTGCTTTGTTGGTCCCCGTAGGACTACTCCAGAAAATGACACCTGTGGTATGCACCAAGGCTCAACGCACCGCGCACATCTCTTTATTAGACATATCTGAGCACCAAGATGGATGCGGACGTCACGCCGTACCGTGTGCTACCCTCTCGTCACCGCCTAGCTGCCGCCATACCTTCAAAACCCACGTTTTTGCGAGACCACTCAATTTTCACAAAGCCGTTGACCCTAACACTCGGCATAATGCCATGTATTTGGGCATTGGAAATTTTCTGTCTGCCTACTTTGCGTGACATTGAATTCCACAGTGCGTGGCATCTGTAGGGTTTCTTTTCGCTAAAAAATTGTGCAAAATGCGTGCGCGCATCTGACAGAAAAAGCCCCTCCCGTCGCCCGTACGCTATGGGCCCTCGAGGGCATACCGTGGCGCCATCTGCCCGAACCTCTCCATGACGTATGAAACGACTGCGAAGTGTGCATCTAGAGTGCCGCGGCCAGTGCAGATACGGTTTCTTTTTCTGGCTACAAGCATTGCGTGGGTCTGTCCTAGCGGCAAAACAAGTTGCAGTAGGGGCCACCAAATGAATTTGCGACGAACATGAGGCATCGCCGCATCGCCCAGATTCGTCGGAAGGTGTGAACACGGGGCTATGCACGACGAAGATGGCGAAACCGCTCGCGCTAAAGGTGATCAGGAAATTTAGCTAGCTATCAGTACATTTCCTGACATAGGTGAGAGTTTGATTCGCGTTGACAGCGGTGCATGCTTCAGGCATACCTTCCCATCGCTTCGCCCTAGTTTAGGGCGCGTAATTAAGCGAGATATATATGGCACGTTTTGATATTGCTAAACATATCTTCATGACCATGAATAAATGTATCCAAACGACATGTGCCGCTATATAAGCGGCGGTTTGGCAGATTTACCAGTATTGTCACGGGACTATTAAGTAATCACGAGCTTATTTATCGCCCGTAAATGATAAGTTACATTTATTTGTACGGTTCCGCCATGTGCCCGCAAGTCTCGCTGAGCGCGTAATCTTCACTGGTGACAAGATCAGAACATTCTTTCATGGTTTTTCGACGGAACTGCTCTGGGAACACAACACTGTTCTGGGAGCAAGACGCACGAGCAAATACAGGTCGCTAATTCGGATGCCTAGAGTAAGATAGAGCTAATGCTGTAATTGATTAATTGATTGATTGTGGTTTGGTTAGGAAAGGACGCCAATTTCTGCAGCCCATGCAGGGAGCACGGCTAAGCGTCCGTGGGGGTGGGGGAAAGGGAGTGAAAGGGATAGAGAGAAAGGCCGTAGTGGAGGGCTCCGGAAATTTAGACCAGCTGGGGTTCTTTAACGTGCACTGACAACGCACAGTACATCGGCCTCTGGCATTTTCGCCTCCATCGAAAATGCGACCGCCGCGGCCGGGATAGAACCCGCGTTTTTTGGGTGGCAGCCGAGTACCGTAACCACTACACCACCGCGCGAACATAACAGTTCCAAAGCCGTACACAAACCTCACGAGGAATGCTCGACACCCACCAGAAATGAATGCTTGGCTGTGTCCGAATTTCAGCTTTCTCAGCGTAGGCGCTTATTTTCGGGGAATATACGCGGGAACATTACGCCTATCTCGGTCGAATACATCAAGAACTGTGGCACCGAGCACTACTCCATCCTTATTAGAGGTAAAGGTCACTGACCAGTGTCAAAAATATAAAATGACGTTTCGGGGTCCGTACGGATCCCTTGTTCACAATGGAATGAAGGCAGAGCACCAGGTTCTTAAGTAGCGTTGAGCGCATGACGCAAAGTCCGGGAGTACACGTGGTTTAAGGTGCCAGATGATCTATTGATTGTGCTTCTTGTTGTCTGAATTATCAGTGATTCGAGATTGAGCCTTGTTGACCAATTTCTCTCCGTGGCCATGATGTGCGCATTGTCCCAGTTTATCTCGTGGCCCGTCTTCTCGAAATGCTCTGCGAGTGCATTGGTCACTGTGTGGCCTTTGGCGACGTCATTCTTGTGCTGTTTTAAACGCTTGCAAAAATTTCCGCTTTCACCAATATATACAGAGTCACAGTCGGCGCACGGTATTTCGTATACCACACCAGGGAAACGTTGCCGGGGGAGAGGATCCTTCACATTTAGCAAGTCACCCTTGAGCTTGCTTGTTGGCACATGCGCAATCTGAACACCGCGTTTTCTAAATGTGCGAGCTAGGGCCTCGCTTATACCTTGAATGTATGGAATCGCTGCGCGCTTGTGTGCTGACGCAACGCCATCAATGGTTTGACTGTTCTGCTGCTGGTTACGCATGATGAACTTTATTGTCTTCTTAATAAAATGTTTGGGATATCCATTCCTGATGAGGTCATCTTCAATGGTCTTGAGCTCTTCCTGCAGGCCTCTTGCATCAGAACAGGTTCGAATGGCACGTTGCACTAAAGAACGGACCACTGAGCGTTTGTGGGCTACCGGATGGACTGACTCGTAGTCGAGGTATCTACCGGAGTGAGTTGGATTTCGGTACACGGCGAAGGCGAGGCCCGTTGACGTACGTTTCACAATTGCGTCCAAGAACGGAAGGCATCCATCTTTTTCTTCTTCCACAGTGAACTTGATGGAAGGCTCGATGCCATTTAGGCAGTCAAGGAAAGGTTGCACGTCCTTCTTCTTTATGACGCAAAAGCAGTCGTCGACGTATCTCAGAAAAACCTTGGGTTTCGGCTGAAATGACTCCAATGCCTTGTTTTCAATTGCTTCCATTGTTACATTTGCAGTCGTGACTGAAATGGATGCTCCCATAGCGGTACCGAAAACTTGCCTGTAGAATTCGCCCTTGTACGAGAAGTAATTGTTGGACAGGCAGAATCGTAACAAGTTGCAGAGCTCAGTGACGTCAAATAGTGTGCGGTCTGCCAACGTCGTGTCCTTGTGAAGTAACTGTCTGGAAGTTTCCACAGCAAGGTCGACGGGCACACTTGTGAAGAGGGAGCAGACGTCAAAAGAAACCAGTACTTCGTCTGTGTCCACAGTGATGCTCTTCATCTTGTTTATGAAGTCATTAGTGTTCCGGAGATGAGTTTCAGTCTTGCCTGCCAGGGGAGCCAAGATGCCATGAAGATACCTTGAGAGGTTATACAGTGGTGACCTTGTGAAATCTACTATGGGCCTGAGAGGCGTTGACCTTTACCTTTAACAATGCCTTTACCTGACCAGACGGTATTCCGTCGAACTCTTGACTACTCCATCCTTAATAGCAAGACGTAAAATAACTACTGGCTTGGTAAAGAAAGCCAACGCGCTTCGCAGTTTGCCGGCGGCGGTGAAGGCGTCACTTGATATCGTTTACTATGCTCACAACGATAATAGCGCATATGAGCCGCTGGGTGTTTCCGGTGTTATAAATAATTTCGCAAGGATACGATGGTAGCGCGAGATTCCTCGTCGGAGTAACGAGAAATTTTGCGCTATTGTAGCATGCGCTGTTTACCTACAGTTTCGGGAGAATAATTCCCCCTCGATCGAAGGAAGCAAATACGATTGGCGGCGGAATGCTACGTAACGCGGGGAACGAACTGGTATGTCTCTACAAGCTGCATAACCCTACAACAAAGAAACTGCCGCTGTACATTCTGTTGGATCCATTTGGTTGTGTCTATAAAAAAAAGCGAGCCCTTGCTCTATTCCCTTTCTTTATAGGTAGTGTATAGAACATCGAAAACTGCGTTCATTGCTCTCTCCATACAGCTCCTACCACAACTAGGTCCAAGCTTAAACAGAACCCTAGGAGAAGATGGATTATTTAATCGGTAAGGAGACCGCGGAAAACAATGAGGAACAGGGAATGTCGCAAGACCCACAGTTTCGACAAATGGACTTGTCTTCATCAGGAGGGCAACGGTAAGTCCACTTGTGAAAACGTTATATCTAACGACATTCCTTTTCTTTGTCATTCTAAACAGCCTCTTCAACTCCCGAAAACAAGCAGCGCTGCCTGCGGCCATGCTTCCCCAGCTGGGCGTGCGCGCGTAGGCAGACATGCATCTAGGAGGGAGTGCTATCTGGAAAGGGCATTGCCGGCGTAGCAGCTTCCTTTTCGCTTCAGAGATTTCGATCTACTTGCCCTATAGATTGAAATCTCTGAAGAAAAAGCATGCAGCTTACGCCGGCAATGCTCTTTCCAAATAGCACTATTTGAAATGTGTCTGAGAGCGCCGGAAAGAACGCGCTCGATTCATGGTATAGCTGTTCTGGGCAGCTTCTCGACTGCGCAAAGTTCACGTTGCTTAGCGCGGTAGCGCGGTGTCAATCTGCCTCGGGCTGCGCGTCTGCGGTTGAGTGCACTGTGATCCGCTGTTGCCCTGATCGCGGCCATACGAACTTGACAGCGAGCCGAGGCCGCTGCTCTCGGTCTACCTTTACCTGCGCTATCTTCCCCCGGGCCGGAAAGTGAACGTTTTCTCCTTTGCCCAATTTCGGCAACGTGGCACACGCGCAATACTGACCGTACAGAGCAACATGGAACGTAAATTACCTTTGATGGCATGCCCACGGGCGCCGTTTTCCATAATTGCTGCCCTTCTGCGAGCGTCATGTAGCGGTCATTCATTCCCTTCGTGCGAGTCTGCTCAAGCCTAAGCACGCCTGCATGCTTTGTTAATACGCCTACACTAACTACAATTCACTTTAGCTTCAAATGCTGCTAGTTTTACTTCGTATATTATAACATGCATTACGATCGAATTCAATGCTTCTCCCTTCTGGCGAAACTGCCATGTTTTTAGGCTTTTCCTCGCGCTTGGAATCGAGTTTGTAGACAGCAACATAAAACTGTGAATGAAACTGCAAGAGGGTCGGTTACCACATGCAAGCTTTCATCGAGTTCGCAGTACTATATTCTATCTAAGCGATTTCATTATCATACAAATCTTCCTTTCCTCTTGCGTCCGGCTTTTAGGACTGCGCTACAGTCCTCGAAACCGCACCTAAAAGAGTGTCTAAAGTTTAGAACCGGGCTTGACTACGTCGCTCATTATTCGAGGAGCTTCTTATACAAAGCGCAATCCTCATATATTGCCATCAACCAACCAACCTTGCTAAAGGGACAGGTAATGCAAATTACACGGGAGCTATATATTTAATGAGGTGATGCTGCATTTTGTGGCACTGTTACTGTAATTGGGCAGAAGCTTAAATCAACCGCTTCCAGGACCTCTTTCCAAAAAAACTACCTTTAATGTAGCTGTTACGCAATTAGCAGTTTTACCGTATTCTTATTCGGTCAGACACATTCCTTGTAACTACATTTTCGTAAAAAATGGGTCCAGCGGCAAACGTTCATAAAGCAAAGATAACGCGTGCGAAGACACAAGAAAACAGAAGTAGGCAACACTCCTCTCGTGTGTCGGCATTTGCACGCCTGACATTTGCACTATGAGCCCTGTCTCTATTAGAGAGCTTTTTATTCGCACTGTGAACCCTTAACGTTTCATTGCACTGTGAACCCTGTCCTTGTTTCAATTCCTCCCTTTGACACTGTGAATTTTTACCGCTGTTTAGAAAGCTCAACTTTCCCTCGTTCTAAGCAACGTTCTTAAATGAACTTGCGTTACGCTTACTTGTAATCCACACACTACCGACAGTTACCTGGTACTCAAAGCATATGGACAGCCGTACTTTGCTCACCCACCTGTATAGCTCTCTTTCCGGAGGCGAATTCATGCTTCTGGAGAGTGATGGAGATGAGGATGTCTATCCCGAGGTCAAGAGAACCGCGCACAATCATTTCAGCGGGGTCGATATTGCCAATGACTACCTCGTCAGTGAGGTCCAGTTTTCCCAATATCATCCACTTTACCAAGTCACCCGTCTGCGATAAAGAAACAGGTCATTTTATCTTGAAGCAAAGCTCCTTGTTAAGGAATACTCATTTGCCGACAGAAATGCATCCACACGTAGCCGATATAAACTACTTTGGAAGGCGTATCGCTAGCGATGCCTAGATGGTGAGAGTATTAAGAGGAAATTAACACGTGACGCAACTCTTAGCAAAAGATGTGTTCGAGTTCCATGGACTCATATTTTTAGAGCCGTTGTTATGAAATATCCATGTGACAAATTCTATATTTATTAAAGCGAAAGCGTTCCAAGGAGAACCCATACACAAAATATCGGACGACTAAGCGAGATTTCTCTGTTTAAAGAGAAGCTTCTGGGACTGCTTCGTCCAGTGGTAAGATTTTTTATAAATGTGGGACTTGTGAGTCACGAATGACTAGTTAGTCTGTACGGTAATTCTTTGCTATCCCGTAATATGAGACGTTGGAAACGTAGAAAAATCTCGGCGAAGCACCAAAGAAAGTTCAAAGAGCAGCCGCGTACCCTGCCAAGAGTACGTAGCTTGCGAGTTCATAGCTTGCTTGTTCATAACGCATAAGGATAGATGAATAATGAACTCAAAAACAGTGTGCCCTCTCTTGGGCTTGTTGGAAAAAAAAAGATACTAATTTTCGATTGCGCTTAAGCAACACACGGAGTGAAGGGGGCACCTAGGAATACACATATGAGACCGTGAAAGCAACTGACATTTATGAAACGTATCGCTTACGTTGGAGGCATGATATCGTACACATCGTGCGACGCACTCAGTGTGCACAATAATTTCACCATCTACAGCATACCATTTGTATCTTTTAAAATCAGGCAGCGTGTTCTGACACGAACTTGTCTGTTTTTCCTCTTCCTTGTATTGGCACAGACTGCAAGCCATAAACTTCCATCGTGTAGTGCGTCGAACCGCACACCTGCGCGCTGTTATGTCGGTACTCCGCATAGCCAAAGGCCTCAAGGTGCCTGACTGGGCTAAATCACCGAGACAGCAATAGCAACAGGTTATGTGATCACAGACAAGCATAAGAAAGAATACAAGATGCAGAAACTCCTCTTTCTGCTGCGCAAACGCAAACTACGGCTCTTCACGCGGTCAGGGCGTGCTATGAAAGATGTAAGGGCGACGTCGCCTAAGATATTACTCGTGCAGGACGGCAACTGTGGCTCACATAATTACCTTGTGCCTTCCGTTCGTACGTCGCACAACCTACTGCACCTCTCCATCGCACTGCAGCTCCTTCCCTTTCCTACCCGCACGTTTCCTACAAGCCAACACCAAACTGCATTTCCTGCTGCCCATTACAGTAAACCACAAAAGCAGGCCGCATCGTTAGCTTTCCTGCTGCCATTACAGTAAACCACAAAAGCAGGCCGCATCGTTAAGCCTCTGGCGTCTTCTCCCAGTGTCCCTCGACTCTGCCGCGAGTGGTGGTAATTGCTGCTAGGTAATCAAGGCAACCTATTTTCCGCGGCTCTTGGCTGGAGCCCAGCACAGTATTCGTGGAGGTGAGACGGGAAGCAAATGAGGAAGCTGAAAGCCGAGAAACGCCGTACATTAGGGCTCCGGACATTTTGAGCACCTCGGTCTGTTCAGCGTTCGGTGACAACGCACAGTACATGGGCCTCTTCCCTTTTAGCCTTCATCCTGAATGCCGCCGTCGAGGCCGGATTCAAACCAATATGCCCGTGTACTGCCTATTGTCAAGACACGTTAAGGTACACCAGATGGTATAAGTTTCCAGAGCCCTCTACAATGCGTTTTTTTCCTCGCTACTTCATTATTCCCTTACCCCGACGGACGCTGAGCCGCGCTCTCTTATGCACTGAAAAAAAAATAGCGTCTTTTCGTATCCGAAACACAATTATTCTCAATTTTTCGTCCATGAAAATGCGATCTCCGCGGCCCGATTTTATCGCATGGGGCAGCAATAGTCGTGGTCCGGTACTCTGACGTTATCGCCTATCTCAATCGACAAAGTGCCCACCGCTCCACATTGTGCGCTGGTCGGATGAACTTCAGCACGCCCGCTAGTTCCTTTCGCATGACGTTTTTATTAAGCGGTTCATGAATGCCGCGTAATACAAGCTGCACCTTATCCCCAAGCATTCGGCGACACACACGCGCCACATTACTATATGATCCTGAGGTCTCCACGCATATTCAAACTAAGCCTGATAAAACATAGCCTAAATATGAGTGCAAGGGGTGTTTCCCAAAGTGACGTCACAGGTGAGCCTGGTAGTATCAAATGCAGGATACCCGTCACGCGTGCGCGGAGTCAGCAAATAGGCTGTTGCAACGCTCTCTTACTGCCAATTTTAGGTACGCATCTACAAGAATATTAACACATGAGATTCAATCACTATACTGATGCGGAGAACACCACAACAAAGAACATGCTACTGCATTTAGATGTACTATATCATTGCTCCCTATAGAAAATACAATAATTCGCTGCTATGCAGCATCAATGGTATTCGACAGTATACATACTTACCTGCGGATAAAATGTTGAGGCGAAAGACACGCAGGCTTGGTACATCGCAGCTGCCTTCTGCCATGGCCGTTGAAAGTAGACTGGTAAATCTGGAGTCATGAGGAGGCTTTTTATGGCGATTTCTTGAGCCTTTTCAATCTGCAACCACACCAATCAATACAGCATGTAGCATCTGCAGACATTTTTGCTTCATCTAAACGTCTCCTTTTCACCATTGAGCATTCGTAGCCATCTTTCCAAGTTCTCGTGTAAACTTGATATCCGCTCCGGGTTATTCCATTACGTTTCCTGTTGCTAAATTTCCCTCTGTGGTTTGTTATACTTCACATAATTCTGTTCGATGATTCATGCCGTACATGACATGCACTGTGTGATGCAAATATGATTTCAACACGGCAGCAAGGCACACACCAATTACAGCTTCTTTAGTTCTGGAGAACCACAAATTAATATTGTACTGTGTGTTATTTGCTTGCCAAATTGTGCTAGTATTCCGCAAATACTTCAACTGGATGCACACCAGGTTACGTCGTGGCATTGGCTTTGAATGCGATACTGATCACTTCTAATATTCAAGCGCCAAATTAGAATATAGAGCTAACCAGTAATTTAAACCGGGTATCCTGGATACCCGCTTCTTGAAAGCCCGATAAAAGATTAACCGGTTCTGGAGACTGCATTCACTTCCCTTCCATCAAACTTGACAACCAGTGTAACGGATGTTTCAAAGCTCCTTAAGTGACATAGTTCGACTGAGGACGCACACACTTCTATGTTTCCGTGGCTGTCTCAAGTTCTGTAAAAGTGCATCGTGCTAAAGAGCAGCGCGAACCCCGTAGGCATTGTGGCGCAAATCTGCGAGCACGTATTCTTGAAGGACAGGAAAGACTGCAACGGCTGCAAACGTACAAAAAGAAACAATAAACGGAGTTTTGTAGCATTACGTGCACTTCGTGCTCATTAAGACACTTCCTAAAGAGGTCACGTTCACGTTCCCCACTCAGCTATTCTAAAGCTATAGGCATCAGTGTGAATGCAGCTGTTCAAAATATTGTGATCCAGTCAGTCCGGACGTGAAAGAGCAGGTGCAAGCGCGTGAAACAGCAGCTGGAAATCTTTGGTTTCCCACATCCCCCTCAGTACTGTAAAGCAGAGATTTCAGAAACCAAGGTCAATGAAACTGAACAGGAACGACTCGAGTTCGACACCGCGCGGTGTTGCTGTTTGTAGGGACGCGAAATTTTGAACGGCCGTGCGGTGTAGATTTCAGTGCAGGGTAAAACAGCCTGAGTGATCCAATTTTGCCGAAGCCAACACCCCTGCTTGACAATGAACTGTGGTACCGTGATCCCTCAGGGGCAACCGAAGTAGCACCTTTTCCGCACTGCGTGCACCAACCCCACCCCCTAGTCAGACTCGCTACCCTATTCGTGCCCTCTCGCATCTCATGCCTCTTACCCATCAAAGCAAAAATAAACTTGAGGGTTCTCCCTTTCTTACTTTCAGTCAGAGACTGCACTATTGGCTCAGAGGTATTCAATCCGATGTTTTAAATGAGGAGGATCTAAGAGGGAGACTTCATGCACTGTAATTATTTACAGGGTGATCAAATCAAAGAAAGACTTCTTTAGAGCGAATGATATAAACACCTGGGTGCTTTACCGCCTTCAGCCACGAGATACTCGAGCGCTACATAGCAGCTTACTATTAGAAAAAAACTCTTCTTCGAGCTTCGTGGTCCTTCTCTAGGGGGATAGAACCCGCCCGTTTGAGTCCAAACTAGACTTACGGCCCAGACACTGGCGCATGTGGTGTTTGAGCCATACGCCTAGCTGCCCACGTCGCGCTTTCCTGCCTCCACCCAGGTTCCCTTCTAGGAAAGCGCTCTGGTGCTCTCTGGCATCACGGTATGTTGCTGAATGGCCCTAACAACCGAGGCAATTACGGCGCGATATCTTCGGTGTGTGTTCCGCCGTGTCCAGCCTCAGCAGCCGCAGGCATCGCGCAGCGAAAGCACGAGAGCCCGACAGCACTCCCGTGCTGCCTTCCCCACCGAGTTCCTTACGCCTAGAGCAATAATATGTACTTCGATCACTGCGTAAAGCTAAAAATTTGGGCTCAGTTCCATAATAATCAGCAAACATCGAGAACTAAAATAATGCGACTGCACGAAATATATCATAATAAATTCACCACTATTTGCTTATGCGGTCGCACTCCGTGTACATCTGCGTTGTAAGTTGTACCTTGCGCAGTCGTTTAATTTCAATAAACAGTTAGCTTTACAGAAGATCTAAATATTGTTACTGCTATTTTTGCGTACCATTACAATCATAGCTTTGAAGATCTCTGCTAGTTTTGCAGGTTGCCTTATTGCACAATCAATGTTGTAATTGTCGTAGCTTTCTGTCTTTAAACCGCACATTTCTAAATGTATGGCCTCCGCCTAGGGAGAGCAATGGCACACCGTAAAGCTTTACCTATCAATGCCAGCATGCTCCCCTAAAGTTCGACCTGCAGCCGTCTTCTCACCTGAGACTTGAAGTGAGGAAAATTCGCCGGTCCCTTAGCGCTTGCTGGTATGACTTGACGGCCGAAGCCATTCTGCATTTTCATGTGCTCTCAGAGTTGGCATTCAAAGAGGTGAGGCGCACATAAGCACATCCCTGGCCAAGGAATACACGTATGTGCCATACACGATTGTATTGCCAGTGGCTACTTAAACGAGAAGCACGCCGTTTTCCTGATTTCCTGGGCTGCGAGCCCTGTGGGACATACACTTATACGCTGTCACGCGAATGCGCGTATGTACCAAGTGAGCGGGCCGGCTTTCTTGATCTCAATAAATTTTGCTTACCATCGCTGCTCAGACCGACGACGCCGGACAGTTAACTGTTTACGTTTCGTTAAGCACACGAAGCTTTCGCGTCAAAATTGATCGTTGATAGGGCACAACGTGCGTTGACGCCACTTGTAAGACAATATGAAACAACAGGACGTAAACAGGACAGCCAACCACACCAACAGACGTCACTTGAAACAAGCAGTAGGTGATAGCACTTACCTGAAGGAACACGTCGTGGCCCCTGAATTTCGCGCAGACGTGCCTGTAGAAGTCATTGCAAGGGTCAATGTTGTGGTCGAGGTTCGAACGTATCCACTGTGCCAAGAGGCGACAAAGGGATCCAGTGCAGTCGTCTTTCAATGCGAGAGGGTACGGCACAGCATGCTCGGTTGATATAGTCGCTGAGGTGTTTCTAGCGAGCCAGTAATACCCGTCCGATGGCCGAGTTACCCTTGTAGCCGATGTCGTTGGAGCTTGCAGAGGTGCTAGTGTGTCCACCTGGTTGTTAGAACAGGTAACAGTAGTTGATTTCCGCGGGACTGCCCTATTTCGTAACCATGCAAGATACTTCCTACTGAAAACGCGGTGGGCACTATACATCGAAAATACCTGGCAGATCCCACGCAGTGTGGGAAACGATGCAAAACAAAACAATCACCAAGAAAATTGCTACGCCTAATTCAACCAAGTGTCACAGCGAACCTCAACCTATTTGTGCAAATAGAGTGGCGTGCGCAACGTGGGTTTACGAGGCACGTCTGCAACGCTGTGGCAATAACATAGCTCATGGTATGATGCAACGACAGCAGTAACGCTAGTGCAACTCGTCTGCAACGTAGAAAACCAAAGAAACATGTACGCTGCAGTGCACCTATGTGCATGTCAGAACTCTCATTTTCTGGACTATTCGTACGGGAGGAGCAAAGTTCGACAAAGGCCTGTTGAGTAATATTAGTGCACCTATATTTTTCCTTACACTACTTTAAGAGCCATAAACGCAACAGAACCGCAGTCAAAGTCAAAGAAGCGCCGCCCTAAATGCTATTGCAATGGTTTTGTATAAAATATGTGCCGTGTGGGAGCAGCTGCCTTGGTCGAGTGGCAGCATGCTTGCTGGCCACTTTGAGAAGCCGGGTTGGTTTAGTAGTCTTTCCGCGCATGGTAGGTTGCCCTTATTCATTACAGAAATCTCGCGCCTGTGTCTGTCTGCTCATATGTTGTAATATTCTACAATAAACGGCTTCTCTTTCTATTGTTTAACCAACGCAAATTGTGTTGATAAAATTTTCAATGCATATTTTCCTTGATCCCCATTATCATAAGCTGAAATATTAACATTCCATCTTCTCGGGCGCTACCACGTGCCAGATATTGCGGGAATGAGCGCACGCAATGTATTATCGTTATTCGTTAAGTTAAGCACAAGTGTATAGCGCTAGCGATGTCTAGATTAATTATTCCTTTTCATCATACATTGCTACCCTATCATCCGCATTTGGGTGCTTACCAAGTCAGTGAAACGGCAGGGAGAGCACACAGACGTAGGCGGCCGATAGCAAGATAGCCGGAAAGATATGGCCAAATTTCTTCAAGTTCGGGAAGAAATGCTTGTAATTTATTATAAAGTAAAAATAATTGTTTTACGAGGAATTGAGTAAAACGAATTGGAAGGTAGTACATGAAATTCAGATGGCTAAATTATGAAAGGGTCACTAACGCAAAACGTCCTAGGCGGTGCGCTCGACCCTCTCAGGTTCTATTCTCAAAAATTGTGACCAATCACATTCATGCAATATTTACTCTCGCAAACTATTTTTTCGAGAATTTGTTTTCTACCCGTTACAGTAATTTGAATGTTGCCGTAGTGGGAGGAACATATCTTGCGAAAAAAGAATATCCCCAAAACAGAATACCGCGAAGAACGCCTTGAACGTAGCCTTTTTACTAAAAATTGAATAGCGCTTTCTAAATCTCGTTCACTGGTCGTCGCTCCTTTGTCTACGTACACTTCGTCGTGAAGCAAGACAGCGATTTTGGGCCATTATTGATTATTTAATATAAATTGTACAAAATCTTAATGAATTTTATATTTATATGTCATGACTGGACACCTAACATTAACCTTGTTAAAATGGTATTGAAGCTAACAACCATACAGTAGTGGAAAGGGTGCAAACATTGAAAAATGAGTAGAATGCTCGATGTTTAGGCTCCTTCATATTGATGAGGCGTTCGAAGTAAAAATTCACGCATGTGCTCATTTGGAAGAGTACAAGAAGAAGATGTATAGCTGAAAGTTTGGTCGGAATATTTTATCGTTTAAGAGCAATTTTTTTTTATGTTGAGCGTTGCCCACGTCTCCGGGTGCCAGCCCGTAAGTCCGCTTGATTGCACTGATACACGTCACTGAGTCAATGGAAACATGCGGTGGCCCCGCAGGATATTTCCATTCCAGTGAAAGAACCAAGAAACTTAGACATTGAGCAGCAGGTACCCCGTCAGTTTCAAGAGAGGGTGAAAACGCATCGACCTCAATATTCAGGCATCCTCTGGGGAACCGCACGTAGATACTCCGTTTTATGATGCAAAATGTCTAGCGTACAACGAGGCCTGAGATAGCGACCATGCACAAGTAGGACCGGCAGTTCGAGGGTTCCTCATCACCTCGACTTCGCTTTTCCTCTTGTCGCAATAACTGTTCAATTTCCCAACCATGCGACATGTGTAACTCAACAAAAGAAAGACGAAACATTGTTTGGCCTGTTATTTAACCGGCGAAATAAAGAGTCCAAATAAAGGGAAGTCGCGAGTACCCCAAGCTCAGTTCTAGAGAGGTAAAAAAAATTGTGCTGCCTGTAGTGGTGCCGATTGTATCTCAGCGCAATAGAGTAGAAAGCTCCCTGAGAAAAGGATTACCGACGGGCGTGTTAGGGCAAGTCCTGCCAATGAACTTGCTCCTGGGTGAGCTGGTTGAACTCTTAAGAACAAATATTTCAGCACAAGACGAAAACGCAGACGCAGAAGGAAGACGGAACAGGTTGAGTGCTAAACATTAACTCAATTGAAGTTTAGCGCTTCACCTGTTCCGCCCCCTTGTTTCAAAGTCTGTTTTGACATGGCTGTGTAAATAATGTGTTTTTATGTTCTTGGACTGTGTAAAGTTGGCAGCGTTATCAGAGACAAGTTAAATCATTCCCGCAATGGCGGTTCCAAGCCTGTGTTGGTGTTATGGGTCAGTTATTTATTTTTGCAAAAACTTCGAGCCTGTATGTGTTATATAGAGCCGATGCATCGCTAAAAACGATTTAGAACGGGGAATGTCGCAGGAGCTATCGTTTCGACAAGTGGACTTGTCTTCGTCAGGAGGGAAGACAAGTCCATTTGTCGAAATGTTGGCTCCTGCGACATGCCTTGCTCTAAATCGTTTTTAGCAATATGTGCATCGATTCAAGCCTCCATCCCCTGAGGTTCTGTTCTAGTTTGGACATAGCCGATAGGCACTTAATCGCACAGGTATTGAACACAGAAACTTGTAATTAGAACAATATTTGGACACATTTGTGAAGGACTTCTAGATGGCGTGTACACAAACTCATAAGATTTCGAGCAACTATTTGTAACAAATAGAGGATAACACTTCCTTTCCTTGTAAGGCTGCCTCATTGGGCAGCCCCAAAAGGAAAGCAAAGCAGGGGAGCGTTGAAGTTGTTGCTATTTATAGCTCCAACTACACCTCGCAGTCACGGTTTCACAGTTACCGGTGGAATCCAGTGCCTCCTTTGAGCTCTCATACAGGCATCCGACAGCCTGATTTCCAAGACATATGATTTATCTTATCCTTTAATTTATTTGAAAGCAGCTCAATATAGCCACACGGATGTTACTAGAAGGAAAAAAAGGCCGCATTTCTTGCTGCTAAACATTTGCGTTTGAAAACTATCATCAAATAGTAAGCTGTCCATTTTTCAAGTCCGTTCTCGAACAAAAACTAGAAGAAATGCAATAATGTTATTTATTAATGCACTTTAGAAATACTACGGTCGACAACACAAAAGGTTATGGCACGTCTCAGGGACATACACGGGGATCATTGCTTAATTTTATGGGGTTTACGCCGGGATCTTTTCAATATCGACTGCAGAAACGAACTTGGAATGACCACACAACAAATATTAAAGCCAAGCAATGCTTAGAGACTGAGGTGGTGTTTCTGTAGTTCATATATCAGCAATTTCCGTCAAGCTTTCTCAAGCAGATGGGCAAAATCTAGAATTAAGGACTAAACTAAAATAAGAGTAACAACGGTGTTGCGTAATTTGTGCATATTGGACATTTATTGCGTTTTGCGCAGATAGGCTTTGTTTCTGGTGTGTTGAGATGACGTAAAAAGGAATAATAGTTTTGATATATCGAAAACCAACGCTTAATTCCCCCAGGGATTCTCACGATAACAATGACTCACCGTGGCGGTGTCCCTGTACAATGTGTCTCTCGAGACCACGCATGTGAACACAAGTACGATGCCCAACACTGATATCCCTACGACGGCCAATATTGTTAGGTATAGGCTGCTCGAGGGGCGTCGGTAGCTCTGCCTCCTCTCGTCCTCGCTGAAGCCGTCTTTGCAGAGCGGGGACTCCTCGGACAACTGCGTTATCAGCATTGGTGAGAGGAAGAGGGTGTTACGAAGCTGGTGAGAATGACGGGTTTAAGAGGATGGTTTCAAAAATTAGGTTCGACTAAAATTAATGGTATCTGTTTCGCCCAAAACCCCGCAGGCGAACACAAACCATAAACAAGGGGAGATACGCTGTTCCTTGTTTCATCGCTAGTTTTTAAATAAGGCACACAAAATTTGAGTGATGTTCGACATACAACACATTCTTTTAAACACTGCCTCGCAAAACAAGGCAAATCAATGAAATTAGTGAGCGACGAAAGAGAGCATTATTGCCCTAGGGTATCTAGTAAGCGAAAAGCTTTGTTAGAAATATTCTGAAGCTAAATTTAGCGCATATTATGCAGCGTACCCTAGGAATAAAAAATGCGTTATCTCATCCGGCACTTGCTAATGCTTGCTTCTGACAAAGGAGCCAGCGCTCTTTGTTTAATTATTCTTCTCTGACATCTTAAAATATAACTCCAAAAAACACGTACAACTGCTGAGACAATAACCCTCGACAAAGAACTAAAGGTAAACTGCGACTAAATGGTTCACTGGTAATTCCTCAAGAGACTGGCAATTTGGCATTTAAACGATGAAGCAGCTAAAAAGGATATTATATTACCAGCGTTCTCCGCTGGTAATATAATATCCTTATATTACCAGCCACTTGTAGTTTTACACAGCTGGGTTTGCGGTCTTTTGTGTTCGAAGAGCTACGTTATCTCCGTGGGCGAAACAGTAAGAACCCTTTGATCACATTAGAGGCTTCCGCACGGGCGTCACTAGACACAAATGAACTCATAGACAAAAATAGGTTCAGCATGAGCGGAAAGAAAGACACCTTACCATTCCTCAGCGCAGTGTACGTGGACGCTCCAGCCACAGGGGCAATAATTTCCGGCACGAGGCGTAGCTGGGAAATCATGCAGCGAGCCCACTACATGAGTACGACGATCGGCGAGGACACTGTTGTTGGTGGTGGCGGTGGCAATCGTGATGATGATGATGATGAAGAACCTGAATTATTGACGAAGATTCAGCTGGACTAAACTTTGATTACATATTGTTGTTGTTGCCTCAATGATTTGCGGAGTCTTTAGCTTAGGATTTTATCTAGAAACGTCCATGACACGCTCATATTCATGTGGAGTACACAAGCTGTGGCTAACAGCTGGGAACGACGTCCCTGGCCTGCTTACGCTTATAAGGGAGGAATCAACTATAAAGGATGCACAAAATTGTGTTGGTGAGTCGCCTACTAATTCACCATGAATAAGTTGGCGAAAGACAAGGGGATAATAAAAGATAACCTCCGACACCTAGCCTCATGCACATTAGAGAGTACCGTCTTAATGGCTCATAGTCAATTATGGCGCGACCCTTGTGCATTTGATATTTATGAGATGATAACGTTATAGTTCGCATGTACAGGTAACGTACACTGCACCGATTCTGAATTTTCTTCTTGCTGTTAGTGTTCTTGTTCAGATGTATTCGGATTGTCAACCATTCGAAGGCGTTGGCTTACTCCCCTCAGCACGTATCCCGATTAGGAAACGTGCTGAGGGGAGTAAGCGGCTTAGCCGATAATAGTTCGCTGCCGGCTAAGCCGCTTACATTACATTAGGCCGTGGATGGGCCGCGCTTAGCCGCCATAAAACCAATATCGGCCCTACGTTCCGCGTTGCCTGGCTTGGAGATGCTCTCGCCAAGCTGTCCACCATTTCATTCATGGCAATTTCCTTGTGACGAGGCCCCCACGCCAATCTAATTAAAGTTACATGAGTAGGGACAAGGGAATATGCGTGACTCATTGTTTGGAGTAAGATCTATACATTACGACAAAAATATGGAAATTGCGACTGATGAGGTTCGTGAACTGAATTTTCCTAAAGGCATAACAACAGCCAGAAATTATGCGAAGTATACCGATAAGAAATCGCAGAGTCTTAGTGAAAATGTCAATTTTAATCTTTCAGAAAAATTTCTTATTCTTGTTATTCTGCTTTTTTGACGTTGACGTGCTTACCAGACCTCTAAATAGACTCTTTAAAAGGGTCATTAACTACGAGCCTCATCATTCGGTCAGCGAGATAAAGCAAAAATATTGGGCAGTTTGAATGCAAAGTTTTTACGTACACACCATTCATATGATGAATGAAAAGTCAGCTTCGCCAGTAGGCCGAAGCAATGAATGTGATATGAATCCATGAGATAATATACGAGACCAGAGACAACGGCCCAGCAGAGCTGCAAGCTAAGCCATGTTTCGATGTCATCTGGCCCGCGATTCACACTGCGCGACCTTCGCTAAGCAGCGTCCACTTTGGGCGATCGAGGAACTGAAACGAGCACATAAAGCGAGCACGTTGCTTCCCGCACTCGTGGACGCATTTGCGTGAGCGATGTGCGCCGAGGGCAGTGCCGGCGCTGGAACGGAACACGCCATTAAGCCTCTGTTACGCAGTACGCTATGTCTGATGGCTACCGAAATAGCGCTAGCGCCAGCGATGGCGTCCACCCAAAGTCCACGGGTGTTCATCGAGGGACAGCTGCCCCTCATAGCGTCTTGTGCTGCTCGTTGAAGACAGGTGGGGTATTTCGCATTCGCTTCGACTCAGGCCTTCCGAGCGGTGTGATGCTATCGCATACGTGTTCTGAACGACGATGTGGCGGGATCGTTTTATCGCTGTTTGTTCGTCCTCAACTCACGTGCTTTTTCCCGTGGGTAGAAGGTACGATGCGCGGGGGGGGGTATCAATTTGTACATGAGACCGGACACGACAGCGACGACAAAAGCCCGTCGAGACTGTCCATAAGATTGCTATCTCAATAAAGAGATTTAAACAAAAACAATACTTCCCGCCACACCGCCTACTGACGTAAGACACATGCCAGCGCAATCATTCCTCGCTGCATCCGTCACGCGTCCGTTACGGCGACGCAGTGGTATACGAGGTATGTGATGTTATTGTAGTTATATGTCACATTAGTAAATACGAAGCATTTCTTAGCCAACTTAGGTGACAGTGAGCGTATCTATCTATCTAGCCGCCTACGACTTTTGCTCTCCTGGCCGTTTTGTTAATGGGATGAATACGAGAATTGGTATGCCGCAACATGACTGCATTACAAACATAAGTGACAGGTCATAACACGAAAATCATGATATGCATGTCATGAGCGACATGATGTACATGACACGGTCTTGGTGCTCTCCTGGCCTTTTCGTTAAGGGGATAAATGCTAAAATTGGTATGGCACAACATGTCTGCATGACGAATATAAATGAGACGTCATAACACAAAAAATCATGATATGCATGTCGTGAGCAGCATGATTTACGTGCCATGGTCTTGGTACTCTTGCGGCAGTTTCGTTAACTTGATATATCGCAAAATTAGTATGGCGAGAAAACAGTGTATGGCGACCATGGACGACACGTTCTCAGAACATGAAAATCTGGACATACATGTCATGAGCCAGATGAGACGCATGTCACGCGTTTGTTTAATGGGATGGATGCCAATATTGTTATGGCACAACCTGACTGTGTGAAGAACGTAAATGACAGGTCATAACATCACAATCATGACATGCTTGTCATGAGCGGCGTGGTTCACATGCCACAGTCTTAGCGCTCTTGCGGCCGTTTTGTTAACTTCTTATGTACCAACATCGTTATAGCGAGACAACAATGCAAATCCATTTTACGTTCCTGGTGCGTGCTTCGCATTTCCTTGATTCCCACTGCACGTGGGATCTGGCTTTCTTTTTTGCTATGTTTGAGAAACACACATTCCGCTCTCTAAAATTCCACTTGTTGGGCCCAGGTGTGACGGATGCAACGAGCGACATGCACAACGTTTATAATACGATGCTTTTTACTCAGCCACTTTTTCAGTCTTTGTTTTGCAACTGTAGAGGTAGTGGGAACTTGTCAAGCTCTTTAAGTGAGTTTGTGCGCACCATCCCTCAAGTATGGCACGAAAATAATGCTTCAAATCAGTTTATTCAAACAAGATACACGATGCAATAGTGAAGTATTTACATAAAAGGTGATAAGTTTACAGCTGTCTGCTAGACCAAGTTATATGTCGGTATAGTTTCACAATGTTATAATGATGAGTCCTGATAAGTGAATGTCACGAAGTTTTCACTAGTGGAGATGGATCCGCTAGCGTTCCAAGAAAGCGCGTTGGAAAATACCATCGACAAACATTCTTTGCGCAGCAATCGGGAAATCTCGCATTTCAATCCCTTACTTCCCATCCACAGTTCGTTCCAAGATCGTGTTCATTGTCAGAGCATCTGTGTAAGGTGATGAAGACAGCATAAAAACAAGCAAATATATATCATTTGCAATAATACAGGTACATCAAGCAGGGGTGTAGGCTGAACATTATGATTATCATTTTTTTAGTATTATCAGTGGAAGCATTTCCAAACATACTCATTCACAAATTGTCACAATGTCGTTGATTTCCATTCGCGCGAGCAAGAGAACATCAGCATGATCAAAGCCCACGTGCGCATCAACTTTTCTCATGCAAACATATCGCGTTCCCCAAGGCTAGTCTCTTATTTATTCATCAATCCAACAGACTACTGTGAAGCCCCCCTGTGAAGCCTTTGCTGGGGTGTATTTCCGCGTCCCATATTGATTCACTTGTGATGCTTAACGTCTCAAAACCAGCTATGATTATAAGAGACGCCGTAGTGGAGGTCTCAGGAAATTTCGACCACCTGGGGTTCCTTAATTTGCGCTGATATTGCACAGCACACGGGCCTGAACATTTCGCCTCAATCGAAATGCAGCCGCCGCGGCCGGGAGTGCCATAAGCACTAGAGCACCGTGGCGGGCGCGCGTCCCATATTGGAACACACAAGGCGGCTCTTTAGCGGAGCCCCTCATAAGAGCCTCGTTGGGAAACGCGATCACACAATCCGCAGATTGTAGTTTGTCGACTGGGTTTATAAGCTATTATATCGTCTCTTGATAGGCATGCTTTGTGGAGGATGCTTTTTGAGCGATTCCTGTGTATATTTGTACTTAGGATGCCTTTAATTTTAATTAAAACTACGAAGGAAAGACAAGAGAGAAATTGGGGGACCCTTAAGCTTCGCCTTTAAGAGTTGAACGCGATAGCGACATCCGGCCCCTAGTGTGCACTTCAACCCCTCAGTGAATACTTATTAATGTGTGTTGTTACACACACACACACAAGCACAGACACAGACACAGACACGCGCGCGACGTATCTATAGTAATGGTAGAGGTTTTCGATTGATTTAATAACACTCTTATATCAACTTCATGAAAATTTTGTACAGTGATGTAGTCACATGGCCCTGTATTTTGAACTGCCCGTAGGCGTGACACTTTTATTCGTAAATGGTCACATTCTGTCGTCCTTCGTGCGTTAACTATCTGGCCGCTGTTCCATTTGTTTTCCTGGAGACCTCTTCCGGCCAACCGCAACAAGAACCACCTTATGGTCGGTGAAACGGCATTTGCAGTACTTCACTTCTTTAATGGTGTCGTGAGAATGAAATGCTAAAAAAGTGGATGCAAAGCATCCGACGAGACCGCATATAGGCTCTGCTGTAGTCGCATGGCCTCCGAGATGGCGGGCGCGCTCGCCGTCTCGGAGGCCATGGTAGTCGAGACATTGCTTGATATGTCCTCCGCTAGATGGATATAGCTGTCTATTTTAGGAGCTGTTATTTTTTGCTCACGGCCGATTTGTCGCTCACAAGAGACGCGTGGAGACGCCGACACCGACGGCGGTATTTTCTGCGCAACGAGCTCTCCAACGCTATCTCGTTAAAAAGAAAAGATATCTTGACGTCGAATCTAGATACGGATGAAGAGGCGGTCCTTGTCATCATCCCCGATTTTTAAAAAAGTTTTCTTGAGGCAGTGGCGCACCGACGGGGGCGGGGGGGGGGGGGGTTCCGGGGGTTGTAACCTCCCCCCCCCCCCTGAAGCCGACATAACCCCCCTCCCACTCCGTAACTGCTCCTATGTCCTAGAAGAATGTGGAGCTAATGTCTGCAAAACGCCGAAAAAAATAAGAAAATAATAATCATCATTGATGTTACTATTATTTGGCATTTTATTTACTTTTTTACACATGCAACAACTGTCTAATCGCTTGCCCGGCACTTCGTGAAAAATTGAACCCCACCCCCCCACCCCCCTGGCAGAAATCCTGGGTGCGCTACTGTCTTGAAGCGCAGGATTTGGGATTTGGACAATAATTCTGACCTGAATTTGGACAATAATTCTGAAATGGAACAAAAATTGCTTTACAAAACAATATGCAATCACAATCCTCTTTCGCCAAATTTTCGCTTTCTGATTTGCCTATCGCGTATTAAAGTGAGCGAGAGAGAGACAAAGAAATGGTTGATTTTTTTTGGCACAACATGTTTTTCCGAAATTAAACTTCTAGAATTTAGCTGACGTGCATTTTATTGAAATTGGCTTGGGAAAGAAGTTCGATTAAAGAAATTATTTCAGTGCACAGTTTAAAATGAGGACCATTAAACTCAGTGGACATTCTGTACACGCGCGTCCTTTTTTTTTTGCAAGCAGCCCTCATTGCATTATTAGGTGCCGTAATTATAATGTCGCTTTCAAACATCAACGGCTTGCCAAAAGCATCGAATTTCTGTGTTTTCTATAACAGTCCACTTTTATTTCCTTTAGAAATCATTGCTCTTAAGGTGAGTAGTGCCGCTAGTATTACAGGCCAAACTATAATGCGTTATTTCATTTGCCCACAAGTTACCATGAGTCAAAGCTGAGCAACTCGGTCTAGGGGTGATGCCGAAGTTTCTGTACTGAAAATCGGTTGAAGGCTGAAAATTGGGCGAATCGCTCAGCATTTTGTTGCGATCTGGCACTTGTATGTAAAGCAAGTATTTTGTCGCCATCACGCGTGTGTACAGTGCAATTTGTTGCGAACAGGCACTGTGCCCGGCACTACGATCTCATGATCCGTGGCTGGGAGTGCTCCCAGCAGCTCGATTATGTTTTAAGTGGGCCGTTTCACTAGTGACGAACACCGCTTGCGCATATCGATGCCAAAGTAGTGAATTGGATAAGGAATGCAGAACTATGGAATGTACAACAATATTCGTGGGACGAATTACTCTTCCCGTAGTTTTGAAGAAAGTCTCTTCAATGCACCACGCATCTACGTTGCTTTCAATCAGCTCTGTCGCCCGAAAGAAAAAAATACGTCCACTTTATCAGAATTTATTGAAACAAGAAGCGAGCATGTGGTATTGAATAGAAAACTTCAATACGCTTTCTGACTCGTGCATTATTAAAGATTTAGTTTCCGTTCGCGCACCCAGACAGTGGATTCAGATGGTGACATGGTACAAGCGTGTCCAAATGTTTTACTTTGTGTACATTGTTTACATAACATCGTAACCTTGCGTTTCTGGAATACGTTCAACACAAGGAGAGCATTTTCGCGCTATACCTTGCGGCTTCGGCCGTCAGAGTAGATGAATAAACCCAGACGTGCTCTACTGAAGGCGCTCTCTACAAGACTGTAACCACTGTGTTTCGCTTGATGATCTGGACCTGTCTTTGGGCGCTTTTGTCATTTTTTTACTGTGCTACGTTCTGCATATCGTTCACGCTCTGACCATTGTTGTCATTCAGATGAAGTTTTCGCCACCCGTGAAATGGCGCTCGCCCACTGCTCGCAGTGTCCAGCGCTGCGTGTTGCTTAAGTGATCAACGTGATCCGCCCTCACGTTCCTTAAGTTGCACATAGCAACACAACGCTTAGGGTTCCATAGAACCTGGAATGACTTTGTTTTTCGAATTGTTCTTTGTGAACACGCCCGGTACAACTACTTTTCAAGTACCGGCGACCGACTTACTGAACAAGAGCAGCGGCGTTGCCGCTTGGCCTGTGTGAGATGCGACGCATGGTCACTTTTCGCCGGCTGCAGCAGTTCATATGTGCGAAATTTCGTCGTCCTCAATCAATTATATGCAAAGCAATAAATTTTTAAACGAAAGGTATTCGGGTGAATACACCACATTTGTTATTCTGTAATCAGAATTTTGTCAGTAACCAAGAATAACAAAACGTTCATGAGCTACCATGTTACTTTTCAATGGATACTTTGGTGAAATCCACCATTTTTCGCTGACTGCACTTAAAAAAACCATAATATGCAGTAATTTCGAAAAAAGTGTCAGAACATTCTCCTTTCTTTTGTAGAAAACAAATTTTTCTTCAGCAAAAGTCAGCTCAAGATTAATGTTCCTCCTCCGAATGCTACACATCAAATTTAATAATTCGAAATGCCGAATGTTCACCAGGACCGGCTGTTCCTTGTCTGCATATGCCCAAGAGCATTCCTACATCGACACTCTAACCAAAATTAGCACTGTATCACGCGTCGTCTAGGTGCCTCCACTGAAATTAGTTGGTACACACAGAGGAACAATAAAGAAAGCCCCGTGACAAGTCCTGTAAAATTAAGACAGGTGGCGCACATGCTGGAAGAAAGTACAAACGATATTGCTTATCAATATTTTTAACACCGCCCAAACATATGCTGTAATGGATGCTGTAGTGGATACTAACGCCTTGACTTGGACTTGTTTCATTCCGGCTAGGCAATCCCATATTTCACACATTCCTTCTGGCTGGAAGGGTTCTCTGAAGTATCCCCCCTCATATTCACACACATCTGCGCGAGAAATCACGTGTCTATTTATGTATTTCTGTAAAGCGTTCTTTATGTAAAGCGTTTCTCTCTTTAAAAAGATGCACTGGATCCCACCTATGTCATCGTTTAGAACATTCTAATGCGCCTTGGGGGTAGCCAACAAGTTAGTAGTATTCACTGCGGTCTAGACAACTGAAAACTGTTTTGAAAATGACAACAGGTAATTATTTGCAATGTTAGTATTTCTGGAAGAAAAGATATCTTGCGGAAGCCCTTCATGAGTGCCGGTGATGTGCTAAAATATTTGTCCACATGTTTTGAAGCAGAAACGTTCGCCATAAAGTGGCCAAGCTTTTTATAAATGCGAAACCCCTGCATTGTGAACACATTCATAGATTTCCTGTATTTCTTGATATAAAATTAAACTCGACGTTAACAAAAACTATATCTTCTATCGCCATTTATTGGCGTAAGTCCTACATTTTTCCCTCCTAGGTTTAGCAGGAATACGTCAAGGATAGATTACCCAGACTTCTCTAAATGAAACTTTGTATCTTCCTCAGCAAGGTAATTTCGTTAATTGGTGTAATTTATCTAAATAATATTGCTAGAATTGAAATTATACAAAAATAGATAATCAACTTCCGAACTAATTCATCTATTGAATCAATGTTAAATTTTTCTCCTTCAGAGCACTCATGTAGTCAAAACAACATTATTTTAAAGTAACACATGATAACTTGAAAAAAACTTAACTTTCGAGATATAAATTCAGGAATTATAGAACAGATGGCCCTGTTTCATGATCATTCAATAATACTTATTATTACAATTACCATTCTATATTTGTACATAATTATTAATATCATAATAAATAATTTCTTTACACATTCAATAATAGAAGGGCAAGAAATTGAAATTCTTTGAACATTCATTTTCATTTGAACTCTTTGAACATTCGGCGGCTGCATTTCGCCTCCATCGACATGCAGTCGCCGCGGCCGGGATTCCATCCCGCGACCCTCGGATCAGCAGGCGAGTACCATAGCCAATGGACCACCGTTTGATCTACCTGACTTCGTGAGTGATGTTTTGAGGTGTGGCCCTAAGCATTTCGTGGAGCCTAATGAAAATCCGGTGGGTCTAGTTTCTTTGGTTAGGAAAGTAGCTCAGAAAGCACAGTGTGAAGAGAAAGGTAGATGTATATCGGAAGGTGTTGACTGCCTCATGTCTAGGTCTGCGGTTAACAAAAGTAAGCAGTTGAGCGTAAAGAAAGCTATTAACTTCCTGCGTGACAAAGAACAGGCCTTGTTAACATCTGATAAAGAAGGAGGTTTTTGTGGTAATGCCTGTTGCTTTGTACGAGGAAAAAGCTTTTCAGTCCATGGAAAAAAATTTTGTTCAGTTTGCGCGTCGAAAGACTAGTAAAGAAGGAAGCCACAGATATGTGTGAACGATTGAACTTGCTTCAGTTGCGCAAGAACATTGGAGCGGCTAGCAGCGATGGGCTTAAGGTATTTTTTTTCCGTAAAAACCCATAAGCAGGGGCTTCCATTGAGAGCAATAGTGTCTGAAAAAGGTTCGTGGCATGGTGTTACGTCAAGGTTTATTCAGACACACTTAGACCATTTAGAAGTGAAAGATCCTTTTCGAATCCGTAATTCGAACGAGGTTGTCGATTATTTAGGGGGCAAACACAGGACTGCAGCTAATTTTGCTTTTTCAGTTGACGTGGAAGATTTATTTTACAGTATCCCTAAAAAGGAACTTATGGACGCCGTGAGGTTAGTGATTGAAGAAGTAGGAGAGATATCCTTTCAGAATGCGAGCGGGGTGTCGTTGAGGAATTTTTTAGATCATTTAGTGTCTTATCTTGACTCAACATTTGAGTCGTTTAAGAAAAGTTTTATGTGCGGAGAGACGGGGTTTGTATTGGCTCCTGCGCCGCCCCCAGGCTTTGCGAGATATTCTTAGCCTGTTGTGATCGACACATTGCAAGGAACCTTGAACAACGTGTTGTTAAATGTGTGAGATACGTTGATGACTTTTTTAGTTTTTGTGGATCTGGGCGACCTCGAGGACCGAGATGGCGTGGTCGATATGGTTTTAGCTGTTTTTAAAAATTGTTCTAAAGGTCTCAACTTCACCTATGAGCTGCCATTGGATGGTTGCATTCAATTTTTAGATGTGCATATGGGTTTTACTGATAACCATGTTTGCTGGGCGTATTAGCCCCGCTCTAAAAAGCAGCTTTTAAGCTATAGTTCGGCGCATTCGAAGTTGGTCAAACGTGGCATAGCGATGAGCTGTCTGCGCGGCTCTCTACAGAAGTCTTGTCGGCACAGGGTCGCGGAAAGCGTGCAAGCGCAAGTGTCCCGCTTGGCAGACGCAGGGTTCCCACGTGAGCTGGTGGCCTCTGTCACTGAAAGCCTTCTCAAAGAAGTTAAGAGTGGTGCACGCCCATCCTCAAAGGAAGACCGAAGCCGACTTAGTACTCGGCGGGTAGGGGTACCCTACATTCATCAGCTGACGCATCGCTTGAAAAAAGTGGGCAAGAAATGCGGTGTTGATGTGCTCTGCACTGCACCGGATAAGCTGATGCGGATGTGCCCTGCTGTGAATGAGGTTAGAAGGCAAGGATGCACAAAAAAGAGGCATGACACCAGTTTTGGTTCCTGTGTTAAAGGTGTCATTTACAGAATCCCGTTGTCTTGCGGAAAATGTTACGTGGGACAGACGGGGCGCTGTTTGAATGACCGGTTAAGAGAGCATCGGGCAGCGGTTTCGTCGCTTGCCGCGGGGGACCACCTGGCCGATCATTGTAAGCGGTGTGGGTGCGCACCAGCATTTCGTGCAACTCGGGTGTTGGGAAGGGGTCATGACCAGTTACGACGTGAGATCTGTGAGGCCATGAATATATACAGGGAGGCAGACAGGTGTGTAAGTGTGCCCTCAATTGCCCTAGCTTTGTGGTCGGTGAAATGTAAGCTAAGTGGTTCTTGCACTGCTTACACCATTGCTTTACCTGGCGTCTTTCGTTAAGCAGCTGGCGTCTTTTCGTTTTGCTTTAGAAACATCTGGCGTCTTTCGTTAAGCAGCTGGCGTCTTTTCGTTTTGCTTTAGAAACATCTGGCGTCTTTTCGTTTTGCTTTTAGAAAACATCTGGCGTCTTTCGTTGGTTTATTTCATCAATCAACGGCGTTTTGAACAAAATTTTTATTGTTTAATCACGCACAGGAGAAATCTCACCAGGCACTACCTTGGAGGTAAACAATGGCTGCTACTGGGAATGAGAGACAGCAGAAGTCGGCTTTTAACACTTCTACTTCTACTAACGTTTCCTACTGGAACATGCCAATGGCTGCTAATGGGGAATGAGAGACAGAAGAATTCGGCTTTTAGTTAACGCGCACGCTGCGAATTTTTTTATTGTTCAACAACGCACAGGAGAAATCTCCCACCGGCACCAGCTTGGAGGTCAAAGCGTAAGACTGGTTACGCACTACGACTACGACTACGACGAGGGACGAACGGGTGCCGCTTTAAGGAGCTTCGCCCCTAAAATTACAGCATATCCACGGAGCGAATGATGATGAGTGGGCGAAGCTCGGGATGTGCATCGTAGATCGTGCCGAGTTCCGGATTAATTTCGTTCACGCGCATGCTACGAATCCTCACGGTTCAACTATGCACAATGGACAAGTGAAATCTCCCACCGGCACTTCATTGCAAGTCAAGATCCAGTGCACGCATATATATATATATATATATATATATATATATATGGGTTTTGCCGGTGAACGCTTCTCCAACGCGAGCAGTCGGTATTTCTCAATCAAGAAACTCGCTAGGAGACGCTGCCTGCGCCAACGTTGTCTCTCGCGTTTGCCGGGGCAGTGTCGAGTTTGTCGGGGAGCACGTGGCTCCCGGCGCTCGCCCTCGCCGCGAGCGCCGGGAGCCACGCGCTCGCCCTCGGCGCGTGCGTGCCCTCCGGCAGGCACGCGCAGGTGGCTACCTACTACGACGACTACTACTACATACATCGGGGACGCACGACCCACGCCTTAAGGAGCTTCGCCCCTAAAAGGAGTTTGGCTTCCTGGAAGGGCGCATGCGCGACGCGTAGCCTGGCACGTGTAGCTTCTGTGTAGGCAGAATGGTGACGTTTCTTCAGATTAGATCTTGTTTTTCACACTATATATGTCACGTGTCCAAAGTAAAATTTTCAGTTGAAGTCTAGCGGTTGTCCTGTGTGGTTCTTTCTCTGTACTTGTTTTTGTTCCGCTATAGTATGTTTCTAAGTCAAGACCAACTAGCCCAAATTTCAGCGTTAATCCGCGATTGAAGACATCGGAGCGGCGCTGCCCAATCGCGTGCGGCGATTTTGAACGAGTTCGCAAAAATACCATCTGCGATCGCCCCCCTCCCCTCCCTTCCCAGGTTGCTGCAGCAGAGCAGAGCGCGCGGCGAGTGTTGGCGCTGGCGTCACTTCCGGTGGGAGAGGTCACGTGTTTTACGGGCACGGCTTTTGCGGACGATTTTTGCGGGCGGGAACTGGGCGCGCTCTGTCGCCAACCTAGCCAAGAAACGCTTTCGCGTTAAAAGCGCTCGAGAAGAGCCAGTAGGCGTGATTCAAAATAAACGCGGCTAGTGTCCCCTCTACGTGAATATGATACGCCAATAATCTCACATTACAGACTTGCCAATAGGGAGTTATAGTTAAGCGGCTCAGCGGGCCAGCGGGACCAGCGATGGAGCGGAGGGGACAGCGGACCACATGATGAAAAGAAGAGTAATAGCTAAGCGACGCCCCGCTTGTTTCAGCGGAACTTACTGTTGCGCCACCTGTTGAAAATTGTTGGAGTTACTGTCAATAGAGCAGAGGTCTTACCTGTCGAATAACGTTCAAGGTACTGCGAAAAGCATATCGCAAAAGTAGTTTTCATTAGATCACAGGTGTTATGTGGAAACACATCGTTTTTGCTGCATGACATGACGACATGCCGCCGCGGCTTGTGTTGGGGGCTGCCATCTTGCAAAACGCTCGCGCGCTGGCCCGCTGCATACGCTCCGCTGAAGAGACGAAATGAGCGGGCGAGCGGCTCGCTCCGTAAATGCGCTCACTGTCCCAGCCTGCCGCGCATGCGCAGTTGGCGTCTCCGCTCGTTAGCTGGGCCCGCTGGCCCCCTGAGTCGCTTAGCTATTACTCCCTATTACCCATGGCCTCAACGTGCATATTGCAACAGCGATGACAGCGTCGCTTGCTTATTGGACGTTTCATCCGTGTAGCTCAAGATTTAACTTACTGCCGAGCCGCAACAACTGCTAACCATTAATACGGACGCAAGCAACTTTCTCTCTATATTTTAACAACAATATCATCCCGACCGTCAATGGCGTTACCAGCTTTCGGTGCGACATTTTCAAATAACAAAGTGCGGAAGGCACAAGGGCAGCACTCCTTTCGTCTCGGATTACAGAGAAGGGAGAAGTTAGCCCGCTTTTGCCCTCAACCAACTACACTCCCCCCTGCCATCAGCTCACTGCTACATCTTAGAATAGATAATTACAACAACGAGTCTACACAAGTGAAGAGCAGGTAGGGGCAATAGCTACAAGGCAATAGCTGCAGATCATCAATATGACATTGCTAATCCATCACTTAGCCTCAAAACAGAACAAGATATAATTGATTAGTATAAAAGGATAATAACAGGAAGTATATGGAGCTTAATAAATATACTTAGAACATCAGGTATGAAATGAGAAGTACATACAAGTCATAAACTTTGCGAACGTCATATGAACGCGAAATGAGAGACCATAGCCATAAAACATAAACAGAACACAATGGAAACACAGGCGAATCACTGCTCCGTACTTTTTACAAATATCCCTTCAGCGTGTAACTACTATACCGCTGCGTTTACCACTGCCTTGATTGCTTGGTATACAGTTGAATTCCTTTTTTATTTATTATTCGTAGTTGCTATGGCTATTGCTGTCTGGTATGGGGTGGCACAAAGCAAACAAACGTTCTCAAGCTTACCAGGTTTCGAAGTAGGGTCTTAAAAATTAAGCGGCTGCGTAAAGAAAACAAAACAAAAACAAACTCTCGGAGATTGCACTAGTGGCGCCAGGCTAGCGAAACAGCGAGACTGCTGGGAAGTTTGCTGGTCGAGGTCTTCATCCTCATTCTTAACTTCTTGTTCTTCTTCCTTCATCGCCAACTTCTACTTCTCTACTTCATCTGGTTCACCTTCACCTCCTTTTCTTCTCGTCACGTGTTGTTCTGACGTCATGCCAAGTAATGTAGCATGATGTCGTCCCATAAAAGGTTATGCTGGTAGCCGCGGCGTCGCATAGTTGCCAGGGAAGCTCATTTTAATGTCATCTACATGAAACCGACAAAAGAGCGAAAAGCTCAGGGAACTTCGCCGTTGAAATACTCTTTAATTGGTGCAAAAGTTTTCCCATGGCAGTATTTATGAAGCTATTGAAAAAGAATTCAAGCTGAAACAGTAATTTGTTACACGTAACCTTCTCAACATGCGTAAGACACACGCCACAATAATTATTGTTTAGTGCTTCAAACATGCACTCAGCCCGGCGAGCAATTATTGTGAACCCTTATTCCGTATAGCTTAAATCAGCTTGTTAGCGTTGGTTCCAAATAAAAAGAACACGACTTAATCGAATATTATTCACTGTTGTTGCAAATCTATGCCAGTTATTGCATATCAAGTGATTCCCTAGTATATGGCAGCACACTGAAATTCATGTTCCTTGTACCCTGTTAACACACCTCGATATGTATATTATATAGTTCTTGCAATGTATAGCGAATATCGATTGGATCGTCTTCCATTCCCTGGTTTTAATGAAACTTTCCAAGCTGCTTGTATGTAGCTTTTATCCCCACCATCACTCACGTGTATCACGAAAGTAAAGTTCCAAGTAAATTTATTTCAACAAGATAACATCATATGACAGTGAAGTATAATACATGGCGTGAAAAGTATTTTTCACGTTTTCTGTTAGCCGAATCTGCATATCGGCGTAGCTTCCCATCGTATAACGGCCGTTGCTGAAAAATTAAAGGGGCGAGGTTCTCACTAGTGGAGATGAATCCACTAGCGTTCCAGGAAAGTGTGTTGGAAAATACCATCGACAGACTTTCTTTGCGCAGCACTTAGGAAAAGCCGCATTTGGGTCCTTCACTTCCCATTGACAATTTGGTCCGAGATCATGCTCAATGTTAAGACATCTGTATAAGGCGATGGAACAATAAAAAAAAGAAACAATTATTACTGCAATAAAATATCTATGCAACACAGAGATCTCTGAGGGACAAACTGATTAGCTCTTTTGAATATTACCAGTGCTAACATTTCCATAAACGCTAGCGCTTTCCATATGAAACAAACTGCGAAATGCACGAAAAGGTTAACATTCGCAAGATTCATGCACCCATACGCATTAAATATTGAGGCCTCTAGTAAAATTTTTTAATAGTATTTCCACTTTTCATTGTCACACAAAATGCCGGTTTTGCAGAGTCCGCCATGAAAAGCTCCCTTTGGATGACCTTCACTCAATATGTCGACTGTACTTTGCCAACTGCGTGTACAAGCTACTGGTACACATGTGTATGAGTCGTCTCATGGTATACATGTGTAGAGCAGGCTTTTTGGATTATTCAGACGTAAAAGTGTGCTTATCACACTCTTAATTTCAAATAAGATATCAAGGAAAGACGAAGACAAGCATGAAAAATAACCACAGATTTCCTGCACCGAACAAACTCGTCCTAATAAATCAGGATATACCAGCCGTCGTCTATAAATTGCTGCACACCAATTTCTTCCGACATCCCGAGGAGCCACGCATGCGAGGGTGTCATAATTACTACAAAAGTGGCATTCTCAGCTCCAGTGAAGGGTTGAAAACGCACATGCTCTCATTTTACAGCATCAGCTGTTACGGTCTCGTTACAGCGACTGCAATAGATGGCGATGGCGTATGCCGCCGACGCCCGCGTTAGTAACCACTATAACCTTCGTAAATCAAGCTACAAACCTGCGCGAAACCGAACACAGCTCAAAAACAGTGGTGCCCCTAGAATCCTCACATGGTCTCCCAACTTGTTTGGTGATTTGCCATTCTCAGCAATGCCTCCGGTATAGTAGGAGAGACATCCACCACTCGCTCTCATGAAAGAAGACGACATGAAAGGAGACGACAAATAAGACGACAACAATGAAGCAGAAAACGAATACGGCGAAGAAGACGAAGAACCCGACAAATAATGCGGCGACGACGAAGAACCGAGGAAAGCGATGACAATGAAGAAAAAGAGTGAGCGGATAACTGCGGAGCTGAAGATGAAGAACCCAATGGAAGATGCTTCAGAACGGGGACGGTAGGCGAGGAGGAGGGGGTGGGCAGAATAAGGATTAAGAGTAGACTGAAAAAAAGACCGACAGACCACGCGGACCAGAGCCCATGCTGTCACTGTTCTTCGTACACTGCGCGGGCCTGGGAGTTGTTGATCAGTCAAACACCGTGGACGCTGGTGTGTTAATTGATGGAAGAATACGTTCATACTAACCTTGTCACCTTGACTTGTTTCGTTTTAGCTAGGCATTCCATAGCTCACATTTTCCAGGCGGCTGCCATGGGTCTCTGAAGTATCTCTCCTCATAACGGCACACATCTGCACGAGATATGACGTGGGCCGTGTAACTAAAGTAGGAATGTATTTATTTTTCATTTTGACATCTTATACGCATTATGTAGGGCTTGATTAATACAAAATGACGTGCACCTTATGAAGGATTTCATAAATATTTAATTTCTTTAAAGACAAGACGCTATTTTCTGCAGCCATCGTACCGCCGAAGGCTCAGAATGCTTCTGTAGTGGTACAGGAATGAAACATCGGGTAAAGCAGCCACAGCCTAGTAGAGGGCGGTTGAATTTGTGATATTGTGCGACTGTTAACGTGTGCCTGATCTTAGGTATGGGGAAACTGGTAGTTTGTTGTATTAAAGGTGAAGCATTCCACCGCGAAAAATAAATTATTTTACCAAATCTATCTATCTATCTATCTATCTATCTATCTATCTATCTATCTATCTATCTATCTATCTATCTATCTATCTATCTATCTATCTGTGGAGCCACCTACATATCCGTGCTCTCTAGGTCGTCTCATTCAAGAGGTGTGCCGCAATATTTGGGAGTTAAAGTTTAAATAGATGACGAACTGGAATTACTCATCTTTACATATGTAACGTGATAAACTCGTCATTTACTTCACGATTAACGATACTGCAATCCCTTGTAGCTAATACCAGTGACGCTCGGCCCATGGTATGCGGGTGTGAACCAGAGATATTTGAATTTTATAGAGCCTACATCGAACCTATATAACCTATATCGAACGCTGTGTTTGCAGGTTTGATTAATTTTGGTGGCTTTACGTCCGAAAGCCAGCTGTGATTATGAAAGACGCCGTAGTGGAGGGCTCCGGAAATTTTGATCCCCTGGGTTTCTGTACCGCGCAGAGACATCACACAATACAAGGGTTCGACATTTGACATTTCACCTCCATCGAAATGCAGGTGCCGCGGCCGGCATTCGATCGCGCGACCCTCGGATCACCGGGAGATATACATATACAACGCCGCGTTTGCGATGATGGAAACTGCAACAGTTGGAAATGTGTTCGGCCCCTCACACTGTGATGTCTCGAGAATGCGCCCACATTTTTCTGTTCCCGGTTGACACCGGACTGCCGGCTTAAAGGCGGAAGCTCACAAAAGAAGAAATAAAATCATTTTTGCTCGCTCACGACTAAGATGTACACAGAAAAAACATACAGAAAGACACGCATCATGTGAAAACAGCGCAAAAGGACGAGACAAGAAAGGACAAAGGACGGACGCTCACTCACGTACGCCTAAAAGAGCGTGAAAAAACAGCAATGCTGACAAACTCTCTCAGATAGGCAAGCACTGTGGCGTATGTGGCTGTGAACCTCACCTTGATAAGTGCCCGCTCATTCATCGCCATGGGGATTCGCACGTTCGTCAAACTGTGGAAGCATTCCATATTCATAAAGAAAAGAACCGATGCATTAGCCACCCATCAGTCTCTTTATCTCTCATTACACGATTCGCATACTGATTAGGCATTCTTGGCCATAGCGTCATATTTGGGGAAATCCTGCGCACGTCTTGAAACCATGTTTGAGTGCACGTAGTTTTCGTGTATATGTGCCCTTTCAATAAAACATTAGCTATGAGTCAGCGCCCGTCCTGTGACCCTTCTTGTCTCGTATTTTTGCGCTATTTCATCATGTTAACCAACTCGCCCAAGCGCCAATTCTAAAGAGAGATATGCAACTCATGAAGCGGTAGAGGGTGTCGAAGACAGGCGCTCGACGTACCAAGCAAGCACGCTACTACTAGTGTGCAGCAGCTTCTCCCACACGGTGTACATATACATCGTAAAGAGGCAGATACAGCGCCTTATCCTTATAACTGTTATATTCTCTCCCTCCTCGTCTTCGTCTGCTGCTGTCCCGCTGCGCTCCTAGCGCAAGCGCCCTAGGTGCGGCGAGCTCTTACACATTACACTCGGCTATGCTGCGAGCCTGGGGACCTGGAAAAATTTTCTTTGGCGGACGGTATGAATGTGCCTGGCTGGGCGGTCTCGGCATTCCTTTGACCTCTTGAAGAACTGCAAACAAGTCCGCCAGGGGCCTTCCCTGGCTGTGTCGGGGTGGTCGCTGTAGGATTTTGTCATGCCCCGGCTTGCGAAATCCCCTGAGGAAACGCAGGTGCGTAGCATTGGCATTGACGTGTTGGCCAATTGTCTGGGCCACGTCGCTGCTTGTCGTGGTGAGCTTGCAGAATTCTCGCTGGTAAACAGGACTGAATGTATCGACTCAGTCTCCTGTTTTCCGAAACACTCCGAGGTTTGGTACAATGTAGTTGTCTTTTTGCTGTTCAGGCCGAAATAACACGCTTGCGTTTTTCTGGACGGAGCAGCTTGCGCTTTGATAGTGTTGTCGCTGGTGGCTCCCTCAGCAGCTTAAACTAGGGGAACTTGAGGATGCACTATGTGCAACGGGCACTTTCCAATCAAGCTATGGCAGCAGTGGGGAACTTGGGTTGCACGGCCGTTTCGTTTAGGGCAGTAATCTCGGCGAAACCTGACTTATTTTGGCGAGGCGTTGTTGTGCATGGTACAAACGTCCTCAAAACCGAACGAACGTCGTGAACTTGGCAGATCTGTGCCTGACTGCTCAGGGGGAATCTTGATGCCGTAATACCCGCATATGCCTTGTTCGTGGAATTGGACAGCACTTGGTTTCATGAGCAGCGAGTTTCTTTGTGGAGGATAAGGCGCCCAGTGCTCCGTGCTCTGTATTCTCAAGAGCTGACAAGCATCAGGACCGCGTCTACAGTTTCTGTTGGTCGAAGACACAGTGCCCCTCTGGCTGTGGTGCTGCAGCGAGGCGTGTCGGCGCAGCACGTGGCTTGTTCGTGCAAGTGGACAGCGCTTATCTTGTTTTTATCGGTGGCCAGGGTTTCTTCATGGAGGTGTAAGGCGTCCAGTGCTACGTCCTCCGTATTCTCAAGCCCTCGCAAACATGAGAACCGCGTCTCCAGCTGCTGTGGGTCTAACGTACTGTGCGCCTTGGCAATGATGTAGCTAGGCGTATCGGCGCAGCATCCGGGGAGACCTGTAGTGCAGTAAAGAATGAGCGGCTGCCGTCTGCAGCAGGGAAGTCGAATGTACTGTCGGAGGAGAGCTTCGTGGGTGCTCCTGCAGCGTCATTGTGGTGGTCCTCGTGAGTCTCGTCTGCACTGGAAGGATGCTTGGAGTGGCCACTTGCATGGGGAAGTGAGCGGAAAGCTGCGATGAACTTCAAACTCCATTGCTACCAGGACCACTGCCAGATGGCCTGGTATCTGCGCCAGACCCCGGAGCTATCGCGAATGGGGTTTAGGCCACACTCCATTTTTAAAGGTCCGGCCAGGCATAACAGGTCCCTAGAAATTTGATGTTATTTATCCATATAATGGCGTCGTCCAGGGTACCACGGAACACCGGGAGCACATGTGCGTTCAGCAGTTGCAATGCAGCATGCGATAACTCGGAAGTTACCATGGGGAAGTAGTTAGTTGTTCTGACAGGAACGACATGGCCCGCATGACGTCCTTGATATGGCTGACCGAGGCGACCAAGGAGCCGGGGTCTGTGGCCCCGGAGAATCCTGTGGTAATGGTCCTGACGGAGGTGGGGTCCATGGGGGAGGGCGCTGGACAGCGTGACGGCTCGGCTCTTGTGCCGAAGCAGTGCTGTGTGAGGGTTTGCAGCCATGAGAAGCATGGACGGAATCGCCTCAAAAGAGAAGCCCCTGCGTTCGTGGGTCGGTGCAGTGGCGCGACGCCGGTATAACCCTGACCTGGGGACGGGCAGGAGGCCTACACCCCGCCACCATTTCGTTTTGCCGGCTCCATGATCGTGGAAACATAGACGGCGTTCCTCGAGTGGAATGCCAGCGGTGCCGATGACCCTCGAGGGCGCTTTCACAATTTGTCGTTCGTCGGCTGCGCCATTCTAATGTAAGAGACGCGCAGACCACGCCTTACCTGAAGGCCAGCTGTTCTATTCTCTTCATCTTCGTATTCGTCTGCTGCTGTCCCCCTGCGCTCCTAGCGCGAGCGCCCAAGGCACGGCGAGCTTTCAGGGCTACTTCGACTACTTTTCCTGTCTTGACGTCCGTGTAAGGTGTTGAGCACGCGCACTACAATGCGCACTGTGCTGACGAAGCCTATACGGATGTAAACCCAGAATAACAGCACAGAAAGCAAATATTTACCACTGTCTACCTCGTTAACGACAATTCCTTCCTAGGAACAGCTCTGGTCCATGCTTCCCGCGTCGCTGGGTCAGCTGGGAATTTGTGCACCCGGGTACCTGATCCTCCAGCATAACTTCAGAACTGCAGTTCAGTGCGCAACGACACCCAGATGCCGTTGAGCTTTCGCATGCGAAGAACCGCGGACTTTCTTAGAGCAGCAGCGAGTTTACGGAGCAGCAAGCTCCATGCAATTCCGCTCTACCGTCTCTGTCATGGAGAACACTTTTTTTACAACGCGCCGCGTTACAAAAATGCAGTGTTCCCCCCCTCCCCCGCTAACCTCCGATTCCCGTGACGTATTGAGAAGGACAGGAGGTGACGTGGCTGCCTTCTTTCTTTTTCTAGGGGGCTTTGCTATGGGCATCCTCCCGACATGCTAATGACGCGGCCTAAACACAAACGCTCCCCGCAGGTTAAATGACTCTCTTCTGTGTTCACGGTGACACTGAATGCCCTTATTACTTGGTGTTCATCTAACTTTGAGGCGAACACAACGATGTTGGCCAAGTAATCGAGGCAAGTCTGTCACTTCATGTCTGCGAGCAGTTTATACATGACGCCTCGTAAACTAGGAGATACTGAGGAAAAATGGAACATTAACTAGAATCCAAATACGCCGCCTTGTTTTATAAAGGTGGTCTGCTCTTGGTCTCTCTCGTCCACTTCATTTTGCAGCCCATCTTAGGTCCATCGACGAACTGTACTTCACGTTGTGAAGTCGATCGAAAGCGTCCTCTATGGGTGCTAGAGCAGACACATGCTTAGTTTATTTGAGCAGGCGACCAGCTTCGACGCAAAAGCAAGGGTCCCAATCCTTCTTCACTAATACCACGAAAGACACCCACGGAGTCTTTGACGACTGCATAATGTCCTGACATTGAATTTTTCGCTCTGCTTCTTTACGGTGCCGCACTCTTGCATTGAAACGTAATATGGGATTTAATGAATTAGTCGGGCACTTCTATTATAATGCGATTCCTTGCGACTGGGGTCTGTCCAATTCTTTACGACGAGAAGCACTTCTCGCATTGCGGGAAGAGAACTTCGGATTGTTCTTGGTCAGCCTCTCGGACTCCAGTCGAAAGCTAGTCGGGAACCTTGGTTCATCTACGTAGGCGACCGGTGTACACAGGTCGAGGTGCATTTGTTACTTCAGTAGCGGTGGTCAGGCGAGGCGAGAAGCTTCGTGGTCATTCTTTATGGACACGAAACATTTTACAGATGGCTTGGAGAGCTTGGCTGTCAAAAAAAAAAAAAAGAGCAACGTGGCTACCCTGTTTGTAGATATCAACCCATTCTTTCTATTCATGCACTCCTTTCTCGAGAAAGTGCATAGGTATGGTAAAACTCGAATATAAATAAAAGTTATATTGACATAAGCTACATGTCGGACACACAGAGTTCTCCTGTGATTATGCATGTATAGTACAATGCTTACAACAATGCAGACATCGGATATACCCAGCTTCAAGCGCGCACGACCTCTCACCAAACAGCCACAAACGCTGTTTCCCGCGGCACCGAGCCGTCTCCGCCGCTCCTGCCAGCATTAGAGTTTTACTATAAGTGCTCTGACAACCACGGCAGTGCGTATGTTTCTGTGTGCTCGTGTTTGAACGCTTCCATTCAAACGTTCCTTGGCTGACTAGTAGGGCTAAACGAAGTTCGCCGAAAAAATCAGTGCACTTTATATGTGTTGGATTTCTGGCCTATAAGCTATATTTGGAGTAATTTCCTTCATCGAATGGCATCTTTATTCTTGGTTTCCGCATTTGTGTTCCAATGTTCGCATCATTGCACATAATGAACTCAATGTTAGAACTCACTAAAAATGGTTTGTCTATTTCGAAATACTCGAGCTTTAGAATAGATCAAGTAATGTTTAAAAAAGACGGAGCACGGGGAAAGCCCCAGGAGGCCAGCATTTGCACAAGTGTACTTGTCCTCGTGGGTACAGAAACTTGTCAAAACGATACGCTGTCTTCCACTATTTTTAAGAATCTAATCATCTATCCAAACATCTCTCGTCCCCTTAGCTTCCGTTGTAGTTTGGATCTACAGAAAAAATTCAAGATAACCACCATGTTCGTTATAAGCGCGTTGCACTATGGTAGTCCGTCCATACTCGCGTCACATAAATATATGTTTACTCTTGCACCTATTGTCAATTTTTCCGCAGTGGAGTAGTTGAGGCTCGTGGAGTCATTTACCTCGATAACTTGAAGATAAAAAGAAACTATGCTGCTAGCAGGTGGCTCTCTGTATATGGGAGCTTTCCAAAAATAAAAAAAAATCTGATCATTATATTGTGTAATGCGTTTGTGTGCTGTCAGAGGATGAGCGGGACAGCTTTTGGGACACTAAAAAATTTTGTAATGCCACCTTACACTCATACTGCGCACTTTCTTACGTGAGTCCACAAAGTAAGAACTATGTTATACAACAACTATTAGCTCATGTATTCAACATATGACAAGCCTTAGTAGGTATTTCCCGTTCACAAAGTAGTTGCGCCTGAGTGCTATTCAATACACATTTTAGCAATCGACTAGGCACATGAGTGACCAATTTCAACTGGTCTGCTTTCAAGTGATGCCGTTTCATGGAGTAACGTACAAAGCCGCGTTGCCCTGAGTTTCTTGTATTCATAAAAAATAACCTCAAGTAGCTGCAATTCTACAAAATTCAGCACTTACCAACCGTCGCATACACGGAGTAGTAGTTGGGATCACGGGGTGCTTCCTCCACTTCTCGTGCACACCGTTCACAAGAAAAAAATTAAAGAAAATAAGAGACGGCACAAGGTAAGCTGATGGATAATACACTGGTACGCATCCTATTGCGTGCTCGTCAAATAATCGTGATTGTGGTTCATTGGACACATGGGAGCCAGGCAGTGTTTATTTCTTGAAATCTATCAAGTGCCGCAGCACGGATGCAAGAACAGAGCAAACGTCAAAGCAATTTTGAAGAGCCACGCATCACTCCACTAACACCAAGCCTCGGCGGCCACATTTCTCTGGGGTGTTGACACGAAAATATTAGGGCCGCAGCTGTAAAGGATAATTTTTAGTTTACTTAAATGCTGAAACCATTTCAGACGATAGTTAGGCTTTCGAAATGTAGTATTGTATTCTTTGAGGACGCCCCGCCACGGTGGTCTAGTGGCTAAGGTACTCGGCTACTGATCCGAGGGTCGCGGGATCGAATCCCGGCCGCGGCGGCTGCATTTCGATGGAGCCGAAATGTTGAGGCCCGTGTGCTGTGCGATGTCAGTGCACGTTAAAGAACCCCAGGTGGTCGAAATTACCGGAGCCCTCCACTACGGCGTCTCTCATAATCAGAACTGGTTTTGGGACGTTAAACCCGACATAACAACAACAACAACAACATTCTTTGAGGATGTAAGTGCACAGACGTCGGATTTCTCGAACGGAAAGAGACGCTACGATGTACTGATACACACATCGTAAGGGTAGTTCGTGAATATTTCTTTGAGGCCGAACAAATTTAGACAAAAGCGCGTTGAGTTACATTAGTGCGCATGTATTGCTTCTTACACTGATATAAAAATGGCTGGCCGTGGTATATAATCGCAACACGATCGAAACGACTATAGATGGAATATGTTTATTTTCAACATTGATCGTGATCCGCCGTGGACAAGTAGTAGCGTGCTTCCTCGGCCCGTCGGGGGCCTATGTTTGATTCATACCCGCCTAATGGATAGTTCGTAGCTCTCAGTTATTTCCGCACATCTCCTTGCGTTAGCCTGCTACTTGTACATATATTTGTATCGCAGGCTACCCTAAAAGGTAGGCCTTCACTTGTTTGACCGACCCGAAAGTGTGGTCTCACAAAATCTTCAATATCCATTTTGTTTCCTCCTTATTTGCCGAGGCTGCAAACGTAAAATTTAAGCGCCTGTGGCACATACCTGCACACAAAGGGGCAGCATTAAGGTTTTGAGATAAATGTGACCTTATCAAAATCAATGGTAAAGTGAACAAGTATACTGTCCAAGTGAAGCTAAAATCAATCATTTATGTTAGTCAAACATTCATGCCTTACCATTCCAGTTTTGACGCATATCAAGCGAGAAACGCGACAAGGAGATCACCTAGACGTAGGTGGTTAGATACACAGAAAGACAGATAACTGGAAAGATTCATAGTGACGCGCGCTTGTTTTGGTCTGTTTAGGGGATTACGGTTATTAATTTCCTGTTAAGCATAGCGCAGGCCGCACTTATCTTGCTTATCGCGTTGGGAACCGAGTCGACCGTTCTACAATCTTCGCATGCCCGACGCGCTCATTCCAGTACCTTCTCATATATCTGCGAGAATGCCAGAATGCACTATAACGCGTCTATACAAGCCGACGCGTTTCACCGCTAGGCAGTTTTTACCGTTGACTGAGGACTGATCAGGCCGTGTTCGTCTTGCAGTGAGATTTGCTTTGCTTAGCTGGGCAGAGATGTGCCCGAGCAGCGCAGCGCCTCTTTTTTTTTTTCAATGCCAGTGCAAACGCTCGCTCCTCTATGTGAACCATAGAGTTTCTTACTATTACTCACTAAGACATGATATGGCGCTAGTGTCTATGGCAACTCGTTCAGCGGCGCTTCAACCTCCATGGGAATTATGGGAAATACAGGCTGCAGATCTGCTTTTGTTTTCTGAGATTTAAACAAAATGAAAAGGAAATATATACTATTGATATTTGTTTTCGTCTCTCGCATGTGATAAATACTACACGAAGTTTGCATAACTGTGAAGTTGAAGGAAAGCAAAGACAAATTTTGCCACCAGGATATGCATGATTCGACGATTGTGCTCTAGATGTGGCGCCACGAAGTAATTATGTTTTTTTTTGCGTCAGTGTAGACAAACATGTGCGTTTACTTCTGGAAAATACGCAGCATCTATTTCTGGTAATAAAAAGAATGTTATATGGGGTGAGATGTGTTGAGCTTTCGAGAAAAAGACGGACGTATTGGCTGCTTCCGCGTCTGCTCCGTCTGAACTCGGCAACAACGAGCGTCTCTCGCAGATGCTATGGAGAACTGCATGCGTTTGGTCTTTTTTCACGGTTTGTGCAGGTTGCCGATACAGGTGATTGTGGCAGTGGCTCAAGCGGGAGCGGGATGCATGTGGCCTTCTGATAGGATTTTTAAAGACGATAGTGTTTCTTGGGACACTTCAACGCAGAAATTTTGGTCTGTCTGTCTGGGTGTGTGTGTGTCTGTCCTGCTTTTCGATTCAGTAGAATGGTGAAAGTTTAACCCCTTCCTCAACGACCACCCATCTTGAACTGGTAGCTGCGTTCATACTTGTGAACACAGTCGACCAAAAGCAAATATTATGCATATCTGAGACGCAACATCAATACGTAAGTATTAGATGGTAGAAAATACATAAATGCGTAATTCTAAAGACCCTAGTGCTTGTTAGGATGCGCTAAAAATTCGACACGTATGAACGGAAAAGCGGACGTTTCCTACGCTTCGGTAATAGCGACACGGTGCTGACACCTACCAGTAGCTCTGCGTACTACGCAAGCTTCTTGCATTTGCGATATCATGGCAAGATGGCGCCCATATCTCACGCAGCGCTGCCTCCATTTCATCAATGACAGCCACATGCGGCTGATTCAACATAGACGGGGCGCTGTCTGAGGTAAGGCAAAACGTAAATGGCCGTTTGATGATATAGAGCACGCTCTACAAGACATGCCCAGACAGCGCAGGGAAAAGACCGACGAGCAGATTGCAGCGGAGAAGCGCCGGCATGCCAATGCCCGTCGTCTCAAGCGTGCCCAGGAAACGTCAGAGCAACGAGCCCAGCGGCTAGCGAAAGATCGTGAATCGAGGCGCGCCCGGAGGCAACAGGAAACAGACGAGGTGTGTGCATGATGCGCGAATTGTCACTGACCGAGAGGCTAAGCGAGCGTACCCGGCGGCTGAACAGACGCCCGAAGCTCGTGCCGAACCGCAGATGAACCGGGACTCGTGTAGTACGGCCGGTAGAAGACTATCGTCTTTCGACGACATTTACAGGGAAGCACGGAGATACGCGGCCAATTTTTTTCGTTTGTGATAATCTAGGGCGGCATTTTCTAGCATCAAGGCATCCTACGGTAGCTTTATTCGCAGTTCACTGTGGTTCTACAGCTGACGACTGCTTATCGCTAAACATATCAAGCGCTGTACGTAGTAACATTCGTATTTCCAGGCGCATCATTGACGAACATTACTTTGTGTGTGTAGATGGCGTGCTCTAACTAGCAGAAAATCTGTCCTCGCGGCAGCAGAAAGACGTCATCGGTCATCACACACGCTATCGGCTGTCACTGGCGCACCATCAGTAAACTTCGCGTCTCGTCAACACCCAGTGTAACAACCTAACATGGGAATCAAAGGCGGTTTAAAAGAGCCGCCTAGCGCATTTAGGTACAACTTGTAAAAAAATAGTTCTGACTGCGGCCACGAGGCGCCACATAGAGGGTACTCTCCCCATCTGAAGCATGCGCGAGCGCTAGCCGACGGGAAGGAGTAGGAAAGAGTCGGCGGAGAACATGGTGAAAAGTTTCGATTCTGGCCGCAGCGGTCGGATTTTCGATGGAGGCGAAAATGCCAGAGGCTCATTTACTGCGATTGATTGACTTATTCATTTTGGTTCGGTTAGGAAACGACACTAATTTCTGCAGCCATACAGGAGTATGGCTGAGCGTCCGTGGGGGAAGGGGATAGGGAGTGAAAGATATAGAAAGGAGATAAAAGCCGTAGTGGAACAAGGGCTGTAGAAATTAGGGTCATTTCCTGAACTGAACCACAATCTTATACAGACAAGGGATTACTTACGGGCATGCACCACTTACTGCACCCTCGCTGTGCTATTCTCCTCCTCTCCACCGCTCCATGCTGGCTATGCTCGTGTATGCTATTTTGAACTGGCGTTTTTGGTTATAACGAAGGAAGAAAAATGCTACAGATCCCGCGAATTTTCAGAATCGCTGTTTTGCGAAGCAGTCAGCGATGGAATTTCCTACGGCAAATTCTTTGACATTAAATGAAGCCTTACGCGTACGATTAAAGTCTTTCTGGAAAGGGCATAATTTGGTGTATGCTTAACCTGGGTTAACCAGGAACATCGACAACACCATGGCGACTGCATGCCGACTGCAAGGCAGCGCATGGTAGGACATTAAATTGGCACTGACGTCAGTGCGCATTCCAAACCTTTGTTTTATGGATGCAAATGCGCGCTGCGATGCGCCGATGCGCGCATCATAAGCGTCGTTTGTTAAAGTTTTTCAATGGGATCGAGAAATCTTAGACAAAAGCACGCGAGATGATAGTAAAATATGGATTTTAATAATTATATTGCTGTATTTACTTAAAACACATTTGAAGCTTAATTCGCACTACACAAGCACCATCGTCACAACTGCCAGTCAGGTAGGTCTGTTTGCTTACTATAATACACCGCGTGGGAGCAGCCGCCATAGCCTAGAGGTAACGTGCTTGCTTGGTACCTCGGCGTCCCGCGTTCGATGCCCCCACTATTACTTCGTAAGTTGCGTGTGGGCCTGTGTGTTTGTGCTTATATTACATATTCGAATAGCGCCTTGTGGCTGCTATTTCAATCACAAGCTACGACAAACGGTTTGCCTTTTAAGTTCTAAGCGTTTCTTGGCGAACTTGAGCAACTTTGACCGTATCTATTTATCTAGCCCCAACGTCTCCGTGCGCTCCTGGTCGTATTGTTCACCCTATGCACACCCAAATTTCGATGATAGGGTGCGAATGTGTGACCGGCATGAATGATTGATCTTTACGTCACTAAAGTATACTCGTCATGTGCATCTCGTGTAACGATACTGCAATCAGATGCAGCTCATACCGGCAGCGCTCGGCCGTGGTATTCGGCTATGCGCCACAGGAGTTATGAATTTTATGAAGCCCATGCCAACGTCAGGCCAACTACAGTAGACACTTATTGTACCATTAGAACACACTTAAAAACAACAAATGCATACCGCTTTTCGTAGCATAGAATTGAAATGTAGACAAGGAGTCTGGCAACGAAAGGCAGGGAGGTCAACCAGACGCGAGTCCGCTTTGCTACCCTACACTGGGGAAATGTAGAAAATGTAGACATAAAAAACAGACTGGCGCACACGCTCCCTCTGTAATCTCCGTACGCACCTACCTATTACAAGGGGGTATCGAGCCTGGGATACCGAGGTGTTAAGCAAGCCCGCCACCACTAGCGTATCTGCTTAACCTGTGGCCCAGCAGCTGCGTTGATAGCGGTTGTTTAGCGTGTAATAAAAGACACATATGTAGTGCTATCACTCATCATGCGTTTGTCCAACTTTGCTCGATCCCGTAGGAATACTTCAACGAGCTTAACTCTTGAAATCCAGGGAGTTACTTTAGATGTTCGTTTAGTTTTTCTCGTAGTGAAAGTGCTGAGGCAGTGATTGACCATTTCTTTGAAACGATGCCAAAGTGCAGTAATATCAGAGTCTTGAAAACTATCAAGGCATATTTGAAGGTAATCTAAAACGCCTTCATCAATTTCTCTACAATAGTCTTTAATGGTGACTCTGTTCTTCATACTGACGTCACACTAGTTGAACGAACACGTGAAAAACACTAGTTGATGGTCCGAAATGCCAGGTTCAACGGAGACAGATAAGTTTTCGATAGATCGTCCTATGAAAACAAGATCAAGAATCGTATCTGACATGTCATAAATACGTGTCGGATATATAACAACCTGTTGCAAGTTATGATAAAGCATAATATTGCGTAAGTAGTTCCCGTGCAAGCTCGATTCGGTAAAGATGGACGCCTTTTCCCGGTCAATGTCTGGGAGATTAAAATAACCCATAAGGAACACATTATCACTTTTAAAGGATGCGATATGTTCACAAAGATCAGAAAGGTATTACGCAGACGCGCTAGGGGCTCTGTAAACGGCAAACAATAAAAAAATGGTTTATCCCAACAAGAAAGTTTCAATGAAACAGTTTTCAAGTGACGGGCCTGACGCAAAAGAACAGCACTTCTGTTTCCTTTAACCAAAACTGCGACCACGCCCCTCCCAAGAAGACCTGTCGCAACGATAGGCCTGATAAGACGCAGTGAAAACATATATATCGTCCTACAGCCAAGTTGCTGTCAACACAACTATATGCGGATTGTAACCCAAGATAACCGATACAAGGTTCTCAGATTTGTTAGCAATGCTGCGAGCATTAATGTTTAGAACACACTATTTTTTAGCTGCAAGTGGAGTGCGTCCGTCCTTCATCGAAGTACCATCGTCACCATGGATTTGCGTTCTCGAGTTTTTCTGATCACCCTAAATGAACAGCTTATTACTCACACGCAGTTTGTCATTAATTAAGCTAGCTTTCTTTCCCTGCTCCTTCTCACTCCTCGCGCTGTCCCAGGGGGCCTTGGCTTCGTTAATGTGCTGCGTGACTCGTGAGTAGTAATTCTGAACTTATATTCTGGAGCCTTTCAATTTGTAAGCATTTTTCAACACAAGCTGCTTTTCATTGAAAACCTGGAAATAATCTCTTTGTTTGCCCGGCCTCCCAAGGCGATGAATCCTACCAACGGATTTACATTGAACGTCAAGTTTTGCAGTGAATGTTTCCTCGAGAATTTTACTTTTTAGTATTGACTTAGTTTCTTCCGGGTCTTCAGGAATAACGAAGACCACCATATTTCAAAGTCTACTCCGATCCTCTAGGTCATTCAAGTTTGCTTCCAGAGATTTTACTGTTCACTCAAGGTCGTTGACACGCGAAGGCTTTTTTTCTAGCCTTGCAAACCTGGTTCGGGAATATTGATCATCTGGGGCTCTTTAGCGTGCGCTAGCATCGAACAGAACGCAGGTCTCAACAATTCGCCTCCATCAGAATGCCGACTTCGCCGCCGGGATTATGTCGCGCTACATTTAGATCAGTATCCGAGTGCCATAGCCACCAGATCACCGTGGCAGGGCACAGCAAGGATTGAGATCGCAGAAGTTCGTGAGGAAGTTACAGCGCTCATCTAGACAGGAACGAAGAAGCCTATGAAAGTAAATTGTTTTTACCAAGCAACACGCTCACGCATCTATGCGTATTTTGTTGCGTTATGGCGTACCTGTCATGTCCGGACAGATCAGATATGGGCAGCACCCAGGGTTGGCCCCTTTTTGGGGCTGAACGTCGGTGACATTTGCGCAGCGATTCCACGCTAAATCTTTCTCATCAAGGCACCTGTAATTCAATGGTCCTTGCTAAAACTCGAAGAAAATTACCTTATTCTAAGGCAACATATTGCGAAAAGAACGCCTTGGTAAGGTTATTTGCACTTCATAATTGACTCATCACTGACATGCACAGCCAATGACGGAGTAAAAGAAGATCGTGGCAAGAACGCTAATACGCACAACAATTTCACAATATTCAAGATGCTAAAGCGTTGGAATCCTCTCTGACATGATCCGTATACTTCTCCAATAAAGAGTGTTCCTTGGGATTCATGGACAAACGTATCTAAAATATGTCAAATCTATCTGGAGAAGAACTGTGTTTGTATTTATCTCCTGCAAGAATAATTGTACTGGCCACATTGAAACTTTGCAACAGAACGGTGCTCTGGGAGACCATCCCCCCTCCTCTTCTCATCCCAGCTTTTCCTCGAGAATTAGTGCGTTTATTCTATGGCAATCTCCTCAAACTATTAGCGCGGTATAGAAAAGGGGAAACTAGGATGAAACGTGGACCTTCCTTTTTTGTTGTGACACTGAACATAAATTGGCAAATTAACGACAGTGCTGTTCCCCAACAATAACCCATCAGTCTAGACACTTCAGTGCCCACGTTTGTGCGCCTTTAATATAGCATGGCACAAGGATAAAAACAAGAGACAAAATGTGATGAGACTGTGAAAGTGTTGACTGACACATGCTTTATTTAGAAAACGACTTGCAGCATATAGGAAATGTACATGCACACGCCAGACATACATGAGCACGATTATATATAAAGCTCTAAAACACAAGCCATAGATATGAAAGCAAGAGTACGCTAGCTCTAACACTTGCAATAACAAAATTTGGGTTTTTAAATGCCATAGGGGTGATATGATACTGAGGCAACCTGTACTAGAGGGATGCATACATTCCTGCCGCATGAGGTTCTCACAAGTGTGGAGTCGCACTGGAGAAAGCAAGCTATGTTTATTCACAGTATGACAAGTGACAAGTATTATATTGAGACGTACTTACACCGATGCTGTAACTGAGCTTTTCTTGAGATCGCATACCAGCGTGTGACAAGGATGAGATGTTGCGAGCATTATAGGAAACTTGTTCCCTTCGTAAATACATTGACCTACAAAAGGTGTAGGGTTTTCAATAGATGCGTACGTTTATTTTGTTTAAGTAGATAAACTATTAGGCTAGTGTAGCCACATGAACCACTGCGAAACAAATCCATTGGGATTCTCGAGCTGCAAACAGCGTCACAAATACCATCCGCCTTAAAAAATATGGTAGATCCCTCTGTCATAGGAATCAGTATAACACGAAAGTGAAGCCCGTCTTCGCGAAGCTGCAGAATGCATAAGCGGCAACCAAGCGGATTGAGGGGCGAGAGGTGGGTTCGACACTCTGGACATGTGAGCACGTTGCATGTACACATCGGCAGTGCCTCTACACGCCACAGGGATCCTCGACAATTCTACCCAAACAAAAGGTTCTCGAGCAACTCACATTGTTCCGGAAACACTAATTTAACCCCCAGAGCCCTGCGCAAACCTAACATAAACAAGGAGCGTCCGCAAATGGTGACGCCGCGCAAGCAAAACCGAACGGTTGTCAGCGGATTGTTTTGTGGACACAGAGCCTACTGCTGCGAAAAGTCAATGATTTGCTCGTTGACGGCCGTCCTTTGCGTTCCTGGAGCAGTGCGCGTCGCTTCTAAGGACGCCTGACCAAACAAGACAAATTTAGTAGCGACCGCGTTCTTACTTTGCCCCAGGAACGCGCGGTCACGACGCCGCCATGCCTCTGACTTCCGCAGCGATCGAGGCGAGAAGACTGCATAAGCGCTGAGCGCCGGTGCGCATTAGTACGACAATCTGATTCGCTCTACCGCTCCTAGACGCGGTACCACTGCAGCGAACCTAAGTCAACCAAGAGTGCAGTGGCAGGAGGGCGATGTTATTTTAAAGGTAATTTTGCTTGTTAAACACTGTAATTTACTGTACTATACACCCTTCCTTTAATGGAACCACAGTTAGATGCAGCTTGTAAGTGCTTTAGTGAAGATATAAGCCTCTTCTGTTCCAACTTCCCTGTACTATCAATGCTGACATGGTGTATCAGTTTAACTTGCTGCTTCTTTCATCTCATACCGAGTGAACGTGGTTTGGAGTCCGAGCAGCAGGAGCTTTTTCAGTGTAAATGTTCATTTTTTCACATATTCACTTCCGTTACGGAAGAATGTGAGCGATCTTTTGGCGAACACCAGCATAAAACGCTTTCGTGCTATCATCACACCTTTATGGATCCAATTACTGCACTGACATAAACGGTCTATGCAAGTAACACAGACACATCGCCTTAAGCATGTGTTCACCTGAGAGAAGCTACAGGAGCCGGTCTTTCTCTGGAGATTCGCGGTCCGTGTAGATACAGGTGTACACTCTCTTTCATTGTATTTGAATGTAAAAAAATCGGCGATTCTGAGATGTGTCACTAAAGTTAATATTTGGCATTTGGTCACGGAGGTGGCTGCTTCGTTCTCTCCATTGGTGTTGATTGGCTTGTTGAACAAACCGCAAACCCGCTCTCACTCTGCTGGGTTGTTCAGCCAACCAGGAAAACGCAAATGCGACAGTTACTTCGCCAAAGCGACAGTATTGCCTTCCGCTATGCATGTCAGAACAGGGCCGCGTAATCATAATGATATCATGATTACGGCCCGCAAAACAACACTAATCACAGCGATATGCACGCGGGTCTCCACGACTGATCGGTACGTTCTTTATGTTCGAGACATGTTGCGGAGCACCTTCGTTGGAACAGTAAAGGCACGGAGGCTTCTCTACAAGAAAGGCTGGCGGGGTTCCGGCTGGGGGATTCCGGCTGAGTCGGCAGAGTTTCTTAGCTTCGTAAGAAACCTCTAGAGTTTTCCTGTTTTCTACTGATAGGCCTAAGTCTGAGTAAACCAGCAGATATGCCTCGGCCGGGGTCCCATTTTAGATGCGAAGCAGCTTATGGCAGGGTTTGTCCGTCCCTCCTTCCCTGCCGCGGCGTCCTACACCCCCACAGCGCATGAGCGTCCCCTCCCCCTCTCTCCTCTCCATTAGGACTCTTCTACTCTACGAAGCGGCGCGGACGAGAGGTGGTGCGACAGCTGCATAGACCGCTGGGGGCGGCACGGTAGTTATGCGGTATGAAAATGACGGAGGGCGTGCGCCTCATTCTCTCTTGTGCAGCGCCGCGATGAACGCCCGGGCCATCACGCAACCACCGCTTTCCTCTCTCTTCCCTTGTACATTCTCATTCGTCCTGTCAATAAAATTACACCATCTCCTGCTCAAGCTAACCGTCTCCCCGCTGCTTCGTATCCACACATGGTCCCCTTTAGGGGGAGATGGAGTAATTTATTAGAGCTGACAACTTCACTATATGGCTAAAATACTGTTTAATTTTACCATTCTCCACTTTGACTTTCCGGGTTATAACCTTGCTTCGTTGCTCACCTGAAAGAAAAAAAAAGTCGGTGCCGTTTCAGTCAGCGAAGGCGTGCTACGCGCAAGCGTATGAGTGCTACCTTTTGCTCTGCATTGCGCTGAATGTTGAAAAACTGTTTCATTGTGCGTTATACTGATGTTTTCCTCACGAAACAGCCGAACTGCACAAATTATACGTTTCCTCAAGTAAAGCAATATAAGTGAGTGTTAGGATATGATGGTATGTTTCTGCATGCAGATTCCGGAATGCAGGGTACGGAGGCAAACGTGCAACTTGTAAAGAACCGAGAACTGAGGACATGAAAAGACCATAAAAGAGCAAAAGGAAAACATGCGTTTCACGCACGACTGAATAAGAATAAACAAAAAATGAAAGTCACACAAGCCAAAACAACTTTGCTGGGGGTGATTGCTTTATCTGCTGCGACACATATAACGAAGCCCAACACGTGTGTATTTACAAGTGGACAAATCTGAAGGAAATGCGTAGTGATGCATGCTATAATAAGCCCGTCACACACCAAAATGAGGGAATGGGTACGAAGAAACGCATAATGAGTAAAATAAACGAATTACTAAAAGGAATACAAAGCTACAACTAAAACCTTTAGAACTGCCGGAACACGTTGAGGCTCATCTGTGCAGTTCACCTAAAAAGTCCGGTAGAAAGAAGCGCAGGGCTGCCACTTTCTCACTACGTAGAACTTTGCAGTCGTAAGTTCACGTTTCCGTAGTCTACAGAGGGGTTCAGACTTGGTAAACTTGTCGGTTTCTTCAGATATCCGATCCCCGTGCGACACAACCAGCACGTCCGAAAAACGTTTGCCGCGTGAAAACCGCTTCGCCTGCCTCACCCCCATCTCGCTACGAAGAAACATGTCAAACAGCTATGCGAAGCAAAACGGTTTAGTGCAGCCCGCGCAGCTACCCCCGTGCTGCGGTACGCTTGGATGTTCGGTGGTTTGTGTGCTTTCTGCTCGAGGTAGAAGGTTAAGAAGAGATTTGCTTTTCCTTCCTAGGCTTTGCATGTGCCGTATTTGCTTATGTATAACTTATACCGTGCTTGCTCGCGCATACCACGTAACGCGTGTTTTTTCTCGAAGAATTTAGGCCTCCAAGAAGGTGCGTAAATTACATGGTAATTTTGCAAACACTTCCGACATAGCGTGCAAAGGATCCTGTCGCGGGATGAGCTGAGATGTATCAAAGAAATGTATCACAAAAGCAAAGTAGCTTTTATTCAACACAATGTAGACTTTAACAGCCAAACTCATTCGCGGGCTACATTCAAACATTAGCAGATAGCTGAATGTGCGACTGAAAATCGTCTTCACTGGTGCAATCGGCGGCGTCTCCAAACTCCAGTATCAAGCGTGATTCATGACGTGTCGAAATCTTCCTGCCAGCACGGCTCTCAATTAATTGGCGAGAGCTATTTCGAATTTATTTTGTAGGTGTCTCCAACATGTCGCTACTAAACAACACAAATTCGACCGGTCATGGCGAAGCCTGTACTACCGAACCATTATAGTAAAAAAAAAAAACGGCGCTAGCCTGCGCCACGTCGCCCTGGGTGTCAAGGGGACAGCATGAAAGTAATATTTCTGCGTAAACCCTACATAAAGTTCGGAGGTCAGAAATTGCAAGTGGGCGCTAATAATGCGAGTGCGCACGATATACACATAAATATTATAGTTGTTTCCAACGAAAAAGAAATGACTGATTCCACTATGTCAGTTGTACTCGCCAATGTGAACAACACAGGCGCGACGATATTTACGTCGGGACAAGATTGTCTCACAAATAGCTTTGGCTGTCCTGTGTTGGCAAAACCAGCTAGAATGACTGGATAGTATACACAGCCTACTTCCCTTATTTTACAAATATTGTCTGTGACAACAGATAAAGTGGCCTGCTATACTATGCACGTGGGCTCGGAAGCCACTAATATGGAGCTCGGCGTTTTGGACCATGTGATGTTGCTTTAGATGTAGTTTGCTTAACTTCCAATGTGCAAGTTCTAGCCTACTTGTGCAAAAAACAATTGCGCAAATTTTAGAGATAATTTTTCCTGCTGCATTGAGTACAAACAGAATGACTTTTCTGACTGCACTGACTCGAGATAGTGGTCCCTTCACATCGGGAAAACTGAAAAAAATCCTGTGTTTCGGATATGTCACGTGTACTTGCCAAGGTTACGAACATTCATGCTACAACTCTTGTGTGTGGACAATATCGTTTGATGCGGAATATTAAAAGTCCAACATTGACAATGTGGCGAGGTTGACTGGACTATATATAGAGCCTGCCGCCATTATAAAACCAATATTTTTAGGACTATGTGGAAACTGACACATCATTACACATTCTTGTGGGCTGGCTCCACCAATAACGTATGTTAAGTGGCAACAATGGCCCACTTTTGCCTTCTTCATAGGATGGAACAAGCAATATTGCAAATTGAATGCTTACAATGGGCCATCGTTGGAGGCCTTAATGGATGGCATTACCAATGCGGGATTATGAGTGGCATCACAGGGCCTTCATGGGACCTTCGTCAGCCAGCAAAAACAATATTGGCTGAAGCATCTGTGCTTCCTGGGAATGCTTCCAGTGGACGCCGCAAAATTTCCCCCACGCTCCCAGTATGCAGGGGTGTGTGAGCTTGCTGTTTTTGTTTTCTTTACAATAAAAGCATTTTGCATGTGCGAAATGGAAGACTTGAGCACAACAGGTGCACCCTATGAGAGATGAAAGTGACTCATTTTGGCAGTGCCATAAGGTTATACTTTATTAGGAGTAAGCACTTTCCAAGCATTCGAAAACAAGGTTGACACCCCCGCTATTGTCTGCTGCATTATGTCTTGTTTAGAAGAACTTGTTGTTGGGCGAGTTTCTACATCTTAACAACTAGATTGGAACTATGTCGAAATTAAAACCAACGGCCACATAAACCATACATAGACACGAGCGCAGACACGCAACGAAACTTTTTTCAGGACGACCACATGTAAATACATAAAAACATGCAGTCACTACACGTGCGCGACACAACACACTTCCTAAGTATGGTTGTCCATGAACTTGACATCCTTTTATGCAGGCAAATCCGGGTGGAACCTGCACAATCCGAGCCAATATTTAAATGCGAAGCATTTCTTAGCGAACTTCGGCGACATTGAGCGTATCTATCTATCTATCTATCTATCTATCTATCTATCTATCTATCTATCTATCTATCTATCTATCTATCTATCTATCTATCTATCTATTCTATCTATCTATCTAGCCACCTACGATTTTGTGCTCTCCTGGCCGTTTCGCTAATGTGATGTTTACGAAAATGACACAACACGACAGCATGAAGAACATAAATGACAGGTCGTAACATGACAATCATGATATGCGTGTCATTCGCGGCATGATTTACATGCCACGGCCTTGGTGCTCTCCTGGCCGTTTCGCTAATGGGTTGTACGCGAAAATTGGTGTGGCACAACATGACTTCCTGACAAACATAAATGGCAGGTCATAACATGAAAATCATGATATGCATGTCATGAATGGCATGATTTACATGCCACGGGCTTAGTGCTCTCCTGGCCATTTCGTTAATGGAATGCATACGAAAATTGGTAAGGCACAACAAGACAGCATGACGATCGTAAATGACAGGTCATAACATGATAATCGTGAAATGCATATCATGAGCGGCATGATTTACGTGCCACGCGTTTCGTTAATGGGATGTATACCAAAATTGCTATAGCATAACACGACTGCATGACGAACGTAAATGACAGGCCATAACATCAGAATCATGAGATGCGTGTCATGAGCGGCATGGTTTATATGCCACAGTCTTGATGCTCTTGCGGCCGTTTCGTTAACTTCATATGCACCAAACCCGGTACAGCGAAACAACATTGCAAAATCCATTTTGCATGCCTGATGTGTGCTTCGCATTTCCTTGATTCCCACTGCACGTGGTATCTGCCATTTTTTTTCTTATCTGGTACACCTCGATTATCTCCCTCCTCTCTCGTGAATTGTTTATGTGGCCATTGGTTTTTCTTTCTGGGCAGTTCCTATGTCTAGCGTTGGCTTGACCTCGATCCGAGTTCGGATATATTACTGCAAGTACACCTCATGGTGACACATTTTATACTCATCGGGAAGTCCAGTTTTCAGCAGAACGTAATTATTGAAGGTTCCCCAGTTCGACTCAGGTGCGTTTGTACTCGACGACCGTAGGCGTTTGGAAGCTTCATCAATGAACTTTGCAAATACTGACGCTCTTTAATGGTAAGTTCTTCCAAAATTGAAGCTTTCCATTTATTTTTCAAGCTGTGCAAATCAAATAAACTCGACCTGTTTCTGAGATAATGCATAAAGACGCACGTATCGGATACGCTGCCATCTGGAAGGAATGCGCCCCTATTAACTCAGTCCGAAATGCAGCGCGAAAGCTGCATTCAAGGGAGTGCGCCAATTAAGGAATAAAGGAAAATTTATCTAAAGGAGCCATGGAACTACATGCAAGGCTTGATAAACAGCTCATTTAAACCCCATACGTAATTCTATTTCCTATAATGCGTCAATAAACTATTCCTCAAAGCCTGCGCGGCTGTAGTTGTCACCGATGCTGAATACAATATCACAGCTTTGACGTCTCATTTGGAGAAGTAAGAAAGACAGAAAATAGGGAGCGTTAGCAACGATCGCTTACCATGCTTTCCGCATGGTAATACCGTGTCGTCATGGGAGGCAAGCAAATATTTCAGTCTAAAATACCTGCGCTGGCTGCTCTGTGCATTCAATAAGGGGAGAAAAGTTCGAAATGATCTTGCAACTCGTTTTTGAGGTTCAAGTTAACCTGCCAGCAGCGAAGGAACGCTAATAGCGTGCATAACGTAATGTAATCCTCCACCGCTAAAACAACCTAGTAAAGATAAGTATATAATACATGTCACATACCGTGCCACCTTTCCCGTTTTATACTTTTCACATCATCAACCCAATGCTTTTTTCGTTCAACCAGAGGCATGTGTGCGTGCAATTTTAGATGGCCTACAAAAATACCCAATAGAGTTCAGTAAATGCTGCAGCGTCATGCTTTTTGACGACTGCGACTCAATGCATGAGAAAAAATTAAGGCAGCAAACTGGTGGTGGAGAGATAAAAAAATGAAAGCGTCCATCATCACGCACTTACATGAACATGAACCGCTTCAAAATTTCCCACGACTCCTAAATACTCGCGGCGATTGTACGTTGAAAAGCCACCATATTGTTCTTCAGAATAATTTCAAGCCACTCACTAAATTTCATTGTAGCTCGCCACCTTTACATATAGTCTCGCTTTGTGAATCCAACTACGAGAATTTTCGGCTTACGTAGCAAGAACATCGCTGGCACTGACATAAGAGCGCACAAGCGCATTGGGCATTGGGACAGCGGCCGGCGGGAGAACCACTGCGGCTTGCGACATTTTGTTTTCGCTCCGGGAATGCACACGGTATAAAAAGTTTTTCGAACACGGAAACTTGTTTGTGAGATTTGTGAATGCGGGCCCATTTCTGCAATTTCGTGTTGAGCATTCTGAAGAAAGCGGTGTTAAGCTTCGTGTTGAAAGGGGACAATGTCAAAAATTAGAAGACACATATAATAAATGCCATTCTCCTCAGCTAAGCCTGACTACCCTGATACGAGGAAGATCCGTGATAGGAGGTAGAAATCGACAGTGTAAGAGACGTGCACATTGGGTGTATGTTGCTCCACATAAGGACAACCTAATACAGCTAAAAATAGTACTAGCACGTGAAATAATACCAAGTTGGTCTTCAAGCATCTTTTTCAATAAAAATGACAATAAATGCACAGCAAGTTGGCGATAACTGCTTGTAGGTTACCATTCAGGGGCAGTAGTGTACGGATCAATGTGTTAGTACGCATTATATTTATCAGCCAGTGACTGAATACAAAATGGTGGAGTGTACAAGTAATGAATGTGTGCCGTCATGTTTCATGAAATATACACCTGCATGTAGTGTGGCCACAAGTATGCATTGGCACTGCAGCCTTACAATCTGAAGAACAGTCTCATTGCAAAATTGATACGCATTGTCTTACTTACGGCCTCCCGGTGGGCACATGTACAACGGGCAGCAACCTGGGTATGGCAAAGTCTCGTTACCATCGGCGATTTTTACACAGTTTGGAGAATCTTTATGAAGTTCTGGGCAGCTGCGCGAAGGCAAAATAATACTGTTCTGCCATCTCTACTTAAACTAAACACTACTAGCGGCTGCTAAATTGGTTCCTATTGATAATAAGATGTCAGACTACATAACGTCATTAAAGGAAAGAACAAAATGCACAGGAAAATAAACAAAATGAACTCGGCAATGGTAGGATATTTATTACATATTTCCATACGTGCATAAACATGTGCCAACTTCAAAGGGCCTAACAAATAAGAAATATTATCAGATGCAGTATATCGTGCATAATATTTCCGACATTGAATTGCTTGCTTCCGTCAATTGATCTCCAATATTGAGCGACGTAGCTTAGAAGGCAAGTCCGATAAATGTAAGTTCATTGTACAAATTCCCATTGCATGGTTGCCTATGTAAGCTTTGATCACGTATATTTTGTTAGCATTGGGAAATTAAGTGAAAGGGAAGCCGCAGCACAATAAACGCAGCATAAAGGAAACCTCTATATTTATTTGTTTCGTACGTGTGTTTTTTTTTTCGTTTTCGTAGCTGGCAGTTTTACGTCCTTGGTCACTAAGAAACTGTCCTCACCATCACTTTCTGGTCCCCAAGAGTACACGTGCACTTGTAAACACTGGCCATTGCGCGGCGTTCTCACACATGCTTGTTTCTTATCTGGTGTTGATGTCCTCAGCCCACTACCACACTGGGAAAACGGCGGCTGGCTGGCGCACGCGCAAGAATAAGAAGACGGAGGTGGGCTCGGCAATTGTTCTGCGAGAGTGGCCACTAACCCTCTGCGCTTCATCAAGCAGGTTATCTACCATGCCATTGCTTTGGTGTTCCTTCCTGTGCCGTCTGGATCATCACCGTGGGCATCACCGGTGCGCGCGCAACCGTTCCTTCGACCTGCTCAGTTTTCGAAATGTGCGACTGGGTTGGCATGCCCCCAGGAGTCAACGTGGCAAACTACAAAACCGTTAAAGCACTTGGACCTTAGCAGACTTTGGAAAGTCCCATCGGCCACGTCATCAAACGTTCCTCAAGCTATAAAGCCACCGCCCCTGTCGGCATCGCCTTGTGGGCTCGGCAGTTGTTCTGCGAGAGTGACCACTAACCCTCTGCACTTCATCATGCAGGTTGGTCCTTCGTACAGCCTATGCGCAAAAAATCGAGTAACTACTTCTTACTTCAGCTGCCGAGCCCGCAGCGCCTGTTTGCTACTTGTTGTGAGTGTGGAGCTGTCGTGCGTGCCTTGCTGCTTGTCGCGGGTTATATAGAGTCAAATACCGGGCCAGAAAATGCGGTAATTCTTGCGGAACTGCGCCGAGAATCGTTCCCATGGTACCAATCTAATATTTTATGGTATCCCCGAGTCTTCTTCGCAACCGCGTGCACATCCTGAAGAAACGATAATTCAGCTATGCTCCGAACGACTTAAGTGTTGCTCGCCCCCAAACCCGCACTGTCACCTTCATGTCTTTTTTTCCCACGCACCATTGTAGACTGGAACGGCATTCCCTACGTAATCTTTGCCATCACCAACCCAGAAGCTTCCATTGAAGCTGTAAGAGCTCATTTCTCATCCTGAATGCTCAAGTGTCATGCATCATTATTGTACTCCCACCCCTTATATAATGCGCCCACTTGGTGCCTTTAAGGAAATAAAGTGAAGTGAAGAAAGAAAGACATTGTGAGCAACGAGAGCACGTGTCGTCTCCTGGTGTCGAAGCAGCTCCTAGAAGATCACAGACATGCACAGTGTTGTATAGCAAAAGGGTGGGACGGCGTAAAGACGATTCCACGCCTGTGGCGTCTGCCAGTGTCTCTGGTTCGACGTGAAAGCATGTACTATCGTGAAAAATATGAAAGGGAAACAGGAACACTTGACAAACCGCCTGAAACCCAGGTATCGGTGATACGTGGCGGCACTAGTCGCAAACATAGTGGGGAGGGGAAGGCTGTTCTAACAACTGTTGGCACTCCTGCGGTGCGTTTGTGTGCCCAAAGTGCAGCACTTGGAATTACACCACGCGCTTGTGCGAAGAAAAAAAAGAATGAAAGAAAAGTAAGAAAGTCGCTCCATGTCACTGCGACAATTATCCCGTCTTATCGAATATTGGACGATACTGTGTTATCTGTGAAACAGCGTAAGTTCATGGTGGGGAGTGCGAGCAGTTAATGAAAGAGCGTCCTCCTTTCCACTTGGTTTTGCACAGTGCAATGTGCGTATCACTCCGAGTCGATTTCGAGGCTATTTGATGATGATGATAACCGTGGTTCGGTTAGGAAAGCACGCTAATTTCTGCATCCCATGTAGGGAGCACGGATTAGCTTTCGTAGGTGTAGGCGACGGTTTAGCAAAACTGCCTTCTTTCAAGAGAAATAAGTGTTTCTCGGAAGAGTTTGGAAGTATTCACGAAAAGCACGAGGCACGAATCAGGTGACAGAATTTCAAAATTGGTGAAGCCCTATGACTTGCACTCACTGCGTGTGTTTCTGGGCCTAGCCTGACATTTCGGGTCCTTTATTAAAGACTATGCCAGCAAAACGAGATGCCTGGCGTGGCTGACTCAGGAAGGTGTACCCAACTAGTGGGACGATGACTGCGAAAATGCTTACTCCGATGTGGTGAAATTATTATCGTCGGACCCCATCCTACACATCCCTTACTTTTCCTTCCCATTTGTTCTTTACACGGATCATCATTTTATGCCACTGGCGCAGTTTGCTACCAGAAGCCATCAGATTTAAATCGCCAAACGCATTATGTTGGGGGGATATAGCTAAACATTAAAACCAGCTGTAGTGAAGTGTTCGACAAGAGAAAACGAAGCCCCGACTGTGCTGAAAGCAGTTCAGTATTTTCGAAGGTACCTAGAAGGTTCAAAATTTACTTTATTCACAGACTACCGGGCTCTCACTCACCTACTTGGAATGACACAACCAAGAGGCCGCATCGCTAGATGGGTAAATTACCTGCAAGAACTTAGTTATTTCGCATCACCCACGCCCTCTACTAACTGACGCTGATGCTGGGGCCCAATACAGTTGACAGCCCCATGGAAGAGAACCACACAAAGCTGTGGGAAGGTACCGAAGATATGAAGTTCATCAACGGAAGATGTCATGTTCCACCAGCAATGATTTCGAAGATTCTTCACCTGTACCACGATACCCCGTAATCAGGAGGACATGACGGGTTCTGAGGCACGTAAAACAAGCTGGCGAAATGATTTAAGTGGCCAGGCATAAAAGTTGATGTCCGAACTTACAAAGATCTTGTCATCTTTGCTAAACAAACAAAGTTAAGCTCAAGCTGCCCACGAACATAATGACCACAGAGCATTCGAATGTCCCTTGTGGAGTTATTCACATGGACTTCGCGGAGCTCATAAACAAGGGGGAGTGGCTCAAGAAGAAACAAACATTCTTGCTGGCTGTTGAAAAATGCACCAGAATGGTAACGTCCAGAGCAGGAATTGAAGTCGCCAACAGCGTCATGGCTCTTCTGAAGGCTGACTGTTTTAAGCATACAAGATATTAGTGTGTGATAATGGACCTCCTTTGTGGAACACGAAGGTTCCAAGGGGGGGGGGGGGGGGGCGAGGATCGAGGGATAACCATACAGTTTTGTTCCCCATACCATCCAACTGCTAACGGCCTTGCTGAGGGGGCAATAAGGGACACAAAAGAGTACATAAAAATCTACCCGAACTTCCGAGGAGGTTAGAAGTTCTGCCTGGAAGCCCCTGTGAGGCACTACAATCGATCGAGCACAAGTTGGCTTGGATTCAGCCCCCTTTTTGCGGCTTCTGGGACAGTACCGGTAGTTTCGGCAGGCATCGAACTAGGCCTGCTTGATCGTCTCATACTTTCGGAGAGCAAGAAAACTGGCAAAGAGCAAGCAGTGCATAAAAACCGAATGAAGGAAAACTTCCATGCACAGTAACGACATAGCGGAAAACACAGTAGCGACATACCGGACATACAACCCGGATATTACATTCTTGTATAGAAAGGAATGGGAAGTTCTAACGACAAGTTTTAGGGACCCTGTCAAGTGGTAAAGACCGCTTCACGGTGGTGTCTTCGAAGCAAGACCGCATCGCAGCAAGCTATCTTGAAGACCGTCTGGTACCAGGGAGCCTCCAAGCAGACAAAATGCGCCTCCATCAGCAGTGTCCTTAAGTGTTACAACAGGAATTGTAAACAACGAAGTCCGTGAGAGTGAAGTGGTCTACGTCGGAAACGTCATAGAAGAGAGATCAGCTAAAAGGAGAAAACTGTGCTTTCGGAGGGTGCATAAGAAATGGGAGAAAACACCGGTCTCGCCCTCGATAACATTGTATATCGGTATAACATCCTGAGTGATTTATGGCGTTTAACGTCCCAAAACCAGCTCTGATTATTAAAGACGCCGTGGTAGAGGTCCCGACACCTCCACTGCGGGCCTGAACAGCACACGGGCCTCAACACTTCGCCTCCATCGAAATGCAGCCCCCGCAGCCGGGATTCGATCCCGCGTATCGATATATCGCCCCAAGGGAGCGCTACAATATATATATATATATATATATATATATATATATATATATCAGAAAAATTCTTCCTGGCTATCGGGATAAATATACTATCAGAAAGTCACAGTGACAAACATAGGATTTATTCTGACGTTTTGGCTGGAGGCCAGCCTTTATCAAAGATGAAAGCTTCTCATGGGCGCACGGTCTTTAAGTACACTTCACGAACATGCATAATGGGGGGTGGAAAAGGGAGAGCTCACAAAAAAAAAAAGGGGGGGGGGGGTTGGGATACAGATGTGTGTCCAAGAAGCAAAGGCCAGTCTAAGATGACGTCTGCGTCCGCACGGCGCCTCCATAATAAAGAACGGGTGGGCCGAGATTGTGCGCCCTCGTTTGAAGATACTCGCGCTGCCATCACCTGAGTCCATGGTGCTGCGACTCCCGCAGTGCAGCGCGGAACCGCTGAAGCCAAATGTCGTTGTTTGGGAGTACAAAGAGGAGGGGGGGGGGGGAAACGAAGGGAAAGACAGGTTGCTCTGTGCGCGGTCGGTACCAGTATAGTTCAAAGGATCGTCCCCGCGCCGTGTTTGACGGAAAATGGAGGATATAAAAAGAAACGTAGCGCATCCGCGAACAACCTTGAATGGTTTGGTTCGTTAAAGGCGTGTACACACTAACACACACAAAAAAAGGAGAGAAAAATAAAAGAAAGAATAAAAGAAGAGAAAACATCACACAGAAATGAGAGTCGTTTAGTTTGACGAGTCATACTCCGTTGAACCCGTTCTCTAGCGAAAGTGCGCGATGCTCTGCCAAGGGGACACAATACATATCTGCACCTTGCGCGCGCGGCGTGGTCTGAGTGAAATATACCAGATAAAAATGAGAGAAAGACAACAAGAAACATGATATTGAATTAAATATCCTAATATAATACATGAAAATAAATGAAATCAGAGCAAACAAGAAATTAACAATAGGAATAAAATAAAATGAAACAGGTGGACATCGATAATCAGTTCACATTCCAACAGGAGGCACTGCCCGAGTGAGCGCCGAGGGCACACAAGACATATTTGCACCGTGTGCGCGTGCAGTGTGAAATGAGCAAGACATATCAGGCAACAATAAGAGAAAGACATCAAGGAACATGATGGGGAACCAAATATTGTGAGGTAACAAACAAAAATAAATGCAACGAGAAAGAATCGGGACACACACAAAAGTTAACAATGCGTACAGAATGAAATCGACCATCATTACTGGATCTGGACCATCATTACTGGATACTGGGTAAGGTAGGCAAGGAAGAAGAAAGGGCGTCATGAAGGAAAAAGAGCCGCACAGAAAGGCGAGGTTTTGAAGCAGTAAAATTCTGTGTACCTCGCCTTTCTGTGCGGCTCTTTTTCCTTCATGCCGCCCTTTCTTCTTCCTTGCCTACCTTACCCCGCCACGCGGTGGCGCCGAGTGCGTATTACAAATGTGGCTGCAATCGGGAACAAGAGCGCTGCGCCTTTCATGCCTGAATACCTCCCCCGTTCTTCCCTCCTGGGGCGCGTTGGTGTGCAGCGGCACCACAGAGGCAACATCCAAACCGCATAAGGTACGCCACGGAAAGTGTCGTTAGTTTCGCCAGATATAAGCCAGCGCCACGGTTTACAATGCCTAATTGATGGATTGCTCTTAAAGATGTCTACTGACTCGCACAGCACTGGCGCGGCGGGCGGCACTCGTCCTTCTCGCTGTTTCCCCCATTTTCGCCCCTTTCTCTTTTTCTTCTTTTGTTTTTTTGTCTTCTTTTCTTTCGCTATCTCTTTCTTTCTCTGCGTGGTGTGTGTGTGTGTGTGTGTGTGTGTGTGTGTGTGTGCGTGCGAGCTGCCTTTGCGTGACTTGGTCATCTTTTGTTGCAGTGAAGATGCTAGCAATCTTTATTATTATTTTTATTTTTATCTTTATTATTTCCATATATTTTCAACCCACTCATTCGCTTTCCTACCCTTGTCCTTCTCTCCTTACTACAAGGCAAAGTGTGTTTATAAGGCCATACTGGCCTGTGGTTTACATGTCTTGAAAAAGGTCGGGCTCCGACCGAAACGTTGACTTAACAAACCGTCGTTCTCTAAGAGGCGCATCGTCAATTCTGTTATATATATATATATATATATATATATATATATATATATATATATATATATATATTGATTTATTTATTTTCAAAAGAAGAGATTCACACGATTACAAAGAGAATATAAATTTACTGACGTTGCCGCCGGCCCACCGGCCGCACCGTCAGTAAATTTATATTCTCTTTGTTAATCGTGTGAATCTCTTCTTTGAAAACATTTATTCGGGCTCAAGGAAATCTTCTTTCCGAACTATATATATATATATATAGCATGAGCCTATCTACGCTCATTGCCGGGCAATGGCCTCTCCCATAGATCTCCACTTATCCCTGTCCTGTGTTAACTGTGCCCAATTCGTCCTCGCAAACTTACTGATCTCCTCTCGCCACCTAACTTTCATGCCGCCCCCCGCCACGATTGCCTGCTCTAGGTATCCACTCTGTTAAACTTAATGATGAAGGGTTGTCTTGTCTTCGACTTACATGGCCGGCCTATGCCCGTTCCTGCTCCTTACTTTCTGTTAATATGTCCCTTGCATGTGTTTGTTCCCTACCCCACTCCGCTCTCTTCTTGTCCCTTAAGGTTACACCTACCATTTTCCGCTCCATAGCTCGCTGCGTCGTCCTGAATTTAAGCTCAACCCTCTTAGTGAGCCTCCATGTTTCTGCCCCGTAGGTGAGTACTGGTAAGATGCTGCTGTTATAAACTTTCCTCTTTAGAGATTATGGTAAGCTACCATTCATTATCTGACAATGCTTGCCGGACGCACTCCACCCAATTCTTATGCTCCTAATTAGCTCAGCCTCATGATTCGGATATGGATCACTGCCTAGCGTAAGTAGAGATATTCACTTACCACCTCCAACGCCTCCCCAGCTATCTCAAACCGCGGTGCTCTCCCAAAGCTATTGAACATTGCTTTAGTTTTCTGCATATTATGAGCGCGGGGGGTAATTTATGTGAGCGCAACAAACGGTCGCCTTTTCTTCATCTGTACATATCATCATTACTTGTACATCTTCCTCGTCTGTACATGTATATCATCATGAGCTCTGGTTCGTTTTTTTCCCGCTGTAGCTCGCGCTCGGCTGGAATAAAGCGGCACCTCAGAGTATTAATTTTAAGGCACACCGTTCCACGCCTGTTTAAGTCACTAATCATGCGTTGTAATTCACCTCCGTAGTTACTTAGCAAGGCAATGTCATCAGCAAATCTGAGGATATTCAGGTATTCCCCATTAACCCTTACACGCACCCGTTCTAATCCAGTGTTCTGAATACTTCTTTTAAACATGCTGTCAATAACAGTGGAGAAATTGTGTCCCCTTGTATTACACCCTTCCTTATAGCTATTTTGCTGCTCCCTTTATGGAGGACTATGTTGGCTGTGGAGCCGTTGTAGATGTTTCCCATTAGCTTTAGTTAGTGCTCGTCTACGCCCTGATTCTGCAATGCTGCAATGCCTGTATGGCTGCTGAGGTACATAAGTGATATGTTCACCAGGATAAAGGTGAACGGGGAAGCAGTTTAGAAGACGCTCAAATTCCACCAGTAATGACAGGGGCAGTAAAGAAAGCTTCGAAATAGGTGGAAGCGGGAAAGACACCCGGTGAGGATAAGATTATACTGAATAAACTGGCAAGCCTCTGTACGCAATGCTTAATGACTGCGAACATACCCACACCTTGGAATAATGCGAAGATCATCCTAAGCTGCAAGATAGGTGGCACAAAGTACTTGAAAAATACAGGCCGATTAGCTTACCGACAGTCGTCTGCGAAGCATTTACCATGGTAATCGCTGGCAGAATTTCTGCCACCTCAGATTTCAGTCAACCAAGCGAACTATCAGGGTTTCGTGAATGCTGCTCACCACTAGACCACATTCACACTATCATTCAGGGGACAGAGAAAGGCGCGCAGCATAACCAGCCCTTATATATAGCTAAGCTTGGTTCTATATATATATATATACCTTCATAACCCGCGAGCACTCAAGCCAAGAAAAGCATAAGGAAACTTATAGATGACCAGCTTCGTAGCTCAGCACTGGAGCATCGACGCATTACCCTAAGTTAGTGGGCTGGTTCCCCACCGAGGCCAGGTTTGTCTTTTCGTCCACCTTAATTACTTTCTACTGACTGCACTGTTAGAATACCACAATGAAGAACTTTAATATTTTCCCCTATGCTTTTCAGTGTTCCGGATGATTCAGTTGTTGCTAAGAAAACAACGAGCGCGTGAGCGCTTCGATTGCGATATATATATATATATATATATATATATATATATATATATATATATATATATATATATATATATATATATATATATATATAACAAGGCTCTGTACCGACTGGAGTCTTGGAAAGTCTGCACTACTAACCAAAAGCCGAATCCCGAAAAAACCAAAACGCGAATCAGTGCCTTACCTGAGGATGACGAGAAAAGTTTTGCACTTGGACGCTTGTACGCGTGCGCACGGTGAGTGTAGGTTAACTTCTTCGCATCCAATGTTATGCCCCTGATATTCGCACTTGCCTGCAAAAATGTAACGGATTGCTCTTTGTTTCTTGCGTTAAGGACAATCTGCCATACCGTCAAGAGACTAGTGCTACGTTGTAACACGTATGCTCTGCTAGGCGAATAATCTTGGTAATAGTATATGCAAGAGCTTTACATAAATCTACACTTAAGATTGTGATGGAACAGGGTGAGTAGAAAGAGGCAACATGACATACCATGCAGTACTTCTCTTCCCAGAAATGTTTACACTGAAAAGTCCAACAAGTAAACGCCCTCGATAATTTTCCAAGAGCTGATGTGCAACACAACGATGCGAGTGCCGCAATGACCTGACCGTAGCAAGGTTTTACGGTTACCGCGCAAAGTGCCAGTGGACTATAACCGCACCCACTACGTGGGGTTGACATCGTCAGTTGTAAGTATCCTAAGGTCGTACGCAGCTTCACCGAGTTACGGTCGTAGCGCCGTGGCTTTATAAAAATTTGCAGACATAGCACGGCCATGTAATGAGATTCGGCAAAGAGGAGCGATTTTTGTAGGGCGATAGGCCTCCGCGCTCTGTCACAAGACCGCCCGTACTGGCCGAATTTGGTCCCTATGCCCCAGCTGAAGTTCGTATTGTAGCCAGTGGCTCGACGTTGACTCAGTACTTGGTTCTGTTGCTTCATTTATGGTAATTCCGTGCAAGATATATAAAGGTCGGCATTTATTGATGTTTCACTGCAACAAGCAACAGAACCGTACAGTGGCATAACAAATTTTTTCAATTAGTTGTGGAAAGCGCTGAAGTTAGCGCTTGCGTAGATCATACCTATATGATGAGGCGTGGCCAAATATAGGCACTGTAGTTTACTACGATGTGTTTTCGCACTGAATGTCACCTGCGCACTGTGTACGAACACGGTCCACTGCGACGCGACGTGTCGTTAAGGTTAAGGTTGCCACATCGGCCTCTGCTCATAGGGTGTCTTATCAATTCATTCTATGACCTGCATTAAATTTTTTAGGTGGATGATTGGTTTATGGGGGTTTAACGTCCCAAAACAAGCTCTGATTATGAGAGACGCCGGAGTGGAGGTCTCCGGAAATTTCGACCACCTGGGGTTCTTTAACGTGCACTGACATCGCACAGCACACGACCCTCAACATTTCGCCTCCATCGAAATGCAGCCGAGTGCCATAACCACTGGACAACCGTGGCGGGGCTTTTCTTAGGTGGTCTTTAGTACTTTTAAACTGCTCCACCGAGTATGCTGCTCCTAAAGGGGAACCAAAAAAAAATTGGCTAGTCCCTCTGTCAAGGGAATCGCTATAAGAGGAAAGTGAAATGTGTCTTCGCGTAGCCAGTTGAATGTTTATTGTTACACCGAGGCGAACTTGCCCGTTCCTCTCGGTGTTTCGCTGGTACGGCACCGCTGGTACGGCACCACGGCACCGGCACGTGGTATGACCGTGCATATAAGACGAATGGCGTGAACTCGTACTTCACTGGTAAACGAATAAAGCATTACCACCAGCTCTCTGAGGCTTGGGAATGAGATATGTGTACGCCCTGCGCCGACATGAAAAATACAGCCATTTGCAGTCCTGTGAATTGGGTAAACCACTGTGCTGTGCAAGCGTGTCAAGCTCACTATCTATAATATAAACCCTATGGTTATTACTGTCATGCAGTAGTGGGCTGGGGGTCGAGTGCAAGATTGGAATAGTCTTTGCTCTTGAGTGCATCACGTGAGCTTTCTTTCCACTTTCACTGTTCTTTCGTTCTTTCTTTTTGTTATTAAATGCGAAGCATTTCGTAGCGAACTTCGGCGACTTTGAGCGTATCTATCTATCTATCTATCTATCTATCTATCTATCTATCTATCTATCTATCTATCTATCTATCTATCTATCCGCCTACGACTTTGTGCTCTCGTGGCCGTATCGTTAATGGGATGTATACGAAAATTGGTATGCCATAACCTGACTACGTGACGAACATAAAGGACAGGTCATAACACGGAAACCACGGTATGTACTTTATGAGCGGCATAATTTACGTGCCACGGTCTTGGTGCTCTCCTGGCCGTTTCGTTAATCGGATGTACACGAAAATTCGTGTGTCACAACATGACTGCATGACGAACATAAATTAGTGGTCATAACATGAAAATCATGACATGCGTGTCATGAGCGGCATGGATTAGATGCCACAGTCTTCGTGCTCTTGCCGCCGTTTCGTTAACTTCATATGTACCAAAATCGGTCTAGCGAGACAACAATGCATATTGATTTGACGTTCCTGGTGCGTGCTTCCCATTTCATTGAATCTCACTGCACGTGGGATCCACCAATTTTTTCTTTCCTCCTTTTCATTTATTCGTTGTATCTTCCTTTCCTCATCTCTGTTTGCGTTCACATTCATGTAAGCACTACCACGTAGCGGTGCGGATAGTTGGCCAAGGGCAAGAACTTTGCCCTTCTTTGTGAAAGCCCGGTAGTTAACTGCCAAGACTGATCCCATTAAACAGCTCAGCTGTGGAACGCTTCTTAGTACACGTATAATACTTACAAGGCAGTATAGACATATTTATGAACCTGGATTTCTTAACGAATCGGCCATCTGTGTGAGCGCCCTTACGGAAATATCATATATGGCTATATACTGCCATATAAGGTTCAATATAAGGTCATATACCGCCAGATATAAACGTATATGGCGTTTTATATGCCATATAAGGCAGCTATATACTGCCATATATGGCTTTATATTTCGCCTTATATGACATATACGTTAGCAGGATGCTTCCATATACGGCGTCCGTGTCCCGTATATGGCTTTATATACTCGATATAAAGAGTATGCATCAAAAGCCACATAATGCAAGTTAACAGTCATATACATAGGTGTATTATATTATTTATGTGTCGACATCCAATTAAGGAGCAGTTCCTCACAATATATATAATATATATATATATATATATATATATATATATATATCAAATTTTCTGTCGTCATGGTGACTGATAATATATCAGGCGAAGCGAAACAATAAATACCCTGTAATGTTATTTATATACACACAGATAATCGATGGAACCACATATCTCGTCCCATCCAGCAATTAGTAATTACAAAAGAAATGAATGCATAAAGTAAACACTAAGGGTAAATGGTAAAGGAGAGTAAGGGAGGGTTGGCGGTGAGTTCTGCTTTCTCATGGCATCGTAATTTCATTTAATACGCGATTTACCTACAGCGCGAGCTAATTATTATCTGCATTAAAACGATGTGTCAAGCTGAACTATTATTGTTTCGTCGATGTTGCAGTTGCAAAAGGCAAAAGCAATTGTACATACGTGCGCATTATAGTGGTGCATTAATGCAAAACTTGTGCCAGCTGTACCACGATAAGCGCCTAGATTGCATGTTCACTGTAAGTTATAGCTAAACGAATGATTGTTGGAATGTGTCAGCAACGTTCTTTACTTTTATTTTTATTTTCTTTACCTCGTCTTGTCCGAGAGCGGCGCGAAAGAGGGCTATCGCTTCTACTCTTTCTACAGCTGACCCACCATTGCTCAAAAGAATGCCAAAGACGAGCCAAAAAATAAATGACAAAAAAGAGCCCCCCTCTGTCCAACCCCCAAACCCCCCCCCCCCCGCCCTCCGGTTCTTTTCTTCCGCAAAGAGCCACGCTTTTTTTTCTCGGAACAGTGCGCAGGACCTTCGGAGACGGCCCCTCGCTTTTTCCACGTGCACGTGGAACAGATTTCATGCATCAGGTGAAGCGCTGCCAAAGCTAGCTCTCGTGTTTATGCTGTGTACTTTCGCGTCCAAAAAGTAGTCCATTGCTTGTGGTAAGCAAGAAAATACACATGTCTCACTGGCAGCCTTAAATCATAACACATTTCTCATCATTTTGACAAAACGCGCTCGTATTTTTGGGGAAACAATCGAAATATGCGAGTTTCTGCTTTACGTTTGCCGTTTCCTCTCGGAACGATACACCTCTCTCTTTTTCTTACGGACTACATTTGCGTAGCCGTCACAACTGGAGCCATTTTCTCCACGAAGGTTTTGTTGCGTGTGGGCTGCATGGCTGTGCTTTCCGAAAAAGGTGGTGCTGTAGTACTGAGTGCAGTGAGTGGCATGTTTCGATCGTGTCGCGAATAAGTGGACAACCTTCAATGTTCTGAAATGACCTGCGTCGGGAGTGACGGAAGAGCACATTCCTAACGAAGTGGGGCCACAAGTGCAAGTTTGGTGGCTGTACAAAGGCTTCTTTCGTGCCAGGCCGATTGCTACAAGGTAAGCTTTGATGCTTGTTACTAAAATTCTAATACGGTGTGTCAGTTCAGAAGCACGTGAATTGGACAATTTTATAGCTGATAAGCGCTTTTTTTTTCGCCATCGGATATCGGATAAATGGCTAATGTCGAAAAGCTAGCGTGTTTCTTTTCTATATTTTAAGTTGCGCCTTAGCCATTGCTTCTGCTTCCGACCCTTTAGCGGCGTTGGTAAAAGACGCCAAATGCAGTATTTTCGTCTTGTGGCGAGATCGAAGGTCACCCAACAGATGTACCGTGCTTAGACACGCTATCATTTTCTGATTTTTCCTTACGAATGCCTTAGACAAGTTGCTGTTTAAATTCTGTTCGTTTTACCGGTGCCCTTCCCCCGCCCTTTCACTAGTGAAATTCTCGTTATTGTAGCTTATTCGCGGAATCTGGCGCCAGTGAAGCCGTGAGGCTGGAAATGCATGCTGCTTCAGGAGCAGCTGAAAGTGCCATGTTGAGCATAAAATGGCGTGGCCGCATGTTAGATATTATCTGCATTTATTTTAGTTATTTACCAAACGGAGCACTCCACACGCTATTTCGGAGAGGTTACAATACACACAGTCGTCCCTACACATCAAAGGTCAGTTGCTTTATTGCAATAATGTATAAACATGTTTGCTGGTTCAGCTATCAATGACAGTGCTTTATGTGCATACATTTGATGCCATTTCGGAGAACCGGCCTCACGTGATTAACAAGCTAATCACGTCGTTGAGAAAAACAATGTTTTCTTTTTCCTGCGTGACAGCTGTAGCTTAAATGCCATGAATTGTTTTCAGGGACAAGCATCTCCCTTCCCTTCGCCTCAAAGTGCAAGGAAGTAAACTGAAATAATAATTGAGCAACTGCTTGTAAGGTGCTTTGCATATCGACCAGCACATTGCGTAGTCATGCACGGTCATGCAGGATGGTTTAAGGATACGGGCGTGTTCCGATGTTTGATGATTGTTGTTCTTGGCGCCTAAGTGAATGCATGCATGTATACATATAAAATATTGTGTCATTGCGTCATCAGCTGCACATATTTTGGAGCTATTTATCGGCCCTGATAATGTAAGCATTACTTTCATGCTCCAATTGTGTTTTGCCATTTACAGCTCGCACAAAAGACTTCCCTACGAGGTGCCAGTTCGAGTGCAGTGGAAAACTTAATTTTAATATTATCCCTGGGCGCAAAGCTCAGTGACTTGAGGAGCAAAAAGACAAAAGACAACTCCGAAGAATGAAAAAAAATAGTTGGAAAATAAAATACACACGTGAAAGGTCCATCTTGCATTTGTGTTCTGTTTTTGTTTATATATGTATTCAGCTCTCACACATGGCCTACAGTGTCAAGCAGATATGGCCATATAAGGCGCCATATATGGATATATTACAAATTGCGCAGATATGGCCATACAAGGGCCCATATACGGATATATTAAAAATTGGGCAGATATGGCCATATAAGGCGTCACATATGGATATATAAAAAATTGGACAGATATGGCCGTATAAGGCGCCATATATGGATATATTAAAAATTGGGCAGATATGGCCATATACGGGCCCGTATACGGATATATTCGGAAATTGGGCATATATGGCCATATAAGGGCCGTATATGCTATATATGGCCATATCTGCCCAATTTTTAATATAACCGTATATGGATTTTTTCATATCAGTCCATATATGGCATTTTCGTAAGGGCGTACACGCCTCCATGGCCTCTGCTGTGTCAGTCATATAATACTAGTGTGTTTTCTGCGATGACTGATCTCTTGTGCTTCATACTTTTAGCAGCAGCAGTAAAAGACGAACTGTGCAACCTAATTATAGCTAGTTATATGAGCTAGTTACTAAACGTAGAGGGTGAATATTTTCCTTCACAAGAGGTATTGTTTGTTCTGGCTTTAACAGACAAGATCAAGAACCATCAGCTTCTGATTTTTTCTAAGGTGTGCCTTCTGACTGATGAGTTGGAATTCGTGTGTTTCGTGTAACGTAGAATAAAAATGCTTTGCCTACTCACCATCCGAGCAGGCTGAATGCAGGTACTCGGTTGGCGCAGACCAATATCCCGTTGCGTCAACGAGCATATCATCCTCAGAAACTGAAATTAGCAGTATTTACCAGCAGGGTTTGGTGTGAGATTACGTTGATTTGTAACCATTCACAAAATTACATGCCAACTACATTCGCGCACATTAATATTCTGCGTGCACAATCCAGAGGCGAGACGTCTTTCTCAGCCTTAATTATAGACGCCAACACGGCTAAACGCGACAAATATCGACAACCGCATTGTCTTTTTCTTTAATATTCGCGCTAAATTGTTTATTTTAGTGGCTTATGTGTGCAAAAGTTCATCAAATACTTGAATATTTCGCTCGGCAAGTCAACAAGTAAAATTAGCTTATTGGAAAATTGCCTTTATATGCCTTTTTGAAAATCTATATAGAGCAGCGCTAAAGTTCGTAAACGCAGTTTGTGCCCATTAAAACCTACATACAAGGCTGGTAACTTTACATCACTGTCTTATTCCAAAAAACCAGTGCATCTAGGCTCTTTCCCGCGAGCTTCCAGTACTGAGTGCAATGGAAATGGTCTGGCAACGGTATTATTTCACGGGGCGATGTACACTGGGGGCCGAGAGCGGTGTTGTGCGCTGGCATTCTACTTGGACAGGCTGACATTACTGGGAAATCAATGGTGCCAGTGAGAGCCTCGCTAAGGTATTATGTTGGTACACTGGGAAGCTGTACGCAGGTAGCAGTGCGCAGCACACGTGAAGCACTTTAGTTGCATTGGCGCTAGTTTCAGTGGTGGGCAATCTGCAGTGGGGCCACTATTAGTTTATTTCCATAGCTGTGAGAACGGCGGAAAAATATACGGCTTGACAACACTTCATGCACCAATATGCGGCGTACTTGTCGTACACGCCGTAAGCGCTAGCAGCTGTAATATACATATTTTGAGAAAGATCCCGCACCTGTGCTCTTCAATAGTTTGACATCCGTGAAAACAACGTCGATAGGTGTGTTGTGCATTTTAAAGCCTGGACAAGTCAAGGCAAACAGCAGGCGTAAAATTTGACATCGCCGCGTAGTTCATGGTGATTATAGCTCTACGCGTTCCAGTGGTCACCAAGGAAAACCCATCGATCGCTATCACCACGCTTGAAATGCACCTCGGCGGCATATACACATTCACTTAGCCTAGCTGCAGTAAAAGGTAATAACTGGAAGGCTTGTTGAACACACGTGCACTGAATTTTGCCTAATTCGCCAACCCGCACGTCGCCGTCGGCCCATTTCCGTTTCCGGCGGCGGCTGGATAAGGAGACGCCGTTCCGATAAATAAAATGATTTTTCATTGGAGGGTAGTGGTTAACCTGAAAAAGTAGTTTTTATTTCTGGGTGGTGTTTGAACAAGAGGCGGTGAGAAACTTATTGTCACGATTCTAGAATAGCGACGAAGATGACGAGCGCGAAGAGAACAAAGGAAAGGCCGCAGTGGGGCGTAGGCTGACGGTCCGCCTTTGGGGCTGTACGGGCTACTCTACCCACAGTAAAGAAGTTCGACAATCTCTAAGCATTTTCTTAAGAGATAAGAACGCGAAAGCGTTTCTTTTGGCTTGATTGTCGTTGCTGAGGGGTGCTGCAAACTCGTGTTGCCTAGTAGTGTTATAAAGAATGAGGCAATGTGGGAAGGCGGATTGTGTATATTTACGCGATTTGACGCTATCCATAGGTTGTCGAAACTTCGCATCTCCTCTTATATTTCGTAGTCCGGGCAGTATAAGCAAATATGACCGAGGCAAGTCTCCGGCATGCCGAAGTAGTAAGGCCGCCGCGGCGTTGTGGGTGGTGTCACTAAACAGTCACCGCTGTCGTCACCCTCTAAATGTTCCGGTGACGGTGTACTTGGACCGATGTACATAGACACTACGGTGGCCTTGCGATCCGAGCAGTATGTGGAGACATACATCACACTTCGCACAATCTATGGGTGATCGGTGACTGCGAGATCAATGCACGTGCATCTCAACGTCGTGATCGCATCAGTGGACGTCTTCAATTCGAGATTGAAGTCGGCACTGCATGGCGGAGAGGAACGATAGGCTAACTGACAGTTTCCGCACCGAGTTTTCATGCTACGGTGCTCGATCGCTGACCCTAAAAAGACGCCTTCAATTCCAGCTGCGGAGGTTACACTTCATATGGAAGCCAGAATGTAGGGGCCTGCGTACCTTGTGTTATCACTGCACATTAAACAACAACAGATGTTCAATATTTCCGTAGGTTCCGGTAAGGCGCGGCTGATAATAATGCAATTTTGGAAGGTGAAACGCGACCGATTTTTGTGATCTGTAGGTCACTAAGCTTACCCTGGCTTCTTTAATAAACAATAAAAATATAAAATCCGTGAAAGAAGCGCTAATCCGCCTAGTTTATCAATAGAGGCTGTGTTATTTTGCCTGGCAATAGATACCGGCAAAAGCTGACATGCTTTCTTCTTCTGAAAATAGCCAGCGCTCTAAGTAGTCGCTTCAGAGAACAACCAATTCTCTCTTCTGCTGCGGTACAGAAATGGCAATCCCTAGGTAAGCGAGTCACTAGAACACCAATATGACAGAAACTTACCGCGGTAGAACCGCTCAAACATGCATCGTTTAGACAAAAATCTATGTATTGTATTATACGAACACGGTACTTCACGTGGCATGGCGGAACACTCCGCTGGTATTTCTGCTGCAACTGCGCTTACAGGAATTTACTGCGCTTTTTAAAAAAGTCGTTTGAACTTGCCGGGTAGAATCCTAGTGTGTTTATTTTGACGCCCTATAGAATTTTTTCTACTGTGTTCGAAAAGTTATTCAGCCTCCGCTTCCTTACAAAAAGTTTAAAGATGTTTCCATATAGAGCACGTCTATAAAGTTTCTTTCGAGACATATTTCGATAAAGAACCTATCCAGAGTTCTTTTTGATACTGTAAAGACGAATTTCTCTAAAGCTCTTCTATGGAGTTTCTTCTAGATCCTAAAGCTCTTCTATGGAGTTTCTCCTAGGATCCTAAATGGTGCCGTAATCAACCAAACGCCAGGGCGGAGTGCTTCCCTTTCCTTTAGAAAAAGCGATGGTCGTCTGTCAGCTGCAAGGATTCCAACTTGTTATATCTCGCACTCGACGTTGATACTGTGGCACGTCGACACAGCTGCGGTTGCTTTTGTTTGCGCAAATTTCACTTATATCTTTGTTGAAGTCGGGGTCACGAAATGAGCGCATGGGAAGGAAATGTAGTGCGAAAGTAAGGTAACAAATCGTCATTAAGGGCGGCATATTGGATTCCAAGGGAAGGAACGCGTGGCGGGAGGCACCAGGATGCTAGCTGATTGAATAAAAATTAACTTGTTTGTGACGAAAACATGGCAACAGGTAGAAATGGCCATATTAATTCGCGAAAATATTGAAGAGATTTCTCCCTTGCAGTTGGCGTAAATTAGGTCCCTGAGGAAACATTTATCTATAAGCGTCTTGCGTATATAACAGAAATGCACTGTCTAGCAATATAACTTATAGGGCTGAAATACTTCCCCATAGAGCGCGTATGGCGAACCAGTCTACGGAAATATAGAGGCAGCAGGTTCATATTGAGTTCCTTTATGCTCTGTCGGAACTCATTAGGACCTCTAAAAGAACTCTAAGGCCATTTCCGTGAAGGTAACGTAATTTTTCGAAAAATTTCTTTTTGTTCTCTTATTCTGCCCTGTCCTGCTTCCTTTCCACATGGGTCCTAACAGTTAAGACAGTGCTAGATAAACTTAGATGATAAAGATATCTCGAAAGTGAAGCTTCCGCTAGTGGCGCAAGGCAAGCGAAGCAGGGAAACTTATCGGCACTAATGGGCTGGTCTTTTTCCCCAGCACAACCAAATTCCTTCGTCGTTCGAGGTTTCGGGGAGCTCCTCGCAACGCACTGTCGAGCGCAGCGCGTGCTTCCGAAGCTTTGCACCGAGCCAACGCCACCTTTGTTTCTACGTGGTGTCTTCCGAACTCAGCATAAAAGCGTTCGCGTCCAACCACGCACATACTGCACTATGCATTGAGGGAAGGACGCATGTCCTCGTGGCGCAAAGCTATGCGCAAGGATATAGCTTTGCGAGACGCTGTGAGCCGGACAAATCGATGCGCACTGTCGCTTGCTTCTCCTGCGGCCCACGAGCCGCGGTTTTGCCAGTATACTAGTACTCTTAGGGCATCAGCGCAAGCGAACAAAGAAGTGTGCCTACCAACGCCGCTCATATGGCAATGCACAAAGGAAGCGCTCCCGTAGCCTTGGGGACCAGTGCTAATTGTGACAGTTTTGTGATACGAGGTCCACTATGCAACCAGCCAGAAGAGCTTGGATTTTCAGTATTTTTTACCCTACTATTTTATATACTCACGATACCTGGGCTCAAATCGGTATCTGTAGATTTAATTAACCTGAAATCTAGCTAGGAAAATCTACGGCACCAGAAATATCAAGTAAATGTCAATTGCATGCCGGAATTAGCTCACCGGTTCGCCCATCCGTTGTGTAAACAGACGTGACACCATATGACACACCTGCAAGTGGAAAAAAAAATATCATTTTTCACATGCTTCGAAATGACGACATGCTGCTGCAGTGTTACAGCAAATCAACTATGTGCCTATTTGCGCCAGTACGCCATTGCATTGACGTTGCGATTGTCCGCAGTAGCATTTTGTGTGTCTATATTAGCATACCCCTTCTATTACAGCGGATAAACGTAGCTGGGTAACCAAGTTGATTTTGCTGTATGCATATTACGTGGTATCATTTAAGATGCGCACTTTTAAGACTGACAATATCTAGAAGAATTTATTTTTCATGGATCTTCAGTGAACTACATACACTGCCAGCGCGTTCTACATTTCAGTTAAATCACTTGATTTTGCAAGAAATCATCTTTAGTTGCAGACCTGTAGCAATTTTTATTGACTAAAAGATCAGAAAAAAGTGAAATCAATTGAGAGGTTGTTTCCTACTGACTTGTAGCACAGTTATACTTAAGCGCAATAAGTGATTCATTTTTACTCTACGAAGTGACAAGCTCGTATGGGATGCAATGCAGATCCACGTGCGCGTATGATGCGGTACACGGCATTTTGCGAACCTGTGTCTCCTTAGCTGGCGGTTTTTAGGGGCGAAGCTCCTTAAGGCGTGGGTCGTTCATCCCTTGTAGTCGTAACCACCTCGTTCTAGGATTGCGCTCGATAGCTCGCGCGCCGGGAGGCTCGCGCTCGCCCTCGGCGCGTTCCTCCCGGCGCGCGAGCTCTCTCACTCTTCCATCTGCTGTCTTGTGTGAGAGAGACAGAAAGAGAGAGAGAGAGAGAGAGCGAAAGACTGTCCGTTTCTAACGACGATGATGGGTTTGTGCTAGCGCGTGACGGCGCGTGTAAGAAGCTGGTGTAAGACGCTGTGGCCTCTCCGCCTTATACTCTTTCAGCAGTCATGTGATGGCGTCGGCAAACGCGGTGCGCGTTCCGGCCTGTGTAAGGGGCTGCGTGAGACGCTGTGGCCTCTCCCCCCTTACTAGAGTGTACTGCATGTTTCTAACGCGTTTGTGCTAGCGTCCCCTTAAACGCGACACCCCAGCGTTCGAATAGAGTGTTTCTCACGTCTTTACATGATCATCGACTGGGCGAATTACACGGAAGATTAACGGTTTACCGGTGATTCACTCCGCAGCTTCGCCCACTCATCATCATTCACCCCGTGGATATGCTGTGAATTTTTTTTCCTACACAGCCTCGTTATAGCTAGATTTAGCGTAAACCCCCCCCCCCCCCCCCGCATAGTCGATAGTAAACTGCCTTTTATGGCAGAGAAATCCAGTCGCAATTGATATCGGAGTAGTTTCGATAAAGAGCCCAGCCCTTTAAACGGAAGCATCAACGTTGCCCTAGCTATGCGCAGTACGCTTGCGAGCTCACTGAAGAGAGAAAACTATTAACGCTATTTACAGAGGCCATGTCGGTTTCAGAGGAGTAATCACTCGACGCAGATGAGCCAGCGCATATGGAATTTACAAAGCTGCAACGTTAGCCACACGTATGCAGCAGGAAAGAACGCGGTCCACCGGTATCCGGACAGGACCTCAGCGCCCTTAGTTCTCGCCATAGGTCGGCGCACTCACTCGCACTCACTCGCACTCATTTCATAGACGTGAGTGCGAGTGCGAGTGAGTGCCAATGAGTGTGAGTGGAAGTGAGTGCGAGTGCGAGTGAGTGCAAGTGAGTGTGAGTGGAGGTGAGTGCGAGTGCGAGTGAGTGCCAGTGAGTGTGAGTGGAAGTGAGTGCGAGTGCGAGTGAGTGCCAATGAGTGTGAGTGGAAGTGAGTGCGAGTGCGAGTGAGTGCAAGTGAGTGTGAGTGGAGGTGAGTGCGAGTGCGAGTGAGTGTCAATGAGTGTGAGTGGAAGTGAGTGCGAGTGCGAGAGAGTGCAAGTGAGTGGAAGTGAGTGCGAGTGCGAGTGCTAGTGAGTGCCAGTGTGTGTGAGTGGAAATGAGTGCGAGTGAGTGTAAGTGAGTGTGAGTGCAAGTGAGTGCCAGTGAGTGTGAGTGCCAATGAGTGTGAGCGGTATGTATGTATGTATGTATGTATGTATGTATGTATGTATGTATGTATGTATGTATGTATGTATGTATCCGTGGCCGTCTCGTTAATGGATTGTATACGAAAATCGCTATGCCATATGACTGCATGACGAATAAAATGACAGATCATTATATGAAAATCATGACATGCATGATTTACATGAAACGGTCTTGGTGCTCTCCTGGGCCGTTTCGTTAATGGGATGTATACGAAAATCAGTATGGCACAACATGACTGCATGACGAACATAAATGACAGGTCATAATATGAAAATCATGACATGTATGGCATGAGCGGCTTGATTTACATGCCACGGTCTTGGTACTCTCCTGCCCAGCTAGCATACAAAGCATTTATGACGACTTCGAAATGGATATCCGAGACGTTAACGTTGCAGACGGCACGCGTAAGAAGCCTTAGTCCTGGATGCGTCGTATATCGTCTGATGTCCGGCTCGTTGCACATGCGTCTTCAAAAAGCTGGTCTTTTCGACGGCTTTGAGGAGACTCCAATAATCCCATTTTCCGGGATTTCTGAATCCGTTCAAAGACTTGCACGTGCGTCATCAAAAAGCTGTTCCTGAAATGTTAGCCGTAATCTGAAAAAGAAGCAGGAATCGTGCTCGGGAACTGGGCGCGCCCACCAATATTTTGGTCTGGTTGCCACCCTCAGAATATATAAATGATAATCTGACCTCAGAGCTAACGTCTTAGGGGTTCAAATGACGCCAAGGCACTTTTTGCACCCCTAAGGCATTAACTCTGTGGTTCTGAAGGTGTCAACGGGATAATAATTTTGGGGGGCACCCACGATCCACGGACGTCGTCCCTGCCTTATGGTAGTAGTTTCGACCCGCTATGTTACCAGCTCCACCATAAGGTTTAAGGTGCTGCAGAGTGGGGGTTAGTGCCAGCCCACCTGAATACTTTCGCCCTAGGAAGAAGTGCTGATGTCGCACTTGCGTGGAACGTTTTTTTTTTTTTTTCTGGTGGGTCAAAGCATTAGCATTGAGTGCAACAGAGCAATAGTGCAGTAAGGTAGGCACACAGTTGTCTGCAAAGGCTTCATCAGTCTTAGCATTTAGGTCACAATTAGTTGTCATGCATACAAAAATCAATATAGCTTGTACTTTGTATAGTATGAAGCAAATCTACCAAAAACAGTAGTGACATATCTTTCTACAGTTAAGGATAGAAAGTTTCTTGGCAAGCGGCCGAACAAGGAGGCCCCACTGCCAATGATCATGACGTCAACAACATTTTATTCAACATTTCATTGAGAAACTAACTTATGGTAGTTTAAAAGAAAGAGAAATGTGAAAAAAATAAAACCACCAATATTCATAAGGAGCTGCAGAAGAAATAATTTCAATATATCTGGAACTTATTAACGACTAGAGGCTTACAGAAAGCGCACTAGTAACAATAGCCAAACGACAATGCATTTCTCAGCATGAGAGCAGCGCATCCTGTTGTATGAGCACAGACAGCATAGTGGATGAATGTGTGATAGCCGCTTTCAGTCATGTTATGCAGTATCTTCGCCACATAAAATCAATGAGTATGAACAAAGGAACTCAAATATGACCCAGGTATCAAAGTGAAAATTTGCCTAGGACATCAGCTGATGTAAAGAGGCAAGCTTGAAAAGACTACCAAAAGCATCAATCAAGTGACAATGAATACTGACCAAAGTGACCTTCAAAGAAAATGTCGCATGAAATATTAACATAATCGTTATAATGAACGACATCACAATGCAGTGCATAATCTGTCACAGCGAGCAACGTTATATCGAAGCAACCTCAATTTCATAATGAAGCTACATACTCGCGTACTTGAAGTCCAATACACTAGAGACAGGTAGAGAGGGTGGCCTGATCTAGTACGCCCCGGCCTTCTACTCTACTTCGGGGACAACGCAACAGGGGAAGAGTGATGAAGCATGAGGATGGGGATAAGAATGAGTGATCCGTACATACATAAGACATGACTGCTTGCGCAAAGGGGACATGGACGCCAGTAATCATATTTCATTACGCTTGATACGAACTAGCCCAACTTATGGCAGCTAATCACTTCTGCAAAACAATGTGCTCTGACGCGGAAAATGTCGACCCGGCTCTCTTGACATAAACACTGGCAATAGTCAAACCCCAGCACGGGTAACTGGGACCTCGCCTCTACTTGAAACGTGACAGGGGCCGCCATTAGTCGGACGAATATGCTGTGCAGGGAAATGCACTCGAAGATTATGATAAAGGTCTAATAGTCGCATAATGAAAAGAAGCCACTTTAGTTGCATCTAAGTTTAATAGTCGCTTTTCATAATCCGCAACTTTGCGCAGTGGTACCGAACGTCTAGCATCCAGTCCATTTCTATTGAAAAAATGACCTTGTAGCATTAGGTAATTCGGTATGGTCCCCTATTTCGGGTGAAATACAGCTTTCATCTATTGCTTGTACTCGCATATCAGCCAGCCTAGTGGCCGCCGTCTGCTGCTGTGGCACGAATGGGGGACAGTCGCGAAATACTATGTGTTCTATTCTCTGATACATTAGACAGCGCTCACAGTTCGAGATGTACGCGCGAATGAAGAGGCGCGCGTACATCTCGAACTAGGTCGAGTTAGGTCGGCGACCAGGTGAAACCTGCGCAGTGTACTGGCACCGCTGCCGTTTATTCTAGCCACGAGGAAAAACTCGTGATTTTGCGAGAAATCATTCTTAGTTGCAGACCTGTAGCAATTTTTATTGACTAAAAGATCAGAAAAAAGTGAAATCAATTGAGAGGTTGTTTCCTACTGACTTGTAGCACAATTATACTTAAGCGCAATAAGTGATTCATTTTTACTCTACGAAGTGACAAGCTCGTATGGGATGCAATACAGATCCACGTGCGCGTATATGATGCGGTACACGGCATTTTGCGGACCTCTCTCTCCTTAGCTGACGGTTTTTTTTCCTACACGGCCTCGTTATAGCTACATTTAGCGAACCCCGCTCGCATAGTCGATAGTAAACTGCCTTTTATGGCAAAGACACCCAGTCGCAATTGATATCGGAGTAGTTCAGATAAAGAGCCCAGCCCTTTAAACGGAAGCATGAACGTTGCCCTAGCTATGCGCAGTACGCTTGCGAGCCCACTGAAGAGAGAAAACTATTAACGCTATTTACAGAGGCTGCAATGTTAGCCACACGTTTACAAAGCTGCAATGTTAGCCACACGTATGCAGCAGGAAAGAACGCGGTCCACCGGTATCCGGACACGACCTCAGCCCCCTCAGTTCTCGCCCCCATCGCGTGAGCCACCTGTTTGCGCTAGCCAGCATGCCCATCTGTGAAACCAAGTTTGGCAGTTGGCGGCATTAACGTTGGCCAATGCCTTACTTAAGCTGTAGCGCGAAAAACAAGAGTCGTCACCTTTGCACAATTCCTCGCCGTGGGCTACATCAAGCGATAGTTTCAACAGACTGAAAATTGAGGGAGTGCAACGCTCCTAGTGATTGACATCGCCCGGGTAGCTGTGGCGTACTAACCTTACAGGCCAGAAATGTGCTTGTGAACGAGTCGTCACTGAGATATGTACCTTTCATTGATCGGCACGCTATGAGAGTACCAGATTTCCGTGGGGCCTTATCGTCCCTGCTCGTAAGATGTTTTCCCTTCACATTTCCTTCTGTGAAGAAGTGTAGTCTACCCTAGAATTTGGTAAAGCATAGACTTAACTCTCGCCTTTTCGCAGGCGATCGTATTTGTGAACATTGGAAAGATTGGGAAAGTGATGCCCATTGCATCAATGTAGCAGGTAAGGTAGACATAAGTGAACCTGCGTATAATTTTAAATGCGTAGCTCGTTTTCGTGAACTTGTCACGTTGACCGCATCTATTTATTTGTGTGGCCGCCCAGGTTTCGGTGCTCTGCTTTTCGCCTGTTTCAATTGCTATAAAAAATATCCGTGAGGTAGGGTACATATCTATGATAACCATGGATGGCTGATCTCTGCATCACCAACATGATGTACTCGTCATGAACATCACGGTTAACCAAAATTCAATCGTGTGTCGGTTTCCTGCCGTTCACATGACGCACCCCTCCAGGGCCGGCCCACACACCAGACGGCCGAATTGAAGAGCTCAGCCCTCAACATAGGAGGGAGCACCGCTTGCCCTTGCTTGCAATTGAAACGTAGATGTAACAAACACTCACCCACACATGCAATTTATGAAGCCGTAGGTGGTATCGAACAGCCGCTCGAGATGCCAAGCGACCGAGCTACCGCTAGGCTAATTTATTGATGGTGCTTGTGTAACGTGAATTTAGCTTCGAGAAGCACTGTCATAGCAATGCATATGTTCTGCTACCATTCGGTAGGCTTTTGCGCAACTTTGCTCTATTCCGTAAGAAGACATCAATGAACGATAGTTATGCGAGCACATAAACGCACCGTATAGCACACTTTTTGTCGACACATGAAGCGTCTGTGCTTTAGGCTAACGCGAGTGTCATCGTTACGCCGTATCATGTGCTTCCATTTCGCCACCAAGAATCCTGGTTAGCACACGTTAATCATACTCATGAGCGGGTATTCATGCGTTTTGTACAAAAGCATTCATCCTATCCGTAACACTCGGCTGAATGCTAAACGTTTCGTTGTGGGCAATTTCCTCGTGAACTGCTTCGTATGACATTACTATTTGTTTTTTGCTTATTGGCATAATTTTAGTAATATATCTGACGGCCATGTGCACATTGGGCAAACGACAATCGCCTGAGTTTTGCTAGTATCATTTGTGTGTACTCACATAAATGACTCACAAATTCCATCTGTGAGTTATTTGTGAGAAAGAGTAGCTGTAAATGTCTATATTGTTGATTAAGCACTCGCTTTGCGACCGAATGAGTTTCATCGCAAGAATTTGCCAAATTTCATTACGTTAGACGTCACGCAAAAGAGCAGTCTCGAATAAATCAGTATGCCTGTTCCTCGCGTTGTTCGTGTTGATTTGATTGCGCTAAGCCAAAGCTCCTAATTCAACACTTCATTGCGCTGACAAATTACGTCATAAGGGCATAAACTCTCGAATCGAGATCTCGGATTATAAATTAGAGTAACGTCCTTTAGAGAACATCACCTACGTACCCCAATATAGTACATGTGCATATTTCGTATGCTGTGTGTTTTTATATTGCCACGAAAAACGACGTACAATGTCCTACTGGCGCAGGGTAGTCGTTATTGAGACCTCTTTCATTAATTTTATCCTGTTATGAATGTTGCTGAGTATTATATGTGCACCGCAATACGACCCGCCTGGACACTTTTTGGAATTTTGGAATTAATTAATGCTCTCTTCGAAGACGAGGGTCCCTGCCAAGTAAATGCGTCTATTGCTCACGTAGTTAGCGAAAATGTCGATTTAATTTCTCTAAAAGGTAATGAAGAAGCAAAGACTAACAGTGTCATATTGGCTTCTTAAGGTCTTCTCAATGCATCTGACAATTTTGAAAGAATGGTTGCGCAATGACTCTGTACAAGCATTCCGAGTTCCTTTTTGTAGATAAATGTATCTTTTTAGTTCTCCAAACATGGACATTCGGGCAGGCGGTGTTGCAGTATCACGGGGACGCTTTCGAATACTGCTTAGTAATTTGTTTTACTTTTTAATGTATTATATACGCGGCAATCAAATTGTGCGAATACTCTCCTTAATTTGTTGTATTTCTTTACGTAGAACTAGTTCTAGCAGTTATCCTCAGGATTAAACATGCTCCTTAGAGCAAGCCCTCTTCTATGCCGAACTGCTGCCATGTATTCGTAGAACTTCTAGTTCCTTAAAATTATTTTAAACCATGCAGTTTCTCCTGCAGTAACAATGACATCCTACCATACTAGCGCACAGTGTGTAGAATCAACGCAGGCGGCGAAGCCGCTACTTACGTGTTTTGTCGCCGCAAATATAAACTGGGCAGCAAAACGGAAAAGGTAGATGTTTCTGGCTTTCTACACGGTGACACGACGTATCAGCCGCTGTGACTTCCGAGCACCTGTACAAAATTTGCAATATGTTCATCATCGTGGCTTGAGGAAAGGAAAAAGGCGCTAATTTCTGCAGCCCGTAAGGGAGCACGGCTACGCGCCTACTCCGTACACCTCATTCGACACGTAGTTCACTGTACACTCGTCGCTTACTCATGGTATTCTGGCACAAGACAATTCATGCTAAGAATGATGACAAATACAGCGGCGCAGAAACGCTAATTTTTCCTTGTTTTATAGAAAGCTCGACGGCTTAATTCACAAAAATTCTCTTTCATAAGTGCTTCTTGTGATTGGTTGGACGTCTTTGCTAATGATAAGTCCTGCTTCAGGATTGGCGGAAATAGTCTCTTGCGAAGTTTTTGTCGTAACATGTTTTTGTGAATGAGGGCGCAGTTGTGTTGCACTTTCTTATTTTGAGAGGGGGAGCGGCAGTGATTTATCGCAGTTTAAAATAAAGTGGAAAGAAGGAATGTAGCGCTGATAGCGCCAAAAGACATTATATGTTCGTTAAAGCTGTAGGCACGCAAAACTATTGCCATGTTATCAATGAATAAGCGTCGCAGTCGCTGCGGCAGCACTGGGCTGCTACACCTGCTTATCCTTCCTTTTCCTGGGGTAAAACATATCTCACACTCTTGTGTTCATGCCTTAGTACATTCACACTGTGGTACCGCAGATCTGTCAACGTGAATTAAACATCAGTTCTAAAAGCTAATGGCATCAGGTTCTAATGAAGATCTACTAGCTTCCGCAAAAGCACACTCGCGAACCCGCTTCTATGCATATTGCGCTAATAACGTCTGCCAGAGCAGCGCCTGTAATTGGGCGCGACGACGTTGTTGGTACTAAACTATCAAACCGTTCGCCAGAGTCAGATTGGCCGACAGTAAGTTGGGAGCTGACAGTGCTTTACAGAAACTTTCTGTTAGCACAAGTTCAGTTAATATGCCGAGCATGCCGTAAGTGCAGCACATACGCCGCTATGTACTGCACGGAAATTCCCGTCAGGCAGTGGCCGCGTATGAGAGCTACCTTGCATGCACTTCAGCGGAGTGATTGATGTACTGACAACTGCCTCCTGGAGCATTTATTTTATATTACACGTGAAGAATGCCATGAATCTGAGGTTCTCTTATGTCTGGCTAAGCGCTGTGAGCACGTGTTTGGCGGCTGCTGTGAAATGGAACGTGGGTCTTCTTTTAATAAGACAGGCATAGATATTTAATGGTTTCGTGTTCACTGAGCTCTCGTATCCATGGAGCAGCCTTTACAAAGGCTGTTGCGTGTTATCGAACATTGACTGCGCCGAGTTCAGCAAGCTTCAATAATTCGTTCTTACGGTGATTTGTTTGTGCGTACATAAGAAACTGGGAGATAAGTAGAGCCGTTACACGCTAAAGAAATATTCTATACTGCGAATACTGTGAGCGAGCATCAGTCATTTTGAGCCTTTGATCCACAGCGCAACATACACGCTGCCAGTTTTCATTTGGAGTGTTCCGCATTATAGCTCCATAGTGGAATGTACGCCAGCAAACATGGGGCGCCAGCTCGATCATTCGATTATTGTAGATCGTTCTGCTGCGTGTTTTGTGGACCTCCACCTAGGGAAAACTCTCCCAGACAAGAAGCAATTATCATTATCAGGTCAAGATAGAAAATGTTCGTGCATTTGCCAGCTTTGTTCTTGTAAGAAGAGATCACAGTGCGCAAATTTCATCTTTCTTGCAGTTCAGCAGCCCCTCACAAGCTACCAACAACAGGTTCAGCGTATATTTTCTTGTTGCTTATACCTTTCTTATTGGACCGTTTCCACAGGGTGACACAACGCCATCCGTAAATGGTCTCCGCTCCGCGTGACCAGCATGCTGATATCAACCACTTGTGTTGGGAGTGCCCCTCCACGTCCAACCAAAACTTCGTGCCCTGGCCACCATTTGGCGGTGACCCTGGCTGTATTCTCTTCGGACTTGCGCCTACCCGGATCGCACACCTCCGCATCATGCTATCGAAATCTAGCGAGCATTCCTTCTGTTCCTCGAGGACCCCACGAGAGTCAAGCGACCCCCACTTAGGTGCCTCCAGGACGTCGCTCAATAAAGCAAAGCGGCCTCTCCAATTGCATTTTTGCAATAATTACGTCTTCTCTCCCGTCGCAGAACTTTCCGCGCATTAAAAAATGGAATAAACGTGCTTTCAGTTCTTCATTCAACAGATATCGGGTTAAATCTAAGGTTTCACCAAACAAAATTGCTCTTTGAATAACATCGCCTTCTTTTCACTTCAGTCATGGTTATCGGCGGTGGTACTGCCATCTAGGAACGGTGCAGCGAAGTCGCACATTGTGTCAATATGTGGACGGGCAGTTCGCGCTTCAGCAGTCGTGGCTCCTCGATCGCCGCACAGGTTTCCTCGTCCTGCCAACGTGTTGCTTGGGCGATGTACAACAACCACGCCGCTAGACAATCTGTCTTGTGTGACGTAAAAAGGACAACCAGTTGCGTTACGACGGGCACTACTCTAGGAACGTAAACACAGCCGCGGACAAGCATACGATGCACCATTCGCACAGAAAAGTGCGCGTTTACTAAACGATCCGCTCACCAATACTTCTGTTTCGCTTGCTGTGTTTTACTGTTTGTGGATGCTCCTGGTTTATGGGAGGTTTGCGCAGGATGCTCGTGCGCTCATTGCATTGTGCCCGGAGAAATGTGAGTCGATTGAAAAATTTTATATTTTTGCAACTATCGAGGAACACTGTGCAGTATCGAGGTGCCACTATTGTGCATATGCAACGGGTTCACATGTGCAGATTATCCATCTCACCAGCCGCTCCTCGATTCGCCAGACTGCCTTTTACACATTACAGATTCGCTATGACAGGTTTCACTATCGTGTTATTCTGCCTCCTATGACAGAGGAATCAAAATATTTATTTCATGGTTTGTGGACGCTCGTGGTCTATGCCAGGTTTGCATAAGACGGTGGCGCTTTCAATGCAATGGATGTCCCCGGAGAAATGCGAGTCGTTCTAGAACTTTAGCTTGTCTGCAACCCTCGATGATTATTACTGTGCGGTATCGAGGTGGCACTAATGTGCACATGCGCAGAGTATCCAACCCACCAGCCGCCCGTCCGTTGGCCATATTGCCGTTTATGTATGTCCCACATTCGCCATGATAGCTTCCACTTTGGTGTCATACTGACTCCTACGACAGAGGTAACTTTAATACTCTGTGGATGCATGCATATTTTGTGAGAAGCTAGGCGAAAGGACCTTCGTTGTGCAGAGCACGTTAGGATACTGCATGTGCGAAGGACGCGCGTCTCATCATATTGATATATGTTATCTGTCGTAAGTTCAACACCGTGTACTTGTCCATTGTGCCATGTCTGTGTCATACAGTACTCAATGTGCACCTGACACTCCTTGCCTAGAAGCAAAGTACTTCCTTGCACTTTTTTCTTTGTCTTTTTGGTTACTTGTAGACATCACATTTATGCAGCGCAAGAAGTAAGCACACATTTCATAAGGGGAACCTATTCTCTGGCGCATTACGAATTGTAAGAACAAATATGTGCTTCTACTGGGCCGAGGGTCGCTGGGTTAATGAAGCCGATGTGACTGCGGAAATCCCACTGCAATGATATTGTCACGGTGCTAGGAAAGGAAGGAAGACGACTTTCGCTAGGAAGACGAAGGAGAGGACGTAGTGGGGTAGTCTCTCTCGATCCACGAGTAGGGCTGTGCCGGCGTTAACCTTGTTATAATAAAACGGCTTTCCTATTTAACCTTACATCTCTACTCTTTCCATCGTGGTGGAGGTGCGGGGTATCGATCCCCGTACCTCTCACACCATCACAGAGTGCGAGTGCCTCGCACTTGAATGGGCGGTGACCAAATTCTGGCCATGCCTATATGGCTGACCTTTCACTGTTACCACAGACCACCGAGCTCTCTGCTGGCTCTCGACACTTAAAGATCCGACGGGTCCTCTAGGGCGTTGGGCCCTACGTCTCCAAGAATTCGACTACACAGTGGTGTACAAGTACGGTAGGCTGCACCAGGATGCCGACTGCTTGTCTCACCAGCCCATCCACACGCCCGATCCCAATAATGCAGCTACTGGGGTCTTCACACTCGATGCTTTTCTGAACCTCGGAGAAGAGCTGGAACATGATGCATCATTGTGCGACGTCATCCGCCGCCTACGCCCTCACCCTGCAGACCCTTCCCTTCGTATGCTTCTCCTTGTGGATGACATCTTATACCGCCGAAAGATGCGCCCCGACAGACATGAACTACTGATAGTAGTTCCCTCCATCTGCAGGCGACCGTACTAGCGCAGCTCCATGACTTACCTACAGCGGGCCACCTTGGTATTTCCCGGACGCACGACACTGTCAATAGATGATTTTTCTCGCCTGGGTTTTATCGTTCAGTGCGACGTTATGTCAATGCATGCGAAAAATGCCAACATCGTGAAAGGCCAGCTCTCTTTCCGGCCGGTCTTCTCCAGCCCATTGATATACCACCCGAACCGTTTTAGCGTGTTGGCCTGCATCTGCTGGGACCTTTCCCTACTTTATGGGCAGGTAATAAGTGGATTGCCGTTGCGACAGATTATTCAACCTGCTACGCCATCACACGGGCCATCCAGACCAGTTGGGCTACCGACGTCGCCGTCTTCCTCCTGCAAGACGTCTTCTTGCACCATGGAGCTCCTCGCCAAATTCTTACAGACAGAGGACGTACTCTTTATCCAAGGTTGTCGAAGATCTCCTTCGCTTTTGCGCCACGAAATAGAAATTAACGACAGCGTAGCATCCTCGAACAGACGGCCTCACGGAACGCCTGAACCGAACACTTACCGATATACTGTCCATGTATGTTTTTTCGGATCATCGAAACTGGGACGCCGCTCTTCCATTTGTGACGTTCGCCTCCAACTCGTCCCGCCATCACACCGCTCTATACTCCCCTTTCTACCTCCTCTATGGACGTGAACCGACACTACCGTTCGACACGCTCCTGCCAACTGATCTAGCGTCCCCTCTGAATATGCTCGCGACACTATCGCTGCAGCTGCGAAGGCGTGCGAAATTGCCCAGCGGCGGCTATCTGAATCGCAGGCCAGACAGAAGTATCTGTATGACAACCGTCATCGTGAGCTCCAATTCTCTGCGGGAGACCTCGTCCTTCTCTGGAATCCTTCAACGTGTGTCAGCCTATCGGAAAAACTGCTCTCGCTACTCCGGCCTCCGCCGAATCGTCCGACAAGTCACTAACGTTACTTGTGAAATCGCTCCAGCCGATGCTTCACCGCCGTCTGCGTCATCTGATGTCGTACACGTGGGTCGCCTCAAGCCATACCATGCAATCCCGATCTGCCAGGTGCCGGGTCGGCGCTTTTGCCGCCGGGAGTATTGTCACGGCGTTACGAAAGGAAGGACGACGACGATCGCTAGGAAGACGAAGGAGACGACGTAGTGGGGTAGTCTCTCTCGGTCCGCGATTAGGGCTGTACCGGCGTTATCCTTGTTATTATAACACGGCCTTCCTATTTAACCTTATATCTCTGGTCGTTCCAATATTTTACGGCGATGCTCACCACCAATGTAGGAGACCTGAATTTTATGCAGGCGCGAGAGTTAGCCAGCGAGCAACAGCCAAGGCAAGCTATGATGCCAATGAGGACCATGGCTGCGTACAGGTGGAATATGAACTACACGGTTAGCACTCGCACTAACTTGCCCCGTTCGCGAAAGCAGTCTTACCAGACATTATGCTAACCGAATTACGAACGACGAATGCACAGTCTTATGCGAGGAATACCTGAACGATTTCGGTGCTTGGGCTACGGCGGTCGGTACCCCTCTAGGGCAGATTCTCTGGTGGTAAGACATATGAAAATTTTAAAAAAAACGTATTCCCATCTTTAATTCAGTGGCTTCAACTTGAAAGCCCAGAATTGTCCATGCAATCAATTCACAAGTCTTGTAGTGCCGAAGTGATTGTTCTCACTAGCCGGCAGGCTTCTTTATTGATAGGCCCTTCGTGAGGATTGGCTAGGTCGTATTTGCTAGTAAACAACTTTGTAGGCGTCAACTATTCGCAGAATTCCTGAACACGGTGAAAGAACTCACCTTTCGACAGTGAGAACTTTTTCGGTTGCCTTGCACGTCACTCTTTCGCACTTTCCTTCTGGAAAGTGTACCTTATTAAAAAATGTGTTTCCATATTGACACGTAGCTGTGGAGAGACATTTGTGCTTTGCATTAACACAAGAGAAAATGAAGTTCTCGCAGTGCAACGATTGCTCGCCTGCTCTAACTAAGATACTATTAGCCATATTTTGTTTTGTACACCAGCCTATATATCCGGAATATATAGCACCTACAACAATTATACAATCTAGGCACAACGGAACGATGTGTGTACTTGGGTGAAAGTACGTTCATTAAACCTATGTAGATAACTATTTAAAAATTCCTGTTTTAATCGGAGTATAGCCTTGCCGTTTGCCACCATTTATTACGTGCTTCCACCAATCCTGCAAAGGAATGTTTTGTAGCTCATAGAAGTTCCACGAGCGTTGCAAGACACTTGGTTGAAGACGAGCTTGTTCGAGCGTCTTCGGCGGCATCAAAAAGCGATGCCTATGCTTCAGTGCATTATTCATCTGTCAATTCCCGCTTACATGCAGCTTTCCCCCCTCCTCTTATATAGCAGAATCTTTCCGGAACAGATAGCGCCAAGGTGCCAACATTGCTCATCTCCGGCCACACTCATACATATGGTGTGGACTTGCACGCGCTACAAAACAGACAACACAAACACTCTGCAGTCGTGGGAGCCCCTCCTGCGTGCCTCCGAGCCAGCAGACCAGCGCCGGCTCATCCAGCGCGCGGTGGAGGCTGCGGTATCCCAAGGGATCCCCGCCGACCTCCTCTAAGACAGCGCAGCCAGTCTTCAGACTGGTCCCCATTTTCTGTGGGCGTAGTAAAGAAACCACCACCACCACCACCCCCGATGCAGAGTAGTCAATCGGAATGCCTTCTCGTTAATCCCCCCCTGACCATTCTACATTACAGTACAGCTGCATTACGAAGTCTTTCTTTCGTAAAGCCCCTTCAAATACCTTGTTAGCTAGTAATCGCAATATCCAGTCTAATCGTTTCCTGTCGAAAGTTGTATGCATAGCAGACCTCGGCAACGCGCGGGGCAGACGTGCCTTGAAATAAGAATGGCATTCTTTAAAAATGTCGTCATGCGGTTGTGTGCGGCGCCCCGTCGGTGCTTTGTTTAAAAATGATGTGGTCGGTTAGGGAAAGGACACTAATTTCCGCAGCCTCTATATGGAGCACGGCTCAGCGTCCATGGAGGTAGGGCAAAGGGTGTGGAATAGACAGAAAGGAGGTAAAATCTGTAGTAGAGGGCTCCGTAAATATTGAACACCGGGGTTCTTTAACGTGCGCTAACAACGCACAGTACATGTGTCTCTGGCATTTTCGCCTCCATCGAAAATGCGACCGCCGCAGCCGGGATCAAAAACACACGTTTTTTGGGTGGCAGCTTAGTACCATAGTCCTTGCGCCACCAAGCTGGACTGTACAAATTATGTGGTCGGTATAGTTTAGGGGGTGAGTTTCATCCCTCAATTTCTCGTTATTTGTTCCTTAACTCAGTAAGCGAGCTCCTCCAAGTTAATAACGCGCTGCGCACTCTGCCCTCGCTCTCGTGCTGGTCGCTAGGACGCGCCGCGCCCTGTTTGTCGCTGCGTTCGTGATAGACACGCAAAGCATGAGAGGTCCCACAATTTTTTCCACGTCGCGTTGGGCTTGTCCCGCGTCCCGCCGTAGTAGCCATGCTCACGCTCGTTCTCGGCGCGCGATCGCTCCCTCTTCGACAGCGGCAGTCATGAGTTCAGTCAGACAGTGTGCGCATGCGTGGGCCGATCGAGGGAATACGCGGGTTCGATCTCGGCCGGGGCGGTCGCATTTTCGAAGGAGGCGAAAATGCCTGAGGCCCGTGTGCTGTGCGCTGTCACTGCACGTTAAAAAACCCCAGGTGGCCAAAATTTCCGGAGCCCTCCACTACGGCTTTTCCCTCTTTCCTATTTCTTTCATTTCCCCTACCCCTACGGAGGCCTAGCCGTGCTCCCTACATGGGCTGCAGAAACCAGCGTCCTTTCCTAACGGAACCACAGTCATCAACTTCCGATTGCGGAGGCCGTGCACCAAGACAGTGTCATCTTCTGTTTTGAGAGAGAGCGAACGGCGCGCGTTGACTATGGAAACGCTCTTTCTTCGATGCTCTCAAGGAACGAGAACGCGCCTTCGCCAGCGAGAGACAACGCTGACGCAGGCAGCGTCTGCTAGCGAGTTTCTTCAAACCGACTGCTCGCGCGGCACAGCCGGTCAACGGCCACCCCGTATATATAGGCACTGCATCTTGACCTGCAATGCAGTGCCGGGGGGAGATTTCTCTTGTGCGTAGTTGAACGAGAAGGATTCGCAGCGTGCGCGTTAACTAAATTATAAATCTCGTTAATTATAAATCGTGAAATTATAATTCGTTAACTAAATTATACACCGTTAACTAACTAAATAAATCTACGATGTCGGAGCGCGGGAATCTTATAAAGACCAGGGGCACAAATGACAACGCGTGCGTAAATATACACACGCACTGTGACTCATTTGCATGCATGAGTGGGCAATGTCACGGGTGATTTACGTTAACACGGAACGATCCCCAGGTTCGCCCGCTCGTCATGGTTCACTACGTGGAGATGCGTGTAGTTTTTGTCCCTGATGATTCTATTGACATCGATATTACGTCATACTCGCTCTTTCTTTTTTCTCAATTCAAATATGCGGTGGCAGGAGGCACGTATCGGTTCGCTGCATGTTCGTGCGATTTCGCTTTGCTGTGATTATTTCGTGTAAATAATAATTACTTTTGATGATATATGCTGGCCGAAGGACTAGACTTACTGTTCTTATTCGTTCAAATCGCGTTCAAGTGCTTCCGCAGAGTACTCTTCTTTGCTTTCTATGCAACGTAATTCGTTTGAAGCGTCAGCATGCACGCACCGTTGAGTACAAAGCCATCGCTCATGCTCATCACGGTTGGTTTTGATTTGTGCAGCATGAAAGCGGCCCAAAACAACCAGAGATTATTCAACCTCTCATATCCCTCCACTGACACAATCTGCGTTCTCTTGAGCGACATGGCTTCACGTAGGAGTGAGTTGCTGAGTCAACTGCAATGCATTCCTGAAGTTTATAATCAATTGTCCAAACGTGGTCAGATACAGTTGCAATGCCCTGCACGTACGTACAGGGTCGTCCACTCTTAGGGTGAACACGACGCAACGTGGCTTCCTTTTTGGAACGCGAATGCTTGCGATGTGGGCACACATCGAAGCTAATAATGTGCAGGCGCACAGAGTGATCCAAGCACCTCTATGCCTGCACTAGATTAGCGTCGACGCGCAGTCCCATCGCGAGCGCTGGCGTTCTAAAGAAGGCAGCCACGCTGCGCCGTGTTCACCCTAAGAGTGGACGACCCTGTACACCACTCGCCCGTATATCAGTGCAATGAAAGAAGAGTTGGAAAGTGTTCAACAGTCACATTAAAAAGGGAAAACTAGAGGCAGTCCCGGATTTGTCAAATCTGAGTACAAAGCCGAGCTGTGGTTCGCCTTCCCCGTCCAAATGTATATCTTGTAAAAACAGCTCCATTCATAGGCTTTCTTTCACCTAATTTCACAAAGAAACCTCCATTTTCATCACGGATATATTTTTCCCGTCACAACATGCGGCTCGACTAGATTGCGAAAGCAGATGCTGCGTTCGAGCACCACACTTACAAGGTATGTTTTGATATATGCATATCGCCCGGCAGTTTTTCTTCGTGCACCATGCTTCCTAGATGCGTGATAACTTCGTAAGCTGTTTTACAGCGTAAGCTGTTATGAGATCACAACAAGGGCCGCTTTGCGCCGTATTTTTCCGCCGCCGCCGGTGTCCGTAACCGCTATCGCGCAAATTTTAGAAAAAAAAAATAACCAGCACCGAGAAAGATTCAAATCACGTCCTCTGCGTGGATTCGAACCCACACCCTCTGCATGGCAGTCGAGCATTCTACCACTGAGCCCTGCCTCTTTCTTTTTCTGTATTACATGGAAATGACAATTGAAGTTAAAAATCAGGAAGAGGACGTCTCCACACTCAAAAATTAGGCAAACGCACACGTGCGTCTAACAAGTCTAACAAGTGCGTCCATTCAGGCGGCGACTCTTGAGCCGCATACACACTTCTTACGTAGGCCACGCCTGTGCTTGAAAAATCTTCGCTAAAGGACCTAAACAGGTATGAAGTCGGCCGAGGAATCGCATTAAGAAATGTAATGTTACGTGGCAGAATAATAATACGGCACTACACGCCGCGGAAAGTGGATTACACAACGAGTTCGAGGAATCATTTGAAAGCACACAGGGCTGCATGGTCTGTCGCACGGAACCCATTACAGAGGCATCATCAACATCAGAATTTCTGTCATCATTATTACGAAGCGCTGCCTTTTGAAGCAGTTTTGTTGTATCGTGCCTTGGGTCACGCGGCAGGTGACGTGCGCAGCCCCGACAGCAACCTGACTTGGCTCCTCCTCGTAAGGTGCGGACCGCTGCTGAAGAAGCGAATCGCAGTGCTAAGCGCGCGGCTGCAGCAAGCCAACGTCTGGTGCAACAGACAGCTGTGAAGAGAGAAGCCCAAACCGCACCTGCCCTCGACGCCGGGCCGAGAGTTCGGTTCGTTTTCGGGAAAACGACGCCAAGAGACTCTCTAAGATATGCAGGTATACAGATTTGCACGTTGCAATGCCGCAGTAATTATGGTGTAGTGGGCACTTATGTACTTGGCAAAATGATAAGAGTTATGGCGCACGAGATACCTACCCGCCTCTACTTGCAGTATAGTTTGCTCAAGCGTTTAAAATGGCCTCTAAAAAGGTCGCTACTCCAGCTTAGGCTGTCACTGTCCAGCGGTTCCGCGCAGGCCTGGCTCTTTTTTCTGTTTGTTGAACTGCTGTGCAAGATCAGGTTAGGTGCCCCCGAAAACACAGCCTGTGAGCACGGTGGAACAACTGAACGTCTACTACAGCAGGTAACCTCAAGCTTCATAATTGTGATACTGTAACTGTGGAGGTTAGTCACGTCAAGGAATGTGAAAAATGGTAATTCTACGGTAGAATAATGAAGAATAGAACTTAAGCAGTATACAACATTTGGCATCATGTCGCACTACTAAGTCCTATGGCGTGCATTCGATTTGAGCCCATGATAGTCCCAGCTACATCCGGACCAGATCACCCGTGTACTTAGGTTAATGTGCATCCGAGAGGGCCCCAGGTAGTTGAGCTATTAACCATAAAAGCTGAACTTGTTGGTACGTACTTATTTTAAGCACAGCTAATCCGACCAGAATAACCTTGGACAGTATAAGGTAGCACTAGGGGGCGGGCGAGTTCATGTTAATTAGTTACGTCTCAGATTCTGAAAATTGATCTGAAATCCTCTAATCTGATGTGTCTCAATCATATCATGATTTGCACTTTGAAGATGCACAGCAAGACCTGCAGGATGGTGCTGCCCAGAACAAAGGCTAGGAAGTCGAAGATGTCGTTAAAAAGATACATGAGACTAATGAGGAGCTCTAGAATTAACAATAACATATGTTTCAGTTTCCGCAGCGCTTTTCAAAGCACCATAATGAAAGAATGAATTACCCAACAGCAAACACACAGGTAATAAGAATGTCTTTATTTCTCTTATTTCTCTGGCAATGGCTCAGTTCACGTAACGCTCGACCAGTTCAGTGTGTGTGGGCGCGAGCGCGCGCGCGTGTGTGCGTGTGTGTATGTGTGTGTGTGTGTGTGTGAACTAGAGTGCATAATCTCTGCTTGACATGCCCATGCCTCACAGACACTGCGGACATGGCTGAGCGATTCTTTACTCAGTGCACCAACCGACATCATGTAATGTATTCCTGAAGCCAGTTTGCCCAGGACCATGCCCCTGAAATCAGCCTGCATTATGCTTGCGTCTCTGTCTTTCTATACTATTAGGGGCGAAGCTCATTATGGCGTCACCCGTTCGTCCCCATTATCGTTTGTTTGTAACCACCGGCGCGTGCCTGCCGGGAGGCACGCACGCGCCGGCGCTCGCCGAGGGCGAACGCGTGCCTCTCTCTCTCTCTCACTGTTCCATCTGCTGTCTTGTGAGAGAGAGAGAGAGAGAGAGCGAAAGGCGCGCGTTGATGGAAACGCTCTTTCTTAAATGAACGCTGTACCAGCTCGCAAAGAAGGAGAACGCGCCCTCACCCGCGAGAGACAACGTTGGCGCAGGCAGCGTCTCCTAGCGAGTTTCTTGATTGAGAAATACCGACTGATTGCGTTGGAGAAGCGTTCACCGGCCACCCATATATACATATATAGTCACTGGAACTTGACTTGCAATGAAGTGCCGGTGGGAGATTTCACTTGTGCGTAGTTGAACCATAAGGATTCGTAGCGTGCGCGTTAACTAAATTAATCCGGAAATCGGCACGATCTACAATGAACATCCCGAGCTTCGCCCACTCACCATCATTCACTGTGTGGATATGCCGTAATTCTTTGTTTTGTTCATGCCGTGTAGAATAGCTGCTCTCAGTCATGCTGCCTCCCCCGCGCGCGCACTACGCCTTACTAGTTGTTGCCACGGCATTTTCGTTCTGCAGGAGCTGTGCAACTGAACTATAGTAAGGAGTGAAACATGACTGAAATGTCTTTTTCACCTGTTGCAAACACATCTTCCGTATGGGCTCAGATCGGAGAATGAAAATGTGTGTCTATCATATTTGGCACAACACGTCATTTCTTGTTCGTAACGCATTCATTTCACTTTCTAAAGTGGCGAAGATGGAGCATCCGCGCTAACGTTAACTGAGCGAAGCGAAATCGGCGCTACCGTGACAACTATGTGCCAAGATTGCGCAAGTTCCCGATTTTTCATCGTGCGCTTTCACACGCTCGCTGTCTTAAGAGCTGCGCTGAAAGAAATGAATGGAGAAACTCAACATAACACCAACATGCGTTCGAAGAGTTCGACGACTTTCGTTTTTCTTCGTGACGGTGGGCTAGTGTCTATGGTGCTCGGCTGCTGATCCGAGGGTCGCGGGATGGAATCCCGGCTGTGGCGGCTGCATTTCGATGGAGACGAAATGTTGAGGCCCGTGTACAGCGCCATGTCAGTGCACGTTAAAGAATACCAGGTGGTCGAAATTTTTAGAGCCATCCGCTACGGCGTCTCTCACAATCACATCGTGGTGTATGGACGTTAAACCCCGTAAACAATCAACCATCAACAACTTTCATTTCCAGTATACCCGTGCACATTTTTCAGCGTTTAGCGTTACTATGCACAGGTTGGAGCGCACCCAATACATATGTCTTTTGTCGGGACGCAACTGCAATTTTTTGGTCCATGTCTGCACTGAACCGTGTATTGTTTGTACAAGCTGTGGTATCGCAATAAATGCTGACAACCTTATTGACCGATGTTTCTTCCAGTCAAGACGTATTCAGTAACCTGGTCATAACCTACAGTACCAGTGTACAAAATGTACACACCCGAGCTGAGGTTTAGCGAGAAGGATAAGCAGAAAAAATAACTGCAGGTCTAGAGTTGGCAGGGTACTGCACCGAACCAGCAGAAACGCAGTTTTCTATAATCACAATTACAGTACTTGCAGCGCCATGTCCCTTCACCCTATTGAAGCACTACGCCGTCGCTACACTTATTTTCGTTCTACAGTGCAAGCTATGGTCTCCGTCCTCTAAAGTCTCATATAAATAAGTGTTCACTGCCACGGAGACTTCCTGCCTGCACAGAGCGAGTGGAGTTCGTGCACGAGAGGTGAGCATCAGGTGACCTCTACTCCTTTGGATATAGCGTAGCATGTATGTATGTATGTATGTATGTATGTATGTATGTATGTATGTATGTATGTATGTATGTATGTATGTATGTATGTATGTATGTAACCCCGTCACGGTGGTCGAGTGGTTACGGTGTCGGCTGCTGAGCGTGAGATCGAATGCCGTCCGCGGCGGCTGCATACCGATGGCGGCAAAATGCTCAGGCCAATGTACTGTGTGATTCGGTGCATTTTAAGGAACGCCAGATGGTAGAAATTTCCAGAGCCATCCACTGAGGCATCTCCCAAAATCATATCGTGGTTTCGGGACGTAAAACCACAGAAATCCCTCAATCATAACTGTGTGCTTATATATTCTTTTCCACAAAATGCGGTATTGCAAGTGGTCAGCCAGTGGTCACATTATCCAGGGACAACGCCAGCTCAGCATCCCTCAAAACTCCTAAAGAAAGATAAGTGTGTAGCAAGAGGCGCTGCGATAGACGTTCTTTTTTTTACCTGGTAACATACAACACAAGAACAACGCACGTACGAACAAATCAGAGATCTAACCATGCCACTGTTCTTCACAATACAAATAAAATCCACGTTAATTACGTACGAGAGAAACGGTCGTGATCTGCTTGAAGAGAAGACATCAATATTATTACTAATCAGGTCACTTAGGTGGTGAGGCAACGCTATGTTAAGGATTTGTAGCCCATTGTTAGCGCTTGAACGTAGTAGGTTCTGCGGGTCTTTTGAGATTGCATGCACTCCGTTTATCGACGGTATCTTCGACACAGACCAATTTGGCGGAGATAAGGAATAGAGAGGCGAGAGTATTGTCTCAAATCTAAATATACTCCACCGGGCAACCCTTGCTATAGGTGTCCAATAAAACGATAATCGGGTGCCGCCCACTAACAACTGCACGTGATGTTATATTGGAATAAAAGTCATCATCATCATCAGCATGTCAACGCCCACTGCAGTACAAAGGCTCCCCAATAGATCCCCGATTATCCCGGTCCTGTGCTTAAAGTGCCCAATTTATCCCCGCAAACTTCCTCATTCCATCTGCCCACCTAACTTTCTCCCACCCCCTACCACGCTTGCCTTCGCTTGGGATCTATTCTGCTACCCTTATTGAAAAATGGTTGTCTTGCCTTCGCATTACATCGAACGCCCAGGTCCATTTCTTCTTAATTTCTATAATACGTCCCTAAAAAGCGTTTGTTCCCTAAACCAACTCCGCTCTCTTCTTGTTTCCTAATGTTCCACCTAACATTTTCCGTTCCATTGCTCGCTGCGTCGTCCTCAATTTAAGCTGGGCCCTCTTAGTTAGCCTCTAGGTTTTGGCCACATAGGTGCGTACCGGTAGGACATAGCTGTTATACATTTTCCTCTTTAGAGACAATGGTAGGCTACCATTCATTTTCTGACAATGATCGCCGAATGCACTTCTAAATAGACTGCGAATAAGATTAGAGAGATTTTGTCCCCGTCTCTTACGCTTTTCCTTATAGGCATTATGTTGCTCTCCTTATCTAGGACTATATTAGCTGTGGAGCTGCTGTAGATGTGTTCCAATAGTCTTACGTAGTGCTCGCCTACGCCTTTAAGAAAGTCACATCGTGTTGAATAACCAAACATGCTGCGTTTAAAGCGGTGCAGCCTGAGATGGGTGGTAACGACAGTGTTTATATCACCGCGATTTTCGTGGTTAGAGATGAGTAAAAGAAAAATCCTGATCCCTTCCACGATGTAAATCCCACTATGTGGTTATTCGTAAAGCGTGAAACTGAGACTGAAGATGTTGCTAGAAAAGTGACAGCCAATAGAGAATTAGACGAAGCATTTGGTTGGTGGAGTATTACGCTTTAACGATCACGTTTCCATAAGCATCGTTATAGAATAGTCTGATTTCGCAACCCCTAATTTCGGTGCATAGTATTTACTTACGGACAAAGCGCACCCCGGACAGGCCTCAACTTTTCGGCGACTCATTCGGTTGCGCAGTGCTTTGAGGACCTGCCCAGCGAGGTTTCGTCGTAACAAGCGGGATGCGGATGACCCAGACACCAACATACACTTTCGCTGGTATGAAAAAAATCTAACTACTGTTTATTCTATTCCGCTACCGTTGAGGCGCAACCTTAACCATTGCGCTTTTCTTATGGGAAATGAACTTGAGTGCACCATTTTGCGTTTTCTCTATAGATCATAACGCTAACACTCCTAGCTATGTGCTACCGAACATTTGTACACAAGTGGGCCTAGGAAAATCATAATTACTTTGTAAGCAGAACTGAACTGTTCTTGTAGAAATATAGTGCTATAGGATGGTTCCAAAGAAAGATCTCTACAGAGGTCGACACAGGCGTTTACGTTAATCGTACCGCGCATGACGTTGTCAAAAAGGGCATCGTCCTTTAATGAGATAGAAATGATATTAGTTTCGCGATGATTGCCTGAAATAGCAGTTCAAGCACTCCTAGACCGTCATCACAAGTAGGAATTGTGAGGTCAAGCAATGCAACCTTCTTTGTGTGAGAAATGCTACGCGTCTGGAGCACTGATTCTGTCGCATGGCCGCCTCACGTGCTGACATATGACGCGCAGAATTCACAGAAAGCGCCAATGACTTCGCCCTTTCATAGCTTTTCAACCTACAAGATGGTAATCAACCTTTCAAAAATTAAACGAAATACGCACGATGATACTTCAACTGCTGCTACAAAATAGTATGTGGTGCTGAGGGTGGCAACTGAGTTCGCCGGAAGCTCGCGAGCTTGAGTGACGTTTTTGAAAGGGAAAATTACGATCCATCCTTGTGGATGCTAATTTCTTTTTGAGCTACAATAAGGTAAATGCTAATTTCCACTTTCATTGTGTGGTACTCTGATTGATTTGTGGGGTTTAACGTCCTAAATCCAGCTCTGATTATGAGAGACGCCGTAGTGGACGGCTTCGGAAATTTCGACCACCTGGGGTTCTTTAACGTGCACTGACATCGCACAGCACACGGGCCTCAACATTTCGCCTCCATCGAAATCCAGCCGCCGTGGCCGAGATTCGATCCATCGACCTTCGGATTAGCAGCCGAGTGTCATAACCACTAGACCACCGTGGCGGGGCATTGTGCGGTGCTCTAGCATACTTTTAAATGCGAAGCATTTCTTAGCGAACTTCGGCGAGTTTGAGCGTATCTATCTATCTATCTATCTATCTATCTATCTATCTATCTATCTATCTATCTATCTATCTATCTATCTATCTATCTATCTATCTATCTATCTAGCCGCCTACGATTTTGTGCTCTCCTGGCAGTTTCGCTAATGGGATGTTTACGAAAACTGGTATGCCACATTATGACTACATGGCGAACATAAATGACCGGTCATAACATGAAAATCATGACCTGCATGTCATGAGCGCATGATTTACATGCCACGGTCTTTGTGTTATCATGGCCGGTTCGAAAAGGGGATGTATGCGAAAATTGGTATGGCACAACATGACTGCCTGAAGAACATAAATGGCAGGTCACAACATGAAAATCATGACATGCATGTTATGAGTGGGATGATTTGCATGCCACGCTCTTAGTGATCTCCTGGTCGTTTTGCTTATGGGATGTATGCGAAAATTGGTATGGCACAACATGACTGCCTGACGAACATAAATGGCAGGGCATAACATGAAAAGCATGATATGCGTGTTACGAGTGGCATGATTTACATGCCACGGTCTTGGTGCTCTCCTGGTAGTCTCGTTAAGGAGATGTCTACAAAAATTGGTATGCCACAAGATGACTGCATGGCGAACATAAATGACAGGTCATAACATGAAAATCGTGACATGCATGCCACGAGTGACATGATTTACATGCCACGCGTTTCGTTAATGGGACGTATGCGGAAATTGGCATGCCCCCACAGGACTGCATTATAAACATAAATGACAGGTCATAACACGAAAATCATGATATGCGTGTCATGAGTGACATGATTTACATGCGACGGTCTTGGTACTCTCCTGGCCGTTTCGTTAACGGGATGTATACGAAAATTGGTACGCCACAACATGACTGCATGGCGAATATGACTGGCAGGTCACAACACGAAAATCATGATATGCGTGTCATGAGCGACATGATTTACATGCCGCGCGGTTCGTTAACGGGATGTATACCAAAATTGCTATGGCACAACCCGACAGCATGACGAACATTAAACATTAAAACATTAAAATCATGACACGCGTGTCATGACCGGCACGATTTACATGCCATGGTCCTGGTGCTATACTGCCGTTTCGTTAATGGGATGTATATGAAAATTGCTTTGGCACAACATGACTGCATGACGATCATAAATGACAGGTCATAACATGAAAACCGTGACATGCACGTCATGTGCGGCATGATCTACATGAAACTCGTTTGTATGAGCGGCATGGTTTACAAGCCACAGTCATGGTGCTCTTGCGGCTGTTTCGTTAACTTCATATGTACGAAACACGGTATAGCGAGACAACAATGCAAATCCATTTTACGTTCCTTATGCGCGCTTCGCATTTCCTTGATTCCCAATGCACGTGGGATCTGCCAATTTTTTTTATGGAGGGGTTGCGCGAGCGCGACCATGCGTGACAACTCGGCTAAACACCATGATTAGGTATCCAAGGGCCACTCGACCTACCAGTACCTAATGTCAAAAAAGTAGACCCAAAATCATAAAGATACCACTTGATGCACAGTGGCGTTGACTCTCGTTACGAACATGGCTTCGCGTGGCCGCGCTTCGCTGAGCACAAGCGCTCGCGGCATGGCAGCGGGTGGAAGCTAATCTAGCTCATACGCAGAGGGGATTGGGATGCCGAGTTTAGTTTCGTTTCAGAAGCGCCGCGGCCTACAGGCTTTCTCTACATCACGGTAATGCAAGCACGGCGTGCTCCTGCACTTTTCAAACGAAGTGAAGATTGGCATCCCAAGTCTATGTGCGCCTGCGCTAGGTTAGCTTCTGTACGCTGCAACGCCGCGAGTGCTTGGGCTCCGCGAAGCACGGACACGCGGAGCCGTGTTCGTATCAAGAGTGGACGACGCTGTATGCCTGAGCGAATATCTGGTCTGCAGACCTGCCTCGCAGCTCATTAGAACGCTTTGCAGGATGAGGATCACGCGGCACACGAACGCTGTATGACGAGCCAGCGGGATGACGAGACTACCGCTGACGTCGAGAAAATGCCACCACCGGTTGCATGCGCTCCCGCCAAAGCACTCGAGCAGCATCGCGCAATCGCTCCGACGGCGAGCCGACGACCTGCGCTCTATAATATGCTGCATCGCGCGCTGCGTTCGCTTGCGGAAACGTGAGGATGCCTGGTCTATAGCGCTACTCCTTACTGTCGTTTGTGCGTTTCCGAGAGTCAGTAGGAAGCCGCAGAACTTCCTAAGAGTTGCCTGTAAAGCAGGAGCACAGTTTGGCAGTGCTGGCGATAAACGGTTGCAAGGCATAGAAAAAGAAAGAAGTTTGTTTTGTTCGATATTAGTGAACTGAACGAGAATAACGCACCTTAATAAGGATTTACATATTACAGAACTCAATTTACTTGCACTCTACTGCAAAATAATGAAAATAATGACGCCATCCTGAAAATTCAGGGAGAGAGAAATAAAGGTGTGGAACTCGAGTCAAAATCAGCTCGTTACGCATTTGAGTCTCCTTTTTTTCAAAATCGTGCCGTCAGATAGATTCCATCTTTATACTGATATGACATAAGCTTATCAGCTCTTAAAACCGGAGTTACAGGTGCTGAGGCGTCGCCGGTCGGTAGCGAGTCCTCATCTTTTTCCTAAATCCTACTACAGCTAACTTAAAGGGCAGTGCCCACAAGGTTACATTGTTGGCTGATCTCATTAATAATTTCAATCTACGTTTTTCTCGGCAGTGCAAGTAAACATATGCCAAGCAGGCGTTGCACGCTCATGCTCGCTTGCGCTCCCTACACATGCGCGTCTCTTACATCTTAGCGGAGATGAAGGAGTGATAACGGCGTGGTACATGAAGGAAGGAAAAGAAAAATCTGATGAGAGGCCGTGACGTCGCCTTTCCTGAATCCGGCTTTGCAGCCTCCGAGACATGCATTGCGCGGGCTTTCCACTATTGTAACGGGGCGCGGCGCATGCGTACCTCAGTATCGTAAACCAACGCTCCGCTTCCCGAGGGCAAAGGTTGCAAGACGCGCGTGGCTGCGATCATAGGACGTGTCTCATTCGCCATAGCCCGAATCGTCCGCCGCGGGGGTGTAGTGGTTACGATGCTCGGCTGCCACCCAAAATACGCGGGTTTGATCTCGGCCACTGAGGTCGCATTGTCGATGGAGGCGAAAATGCAGAGACTTGTGTACTGTGCGTTGTCAGTGTACGTTAAGCAACCACAGGTGGTGAAAGTTTCCAGAGCCCTCCATTACGGCGTTCCTCTCCTTTCTATCTCTTTCACTCCCTTTCCCCTGCTCCCCCGGGCGCTTAGCCGTGCTCCCAACACGGGCTGCAGGAATTAAGCGTCCTTTCCTCAACTGAACCACGACGATCATAGCAGGAAGCATAGCAACGAAGAATGCTGCTTACGAGCACGAGCACGTATTCTGATCGTGGCATGTGACAGATCATCTTAATTTATTAAAGGAGCCTCTGGTAGCAAAGTGCCGCGGTATAATTGCGCCAGCGCGTCGCTGAGTGTTCGCCATCCTATACGAACGAAAGCCTTTTACGCTTCGGAATACATGCAGACATGCCAATCGCGGCTAGGATACACCACACTTAACAAAAACCTTGTGAAGCTATTGGCGAAAGGCGGATACTAAGATGTCAAAGTACCCTACATGTAATCAGCAGCCAAGTACAGGTTGTGGCTTTGCAGTCACCAGCAGGACCACCATCAGAAATGGTGGCGCTATATGTTTAGTTACGATATGTATATTACCGAGTGCGATGAGCCGTCGTGAACGAATAACAGCTGGCTTGCTTAGCATTTCGGGGCACGGATCTGACTCGTAACCATTAACACGTGTTAATTTGCGTCGCTTAGTACAGCGCGCCTCTCCCATTGTGTTCGAACGGTCTGTCGACATTACAACAGGAAGCTGCCGGAGAGAAAATTCATCTCACATAGGGCAGCATTGTCGGGGATACGTAAGAAAATTGTTATGAAATGCAGTCTTCTCGGTTAAGCGTAGTGATGAGCTTTTTTCAATGAAGTAATATGGACCTACTTGAGCGAAATTACGCCCCGAATTCGACTGCAGCAGAATGTCCCTGTTTTCTTTTTTTTTTCCGGCGAGTGGCTTCTTTGAGCGTAGATTTCAATTTGGCGAATGCTGTTCTTCATAATTTGCATGCTAGAAGGTTCGCTTTAGTACACACTCATACTGGCACAGTTGCGCTTTTAGAGTATAAACGAGTGGCGGCCATTTGGCTTTCCACAGTTACGTATTTACCTCAACGATTATTGGTTGCGAAACATATAATGAACGAGCGCCTCAATTTAGATGATTGCTGATCTCTCAAAGGCCCTTATTGCATAAACCGACAAGTTTATTTATGTTCTTCCTGCATAAGTTGTCTGTATTACTGACCTTGTGTTTTTGGAATCAGGCTTCAAGTAACTTTCTTTCCTGTTGACAGGGTGAAGACGTTAGAGGACGTTTTACGATACCAAGAGCTCGCATTTGTTATCCCGATACGCGATCTGACATTTCATAGGGTAAAAAACGTCATCACAGCCTCAGTATTTCAAAGATATAACTGTGCAACCAATCAAAATTAGGAAAAAGGAAAAGAAATAAATCTTACTTCTGTGAAATCCAACGTTGTTTGCATCTACCGTGTATTCATGAACATATATTAGTAAAATTAAGAAAAACGTGTTGTTATTTTGGCTTATCACATCCCGTATTTGCATTTTTAATATAAATTCTGTAATAGAAATAATACATTGCGTTAAAGCACGTAGCACGTCACAAAAATGTCAATGCAATCGCGAATCGTTCATGTTGTCTATAGGACTTGAAGCAAAGCACTTCTGACTCCTAGAACAAATAATTTGTCAATATTCCTGCCCACTATCAGATGCTGGGACTCTACCGTGCAATACGCCGAAGGATTAATACTCAGTGCACTAATATTCTGCGAGGTTCCAGCTTTCGTTTGACGTCAGAGTACACGATGCTGCTAACATCCGCTATGATGTATGCGCCAAAATTTGTTGGCCTCCAAAGTATTTTCTACGCTATGTGTTTCATTAGACTTGTCTTCACAGTGGTGAATACAAACCACATCTTATATTTAATACATCCGCAATGTGCACTGCGTGAATTTGTTTCGCCAAAGCATTTATGCTACAAAAGGCACTTCGCGTGGGCCATATTTATATGAAATAAGCATAATCTGATTGTAAAAGATTCCACACACTTTTAATTAGCACGCAGCGCGGGTAATAGGCTAGAGGACATTCCTACCTTCTTCGTCGATTTATTACCAACAACTATTACCATCTGCCTTGGTCCAAAATGTATCCCCGATATAATGTGGCGACTCAAGTGTCGGATATCAGTAGTCTGTACGGTACATTAACAAATACGAAAGAAATAAGCGGGAAAGACGCAATGGCAATAATGATTTGATGCTCCTGCAGAAGCTGTCGAACAACAACAACAATAATAATCATAATAATAATAACCAACTCACTCAGAAACGCACACAATGTGTTGCAGAGCTACTGCTTTACCTGCACTTCTCGAGCAGTGCAGGTAATTGGTATAGAAGCTTACCTCTGAATGTGAGTGCTAAATTCGTCCTGGCGTGAAACCCCAAACTACTGTAGAAGATCTTTATATAGCCGTTTTCTTCCTTAGCATACGGAATTATCTGAATGGGGGCGCAGCGCAGCTGTCGCATGTTACTGCTGTGGCAACCTAATTGCGATAGGACGTAAGATCCTTAGCAAATGAGGATAGCCGTGGGACTCGGCGCGCTGACATTTACGTGACCTTTATGTATTTGCAGTCGTAGAGGCTGCAAGATGAATGCTCATACGGATCTTAGGAAATATGCCCTCTGACCTAAAATTAAGTAGGACAGCTAAATGATAACAAGCAAGGTGCGCGCGTTAACACTGTTATCACTCATGCTAGTCTAAAGACCGCAAGTTTAAATGGACGGCTTGAACGAAGGCTTGCAAGGACCAGGTCTAGAGTACCCGTGCTCGTACACAGGGTATTTGCACTGATACTGTTATGCCTTTTACCATGAAAGCGGTAATGAATTTTCAGGCATAAACATTAAATGGAGCTTATTGTTTTAAGTCATTATGCAACAACATTTGGAATGACAGATGCCAGGCAGTATGCCAGCACAGGACTGATGTAGGCGTGGAGTCGGCCAAAGTCGGCAGCGATATCGGGCCTATGTCGGCAAATCGCGCTCGCGCTACTTTCACCCACATCTGCCCGATGATGGCCAGCCCGAATAGCTCCACTGTGGCGAAGCCACCATTGGTCGAACTTGGCCACCCAGAGTGGGCGGAACTTGTCCATCCAGAGTGGGCGAAATTTGGCCAGTCAGCATGGGCGAAATTTAGCCAGCCAGCATGGGTCGGATTTGGCCAGCCAGAATGGGTCAGATTTGGCCAGCCAGAATGGGTCCGATTTGGCTAGGTCGCATTGGCCGATGTTGCGGGCATTCAGGCTTTTTTGGCGTGTCGTCAGCCCCGCCGACATCGGGAGACCCCTTGCGCGACCGTTCCCAGCCATTATAGTGTTTCTAGTGTTTATCCTACGCGTGTCGCACCGTTTGGACTGCAAAAATATTTATTTTTGTGTTTTCACGTTTTCGGAGGGCTATGAAGGCATTTTCGAAGGTACTATGAAATGGACCAACAGCAGTTTGTGTAAATGTGTCTCTCATGCATACGCGAAAGCTCTGTTAGCACAATAATAATGGGGCTAAATGGATCCTCTGCACGTTCTATTAATGGGTTCTAAACAAAACAAATAACACAACAAGAGAGGTTTATAGAGAAAAGCATTATGTCATTTATTTTGTGAACTCTGCATTGATAATATGATATTCTCGTGCTGCACCGTCGTAGTGGAAAAGCTTCGGCAAGGGTGGAACCTGCGGGAGAAGGCGTGAAAAGTAAGCACAGCTTTGGAGCACATCAGCACAACACTATCATTGTATGCAACTTATGTGCGACTTATGAACAAATGTAGAAATTCAAGAAATGTCAGAAACATCTCATAATTGGGCACTTCTTTAAAAAATAACAAAAGAAAGTTGTCCTTTTTACTATATAGTGAATCTATGTTGAATATTCAACCCCTAGATCTTAGCTTCGTGTAGCCTTCGATACCCAAGGAAAAAAAAAAGAAACTGCAAAGCAATTTTAAAAGCGGCACATTAGTTGAAATAGGTGCATTTTGCACTATAATAAATTTTATATTTTTGGCATACATCAGACAGGAAAACATGTAGACGTGAGCTAACAGGACGCACACCAAGGATGGGGTCTTTAGGCAAAAATGTCCTTACATGATAGGTGCAAGGCACATTATGAGCAGATATTAGATGAGGAACATCTTTTCAAGGCTACTGTAAAAATGCCATCGCGTGCTGAACTGCCGCACGTGTCCCACAGCAAGGAGCGCGTGTTTGGTATCGCATTGCCTTTAAAAATACGGGCAAGAAAAAAAATGTTACGAGAACTGCAAGTCACCACACAATGGGTGTTTGATATAAGCATAGGATTAACTATATGAAGTAAAATTGCTTCGGGACAACTTGCGTAGGCTCTTTATTCGAAAATAAAGAGCCTACGTACCTCACGACGCGAATAATATATAAAGGTGGAACCGGTGCTTTAACATCGCAACAAAGAGTGCCAGGTCCTATTTTGCCAACTCGCCAGCAACATACCGAATTTCGGCATCCGCTGTGCACTCTTCAGCTGTGAGTCAGCGGTAGAAATTCGGCGACGACACTCTAGTCTCACCAAAAGGCGCAGGCTTGTGTTCATATACAACCGATGTCACAGTTGGGATGGGCATTGTCTTAGGAGGTACACTCGCCAAGGAATCGCGCAATCAACTCGAGTGATCGATAAATGCGGCACATGCGGCTACACGTGTAGACAGACATCGTGCACCCGTTGAAACTCGTTCGTACACCTTGCATTTTGGTAGCAATGCAGCCGCGACGAGAGAGCGCGGAAAGTTACCCGAAAACAGCGTGGTCTCCCCCTCCGAAGGGAGCTAATTCCACCAAAGGCAGGTTCAGAACGACATTCTTTGCAAACTGCAGATGCGCACAAAGGACTTGGATAGAGGGGGCCCTGACGAGGGTGGTCAGCTGGGAAGGGGACGCGCGTCCCCCTGTCCTTTTTATGTTTAGTTGATGCTGGCTTAGCACGTGCTAGGTTACTTCTAAGCAGGATACTCGCATTTTTCTTTCTTTCTTTCTTTCTTTCTCTCTTTCTCTCTTTCTCTCTTTCTTTCTTTCTTTCTTTCTTTTTTGTTTGTTACGAAACGTGAAAGACATCATTTCTGCGGGGCATACATTTATGCACAACGGCGGCGGCACCCGACGCGACTGCATTTGTTAAGTGCAGCCTGGTGCAGCCTATGAAGTATGCTGGTATGCATGTGTTCCCTGGGCAGCTACCTGTAGCACAGGATTTCGCAGACGCTGAACCACCCACTCTAGCTACAAACTCGAGCGAAATGCTGCACTGCACGCAACAAACGTAGCGCAGACGCGCGTCGCCGCCATTGTGCATGAATTTCTGCCAGTTTCTGCAGCGCAAGAAAGAGATGCACGTGCTGCCTTTCCGCACGACAAGAAATACTGAGATCAATCTGTCCTTTTTAATAAGCATGGTAGCACAAAGTAACAGGACACAAGGAGAACACGGAGAACACACACACAGCGGTACACTTCCAACAAATGATTTATTTCTGGGCACCACGTGGTTCTTATACACTTTTTTGCACACTGTTTTCATATTACGCACGGAAACGCGAATGCAACTCATACGCAGGTATTGTAGCTCCTTTCTTGAGAGCGCAATCGACGGACTGCTGACACATACACCACCAGCACTATCTATTCGTTCAGCTTCTAGAATTAGGCGTGTTACTTCACGCCCACTTCTACCTAAGATGGTGGTAGCTTGAAAGCGCGGGTGACATTTGCATTTCTGGCAGTGCAGAGATAGGAACCCATATGGTTGTGTCTTGTTCACTTTATTGTCGTGTTCACGCAGTCTGACGTTAATACACCTGCACGTCTGCCCGATATAACTCTTTCCACATCTTAAATCAATCCGGTACACAACACCTGTAAAACAATCCACATATCTGTAGGTGGGATCGTTTGCACATTTACGTTTCGTTACACCATTTGGATTTGTTTTCCGGCACAGGCCACCACCATCTGAGGTAGAAGTGGATGTGAACTAACACGCCTAATTGTAGAAGTTGAACGAATAGATAGTGCTGGTGGTGCATGTGTCAGCAGTCCGTCGATTGCGCTCTCAAGAAAGGAGCTACAATACCTGCCAATGAGTTGAATTTGTGTTTCCGTGCGTGATGTAAAAAACAGTGTCAAAAAAGTATAAGAACCATGTGGTGCCCAAAATAAATCATTTATTGGAAGTGTAGCGCTGTGTTTGCGTTTATTTATTTATTATTTATTTATTACAGTACTGCCGGTCTGATCTTCAGACCTTAGGCAGGAGTGGGTACAAGTACAAAAAGAAATACACATACAAGTCATTGCGGCAATAATAACAGAACCTCTCGAATACATAAAGAGAAGTGCCACAATTGAACATGAATAAGAAACATTGAATGAAAATAATAGGGAAAAAATATATACAACAAAATCATACACACAAATCAGCAACATATTTAAATAACTAGTGAAAACATGGATGCATAAACATATGGAAAAACTGAGTGTCGGGCAAGTACATTTGGAAAAAAAAAGCGTCAGGGTTCATGTGAAACTACGTCGGAGCTGTTTCTTACAGATTGAAGGGCCTGTAGATATGATGATAGCGACTGGCATTCCACCACAGTTGAGGGGAGGGAGTTCCAACTGGTTGCAGTTCTCGGGAAAAAAGAATAATGGAACATGTTGGTGTGACTAGAAAACTCGGCTACTTTTTTAGTCTTTTAGATATGTATCCTTTTTGATGCCTAGCTGTCCATGATAAAGGAGATAAAATAGCTTCATTCGCTCGCGGTATCGCCGAATTTCTAATTTCTCGAGCTCAGCCGTTTCTAGAAGAGATGTGACTGATGCCTCCCAGCTGTACTTATTGAAGATAAACCTAACTGATTTCCTCTGTATTTTTTCTAATATTGAGATGTTTCTTTTTGTGTATGGATCCCAGACAGCTGCACAGTATTCCAGGGGTGGCCGAATAAATGTTTTATAGGCTAATAGCTTAATTTCTGCTGGAGACTTACCCACACGCCTCCTTAAGTATCCGAGTTTTTTCATTGCCTTTCCATGTATGTAGTCAATGTGGTCATTCCATCTAAGATCTTGAGAGATGATGACTCCCGGATACTTATAGTTAGTTACTACTGTAACTCCGTGTTCTCCTTGTGTTCTCCTCCGTGTTCTCCGACGAGCATCGGCGATCTTCCAGCCGACCATCCTCGTGCTTCTAGGCCTGGATAATTCTGTTTCACAGCGCTCATAGACCTCTCTGTCACACGACAAAATTCGTGGTGAGCTTAGGCTTGAGTCGGTGCTCAATTATTTTTCTGTGGACACTGATTCGCACGCAAGATGATTACTAGCAAAAGGCGGGATATTAGTGTCGCTTCCATTATTTTTATGTTTTCGTTTCTCGTTGTCTCTTGGGCACACGACGTGGCCGGTAGATCACGAGATACATGGAAATAGTAGGCCTTTACGAAGCTATGTCATTTCGCATGTTGCGCAATTTGTATGTTGTCGCCGATGGCGCGATAAGAGGTGAAAAGGGTACGAAAAGATAATTTTATGCCGTCCCTTAATGATTACTAAGGTGCCCTTATGGAGAAAATGTGAGTGCATTGATGTAATTTTATTCGAGATTGTTGCGTCTCTCGGTAGCTTAACTGTTAATTATTCGTGATCAGGCATAATTGCTTTCTCTTGTTAGTGTATTAAATTTCTCCTAATTGGGACCGAAGAGGAGAGAGAGAACGCGTGGTTGCGTGATGGCCCGAGCGCTCATCGCGGCTCTGCAAAGGAGAGAGAATGAGGCGCGCGTGCTCCATCATTTTCATACAGCAGAACTACCGTGGCGCCCCCAGCGGAGTATACAGCTGTCGCACCACCGGTCATGCGCGCCACTCCGTAGAGTAGAGGGTTCATAGAGGAGGGAAAGGAGGGAGCGTAGGAGAGCAAAGAGAGGGGGAGGCGATGCAAATGCGTTGTGGGCGCGTGGGACATTTGACACAAACTCGGTAGCGCAAAAAAACACCGATGAAGAAGGAACACAGGACAGGCGCCGCTCCGTGAGGAGAGTATTCCTACAGGAGAGAAAGGGGGAGCGTCGTAGAGGAGAGAGAGAGGGGCAGGGGAAGCGGATGCGCTGGGGGGTGTGGGACGCGGGAAGGGGGGACGGACAAAGCCCCCGCCATAAGCTGCTTCACATCTAAAAAGAGAATGTCTCATAATAATCACATGAAAAAAAAATTGTACGCTAAGAATAAAGAGTGGGCACATGATAGCTCTGAGTGTAATCTGAATATACGAGAACACACAATCCTGTTTCGAGGAGGTGATACCCCGGCCTCAGCGGTCGCACTTACTGAAGACAAAAGCGTTCAAGCCCCTGTACTGTACAATACCACGGCAAGTTAAAGAACGCCAGGTCGTCCAAACCTGCTGAGCCTGTAACTACAGCGTCTCTCATCATTATATCGTGGTGTTAGGACGTCAAATCCCAGAAATCAATCAATAAGTCAACGAGGAGTTCATAGGAACGGGCCCTGATGACGCTATAGCGTTCAACTGTTTAAAGGGACCCTGAAACGGTTTTGACGATTTTTGTGCAAACATGGTGATCCGGTAGAGCGGGTCATTAGGACCATTACAGGACAGATTTCAGCGCTGTGCGTGAAGTGTGTAATTTATAATAAGGTTTTGAACACGCATATCGCAAAAGGTCGCAGCCGCTCGCCAAAATGCGTTTTCAAACGCCCCCGCCAATCGAACTACGAATGGGAGGTCGCTGATTGGCCCCGAACCAGTCACACTTTCAAAACCTAGCTGCGAACAACATGCTTCTACAACGTACTCCTTCGTTTCAGCCAACGGTATCGTCGCGGCATCTGGCGGCATACACACGAGTCGCCGGCGCTCTATTACAGAGGCTAGCACTGCCGAGGCAGGCGACCTCAGTGAGGATATCGGGGCGCTATGTCGCTACGGAAGTCTCGGCAGAGCGGCTGACGCGGGAGGCGCTGTCGTCGCTAGCGCGCACTCCACAGCAGAGGAGGAGTTGAGGAGGAACAGCAGTGGTAAGGAGGAAGGCGACAAAAATAAGCCCATAGCTGCCTTAGCGCATGGTGCTTTGCTTTATTTATGGTGTGAATGACTTCATAATTGTGTTGCCTAATCAGTGACGCAATGTCAAAAAACCTTTCAGGGACCCTTTAAGGTGAAACTAAAGCGGCGTCCCATATTTTGTTTTTGTTTTTACTTCTTTATTTTTCAAGCGCTGCCTCGCAAAAATTAGAGACAAGGACAGCTCATGTCCACAGTACACAAAGTGATGGTCGGTTACGTCCGCTTGCTGGCTACCGGCAATTTGCGTGAAAGAAGGCAGCTAATGAACGGAGATTTATATCCAAGCGGCATCTCATGCTACGACGCTCAAGCTCGCCATCATTAGCGTTTAGAGCCCAGGCCCTAAGTTATGGAGTCTTATGAGGCTTTAGAATCAGGGCCCCAGCAGCTACACTTCTATGACGAAGAAATATATGTAGGCTCGTGTACTGTGCTATGTCAGTGTACGTTAACGAAGCTTGGGCAGTCAAAATTTCTGCAGCGCGTCGGCGTCTCGAATAATCGTGCCTTTTCATTGGGACGCACGCCATCAAAAATCAGTCAATCATTTAATCCCCCGGCTGTGGTAACTCTTGTAGCAATGCGATTGGAATGAATGTGGCGAAGTATTAATCAGGTTTTGTATAAAGGGAACGTGTAGATTTATAGGCGTTTGTATCTTCAGTGAACAAATTTCTGCAGCAGTGGGCTTTTGTTTAGGGATTTGTTTAGGGATTCACCGGGTTCTTTTGTGCTTACATCAATGTGACTGTTTAATTGCGGACATTTGACCGCGGGAAGCCACTCCAGGACGTTCCGTCTCTTACATTCTGAAAGTGGAGACGCACTAAATTAAAGATGTAGAAATAAAGCGAATAGTTGTATCGCCACACTCGTTATTAAAAGCTTCAGGCTTCAACAACGCATCCAGCGCATGAACATGCTGAGCCCGGAATTCACATCACCAGGCAATAACCTTGAAATATATAGAATCAGTAGGCATGTCTGAACCAATTTTCTAGAGAGCATGGTCCGCTTCGGCGCCAATCCTGTAGCGGTGAGTAGTTGCTGTGTGGAAGACGTGGTGTAGTCATGAACTGAAGGGTTCAGGAATGGGTGTTCTGGTAAAGTTCAAGCTCTGCGGCTAAAATAAAGAGCATGCGATTAGCGCTTGAACGCGCTTGGGCAATGAGGCATTCACGACGTCAAGTAAACCCTCGCCACTTTGCGGATGCGCCTACAAACAGGCCATCGAGGGTCGTTCTGTAATGCCGACAAGTAAACACATTATCGCGCGCAGAGTTTTAGCGCACAGTTTTAGCGCAGCAATGCGACCGTCATTAAGGCCGTAAATGCAAAAGTCCGAATCGCTATTCTTATGCGCTAAATGTCTGTGTCGTGGCGGAAAGGCGCCAACTCACCGTTTCCCTAGAAAAACAGACGATGCCCTACGATAGGAGATGTCGAGGTAAAAGTGGCGCATTGGCACGAAATTTGCAAGAAACTACGCTGGTTTCTTCTGAACACGTCTCACACAACGCTGCTACACATCCAAATGAGCAATATTAAACCTATACTAATAAACATCTTCACGCATGTTCGTATGTTGGCTGCGCAAAAAGAAAACAATGCAATACGTAAAAAATATAGTAATGAAACGTTACACGCACTACGAGAGTATATCGACATTAAAGTTGAGTGTCACCGATAGCAGCCGTATGTGTTAAACATCCATCTCCGGCGCTGTGTATTGTAAGCAACACCGCATTGCTACGGCGACAAGCGATCGCTAGCGTGATGCAGTCACGCGATAATGCGACCAGTCAGCAAGGTTAAAGCGTTCTGGAAACATTGAGGAGACCCAACTGCTAGGCTAATTCATGACCTTAATCTAGCGGGTAATGTGCGAGCTTCTGAGGGTAGCTTAATATAATGAGGAGATGAAAATGGCTAAATGTTGCATATAGATATCAAAAAGATATCAGTCTTCTATTGAATGTTTAAAGGTGCTTGTCACCATGTGGTGATTGATTGCAAACGGAATTTCAGGGTGCTCCATGAACAGCTCTTTGTTTTATTTCGTACTGAGAGTACAGGACTGAGAGTATTGAGAGTACAGTACTGAGAGTGCAGTACTGAGAGTACAGTAAATGATATACCATTTCAGGGCGGCTCTAATGGGCTGCCCGTGCGGATCAACGAACAGCACATACTAGGACACTAGTAAATACTAGTGTAATTATATACAAGCATAATTACATACAAGCACATACTAGTACAACTAGCATACATTACATACTAGTATAGTTCGTGGCACCGCAAGTGTCGGCATCACAATGTTCTCCCAATAATTGGACGTATTTAAGCAAATAGAGAATCACTCGCTACATTTAAATTCGTATAGACTTCATAAAAAACAAAAAAAAACAACAACAACCAGGTCTTGAACTTGTAGTCATGCACCATGACACGCACTCGCCAATTTGTTCTAGTTGAAGGGTACGTTGTTTGATGAGAAGGCACTCAGATCGCTAAGTGGGTCGCTTTTAAAGCATGTTAACTCGAAGTGTACAAATCTCGGAACTTCTTCATGGTCTAGAAATAGGACTACTCTACTTACCGATTCCGGCGAACCAAGTGGAGTCAGCAAAGTAAATTCAGCGTAATGCCATAAGAGATTTCCTGCGAGAGTGCAATGGCAGCCGCCGGGTTCAGGTGAATCATATTTCACAGCGCAATGCACAATTTCGGCAATAATAGGCAGTCTAAAGCAAAGTCGTCAACGAATGTATTATAACGTACCATATGTCAAAGACAAATACTACGCTGCGTACGCGGTACAGCAAGCGCCTATGCAGTGGACTCCACGCAAAGGAAATTACCTGTATAACAAGGAAGTCATTCCACAGCGGATGTATAGAGGTAGTCGCTGTACGCAAATGCTAAAGCGACGTGACTTGTACAATGATATACACTGAAGGTGCCCAACACTTCGCGGCAAAGTCGCTTGACTATATTTCGCAAGTACGATAGTGGAAGAATCTGAACGTAGAAACGGAAGTGAATTAGGAACCTTGAAGCAGCGACGCGAAGTGCGATTAAGAACGGAAGTCCGTAGGCTATGCTTCGTTTCGTTCTCTTGCTCTATGTAGCTTTTTTTGTCGTTTCGATTATGGTCACCGAGTGGATCTCCGAATCCTCAAAATATGTACAATATTCCATGAAGATAAATAAGCAACCAAACCCCGGACACGATGCGCCATATGAAAGCGTACGTGGGAAAAGCACAACGAGAAATCACATTCAGAAAACAAAGCGCTCACAACTCGCGCAATTATTTAGGTCATTCACTCCTGACACCATCACGTTTATGGCTTAGCAAATTTCGCCATAATTCACCGTGCTACCTTTTAGTCAGAAGAAATAAACTGCTGCTATTCATTTTCGATCCAGTTAGGCGGAACGTCGATGTCAGCAACAACAAAAAAAAAAAAATTCACAGCATATACACGGTGTGAATGATGATGAGTGGGCGAAGCTCCGGATGTTCATCGTAGATCGTGCCGAGTTCCGGATTAATTTCGTTAACGCGCACGCCACGAATCCTTATGGTTCAACTACGCACAAGTGAAATCTCCCACCGGCACTTCATTGCAAGTCAAGATCCAGGGCCTATATATATATATATATATGTATGTATGGCTGGCCGGTGAACGGTTCACCAGCGCGAGCAGTCGGTATTTTTCAATCAAGAAACTCGCTAGAAGACACTGCCTGCGTCAAGCTTCTCTCTCGCGGGTGAGAGCGCGTTCTCCTTCTTTGCGAGCTGGTAGCGCGTTCATCGAAGACAGAGCGTTTGATTGATTGATTGATTGATTGATTGATTGATTGATTGATTGAGGTTCGGTTAGGAAAGGACGCTAATTTCTGCGGCCCATGTAGGGAGCACGGCTAAGCGTGCGTGGGGGTGGAGGAAAGGGAGTGAAAGAGATTGGAGAGAAAGGCCGTAGTGGAGGGCTCCGGAAATTTAGACCACCTGGGGTTCTTCAACGTGCACTGACAACGCACAGTACTCGGGCCTCTGGCATTCTCGCCTCAATCGAAAATGCGACCGCCGCGGCCGGGATCGAACCCGTTTCCATAGTCAACGCGCGCCTTTCGCGCTCTCTGTCTCTCTCTCCCTCACAAGACAGCAGATGGAAGAGTGAGAGAGCTCGCGCGCCGGGAAACACGCGCCGAGGGCGCGCCTCCCACACGCGCCCTCCTAGTAGCGCGTTCCTAGTAGGTAACGCGCTACTACAACGGACGGACAGACCGAAACCTTAACGAGCTTCGCCCCTAAAAAATAACAACAAAACAATACGCCTCTAACTTTCAAGAGCACGTGGAAGACTAGTATAACATGCCTGCAATGGTGGTTGCATCAGCACTGAAGTTATTAAGGATAACACTCCTCGCGATTAAATGTATGCGCAAGCGTTGAGCGCTTTTCGTACTAATTGTTGGCGGGGGAAGTGCTCTGAGCCGAATTCAAACAACATTGAAGCAATGAATTCAACACTTACGTATTTAGTAAAGCAGATGTTCCTCTGGATCGTTTGAAATCTGGAGAGCATGACATAACTGAATCGAGGGTCATGCGAGTGCGCGCTCTTTCCATGCCGCATTAAGAACGCGCTTAGACAAATTCCGAAAGCAGCAAATTGTAATGCAGGGCTCACGAAAAGGACACGCTAACTATTTTTGCCCAAATACGCTCAGACACCCCGCAAGGCATGTCACTACAAACACTGGACGCCTCGGTCAATCGGAAACGTCCCCTTTTGCATCAAGGACTGTAAACTGAAGCTATAAATTTCACATGTCAGGTTTCTTTCCATGGTCGACTGGCGGGGGAAGTGGTGGCCACCGCTGCGCTTCATTGTACTCTGCTCTGGTTCACCGCTCCGCGCTTTCACTAGGCCACCGAACGTCGCAGCTTATCTCTTTGACATCTGAAATGCGGGGCAGACCGAACTACAATGGCGCCTGAACTCGCAGAAGTGCATACGACAAGAAATAGTCATAATGTTTGAAGTTTAAGTAGGGAAGAGAGTGATACCCGCCATATCTGTTTCAGATATCGCCATCAAGACATTTCGGCGAAAGAAGAGCATGTGCACTTCACGAAATGAACAGTGTGCGGCATTTGCTCGCACACATCTTTGTTCTGATGCGCTTATGTCCTCAGGCCACAAATACATAAACGCGGAAGCGTTTCTCCAAGAGTCACTAAACGCAATTTTTCAGTTACAATGATAGGTTGATAGGTGTGCACTCAATAACGTCTTAGATGTCAAAGCTACCTACACCACAACTTCATAGACCGCGAAACTGAGGTAAATGCCAGATGATACTGGCTCCTTACGCAGGAAATTCTGCAAACTAGGCGCGCTGACGTTGAAGAGGCGGCAGTACGAAACGGGGAATTGCGCAATGGTTTCTCTGCCACTGTATGCAGATGGGACCTCTGACAACAGGTGGAGTAAGTGGCTTGTAGGACGAGCAGCACCATCGAGGACAATCTAATAGCCCTCGCACCTTCTTGCTTGCACCTGCTTTTCTCATAGGTGGCTGGTTTGACGGCCAGTAAAGAGAGATATACATCATTCGCTCATGTTAGGTGCAGTTTTGCGCAGTTGTAAAGGCATGCCGGCAAAATATATAAGGCTTTTGCAGAAATTGGCCTCTTTTCTTGGCACATGACTACTACTACTAAGTTTCTTCAATATTATTTCTATAGTGCACGTAGACTTAATGTTTGTCTTTAGTGTCCCTTTCAAATGATTTCACAAAATAGCAGCTGCCTAGCATAGTCGAGTCGCGGTGCCAATGCCTAATTATTTACCGGACATGAGTTTAAATATAGTTGGAGCGCACGAATAGCAAAAAAAAAAAAACACAATACTAACTTGCCACACGAGGATTTGATAAATCTTGTAAAGAGGTAATTATGCACCCTGTATGTGCTTCTTGTGTATTAAAGGGAAACTCGGGTGCTTTTTCCGCCATATTCTGATATTGCTGCTTTACTATAGCACTGATAGCCCTGGAGCAGCCAGGGACATTCAATTTGCTCGAAATGTCACCAATATTTTTAAATAACCGAAATAACGATCTGTCCAAACCGAAACCGAAACGGGCAGACGCTTCGTGCAGCGCATGAGATGACGTGAGAACCTGCCCGTCATCAGAAACATGGAGCTCTTGCCGGAAAAATGAAAGTGGTGACGTCATTCAACGATGCATTGAGCTCTTCCGAACATGGCAACGACGATTTGAGCGCTGAAGTATCGCCCTTTTGCTTAAGGGCGGCCCGCACGCTCGGGTAGGCAGCGTTGCAGGTAAGATGTCAAAAGCACAGAGTGGCTCGCGTGGGAATCCGCTAAGAATATTAAAATTCATTTTCGGGAGAAGTAAATCAATTGCAAGCGCCTGGATTGGCGTAAAATATTGCTGTACCGATGAGAACATATACCGAAAAATTCATTGAAATCAGTTGACAGTGAAAACTCGCCGGAGTTGCCTTTAAGGCCACATATGAATGACGTGCGCAAGGGAGAGGAGGCGTAGAATGAAACATCTCAGAAGAGCGTCACATTTTCGCGAGAGGGTAGAAGCAATAAATGCGATAGTAATACATTGTATAATATACATATAAGATAACCCAGCGTCACACGGCGCCAGCATCGAACCCCAACCTAATTATTTTACCAGTATGAAGATGCATACTGGCACACTGGCGTGACACGGAACACTGGGATGTGCGGGTTGTGGGCACGCAGAACAGTTATAGAGAAAAAAAAAAAACGCGTGGTGGTTCGCTGCCATGCTCGCATAACATATATAAATATATAAAAAAGCGAGGGAGGACGCACAAGAAAATAAAATGGATAATACATTATAAAACAAACTTAGCGCGCAGGACTCGATCTCGGCACTTTCAGGTCTCTAACCCAGGTCGCTAACATTGAAACACTCTTTCTTTTTCAGTGTTGCCATGCTTACACATTTGTTGTTGTTTTTTTTGTTGTTTTGTGCGGTTTAACGTCCCAAAACCAGCTCTGATTATGAGAGACGCCGTAGTGGAGGTCTCTGGAAATTTCGACCACCTGGGGTTCTTTAACGTGCACTGACATCGCACAGCACACGGGCCTCAACATTTCGCCACCATCGAAACGCAGCCGCCACAGCCGGGATTCGATCCCGCGACCTTCGGATCTGCAGCCGAGTGCCATAACCACTAGACCACCGTGGCGGGGTCTAGTGGTGACACATTTAACAATGCAAGGAACCGCCTGACTAACTCAACTACTTTATGTGCACGAGAGATTCCAAATGACCTTTTTCTGAATTTTTCCGTTTCTGTGAGTGAAGTTACTGACTCATGGAAGTACTCCATTGATCTTCGAGCATCGACGTCAGCATGACGTAAAATCATGCTGGATACCGAAATACTGTGCAGTGCTAATAGTATAGTTATATCACACGGAAAACCATCGTCACTTTCAATCATCAGATACATTCTTCTCCGTGCATCAAAAGGAAAATATTTTAGGTCCGTTGCAAAAAATACCAGAAGAACACCGCCTCCCAGAATTCCAAGAAAACATGCTCAATTGTTTCTGGTTTACGACCCCAGAAACAGTGGTCGCCCCACGGAGCTAGCAGCCCCTTTTCCGCCATCCATGTCTTCTGTTAATAGTCCAAAACGCCATTTAAAGAAGATAGTTGGCTCTCCTGGACGCAAGGGTATGCTTCTTACGTGCTTGAGCAGCTTGCCCCAAGTCCCACCCAGGTGTTCGGAGAGGTATAGAGGAATTGGAGGAATAGGATCACATAAGGGACTACAGAAATTTTTACGGGTCACATTGCACAAATATTTAACCTAATGTAATATTTGCAGGAAATGAAAATCAACGATCTCCTTAATGTAAACCCTGAATTCGACCTCCCCGTCTAACAGAAGACACGACAAATTGGGGCAAATCACTTGCCAAGCATACTTGGCAAATCACGCAGAGAAAAGGTTCTTGAACATCTCGGAGATACAAAAACGGTTCACAAGCTGTCTCAGAAATAAAGGGACACACCCAGGCCGCCTTCACTAACACGCCGGGACATGTATTTCCGGCTTGTCCTTTCCCACGTCGTTCGCCGTAAAAATACAGCAAAAACACGCTGATCTTTCTGTACATTCGACCGCGACAGTTGGAGTAGCTATTACCAAACTATTGATTCTATAGTTTGGTAATAAAGAGCAGGTTGCAAATGGTGGCACGACACAAAATTAATAAAGCTCTTCCCCTCCACCTCTCGCCTTTTCTTCGGATTTTTTTTTGTCTGCATTCGGCAAAAGGGATAAGTGTCACTGCAATTTTTCAATGGTACACCCAAGTGTTTAACAGGCGTACGGACTTAACATTCAAGAAATCATTGAGAATGAGTTTCCAATTTCCGCGACAGAAACCGAGACTTCTTCCCCAATTAACTGAGCGCAGCAGAACTGCGAGCTAAGTTATCTTGTTTAGGTTTCTTCTGGCGGTCCGCTTCACACCATATGACCGCGCTAAGCAGCGTGAATTTCGGGCCGACGAGAAACTTTGCTCAGCACAGCGCAATCAAGCCAGCGCGCTCCTTCCGGCCCCATGTGATCATGCCGGGATTTCTGGAAAGCAAACGGCGGATGAAGCTGCCCGAGAGGGACTCCAATGCCGTAACTTCAGAAAAATGTATTTTTAAAGAGCTGAAGCCTCGAAAATCGCAAAAGAATATTCCTGTCAGGAAAAGGATCGCCTCTGGATTTTCCCACTGCATTAACATAACTTTCTGTTCTGTAATGACTTAGTAGTGAGGGATAGATTTCCACGAACACTTCGTCGACGCTAAGAGATGTTGTACCATAGTCTTCGACTATACGAGGCATGCGAGAACAGTCGCATAGGGTGCACCACTGACCCTTATTGTGAAAACTGTGGTAGTATAGAGACAGTGAAGCACGTATTACTGGAATGGCCCACGTAGCACGACGAGAGGCAATTTTTGGGGCAACTAATGCTCGCGATATGCCAAGATCAATTAACGCTGCGAAACATAGGTATCTTTCCAGGAGCTTCAGAACAGCGAAGAGTTCTGGATTTATTGTATTTGTTTAACTACATCTGAGAAATTGGCCTGTATGGGAAACTAGACCGCCAATTTCATACAGAAAACCGCCAACCTCGCCTGCAAATATTCGCGCCAGGTCAGCCTGCCTACGCCACTGCTGGGCAAACGCCTCTCCTAGAGATCTCCAATAATCCCTGTCCTGTGCTAATTGGGCCCAATTTATCCCCGCAAACTTCCTGATCTCGTCTGCCCACCTAAGTTTCTGCCGCCTCCTGCCACGCTTGCCTTCTCTAGGAATCCACCCTGTTACCCTTAATGACCAAGGGTTGTCTTGTCTTCGCAGTACATAGCCAGCCCACGCCAATTTCGTCTTCTTAATTTCTATTAATATGTCCTTAACGCGCATTTGTTCCCTAACCCAGTCCACTCTCTTCTTGTCCCTTAAGGGTATGCCTACCATTTTCCGTTCTATAGCTCCCCGCGTCGTCCTCAATCTAAGCTCCGGTTTTAAGGTAGGCTTACCCTTACTTGAAGGAAATGCCACAAAGGTAACAGTTGTTTAGGTGCACAGAATATTAAACTACACTGTTTTAATAAGCGTCGCTATGTGTAGGGAGAGAAAATTTGCGGGCTTTAAATTTAACAGTGATTGATTTGACTGTCACTGAATATTTCAGTGCGCCAGGAGAAATCTGCTAGCCTAATGGGCAGAGACGGCATGCAGCGCTCCACTCTCTGCAGAATATGTAGCGACGGTGAAAGGAGGGTTGTAAACGCCGCAAATGCGAAGTTGACGTCTGCATCCGGTGTGAAAAGGCGACTTCAAACATCTGTTGCCTGTGAACCTACTTCACTACAGAGGAAGTTCGCGCCGGGTCCTGCATCTGGTACGTATTATGCGACTTTTGTATTGTAAGCTATCTAAGAAAACTTGGAGGAAAAAGGCACATAATACGCGTAAGGATATATCGAACGCGTGGCCTTCGGGCTGGCCGCCTCCATGCACCCACATTACCCTGCTCAATGCATCACATGCGGCGGGTAGATTTTTAATAATTGTGATAATCAGCGTACTTATGGTTTTCGACTCTTCATTGCAAGTGGGGGTCAGAAATGCCCCACATAAGGGTAACTAATTCTCTTCTTTCTAATTCGAGGTTAGGTGCCATTCCTTTCAAAACTGCGCTCTAACGTTGTTTACTCACGTGACCCTACTGGTGCGGGTCCAAGTGGCGCAACTGTAGCCTAAGAGTTGAGTTCAATTTCAGATGCATGCGCTACATTTTAAAGAACACACCAGTGTACCGGAGTTAAGTACCGATGGAACGTCAATTTTGTTGCAAAAGTTGTGGCATCTGAAAAACACATAAATAGGACTCCTACATATCTCCTTAATTGTGTTCACTCAAAGCAATGACGTTATCTTATATACATATAAGTCAAATGAGAAATATTTATCTTCACGTATGGTTGAACCACGCATCACAAGTATGCAATTTCCACATTTTTAAAATTATTCATGGGAATATTTATTTAGTTCTCAAGCATTGTAGGACAAGAGCGGCGCTGCTTGGTTAGACAGTAGGTTGCATCCATTCGAGGTCGTTACAATGAAGTAATAGCAGAACAATAACATTGCTTAAAACAGAATTGAAAAAAATAATGCATATCTGAGATTTCACATGTTCGCCGAATAAAATTTGTACTAATGGTGGAAATTTATCTTTTTTCCTTAGACGGACAATGATGCTGCCGGCAGCCCTCTTTGCCTTTGTTCTTTTCAGCGTTTTGGTTCAAGGTGAGAATAATACTAGAAGTAGTTGTGTGATCACGATCATAGCCCCAACAAACGTCTTAAATTAAGTGGCGCGCCCTCTGGAGCACTGCAGCCTTATTGCCGACGCTACATAGTGCAAGTGCTGCGCAGATGAACGCGTTTGCTGCTCTGACTGGTCAAGCCTAACTGGTTCCAGTCCGCTCAAAACTCATCGTCGACAACCGTGCTGAGCTTCCTTATCAAAATTCGTGGAGGTGCTCGGTCTCCTGTCATCCTGGAACAGCGCAACCGCACTCCCCGTCCCATCGTGGCTACCGACACAGACTCGAGCTCGTCACCGCCTTGTTCCTAAGCGAACGTCTGCGCTGTAACGTTCTGTCAGCGGAAACCTCCAGTATTCCGTGGCACCCATGACCATGACATTTATGACTCGGCTTCCTCATACGAACGCGCGAGTAGTCCACAATAAAGGGGAAGAAGTCGCGAAACTTGCCACTGTACCTTTTTTACCCGACCGGAATTACCCACTTGTGCTTCTGAAACCACGAGACAGACGTCTCAAGCTTGGCTATGTTCAAACCAAAGTTCAGCGAAGTCTGTGTAGTCCTGAAAGTTCGAAATCTTCGTGCGGAGCAACGCCTTCGCACCAGACCTCAGCATCCTGGTGAGAATTTTACCAGCTATCCGAAAGATGTAAATGATTTGTGTAAGCTTGCCGATGTAACAATAGCCGAACGAGATAAAATTAAGCACATACTGAAGCATATTATGGCGTTATTGAAGTCCTCATTTCAATGACTTTCTCCACTGTCGCCCAAGAGATTGATATCTGCAAAAGCTACTACGAGCTTCGCCTACTAGGCCTTTTCAGCCGACGCCCTGAAACACATCACGATATGTTCTACAACATAATACCACGTTTTTAAAATGCGACCTTCCTCTTGCAGATCATAGGTTTTGTGCGGGAATAAGTTGCCCGCCAGCTCTCTTTCATTTCCACCCCGCCGCAGTCAACTTCGTGCTTTCGTCGAAGTATTTGACACGTTATACATGAGGAAGTCTCTGAGGCAGCGGCCATACGGCGTATCATCTACGGAACGCCGCGTCATTGATGAACAAGTGGGTGACATGCTAAGGCGCGGTGTAGTACAGCCGTCCAAGAGTCCATGGGTATCGCCAGTTCTAGTCAAAAAGAAAGACGGGTCGATTCGCTTTTGCGCGGATTACCGCTGCTTAAACAGGATAACCAGAAAAGACGTCTACCCATTGCGGCGAATCGACGATGCTCTTGACTGTTTGCAAGGTGCCGAGTTCTTCTTTTCTCTTGATTTACGATCCGGTTATTGGCAGGGTACCTATGACCTCAGATGACAAACCTAAAACTACCGTTAGTACACCAGCATGGCCTATACGAATTCAATGTGATGCCTCTTGGCCTTTGCAACGAGCCCGCCACGTTCGAGCGCATGATGGACGCCATTCTGCGAGGCCTCAAATGGAACACGTGCTCATGCTACTTGGATGACGTAGTTGTATTTGTACCTGATTTTCGTATCATCTTCATCGCTTGGAGCAGGTATTTCGCTGTCCACCACCGCTTGCCTACAACTTAACTTAAATAAATGCCACTTTGGGGCACGAAAGCTTACAATTCTCGGGCAAGTCGTGGCGAAGGAGAGCATTATCCCTGATGTTGCAAAGCTGCGGGCTGTTCAACAATCCCCAAGGCCAAAGTATCTAAAAGAGTGCGTAGTTTTATTGGCCTCTGCTCGTACTTTCTCCGCTTCGTTCCAAATTTCGCTTCGATTATGGCACCACTCACAGAGCTCCTTTGGGGAGACGCCAACCTTTCTGCTTGGTCCCCGGCTTGCGATCGTGCCTTTGTGACGCTACGTGAACTCCTCACACACCTCCGATACTGCGCCATTTTCACCATAATGCTGCCACGGAACTCCACACGGATGCCAGCGGTGTCGGTCTCGGTGCTGTTCTCGCGCAGCGATAGCCAGGTTTCCAAGAATGTGTTGTTGCCTACACAAGCCGCGCTCTCAGGTAGGCTGAACCGAATTACCCAGTCACCGAGAAAGACTGTCTGGCGATCATTTGGGCCATTACAAAATTTCGGCCATACCTGCATGATAGGCCTTTCGATGTCGTTACTGATCACCAGGCTCTTTGCTGGTTGTCGACCCTCAAAGATCCGTCTGGTCGTCTCGCCCGATGGACACTGCACCTCCAAGAGTACGACATCCGTGTTGTTTACCAGTCAGGCAAGAAGCACGGTGTTGCCGACGCTCTTTCTCGTTCGCCAGTGGACACCGACGTTGCCAGCGTCTCCGCCATTGACAGCTCACTTTCGCCATCTACTTCCATCGATATGTGTTTGGAGCAGTGCAAGGATCCTTGGACTGAATGTTTGATACGTTACCTGTCTGATCCATTAGCAAGCCTGCCGTCTGCGCTCTACTCCTTTATCGCCGCAATTACGAATCAGATGGGCGCAAGTGGCTTCTCGTCATACCGAGACAGCTCCGCGCAACTATATGCGTCGCTTTCGATTCTGATCTTCAGTGCCCACACACTGGTCTGTTCAAAACTTACGCCAGACTGCGTCTTAGGTTTTATTGGCATGGCATGTGCACCTTTGTGAAAAAGTACATTCGATCTTGCACAGGGTGCCAGCGCCGCAAGCCTGGTCCTTGCCGCTCTTCTGCGCCAATGCAGCCTTTGACTTGCCCATCACAGCCATTTGACCAGACAGGCATAGACCTATACGGACCCCTGCCATACACAGCTCCCGGAAATCGACTGATTATTGTGGCTATCGAGCACCTCACGAGGTACGCGGAAACTGCTGCCCTCCCATCCGCGACAGCTTGTGAAGTTGCTTCCTTCCTTCTCCACCGCTTCCTTCTCCGTCACGGCGCTCCGCGCGAACTCCTGCGCGACCGAGGCCTCGCCTTTTTCGCGAATGTTGTTGAAAAGCACTTGCTGAATGCCGTATTATTCGCCGCTGCACCACCGCCTATCACCCGCAAACAAACGGGCTGACCGAGCGCTTTAACCGAACTCTTGGCGACATGCTTTAGATGTATGTCGCATCAAACCACGTTGACTGGGACGTCATTCTCCATATGTAACATACGCCTACAATACGGCGCCTCAGGCGACTACCAGCTTTTCCCGTTTCTTCTTGCTTTATGGCCGAGAACCGTCATCACCGGTCGACACTGTCCTGCCTTACCGCCCAACTCATCCGAGGCCACACCGGTTTCCGAAGCCGCTCGATATGCAGAAGAATGTCGCCAACTAGCTTGCTCTCTTACCACCCAACGATAAGCATTGCAGAAATTCCGCCGAGACGATGGCCTGCCAAACCGGCAGTTCCCGCCCGGCGCTCTCGTTTGGCTGTGGGTGCCCTCCACTTCTACGCCAGGTGTCACCCCGAAGTTACCGTCGAAGTATCATGGCCCTTACAGGGTCCTGCGGCAAACTCCTGCCGTCAACTACCTCGTCGAACCAGTCGCACCCGCTACGGACATGCTCCGTCGCGGCCGCGAGACTGTGCACATAGATCGCCTGGAAGAATTTCACGAAGCGCTTGTTCTCACGACGCCTTAGTCCACCGGAGCGGCTCCGTCTCCAGGGGAGGGGAAAGATGTGAAGAAGCGGGCCCTCGATAGCTCCGCAGCCGGATCGCCAATGGCACGTAGCAGGGCGCGAGCTAAACGTGGTTGCTGCTGTGTCTACCAGTCGTTGCCGACCTCGTCGTCCACAACTGCGTTGAGCTTCCTTGTCATAATATATATATATATATATATATATATATATATATATATATATATATATATATATATATATATATATATATATATATATATTAATGACAAGGGCTGCTTGGACAAAACAATTGCACTTTTTAACCATAGTATGTAAGTGCCATGCTTTTTCGTGTAACACATGTGTATCTTTTCCGACGCATAGGTGCAGAGGCCCCCATCAGGCTTATGTGTGTTTTTTGCATTTGCTCCTTTTTCTAATTTTACAACAAATAAAGCTACTACTACTAACAACTGTGGATGACTGCTAACGACAGATACCAGTCGCACCCTATCTCAGATTTTTTTCTTCCACTTCAATTAAGATATTTATCGCCCTCTGCTCCTTCCTATGCTACGTGCTTTACTAGACTTGTTACGGTGGTGGATAGCGAATGAACTATCCCTTGATCCATTCTGTCGCTTTGTTATCTTATAGGGAGTGTCTCGTTATGATAGATTACTTGCCTTTATTTAGCATGTAAGGAACACAAATGAAACGCGAGGAAACAAGGATACAATGAACGACTTTTTCCCTAAGAGGAACGTTCTCAAATTCATAGTCCACAGCACACCACAGCAGATTTTTGAACAAAGAATTGCCTTCTCTCTGTGTGTTTTTCTTGTATCGAATAACCATATGTTCGCCCCGCCACGGTGGTCTAGTGGCTATGCTACTCGGCTGCTGATCCGAGGGTCGCGGGATCGAATCCCGGCTGCGGCGGCTGCATTTCGATGGAGGCGAAATGTTGAGGCCCGTGTGCTCTGCGATGTCAGTGCACGTTAAAAAACCCCAGGTGGTCGAAATTTCCGGAGCCCTCCACTACGGCGTCTCTCATAATCAGAGCTGGTTTTGGAACGTTAAACCTCACAAAACAAACAAACAATATAACCATAACCATATGTTCGTTGGTTGGTAATTATCCTTCGAAAGGAAGCGGAATACACACGCAGCGGGGCTCTACATTTCCCAGTCCCTCAGCTAGTTTATGTGAGTTAGTAATGAGCGCGCAGTCATCTTCCTATATTTTGGGTTCAGCGCTCCCCTTTCGTTGCAGTGCTTTTCACGAGAACAGATTATACTACAAGTCAAGGCGGGTTGTTCAAGTCGGGCAATTGATTTCGCAAAACTGCAGCATAGAAAGGGTTGGGACAAATTTTCCGGCGCCGACCCCAAGAGAGATAAAAACAACATACCCTTCTACAGAATTGTAGTAGGCTGACCAGAGCTAAGCGTCGCCTTTTCTGATAGCAGGTGATACTTCATGGCAACAGCCAATGTGACAAAACTTCAAGCCCAAATTGATCCCTGACTGCGATGATTTAAGTTAGGAGCAACAGGCAGTAAAACACGGACTGACTGGTCCTACCTTAAACAATACTATCGGGCAATAGCTTTAGGCAATAGCACATTTTTATCACCATGAAAAGGTAGACGATATCACATCATCGGCTACATAACTGCATTCAGGCATACAAAACCATCAAGCTGCGCTAAACACTCAACCTTTCTTCCACTCTGAATGAAAGCTGCATGGAGAGTAGATCACGAATTCTCTGGTGTTTCCGCTTGTGTTTATGCTGTGCTTATCTGCTCTTTTCTTATAGACGTTCAATAAGAGATACTGAGCTATCGCTATCATTGCTCATGGCAACGGGAATCTTCGAGGGCAAGCATCGGTCCCCTCCTGTGTTCTTTTTTCCTGCGTTTTCGCCCTTCGCATAATCACTGTCGTGTCGAAGTGTGGGTAGTGGGTCATTCTGGGCCAAACGCAAATTTGTTTCGCTTTTTTTTCTATCTTCCTTCGTTCCTTCTCTTTTTCATTATTGCTTTCTTTATTTCTATATTGTCCTTCGCACAATCACAGTCATGTAGGTGTAATGTTGGTGTACGGGTAGTGGGTGAAAGTCAAGAGCTTTTTCCTTTCGCTCAACTTGAATTTTTCCATTTTTATTTATGTCATTGACTTCTTTACGTCATTCCCTCCTGCCTGCTTCCTACTCTCTTCCTTTCTGTACTGTCCTTTGCATATGTGCTATGATGAAAGAGTATGGGCAAGAGGTTCTGACTTCTGCGTGATGGTCAGCTAAATGAGATGGCATGGCGAGTCGCCAAGTGCTCCGAAATTCAGCATTTGCACAAGGAAGGTGCTGTACACAATCTGATCTAGGCTCCTCATCGAAAAGGACTCATCTGGCTGGCGCGGTATTGTGTACTTCAGTTCAACTTATTTTTTCCAGGAAATATATACTTATTAGCCAGCCCTGAGTATCACCGGCTTCGCCTGTCCTCATTATGTCACTGTTCTTTTTGTAGGAACGAAAGCGCACCAATGCTTTTGTAACATGTAGTCTGAGCCAGTATGAGGAAGAGTCATTCAATATTAAGTGACGCTGTACGGCAGGAACGAACATTACCGAGTATGTCCTATGCTATGCCATCGTTAACCAATATAAGGAAAGATTGTTTGACACGCAACATCAGTCAGAGCTAGCCCTTGTGCACTTGCGCCAGGAGCCAGTACTCGATATTGTGTAAACTGTAGCCAAGAATTACACATCACCCACTAAAATTACCAAGCTATATCCAGCATCTTTTTTACAAGATGCACTACTGCTAGCCTTTGTAGTTCACATTAGCCAGCAATAGGCAGCACTAACAAGTGTGCCCACTCACAATGCAGTCTAACTCCAGTGAGTCTGTGAGACGAGGATTAGCCATCGCTAGATGACAGCTAGCGAACACTTTCCTGTGCTAGAGGACCGAAAGTCACGATAAGTGCACATTGCTTAGTGCGACCCAAGAATAGCGACCACACACACGAATGCCAACAATAACGCACCAGCCTGCATCACTACCCAAAACTCGGCAGTGCTAGCAAGCAAAGCTTATCCTTGGTAGGTCTTAGCAACTGCGAGACGTCGGTTAGCTGACACAAGGTGCCATTATTGAACTGCAAGCGACGGTTTTTCACATGGCGCCTACTTTATGCGGAAGTTTATCGCCGTTATCCAGCAAAGTGAGACTTTGTATAAGCCTAAATACTTCGTTGTAGGTGGGTTTTACGTAAATATGATCAGGTTCTCTCGTATGAAAGCATTCCTGTTATTTCGGATCGGATGGCTGTGTCGGAAAACTCGTCTCGGAATCAACGCTTATTTTCTTTGTTGATGTGGTTCGTGTGATGACAAGTGAATGACACAGCTGTGATGCTGGAAAAAGTGCAGCAACATCCTGTTTGGATGAAGTGCACGGCAGAGTGTAACTGACATTGCGATATTTTTGTTGCCTACAGCTTGTTTACTTAGTTCTGAAGCAGACGGTCCAATTTTCGCAGCCAAAGATATCTTCCTGTTTCCCTGCAGAGAACGTGGCTGCACCAGCGCACGGGACGTCAGAAACGGCGTCCGCTGAAGCTCATCGCACGGAAGGAGGCGCCAAAGATGCCGAAGCTCGTTTGATTGTGGCTTGCGTCGACTTCATATGCATCAGGTCTCCTTTCAAGAAATAAGAGCGAGACTCGTATAAAATAGATTAGCGATTTCAACGCAGCCTCGGCTGTCTTTGTCCTATTTTCAAAAGAGAATTTCTGAAGGGAAGAGGGCAACGCCGTCGCTTTGCAATGAAGTCTCTAACAGAACCCTGCTGGTGACAGCAAAATAAACTGTATATCAGGAATAAGGGTTTCTTGGTAGTTCTTACTCACGGATCTAAAGGTGTGGTATGCGTGTGCGTGTGTGCTTATGTGCATGTGTGTGTGCGTGCGTGCGTGTGTGCTTATGTGCATGTGTGTGTGCGTGCGTGCGTGTGTGCGTCAATGTAGAACTCCCTTTCACGTTTTGTAGACTATGTCTGTTATTTTTAGGTTTACCTGATCACGGTCTGCGCCTGAGCCTAGGCTGCGGAAGATCACTGATCGAGACATAGTTCGCAAAATATATGATATGATTTAAATTGTCTCAGCTCCTCGAGCTCCTTAAACCCTGACGACGCCCTTCATTGGACTTCGCTTTTGAAATGACCCAACACTGTTGTGCCCTACACCGATGCATGGAGCGCACTCGGACTGACTTTTACGTATTATTATTACTATCCTGCTTGTTTACACTACGTGTTCGGCCTGCACATGGCAGAAGTACTGATAATTTTAGAAGAATCGTTTCGTGGTATTTGTTTCTCTCTGTAGTGGGGCACATAGTAATATGCCTTTATTTATTTATTTAGTTATTTATTTAATTATTTATTTATTTATTTACATATACTGCCAGCCCTTACACAGGGCCAGAGCAGGAGTGGAAAAAGACGTAACAGGAAAAAATGTAACATGTCGTCATTGCAAACACAAAACGAGGCTCTGAGTAATTAAAAAAAAATGGCACGATGAGACATTTAAACAGCGTATAACAACATTAACCGGCAAAAATATTTAAATGTATACATGTGATTAGGTGAAACGGATATGTGCAATGTTTTCAGTAAATGAAGCAATTGAAGAAGATGAAACGGCTTCGAGCAACAACGGAGGAGTTCACGCGGTCGCCCTCGCTGTCGCGCGCGCTATCTCGGCATACCGCGTAGCGGCGCCTTGATTGCGTGCTCCTTTCCAGGTGCCTCGCATACAGTCGCAACGACGGCAATGCCCTCGCCAAACAGAGGTCACGCCAATTCGCGTACGAGTGCCGGACGTTTGTCCGCCGCGGCGGCACTCGGTTGCCACACACTCGGCTGCCTAGCGGCGGTCGCATTTTCGATGGAGGCGAAAATGCCAGAGGCCTGTGTACTGTGCGTTGTCAGTGTACGCTAAAGAAACACAGGTGGTCTAAATTTTCGGAGCCCTCCGCTACGGCCTTTCTCTCCTCTCTATCTCTTTCAACCCCATTTCCCCCAACCCCAACGGACGCTTAGCCGTGCTCCTTGCATGGGCCGCAGAAATTAGCGTCCTTTCGTAAGCGACCCACAGTCATCTTGAACGTGCTCGCTTGATGCCGCTGTGTTAGGCCAAGTTTCTCGATGGTGCAATGTACACGCCGCTCAGCGCCGTCGCGCGGTTTCGAATGCGGGAAAGAAGACATCCAAACAACACTTAGCTCGCAGCTCTGCTGGAACGTTGTCTCTGCCGCCCGACTGCCACATGATACTTTGCGCAAAGGCATGCTTACTTAGTATGCCCCCGTTCCACAGAATTCAGACCGACACATGGTACTTTGCCCAAATGCATGCTTATTTAGTGTGTCCTCATTCTACACAATATAGATTGCACCTGACAATGCTACTTTTACTTTGTACATTATATCACGCATTCCTGTCGCACCCATTGGTTCGCCCTTCTGACGAAACTGTGATTGTTTTTTTCTTTGCTCTTGAGGTTCTTATGATTCGATTGCCTTTTCTACCAAAGGCACACGGGAAGAAAGAAATATCGAAAGAAAACCAGACGCATCAATGAAAGGAAGCAACCAACGAAGGAAACGCAAAGAAGAGCGAAAGGAGGAGAGCAAGAGAGAAAGAATCGCAGGACGAATAAATATAGGGAATGAGAAGAGTAAAAGAACGTATGAAAGAAAATGGATAGTCGTGCCAAGCTTCCCTACCCCGTTGTCCGAAAACGGGAAGGGCGCAGAAGTTTTCAAAATTTACCAGCATTGCTTTACGACGTGGCGCGGTTTTCTTACTTCTTTTGTGAAGCAATCGGACCTACTTATATACGATATTTCTGCCATTGCAGCTCACTTAGTAGAACATCGGGCGTCTGGTGCTGTTTCTCCACAAACTTAATTCCTTTCAATTTATGGTATAAATACTACATCAGAGCGAAAATTACAAATGATTATCTCGGTGCCTTCCTCGGGCTGGCTGCATGTGCGATGCATTTCGTGTTGTCCAATGGTGAAACGATCGCTTTATCAATTTCCAGTGACACACACACACACACACACACACACACACACACACACACACACACACACACACACACACACACACATATATATATATATATATATCAAAAAGAAGAGATTCACACGATTAACAAAAAGAATATAAATTTACTGACGTTGCGGCCGGTGGACCGGCCTTCATCAGAGTAAAAGGCTGTTGCAGAGCACCCTCCTTTTAAGGGTACAGGAAGGGGAGAGAGTGCGGCTACAAAGGCGTATTCTGTACACGGAATGGCTATGAAGTCTTCCTGGACAGAACAAGTGGTCGGCTGCGGCCAGTCACGAGGCGACCCCGTAGCCTCTCAATTAACAGCAAGGCGGCACACTTGCAACCCCGAGGGATTCTACTACCTGTATGTAACGGAACTATATAGCCACTCTACATTGTAAAAATGGCAATCACCACAGCAGAAATGACAAAAAAGGATTAAATTTTTTATAAAATAAAAAAATATAAAAAATAAGGAAAACACCAAAAAACCCCTCCAAAAAACTGATTTATTGACAAACGGCCGAAATATCTTGTAATGAAAAAATATATAAACCATGAAGGAAGAAAAATGGAATAAAATGACTGATATATATATATATATATATATATAAACTTAAGTGTGAAAGAACGCATTGTAGTTGTTTGAAATGGCTTCCTCCTAATGGCAATGCCCTAGACACTCGGGAAACACGTGAGTTTACCCGTGTTTTCATTAATGCCCGAGGTAGCGGCTTTGAACTTATAAATGAGGTAGGACCCACTATGTTCATTAAGTCATGTATATGCTCTTAGCCACTTAACCCTGTATAATACTGTATAATATTAGATGCGAAGCAGCTCTTTGACTAGGCTGTGTAACGCTGTCCCTCCGTGCCTCCGTACGAATGAATGCGCCGCAACGCGCTCCCCTCGCCGCAGGTGTTGGAGCGGTGCCAAGTAGGTGACGCCGCAGCTGCGCGTTGACGTCACGCTCCCCTCGCAGTGCGCGCTGACGTCACTCTCTCTCTCGCCTGCCGCGCGCTCGCCACAGCGCCCGCAGCTGCCGCTACCGCCGCTCGCTCCGTTACCGCGACCGCCGCTCGCTACACCGCCGACTCGTCTGTTCACGCGCAAAAAATTAACACCATCTTCCCAAAGGGAACCCTGATGGGATGCGAAGCACCCGCGTTAGCGCCGTTCAACCCGTGACGCCACCCGTGCGCAACGCTGCTGCTTCGCATCCCATCAGGGTTCCCTTAGGGAAGATGGTGTTAATTTTTTTATGCGTGACCTTTTCTTTTTTTATGCCCCCCTGCCGCCCTTACCCAATGCCTCTGACGAGGCCTGTAAGGATCTTTTAAATATATATATATATATATATATATATATATATATATATATTATATATATATATATATATATACGGGCGCCATGACACTCATGGCGAAAGCCAGGTTGACGTTACCATATATCTCCTCTCGCGTATATTGTATTGCTGCAAGGTTTTAATGAATGTGGACAAGAACGCAGGCTTCTAAGGAAACGTTTCATGCTGACATGTTATTTCCTTCTTTCTCGGTTTCCACTTGCCAAGTAAAAATCCGGGAATATTCACACAACCGTTGTATCATTGTTTTGCAATTTTTTAATGCGTCAGTTTGTTATGTGCATGTCTTTTGCAAGTGCTAATAGACTTGCCGGGTAATTAAGACATGTGGACAAGATAGACACAAGTGTTCATTGCTACTCTGAATTTCTCAAGAAGTAGGGCTCATTACTGCTTACGCTGATAATAATTTCTCCGCGGCTAAGTCATGCAAGCTCCTACTTCGTCATCACTAGGGTGACATAAACTTGACATTTGTTAGCCTGATGAAGTTTCTTAACTAGAGTGCTGTGCCATTTTTCAGAGCACGGTGATTACACGCGACACGTCATCTACTTGAACTTATCCCGCGTCAGCCGATCAGCTTTGGTGAGACTTTTTTTGTGATGGCTAAATTTTCGTGTTCGGTTTACTTGTTTGTGCGGGACAGAGTCCGATATATTCACACGATACCATTGCCTTTCTTTTTGTGAGTGTGTCCATAAGCTGCTGCTCGTACTGAATTAACGTCCCCTTGCTCGCTCTGATTCCTTTCACTTGCATTCTGGCATTCACAGACGCTTAAAGACCAAGGTACGGTTCCAGATCTATAAGGAAATGTGCAGTTTTGTAGCTAAGTGGTGCGCATCCTGTCAGAACTATGGCAGGGTAGCGTGCAAAAGATATTAACGAGAGATCTAGTGAAAGTCTCTCCATCGAACTATGTGCCAGGAACATCTTTCACTAATTATAGAAGCAGTGTGTGAACATTATAAAAAGCTGAGAAACTTAAGTGGCAAACGATATATATTTTAGTATAATTGCGAAGCCTTACATACTGCAGCTCTCATTGTCTTCGCGCTGTCTCCTATTTTTATTCGTAGTTAAATAAGTGTATTTTGCTGCACGGCGTAAATTTACATGTGGGCAAGGGGACAAGTTAGCTGAGCTGACCTGACAGAAATATGGAAATATTTCGTGGTTTCCATAAGCATATGTATAGCTGTGAACCCGCTAGCTCGAATTTTGCAGATTCTTAAATGTTGTAGGAGAGCCACTACTAGTGTACCGATGGTTCTCGTAGCTACCGATCAAAGTCCTAATTACTTTGTGTCACGAAGTCGCAAAAGAGCATGGAGCAAAGCTTCTGTAGGCTTATTACTTACATCGCTTTAAACAAAAAATTGTGCCAGCTCTGCCACTACCGTGATGTCCTTACAAACACCGTCATACTGTCTGGGTAGCGATGCTTATGTGGCTGCCCAACCTAAAAGCAGCAGGCCTAAATACCTCTGCCATGCGACTGGCAGAGAAAGCGACGAGCATGAGGTCGCCCTTTGGCGCTTTGCTCATTCTGGCTTTCCTACGCACAGAAATTTAAAGCTGCAGGAAAAACAAGCCTTGCATCTTGAGATTCAATGGCAGGATATCTGGCAAACCCAGGCAGCGCTTGGAAAGAGGGAGACAGGGAGAATAACAAGCCAGGTTTCAATGATGACTTGAGAGGTTTACGCCGAAAAGCCACGCTATGATTGCGAGAGATGCCGTAGTGCAAGACGTCGGAAATTTCGACCACCTGGACTTCTTCAACGTGCACTGGCATCGCACAGCACACTTGCCTCAGCATTTTCCCTCTATGGATATGTAAATGTCACGGATGGAATTCCATCCAGGGACCACCGGATTGGCAACGGAGTGTCATATCCACTACACCGTCGCGGCGAGGCACCAAACCAAGTGTATCGAGCAAGCACTGGCTATGTGTTCCGCAGGGTGAGGGATGACCTAGTTTATATTTAATATTCTCTGGTTCTCTTGTGATGTCGGCCAAAGTGTGAGTCAGTAAATTCAGATATTCTGATACGACAGACCGCTCAACCACTCAGCGTCAAATGTGGCCACCTTCCGTGCGCTGGGTGCCTGATAGCTCCGCCTCGCGTGCTAATCTTCTGCATGCACCCGCAGGTTTCGGAGACGTCCAATAACGGTTTGCTCTAAACAGATGTTATAGGATTCTTAGGAATTATGCAGCTAGGCTTATGCTGTGCTTGAAATTGTGATGGTACAGGCTACATTAGACGAGATTGCTTTCTGTGATAGCTTTATAAAGAACAACGAACGTCCGCAGAAACCAAAAACAACAATGTAAAATGGACTATATTTAACGCAAACAAGAAAGAAAAGCAACATGATAATTTAGCCATCTCGAAACAGTCTCGACGAGGTTGATCGGTTGACGAGGGATAAATTGAAGTAGCCATACTGACGGTGTCAGTACGGCTATTTCAGCCGTGCTGACGGAGCCCTTTGCCATATTTCATCGATAAAAGGTGTTGCGTAAATGCGGATGCTGCCGCGGTGGGAGCCAGGGTCGGAGAGGACAGTACAGAAAGACCCGGAGAACGTAAAGCCCGCAATTGTGGCTCAACAAACAGGAAGTACTGGGTGCTACCCCTGCTGTCGGTAGCAATAATCACCATTTGACTCTAGGGAGGCGAGCGATGAGGCTCTCGTTCCATTCATGTCTACACACTTACCAGGCAAAACAACATTCGGGCCTACACCCGACCGTGCAATCGGCGGCTGGGGTAGTTTCTTCGACGTTCGGCGGATGCGGTATCGATGCATGGAGGCAAGTGGAGCAGTTCGGCCGGACTGCTGCTGCCCCCCATAAATTAAGGACACACTCCCTATAATGATGCCGGCTAAAAGCCTCTCCCCACGTCCACCTCGTTCAAGCACAGCGGGCGTTGCCCAGTGGCGCTTCACGTACACACTCCTTGCGCACCCTCCTTTCATTGTTCCTTGCGGCCGCGTGTCGCAGCCTTTCGTCGTCTTCCTCTGCTCAAATGATAAGCCCACGCTTGTGCGTGGCCGCTTCCTCCATGGTGCTTTCGCGAAAAGACTGAACGAAAAAAAAAAAAACACTCGCGTACTTCAATATTCAGAGAAGCTGCGATATGCGTTCTTATTGCTTCGTAATAGCGGCGACTCAAATATCTTCGTCAAGGCACTCATTTGGGCTAGTTGGTTTTGCATTATCTTTGGTGGAAATGCGCTTTGGACGCGGACAGAGAGTTTGTGTTTCGTCTTCTTCTCTGTCCGCGTCCAAAGCGCATTTCCACCAAAGATAATCAAATATCTTGCTGTCAAAATCACCGCTAAAGCGACATTGCCTCTACGACGAGTTACATTCGTGCATGTCGTTACAAGCATGCATCTGTTAATCCACATCCTTTTGAATTACTTGGAGATGCCGTGCCGAAAGTATTCCGCGAGGACTGGCTTCGTTTTTCCTGCGGAACAACGTTCTTTTTAAGAACTTCTCGCCGCTCCGCGCCGACCACGTCTTCGTGGTGCTTTCAGCGTTACATGCAGAGGTTTTGGAAGCTTTACATGACGACCCGGCAGCCGGACACCCCGGTTTTTCTCGCACACTATCAAGAATACAAGAGAGGTACTATTGGCCTCGGCTCACTGCCGACGTCGCCCATTACGTAAAGACATGCACAGACAGTCAGCGACGCAAGAGGCCGACAACTAGGCCAGCCGGACTTCTGCAACCCATCGAACCACCTCGACGGCCGTTCCAGCAAATCGGCATGGACTTACTGGGGCCGCTCCCGACGTCGGCTTCCGGAAATAAATCGATCGTCGTAGCGACTGACTACCTCACCCGCTGTGCCGAAACAAAGGCCTTGCCCAAGGGCACTGCCGCCTAGGTCGCTAAGTTCTTCATCGAGAACATCGTTCCTGCGTCACGGAGCCCAGGAGGTCCTCATCACCGACAGAGGTACGGCCGCTACGGCTGACCTAACTCAGGCGATCTTGAAGTACAGTCACACGAACCACCGCAGACGAATGGCCTCACCGAGCGTCTAAATAAGACCATCGCCGAGATGCTGACCATGTACGTCGACGTCGAACACAAGACGTGGGACGCCATACTTCCGTATGTGACCTGCGCGTACAACACGGCCGTGCAAGAAATGACGGAGATTGCTCCATACAGGCTTGTCTACGGACGGAGCCCAACAACGACGCTTGACGCCATGCTACCGGTCGGCACCGACGAAGAAGGCCTCGACGTTGCCAGCTACCTGGAGCGCGCCGAAGAAGCTCGACAGCTAGCCCGCCTGCTTATCAAGAGCCAGCAGACAGTCGATAGGCGCCACTACAACCTTCGACGACGCCACACCGAATACCAACCCGCCGACCTTGTCTGGGTCTGGACGCCGATACGACGACGGGGATTGTGTGAGAAGCTCTTACGGCGCTACTTTGGACCCTACAAGGTACTCCGACGTTGTGGTGAACTGGACATGAGGTCGTGTCCGATGGCTTAACGTCATCCCAGCAGCGCCGTGCACGACCCGAACATGTGGTGCGACTGAAACCTTATTACGCGCGCTGATTAACAGTGACGTATTGTTAATTTATTGCATGTACGCTAACTTGCATGTTCTGTTTTTAGCATCGGGACGATGCCTTTCAGAGGGGGGTAGTGACACGTGCGGTTGTTTTCGTGAACGCCGTTATCACCTTCCTGTGAATCGCGCGCTTGCTTTGATTGTTTGCGGCGAGCGCAGTTATCACTTTCTGTTATGCCAACGCAAGCCGCGTTTATTTTGCATGTCACTTAGGGAAGCGTGTCGACAATTCCTGAAACTTTGCATGCTGACGCGCACACTTGAGTATCTTCTGGAATTCCAGAGATAGTGCGAGAACGCGCTAAGCCATGTGTATAAAAGCCGACGCACTGCGCCCTTTGTCAGTCTTTCCGTCGACCGACGACTCTCCGCGACGCTATTGCTGTGCATTTTCATTGGCTTTGTTTTGCTCGGCACAAACTTCGCCCAATAAACTGTTCGCCTGATATCCCTTGAGTCCTGCGTGCTTCGTCTCGAGTGCTGCGTGTCTCTCCACCACGTGACAATATATCTGCTTTGAAAGGTGTGATGTTGCTTTTCAAAAAAGGTGCAATATTGCTACAAGATATCCCCACACACACAACGCATTATAGCGTATATGGAATAATGTGTAAATAAGGCGACGATGCAGACGATGTCAGCTGCGCTCGTGTTGTTGGTTACGTCGTCTTGGCTACAGCTGCTTCACTTTCTAAATGTTGTAAATAAACCTTCTCCTTGCTTTGGTATACCACTATTCCCGTGACATTTTGATGGACGTACGGGGTAAGAATACGATACAACGGAGCTGCGCAGCGGCCGACACTTGGTAGTCTGGTCGATGCCAGAAGGAGGATCGGATCCCCCCGAGGTGGTCGCAACGACAACTGTCTTCCTTGCTCAGCTGGAAGATCCAGGTACGTTCTGGGTCCTCGACAATGTGGGCGTTGAAGATTGGTTGTTGATGTGCAAACGTCCGAGCAAGAACAACCACTGGGATTAGACCATTATGTTGGCGAACATCCTATTAAGTCTGTATTGAATAGCTCATACTAGCGGCGTCCGACCCCCGTACCGTCCGCGCGCCCTCACACTCTCCTTTCTAAGGCGCTCTTTCGTAAGACGTCTCGTTGCAGCATTCGAGTTGAATGGCTCCCATGCGGTCCGCTGAGGATTCCACAGCAAGAGGTGCGGAGAAGCGCCGCCGGAATATTCGTAGTCAGTCCAATGGCCACAGGCTTTCGCCGAACACACTTTCGGTTTTACAAAGTGTCCTTCAATTTTTCTATCTAAAAGAGGCAGCAAAGTCTGCAAATCATAACCTGGGATATGTTCAAGGAAAAGATGCGTGCCCTTTTCGGCAAGTCTACTGGTAGGAAAACAACAGCCAAGAAGGTGCTGGCATTTCATGCGCAGACGCCGACGGAATCATACCTCGCTTATATACAGGATGTGCTTGCCCTTTGCCGCAAAGCCGACGACAGCATGACTGCTCCGAGGAAGTCGGACACGTGAACCTGAGAACGTCGGACACGTGTTAACAGGGCTAGCGGATGACGCATTTCATTTGCTAGTTTGCAGAGACTGTGACACCGTTGTGGCCATCATCGAGGAGTTCAAGCGTTTTGAGGCGGCCAAAAGTCAACATATCGCTCGCCAATTCGACCGGCTTCCAAACACGGCAGCAACGTGGTCGTGCGAATACATAGCTGAACCGCAGGGGCTGCTCAATGCTGAACATGTGACGAAGATACTTAGTCGTGAAGTCGAAGTTGGGTTTCCTGCCTCCACCTTTATCCATGCGTTTGACCTGACCTACCAGATAGCACCACTGCTTCATGGTATTGTACGTCAAGAGCTTTAGAATGCTGGACTTGAAGATGTGCGAACCAGCTCTTTACCGACCAATCGATTACCGTTCCTCAAATTTATGCGCTCACTGTTACAGGCGCCCGCTACGTTCTAGCACTTCAGCTGACTGTAGAACTGTTGATGACCATCGTGTATGATTCAACCTCAACTGCCATTCAACCTCAAACCGCCATTGCGAAAACCAGCGGTGCTTTAGCATCAGGCATCTTATGGGCACAACCGTTGTCCTGAGATGGATTACAGCCGAGCTCAGTTTTACCGGGAACCTCGAGGGACCCCCAGTGGCGACACTTCGTCTGCACAATATCGCCATTCACCGTCCCCGCGTGGCCACTAGTCCCGTTCGTCGTTGTCTCGTCGCCCATAGTCTCGATCGCCCAAATTTCGTCGCCCGGCATCGCCGAATGACCGCCTCCCACGAGAAAACTAGACGATACAGCTCTGGGTGGTTACACTGCATCGACGACTCGCCCACCAAGTCCTGTGACCACTCTACGAAGCAGACGCAACTTGATATATGCTAAATTGGGCGAAGTACTAGTGGGCGGTCTCATTGGAGCAGGGGCCCAGATATCAGTAATGGGTTCGGAACTACGTCTCTGCTTCAAGAAGGTGCGACAGAGATTAACTCGCGTCGCTGATGGCACAACGGTTCCCGTGCTTGGAATGTGCTCCTCTCGCATAAGTTTTGCTGACCGGTCAAGAAGCGCGCTGCTTGCCGTTCTCGAGAAATGCTCCCATTAACTCGTCCTCGGCGTGGAGTTTCCATGCGCTGATTCCGCTCTTGCTGACTGTGGAGCCGGCTTTGTCCAACTTGACCTTCCGTGATACGTTGACGTGCCGGCCACACGACAACCGCAAATGAAGGCAGAAGCTTTCAGTATTCAAGGCATCAACTATTCTCAACTCTCTAAGAGAGAGTGAGTGAAGGTGACCATTAATTGTTGGAAAGTTTGCTTTATTATGATCGCTGATGTACTTTGTGGAATGCTGCCAGATAGGGGGCTCACTAGCAATCTTAGAAAACATATTGCTATGGTTGTTGTCACATTTACCATGCTGTAAAAATAATTAGTTCATCCGCAGAAGTAAGAACTAAGTCAGGAATGCTACCACAGCGTGTAGGCTGGGTGACTACTTTGCTGAAGCAGTACAACAGATTTTCTCTAGGAAATATTTTGACGCACGGTCGGTTCCGACAGTTATCCCCAAAGGTAATGAGAAAAGCTGAAATCTCCACAAAGCACAAAATTAGTCTGAGGAATACGGGACGTTACATAGGGGAAGACGGGATTGAGTTCGTTTTAAATGAAATGTAGCAATGACGAGCACGGCAACAATAAATCAGTGAGGTAGTGCTCGCTGGCAGTACCATATTGAGGCACAGCGTCTCGCGTGGGAGAAAGGAACACCCATTCTTGTGCAAATACCAAGACTCCACCCCACGGCGTCCGGTCCTATCAGGACCCTATAGGTGTAAAATGTAGTGTTTAGTTCTCTGTGGATCCTCGACATCAGAGTTGATTATTACTAACCACTTTTCAAAACTATTAGTCATTCCTCCGCCACTGGACGAGTTACCATAAAGCGGCGCTGCTCTAACAAGTAATTACATTAACTCAGCCACATATTATCGTATATGCAGCACATTAAGATACAGATAAGAAGCTAGCGTGCCTATTAATGCAATAATGAAAATGAGGGGATGGCGCTACTGGAAAGTCTCTGGGGTCGCTCTGGTAACTCAGGCGCCCGAGCCGCGACCCTCCCCCCACATACCCCTTCCTACAGAAAGCACCTAGGCTACAGTCACAAGCACCCACTGTCCTAAAGGCGAGCACGCCTCTTAAAACTGGATGGTGATATTGCAACAGGCGGGGCTAGCCTGCAGACCTGGCCGGCAGAATTGATAGCTGAAGAGCTTACAAATGTGTGGTGTTTAACTGGGCAATGTCTCGGCCATGTATTACGGCGTCATCGTAATTAACATCTTGCCTCCGAATACCGACCGTATTTGCACACATTTTTCGTGTTTTGCTGTATACGGTGACCTTTGGTGGACCTGATAGTTATTAGCGAGAGCGCGAAACTTAACACTATTTGGCCACCCCCTTTCTGCGCAATGGAGGGCAGGGCCCCCTTAGTGACCCACATGATACATTTCTTTCCGCACGCAGGAGGTCATCCGCGACCCCAGCTGTGCTGAAAAGCCTGCGGAGGCAGGAGAAGATCGCTATGGAGTCTTTGTTGGGTATAGCTACTTTTGTGTTGTCACTTTCTTCTGCATACGCCCAAGGTAAGCTAATTCACTTTCTTTCCTGCTATTGCTGAAACGTTAAGGCCAATTTCCTAGCTGTAGGCTTCGTATTCTTCTGTGGGCCAGGCCGCATTCCGGGCCGAACTTATAGCAAGCTTAGTTACCACCACTGTCCACTGATGTCCATTTGCGGTTGGATGCATGTTTTAGATGCATGTTTTGCACGAAACTTGGATGCATGTTTTCCGGAGCGCAGTCGGAAAACCACTGAGGGAGGCTGCTTCATCACAGGCGCAAGTGCAGGCCTGTGCACTGACAGGACGGAAGCGGTTAAATATCCGCGGCGTTTACAGAACAACAATGTTGCTTCCCGGAGCGGCGGCAGAGGAGGACATCGAATCACAATGGCGCTGCCTGCATTGTTGGAAGTGTGGGTAGAGCACTTGGCAGCTATCACTGCGAGGTAGCGGGTCATAGCGTTGGCGACGAGGGGACCTTTCATTTCGTCATTTTTTCCCTTCTGTTTCTTTTTAACAATCATATTCATGTGATTTCCGTGGGGAAAGTAGCGTCAGTGATGTTTATGGATGCATCCAGCGTATATTTTTTTTCATTACCACTTTATTTGCATTCTTAACAGAGTCACAGCATCTTGTCAATGCTTCTTATGTCATTACACAGGCAGTCGATTTCAGTTGATTTGTACAATTTAAGCATTTATTACAGGGTGTTCGGCAACATGCTACAAAGAATGGTGTCCTGCCATTAAAAACCCGTCCTTGAACAAATGGCTGTTTCTCCGTACCCCAGATCCAGAAGGTGAGTGGATGAAGCACAAAACAGGCAATTTATTGCTAGGCACTCAACAAAAGAAAGCGCGTTGAAAAAGTTGAACTGTGGGTGATCCTTGAGGCATTAAATCAAGTAAGAGTATAGTTATGATTACCTTGTGGCAGGGAGATAGAATATTTATTCGAAAATTGTATTGTATCGGTGCCCCTGGGAAGATGAGGGGTAGTGGGCTGGGGCAGGCAGCGGGAATCAAACGCCGTTTGTTTAGCTATTTATTTGTTTGCTTTCTTGCTTGTTTAGTTAAGCAACACGCTTAGTGATCTCAACTCCATCAGCGGTGGCGTACACAATTGTGTATGCAAGTTGTTTTCGGCTCTTCAGTCGAGAAGTGCAAGGAACACTGTTCTTCGGATGAATTAAACCATCGAATAAGCCAGCGTGCCATCAGTTTGCTACAATGTGCAACGGACTTCTCCAGACAAATTACGTTTAGAGAGCATTAGCACCTTTCAAGAGGTGGTCGACATAGTATGTCGAAGGAGCGTCCATAAAAATAGATTTCTTTAGCACGAAATGAACCCAAACAATAAAAAACCGCACCCTCGTTTGAATGGCCAGTTCTGAGTCTCTTTATGCCAAACTAAAAGACAACCTACTATATTTAATTAGGCTACCATTTCGGTTATGAATTCTGTAACGCATACAACTACGCTTTCTACCTTGCAACAGAATAGTGTTCCACGAAAAGTGCGCACTCCATAACAACTTGCACCTGAAAGGGAGAATGATATCTTGCTTTTCGCACCTAAGACCCCAGATGTCATCAAATCATCAATCACCTGCAGTGATTACATTAGTGCTGGGCCCCTGGTTTTTGGAAATGCGAAGTAGGTATGAAAACAGAGACTGTTACCAACATTGCAAATATCACGAAAGAAAACGCAAAGGAAGAAAATGCAATGGTAACAAAGATGCAAAAGGGGGCTAACTGTATTTTTAATTACTGGTAATAATTCGGCCTGTAGCAGAATTTCTGTGGTATGTGGCGTCGCCCCAACACGACGTATTTACGTGGAGCAACACCCAATTAGTCCCGGCGCTATGCTCTGTTAGGTCATTGCATTATGCCTCGGTTTGAGCGCAACTGCGATCATTTCTTTTTGACATATACAGATATGAGTAAAATGCAGCTGTCGGAGTGATTCACTGTCGTTCTCCTATAGCAGTCGGCGGCTAGATGCGGAAATTAAGAAAAATGAGTCGCACATTTCCATTGCCGATGTGTAGTTTCTACTGAGAAAAAACGGCTCCGACATTGTCTACGCTTTTTTACCATGCCATAGCCATGTGAAACATATACTCTCATACATCTTTTTTTTTATCATGGTAACGCAGAAATAATGCGTCAATTTGGCTTCAGTGGGCTGTTTCGATCTTTATGTGCAGCGCGTACACTCGTAGTTAGTCGTTAACAGGAAGAAGCTTGTCCGTAAAACGTGCTCCGTTATTGCCTGAAGCAAACATCAATTGATATTACGATGTATGTCGTTCAGTCGTTCATACTCGATGGCCGTTTTTTTTTTACTAAAGCAGATGCAACGTCGATATATGTAATTCCTTGCAGCACAAGCCACACCTCCTCAATTATAGACGGGAGCATTGTAAAAAACTTATTATGCAAAAAAAAAAAAATTCACAGCATATCCACGGAGTGAATGAAGATGAGTGGGCGAAGCTCCGGAAGTTCATCGTAGATCGTGCCGAGTTCGGGATTAATTTAGTTAACGCGCACGCGACGAATCCTTATGGTTCAGCTACGCACAAGTGAAATCTCCGACCGGCACTTCACGGCAAGTACAAGATCCAGTACATATATATATATATATATATATTATATCCAGTGCCTATATATATATATATATATATATATATATATATATATGGGTGGCCGGTGAACGGTTCTCCTGCGCAAGCAGCGAGCAGTCGGTATTTTTCAATCAAGAAATTCGCTAGAAGACGCTGCCTGCGCCAATCTATCGTCGCACTGTCGGGGATGTAACTGCACGCGAATGTTGGACAAATGCGAGATTCTGTACAGGCACAAAAATGAAGAAACGCGTTTAATGGCCGAGGCCTGGCATACAGCGCGTGCGTGAGTCAGCCGTCGATTAGCTTAAACCAGCGCCTCCTCTGCTTAAACAGAAAAGAGACAGATTGTCTTAACAGTTGTCTCTCGTGTAAGAACCGGCACGTTTAACCGTTTGACAGGTGGTCCAACCATTCCTGAGCATGCGCAGATAAGTTGTGTGTCTTGTTTCTTTCATCGCATCAATCATTTCTTCGAAGGTAACGCGCTACTAGGACCAACGGACGGACAGACCCACACCTTAAGGAGCTTCCCCCCTAAAAACTACCTCTTTCACTATTTCATTTTTTCATAATCTTACACACTACTGACAGGCATTTCAATGAAGCTTATTCGTTTACTCAAGTATACTCAGCATTGCAAAGCATCCCCCGTCAATGGCACAAATTATGTCTTCAAGTAGACATGGGTAGAATAAGCGCGTGTGCTGCAGTGACAATTGATGATCGACAAAAGTTTGTCAAGGTAAATAGAGTTCGGCCCTCATAATGACCTTCTGTAGGAAGGGGTGAATATGTACGCTATACAGAAGGCTAGTAGCGCAGTGATATAGAGATGAGTAGGAGTGGGAGCGCGAAAATAGACAAGCTAATGAATGCGATGGCACGTACATTTCGCGCACGCATTCGATTTCTCTAGCAAAATTAGGGCTCATGTTCCATTAGGTAATGACCTTCCTCAAGAAACACTGCCCGATGAGAGAATGCGTTCTGATGGCAAAATTATAGTATACTAGAACCTTTGAGTGACTGCGCGGAATTTAGAAGATGGCGCTACAGTCAACCACACTTGAAGGTGTCTTACATGCCTGCAGCGTGACCTCTTGCTGCCTGCCGCTCGGTGCGCCCTATTCGGCTTAAGCATTCGTAGTGCAAAATCCATCGCTGCGCACTATTCGGCAAAAAGGGCACCCCGGAGTTTTTAACACGAAAGTGCTTTATGCCGGGGTGCACAAAAAAATCTGGGACCTACTTCCGTAACGGAAGTAGATCTCTGAAAAATAAACTTGCGTTTGACATTTAAAAGTACCACTCTGTGGGATTCAAACCCACAACCAGCCAGAGTGCGACAAAAGCGCTACTGATCATACCAGCAGCCAGACTTTCAACACAGAGGAAAAAACGGTTTTATATCTTTACCACACCGGTTTACGACTTGCGCATCCGGTTAAAGAAACCGGATCTGAGCAAGCAAATTTGTTTTTTATTAATAACGTCTCCTCCCTTTCACTTCACCCTTGGTTCTGGTTTTCAGCAGTGGTACCGCCACGTAGTAACGATGGAGCGAAGTCGTAAGTTGTGTTATTTTGCGCGCCGGCAGTTAGTGCTTCAATAAACTCGCCGCGCAGGCTTCGGCGTCCTACCGGCGCGTTGCTTCAGCCACAGCCGTTACATACTTTGTCTCGTGTGACGTATGATAGGCGGTTGCGTCGGGACACCTCTACTCCAGGAACGTAAGGACGGCCGTCGACAAGCAATTGATGCGCCTTTCGCACATTGAAGTGTGCGTTCATACAATGATCCATTGAAGTACAGTTCGGTCTCGCTTGCAAAGGGTTTGACTGTTCGTGGACGCTCTTGCTTTATGGAAGGCTTGTGCAGGGCGCTGGTGAGTTCAATGCATTGTCTCCAGTGATATGCGAGTTATTCGAGAGGTTTCACACGTGTGCAACTGTCAAGGGTCGCTGTGAAGTGTATACGGAGGCGCCGCTAATGTGTATTTCCAAGGGGTTCACATATCCAAAGTATGCAACCCATCTCCCGCCCCTCGGTTGGCCAAATTGCCGTTAATCTGCGCAGACGGGTTTCACTTTCGTGTTATACCGATTCCTATAACAGAGGGATCAACCACATTTGTTTTTCACTTTGTTCTGATATCAAGGTTTCAGAATGGTACAGATAGTTCTGTAGCATCCGGGGTGTATCGATTTGCTCAGAGAGGCACCAAAAATTTTTGAATAACCGACGGAAACGCCTGTTCAAATAGAAAACCAAGCGGGTAGACGCTTCGTGCAGCGTATGCGATGACTCCACAGGCTCCCCACCATCAGAAATATGGAGAAAAATGACAGTGGCAAGGCAATCCGACGATATATGGACTTATGCTAACTTTTATATACTTGACATTGATGATATGAGTACCGATTCGGCGCCGTTTTGCTTTTGAAGGCAAGCAGGCTCGCGTGGCAGCATTGGAGGTGGTGATGTCAAAAACACAGGGTGGCCCGCAGGAAACTCCTCTACAATTTTATTAACATTCGTTTCCAGAAAAAGTGAATGACTGGCCACCGCCTGAATTGGCATATATTATTACAGTGCCGAGAAGAATACATATTGAAAATTTCATTAGTATCAGTGGACACTGAACAATCGCCAGAGAACAATGGCCAGTGCGAAATCCATCGCTGCCTGTAAGGGAAAACATACGCCTTATAAAGTGTTACACAATGCACCATGTTGAGTAGAATGCCCTTGAAATCTCATCCACGATCGAGTTTGCTTACACGCACTATGGCGAGGAAATGAGGCTATTTTAATGAAAGGAAGTAACCAGGACTAACTGCCTTATTCTGCTACTCGTGCCATGTTCGCTTCATATCCGATTACATTCTCGTCGTTTTGCGCAGCCCAAGCACCGAATTGTGCGATTTATACAAGCTAGAGCAAGCATTTCTAAGTGCACTTGCGATTCAGATATCCAGTGATCACCCCACATGCGGTGCCAACAGTGCAAAGGAACTTTTTTAAGAAGTACTTCATAATCACAAATGTTCAACAACGCAAGACGCATTGTATTATTTAAAACAGCGCTTTACCACTGTGTTCACCCAGATAATTTCACGCGGCACTTGTTGTGAACAAATGAATGATCTTCAAATATGACTGAGCGCTGCTATATTTTTCTATTTGTTGATGCCTTTGGTGGAGTGGCGCCCGTTGCCTAGTTATAATGTAGGACCCTCAGCAATTTAGTTACTATGAATTGCTATAGGCTTGGGCGGACACCACACCCTGATGAATCCCTGAAAAATCCAAGCTTTTTTTAATATTCTTTGGCACAGGCGTGATGCAAATGAAGAGAAGATCCCTTATATACGTAATCTTAGATAGGGTGATGGTGATTCCCAGGCGCACACTTGTGGAAACGCTCGTAAGTAGCTTCCTTTTCGTGGGTAAGCATCAAATTAATTCAAGAAGCCCAGGAAATTTTAAGCGCCTTCACTACAATTTATATATTACCTCATGAGTGGCGCTGGTGCTGTTCCCGATAGTCCTGTCAGTGCACCCCGCATCGGTAGCAGAAGAAAATCAACACAAAGTTCACCACAAAACAGTGCACAATAGTTCACCAAACAGTTCAGCTGCCCTGCGATAGCTCTGGAAAGATATACATGTTCGATGTCGTGTGAATTCCGGTCGAAGGACGTAGAAATACATATCGTCGCACAATCGTACCTTTTCTTCGTACGTGCAAGCTTTTCCTATCAATTTTGAAGAGTGCGTCGCATGAAGGGTGCCTCGTGGCAAGCAGCCGCACACTGAAACAGAACAAGATCTTGACTATGCTACTCGGCCAACACCGCCATAAGGTTTGTTCGCCAGTGGCCTGTGTACATGTCCGCACGAGTAATCAGTATGGCTGCCAAAGCAGTTCTGCAGCTAAGGTAACGTAATGTGCAAGCTGTCTATACTTCCTGCCATCAGGGTGAATAGAAGTCGCGCTTCTACGTTTGACAAAAATTAAAATGCAGATATCTGGTGCAGCATGTGCTACATGATGTGGGGTGTTAGAAATAATTCCAGGCATAAAGCAAAGTCGTGTGGCAGTCTCACATCCCTAAAGATTTTGCCCTAACCCCATGCCTGCTGCAGAAAACGCAAAGCCAATTTTTCGGCATTCATGAAATGCTTCACGTAATATTTCGCTTTATGTCGGCTTTTCTGGGCGATCATCATCATTTTTCCTTCCATTGAATATTTTCCTTGCTCGATAGATGACGCTACGCACCACGAAGAGTTCACAAGTCGCTATTTTATGAACAGAGTGGGATTCTGTGGTTGGTTAATTTGCTACCATGTGTGCATGTATCTTTTCTAAGCACTGAGCGATTCAGGCTCCAGTGGAAACATCTGCATACATATGCTAGTCTCCCATATAAACGCAGCTGGAGTGAACTGGAATGGAACCCGCGTCCAGAATATGGGCAGCCATACTCTGTATCTTCCTTGCTACGAACCTAGCGTAATAACTCATCATTGTCTCTGTGCCGATGAATAATGCACTCTATACTACAAAATGGCACTTGAATCACGGTTCACGGGTAATCATCGTAACGAACAGCCATAAGAAAACAATGCACAATTCACATGAGGAAGAGATTAAGCTGGAATTTTTACCATTCTACGTTTTGTAAAGTGCATATATTGAGGCCCACCCTGGCGCACGTCTATGTCTGTAAGACTTACCACGGTGTGGTCTTCTTTCACTGTCGATTCGTCCAAAAAAACACATGGTTGTAGCCGTTTGAGGTTGTTCTTGCATGGTGGAATGTTCAGAGGAGGTCCGTCGTGGTCTGTCTATGTGAGGTCAGGTGACTGCAAACGACAAGAAACAGCGAGCGGCTGTGAACAATATTTACCAAGCGAAATGGAGGCACGCGTGAACTGAAATGTTGAAAGCGTTAGAGAGAAGGTAGAGTTAAACTGTGCGAAATGCTACAAAGTATAAGTCGGAAAACGCTTACATAAAAAGAAGAAACGTGCTAGCGGCTCACTCTTCAAAGAAATCGTAAAAGTGTGTCTCACGAATGAATCATATCCACACGGCAGGAGATGGGTTATATTGCATGGTGTTGTCCCGGCGGAGGCACAGCAATGAACCGTGGCTTAGCTCTCTTTGTCCAAGACATCCGGAGATTGCTGACGGCTTCACTAGCGTGGCCAGAGCATGAACAGTCGGTAGCTGTGAAGCCCAGCGCCACTCGTTCTCTACCTCGACCAGGAGGCCGTGACTTCACCAGACTCTCGAACATACCTGGCCTAGTATTCAGCGTGAAGGCGCTCTTGTACGAGGAAAAAAACCCCGATGTCTTCTCTACAAGCGTGACAGCTTCACTCATAGCACGGTAACCTTTAGGTTATTTCATAGGCACACAAAAATGTGAAATATGCTCCTTTACCAAATGTACTTTAACCTTTATAAAGGAGCATACTTTCATATTTTGTGCACCTATAAAATAAACTAAAGGTTACCAGGCTACGAGTGTAGGGCCTTTCTGCGTCCGTATCGCGTGAACAGTGCGTTCTGTACGGTGCTGGCATTTCACCTCGTCTTCCTATTCTCAATTTTCTTTTTCCTCCATCGCCGTCGCTTGCCATCTGCCCTAGAGTCATTTTGCTGATATCCTCCTTTTTTCGATAACATTATAGTCGAGAGTCTACGCGCAGATCGCCGCACCTAAATTCGCTACAGATGGATTCGTATGCGGGAAACCATGGGGTGCTGCTTTTTTGGGAGGTCTAGTGGAGCTCACAATGGTACGAACTTGGGTACATCTAGCCCGTCTCGATGCGCGCGACGACGTGGCATTCCTGGGTTTCCAATACAGAAGGGAACTTTTAAACTTTTCTAAGGTGTCCAATAGTTCCAAGGAGGTATATGACCAGAAATTAAGAATGAAGCCCAGCATAATTGCTGTGTAGTTAATGACTGAGTATTCAGCGTCTGGCTTTCGATTTTACTTTAAATCACTGAGCAGTATTATTAGGTGGTGCCCGCTGAATTACGCCACACAAAATCATCAGCAAAGTTAACGCGCTTTAAAAGCTTATCATAGTAGACAAAGGTTCATCCAAATACATCAGTAATGATCATGAACTAGTCCGAGACCCGTCAGAACTTTTGTCAGTGCAACATTAAGGTCACAAGTTATTTGCGTCATACAGTCACGATGATGACCACATGAAGCCAATATATCATGCTGTTTCACAAAATCTTGGCCGGAGATCAAGTCACCTGTAGCTTCCACGTTAAAACGTAATCCGCAAAGCGTAAAATTTCTTCATTCCACGTGAAGGTTCCGTGTGCGAGCTGGTCATCCTTATTGACGTATTCTTTTTCCAGCCGAGGAAGCATCATGCGTAAAGGTGTGGTGTCCTTCGATGAGAGATCCATGCAACAATGCACATATTTGTACCGGCGGTCACGACCCTGAGCTTCTGCTGAACCATAAACCTAAAGAAGCAGCAACTCCAGCCAGCGAAATACCGGTAGTCCCTACAGGTAAGTCCTTGCGATTACTGTGTTGCGTAGTGTCCTGGCTTTGGCAAGATTGCTAACGAGGATATTGCTATAGAAAAGAAACAATAAAAAGATGTCCAGTTAGGTGACGCGTAGAGCTGTGCTGGAGCTTGAACGGGTGACATTCTGTCTATGTAGTCGCCGTCATCCAGTGACCTCTCCCCTGGCATTACGCGCCGTATGGTCGTTGTTGGTGGCGTCGTTGTGGTGCGAACAGGTCACTGGCAAAGCCTTAGAGGTGCGAGGCGTGAACTGAATCGCTCCTAGTTTTGGCAGCCGTTGACCGAGATTTAGCGGAGCAATCTTTGGTCAGTCACGTACCGATGGCACGTTGTTGACGAGCATAATAGAGCAGGTTTTTATGGCATACACCACTAACTCTCATTGGATGAGCCTGTGTCAAAATAGAGCATAATGTCGATAGCAATCGGTCGGAAATAGCGATAAAACTGTGAAAAAGGTCAATATCCCTCCCTCTTATTGCGCCAAAACTAGGGGGTGAAAGTTAAAAAAGCCAGGCTGATGTACCACAAGCGGTAGTCGATAAATACATCTACGTTCGCTAGGGTACGCGAGAGCCATGCAGTAAGGCAGTTAGTCTTTGGAAAGTAGTGCGCAGTAACGTTGTCGGGAGGCGATTAGGAACAGCGGAGTACAGTAACATCCTGGACAAGACGAAGCAGTCGCGATGCGATGATGTCATTTATTAACTACATTCAACTACCTACATTTTATCACTCCAGTCTATATCAGGTTATACGCAGATACCCATGCAACTCAACCAGGAGAAAGCATTTGTAACCGCAGATGGTCTTTATCAATTCAGCACCAAGCCTTTGCTTCATTGTAACGCGCCAGAAATTTCCCAAAAATTTATGGACAATAGGTTTCAACCAGATGAATGAGAAAATTGTTGCTGTTATCTCGAAGGCACTATGATTTTTGACAGGACTCTGAATGCGCATAAACGAAATCTGAGTCTTGCCCTTCTGTCGAAAGGGCTGGTTCGACACACGTGGTCATCATGATCACAGTGTTTGATATCCATCGGAGGACAAAGTCCTCTCACAGGGTTATCCTAAATAACCTGTCCGGCGCCACTTCGTTCGGTTTTAACACTTCAAGCTTCATTTGTTTGCTTTACCTTATATTTTCGCTGCCGCGGCTCCGTTTTCCACCCAGTACTCATTCCGTCATTTTGAATGACTACTTTTCTTATTACTGCACATCACGTGGCAATGATAACGAAAATGTGCATTCCTGCTTGTGCTCTGATCCAGTGTGGTCTATTTCTATCTCTTAATGGTACAGTTAACATTTTTTCTATGGCGCGTTGCGTGGTTCCCAATTTGACTTGATTCGTTAGACTTCAAGTTTCTGATTGGTAAGTAAGAATTTGTACGTGCAGTGCTTGTACACTTTTCCTCTTAAGGATAGCGGTTGGCTGCAGCTGATAACCAGATCGCGTTTTCTTCCCTATGCGCTCCAGCCCACTTCTATTTTTCTGTGAACATTTTCGCCGGTGGAAGCTCTAGCTAGTGTTAGTACTATATATATATTGTAACGGGCTAGCGGAGAGCAGAGAAGAAGGAAGAAGCTGAACGGCGCTCGAGCGGCCAGCTACTGCTTTGACAAAGCTATGCGAGTGTACCCATTTCCCATCTTGTAAATAAACGCGATCCATCGTCACAATTGTGGTGGAAGTGCTGGGTAAGCTACCTGCTACCAAGTCATTACGGAGGGACGCCGTCCACTAACGACGGAAAGGCAACAACCTGAGCTTCGCCGCAGCCGTCGTCTAGCAGGCTTGGCACCGCTACCTCCAGAAATGATCTCGGACGGAGACGCCCCCTCGAACGGAGACACCGTATCACGGTCCCCAATGACTTGACTTTTCCATTACCGGGAGCCGCGAACTTTCATGGGAAAACCTGGTGACGACGTGGACGAATGGCTCAACTACTATGAAAGGGTGAGCTGATCCAATGGCTGGAACGCTGCCGCTCAGCGCACGTGGGGTTGTTCCTGGAGTTTGTCGCGCTGGTATGGTTTGAGAACCATGACGACTAGTTGACAACGTAGCAAATATTTGTGGAAAAAATTAATAAGTGCTTTGGAGATCCATCCACAAAAAAGAAACGCGTGGAAGAAATGTCGCAGAGGGCTCGGGCCACCGGTGAGACTTGCCGGACATACATAGAAGAAATACTGAAGCTGTGCAAGACCGTGGACGCCAACATGTCGGAAGAAGACAAGGTGGGCCATATTCTCAAGGGTATTGCGGAAGATGTATACCATTTCCTCATTGGCAAAGAGAGTGTGGAATGTGTCGCCGACGTAATCGCGCACTGTCGAACCTTTGAGACACTGAAGACTCCTCGCATCAATTCGAAGTTTGGGCGGCTCGCAAACGTCGCGATGGTCGCCGCAGTAGATGTTTGCCAAGATACCACGCCTGCCGACCTTTCCTCCACCATTCGACTCATTGTACGCGAGGAACTCCGTCGGCATCTTTCGACTCCCGCGCAGGCTGGAGACTTCCCGTGCGACAGTACCTCATCGGCAACTATAAATGCCGGCACTGGGCTTGTACTGCGGCTTCCTGGAGGGGTCTCCGAGATCCGTGAGGGCTACCCAGCACCTCCATCAGTTTGTCACGAGCCTTCAAAGGTCGTTCAGAGAGATGAAGGGGCTGACCCTGGCAAAGCGCGCCCGTCGAGTCTAGCTATCGAGCGAAGAAGAAGCGCACGATCTTCTTCCTCGTTTTGGGGCTGCAGCTTCTCTTGCCCACGATCCACTACATGCAGGTGGCAATATCATCCTTGGGCTAGAGTTACTGTATATGCTCCCTACGGGAGCAGAGTTGCGCATAGGTCCGCCATCTTGCCCATCCATTCACGTTAAGCAGGAAAGCCGCTCCTCTCGAATGTAGGAGACGGCGCGGCTCAGCAGAGGCGTACGCTTTCTCGCTCGTTCATTCCGCGTCGCTGGCCGAAAGACTCGCATTCACAAATGAAAAAGAAAGGTGGTTCGAACAAGCAGCCAATTTACCAATTTAGACATAAGTGGTTATAAACTGTTCGATGGCCCTCACTATGGGCAGAAGCGTTTTTATGTTTTTTTTGTAAATATCCAATGAAAATACTATTCCGGACAAAATGTAGCTGAATAAATGTCTAGTTTCACGTCGTACTTGACGCAAGGCTTTAAAATACAAAATAGGTACATTGAAAAACGATGAGCGCAGATAACACAAGTAAAAAAGATTACCTTCATGGCGAATCTCCGCAGATCTATAGGTATATCCGGCGTCATGGAAACTGGATACGGCTTACAAATTTTATGCTGCCTAGCAGTCTGTTCAAGATCTGTACAAGGTGAATCCTTATGCATATTCAAACGCGCACGTTTTTGTTCTTTACGGTGCGATTTTTGTCACCGGCTAGCCAGCTGTTACCAAGCGGGCGTGAAGCCCTACTTATCCTGAACGTTTACGATTTCACTATCACGTAAATATTACTAGTGAGAGTTATAATTGATGCATATAAACATATGTTATGCGAGGCCTATGTAGGGATGTGCATTCTAAAAAATACTGCTAAGCTGAAATAAATATTGGTTTGCATCGAGCTCCCGACATAACCCGCTGTGCCAATTTCGACGACCGAAAAGGACCATTTAATCATTTTGCTTCGAGTGTCCATTCCTTTTTTTTTTCTCATGTTTGAGAAGACAGAGTTTCCAGCAAAATTAAACCAAACATCACGCTCCAACAGCCAACGTTATTAGATCACAGCTGAGCCAAATGAGCTATACCTGAACGTCGAGCCATGGCCTCCTCGATCGGCAGCTGCCGTCGCTGATAGCCGAGGCCACGGTCGAACATCGGACAGCGGTGGCGCGGTGGAAGGTAGCGGTCATGGTGGCGCGGCGGGCGTCAGCGCACGCGCTGCCGTGAAGTTGGCTTTCCCTCAAAAGGCTGCATTTTGCGCACGTGAGCGCTGTAGGCGAATGGAGGCGCGAGCGGCGAGTTCTGTCAGAGACGCAACTCTGCTCCCCAAGGGGAACATATACAGTAACTCTACCTGGGGCCGTTAAGCAGCGCCACTCGCAGCCATGGTGGCGAGTGTGGAACACATTTTTTTTGCCAGGAGGCGTAACGTATAACATGATCCTGTGACGAGGTGGCTGCTGCTCAATAAACCTCTAATGCTACCTGAAGGGACCTCGTCTGCCGTCACGAGGCTCAAGCAATGAAATAGTAAGAGGGAAGGGGTCAATTGCTCATATTGTTCGTTTCAAACAATTTAGTGAACCACCGAACAATAAAGCATGGGAAACCACGAGGGAAGTGAATGAATTTTCTTAATTGTATTACTGTAGTTATGGAGTAAGCAGACAGGAATTAAAGTTTACGAACAGTAAATCTGCTTTCGGTGGGAACCGAACCCATGACCTTTAGATAAGGCGTCGGAAGTATACCATGTACGTTTTGTTGAAAGCGGTTAGAACAAAGCTCCTTCACTTGCCATTGTTTCTCATTTAGAAATATTTTCTGCCGTCACTTTCTCAGAATTAGTGATGTCTCAACCTCTTCTAGACTCTCCTTCACAAAACCATGCAAGACATTAAGCTAAGCACATCATTACTCTCCATAAATTTTGGCTGCAGATGATTACTCTTTCCGGAAAAGAATCGGATCCCGCCATATATTGAAGAAGCTGTGGTAGGGGCTATTTTTGCGAACACTGTTACCTCCGTTTTCATTTCAGCTCGATCGGAACGACTACCACCGTGTCTTTAGAAAAACTCGTTAGATAGTGCAGCCTATGTTGAACTTTGTTCTGACTCAGCCATACTTAAGTGTAAGTAAACTGCCCTTTCTTTTCGAATAGCCTCCGTACATATACTTATGTGCAAGCCCAATCACCAGTGGAAGAATCAGAAAACGACAATGGACAATAGGAAGGTGATGTCAACGACGATAAAACAGACACATCAAAAGGAAACAATGGAACAGTTAGAGACATATCAGAGGAAAGGACGGAAGAAGTCCAAATGAGAATAATAAGAGTGTACGCAGTAATTTTTTTGCTGTGCTGCGTCCCCTGCTCAACCACGGGAGCTTTTTATTTTATTGAAGCTCATGACGGTGTCATTTAAGGGCACTCTCTGACATTTGCAATTTCGAATCAAACCATTATTGTCGCTATTTAATGAATCCAGCATCCAATGCTTCTTTTAACATGAAAGTGTTTTATGCCGGGGTCCACCAAGAAATTTGTGGCGCAATTCCGTAACGGAAGTAGATGTCTGAAAATTAATCGCGCATTTTAGATGGAAAATGTTCCACTCGCTGTGATTCGAACCCGCAACCAGCCAGAAACCAACGATATGAGCTGGAAGCGCTACCACCTCACCACCGACCGACTTGCAAAGTAGACGAAAAAACCGGCCTTATATATTTACTGCACCGGTTTGCGATTAGCATGTAATTTATGTCTGGTTGAAGCGCAAATATTTAACCAGCAAAATTGCTCCTAAATTAACATAGCTTCTATATCACTAAACTCTTCGTTCTGTGAAGCGGCACCGCCACCTAGGAACGACGAAGCGAAGTGGTAAATTGCCGTGTTAATATGCGCGCTGGTACTCTATGCCTCTATCGCCGCGAGGGTTCGGTGTCCTTCTCCGTCTGCCGGCGCGTTGCTTCAACCACGGACGCTACATATTTTTTGTCGTGCGGCATGTATGATAGCCAGTTGCGCTGCGACGCGCTCTGTTCCAGGAACGCAAAGACGCTCGCCTACAAGCAAATGATGCGCCTTTCGCACAGCGAAGTGTGCGTTCGCAAAACGATCCCCTGACAAACAGTTCAGATTCGCTTGCGAGGTTTCATCATAGGGAAAACGAGTTCTCTCGATGGTTTCACTGTTTGTGGAACGCTCATGTTTTATGGCAGGTTTAGGCGGGGCGCTGGCGCGTTCAGTGCAGCACCTCCGGAAAAATGTGAGTCGTTCGAGAGATTTCGCTTGTGTGCAACTGTCGAGGATCCCTGTGCAGTGTTGAGGTGCAGCTGATGTGTACATGCAAGGGGTTCACGTGTGCAGAGCATCCAGCCCACCTTCCCACCCGTCGATTCGTTTCATTTATAAAACGGCTGGTAGAGCTGTCCCATAGTAGGATGCATTATTGCCATAAATAGCTTGCATTTGTTATGAGGATATTGTTGCTTATTTGCGAAGACAGATTTCACTTCCGTGTTACACCACGACACCAATGACAGAGGGATCAACCACATTTTTTTTTCTTTAATGGCTGCTTTGCTCTACGAAATGTTTCATCTGATTACCAGCGACTTACAAGAAGTGGAGTGTTTTGTGTTTGCGAATAACCGCTTGTACTTCAAAGCTTCGCCCAATAATGGGTAAGGGTTTCGATCACAGTTGTGCTTACCATTAGCTCTCACTTTATGTATCTGTAAATGACGATGTATAACCTTAACTTGTGCATAAAGCTGGATCCTAACTGTTCTGCAGAGTAGCGCAAAAAAGCAGCTTTGCTTCTTCGAGTGCGCCCTGTCTGTTGCACCTAGCTCACGTTTATTTACTTGAAACGATAAATGCGCTTTCCATAGATCGTTACCGATAGACGTTTCCTTGTGGGCGAACATACACTCAGTGACATAAGAGATTGATAATCGGCTCCTTGAAATAAGCTCCCAACGTTTTTTTTTTTTCAGCTGGGGCTTCCGACAAGAAGGAGCAAGAAACCGCTCCCACTCCTGCAAATGCGGAAGAAAGGACCACTTATTCGCCTGATTATTATCCTCCGTTCCACCTCGACTTTGTACGTGCTTATTGCTGTTTCTTTCCCAATTTAGAATTCTTGAGAAATCAAGGATTTAATTCTAACAAAGGGTAAGCTGCGAATTCAGATATGAAAACCTATTTGAAATGTGGCCAACCTTTATTTCTGCAGCACTGCAGTGCACAATGCTGTGCCATAACAAGGTGTTAGGCGGCATTAACATCAAAATCTACTGAACAATGAGTCTGATGATGCAATAATGCAACGCAGCACTGACACTCTGGCCGTGGTACAAGCTTTCGCCAAAGAGTGCCCAACGGGGTGTTCTAGTTTCTATGGTCTTTGGTTGCTATCTCAAGGTCGCGGGATAGATTCCGGGCGCAGATGGCGGATTTAAACGCACAGGAAATAGTAATTTCAGGAGTTTTACCTTCAAAGCCAAGATATCACTAAATGAGATGCTGTACAGAAATGCACCAGAACGTTCGACCATCTGGCGATCTTTAACTTGCACTGACACTTTACAGTACATGAGCCACATGTGTTAGCTTCCACCGAAATGCAGCTGCCGCCGCGAGGATTTGATCCCGCGACCTTCCGACTACCAGCCCAGTACCGTAGCCACCTAGCGGGGCCTACCGCCACGGTCAGACCACCATGGCGGGGCAGAGACAAAATGCTTGTGCGATGTCATGGTACGTTGAAGAACCCGCGGTGACTGAAATTTCCCGAGTCTTCCGCTTCGGCGTCTCTAACATTCATATGGTGGTTCTAGCACCTAAACCACCACACATTATTATTCGTCAAGGAGCAGCGCCGTTGAGCAGCTGCAGTTAGATGAGGTAACTGTGAGCTATCACAAAACCTTGAGAAGCAACACCATGCACACGGCAGAACATATGACAGCAAAAGAGAGATAACGTCACCACCGTAAGTAGGCGCAAACAGCAGGAAGTGCCTATGGGCACATTTGGACATGAAAAAGGAACAGAATAGAAACACGTTTTGCAGTCGCACAATCGATTGTACACCGGGTGTATATGCTGACTTGCGCCCGCTCTTCAAAAATCTCCAGGGCTCGTTACGGGGATGCAACCAACTTAGCATTGTGCAATGTCGTATAGACAACGTCCGGGATCAGCTCACTATTTCTTAATTGGCTAACTGAACCGGTTCCTTTGAACATGCCAAGTTCAATAGAGAAGTGAAGAGGATGTTCATTTTCTAAATACGAGCTTTGAAATAATGCCGGAGCACTAGTACTTGCGGGCGGCAACATTACCACCCTCAATTGAGCTAAGAACGACCCGCGAGTGAGGGACCCACACAGACTGATGTTGAGGGTTGGGCACAGCTTTTGCAATTTCGATCCGTGCATGCCTCCGGTCTGCATGAATCATCAGTGGTTCGTTCTTACCGTGTGTTAGAGTGATAATGTTACCGTGACCAAAGCACTAGTCCCGTGGTACTTTTTCAAATTTCGTCCGTTTTTTTAGAAGCCTGTAAAAATATAACCACTACATTAGGTGTCCTATACCGTAAAACGGAATACTACTCCGACTTGATCCCCCCTGATTGGTTAGTTCGGTTTGTCAACGCAGAACTTACGAATCCCAGGCCAATCTCAATTCTCTATGGTTGATCATTCCTGTCTTGACAAGCACGACTCATTAATCGGGGAGGACCAGGAAGGAATAATATTCCGTATTCCGTTTTACAGCTTAGGCCCCAGGACGTTTGTAGTCAAACTCGGCACTTACAGATTCAACTCTCGACACCTGGAATTCAAAGATCCTGTCAACTACAACGGTGTAGCTTAGCTGTAAAGGTTAACATTCGATCACGTAAGGTCGTACCCAGATAACAAATGCTGGTATGACGTTCGTGTTATATTATCATCGTTATTCTTCTCGTAACTGACGAGCATATTAGTGATGTCATGACCGGTTAGTCATGCTAGCCACAGATTCGTACCTTTTAGTGTCAGTTTATTGAACGACGCGTGCTTCCTTGATTTTTTGTTCCTCTTTATTCTCCCACGATATTTCCAAAATCACCTTTCCATGACAATGAAGGCTTTGGCCTTATTACTATACGGGGGTGAGGATTAAGCGATAAAATGATCGACAGAGCACTTCATGGCAGGCTCACGTCTGTAAAGGCGTTCCTTCAATGCCCTTTTCCATACACCGCGTAAAATGGGCGGAACCGTTTCAGCAGTGCAGGCAACGCAGAAGGAATATGCGATATAGTGTTCTTATAGCACAGCGGAATAGCAAGAGAACACGAGCGGTCACACGACACACCCACGCACTTGCGGTGTAAGCCAGAATGAGTATTGGGCGCGGAGTTTTCTAGGGCTATACAGGACTACTCCAGCGCCCTGTTGAAACGCTTCGGCAAAAGCCTGTTATGCTCAGTTCAAACGCTTCGACACAGTACCACACGGCACAAGCTTATTCGAGCATAGGACGAGTGTGGTGGTTCGTGGGTCCAGAACTCAGACACAGACAGCTAAGTCACAGACAAGGAAACATTTATCGACACACGAGACAGCACACACAATTCCACTGGACTAACAATGCAACACAAACAACACAGTCTGATCCTTAATCTAACTAATCTAACGAGAAGAACCCGCGCGTCCTGCGTGAAGTGACGTCAGAGGTCCGTCGGCACCACTCACAGCACCGGTGTTATAGAAGCGACGCACACTGACATCTGTAGGGGAGGCACGATGAGTCGTGCGCGGGCTCGAGCAGATTCCGAGATGCTCGCTCAGGAGCGCGTCGGAGTAGAATGCATATCCGACGTGGCACCGAGGCCACGCCCTCAGTAAACGATTGCGCCAGACGGCAACGCGGCACCGTGGCCACGCTCTCAGTAGCAATTGTGCCAGACGGCAAAGCGGCACCGTGGCCACGCTCTCAGCAGGCGGTTGTGCTGGACTGGAACTTGCGCGGCAGCGTGACCACGCCCTAAGCAGGCGGTTGTGCCAGACTTGAACCTGCGTGGCACTGTGAGCACGAATCGGTAGATGGTCCTCGTCACACCACAGTTCCAGCAGCTCGTCCTGGGCCGCTCGCACGTCCACCATGGAACAGCCCGGTCCAGGACACCCGTTCGCCACAGGGGAACGCCGAGTACGTCCCGGCTGGTCTGGTGGCACCAGCTCGGTGCGGCTGTTCTCCTGGGTCGAACGTGCCGCTTTCGGTCGCTAGCAACGCTCGATCCACTGTCGGCGTTCTTCAGGCCACGCGCTTCACGTTCCGCGTGCACAAGCGCACGCACTTCGTCGTTGTCGCTTCTACTCTCTGCGGCTCATGACTGCTTTATTGCAACGAGGGTAAGATAAATACGCGGTTGACTTCAGACAGGGCGGCGCATGCCTCAGGTTTCGCTGCACAAATTTTAATGACTGGGCAGGCGTAGCAACCACTGGAGCAACATGAACGTTCCATAAGCAATAGGTTGAAAAATTCATGTCTAAGTATTAATACTGTTATTTTTTTGTAACTATATCATTGTCGATAACCCAGTCAAAGGTTCACGTGCTGTTTTTCGTGTAAGAGCAACATGGATCTATTTTTGCGTTTTTAAAGTCATTTTCCCTTGTGAGCACGAGAACCCTAGATAAGTCACTTTGAAGTAGGGCAACGTCACATTCTTTTGTATAAGACGCAGTATGTGTATAAGGCACAGTATAGTAGACAAACGTATACTCGAATCAGTTATTGAGCTCATGTTATTTTTGTATCGTAAAAATAGAAGTGGCCCTAGGACTGAGCCCTGTGACACCCCCGATGTTTTGCTATTTATTACCACGCACTCTCGAAGGCTTGAGAGATAGCTTTCGATCCATACCAGGACTGTTAGCTGAATGTTTAACGTTGCAAGATTACTCAATAGGACAAAGTGGGAAACGGCGTCAAGAGCTTTTTGGAAGTCCAGGAAAAGGTAATCAATTTGCCCACCGTTGTCTATTTGGGGTGCTAAGTCATAGCAAAATTTTACTGATTGTATTGTGCAAGATGAGCCATTACGATACCCATGTTGTTGTGGGGCCTACAGGTTGTGAGTCATTAAGTGTGTCATTATTTCTTTATACTGAAAGTGTTCTAATAATTTAAAGGGGATGGCTGTAAGTGAAATGGGGTTGTAGTAAGTTGCATGCGTAATAAATTAGTGATTTTAGACGGTAACATGCTGTCCGTATGCATTTATTTTTCCATTCAGCTCATACAATTGACGGGCACTGAAGCGTTTCTACGCGACATAAGCCATTTTTGCCCTGTTATCATTTTCAAAAGATGGAAATTGTGCGACTAACTCACGCCCATATCTTTTTCTGACATCGCTGCGCCTCCGCCGAAGTTTTCGAAAATGGGGAGCGGTGTTTGTTAATGTTCTTTTCATTGTAATGAACACGTCCATTTCTTGATAAAACTTGTTGAAGAAACATTTTATTGCTGTTTTCAACTTCAACGCAGTCGATCCCGGTAGCGGTGATTGCACTTTCGATGGAGTGAAAAATGCAAAAATGCGTTGTCAGTGCAGGTTAAAGAACCCATGGTGGTAAAAACTTCCGGAGCTCGCAACCACCGCTTTTCTCTACTTTCAATCTCTTTCAGTCCCTTTCCCATCCGCCCTCCCCGGGTATCTGAAGATTCGGGTGTATCAACCGCAGCACGTACTCCGCACTCCAACTCCCTTCGCCGAGAGCGAAGTCACCAGTCAGGATTGGGTAGTGCGTACTAGGGTTTCCCTTGGTTCCTTGAGGCTTTCCTAAAGGAAAAGGCGCTGCACTGCGACTAATGAAGTTCCCCATTTTTTCGTCATTATACCATAAGGTTGGCTCTAATACTGCGTTATTAAATTTTAGTTATAGTGGTCTCGTTTCGAAATATCGCTGCTGCGATACTGTATAAACCACCTGCTCTTTATAGACTCAAATAAAATACTCCCATTTTTGTAGTTTACCTCAATGTTGTTGGGTTTGGCTTCATCTGCACCGCAGCCCCGTCGCGAGTCCCCAGACCATTCCCCCTAGCCAGTTTTAGGGCGTTGTGCCTGTCGCGCAATGAAGCGTCCTGCTGGGCGGCCACTATTTCGAGTCATGCACGAAACACGCGCACATCTTCATCGGCTCCTCTTTGGGGTGCACTTCTGGCGGTGATCCTCACACGCTAGACCGAATTCGGCGTTGTGAGCCTCCGATGTTTATGAAGTATTACTCTCTGCACTTGGAACCATTTTCCTCGCTTAAGAACTAGGCCGTTTTGCTGTAAGTCTATAGTGCGCAGACGATCAAGGAATTGACTTTTGCGTGGAGGTACGGATTAGTAAAAAACGTTTGGTGCAGTTAAAGATAAATAATCATAAAAACTCCAACGCCCGCCCGCTGTAATCAGCGCTACCCCACTGACTCTTAGTTCCACCGAAGTTTATACACTTACAGCAAAGAAACTTCTTTATAATTTCTCTGTTACTTAAAAGGCACACCGGCGTACTTGGTTCATCTAACCAAAAATAAAATTAAGTTTCTAAATGTGCTCTAACTATTTGTTCTAGGTCACGTTTACTTCATCAGATTGCACGGACGCGGACGGTAATCCAAGAAGAGAGGGAGGAGCTTGCCTGGTAAGATTTATGTGCAAATATTGCGTTCCCTTTACAAAGGATTACTGTTCCATTTATGTGTTTATTTATTTGGCAATGTCAACCCCGGGCTTGGCGCTCCTTAAGCTTAGATGCTTGATTGATTTGTGGGGACGTCCCAAAATCCGCTGTGATGATGAGAGACGCCGTTGTGGAAGTCTCCGGAAATTTCGACCACCTGGGCTTCCTTAACGTGCAGTGACATCGCACAGCACACGGGCCTCAACATTTCACCTCCATCGAAATGTAGTCGCCGCGGCCAGCATTCGATCCCGCGACCTTCGGATCAGCAGCCGAGTGCCATAACCACAAGATCACCGTGGCTGGGCTAAGGTTAGATGGTGGCGCGTCAAAAATACATGGTATAAAACATTTCTACAAAATGTGATAATAAATAGCAATGTCTCTGTTATTAATACTGTGGTCGTGTAATAATCAGCAAAATTTAAGAATAAATGTGTAATGAAACCTACCCAAGGAGCAACAGCTTCAGACAAGACGACAGAACAGCAAGATGGCTCGTTTGACCGTTATATCTATGCCCATGCAGGACCACTTTCCGTTGTCACAATATAGCTAGTAATATTAAGGAGCTGCCTCAGTGCTTAAAAGCAGTAATATTGCGTCCGAAGGTCTAGGGCTTGTTATTGAATGCATACACGCCACCGGTAAAGGGTCAGTGTACACGGAAATGTACACGAAGAGTTAGTGACTCAGTTAGCTTATGATATCGTTCATTGCAAGTTGATCGTATGATCCCAAAAATTAACGGCTAGACTAGTTTTGTGGCGTCGCTTTCGTGCAGTGGTGGCGGTGAACAACTTTTATTTGGTCCTGCAGGGTTTAAAACGATAGGGCCTAAATCTCCCCCGAGGGGACGGTGAAGTCACCCGCGTTTTTTTTTTCCGAGTCAGTCAGTCACTCCAGCAATGCGTTTCGTGCTTCACCCGTAAGTAGTTAGGGCGTCAGTGGTCTTCTCGTTCCTTTGTAACCATAGTCCTAGCATTCTCGTCGTACTTCTTTTATGGCAAATCACGGTCCTTCATTGTTAGGTGGATGGCCGGTTTATTTCGGTCGCTATGCCCATTTATGCGTGTAGCCTCAAGTTTTCCAACTGTACTGAATGCCGTTTTCTTATACGCAATGCTTTACCGAGCCGATGGCCTCTTCATGGTTCGTTCTTTGTGCCCTAACCAGCCTTTGGAGGCTTCTCAGGTGATCGGTCGCGGTATATGATGCGATTGACGGGTCATGTGGTTTGTTTTTTGTATCATTTGTTTAGTATTTTGAGAAAAACGTGGAAGGGAACGGTGCCGATGTAAGCTTGTAGAAGTAGCAGAAACTGATCCCCTAAACCAAGGTTTCTAATCTGAATTGTTTTTTTTTTCCTGTCGTGAGTCAACGCCTCACCTCGTGCCCCAGTAGGAAGGTCGTGGACGAGCGTTTCCAGACTTCTGTTCAGGTTCAGTGTGCGCACCGAGCGAAAAGAGAAATGACGGCACGCGATTGTGCGTTCGTGCAGCTCCGGGATGCTCAGTGATTGGCGTAGCGTGAACCGGTTCAGCTGCAGAACTGTGGGTTAGCAACTACTAGTAGGACACTCGCTGCATCTTATGTTATTACGTCGCTCCGGTAGTGGATACCACCACGATGTACGATAAAAGGGATAAGTGCCCTGATGAATTCGAAAAACAGGACCCCCGCGTGCACCACTAATCACAAAACCCGCTACACTGATTGCACGAGTAATGTCGTACATCGAATTCCCATGAGCTGTGGGAAAGTGTATATTGGTCAAACAGGACAATGCTTTAATAATCGCGCACGTCAACACGGCAATAATGTAAAAAATGGATATGGTAGCCATTTAGTTGACCATTGGAAGAAGTGCTCATGCGTTCCCATGTTTGAAAAAACAAAATATATGGGTAAAGATAAATCTAAGAAAGAAAGAGAAATTTTAGAGCGCGTTCTGGATCAGTCAAGAAAGAGATAATTGTGTTAGTTCGCCCTCACTTGCACTATCACCGAAGGAAATAGACTTCATGAAAGAACGAATGTATTCGTGATTGCGAGTGTCTTGTTGTGCGAACGTTCCTCTGAGAATGTATGAATAGGCTGGTTTTCATGCAGTAAACATTCAATTGGCAGTCAGCGCTTGTCCTGTGGTCTTCGCTTTTCGTCGTCTGTGTTCCTTTGCGCTGTTACTTCCTTTGCTTTAGACATGAACGAAATCGCCCTCATCAAGTTGTTGCTGATAAAAGGGAGTACGGTTACAAGTGGGGAGAACGTAGATGGCGAATAACCTTGGCCCGCAACTGGACATTATTGAGCTGTTCGCTGTGTATGTTAGTGAGATCTAGTGTTGTGAACACACTACTTCGGAAAGCTAGACATGGCGTGGCATGCACCTAAGGGAAACTTCCGCTCGCCGAGGGACAGGAAATGCAGAGAATCGTACCTCATATACAAGTTCAATACTCTCCAGCCTACAAGCATAAACCTTTCAAAGGGAACCATTGAGTCTACTAGATACGGTCGGGGGTTACCAAAGACGACAAAAGTTTAAGGTATGCACATGCTAACAATGTTTCTCTCAGAAAGTCTACTTTCAGGTGCGGATACCCCATCGAGTTCTACGAGAACAACGGCGTTAAACAATGTAGTTACATTTTTAGCAACAAGCTTTCGGTGAAAGGCCCTGCGGTTGCGACGCAGCTGGCGCGGGGTGGAGAGGGGGACGCATGCCAAAGGAGTAACTTCTGTTGCGAGCATGTGTTCCTTTTTTCACCCTGCTTTCTAGCACTGCGCGCACTATTTATTTCCAAGATATGTACAACGAGCGGATTCGTTGGAAGCTTCGCTCTTGCTATTTATATTAGTCACGCTAACACCTGTCACGCTAACCCCCTTCTTTCGTTTTTTTTTCTTTTTTGTTATTGCTCGCACGTGCTACTCTTCTCCTCTCTTTCTGAGGACGAGGGAGAGTGTGCGATGGCGTATATAAACGAACGCTGGAGAATGCAGTCGCCGTCCTGACGAAGACAAATCCACTTTTCGAAACGTTGGCTCCTGCGACATTCCCTGTTCTAAATCGTATTTTGCGATCTGTTCATCGATCACTTCTTGAAGGAAGAGCCCCCAAAGTTAAGCTGTACTTGAAACCCCTCCGCAAATTTTTTTGGTGGTTTCAGGGCAATGTTCATTGTTCGCATGCTAAGATAAGCCACCACCAATCTTTGATTGATCCCATTTCCTCACTAAATTCAAAAACAGTTTATGGCCACTTAAGCGTGTGCTTGAGGAAAGATTTATATCACTTGAAATCGGGGTCATTTTTGATATTACCACTTGTATGACTGCAACTATTACTACTCCGGTTTCGTGTAAACCTTTTCCTTAAATTCTGATGTTCACGCTTCTCTCTTTTTCTTTTTCGAAGTTAACCAGTAGTACATCTTTTTCTCAGGTGTCACCAACAAGAGTAGGAATCGGTGGAGAGACTGGCTGTTATGTAGGATTGTGCTGGAATGGCAAGTGCGGCTCCATTCGGAGATCAAGATGTTCCACAGCGTGACGTCATGGAGGTGCAAGCGTACTTCAGTGGTTCCAGTTATATTGCAAAATTAATTGCTATGCACAAGCTTCTTTCTTATGCATGTCGTGTACTTAGTCTTGCGCAATAAAATTTTCATAAATCGCTGTTAATATTAGGTCATTTAGTAACGCTTGCGGACTCATTGAATACATTTACTTATTTTGTGGCAATGGCACTTGACTGCTGAACCGAAGATCGCGGGGTCCAACCCCGGCTGCGCCGGCCGCAATTCGGTCGAGGCGAAATGACGGAGGCCCTATACAGTGCTATGTCAGTGCACGTTAAAGAACCTCATGTGTCGAAATTTCCGGAGCCATAAAATACGGCGTCTCTAATCTCGCCCTTAATATAGAGACGACATTACACTGCATTGTGCTATGCGCAAAATAAGGCATTTCTTAACGCAGCTAAGTAATAGCGGGATGGACATCTTCCTCCACTTTGACCTGCTTCCTCGGTGTAACAGTTAGCGCAAGGGCGTAGCCAAAGGCGGTGGGGTTCAACCTCTCCACTAAATTTTTTTGCCCAACACCTTCCTCTCCGCCCACTTACCCACCCTCTTTTGCCGTCACTCCGTGCTGATATGATTCATGAAACCGGTGCTAATATCGCAATTCATGGGTGCCTCCGTGTGGATTGGTAATTTACCGCGGGTCACATTTGCATACTGGAAAACGTGTCGCGGTGTTTGCCTTGCAAGACTTTGGCACTCTGTGAGGTTTGGGCGAGAATCTAGGCCACGAGCGTTTTAAGTTGCCTCGGCGAAGGGAACAACGCTGGTGTGGTGGTCACATTTCCACCCGTTGGTACTAGTCTCCCCGTAGTCGATTACTAAGGTATTTTTCGCTGGTCAGATGTTCGTTTCAATGTGAAATCTCGAATTTCAAGGTCTGATAGGCAACATTCAAGCGTATTACAATATGGCTCTTCGTACGTGTAGTATAATATAGTAGAGCCACACGTTTTACATTTCTACTCAACGTTCGCCCTTTCTGCAAACGCACACACACGCACGCACGCACGCAGGCTTTTTTCTTAGTAAGCGCGAATAAAGGTGCCATGCTTCGTATTGTCCGCATATGTTATTTCGACATTAAATTGCTCAAGGACTGAGTGCGTCCTACCCGGAAGAAACATATACCAGACAGAAAATTCTCTTCCGCCGACTTTCGTTTGCATACGAGACTACAATACAGTGATGCATGTGTTTATCACGCCCTCAGAGCAAAAGGACTTTCCGCAGTGTTGTTTAGTAAAGAACGTACAATACAGGCAAACGTGAAGAACAATCAGACCTTGAGAAAGGCCTACTAAAGTAGGCCTTCGCGGAACTTTAGCTGACAAATAAAAAAGGTGGTGCTTATAAATCTAAAGCAACATAATAATAAATGCAGTTTGGAAACCTGTAGTGAGCACAAGTTTTATTGTTTACCAGTGTGGCCAACAACGCAAGAATAAGGAATATAAAGCTGGAAAAATATACGACAACCTAAAACAAAATATTGATTCGCTGCAAGAGTTCCACTCTTTACACTGGCATAACTAGAAGGGCAGACTGAACGATTTATAGAACTAGTGACGTAACGACAACATCAAATGCATGGAGTTAACATTTGTGAACATTTTATCATGTAGAATGAAGAACATGTTACCACCATATTTTACACGAAATGAAATAAACTGTATATGACCAATGTCCCGCGCGGCAATGCGATCAAATGCCATTGCAGAATACTATTACGAGCGTCAATGCACGTCAACATTATTCTGCGGATTACATATCCCATTCTATGCCACATATGCTACTCAAATCTTGCGAGAAATTCTTACATGCGAACTTCTGTTATTTTGTTGCCGTTGGCACTTTTTGCGTCCGCTAACCACGTCTGCAAGCGAAACCAGCTGCTGGAAAGCAAGGAGTAGAGGGAGTGAACGGAATCCCTGTGGCGTGTGAAAGTGATATTCAGTAATTTATCTCTAGTAGTTGAACTTCCACCCCTATAGCTGGACGAGAAGTAGCGCATAGTGTTCTTGCGAAAACTTTTTTTACTATCCGCCGGGGTGGCTACGTGGTATTCGATTACTGAGCTGCAGGAATGGAAGAATGGCTGCAGCGGCTGCGTTAAAAGGTGGTGAAAAGGCTCTAAGCCCGTTTGCTTAGATATAGGTGCACGTTAAAGTACCAGGTGGTCGAAATTTGCGGGGACCTTCTCTACAGCCTACAGCCTATAAGCGTACCACGGCTTTGGGACGTTAAACACCAACAATTAACAATTGAAAACTGAGATTTAAGGCTGTGTGAAAAATCTCTATCCCGGAATAGATTTACTTAACTATATTGCCTATTTTCAGCAGGCGCCCGTGGTTAATGCCACATACTAAGCTGATGCCGCCTATGTTCCCGGTAGAGGACCGACAGAACGTTTCCATGGTGGACCTGAATTTCACGGTGGATGTTTAAAAGAGGGATGCCAAATAATCACACGTTTATTGTTGAGCCTCTTCGATTACAGCTTTAAGCGCCTCAGCGATGAAAAACAGCGGTTCGCTTAGGCTGTGTTCACGGGTATAGTTGCCGGAATCTTTCATGTGTTCGAAATTTGGTACATCAGCGCTCAAGAAAAATGAATTAGAGGCTGGAATACGGGCTAAATTTCATGTAATATCGCTGGTTAGGCTACGCTCCGACCACAGCCTGAGATGTGCTTCATTTTCTATGTGGCGGAATATGTTGTCTCTGCCTTAGTTAAAAAATGTTTTTTCCGATGGTTATAAAAAGGGGGAGGTTCCCGATTCTCCAAAACCTCAGCATGCACACCCCGGTATCTACACGGTGTACTGGTCCTCGCGCAGCTATGTGGGCCGACTTGTTGAGATTGAGCGGGGCATCCTCGATTCGTCCCACGTAAGCTGGGAACCATGTGAGTGTGTGTGGCTCGATGTTCTTGTCTGGAAGGATCTGCAAGGCCAGTTCCGAAATTGTGCCCTTCGCAAACGCTTTGACCACCGATCGCGAGTCTCTGTAAATCACGGAAATCCTGCAGTTCAGCTAAGCCAGCAGTGATTGGAGTGTGCGCGGAAAACAACACGCTGGAAATCGTGATGGCAACGCGTGGATAAATCACAAATAAATTCTAATATATACCGTAATGCAAGCCTCTTTGGATGCGTGCAGTAAAGTAAAATATCTTGACTAAAAGCTATCACTGCTTCATGGCCGCTTGACATATAACGCACTTACATAAAAAACATTCCCACAGTCATGCAGTCACAGAAGCCGACAGTACAATATCCACACCTCAACGTAAAGCAAATTACGGGACCTCAAAGCTTCGCCTTAAGAACTGAACGCCATAGCGATGATTGCCTCATTCTCATCGCCTGTCTTCCTAGCCACGCAACTGACGGCATTGGTGTCTGCCTTCCCTGCCTGAATCTTGCGTAGCCTCTCGTCGTCTTGTGCCATTTGACATAGAGGGGCCATCAAAACTCGTCGATCAAGATATGCATCTTTAGAATTGTGACTTGAGCTTGTAGGTCATGGTTCATCTTAAGGCGCGTTCAGTGCTGCGGACAAAAAGGAAGCACGTGTTCTGTGCGTCCTCTTCTTTTTTCGTGTTTCGTGTAGCGCTGCATCAACCTCAAGATGAAGAGGGCAGAAGGCTTTGTGTGGGATGGCTGAGCACGTAGCTCATCGTGCATCGGATCGAGGGGTCGCTGGTTCGATGGCGTGACCGCCGAAGGCATTTCTTATTCCTTTATTTGTATCTACCTCGAATTTTCACTCACGGACAACGCTGATTTTCGCTCACAACCAACGAAGCCGACACCGACGCCGGCACCCGAATTCCTGCGGAACCAACTCTTTAACGCTATCGCATTAGAACAGAAATGTAATCGTAAATGCGAAAAAGCATTATACGTACACCTTTCATAACACTTCGTAAACAGAGTCATCCCTGACGTGTGAAACGTATCTCGCCCCAACGAGAAATACGCCACCTACCCTTAACGGAGATTAACAATTAACCATGTCTTATCCTATCCGGCAGGTCATCTCAATGCAGTTTTTCGAAGACTTGTCTATTCAGTGGCGCGACGAGGGGCCATTGCTCCAAACACTCCCTATACCTGTCATACTTCCTTTACATTTTCACGTAAGTTCAACACAGGTCCTCTGTATTTGATATACCTGTGTAGAGTCTGTTAAAACTACGGATATTTATTATACATCACGTCACGTAGAGAAAAAGGCGCGCTTGACCACCCCTCCCCGACGGTCGCGTCGATAAACGTCCATCCCCCTCCCGAAAATAATTTCTGGCTATGGCCCTGGTTGAACGTCACTTACACTGGCATCACGAAAGCGCCACAGCGAAGCATGTACATAGTTCGTAACTTTCATAGACTGCAGGCAAAATTTACTTTTGCTAGCATAGGTTTCGGTGTTGCTGGCCGTTATATGCTCAAGTGATGACGCAGTCTTCTAATGCAAAATAATGGTCTTCAAATATAGCATGGTCTATTTTAAGAATGTTGAAAATATGTACCGCATTTCCATCCTGGCAATTGACGAGCACATCTCGCCTGTTGGGCGTCTGTGCACATTTTAGAGGACTCAAACCGCTCATATATTTTTGCCAATCGTACGTGTGCAACGAAATAAGCCAACGACTTCGTGGAGTGACAGCGAGCTGACCCGGTGCTCGAGAGTCTTATGCACTATCTAGAAGGCAACACTGTAGTTGTGCCCAAGGTATGTAGGCAAGGACTGGCTCCGTTTTTTCTGCGAAAGTGCGTTCTCCAGAACTTCTCGCCCCTGAGAGCTGACAACCTTCCGGCAGCGCTTTCAGCGTACGTAATCTCCGAACGTTCTGGAAGCTGTTGTATATTGTAATATACTTTGTTCTGTTGTATGGCACCAGGGGTCGCCACTATTTATATATATATATATAAACACCCTCGCTACAGCCAGGGGGTTAGGTGGGTGTGGTGCGGAACTGTGTGTGTGTCGTTCCTTCCGGAGTACTACCGGTACTCGGTGCCTCCCATCGCAACCACTACAATGGCGCAGCCGACATGCGTCCTGAAAGCCTCCACCTTCCGCCGCTCGCCAACGGCAACCAGCAGCCATGAAGCAGATCATCGGCAACATCAGATGCGGCGATACCCTTTCGGTCTGCTTGCATCGCAGCGAACGGCAGCCCTCGCTCTTCGGCAGCCCTCGCTCTTAGCGCATCGCCGCTTATCGCGTCGCAGATAGCGAGCCACCGCCCCAGTAAGGTCAACGCAACGCCACACAGCTGCGACATGGCCGACTTGATAGGAAAGCCGCCCGTGTTTTGAAACCATCCGGGAACACCAACAGTACCGCGGACGCGGTGGCTTGAAGATTTTGAAACATACGTGCTTGCTGCTGGCGGCGAAAGTTTTTCCGCGGAACGCAAAGCCGCACTGCTGAAAACACTGCTTGGAGCCGAAGGTCAGAGGCAGGCACGGGTTGCACTCGCCGCGGCATCGGAAACGCCGGGGTCAATCAAAGACGCCTACTCCGTATTGGTGCAAACACTAACGGCCAAGTTCAGCCCTCCAGATGCAGTAGCCACAGCCAGACTCTCGTTTCGGAACCTACAGCTAACCAGTGCGACTTCGGTGAGCTGAAGGACCAGCTGCTGCTCGAACAAGTACTCATTGGATTGACTTCCACGCGGCTACGTGAACGTTTGCTTGTCGAGGAGCCCACGCTTACGTTTGAGAAGGCCGTGAGGATCATCAACGATGCTGACCGCGTCCAGCGTCGCCTCACAGAATACGAGCCTGAAGCGCTTGTACAGCTAAACACAGCGCTACATCAGAGTCCGGCGCAGCGCCGTCCTTTGCCGCGGGTTTTCACACCTTCTACCGAACCCCGCCCTCGGCAACTCGCTGCACCTTTGTCGACGAGTCATCACAACCGGCCACCCCATTCTGCAACTAGCTGCCCCAACTGTGGCTATCAGCATGCTCCTACTCAGAACTGCACCGCGCGCGGCAAGGTTTGCTACCAGTGTTCCAAGAGGGGACATTTTGCCACTGTGTGTCGCAGTAGACCCTCCACGCGGTCCACCACCGGCATGGCGTCAGCAAGCCTCCAGTCCCTCCAGGCCTAGGCGTTCTGATCGTGTCGAGTCTATGGCCCTGTCAGACAACCAACCGGATCTCCGCACACCGGGATTTTACGCCGATGTTGAGGTGAACGGAAAGCCTTTATCTTTATTTATAGACACGGGCTCGTCAGTTTCCATTCTCTCTAAAGAATTGTTTACGCGTTATTTTGTCGAACCGTCAGGTTCTGATTGCAGACTGGTAGTTCCCCCCAAAAAACTGAAAGACTATTCAGGGACTATCGTTCCACTTCTCGGGTGTTTTCAAGCTCTTGTAACGTTCCGAAATCGCACTGCTGAGATACTGTTCTACGTTGCAACAAATGGACGATCTCTTCTTGGTCTTCTCTATAGGAAACTTCTCTATTGGATCGAATATTTTCTACCCAGATGCTCAAAATTCGTGTCCGCCAACGCCTTTAATTCCCCGCTGAGGCCTCTCCTCTTCAATCTGAGGGGCCCCGAAATTGAGTGCCTCGGCCTACGCCCGTTTCTTATTTATATCAATGCGTTTCACCAGTGCGTGACGTCTAACATTCACTTATTTGCCGATGATGGGGTAGTCCTTCGAGAAATTATTAAACAAAATGATGTATCAATTCTTCAAAACAATATAAAATCTATATCTTCCTGGTGCAATGTCTGGTTGATCGAACTCAACACAAAGAAATGTACGGTATAACGTGTCTAGTGTACAACTTCTAGCCCCACTTCCTACTTGCTGGAAAACTCTGCATCCGAATCCGTAACGTCCTACATTTACCTAGGTGTCCACATAACTTCCTCTCTTACCTGGTATCTTCATACTAACAGAATAATTAGCAATGCAAAGGCTTGTTAGGTTACTTCTGACGCAACATTTCATCGGTTCCTCTTCCTTTAAAAGTCCTTTATAAAGCGTTAGTCCGAAGTAAACTCGAATATGCCGCCCCCATCACTGGCACCCCTACGGCTATAATAACCTCTGCCCTCGAGCTTGTCCAAAACAACTCTGTACGGTTTATTCTAGGTAACTACCGCCCTGCTGCCAGTACCACCTTAATGAAAGAGTCATTACAGCTAGCGTCACTCGCCTGTCGCCGCAAGTTCTCTCGCCTATGCGTCTTCCACAAAATATACCACAGTCCCGAATTGCGCAATGACGTTGTTCTCCCTCCAGCATACATGTGCCTACGTTTGGATCATGCACGAAAGGTGGGAAGAATGTCGTGCTTCACACAAACATGTTATCAATCATTTGTACACCGCACCTCCACCTCACAGGACTGGAACCACCTTCTGGGACCAGTCACGTCCACTGAGTGCTATTCCCAGTTTCACAATATTTTAAACATAAGTGTATTGCAATGTAAATAACAAAGTACCCAATTATGATTTCGTTCTCAGTCAATAGCTTGAATTTCTTTGTTGTGCGCTTCTATCTTTTCTTTTTCAGCTAATGTTGTATTAACAGAAAAAAAGCCTATGTGGTGTATTTTTTGTATGCTCCAGTCTCCTCTGTAATGCCTACGGACCTGAGCGTAAAACTAATAAATAAATAAATAAATAAATAAATAAATAAATAAATAAACCATCTAGACGGCTACAGCAACTGTGTCTATGTTTCACGAGTAACACCCGTCTACTATGTTGTAGCCAAATATTGATCCGCTTCAGAGCAATCGTTGATCTCCGTATACAATCAACCGCAGAACTTTGCGAGATCCGAAATATCGCAAAACCTATATTACCGCTTATCCTGGCAACATGCTCGAATACACGCTGTATCAGTCAACTCTGGCCTTTCTTCAGAGCCTTAGGAGTCATGGCTTTTTCGATACTTTTGCGTCCTTTTGAATGCACTGATTTTCCTCTTGACTATACATGGTGAAATAAATTCGCACGCGATTTCGACGCCTTCAGCCGTGCGATATTCTCTAGGCCATTGAAAAAATAAACCGGAAAGCTTTTTGAAAGTGCGCAAACGCTAATCTAGGCCCTCTTTATGCTCCGTCGTCGTCTGGTCCATCCTGAGTAGCCGACTCATCAACAGCCGTCGGACTTTTGGTTTGGACTTCCTTTCGGTGAGCTGTAGTTTGTGTAGCAGGGTTGACGTGCATATCGGAATGATTTGACTGCGAGATCAGCAGTTGAGGGTATAGACAACCGTGGCGGCGTCGATGTCCCCCACATTTCTCTGCCTTCCGCATGTCTTTACCATCGATGCCATCCGTACTCTAACATCCTCTCCCCCCCCGACGTGTTCACCACCTGGGCTATGTAAGTGCTACGCGAGCATATTAACACGCCAAAGAGCATCATGACTGCAACAACCAGTACTGCCACGTCAGCGTTCACAGCGCTGGAGTGCCATGCATTGCCCTGGATATTTGTGCGCCCCCACGATGAAGAGCTGCTATCCGAACCTGGGCGCTACAACCCTGCCGGCAAGCCACATATTGATCCAGTAGGATTAGGTGCGGCTGCCTACCGTCTCCGGTGGCGTATATCTTAGTACTTTGACCACGGCTCCGGTGATGTTTATAGAGCTGCTGGGACACTTTATGCGATCTGTTCCCATGGCGCGGAATGTGATGAGTTACGAGTTCTACAGCTGTGTTTCCTGCGTATCAAATACTTTATCCGTTTTACTGGTCGTTATCAGAACGAGTACATCACGATTCTCTTTCGGAGATAGCTGCGCTTATTTCCCACTCAAGCAATGAGAATGTTCGTGAGAGAATTCAGCAGTTATACCAGTTATATGTCTCATCTTCGTGAAATGCTCGTAGATACGGCGCTGCGTAGATACTAGCCCGAAAATTTTCCATGACGCGATCAGGGGAACAATCGTTGCGTATGGTACCCAGCGTCCTTCTGTGGCATAATTTTGAGCTTTGTAGCACATATCTCTGTAGCGCCGAGATCCACAAATATTTAGCGTAATCTGTTTACGTTCTTCCGAACTACGCTACTGATCCTCCGCTTAAAGTTTATTATCTGGCAGGTAAGCCAAGGGTTCCGTTTGCGTATTTCTCTCTAACCTATATAAATATGTCGACTGCAGGAAAGATCAAACGAATGGTGTCGTGATTCCGCACGCAGTGCGAACAAGAGAAGCCCTCGCGATAATTTTGAAGCCTGTGGTGTCCAAATTTCCCACGTGCCCAACAGAAAAATTGGTGAAACCGTAGTTCGCGCGAAAGAACTTCTTGTCTGACAACCGAAAGGGACTGACAACCGACTTTTCAAGACCCTCTCTTCTCTACTTCCCAAGAAAAAGATCACCGCTGTTCTCTTTATAGGCGGAGCGGTTGCTTTCGACTGTGCGTGAATATTTTGCAAAGAGAATTTTTCAACCTGAGGACCCTGAAGAAAGGTAGAGTGCGCTCTACTTATTACTGCACCCCTTTACAATCTGCATCTTAGTGATGCGCGGTTAACGAAAACGTGTTTAGTAGGCAAAATTGCTTTCAAATTAAGGTCGCCTCCCCTCCACTGGCCCTTCGTTGGCAGAGGTGGTACCGGCTAATGCGCGCCGGCTGTTGGCGCTTCGGTAGTCTCAGCGCTTCGACCGCAGCAGAGATAACGGGTGTGGCTCTGCGGCGCCCTGCCGCGCGCTACTGGAGCAGAGAGCAGCTGTATAGCCACCAAAAAATGAGCGTTTTTTGCGCGGCACTTGTGTAGCGACGCGGTCTGATCCACGAAAGCAAAAACGGCTGTTGACGAGCAAATGATACACCTTTCGCTGCAGTGGACTGTTCGTTCACAAAACGATTTGCTGACAACGCTTCCATGGTTCCAACGCTTTCGGAAGCTACTGGTTTACGACGCGTCGGGCGGAGCTCTAGCGCTTGTCATGCTGGAGGGTCTCAGAGCACGCAAACCCCACCCCCCTCGAGTCGCCAGAATGCCGCTTATGCATTCCGCAGCTTCGCGAACAGAGGTTTCAATTCCCTCTTATGCCGATTCCTCAACCACAATCTTTCGTAGCATCTGAAAAGTTGTGACATCATCTTGCATTTTTGGATAGCTATACGGCTAGGGAGGGGCTAGCAGGGCTGCTCCATGTGAGGCGCTGCTCTACCATGTGGTTGCTTAGCAAAGCGGCACGCGGTAGGTCGAGTTTTCTGTAGACACAAGGACTGATCGCGGGCACAAGAACTTTGCTCTAAATTCCTTTCAGGACCATTTCATATAGGAATTTGTGTATGCATCTACTAATCGCACAAAAACCGCAGCAATAGGGGATGGATGGATGGATATTAGGAGCGTCCCCTTTATAACGGGGCGGTAGCCGGCCCACCAAGCTCTAGCTTTATTTCTGTTTGCTCTACAAACAATTCTTTTCCCGAATCACACATATTTTCACAACTAATTTTTCTCCCCGTCTATTTATTTTATCTATTATCGTTCCTCTGTGATGAAACAATCTTACCCGAACTACCTTGCGCTTTTGTTTGCTCCATACTTTTGCGCCACCAATGCCCTAAGCGCCTTGCCAATGCTCTCTTGCCAATGCTCTTCTCGAAAAGGACATGTGTGGGTGTGCCAGCCATTGTGGCTCCAAGAATGTCAGTAGCAGCGCAAGACCCGTCTTCTTTGATTACAGCAACAGTTTCCAGATTTTCACTATCAGGCGAAAAAAAGAAATTTGGAGAACAACAATAACACTAAGGTAGTTTTCACAAGTTGGGCTATGTTGCAACTAAAAATCTTCCCATTCCTAATTGAAGACCAGGAGCGCAACACAGGACAAAGACGAGATGAGGGAACTGGTACAAGTGTGCACTCGTCTCGTCTTTGTCTCGTGTTGCACTGCTGGCTTTTGCTTAACTATGCACCAACTAGCTAAGCAACGCGCAACGCAGGCCCAGTTTATCTTGTATGCCACTTCTGGAACCGTGTCGACCATTCTTCTAACTTTGCATGATTGACGCGCACATTTCAGTGACTTCTGGAACTCCAGAGATAATGCGAGAACGCGTTATGACGCGGGTATAAAAGCCGACGCATTACGCTGCTTGTCAGTCTTTCCGTCGACCGACGACTGTTCACGCCGCTGCTGCTGTGAATTGTGATTAGCTTTGTTTTGCTCGGCACAAGTTCGCCCAATAAACAGTTCGCCTGACATCACTTAAGTCCTGCGTCCTTCGCCCTGAGTACTGCGTGCGTCACTACCACGTGACATCTGGTGGAGGTGCTTCTCGGTCCATGTACCGTACGCCCCCGTACAGCCGTGAACCAAGCCCAAGCCGCCTAAAGACGACTCCAACCCAGTCCTTCGAGCTAGCCGCAGACAGCAAGGACTTCCGCCAGAATACCTGCCGCTCCCCGACAAGGACAAGAAGACAAGGGCTGCAACCAAACCTGCATCCACGATGACGGAAGCAAGATCTCCGGCAACCGTGGTCGTTCAGCAGCCCAAAGAGCCGCCTACCTTCCGCGGCTCGTCCTACGAGGACCCCGAAAGCTGGCTGGACATCTACGACCGCGTCGCAGCTCTTAACAAGTGGGACCCCGATGACAAGCTGCGCCATGTGTATTTTTACTTGGAAGACGCCGCAAGGACTTGGTTCGAAAACCGTGAGTCAACGCTTCGAACCTGGGACGACTTCCGTGCTGCTTTCCTGCCCACCTTTGCAAGCGTCGTGCGGAAAGAAAGAGCCGCATCACTGCTTGAGACTCGGGTGCAGCTCCAAACGTAAACGTAATGATCTTCACGGGGGAGATGACGCGACTTTTCCGCCACGCCGACGCCGACATGTCTGAGGACAAGAAAGTTCGCCTGCTTATGCGAGGAGTGAAACAGGAGCTCTTCGCAGGACTAATCAGAAACCCGCCAAAGACGGTTCAAGAGTTCCTCTCCGAGGCTACCACCATCGAGAAGACCCGGGAGATGCGCAACCGGCAATACAATCGCCGCATGTTCCCAGACATCGCAGAAATCCAAGGACTCGGCCCCGACGACCTACGCGAGACAATAAGGGCTGTCGTTCGCGAAGAACTGCGCCGGATGTTCCCGTCGTCGCAGCCCCAAGTCGCCTCCCTCGAAGACGTAGTTCGCGAGGAAGTACAGCGCTCACTGAGCGTTCCTGAACGACCACAGCCCCAACCGGAGGCGATGACCTACGCCGCTGCTGCACGACGACTTGCCGCCGCTCCTCGCCCACGCCAGGACCCAACACCTCCGCAGTTTCGTAGCCAGCCACCGCCGCCACCTCCGACGCCATCCCGCTCGCCAGTAATCCAGCGCGCGCCGAGGAAAACTGACGCTTGGCGCACCCCGAACCACCGCCCACTATGCTACCACTGTGGCGAAGCCGGGCACACCTACCGCTACTGCCAGTACCGTGAGATGGGACTGCGTGGCTTCGACGTGAACGCGCCACGTCCGCCCCCAGGTGAGCGACATCGCGACATCGCCGACTACATCGCCGGATCGCAGTGGCAACGACAACGACCGTCCCGTTCACCTTCGCCTGGCCGCTACGTCTCCCCGGATCGCCGCCAGTACACCGGCTCCGCCCGGGGCCGATCCCCAAGCCCCTATCAGGGAAACTAAAGGCAGCAACCGATGGAGGTGCGGTTGCTGCACGACGTAATGCCGAGGATCCTTCGCCGCCGCCGATGACGACGACCACGACGCACGAACCCTCCCGACGTAGTCGCAGCACACCGCCTGACCAGAGTCTTCACGAAAAAGCCTCGCCGCCGACGCGACATAGCAGCTCCGGACCAAGCTGGCGCTCGACAAGCTCGTCTACGGACGGAGCCCAACAACGACGCTTGACGCCATGCTACCGGTCGGCGCCGACGAAGAAGACCTCGACGTCGCCAGCTACCTGGATCGCGCCGAAGAAGCTCGACAGCTAGCCCGCCTGCGTATCAAGAGCCAACAGACGGTCGACAGGCGCCACTACAACCTTCGACGACGCCACACCGAATCCCAACCCGGCGACCTTGTCTGGGTCTGGACGCCGATACGACGACGGGGATTGTGTGAGAAGCTCTTGCGGCGCTACTTCGGAGCCTACAAGGTAGTCCGACGTCGTGGTGAACTGGACTATGAGGTCGTGCCCGATGGCTTAACACCACCCCAGCGGCGGCGCGCCCGACCTGAAGTTGTACACGTGGTGCGACTTAAACCTTATTACGCGCGCTGATTAACTATGACATATTATTAACGTAACTCATTGCATGTACTCTCACTTTCATGTTGTGTTCTTCAGCATCGGGACGATGCTTTTTCAGAGGGGGGTAGTGACACGTGCGGTTGTTTAACTGGAAAGCCGTTATCACTTCCCAGTGACACGCGCGCTCATTTTGATTGTTTGCGGGGAGCGCTGTTATCACTTTCTGTTACACGCAACGCAGCACGCGTTTATCTTGTATGCCACTTCTGGAACCGTGTCGACCATTCTTGTAACTTTGCATGCTTGACGCGCACATTTCAGTGACTTCTGGAACTCCAGAGATAATGCGAGAACGCGTTATGACGCGGGTATAAAAGCCGACGCATTACGCTGCTTGTCAGTCTTTCCGTCGACCGACGACTGTTCACGCCGGTGCTGCTGCGAATTGTGATTGGCTTTGTTTTGCTGGGCACAAGTTCGCTCGATAAACAGTTCGCCTGACATCACTTAAGTCCTGCGTCCTTCGCCCTGAGTGCTGTGTGCGTCACTACCACGTGACACTATGCACCAACTAGCATAGCAACGAATTCTATTAAACCTGCCATCTTTCATTGCCGCATCTTTGCATCTGGACGCTGCACAAACTTCATTTTCTGTTGCCGTGGGAGGTGCACTATGCTGCTCTGAAGAAAAAAAATGTGTAGGTTGGCCCATCATAATCCATATGCATCAATAGGATATATACAGAAGTAGCTTGGATATAAGCATGCTACAGAGCAGCAGCAATATGGTGAGCAACATCAATTAGTGAAAGGTTACAATTTACCTAGCTTCTTAAACGGGCTTTCCTTGATGTGACTCAGTCTATGGTCCTCCGTTGAATTGCATAGAAGCAGCAGCTTCTCTGAATAATGGGAAATCATGATCGCTTTCTTCAATACCATAGCATGTGCTCATATGTCATGAAAAATTTTATAGGGACACTAAAGGGAAACAGTGAATCGGTTTACGCTAATAGATTATTAACTGATTACTCTGTTCCCACTGATTTCGCCACCATAAGTTCCACATTAAAGGAGAAAACGAAGGTTAAACCATCATTCCTGAATATTACAGACAAACCTAGGCACCCGAACGCGGACATCACGTAACGAATTTCAAAGTACTTCCTTCATGTTATGTCCACTTAGGCTCAATGAAATTTAATGAAACTTGCTACGTTAGGTCTATGACCCGCATGCAATAAACTTGATTCACTTTTAGCGCAAAATAATTTTATGTTCAGGACGGGAAAGCCCGCCGATGGAGAGACTGCTGCGCAGTATGCTGCGCGATTCAGCCGCTATTTTGATCGGTGGACTGAACTTTCAGGAATTGAACAGGAGTACGGTGCGCTTAGAGAGCTTCTCATTAAGGAGAAATTCCTCGTCACTTGCCACCCGAGCCTGCCTCTTTATCTGAAAGAAAGACAAGCCGAGTCTCTCAGTGACATGTTGGAATTAGCAGACCAGTTCTTGGAAGCGCAAGGAGGCACCAATCTTGGTAAGATCAGAAGGGAGGGAATGGAAGATGTGAAACAATCGGCACCTGAGGAAAGAAGAAGCCCTCCGAAGCCTTTAACGAGGTGTTTCCTGTGTAATCGGCTGGGACATCGTGCTAGTGACTGCCGAACAAATTTTTCTCGCCCGAGTGTGAAGTGCTTTAAATGCGGGCAGACCGGTGACAAAGCTGACACGTGTCGGAATAAAGTGAAAGAGGTTCAGCAGGTATCGTGTGTATATGCCCCACCGAAACAGGAAGAGGATGAAAAAGTTCAAGGCTTCTTGGAACTTAAGGACGGAAAGAAGGTTCCGATTGTTGGTGCCATAACGACTACACGCCCCGGAGCACTGGATAAGAATATGCCAGTACTTACTTGAAAAATAGCAGGAAGGCTTGTAAGCGTGCTACGGGATACTGGCAGCAGCACAGTAATTGTGCGAAGGAATATGGTCCGGAACCACGAGCTCACAGGCGCGAAAGGTATCGTTTGCCTAATTTGTGGTACAGCGAGGAGGCTCCCTGAAGCGAGGATCAAGATGGAAACCCCCTACTACAGTGGAAGAGTTACGGCTCTGTGTATGGAGAACCCACTTTATGACCTGATCGTGGGAAATATCAAAGGTGCACGAGGCCCTAACGATCCGAAGCCTCGATATGAAGAGCCGAGGAATGAACCTCATCGGGAGCCACCAGCAGCTGCAGCTCGAGCTTAATTCCAACGGAAGCCTGTTGAGCGTTCCGTAATGCCGGACTCTGAGAGGAATTTGGCACGCGCTTCATTCGAAGCGAAGGACACTCGCGAATGGCGAGATGCTGCCACTACCGTGACACCGTGGAGTGAAGTACAGTCAGATGGGGTGCGCACTAACAGCGCAACTTCTGATGCAAGTTCGGAGAATGGGAATCAGACACTGTGCAAGGAAACTCCGAAGATCGACAGAGATGAGAGAGGACTGCAAATCGTCTCGGAGCCAGCACAGCGTTGCGAAGAAGTGGATAAGGTGCGTTCACCACAACAGCTAACGCCAAGATTATGACCTGTCATTTACGTTCGTCAGGCAGTCATGTTGTGCCATACCAATTTCCGCATACATCCCATTAGCGAAACGGCCAGGAGAGCACTAAGACCGTGGCATGTAAATCATGCCACTCATGGCATGCATATCACGATTTTCATGTTATGACCTGTCATTTACGTTTGTCAGGCAGTCATGTTGTGCCATACCAAGTTCCGCATACATCCCATTAGCGAAACGGCCAGGAGAGCACTGAGACCGTGCCATGTAAGTCATGCTACTCATGACATGCATATCATGATTTTCATTTGATGACCTGCCATTTATGTTCGTCAGGCAGTCATGTTGTGAAATACCAATTTTCACATACAGCCCATTCGCGAAACGGCCAGGAGAGCACCAAGACCGTGGCATGTAAATCATGCCGCTCGTGACATGAATGTCATGATTTTCATGTTATCACCTGTCATTTACGCTCGTCAGGCAGTCATGTTGTGCCATACCAATTTTCGCATACATCCCATTAGCGAAACGGCCAGGAGAGCACCAAGACCATGGCAGGTAAATCATGCCGCTCATGACATGAATGTCATGATTTTCATGTTACGACCTGTCATTTACGTTCGTCAGGCAGTCATGTTGTGCCATACCAATTTTCGCATACATCCCATTAGCGAAGCGGCCAGGAGAGCAGTATGACCGTGTCATGTAAATCGTGCCGCTCATGACATTCATGTCATGATTTCCATGTTATGACCTGTCATTTATGTTCGCCATGTAGTCATGTTGTGGCATACCAATTTTCATAAACATCCCATTAGCGAAACGGCCAGGAGAGCACAAAATCGTAGGCGCCTAGATAGATAGATAGATACGCTCAATGTCGCCGAAGTTCGCTAAGAAATGCTTCGCATTTAAAATACCGACTGCTCGCGCTGGAGAACGGTTCACCGGCCACCCATGTATGTATATATATATATATATATATATATATATATATATATATATATATATATATCAATACGTGGCAGCGGGTATGAATCTTGACTTGCAATGAAGTGACGGTGGGAGATTTCACTTGTGCGTAGTTGAACCATAAGGATTCGTAGCGTGCGCGTTAACTAAATTAATCCGGAACTGGGCACCATCTGCGACGAACATCGGGAGCTTCGCCCACTCATCATTATTCACTCAGTGGATATGCGTGGATTTTTTCGCTTTTCGTGCTGCTCAAGCAAGAAAGAAGTTGCTTGCAAGAATAAACGTGCGTAAATCCATGGCGTCGGACGAGCGTAGTCATCGGCTTTTCTCCCGATCAGCTCGCGTATAATGAGCGTGTCCAGAAAATCGTGCAACACGCATTTCTTAAACCATTAGGTTACGTTTTGACAAACTCCACGTACAAACCAAATGCGCAATGACTTTTACCGGTATCACAGGAGCGCTTGTGATTCAATAACTTCAATATCCCGCGCTCCATTTCTCGCCACCACGCCCTTTGTTGTTTGGTTTAGAATAAATGTATAAGTTTGGTAGATCTAAATATCTGCGGCCAAGCTTCGGCAGTCCGTCTTCGCGCTGGTTGATTGTAACTGCAGCAGGCCGCGGTATAGCGCCAAGCATGGCAGCAGCACCGCACTGCAATCGCCAACGTGGTCTCCTGCGCCCGTCGTTACATGGTTTGTAGTATTCGATTAAAGGAAATAAATTTAAGATTGCTTGGAAGGTTCATACACAGCGCACCTGCAAGTAAGGCGATGCGAGTTTCTTTTTGATCAACTAAGGCGCGTATTCATGAACGTACTTCATCCGTATCGCGTATTTTCCTTATCGCGCCTGAGACATTAAGGCGCGTTAAGAGGACTAAAGTGGTAATCAATGCGAAAGCCTATCATGAGGCTTCTTTGTTAGGGACTGGATTAATTTGTTCACGAATCATGATAGGACACAGGGAAGATAAGGAAAACAAGCGTTAAGGGTAAGGTAGGTTTATGAATACGGGCCTTAGTCTCACATTTCCCTCTCTACTGCCCTTCCTAGTGAAATTAAGTTACGCAGTGACACAGCGCCCGGTTCAGGTCACATTGCCGAGCGTTTCTTTGTAGGCGTCACACGTTTTCTTTGCGGGCGTCAGCGCAGCTGTTCCTTCCAGGAATACCACGATTCATGACTTCCTGCAGCCTAAAAAAAAATGCCGCCCGCATCTTCCCACGGTGGGAACTCGAGTAAATGCGTCGCAGAGTGGTGGGGGTATCGTGTGAATGTTGCGTAATTGGGTTTGGTTTGGGAATGCTTAATTGTTATTCCGTCTTTATTATTCTTATTTATTGAATGAAGGAGAAGCGAAGGCAAGGAGTGTAAAGTGTAGGAGTGTAAGATTGAACCCGCGTATTTTGGGTGGCAGCCGAGTACCGTAACCACTCGGCTGCCACCCAAAATACGCGGGTTCGATCCCGGCCGCGGCGGTCGCATTTTTCGATGGAGGCGAAAATGCCAGAGGCCCGTGTACTGTGCGTTGTGGCGTGCACACACGCACTGCTCATGCGCATCCTCCTCCCTCTCCTCTACTTGTCTCATCTCCTCTCGGCGTTCCTCCTCTCCACTCCGAACGGCGCGCATTGACTAGGGAAACGCGCTTTCTTCGATGATGACGATGATGATGGTAGTTCGGTTAGGAAAGGACGTTAATTTCTGCAGCCCATGAAGGGAGCAGGGCTAAGCATCCGTCGGGTGGGGGAAAGGGAGTGAAGGAGAGAGAGTGGTGAGAAAGTCCGTAGTGGAGGTCTCTGGAAATTTAGGCCACCTAGGGTTCTTTAACGTGCACTGACAACAAACAGTACCTCGGGCATCTGGCATTTTCGTCTCCATCGAAAATGCGACGCTTTACGAGCTCGCAAGGAACGAGAACGCGCCCTCGCCAGTGAGAGACAACGCTGACGCAGGCAGTGTCTGCTAGCGTCAAACCGATGCAAATGCGACACCTAGTCAAACCAATGCAAACGCGCTGTGCACCCCCCGTGGTGCTTCGCATCGCCTCATGGTACCCTTTAGCGGGAGATGGTGCAATTTTTTTCACGGACGCGCATGTTGTAGGACAACTCAAAGTCCTCAGGAAATGTTATTTTTCAATTGCGTTTTTACAGTTACTAGAGATTAACCCTGCAGCATTTCTGTCGGAACCGAGTGATCGACTATGTCACACATCGCGCGATGGCCTGTTTCGTATCGCGTCGCATTCGAGCAGAAAATCGCATACATGCGGTTTCGGCTCAAAAACTGCTCAGTGCGATACTAACCATTCAGGAAAATGAAAGCTATATTTGGCCGGTGTGCCTGGAATAACCAATGTGTACATCCATTATCAAGTAAAAAGTTGCGTGGAGTGAAGCACATGCACACCTGACAACATTCCATCGTTGTCCATCTCGCACCGCGTGTTCAAAAGAGCAACGCCTTTAATCTGTCTCGTTGCTAAGCAGTCGCTGTGTTTGATTTGCTATTAGGCGTCAAAGCGGCCTACGAGCGTTGGAAAACTGCCCATGCTCGGTCGGGGATGCGCCTGCAAAAACTGAGCATGGCTTTGCCACATAGCTTTGGTTGCTTGCTGGCCAAGATGGTCGACCTACGTGCAACTCTGCTACCTGCGGTAGCATATATAGTAAATCTAATTTTCATCTAGCCGAGATGCCGTGGCGCCTCTAGCGATCTCCTCCAGAAGCTTCGGCCACCTTGTTGCGCATGCGCAGTGGGGGTGTGCGCGGCCCAGGGAGGGCACAGGCTCGACCATAAGCTACTTCGCATCTAATAAACAGCTTGGTAGTGCACGCTCCGTCTTTAGGTGCCTCTTTTGCGGTGTCTTTTTCCAGTTTCTGTGCACTTAGTATTCAGAGCGCGCTTCATGTGACCAAACGAACGGCTGTCACAGTCAGAAGCGCCCCAGGACTGTGTGGGGCCACTGTCGAAAGCTCGATTCATTTGTATATGTACCGGTAACGACATCGGCGTATTTTTTCCATCTGCTTGCATTAACGCTTCCACGTGAGCTCGGAGCCACCCAGAAAGGAAGCACCTTGTTCCCGCTTATTCCGAACGCCACGGTACAATGCGAGTTTCGTATATCTGTGTGCAACATAGACATCTTGCAGTGTTCACGCTCACGTAGGACGAAACGATGATAGAGGGCATCGCCTCCTTGTGGGATTCGGAAATGATGCAGTTATATTGCCGATTTTTACAATTATTAGGCCAGTCGACTATTAGTACCCCTCTGGTCTGTAGAGTACATGGATTCGATAATAGTCCGCGTTGCTCAAAGTATCCTTTTTGTAGACTTCTTCAAGCTTCCCGCCGTTCTTCTTAAGCATGGTAGGGGACTTCCGGTCGACAGAAAAGGCGGTTGAGCCGTACAGCATGACAGAGTCGTAGTCAAAATCCGTTATCAGGCGGCTCGAGGGGATGTTCAACTTCGTGAACTGGTTTTCGAATCCTGCACAAATGCAGAAGGCACAGCCATGTCAGTGGGGAACACAATTATCGCGAATTTCTGTACCCTTTCCAGTTCTTAATGAGCTGCGCGCCATGAGGAGGACTAACTGTTCTGTAGAAAGTACATTAAAATGCAATACTTTTGAAACACTAAAGCACTCACGAATATGCGGTTCAAAAAATTTCAGCAAGCTTTTATCTAATGGCTCATTCAGTATCATCCACGAAAGCAGTGGAAAGCCACCCACAAGAGGCAGTTTTTATTTCATTTCACTTCCTCTTCTCATCGCGTCTTGAGGAAGCCGGGATTAATAGTCAGGACAAAATGCAGCATATTAGAACTTGTCTTTGGGCGAGTTGGTTCATGCTTCAAAAGGAAAAAACGGAGCGCTAAAAAAACGAGACAAAAAGAACGAGGCCCTGTGTTTAGCCTCCTTCTTTGTGTCTCGTTTTATAGCGCTCCGTTTTTTCCTTTTGAAAGAAAATGCAGCGCGGTCCATTACCGCTCTGCCACAGCATGTGATTAACGCTGACGTTATAGGTACTCGACCTGAGCAATGGTGACTATAAATATTTTTCTGTGAAATCGACCAACAAGAAATAAGTTCAAGGTATTTTTAATACTCTCATAAATGGATAGTGGGTATGGCAAGGGTACACATCGGCATGAAATCTGTACTGTAGCTCTGGTGAAATGGTATATCGCAAAAGCAGTTGCTTGGAAGAGTACCAAAACCGCCAAGCTCGCTGCATCTACTTCTAATACTTTTATTGCACTACCGTAACAAAGATCAAGTCATAAGTCTGTGTCGCATCCCCTGTATATAAGGCGCCGTATTAAAGGGTGCGTCTTTCCCACCAGTTTTATCGATCCTCTTTTTATACACGATTAATTTTCCAAGCTCATCACTCCTTCTACCGGACTAACCCAACAAGGTCGGCAACCATACGAGAGCGCAAGCTAAATCGCACATGAGCTTCCTTCGTGAAAACTAAGTGAACGAAGCAGCCTTCATGAATACACCGTACTCCCCCGTAATCCAAATTCATTCCAATTTCCGTTCGAGTCATTGTCAATAAACGAACCATGCCTGAGGCAAAGCAATTACTTGTGTATGTAATATTAATCACTTAAAATGAGGACGAAGTAAGAAAAAGGATCCTCGTTTAACGCCCATGTGTGCAGAAAAATATGGTCATGCTCCCTCTCCGGTAAGTGATTTGTTCCCTACATTTCATTACGTTGAAAGAGTACACGAGGACACACGGTAAGCCTTAGGCCGCATTTCTAAGGTGTAGAGTGATCGTTTTCCAGTGTCGGCATAAGAAAGAGTGCGGTATTGTAAAAGCACAAAACAGTACTTCTTAGCGTCTTGCAGTACTTCGTCGCGTCTTATGGCACCGCAGATAAGCGCTTCCCCGGTCATGGCTAGACTGTAGCTTGTTCGTTATACGATCGACTCACTGCCTTCATGACATACCCATCATGCTGATCATCACTCATTGAAAGGGCCACTTACCGCTGGCATGCATGTCTCACGCACCTAATGAGAAAGTCCTACGGCTGTGCTGGATATCGCCTCACAAGTGGTGGAGCGTGCGCTCCTTGCGAAGTCTTCCAGCTCTACCGGTCAACTCGGGGGCTATTCTCTGATTGATGGTTGGGATCGTAAGCACCAACGATGGAATAAAACGCCCTTCCCAAACTCAGCCAGTTGACCCTACTAGTGAACTCTGCCGCGCAACGCCACCCCCAGGTATTTTCTCGCATTCCCGGCGAAGACGTAGAAGAGTAGCTTCACAATTTAGAGAAGGCCATCGATTACAACCGTTGGGACCAGCCACATAAGCTACGCAACATTCCGCTCTACTTGGTTGCTAAGACGAGGCTTTACAAGCAGGAAGGCGACATCCCTGACTCCTCGGCATTCACTGACAACTGCGTCAGGCTATTCGGCAAATTGGCTGGACGCTCTCAAGTAGCGAAGAAGAAGCTCGTTACCCACATCCAGGGACCTGACGAATCATACACCTCTTATATCGAACACGTTCTGGAAGTGTGTGAATGCGCTCAAACTGACATGTCGGAGGCCGATCGAATGCGTCAGACACAGAAAGGCATTAACTATGTTGCCCTGAGCACATTTCTCCTTCAAAGCCCTTATGAAGTTCGCGAAATCCCCAGCTCCTGCAAACGCCTTGACGCGCTCTATTGAATTCGCCTTTCGCGCGTCTCCTATGGCTCTCGCCTTGCTGCAGATGGCGAATTACCAACGCTTAGACGCCTAGTGCGTATTGCCCCAGGCATTTACCAATGCCTGGAGCAACATGCACTAGGCGTCTGCTCTTCCTCCTCTACCCAATGCGCACGACATTAAATAAAGATGACCTGGGGTCCGTGTGAAGTACTGCATCTGCCCCATACCCTGTTAGCCGCTTGTCTTCCTCCGTATGCAGACGTTGCATCACGAACCCCTGCACCCATTGCATCGGTACGTACTGAGATCTATGACCACTTAGCCTCTTTTGCAGCACAAATGCCGGCGCAAGTGTGCTTTTCTTGGCGGGCGTCCACCGCACCATGTTTTTACTACTCCAGCATTCATGGCCACATCTCCCATTTCTGCCGCCAGCGCCAGCAACATGAAGAAGGTGGGTACCCGTACTACCAAGAGAGTTCACCCTCCGACTCACATATGTTTCTACATTTTAAAAAACCTCATCACGTCGTTCTCCTTCACCTCCGCTATTTGATGATGTGCCTCGACCGTCCCGCTCGGCTCGCCATCGTTGTCCATCACCATTCCGTCGTATGATATCGCCACTCCGTGCTGCTCCTAAAGCTCTCGATAATCTCTTGAAAAACTCACAGCTGCAGCTTTTCCTGGGGAAACTGGTCGTTATCGAAACGTCAAAATTCCTCCGCTCGCCCGGCCAATTTATTGACTCTTCGTGTGGAAAGTGTTTCTGTTCATGCCATTGTCGACACTGCATCTTCAATGTCTATTATTCATCGAGAAATTGGCTTCTTTCTCGGAAAAGTGCCAACTCCGTGTGTAGATGGTTCTGTCTTTACGCTAATGACAATTTGCTTTATATCACTGGACAGTGTACCACTCGTGTTCTCAATGACGCAGCTCGCCATCATATACAGCTTCCTTTATATGATGGTGAATCCGTCATGCCCTCTTGAGCGCATACTAGGCGTGGACTTTCTCTATTCTGCTTCTGCAGTATTCTTGTCCGGCCGACCTCTTACCACATTACAGACACCCAGCTCTCTTGTGTCTGATTTCTCGCCTGTGTACCTTGTAACGGTTAAGATGCTAAATACATGGGGGCTCACTGGTTATCTATATGCCAGTTCTCCATCCTTCGAGGAATCTTCATCAACTCTCCTCTGGTGCGGTTCTGACGTAGCTGTTCTAATCTCACCGCGTAGCTATTCTAATCTCACATGACACCGGGGCCCTTCCTGTTACCGGCGATAGCTGCCTTTGCCAGCCTTATTGACTAGGCCGCAAAATATGTTCTTACGGCTTCACCTGTTTTATCATTACCCCGGCGTGCGTCTAAGGCAGGTTCGCCCAGTGTTCTCAAGGCCACTTGAAGCAGACATTTTAACCCGGTCAAAGTGATGTCTTGTTTTCTTTTTAATAAGGCTTCAAGCATGCTTTGACATTTATTCGGATGGCGGGGGTCAGACAAAAACCAGAAACAAATTGCATCTAAACGGACCAATTTCAGCATAATTCACCAATGCCGAGACCGCGTGTCGTAGTGCGGACGTCAATTATTAGAACAACTAGTCCACGACAAGCTCACATGGAACATTATCAGGCTTTCAGCCGGCTTTTGTTCCTCCCCTGTCACATTAGTTAAGAAGATCGACGGCTCGGTCCGGTTTTGTGTCGACTGCTGAGCACTGAACAAAAAAACCCTCAAGGATGTCTCTTCTATGCCTCGGATATGTTTCTGCTATGCCACAGTATGTCTATCTTATGCCACTGGAAAATGAATGAGCTCGAGTCTCTCGCACTGTAATGTTCGTGCTGCAGGTGTCATAAAATAAAAAATTGGCCGCGTATCTGCATGCTTCGCTGCAAATGTCATCGAAAGACGACAGGTATTCGGCCGGCCGTATTGCGCTGAGTAAGATATCGACGCCATCTGGCAGTGCCATCGGGAAACATTAGTTTGTGCAGAATCCCTGGGCAATTGCCATGTGGCAGCACCAAAGCGTCAGCAGAGGCCTTTTTCGGGCATAGCATCGCATTTTTAGAGCAGCCTAACAAACACTGGGGTCTTTAGAATTGCGTATCTATTTATATTTAGTAATGGAACGTGCCACCTAATACTTACGTATTGATGTTGCGCCTCAGATATGCCTAATATTTTCTTTTAGATCGACAATGTTCGTAATACTTACGTATTGATGTTGCGCCTCAGATATGCCTAATATTTTCTTTGAGATCGACAATGTTCGTAAGTATGAACGCAGCCACCAGTTCAAGATGACTGGGCGTTAGGCAAGGGCTTAAGCTTTAGCCGGGTGGCTGAATCGTGTGACAGACAGACAAAAGGACAGGAAAACAATTTTTTGCTTTTAGGTACCCCAAGAAACACTATGTCTTTAAAAGACCACAGACTGCTTCATATTAGTGTGCCTTGTCTATGGTCGCTTGGGGCATGTTCTGTCTTTCTTTAGAACGTGGGAGGACGAGTTAGAAAGCCCGCTGTTGTAAAGTTAGGGCGTTTCGATCGTTTTAACCTAAGTAGCTATAATGAATTTCGAAGTTTTCGCTGTAACGATCTTTCAAAATAATGAACAATTTGTTGCTGCACCCTGGCGTTTGTTTTGCCGAGATGTCACACTATACTATTAAAGAATTCCTCGCCATCGCGTGTTTAGTAGAAATATTTCGCCCCTATTTATGCAGCGGCTTCGCTTTCACCATCGTGACTGCCTATCACGCTCTGTGTTGGCCGTTCTCTCTGAAGAACTCCGAACTTTTCGGCCACTGGGCGCTTGCTTACAGTAATACGACTACATTCTCACATACAGATCCAGCAGCAAACACCAAGATACTGACACCTTGTCGCACCCAATGTCACCAGATTTCCATGCCTAGTCTCTAAACCGCTCCCCGCCGCACAACCAACCAAATATGCACATGGCCATTTCTTCGATGAACTTTGTGCCCTCGGCAAACGTCCTTTCCTCCGAAGATCTTGTCTCCCTTCGATGAGCCGATACATGCTCTCGCACCATCATCGACCGCTTGGGTGGCTGGTCCAGTTCTCCAAACAGCCACTTGACAGGCCAATGTGGACGTTTTAAACTGCAATATGGGGCCTTGTTCTGACAAATTTATCATTCTGCTGGCGACCGATGGGTCGCGGCCGCGCCTCGCTCACTCCGATCCCAAGTATTACAAGCTTTCCATGACGACGTGTCCCTCGCCACTTAGGATTTAAGCCCCGCCACGGTGGTCTAGTGGTCATGGCACTCGGCTGCAGATCCGATGGTCGCGGGATCGAATCCCGGCCGCGGCGGCTGCATTTCGATGGAGGCGAAATGTTGAGGCCCGTGTGCTGTGCGATGTCAGTGCACGTTAAAGAACCCCAGGTGGTCGAAAATTTCCGGAGCCCTCCACTACGGCGTCTCTCATAATCAGAGCTGGTTTTGGGACGTTAAACCCCACAAATCAACTTAGGATTTAAGAAAACCTACCAGCGCATCAAGACTCGCGACTTTCGGTCTGACCTCTCATCCAGTGTAGCCAAGTATGTCAGCTCCTGCGCCTCATGAGTCATGACAACACCGAAAACGTTCCACGTCTCTTCCCGCCGGCCCTATGCAACCTCTGCCGTGTCTTTGCGCCCCTTTAGAATTCGTGGTACTGGATCGGTATGCACTCATATCGCTAATGCCCAAAGGTCACCGTTGGATTGTAGTCGTCGTGGAACACCTAACACGCTTCACTGACACGGCACCGTTTGCCTCTATTGCTGTCTCAGAAGTTGCTCAGTTTGTCTGGCGTGCTATCACCTTACACCATGGCACGCCTCGTGTTTCTGAGCGTCCGTGGCAAGACATTTGTATTGCATGTTGTGCCTGAAGTGTTGCATGCCTCAAACACTGTCCGTGAGACACCTTTTGCGTATCTGCAAACAAACGGTGTCACCGAGCGTTTCTGTCGAACTCCATCCGACATGACATCATTGTTTGTCCGGCCTGATAACTGAAACATGGACACTATCCTTCCTTTCGTAACCATTGCCTATAATACCGTCCTTCAATACACAACAAATACCTGACACTTGTTCCTCGTATACGGCCACGAATCTTCTTCTGTCTTGCAGTCTACATTTCTATCGCCGCCCGCCCCGCCACGGTGGTCTAGTTGCCGCGGTACTCGGCTGTTGATCCGAGGGTCGCAAGATCGACTCCCGGCCGCAGCAGATGTATTTCGATGGAGGCGAAATGTTGTGGCCCGTGTACTGTGCGATGTAAGTGCATGTTAAAGAACCCCAGGTGGACACATGTACGGAGCCTTCCATTACAATGTCTCTCATAATCATAGCCAGTTTTGGGACGTAAAACCCCAGAAATCAATCAATCATCAAACTATTTACCGTCGTTGTTCACTTCTTGAAACTTCCAGAAAAATTCGCCGCCCGCCTTGCCCGAATTTAATGAAGCAGCAGGTGCCAACACCGCGACTACGCAAGACAGAAGAAAACTTTGTTATGACGAGGCGTACCGTGCTACTTCATTTCGCCCGGTTGACGAAGCTCTGCTGTGGACACCTGTCGGAGCACCAGGGGGAATTTCTATAGATACATAGGTCCTTACACCGTGCTTGACAGGATATCTCCCGTGAACTATTCATTCGCTCCCATGAGCTCCGCTACTTAGGGTTGTCGCTGCAGCTTCTGAATCTTCAACATGTCCTGACTGAAGCCGCACATCCGTCGTTCGTTTCCTTGACAGCTTGCTCCGTTGCGACCGCTTTCCTAAGGGGGAACTTAGTCTGAGCATTAACTGTTATATACCCAGCATCATCATCATTTATTGTAATAAACGATGCCCTCTGGCACGATGTCTGACGCGCCAGTGGCCCTATGAAAGGGTCCTATCGCTGGGCTGGAGGTAGCATCACAACCAGAAAAAAAAATATGCTGATTCCACGTAAATATTTACTCATGGGTCGTAGTCAGCAAATATTACCAATTGTGTCCTTCGTAATACCAAATTTGAAGATGAGTCGACGCTTCCGTATTGACCCCAAAGCTACGTCAGCAGCCACTGATATAGTAGCCACCTCGTAGGCAATGAGCTTAGCCACCTCAGACTTGGCACACGTTTTGTTATTCCAAGGCGACATTTCGTTTGCTCGATCTTGTTCTTAGAGTTAGACCTTACTAATTCCTTTCACAAGAGATGACCTCAGCACTGCATGCCGCCATGAGAGCTGGCCATCGCATAAGGTTTCTGTGGATTCTGCCGCGCTGTGGCTTAGATGGTAATGAGCTCGCCCATATGAAGGCAAATGGCGTTCACACTAACCCCACATCAGCGGCCATAACATTTTTGTGACCCAGTGTGCAGACTTCTGCGTGCAATTCCCATTGCATATTTCGCTTGATTATGTTATTCTCTATGCAACCTTCACGAACTCGACCCAATAGCTCGAATACGGATAACACCCAAAGTTGAAAGATACAAGCGTAACTTTGCTCCACAGATTCCGCTTATGCGTGACGTTCATCCAGTCCTATCTTCGTCTTTCAATCCTTCGAAGAGCCCGGCCTGCGGGTACGGCGGCACTCTTGAGACGACAGAACATCCCGTCTCAAAATGCCCGTGAATTTATTCAGAGAAACAATCGCTGAAATACATTTGCGGAAGTTTTTTCGTTAAGGATTGACTGAAAGAATTCTTTTGGGAGTTTTTGCCGGATCCCCGTCGCCAGCCTGACATTTTCAGTTACCTCTTTTTTCATGGCAACTGACGGGAAAAGATACATTTAAATGTCTTCGGCCGCGCAAGTGCTTCAAGCGTAATCTTCATGCTCTTAATGCATGTCCTCTGTCTCTTCCCATGCGTATCGATCTCCCGCAACACGAAGTAGCAGCACGGAATGTCCTTGCCGACCTCTCAGCTTTTCTTTGGAAATAAAGTTCTCTCTTTCCACCTTCATACTAGCTGAAAGCGGCAGACTGCAATGTTCGCACTTGCGCTTCATAGCAATTGCAATTCGCCTCGGAGAGCACCTAACGGGAGGTTCGAACCCCTCCAAATGCCAAGGTAGGGCGTCTGGGGGCAGGTGGGAGGGTCCAGCCTCCCACAAGCTCCGGCTTGTGACATCAACCCGAATAACTGCTACAGAATGCACACAAAAGTGGGGCAGTGGATTCAATAGCGTAATGTCACCACTAATGGTCCTCTGTGCTGCCACTTAAAATTCAGAGGAAATGTTCGTTTGGTCATTCCTTAGGGTCCAAAAAAAGCCAAAAAGTGCCAGAAAATAAACATTTTTTTCTGGCATAGTGCCTGAAATGACACAGCCAAATTTCATCTCGTGGTGCTATGTTGATTACGAGGAAAGAAGGAAGCAAGGAGAAAACAGAAAGACAGGGAGGTCAACCAGAAAGGCGTCCGTTTTGCTTTCCTACATTGGGGGAATGGGAAGGGGGAATAGAAAGATGGGAGGGAGAGGAAGAAGGGGAATAACGAACGAGACGTTGTAGGAAAGTCCAACAGTCAAAGCCGTTCGCGCAAACCCGTCTTCAAAAAGCGCGAAAGTGCTCTCAGTGCCTTGTGGGCAGACGAGTGATGAGGGCGACGGTCTGCATAGAAAGTCAGAACAAGTGTTTTCCCTTTCCGCGTCAAATCGCGAACAGTGGCAAAGCAAATGGTCGAGGGTTTCGTCGGTGTCACACACCTCGCATGCTGCACTGTCGATCGCTCAAGTTAATGCATTGTACATCTTTCTGAAGGCAACTCCCAGCCAAAGTCGACAAAGAAGCGAGGCCTCATGTCGAGGAAGTCCTGATCTAGGGCGGAGATGCAGAAAAGGATTTAGCTGGTACAGTCGCGTTCGCCTGAAGTTTCGCGAGTTCCACTCAACCAGTGAGAGACTGCGTGCCAGGCGTCGAAGCTTCATTGGAGCATCTGTCCTTCAGAGCGGAATCGAAAAATGTTCGCTTTTTGATATAAAGTACGAGCTCCGCCATCTGCGGAATCGTTGCCGCTGATTCCGCAGTGACTGGGCACCCACTGAAAGTCAATCTCGTGGCCATTTTTTCTGAGGTGCTCGTGCAGCACGATTACATTGTACGTCAACTCTTCGTGGCATCCCCGCTTAAGAGCTGACCGTATGCAACACCGCCTTCGAGTCTGAAAACACAGCCCATTTTCTCGGCCTCTCTGTACTGATGAATTCTAGTGCACGACGTAGAGCCGTGAGCTCTCCCGCCGTGGACGTCATGACATCAGACGTCGTCAGTCGAAGCGTTATCCCCTGCGTTGGTACGACCAACGCTCCGCCAGAACTGGAGGACGTAGTGAGTGCATCGTGGTGACGTGGTTACCCTGCCGTTCGTACAACAGGTGTAAGCTCAGTTGCTTTAGCGCAGGTACTGGTAGACCTGACTTCTTCTGTACCCTAGGAATTGTGAGGTGTACTTGTGGGAGGCTCATACACCACGGAGGCAGCACTGGTTTAGCCGCAGGCGCGTACCTAGGAGTAAACACCGCACTGTGCGCGTTGACATTAGCGCTGAATGATGTGCGGGGCCTTGAAGCAACGAGGCTCGCCAGATGGTGTCAGGGAGTCGTAGCCACATGCCTCAGGTGAATTCGCATGGTCTCAACGGCGATGTGCCTCGTGATAGCAAAATCCTGTGCTATGGCAGTGGTTTCCGCCGTTGACGCGCTGTGCGGTGAGCCAAGACATATCTTAAGAGGTTGTGCTTGAACGCTCTGTATCATACGCAGGTTATTCTTGCAGGTGTTGGCGATAGCAGGTAGGCTGTACTGCAGGAATCCGACGACCAGCACCCTGTACAGCTGTAGCATAGCCTGTATGAACAGCCGCAAATTTTTCCTGCGAAGAATCTGAACAAGTGGCAGATAGCAGTAAGCCATTTCTTCACGAAGTTCACGTCAGGAGTCCAAGACACCTGTCACTTACTACTCCCAGGAACCTATGACTTCTGCTATATGGTATTAGGTGGTCTTATTAAGGGAGATGTTATATGCAAACATCGGTTTCCTGGTGAATGCCACCACTGCACACTTTTCGCAAGAAATTTCGAGTCCTTGTTTCCGATGGTAAGCGACGTCGTGGCTACCTTCTGAAGCCGAGCACGAAGCTGAAGACGTGTCGCAGCAGACGTTCAAATGCAGATGTCATCGGCATAGATGGAAAGTTGTACGGTGCTTCAGAGATGGTCTAATAATTCAATTAGCGTTAGGTTAAAAAGCGCTGGATTTAGCACTCCGCCTTCAGGGACTCCACGGCTAACGTGATGCTTTGATGTCCGGCCGTTCTCTGTGTGAAGGTAGAACGCCCCCATCTGTAGGTAGCTGCATACGAACATATACCTCTTGCCACCAAGTCCTACAGTGTCTAACGTGCTCAGAATGGCTTCATGGGTGTCGTTGTAAGCGCCTTTAACGTCCAGGAACGCAGCGACAGATAGTCGCTTACAGGCTTTCTGGTGTTGGACATATCTGAGCAGATCAACAACGCTGTCTGTTGATGAACGACCGCGTCTGAAACCGGTCATAGCGTCGGGACAAACGTCGCAGTACTCCAAGTACCATTTCAGGCACGTTAAAATCATTACTTTTCATCGTTTTGCCGACACAACTGGCAAAGCGCGATCGGACGGTACCAGGATGTGTCCAAAGGAGATTTCCCGGCCTTAAGGAGTGGAAGTAAGCGGCTGCATTTCTATTCCTGCTGGTACCGTGCCCGTCTGCCAGTAGTCGTTGAAAAGGATCAGGAGTGCCTTCCGAGCTTGCTCACCCCGGTTTCACAGGGCGCAATAAGTAATGCTGTCCGGTCCTGGTGCTGAAGAATGCCTGCACACAGCCAGTGCAGCTTCTAGTTCCTTCATGGAAAAGGGACATTCTATGCGAGGATCACGTGAGGAGAGAGGGTGGTCGGGCGACCCCACCACCGCTCCATCAGGATTTGCCTCACCAGGAATCCTTTGACAGAAAGACTCAGCGACTTCAATCTCACTGCAATTTAGATGAAGTGCCAGAGATTTAAATGAGTGGCACTGACCGGGTGTTGTACGAACACCACGAACAGTTCCCCATACGAGCGATAAAGGCTTTCATGGATCCAGAGATTCGCAAAAGCATACACATCACCGTGAAGCCAGCTTGTTTATTTGGCGCAGTATTTTCTTTTGTGTGCCTCCAGCCAGTCTCAAGTCGTGGATAGACTTCGTGCGTCTATACTTTCCGCACGACGGCCAATTGAATTATTTTTTCGAGTTCGATGTCGAAGTCCGTGCGTACAGGAGGTTTCCAGAGTGATTGCGTGGTGCATGTGGTGGGCGGTGCAGTGAAGTGCGCGGTTTTAAAAAGTGCGCGTTCAAAAATCGAGTGACAGAGAAAAGATAAAATACGAAGACGATGAACGAAAGGCGTGGTGTTATAAAATAAAATTGGAAAAGAACCAATCAAAAAGAGCCACAGGGTTCCCAGTGGCCAATGGCTGAGGAACATGGGTGCCCAGTTGTCGCCAATGAGAACAAGGAAGAAGAAGATCAATTGTAAAGACAGTCTACTCTTCTCGTGAGTACTGCAAAACATACTTAAGATATTCTTCGGTACATGTCTTGGTGCCTCATCTGTCAGGTTTGAATGGTTAACATGCACAATTCCACTAAATAAATTCCCTCTAAAACATCCTTTTTTTCTCTCTCTCTATCGGTTCCTTCCAATAATTTAAAATCAAAACGTAATCACCTCTTGGCCAATCCCCCCTGGTGGGTAAGTGCCGTAATTCTTCAGGAACATCATCATCATCATCACCGAATTGAGAGAGAGCTGTTCCAGGAGGCGAAGCGGGCAGGTCATCCACAGGGCCCCGCGCTGAAGGCGGCAGTCGTGTTCCAGAGCCGAGCCACTAGGCCTTCACCCGTCCGGGACGTCCTGTTCATCCACTTCCTGACCTCGGAACTCGTGCCGGCGTTTTTCCTTGAAGCTCCCGGGGTGCACGGATTTCGGGCGACAACCTGCAGATGCCTGTTCCTTCGGGCAGCACCGGAGAAGTCGGGCTGCGGGCCCGAGCTTCGTGATGCGAGGCCCGCCAGGAGGCCGCCACAATCTGAACGAGTAACTTAGCGGCTCACGTCATCCGTCGCGACCTGAATCCTGGCGTCATCATCTTGGCGAGCCTGCTGCGCTCCAGCCATCTGGTCTTCACCCAAGCCCAGCGTGATTTGGTGAGACCCCGAAGTACATTCTTTCTCACACCGCCCCCTCGTCACTGAACGATTCGCGCTCGAACTCCTCGCGCTTGGATGTTGTTCCTAGAACATTTCTTGAATTTTCCGCTGTGTATAACTTTCTGTCGATGACTGCTCTTTTTCTTAAGGTTTCCATTTATTTGGTTTACGCTAAAGACTTTGTGTTTTGTTATATAGTGTTATGAACAGTTTTGTCCTCATTTAGGCTCTCGAAGGCTCCGCCTGAAAGAGTCAGCTAAAAGGAATCTGTAAAAGAAACTGCTTCATCACAGTGCACTCCATGGCGCCCTTTATCGCTTCCTGTATGTTGTTCGATGAACCGACGGGACAAGAATCTTCCATTATTGTTTTGTATTTAGACCAATCAGTGCTCACAACAGCTCTGCAGGATTCAGATCCAGTGAAACCTTCAATGCTCAGATAAGTTGGGATGTGGTAGCTGCCTCGCGCTTGCATGTCCGAAAACTAATGTACTTTTTCGTAAATGAACGTGATACGAAAGTAAGGTCCAAGCAGCTACAATACGCTGCTCCACGCAGGTAAGTGGGGCTTCCGTCATTCGAGAGGCAAAGTTGAGATTCAGAGGCAAAGGAAACCTGTTGTCTGCATCTGGAGTTGACTTTCGTACTTCCCCATAGGTAATGATGAGCGTTAAAATCGCCTGTGATCACTCAAGGCTGTGGAGTCGATGTAAATGTTCTCCGTAATCGCATGCAATCTAGCCGGCTTGTAGGGGATAAGTAGGCTCCTATAACGGTGAAGGTTACCTTGTTCTCCTTCACGGTTTGGCCAACAGATTGGTTTCCTTCGTCAGGTGGCACAAAGTGATACACGTAAGTTAAGTCAAAATGTACAAAGACTTTGCTGCAGTCTCCGTGAGTAGAGGACATAAAGCACTCATCCAAGAGCCGCAGGAACTGGACTCAGGGTGTCCCGCACCTGGAGCGTGCTTTGCGCAGACGTAGTTTTCATGTTGCACATCAGAACACGCACGGCGTCTATAAACGACTTCAACATCATGATGACTTGGCGATCCTACATCGTTGTCGCTTGTTCAAGTCGTCCAGGGAGCCGTGATCTGATGTGGCTTCCAGGCAGGTTGTACTTGTGGGAGTGCTGGCCACTCTTAATGAAGTACAAGCCTTGGCCCTTCTTTCTTGTTCGCATTGTCTGTCTTCACGTAGTTAACTGTTGGCAGAGTAGCCGCTTTAACGTAAGTTATGGCATCTCTGTCGGTAGCAGCGACGTCATTTGACGCTCTTCGGTGACGACGCCGTCATCGCCTGGTAGAGGCAGCAGCCTCTTTGTGTGTGGAGTTGTGCCGCACCATACGTTTCAGCACAGCGCGCTCGTCCCGCACCCGTGGGAAATCCTTGGACAAGGCCCATGACAACCATGGCAGTTGGTGCAATTTAACAGAGTAGCATGGCAGGAACCTTTGAGATGACATTCAGCACATCGCGGGCACACGACATTGTTATCACAGACGCCCTTAACGTCTCCTAACTTGAAACACTTGTAGCATTGCAGATGCTTGGGTACGTGTGAAGGAAGGCTGTCAAGGAAGGCGGTCTCCCTCAAACACATGCCTCACGCATCGCGTGTTGCAGCCTGTAGGAATCGTTGCTTTTACTTTCATACTGTCAATTTCCGTGACGTTGCGGGGCTTTGCAGCGCACTACGGTGCAGAACGTCTACTGCCAGGGCATTCTTTCTTGAGTTTATCCTCACGTCTTTTATCTCGTTTGGTGCTACTCGTTCGAGATACACAGACAGAACTTGCCTGTTCAGGAGACGTAGAACGCACGAAGGGTCCACGGGCGTAAAAAGCACAGTGTGCGGCCATCGCTGCGACGCGGTCTTCACGGTACAGACACTTGCCAATGACGACGTCCGCAACAGACTTCTTTTCGCTGTTCGGCTCATGACAAGGGTGAAGTCATCGTCCGACGAGTCACAGCTGTACGAGTACATCTCGGTGGCATCGCTGTCGGAGTCACTTTACGTGTTTCCACGTTTTCTAGACGCGACCTCACGTGACGGTTGCTCGCCAGGGGGGTCCTCGAATGCTTCGTCATCCATTGCCTCAAGGAGCGAGAGGCAGATCCCATATTTTGCAATAAAACAAGCGAGACAAGGGTACAAGCGTTCTATGAAAGAAACACTTCGCTGTCGCCGATTACGAGGCTCACCAAACATGGTTTAGCGTCCGCGAAATCCACTACATCCATCGCGCGAGGAAAGGTTTCGAGAGCTTAATTCGAAGATTTGACTACAATGACTCGTATCATCCGATGATCAGCGACGCTCAATAATTTGTACTGCTAAATGACCTGTAGGTGCTCCTCATAGATTGAAAAGCGGCAGCGCCGCTTGCAGCGACAGAGACAAGGCCTACACAAACACCAAACCTGCAGATTAAACATACTCTCGAATATCAAGGAAATGCCGTCTCTTGCACAAAAATGCACCTACGTACGTGTGGGAAGTTTGTTTTCTTCGCCTGTGTTGCTTTTTGATTCACGACCGAGACGTCTGGCAGCTTCTATTTTTTTTTTTTGGGGGGGGGGGTGGAGGCAGTGGCGCCATGGTTCTGGAATAATCGATTGCATTTGCCCTAAACAGCAGGGGCAAAATTGCTTACGTCAGAATGACATAAACTAGGCGCTTGGCGATGGACTAGATAACATTGAAGAACGCTGCTATATTTTGATGCACTGCCACTACAATTTGTTCTGTACGATCATATCCAGGCGTAGATATATTGAAATACCTTCTTCCACGTTTTCAAGGAAGACGTCAATATAGTTGTCTCTGTCAGGCCGGGAGTGCTCATGGAAAAACCCCACTGCGTGCATCAGTTCGTGTAAAATCGTTCCCACATAGAGGCAGCCTTTGCCTAGGGACACCGGCTGCTCACCACCTTGACGTCCAGCATACGAGTAGCACCTGCAATGCACGCGTTGTGTTTAGAGTCCCATAACTATCGAACAAAAAATAACACAGGCGAGAAATATGGCGTAATCTGAACATCATCATGACACTCGCTTAAGGAAAAAAAGAAACAGTTTATATAAAGTTGAAATCTCATAAAAACAATGTAGCAATGATAATAAACCGTGCAAATTTGATAAGATTTGATGGGCAAGTCCTGAGATTAAGCCTTCGATAACTGCTGTTTCATCAAAGAGGCTATGTATTTTGATGTTTTTCTTCGGTTAGAAGAAATCCCATTTTAAATAGCTGCTCTGAAAGGAAAGCGCGCTTACACTGGAGACAGGCGGGCATAAAAGGTTACCAACGTTGGACAGTGACGGACGGTAGCCTCAAATAAGAAAAAAGGCTGGTTCAAAAGGCTAGGGTGTAGTTGGTTTATTAAATGCAAAGCATGTCTTTCGGAACTAAAGGAAGTTTGACCGTATCTATATCTATTTAGCCGCCTACGTCTCGGTGATCCGCTAGTCGTCTTGTGCACTTGGTAGGTGCCAATATTGGTATGGTACACTATCGATTTATGAACAACCTGAATGTTGCTATCATTATTGCTGACATGATGCTTCTGTGGCACACGTTACGATAACGATGACGCGTTCACGCACGAACCATACTTTAAAGACACATGTTGTTTGGCTAGTAGACCAGCCTTTACCAACCTTTACCTCTTAGTACAGTATGTGTTAAACGGTAAACACGCAACACACGCAGAAGAAAGACAGAGAGAGGTTCACGCTCTATTCTGTCTCTCTTGTTTTTTATTCTGACTGTGTTGCGCATTTACCTTTTTTTCACAGCTCATAACTGTACTACAAGACTCGGGGAGTGCGGGTATTTATCTTTATCTCCCAAAGAGCCATCATCTCCCCTTTCCACCTTGATGTTGTCATGAGAGGAATGGTGTGGTACAGATGCGTCAAGTCAAGTCAAGTTTATGAAATGCTTCAGTGAAATACATGGTTAGCATATTACAGAAGGAGGTCCCAAAGTTTCAGAGAAACTGACAGGGAGACCTCCTGCGGCTACATGAATGGGGTAGTTACAAAAAATGCAGCAAAAGCATAGAGACGCATGAACAATGAAGAACGAGCTTGACTAACAATATAAACAGATCAATGCATAATAAAAAGATAATACTACAGAAAGAAAAAAAATTCCATGTAAATAATCAAAAGCAAGTGCCAGAGCAAGAATAACGGTGGAAGAATATTAAACAGCGCTGTATTACAAACGCAACCTGTTTCATCATCATAGGTGTCAGTTATGCGAAGGCAAATGTTAAATACGGAAATAACACGTAAAAGTTGAGAGCTTACAACAATTATTCAAACAAATGAAATGGGTTGATCAATCCCTGAACGAAATACTTCGTGCTGCGCAAGGTGAAAACATGAATGTTATGTGATGATTTTAAGTCGAAGGCAATGAATTCTAATAGCTATGCTTGTAAACAGGGTTGTGAATTTGCCGTAGTTTGTCCTTACGGCCAGCAAAAGAAGATTATTGCGCTGTGCAAAGCGGGTAATGTTGGTATTAGTTAAGTGATGGTGATCGATACATGCAATGGAGATGTCTTTCATGATGAGCCTATAGGCGACTATGGACACTCTATGACAAAATAACTCTCTTAATGAGAGTTTGTTAAGCTCACAGAACAAAGAGCTAGAGCACAAATGAAATAGACTGAAAGTCATTAGTCTGACTGCTTGATTCGGAAGTCGCTGCAACCGTTCAATGTGTGTGAAATGTGTGTTGGCCCAAGTTGATACACAGTACGAGATATGGCTATGAATGTAGGCAAAATACAAGGAACGTACGAAGTGTGGCGGAAAATAGGTTCTTGTCTTGATGATAACATGGATTCCAAATGCAATTTTTTAACGAGTGATGCGGCATGTTTATGAAATTTTAGTTCTGTATCTGAAATGACGCCAAGAAACCGCACTTCACTGGAAATTTTTATGACAGAATTATTGATGTGAATGGCAGGTGATACGTCAAGTCAGGTTCGTGGGGAATGGAACACCATAAAGATGGTTTTAGTAGCGTTGATCTGTAGCTGATTGCCTTTGCGACCTAAAGATGCGCTATTTAAATCCGTGTTAAGGTGAGTCTGGAGTGTATAAACTGATTCAGCTGATGTAAAGATGGCTGTGTCTTCAGCATATAATATGCATTTCGTCCTAGTTAGAATTGTAGGTAGATCATTAATAAACATAAAAAAGTGGGCCTAAAATTGATCCCTGTGGCACACCTACGTTAATTAACTTCGGCTATGAAAAATGGCCGTTAACGTGTACCTTTTGAGACCGATTACTGAGGTAACTTTTAATAAAATTTAGTGGCGGACCAGACATGCCAAATGATTCCAGCTTTGCAAGTAGTATTTGATGATTTATGGTGTCAAAAGCCTTCATGAAATCGATAAATAGAGATCCCACAAGTCGTCCTCTGTCGATAGCTTGTTTAATTTCCTCAGTTAGGGTAATCAGTGCCAGCTCAGTTGAATATGCTTGCCGAAATCCGAATTGATGTGCAGACAAAAGTTAAATTTTTTCAAATATCGCATTAATCTAATGTGAAATAGCTTTTTGATAACCTTACCAAAGAAAGGTAGAATACAGATTGGCCTGTAATTATGTACAGAAGTCTTAACGCCCTTTTTAAAAACTGGGACTATTTTACCAGCCTTGAGGCAGCTCGGAAACACACCCGCAGAAAACAGTTTGTTTGGGGTATACGTTATATGCGAATGATATCACTTTATCGAGAACGTGCAGGTCGCTCATAAGGGCTACGACAGTGATTAAAATGCTCCCATGGCAAGCGGGCTCTACTGTGTCGCCTATAAATCCAAAATTATGAGTGTGCCTGCCAGTTAGATAAAAATGCAACGGAAACGTGCAAATCAAGTGGCCAGGCAGCCGCGGTGAGGTAGTTTCTATGGCACTCGGTTGCTGATATGAAGATTGTGGGATGAAATCCCGACCGTGGCGGCTCTATTTCGGCGGAGGTGGTATGCTTAGGCACGTGTGTGGTGCGCTGTCAGTACACGTTACAGAACTCTGGGCTGTCAAAATTGCCCGAGCGCCCCAATACGGCGTCTCTAAGAACAACGAAACGGTTGTGGCACGTAAAAGCAAGAAAATCACACGAAATGACGGAGTAGAACAAGGGCGTAGCCGTTGCAAGAATTGTAAGCTCCTGTTTTCAGAGTAACAAAAGAGCTAATCAAACAACAGGCATCCTGAAATCAGCTACGAAGCAAGTTCCCAAATGATACAGCAATAACATGGCATGAGTGTAGGGTGGGGAAAAGATTGCACAATTGCAGGTACTCGAAATTAGTATCATAATGTACAGCTTACTTTTCCATACGTTAAAATGGAAAGAAGCAACGTCCAGTCTATAACTAGGGGTGCTTAGGAAGTGGCCCTATAGAGCTGCGAGAAGCTGAACCAGCTGAAAGCTATGACAGAACGCAACTTATAATACACACTCAGAGCTAAAGACGGCAGTAATAAAGCGCAGACACTTCGTCTAAGTCAGTCGAGGGCTGGAAGAATGGTACCCGTCCGGGGGGGGGGGGGGGGAATCTCAGCGTACGCGGAGACCTGTATGATGTGACAATCTCGGGAGACGTGCCATGCAACATTTCGTTCCCTCTCCCACACAAGGACATGAACACAAATAGAAGCAAAATGCGCGGAGGAGAGGTCGAGAAATGTTTTTTTTTAAGGAAATGCAGCAGAAAACGAACCTCTTTAGGTGAATGTTTCCACGTATTAATGGCAAAGATCCGTAGCGTCTGTGAATTACAGCGAGAAGAAATCCACGACGAGTGCTTCCCTATTCGCACCCTCGATCTCCAATGTGGAATGCTGCTGCACTGCGCTGGCAGTTAACGAGAAATGGCGTAGAGAAGACAACTCGCCGTAATTCCCGATTCGCAAGGCGAGACCGCTGCTTTTAGAGCGGTCGCCTTCCAATAAATGTAAATACTGCCTAGGCCGGAGACTGAAAATGATTACACGTTGATCTCGTGCCCCAGTACTCACAGACATGAAGATGAGCGAGAGAGCAGACACTATAGCTAGACGACGCACAACCCAAGCGGACCTCCCACCGGATGCTCAATGCCCGCAAACCTCCCTGGGATAGCTGAGCGAGGAGGACCACCGAAGCGCGCGACAAAAATAGAGCCATGCACGTGTTATTACGAGGGTAAAACGCGAATGACCTCTATAGGAAATAAACAGGGGTGTTTCCGGACTTAGAAGTTTTAACCCGATTCTTCCAACGCTGTTTGGGCATGCATGTTGCTATTGTGGAGACATGAAATTTCATGGAGTCACCTCACGGGACCATGATCTTGAAGCAACCCTCTTGGTAAATTCAAGCTATAAGAGAGCCTGTAGCTATGTCAGAGAATCACTTCTCATGTTACTGATGGACTCTAGGCGTGCCACGTCCGCATATATCAATTGAACGATACGACGAAGAGCGCATTGCTGCTAACCGTTTTTGCCGTGAGCCCTCCTGAGGTGCTTTAGATAGTCCACAAAAAATTAATTTCAGCGGAGTGCACCTTCGTGAAGTGTGCATACATACACGGTACCTTCAACGTCTGATCACATATTAAGAAAACTCTGGGGCATAACAGCGATTAGCGTGCAGAAATGGATTGAGAATCTGCGATGACAGAATAAGTGCCCTCAAAGCGTGCGTAAGTTTGTAGCATGTTGTTCCTCCTCTTGGGTATTCAATGGAGCACCTCGCAAGCATTCAACACTGTAGCTTTTGTACTTTTAAAAAGGGGTGCAGTTCATCAAATATGTGTCTATTCATTTAAATAGAGCGTCTCAAACATAAAGAACTGAAACTGTTGCTAAAGCACTGTATAGCATCACAATGCCATATATACGTTATGTTATAGAGACAGTTCCACTTGCACATATGCCAGACGTTTCCCCCGCTTGGCTTCTCACTTGCCCGGAAGCTCTTGAGGCAACGAATAACTTCTGAATTCTTATCTATTTTTGCCAAACGAACCTTATTCAAGCAGCGAAAAAACAATGCACCTGCTTACCCTTTTAACGACTGAATATGAATGAAGTCTCGCTGTTTTTCGCGCCGTACGAATTTTATTTGCCCACCAATTCCGATGATGGTCATTGCGTGATTGATTATGGGAGTATGGTTTCCTGTAAAAGAAGAGTGTCGGGTTCTGAATTAGTACGCTCCACATACGCAAGAACATGCGCACACCTTGTGTAATGTGCCCATTCGCCGATGTCCGACAGCTGATGTGAACCACTTACCATGCTCCATATCATCCTGCAATGCACATAAATAGAAGCCCTCAAACAGAAACTTAAGCGAGTTCGAACGCTGCAAAATGCGTCTGTACAGCGTATCTGCGCATTTGTCTTCAATTGTGATGTAACTGCCCAGGGTGTCACGTTCACTAGCGTTATCACGTGCCGTTATGGACATCGATTAGACTACCACTAACGTGTTGCCTTGGACCGAGGGCAACGGTGTGGGCAGGGGCTCGAGGGCAAGAGCGGTTCATATCTTCCCTTCGTTGTAACCCGAGACAGGGGAAGAGGCTTTCCCTCTGTCTGCACTGGCCTCCGTAAAAGCACTGTTACTTAAGAGTGCGCTTTTATTCATTTGTTTATTTATTTACTTATTACCACCGCAGAATCAGTATAACTTAGGAACAGGCTGGGGACAAGGGCGCGGGCATTGGATTGAAGGCAGGGTTGGTTCACCTTTCCCTCTTTCGCTATAGAAGCAGACGCGGACGGACTTCGCGAACCCCTAAATAGTCTCGCGTTTAAAAGCGTTTCCCTTTAGCATTGAGGCAGCATCTCTCATAGCACCCTTCGGTGTTGTGAGGCAGTGCACAGTTTTCGAAGTTAGGGAGTGCAAAGGTCTCTGGATTTCTTTTTTAAACTACAAACAGTGGTTCGTTGTGTATAAATTGCATACCGCAAGCCGTAGCATGGCATTTCAACAGTCTGGTACTGTTGCTGTAGTTATAAAAGAAAGCACCTGCTTCCGGCAATATGTATTCAAAGCATTAAGTAGGCATTGGTGCGATTTTCATACTCTGGCATTTTGTCATCATGTTCGTGTGTGACACAAACAAAATCCATAGAGCATGGTCATCGAAGTGCACAAAGCATGCTATAGATCAGAAACCCCCTCCCACAGCGTTTTACTGCGATATTCTAGGGCCTATTTGTTTTACAATTCCATATAGCGATTTCTTTCTAGACTACTTTACAGCCACGCCACATTCCATAATCGTCTTATTGGCCTCCGCTAACAGCCCGTTATCTGTTGTCGCACTTCTTGGCCGGACTTGGGCCATGTAACATGGTAAATTAAACGCAATCGTGCTTTATTATGCTTCAGTCATTTTTACAGCGTAAATATGCATATTTTCGTCGTCAGGATAAACAAAATATTTGTGTGGTCCCTTGCCAAGGCAAGTAGGTTACTGTACCATTCCTACCGCAGACGTCACCAGAGACGCAGAGACACATGGAAATGCATCGAAAACGTTCCTCGATATCTCTTGCGGATTGTGTTTTATTTCTCGCACGTGCCTTCATTAGGGACGTTTAGCGGCAATAAAGTGAAGGCAACAACGCGGCTAATACGTTTTGTGCTTTATATTTGTTTATTTATTTACTTATTCGGTACCTGCATTGCCATTTGCAGGCACTACAGCAGGGGGTATATACATCACTAAATCAACAGTCATTCATTTCTGCACACAAAGCGCGGTAAAAGTCATCATTGCTTTGTAATTCAACAATGTTTGACGGAAGAGAATTCCACTCGCTCGTGGTCCTACAAAAAGAATTGATAAGGCAAAATGTCACGTTTAAAGGGATATTCGCGAACTTTCAAGGCATGGTACATTCGACGCGAAATATATGATGGCAATGAGATGTATTTGTACCTGTCTATGCCTGTTTTTGAATAATAGACGCCATGAAAGAATTTTAGTGTCAGGGCCTTACTTCTGTCTTTTAGATCCTGCCAGTGAAGTGCGCGCTTACTTTCAGTGATACTGAGGCTGCTGTCGTAATCTCCCAAAACAAATCGCACAGCCTTACCCTGGATTTTGTCTAGCAGGTCAACTAACTGTTGAGTATGGGGATCCCAGGAGATACACGCATACACAAGTACACAACGTACGTGAGTGCAATACACCCAGGCAGCACAGATGCTCGGGCCAATATTGTTTTTTTTTTGTTGGCTTACGGAGGTCCAATGAAGGCCCTGTGATACCACTCACAAGCCAGCATTGGAAATGCCATCCACTAAGGCGTCCAACAATGGCCCATCGTAACCATTCAATTTGCAATAATGGTTCTTCCATCCTCTAAAGAAGGCAAAAGTAGGCCATAGTTGCCACTCAGCATGCACTATTGGTGGGGCCAAGGATGGTAACGATGGGTCAGTTTCCACATAGTCCTATCAATATTGGTTATGTAATGGCGGCAGGCTGTATATATCATCCAATCAATCTCACTGCATCAACAATGTTGGATTTCCAATGTTCTGTGTCAGACAATATTGTCCGCACACAAGAGTTGTATCATCAATGTTGGTAACATTGGAAAGTACACATGATATATCGGGAGGCAAGTACACATGATATATTTCCACTTTTACCAATATGAAAGGACCACTAGCTCGACTCGGTGCCGCGAATGAGTTCAGAAGAGTCATTGTGTTTGTATTCAGCGCGACAGAAAAAATTATCTCTATAATCTACGCAATTGTTTATTTGCGCAAGTTCTAGCTGAGTGTGTGTGAAGTATGCTAGAACTTGCACATTGGAAGTTGAGCAAACTACATCTACAACGCCATGACATGGTTCAAAATGCCCAGCAGCATGTTAATGGCTTCTGAGCCCCCGTGCATGGCATAGCAGGTCACTTTATCTCTTGTCATAGCAATATTTGCAATATAATAGAAGCAGGCTGTGTATACTGTCCAGACATTCTAGCTGGTTTCGCCAATACAGGACAGCCGATGCTGCTTGCGAGATAATATTGCCCAGAGGTAAATATTGTCGCACCTATGTTGTTGACAACGGGAAGTACAACCGACATAGCGGAAGCAAGCATTTCTTTTTCATTTGAAAGAACGTTAATATATATGTACGTACCGTGTGAACTCGCATAATTAGCGCCCACGCGTAATTTCTGCACTCCCAACTTTATGTACGGTTTACGCAAAAATATTACTTGCATGCTATCCCCATGACACTCAGCGCCACGTGGCGCAGCATAGTGCTGTTCTTTATCAGTATTGCGTGTTCGGTAGCCGAGGCTTCCCCATAGCCGATCGAATTTTGATTGTTTTGTGGCAACATGCTGGCGATACCTACAAAACAAGTTCAACATAGTATTTGCCGGTTAACTGAGAGCCGTGCCGCCACGAAGATTTCGACACGTGAATGTGAGTCACGCTTGATACTGGAGTTCGGAGACGCCGCTTACAGCACCAGTGACGACAATTCCTGAGTCGCAAATCCGCTAATGCTTGAATGCAGCCCACGGATGAATTTGGCTGTTAAAGTACGCGTTCTGTTGAGTGAAAGCTACCTTCGTTTTTGTGATCCATTTCATTTGATACATCTCAGCTCAGCAAGCGTCAAGATTCCTTACACGATATTTCGGAAGTATTTGCGAAATTTCGATGTAATTTACGCACCTTCTAGAACCTCTAGATTCATGGAGAAAAAGAAAACACGAGTTACGTGGTATGCGCGAGTAAGCACTGTATAAGTTGTGCATGAGGAAATACGGTATATGCAAAATGTTGGAAGGTAAAGAAAAGCCTTTGTTAACTTTCTACCTCGAGCAGCAGGCGCAGGAGGCCGCCGAACATCGAAGCGTATCGCGGCAGGGGGGGGGGGGGGAGCTGCGTGGGCTCCACTAATCTGTTTTGCTTCGCATACCTGTTTGACATGTTTATTCGTAGCCAGCGGGAGGTGAGGCAGGCGAAGCGGCTTTCACTCGGCAGCGTTTTTTCGGATGTACAGGTTGTGTCGCACGGGCATCGGATATCTGCTGAAACTGGCAAGTCAGAACCCCTGAGTGGACTACTGACACTGAACTCGCGTCTGCAAACTTCTGCATAGTGAGGGAGTGGCAGCCCTGCGCTTCTTCAGACCGGACATTATAGGTGAACCGTGCAGATGAGCCTCAAGGTGTTCGGACTGTTCTAAAGGTTAGCCTGAAAGCTTTGTACCGATTTTACCCATTCGTTTATTTTACTCATTGTGCGTTCCATTGTGCCCATTCCCTTATTTTGGTGTGTGCCGGGTTTATTATAGCATGTGTTACTGTATTTTCTTTAGATTTGTCTATTTGTAAATACACACGTGGTGGGCATTGTTGCATGCATCGCGGCAGATGAAGTAACCGCTCCTAGCAAACCTGCATATTTCGTGGGACTTTCATGTTTGTTTGTTTTTTGTCTTGCGTGAAACACGTGTTTTCCTTTTGCTCTTTAACGCTCATTTCTTGTTCCTGGTTTTCGGTTGTTTAGAAGTCGTCGGTTTGTCCCCACATACCCTCCGTTCCGGATTCTGCATGCTGAAGCACATCACCGTATCCTAACATTCACATATGTTTTGCTTGAGGAAGTGTTTAATTTATGCAATTCAGCTGTTTCGTGCAATTGTTTAAGGGACCTTTCAAGCTTCAGCTGCTCCACCATTTAATAAGCAAGTAAACCATAACGTGTCGCATAGTTTTAGGCGTATGTTTTCTTGTGCCTATTCTTTTTGCTTATGGTGCTTATGCGCTTAGATTTCTCGAAGCTGATCATACACAGTGGACTTCAAACTTAGAGTGAATATTGATTTGCTGATTTTATCAGAACTTTCCTTTCAGTCCCTTCTCATGTCTCTTAAATTCACGAATAAGATGTGTCACAAAGAAGACATTTTGCTTATTTGTATGTGTGTATGTGTTCGAAAGATACGTTTCGGGGCATTAACATTCCAGTGCATTAACCATTTATGTCTGTTTTATGCTATCGTCATAACCACGAAGCGTGAACATAACAAAATTCATTTCCCAAGCTGGCAATACATACATCGTTTCTCCAAATGACTGGGTAATTCCCCAAAATTTCGCCATAGGAAGCCCAATTTGCGTGCTGCCTTTTTCCTTATCTCCTGTACATGCCTGTTCCATCTTAAATCAGAGGTAAGTAAAACACCCAAGTATTTGCATTCCCTAACCTTGCGTAAAGTAACGTTTTTTAATTTGTACTCATATGGTTTATATATGTGCTTCCTTGTAAAGGTGATGTTTAAACACTTTGAAACATTTAACGACGTTTCCCATCTCGCGCACCAGGTTGAAATTTTATCTAAATCACTCTGAAGGGTATGACAATCAGAATCGCTATCAATAACTCTATACACCACGCAGTCGTCTGCAAACATCCTGAAAGACGACGTAATGCCACTGGTGGTATCATTTATATGCAATAAATGTAATAGAGGGCCCAAGACAGATTCTTGAGGTACTCCAGAGGTCACTGCAGCAATTTCAGAGGAGACACCGCCGAGAACTACAGACTGTTGTCTATGTGAAAGGTATTCCGATATCCACGCATTTACTATTTTGTCCAATTTACAGGCGTGTGATTTGCTAATAATTAGGTCATATGCCACCACGTCGAATGCTTTACAAAATCTAGGAAGATGCAATCGATTACCTGTCTTATGTCTATTGCTAAGGCCAAATCGTGGGTGAATTCTACTAGATGCGTACCACAAGAAAAACCTTGCCTAAAGCCATGTTTGTTATTATTTAAAAAGTTATGCTTAACCAGATGCGACATAATGCAGATATATATAACATTTTCCATTACTTTGCACGCAATACTACTAAAGGACACTGGCCTGTAGTTCTCAACGCAGTTTTTAGGTCCACTTTTGTATACAGGCACGACATATGCTAATTTCTAGTCAGAAGGAATGGCACCCGTATGAAAAAGACGGCAGAAATACATGCATAGAGAATCACAACTACTAAGCATTGCTGCTGCTACATCATCTGGGCCAGTTGCCTTCCTGGGAGAAATAATTGCTAAAAGCTTACGTACACCTTCCAAGGCAAACTGAACTTGGGGCATTGCTTCATTACTTAACAGAAAATCCGCACCTACAAACCGAGCTTGACGATTGCCAAATACAGAAGTAACTGCTAAATACTTCAACCTTGCGCTTGTCATCATGGATAACGGTGCCTAAGTACTCAAGAGGAGGGACGGTGTTTTCGTTCTGACCATTAGGCCGCATATACTTCCAAAATTCTTTCGTATCTTTTACCAATCGTTCCCCAAGCTGCGCGAAATAGCTTTTCTTAGTCGAATTGGTAATACTCTCGAAATCAAACTTCAACCACTTTAGTTCTGATAAGCTTTCCAGGACCTGTCTTTTTATACATTAAGTACGCCCTGAGCACCCTGCACAGCGAGAGGCGCAGTTGCTGATTAAACCATGGTTTGTCCTTAACACGTTTGGATGAAAGCATCAGCGCCGGAACGAACTTATCTCGAACATAGAAAAGCTTTTCTTTAAGGTTTTCCCACAAATGCTCAGCGCTTAGTTCATCCGATAATGTATCAAATGTTGCGAAGTACGAATCTAACGACTGATTTATAGAACGGTAATCACCTTTAGAATACAAGAATACTTTTCTCGGTAGTTTCTTTACCACAAATGAATTTTCCACACTGACATCAGCCACAATAATGTTATGGTCACTCAAACCAGGTATAGCATAGACATCAGATACAATACCAAACCCATTACACAATTACAAGTCCAAGACGTGGCCAGTACCATCATCACGCGACGCACTAAGGACGTATTGTTCAAATGCATGAGCACATTAGGTCAAAGAGGAGTACAAACAACCAGTAACAGTATTTCTGGGAATTTCGCATGACCAGTCGATTTCTGCTGGGTTAAATTCGCCTCCAAACAAGACACGGCGGATCCGCTTGGGGATGCGCTTCTTTCATAGTGTATCAGGTCACAGTGGCCTAGTACAGGGATATAAATGCACTGACTGTTCTAATTTCATTGTGCACGACTTCGCGCTTATCTAGGGTTTTCTCGCCGCTTCAGTCGTGAAAGGTTAATTTACGAATACGAGGTAAATGCCGTACTCAATAAGTGGTAATTAACCTGCGGTATTGCTTGGTGAATATTCGTTAGTTGTTTAGACTGCTCCTCTTTGACGTGTCATAATAGTCCGGTGCAAATGGGCGCACCAGCAACACGCTTCACACTATGTGGTCATGCTGAGTCCTTGCCTTCTCTTGAAAGCTGGCAATTATTTAATTGCAGTATATTTCATAGACAACAATAGCGAGAAATAGCAAGGCTTAAGGAAGCACTGCTTCGAATGGGGATCCGGCTGTAAATACATCAAAGCCAGGAAACCTTTTTTCCATAAATCAATGACCTCGCGTAGGCAGCGGCATTATGGCGCCCATTCAAACAACCACCAGGCCCAGATTTGCTTTTGCTGATTGCGTGTAGACCACCTCACATCACGCTTTAAGTCGAACGATCATCTGGCGCTTGAGGATAAGCACAAATGTGAACAGCGGCTCAGACAACTCATGGTCGAACCTCTCAAATTAAATGTTCAAAGGCAAAGCGACATTTTTGGTGCAAAAGGAACGCGCAGCATTTTTTGCAGCTGAAAGACCCGTCAAACTGAAAGCAGTAAAGCATTGACTCTGCGTTCAACTCACTAACAGACATCTTACTGCTTTTAGATACCTAGTGCAACAGCGTTACCCGTTCAATGGCTAAGAAACCACTTACTCAAGTCTTTGTGTATGACATATGGAATTTCTCCACCAGGCCACCGAAAATCTGTGGAAGCTCTCTGAAAAAAGTAGTAAAATTAAGTTTTTTCTGCTCCAGCCGAATAACACCAAGCCACCCTTGGAGAGTAGGGTAGCTTGTTGGGCGTGTTGGTTCATGGCGTAAAAAAATTCCAGCTGAAAATGACGGAAGCACAAAGAAGAAGGAACGCACAGGACAGATGCTGGGCTTACAACAGTTGTAAGCCCACCATCTGTCCTGTGCATTCCATCTTTTTTGTGCTTGCGTCGTTTTCAGCTGGAATTTTTTACACCTTTGGCGAATCTAGGAAAGTCCTCTTTGAGAATAAAAAATAAATCCCACGTGTTTATGCGCTATACACGGCAATCAAGTATTTTTATAGAACACGAAATGCAAAAATAAAATAGAATAACAGACATGTCGTTACGTTCGCCAAATGGTTGTCCTTCCCAAGCACATCACTCGTCTAACCATCTAACCGGTACTGATCACTGTGACCGTTGCGCTAAGTTGAGCGGCAATTGTAGAACCTCGAGTAGGTGTTCATATATTGTGTCCGGATGTGTCAGAGCTTATAACCCTAATGTGTTCATACACTAATAGACGATTGCGAAACGCAAAAGGAGTCTGAATTTATGAGCTCATATTTGTAGCGTATGTACTATTTGAAAACTGGAAGCTGTGAAATTAACGCGTCTTCAAAACGTATGTTCAGAAATGCCTCAGCCATCCGCTCTTTCAGCTTTTCATGGATACGAAATTTCGCAGTATCTGGCCGCTCCGGTCTGGAACTTAGGCACACGATTAGGAAGCGCCCGGGTGGTATTTGTAACTCCTGAGTCGCCTGCTACGAAATCTACTCTTATCGTGCTGCGCTATTTCCCCATAAAATCCTATAAACTGCTCCTCTGTGAAGAAGCTCAAAATAAAGAAAAGACGATAATGTTCATTCAGGTGTCTTGAATGGTGCTAATTCCTAGCGTCTGCTGCAATTTCGGTTTATTCGGCTTGAGTTATGGAGCAGGACTGTGCTGATGGTCACTGTAGGGAATGTGGTAGTGCTCCGTACGGGTAGTGCGCCGTACATGCATTTTATACTGTTTTATTTCCCTGTCCGCATGCCTAATCCTGCCATTTCGTACAGGGTTGTGGTCCTAGTTGACCCCGTTAAGAGGCTTTTTGACCCCGGCCCTCAGCATCCCAAATGATAAAATGTTTGAGCGAATAAAGTTTCATACTGAGATAGATATGTGTTGACAGGTTTGATTGATGAGGCCGCAGAGATGAAAATAGATGATACTGCTTGAGTGCACCGTCTATCTCACTGACGAGAAAGGAACTTCGCCGTCTGGATGGTGTGTTTTATAGAAATGGATAAGTGATTACTGGATTGACACATCGACTTCCTTTTTTTTTTGGGGGGGGGGGGGGAGGTGCTCTTTGTTCTTTCGCCTATATATATATTTCTTTTTGCAACACACGCTCAGTTGAAATTAGGCGCTTGTGTGACTTCTTTCCTTGTCTTGTCGGTCGTGTAGTCGTGCGCTTCCCAAGAAGATGGAGGTATGGTTGACGACTGGGGTAGCTTGTTGACCCGCGGGTCGTAAACGGAGAAAGTCTTGCAAACACATTGTGAAGGCGAGCTTTAACAACGAAAGCAACACGATGAAGGAAGGATGGTGTCCTCAAGGCATCACAGAAACCACGTGTAATTACATGCTCTAAGATGAAACACCATTCAAAAATATTGACAAAAGTCAAGAACGCCGCTGTCCAATATCTGCATATGGTATCACATGAGTTAGAGTATATAAACCTTAAGCTTAACGTCGACTTTGACGTTTCTTACACTTCAAAATAAGAACCCGCATTCGCAGAGGATCACAAAAATATATTGTGAATCAAGACAAAGGGAAATGTTCTGAAGCACGTGAGGTTTGTATTAAACAGTTTGGTTTCGGAAAAGTATGTATTGGTCACTCTGGGGGCAGCGTTAACGTAAGCGTAAGAGCACATCAGCCACCTGTAAATGCACCAAGGGCACCACACCTGGCTGCCCATGCACTGCAGAGTTTCAGCTGTTAACCTGCCACGAGTGAAACGTACTCAATCTTCGGAAGCAATCCATAACAAAACCCTGAAAATACAGCCCAGGCTTGCCATGTATTAAAAGAGAAAGTCTTTGATTTAGTGTCCCGTCGGTTTTGTTAGGCGAAAATGAATTGGACTATGCAAATACCTTTCAGGGATGTTTAGCCCATTATTTTTCATGTTTTCCTGGCATAATCCTGTTACTTGAAGCGCAAACGCTCCAAACCTTAAGTATTCCTTTACGTTTGCTTAATCTTGAAGAAAAAAACAACATCATTCTACTTCCGTGTTGTCTTACATATGTTATCGATATTTTTTCCTGGTTGCACTTATTCCTTTGACAAGTCAAAACTAAACCCTTTCGACCAGCTGTCTATTCTATTAGGCGTGAGTTAAAGACAGTGGCCACTATTTGCAAAGATAGTGAAACGAACTCACCCCTTCGATATACTCTTCCGGCGGGTTTACGATATCTCCTTCGAAATAGCCAGCTCGCATCGCCAGGATGGCTGCGATCGCAGATATCATATCTTCATTTTGATACCGTGAAAGCATAAGGCGCAAATAACATAGGTACCACAGGAACTCCAACAAGCATAAACGTTTCATAACTTGCTCCGTCGCTTAGGTGTTGGAGTGGTTAGTACAAAAATATACCCTGTGTAAATGTCAATGTAATGATACGTGTTTTTTCTAGTTATCAGTCAGAATCATACGTGATTTTGGCATGTCACCGCACTTGAAAAGAAAACAATGTTAACCTTCCCTGGTTTACACCGGCACGCCACTGAAGCGCGCCCGTAATCATTCAATTCAATTAAATGCTATTTTCCCATCTTACAGCACAGATGTAGGGGTTGTAGGTAAAGGCTGCTGAAGCCCACTGACATCCGCGTACCTCCTTTGAGATCAAAACAACGGGCAGGGATGGAAAGGATAGTGTCATTGCCACGGCGATGCTGGTTATAACTACCCTGTATGTCCCTTTTGGGAGCTGTTCGCAGAAATCAGTGTGCGCACGATTCTCCTATTGCGCCGACGTTTACGCGCGCCCTTCATTTTTTTGCATAGAAGCTACTCTTGGCGTCAGCCCATAGCAATAGGACGGCCAGTGTACGATGCGCACTAAGCGGCACTTCAAATAAGCACTCTACAAAAAAAACTCACTTCAAACTGATTTAAGTCTTGAAGGAACATAATGGTATACCCAAGAATTGCAACTACTTTACTCAATCGCTGGGATTAAACTTGTAATAAACGCTGGAGCCACATATCTCCGTTTACAGTCCAGGAGGCAAGAACGGGCGATAAACTTTCGTGTTAAGCAGTCGACGACCTGCAAGAAGGCTATCGTCATCGTGACAACAACGCGTGCACAGTTACTACTTTTCGCTTCGACAAGGAAGATTTAAAATATATAAGACAGAAAATAAGAACATATGGTCGGGCTGTAGATTCGAAAAAGCGACCTCCGCGTTGCAAGCCTACCACGCTAACTGATTCAGCGGCGGTGGGTCTATCACAACTTCTCTTTAATTCCGCGTTTTATATGCATGATGTAGAACACGCGGGTAACACGCGCACGCTCCCCATACGTGTCTCCTCACAGTGAGAGACCACACCCGTGCCATGTAGGGGGCTCTGCTGCCACATTCACACAACGGCAATAAGTGTTTGCACCACCACCTCAACTTTAAAAGTGAGACGAAAGATTTTAAAAAGTCTAATCTCTAGACTCCTAGCCTGCAGCGCTACCACTATGGCATAGCGAAACACCCCAGGTGGGCAAAACCTGGGAAATCGCCTCTACAGCTCTCGTCATACCGCCCAATAGCACTCGCTAGCTGTGTAGGGAACCTGTTCGAGCGCATGATCCTCGCGAGACTGGAATAGTTCCTAGAGCGCTACGAGGTTTATCCAAGTATCATGGCCGGTTTTCGACGCCTTCGTTGTTCTATCGACAACGTTGTTGACCTCGTAACGTACGTCCAGCACCAGAAATTGAGCAGGCGATTAACCGCGGCACTATTTTTGGATATAAAAGGAGCTTATGACAACGTTTCTCACGAGGCCATACTCGACGCCCTTGACTCCGTCGGTCTTGGTGGCCGAGCGTGCCGCTGGATTCGTGCCTACCTAGAGATGAGATCCTTCTTTGTGCAAACCGACGATCGGCCGACCTCTCAGCACTGCACACACCGTGGAGTTCCTCAAGGGGGCGTCTTGAGCCCAACATTATTCAATTTGGTTACGATTGGTCTCGTGGAACGCATACCAGGTTGTGCACAGATATCGATTTATGCTGACGACATGTGTTCGGACGTCAGGCGTAACACGTCCTTAGATACGCGCGAGGCTCCAAAAAGCCGCGACTTCAATATCGGCATACCTTAATGAACAAGGCCTTGAAATTTGGCCTGAAAAATCGGGGCTAGTCGCTTTCACGCGAAAGCCAATGACAGCATATGCCATGTCTATCAAGGGGCAAAATATTTGTTACGCTAGGACGCACAGGTTCCTGGGAGTAACCATCGATAAGGACCTCCACTGGAGTCCCCATGTGGCCGGTCTCAAGAAGCGCCTAACGGCTATTTCACAAGTTTTCCACTTCCTCGGAGGGAAAACTTGGGGTACGTCAGTGAACGCCATGTTGCACGTATACAGGACGCTCTTTCCCGGATATTTGGGATACAGCTTACCGGTGCTGACTGACACCTGTAAAGGTAACCTACGCACACTCGAGAGCACTCAGGGCCAGGCACTCAAAATCTGCCTCGGATTGCCACGCTGCACCTCAACAGCGGATACTATAGCGATTGCCAAAGACGTACCTGCCACCACTCACATCACTTTGGAGGTGCTTAGGACACACATTCGACACCTTGCTCGTGCTCCTGCCCACGACATCGCCTCACTTCCAGAAGACCGACCCTGTGCCTCTTTTTATGAGAGGCTATCGGCATACCGCGAGTGCGTCCCAAAGAATTATACTCCTGCTGAGAGACTTCCGATGCCTCCTTGGTGTTTGGCCCGTCCAAAGGTCCGGCTGACAGTGCCAGGGATTCGGAAGAAAGCGGAACTCTCACCGTCGGCTTTAAAGCAGCTGTCTCTGCTAATGCTACATGAGGGCTACAGGAATCATCTTCAGCTTTACACTGATGCCTCAACAGCAGCAAATATGCAGGAGCTGTTACCTTCCCTGCCAAAGCAGTAGATGTACGGTTCAAGACGTCTCATGGCACAACATCGACTGCCGTGGAGCTTGAGGTACTACGCACCGCACTTCGCGTGATCGATGGTGCGCCACCACAGAAATGGGCCACCTTTACAGAATCTAAGTCAGCCCTTCAGTGCCTTTTACCGGTCTTACGTAGCGGGACGCAAGACCAATCAGTGCTTCAAACACGACAGCTCTATCATCAATTAACCGACAAAGGCCATGACATCACGTTTCAGTGGCTACGAGGCCACTCTGGAATAATTGGCGACGAGCACACAGATAATGCTGCGGAAAAGATTCAGAAAATTGGAGTGCTGCAAGCCATCCCACTGTCAAGAACGGATGCAGTAAGAAAACTTCGCTCACTTGCGCGTGATACGGCTATAGCGCAGTAGAACACTGCTGGTCTTCTACATACCCGTCTACACCGCCTCGACCCATCACTACAACTTCGAGTTCCGCGTGGGCTTACCCGCGGTGAAACGACCATACTTTGCCGCCTGTGGCTAGGCACGTCATTCACAAGAAGTTTTGGCTATCGCATTGGACTGGAAGACAGTGGTGCCTGTGTTCACTGCGGCAGCGAGGAAACGATTGTGCACGTCCTCTGCGGTTCCCCTAGGTACTGCTCCCAGCGACAGTCTCTCGTCGCAGAATTGCCACGCCTTCATGGTCGACCGCTGTCTGAGCAAACCATATGGAAATGCCGGAACGATACAGTCTCGAAGCAGAAAGCCACGAAAGCTGTTCTCAAGTTTTTGCGCGCAACGGGCCTCCTGAACCGTCTCTGACACATGCCGTGCTTGTGTGTGTGCGCTATTTGACCTCTCTCTTTCTCCCATTATTCTTTTCTTCCATCCCTTTCTCGTCTCCCTTCACCCCTTCCCCAGTGCAGGGTGGCAAACTAGATCATTTCCTTCCGGTTAACCTCCCTGCCTTCCGCCCATCATCATCTCTCTTTCTAACTCTCTCCAAGTGGACAAATAGCCCAGTTAGTCTACTTTGGAAGCGTTCGACTTCATCTTGTACACTTTCTGCTAGCTTATAGACTTTCTGATTAAGCGTTCCAATCTTTCTTCTGGGCAACATGCCGATTCAAGTAAGGAGGGACGTACCTCCTTATTCTGAGGACAAATCCGTACACGAGAAGAATTGCGTTGCTTTCTGTCATGCCGCTGTGTCTGTTTCTAATCCATTTTAGTAGCCTCATGGCTTGATCTACCCCGCGTTCCAACTTCTAAATGATTTCGCCGTTATGGTTGTTGGCTACGAGGCGCCAGCCTAATGCTCATATGCACTCTACGGTAAGAATTTCGTCGCCATCCGTGGTCGTCTCATAGGGAAACGTAGCTTCCTATGTTACTCAATGGTCTTGGTGGACTGTCATGGTGGAACAGCGCACACAAAGACCGCTCGTGTCGTCTTTCCTTGTCTTCGGTCTTTTCTTGTGTGTGCTGTTCCACCATGACATTATACCAACTCGCCCAACTTGCTGCCTTGCTTCAATGGTCTTCTCTCGTATCTCACCTTCCGCATCTTTCTATTGTACTCTCCTCTTTTGAGTTCGCGCCCTCTGTGCGTCATTTTGCAGACCAGAAGCTCCGATCATTTAGTGGAGCAGGTAAGGCCTGTGCCCTCTTGGCAACTTTGAACCACGTGAATGGCTCTCTGGCGTGTCCGTCCTATTTGGCCAAAGCATCCTAATGTTACCCACATGGTGGTTTCGTTGGCGTAAAGCTCACTGGGACAGGAAGATTCGCTGTTTGCGCTCTTCTCACTCAGAATGCAGGTGCTCCCTAATCATGGTAAACGTTTTGTATTTCTTTCACTGTTTACTGTTTAAATTGCTCAGTCGTTTTGGAGATATCAAACCAAATCAAATTTATTTCCGCCATGTACAATCTCACAGATGGAGGACAACGGAAAAAAAGCTGCCGAGAGGCGGCTTAATGATAATAATAATATATCATTATTATTATCATTATAACTAATACTATTACACTGAGCATCTGGCAGCACGGTAACGATGTCGATGGTACCGCTACATGCCTACCGCTACATCGCCTCGGCTTGAAGTCGTCCGACCTATATTAGAGCGTGCGTTTATACATAGCTTCGCACCATGACAGGACGCCTGCTGCCGTAGTGCGAAGCTATGCACAAAGTTATAGCTCTGTGACACGCTGGGCACGAGCAAATTCACGCACTTTCTGTTTAGGCGTTTTTGATTCTGCTTGAACACATGCACAACCGGCCGCAGTGTTGCCAGTGTAGCAGTGGGCTGATGTAGTGTGCACAAAGTAAGAAAGCACGCGTGCAAACGGCGCACGCGTGCACGGGTACTCTTGGGGACCTGGAATGATTATGGTGAGAGTTTTGTGATACACCGCACGATCAATAACAACCAGAAATCCTTCACATCTAAAATGTCTGTCGTCCGCAGAAGACTCGGCATATCGGGTACGCATGCAGATGGCATGGGTTCGATTCGCGTCGAATTCCGCTTTGGCATTCCACAGAAATCTTGGCGAAGTCCCTGTGTTTGTCACTAGTAAAGCAAATTCATGTGCACAAGTTACAGCAAGGAGATGTGCAAGAGGCAGTGAGCTGAGGATAGGGTAGGGCCGAGAGTAATGCATAGTAAGACCTTGTGTAATAGAGCAATGGAACGGGGTGCGAAAGGAAATTGAGCTCTGGGGGGACGATAATGAGAATGAGGAAGTTGCAAACAAAGAGGGGAGGTGGTAAACATAGCACGCCTATGTCTAGTGTGGTAAGCAAAGTGGCGCGTAGGGGAAGTGAGGAAGACCAGGAGGAAAAGGAGCAGGGACAGGCCACCAGCGCCGCAGCACAGTATCGCAAGATGGTGGGAAAAAGAGCTAAGGGTGAAGATGAGTGGCTCGAGAGTGAGGAAGATGGAAATTAGGATGAGAAAGGGCGAAGCTTAGCATACCCATGTATGGTACTGTGTAGTAGGGAAGTGGGAAGCGGAAGTAAAGGTGATGACGGGGAAAGGAGATGAAGTTAACCGCCTGCACTGCAGCGTAGCCATACGCCCCTAGTACAAGCTGGCCACCATTTCTTTTTTTCAATTGGTACCCCGCCATCGATCACAGTGCTCTTCACAGTCGTATCATGGAGCTATCAAAACCCAAGCGAACAGCGCCTTTCATGAAGGCTCTTAGCATCATGACCACTGAATTGTTTCACTACGTGTCGTGTGTTCTCCCCTGCAACTTGACATTTCGCTTTCGACTTCACGAATATTAATGCATAGTGCTTTGTGATGAAGATATGTCTCTTTCGGAGCTTGGAGGTGCGTCATATCAACAGGCGAATTAATGGGGAACGCAACGTGCGACCGGTAATTCTTCCTCCCTGACCACTGTCGCCAGGGCTGCCGCGACGTAGCTGCGCGCGGGTATGGAGCCGCACGATCCCATGAAATGCGTTCTCAAGAAGCTAAAGAAGTCGCTTTTTTACTAAGAAATTTAGAGACACAGGTCTTCACTAGGCGGGAAATACGCAGTATGTTAGCATAATAACGGTGAAGTTTCTAAGTATCAGGGAATTGTAAATAAGGATACCACACCATAACTTACCTTCATGAATATCAGAAGCAATTTCTTCTGCGACTGGAAGACCGAGAGCGTGCAATGATTCGGCTGCTAAGAATATCATAGCGAGTCTTGTTGCCTTCCCAAAATAGTAGTAACTTAACATTTTAAAAAGCCCTTCGATCCAGTGCGAGCAGATCTTCTGTAATGGCCCAGCAGCTTAAATTTATATATGGAGCATCGAAATGTGGTATGTGTAACGTCACATCCTGCTCATCAATAACATCCTCCGATGCAATAATGCCGTAGCCTCTGCGAGCATTGACACCTGTTTACAGCCTGCGCTCTGTTACATGTACTATTTTAATACTTGCACGGCTGTTCGCACGGCGGATGTGGCGATGGGCATAAACTTTGCACGCGATACAGAACACACTGGGAGCATTGTTTTCATAGATGTGCCTGCAGAATAAAATGCTATGGGCAGCTTGCACTACTGCGGCAAGGCTTGTAGGGGTCATTCTACTAATACTAACTACTGCTAGCAGCGGCATCGCCGCTAGCAACCCCCTGCAGTGGGTTCGAGCACTCGACGAGCAGAGAATGTGGCAGTCGCCTTCACGCGCTCGCTATCTCAGCCATGCATCGCCGCGCTGCCGCGCGCGCCAGTCCGCGGCCCGACTCTAGGGAGGGCAGCGCGAACCGTCGCACGCGGCGAAAGAGGAGAACATTAGGCGCAACTCTCCGTGCATGGTGATTTAATAAACGTTAAAATAGTACAAACAAAAACAGGGCCGAATCGAGATCTAATTACATATAAAGGATAACGATAAACAGAACGCGAGCACGATAACACAAAGGACAGTAACACTGAACAACACGCGAACACGGAATAACACACAAAAATAACCATGCAAGGAAGGAGAGCCTAACCCCGGCCAGCGAACCCGCGACCGCGCCCCAAGAAAAGGAAAATAGAAAGAAAGGAACATACGTAGGTGGGCGCAGATCGCCGGCCGCTGCCGTGGGTCACTGGAGCTCGCAGAGGCACGCCATCCAACCGATGGCCTGGTCGGCCGGAGGGCCACAAAAGTACGTGCGCACCTCTCCAAGCCCCAGCAAGTTCTCTCGAGGCAACTCCAAAACCAGAAACGCCAGAACGCGCAAACATTCTAGGAATTTCTCGCTGCCCAATGGCAGCCTATGTTAAGACCACATGGGCGAGGCGGGCGGCCCCTCTGAGCGGGCGGCCGCCGCTCCGTCCAGCTGGGAGAGGGGGATGCGGGGCATTCCTACGAAAAACATGGCGTCGAGCGGGACCAGGCCCCCACAGGCTAGATCCCAGTGGAGCAGGTGGCCTTTCCCTGCTCCTATCCCCATCCTCAGCTTGTCTTCCTTTTCCCATCCTATTGCTATACCGTACTACAGATGAGTATGCTACCTTTAAGCTCTCCCCTTTTAACGCGATAGCGTTAGAAAGCTCGTTCCGCAGAAATACCGCCGTCGGTGTCGGCGTCTCCACGCGTCTCTTGTGAGAGAGAAAAAAAAATCGTCCGTGAGCGAAAAATAACAGCTCCAAAAATGGACAACTATGTCTATCGAGCGGAAGACATATCACGCAATGTCTCGACTACTATGGCCTCGGAGACGGCGAGCGCGCCCGCCATCTCGGAGGCCACGCTACTACAGGAGAGACTATATGCGGTCTTGTCGGATGCTCTGCATCCACTTTTTTAGCATTTCATTCTCACGACACCATTAAAGAGGTGAAGTACTGCAGTTGCCATTTCTACGACCATAAGGCGATGCTTGTTGCTGTTGGCCGGAAGAGGTCTCCAGAAGAAAAAATGGAACAGCTGCCAGATAGTTAACGCACGAAGGGCGACAGAATGTTACCATTTACGAATAAAAGTGCCACGCCTACGCGCAGTTCATGATACAGGACCATGTGACATCACTGTACAAAATTTTCATGAAATTGATATAAAAGTGCTGTTAAATAGATCGAAAAGCTCTACCATTACTATAGATACGTCGCGCGCGCACGTGTGTGTCTGTGTCTCTGCATGTGTGTCTGTGTAAGTACACACATTAATAAGTATGCACTGAGTGGTTGAAGTGCACACTAGGGCCCGGATTTCGCAATCGCGTTAAACTCTTACAGGCGAAGCTTAAGGGTCCCCCAATTTTGTTCATCTCCCTCTTCCTCACTCACACAAAATTCCTTTTTACTCTCACCTCCCTTCCCCAGCTCATTTATATACCACATTAGATAGGGAAATGCTGCAGTTTAACCTGTTCCCACATTTTTCTGTTACTCGCATATCCCTCCTCCCGACCCTCAATTTCCTTTCAAATCCCCTTCCTATACCATAATATGCAAGGTTTTCTAATGCTTTATTCTCTGCCCTCCTTCTTCCCATCGTCCACAGCCCCTCTTCCCTCTGCCACCTTCTTGCTTGTAGCATATACTTTCAAACTAGAAAAGAAGCTCAGGAGAACATGGAGGCTTGAATTGATGAACAGCTCGGTAAAAACGATGCACAGCAGGAAATGTCCCTGGAGCCAACGTTTCGACAAGTGGACTCGTCTTCGTCAGGACGGCGACTGCCTTCTCGAGCCTTTCTATACGCCGCTGCATGCCCTCCCCCGTCCACAGAAGGAGACTTAATAGAATGCTTTCTTGGGCGCGTTGGTTCAATGAGGAATACATTTGAGCGCAAAAAAGGACGACAAACAGGAAAAGAAGACTACACCAGCGCTCACTACCAACTGGTTTTATTCAGAAAAAAACATGAGAATATAAAGCTCAGTACACCACAGGCGCACCTGCGCACACATCAAGTGAGATAGGCCTATGATAAACTGCGCTCAACCAAGGAAAATCACTCCCCCGCAATCACACCGACTTCTCGCTAAAACAATCTGTGTCTTTCTTTTTTATATAAAAAGCCTGCAAAAGCTCGCGTGCCACGGTATCTCTGCTACGGCCCAGTACCTTCAGTTCAGAGAACATAGGCAGACATTCACACTCCGCGCAGTGCGCCGGAGAGATGCGCGCGCCGATCATTTGTGAGCGACAGCTCGTGCTCACGTGCTCGGTCGTTGACACAGCGGCTAGTTTGTCCGATATAGGACTTCCCGCAGCTAGGTGGCAACTCACAGAAGACTGCCTCCGCACAATCTCTGTAGGGCCAGGTGTGCTTTTTCCCACAAGACGCTTTGTTTTTTACCTCGCCAGCTATGCGCGCACAAAGCTTCGACAGCTTGTTCGGCGGTGAAATGGCGATAGGCACATTATGAGTAGCCACCACTTTCTTGAGGTTGTACGTCACACTGTGGATGTACGGCAGCACCTCGGGCCTTATGGCGCTCTTCTGTCTTACCGTGCTCCTCCCCTTTCCTTTCATTTTCTATGAACGAGACATTCTGCAATGTCTCCTTCATAGCTGCTTGCACCTCTTGGCCAGCCATCGACGACATACCTGTAAACAGCAGCAAGCGTGACGTCCGCAGCTGTCGAGGCTTGTAGTTCCTTCACCGGAATAGCCGGTTCGTCCCTCTGGTGCAGCAGGAGCACGCACTCCGTCGAGTTTTCCTCGGCACCGACTTCGTGCTGCAAAGGTTGAGGCAAACGACTGAGTGCATCAGCATTTACGAGCTGTTTACCGGGCTTGTATTGCAGACGATACTTGTACAGCGCCTAGGAGGAGCACCCACCTTTGAATTCTTGCCGCGGCCATTGCGGGTGTTTGACAATCTGGTCTTAGTAAGCCCAGCAGCGGCTGGTGATCAGTAACAAGAACAAATTCTCGCCCGAGAAGGTAATCCCGAAACCTTGTGACACCAAATACAAGAGCGAGTGCCTCTCGCTCAATTTGAGCATAGTTTTTTTCGGCAGCTGTCAACGTTAGGGATCTGAATCCGATAGGCCGCTGCTCACAGTCAATGCGATGGAAGAGAGCGGCACCAATGCCGTACGGTGACGCGTCGCATTCTAACAGGAGCTCCCGGTCAGGATCGAAATGGGCAAGCACAGGCGCTGAACAAAGCGAGTCTTTAGCACTCTTGAAAGCAGCCGGTTCCTTCGCACCCCAAACCCATCTCGCTGCTTTTTCCAGAACCTTGTACAATGGTGCGAGCATCGTAGATAAGTTAGGCATGAACTTGTTATACAAGGTTATCAATCCTAGGAATGAACGAAGTTCACTGACGCTCCGTGGCTCGGGGGCTACTCTGATAGCCTCGACGTTTTTCTCGAATGGGTGTAAACCCTTCGCATCGATACGATGGCCAAGATAAGCTACGGATGGCTCATGGAAACGGCACTTCTCTCAACGCAGCTTGATACCATGTTCGCGGAAACGTTGTAACACGGCTCTTAAGTTTATGTGCTCTCCGCTCTTCTCGGACACGATGACATCGTCTAGGTATGCCTGCACTCCCGTTAGGCCTTGCAAGATGCTTTCTATTGTTTTCTGGAAAATTGCGGGTGCTGAAGAAATACCAAAAGGCAGCCTGTTGTATCGAAACAGTCCTTGTGAGTGTGATAACTGCCGATTTTCGGGAGTCTTCGTCCAAAGGTATTTGGTTGTATGCATCTCTCAATCTAGTATGCTGAACTGCTCGCGACCACGCAAATTAGCAAACATGTCATCTATCACGGGCAGCGGGTAGTGTTCTACCTCACACACGGGATTTAACGCGACTTTAAAATCGCCACATATTCTTACTGCCCCATTCTTTTTTAGCACCGGGACTATCGGCGTGGCCCATTCAGAGTGCGATACGGGTGATAAAATTCCCTCGGCCACCAACCTGTCTAACTCGTTCGAAACTTTTTCGCGCAATGCAAACGGAACTTTTCTTGCCTTGCAAAATTTAGGCGATGTTCCATCCCGGATCAAAAGACGCGCTGGTGGTCCCTTGACGAGTCCAAGGCCTTCTGTGAACAGGTCTGCGAACTCTTCTTTGATGGTAGTGTCCGCGCTCTTCGGAACGGCGAGTGCAGCAACATGACAGAGGGAGTGCCCTTCGGCATTCAGCTTCTGTAACAAGTCACGACCACAGAGATTAGGACCATGGCAGCCTAACACCACTAAACTGCACGGAACGGTTGCCGCCTTGTAGGAAACTTGCAGAGGCAGTACTCTGATAATTGGGAGCTTTCCAAGATAACAAGACAGCTTAATCTTTGACTCCTGTAGCGGTAGCCACTGTTGACGGTGGGCTTCGTAGACGTTCTTCGGTACCACACAGACTGGAGAGCCAGTGTCTATGTCCATATTTATTTCCCCGCCATTCCACTTAAACACTTCTTGAATGGGTGGTACCAGCGTAGTAGCAGTGGTTACAGACCAAATTTGCGACGCATCACTGTCGCTTTCACTACTTATGCCCTGTGCTATCACGGCCATCGTTCGGTACGTGGTTTTGTGCTCTTCGCACATCCGAGCCAAATGCCCATGTTGGCCGCACTTGAAACACCTGCGCTTGCGGACTGGGCATGCCGTATGGCGGTGACTCGATCTACCACAGCATTTGCACTGTTTCCCGTTGCTTAAAATAGTTCCTTACTCTGCCGACGCCATGCCCATAATTTTTGCATCTTTTTCTGCGCTTTCTGCTGCCAGCGCCATTAACTCCGCCTCCTTCAGAGTCAATTCTTTCTTCGACAACAACTGCATTTGCAGATTCTTTGATTGCACTCCGCATACGATCGGTCCCTTAACATCCTGTCCCTGATTGTGCCGAAATTGCAGTTTTGGGCAAGCCTCCGGACTCGCCTTCCTGCTGACGTCGGTTAAAAAACTTGAAACTTTCTGCAATTTCATGGGGAGTAGGATTATAATAGTCGTTCAGCACGTTCACAACTTGCTCATACGTTGCCGTGCTCGGCTTCTCTGGCGCAAGTCTTCCACACAGAATGTCGGTCGATTGTTATCGATCCAAGTGCGGCTAAAAGCAGTGCTCTCTTCTTAGAATCATTAGTGATTTCATTCGCTTCATAATAAGCTTCAGCTTTGATAAGGTAGGACGACCCCTCATCTCTGTCTTCGCTGAACTCCGGTAGCGCTTGACTCATGGTGCTCCGTGGGTCCTTTTTTTCGTCTTGGTCGTCCGTGAAAGAAGTTCTCGTCGCCACTGTTGCAAACGCGGGCGGCCAGGCCGCACCGCATTGAACGGACAGGCGTCGACCAGCAAAAGACGTGCGTTTATTCGAAGCACGCTAACTTAAAGGAAAACGGGGTGGGGGAGAAGGACGAAAGAAATATAAGAGGCATATGCGCAGTCTTCTACTGCGCATCAGCAATTGGTGGCTTGCAAGTTGCAGCAATTTTAGCATAGAGGACTCGAAGGTATAGTCAGGTATATTGCAAATAAAGCGTTATTTTCTGGTTTTGCGAAATGTCGATTAGAATTTCTTCAATGTAGCCGGAGACGAAGCCGAGGCATTGTTCTAGTACCCCTCTGGCGCATATGGGATATGTCGAGTCATCTGCGGAAGATAGAATAGCTTCTTTGTTAAAAGGAAGAAAAATAGTACAACAATTCAAAACCAATGAGTGTCTAACAACTCACACGGCCCGCTATCACATGAACAGTGCCGATATATCAGTGCTCTTGTAATTTATCAACGGGATCGCGAGAGTACTGTTACAGTCAGAAGCCATCTGGCAGATTTTAGTAAATGAGCAGTGAGAAGATTCAAGAATAGGTCAGGAATAACTATTCTATTGTTTATGCCACAATAACGTAATTATCTGAGATTATTCTTCAGAATACGTTATAACTAAATGAAATTCGAATTCTCTTTTCGAAGCGCCTGCACTTTTTGGCACGACATCCTGATCTGTTCAATGTGCTATTCACTTTCAACCTCACCGTAATATTCGGCGAATGGAGGAACACTTTCAACAAATGACTGCAGAGTTTAGCTGAAAAGTGAAACGAACGCATGAATGCCATTATTCTGAAAGCTCATAGGCCAAGACACGCAGAAGCGAGGCGAAGAGATTGCACCCAGATAGATGTCGCTTTACAATCACAGGATAACAAGCAATGAGTATGTTGAGGCACAGCATGTGGCATAAGCACGTAACAAGCATACGCAATACATCACTAATGAAAATACGCACTAAGGTCCGGCATTTTAACGACAAAGTCCGTCACCCCTGCGAGCTGGTACGCAAATACCGGGTAGAAGGGAGAACCGCTCTTGCCGATCTTGCAAACTGCAACCATCTAGGTCGATGCTATTCGGAAAACACACAAAGCACTATGCTCTCGGAGGTTTGGACCACTCACTATACAGTTAAGACAAATCGGGCAGCCGGCATCACTTTCAATTTGCCCGGCAGGACTTGGAAGGCAGCACGTCTTGAGTGCTAGCGGAGGGAGCTCGTATTTTCATGCCTGTTGGGCACCGCAGGGGCAAGGGGCAAAATTATTTAAGCGTCTTATCGAACATGGCTATGGTTCATGTGTTCCCTCAAAACGCTAGCACAACCAACGTAAGGGGTTCAGCCATGAGCCGAACGGGCGAGGATAGACATATATTCTTTATGAAGTTCCTCGGTGTTCAAACTTATGGTTAGGCTAAGAATTGGGTAGTGGAAATAAATAGTTTGTGAACACATGCCACATGTTACCATAATATATATTAGAAATAACATGTCATATATAAGAATAGTGAGAGTCGGAGCGTGTTTGAATATATATTGTTTAGAAAGGAATACCAATGACCGAGAATAAGGAATAATAAACGGTTTCTGTCTTGGTGGAAAAAAAACTATCCTCCCTTATGGCTTGGTCCTCACCTTTCTTCCTTTTATTTTTCATTCTGTAATGCGCCAAACTGGAAATCAACCTACATTTTGCAGCATACGCTAGTTTGCCTAGCAGTGCTCCGGGTCTCTTATTTTTTTGTTTATGACTTCTTCCGTAGCTTCTTTTGTCGTTCATTTCCATTTGATCTTTCATAGCTTCTTTTCGGCTTCTCGTTCGCAGTCGTCTGCTTCCTCTTTGTCTTTGTTATCGCCTCCTCGCCTTTGCTTTTATTGGTAGCTGTCTTACTATTACTTGTCGGCATCCTGCTCGCTCTTTAAACGTCGTCGACATCTGCTGCATCTATACCTTTCATTTTTAAATGCGAAGCATTTCTTAGCGAACTTCTGCGACATTTAGCGTATCTATCTATCTATCTATCTAGCCGCCTACGATTTTGTGCTCTCCTGGCCGTTTCGCTAATGGGACGTTTACGAAAATTGGTATGCCACAACATGACTGCATGACGAACATAAATGACAGGTCATAATATGAAAATCATGACATCCATGTCATGAGCGACATGATTTACATGCCGCCGTCTTGGTGCTTTCCTGGCCGTTTCGCTAATGGGATGTGCGCGATAATTGGTATGGCACAACATGACTTGCTGACGAACATAAATGCCAGGTCATAACATGAAAATCATGATATGCATGTCATGAGCGGCTTGATTTACATGCCACGGTCTTAGTGCTCTCCTGGCCGTTTCTTTAATGGGATGTATACGAAAATTGGTTTGGCACAACATAACTGCATGGCGATCATAAATGACAAGTCATAACATGAAAATCGTGATGTGCATGTCATCAGCGGTATGATCTACATGGCACTCGTTTCGTTAATGGGATGTGTACCAAAATTGATATGGCACAACACGAATGAATGACGAGCGTAAATGACAGGCCATAACGCTAGATTCATGACATGCTTGTATGAGCGGCATGGTTTGCATGCCACTGACATGGTGCTCTTGCGGCCGTTTCGTTACTTCATATGTACCAAACTCGGCATAGCGAGACAACGATGCAAACCCATTTTACGCGCCTGATGCGTGCTTCGCATTTACTTGATTCCCACTGCACGTGGGATCTGCCAATTTTTTCCGCTTTCGTCCATCAAGCCACACAACAGCTGGTTAATAGTATGCGAAGGCCTGGAATTTATTTATTAAATGCGAGGCATTTCTTGGCGAACTTCGGCGACTTTGGGCGTATCTATCTATCTATCTATCTATCTATCTATCTATCTATCTATCTATCTATCTATCTATCTATCTATCTATCTATCTATCTATCTATCTATCTATCTATCTATCTATCTAGTCGCCTACGACTGTGTGCTCTCCTGGCCGTTTCGTTAATGACTTGTATACGAAAATTGGTATGCCACAACATGGCCGCATGAAGAACATAAATGAAGGTGATAACATGAATATCCTGATATGTATGGCATGAGAGGCATGATTTACATGCGCCGGTCTTGCTGCTCTCCTGGCCGTTTCGTTAATGGGACGTATAGGAAAATTGGTATGCCACAGCATGACGGCATGAAGATGACAGGTCACAACATGAACATCACGACATGCATGACACGAGCGGCATGATTTACATGCGATGGCCTTTGTGCTGTCTTTCACATATGGAACAATCGGTATAGCGATAGAACAATGAAAATCCACTTTAAGGTCCTGATGCGTGCTTCCTTTGTTTTTTTTTATTTACAAATTTCCTACATCACTAGAAGCATTACGTAGGGGGAAAAATATATCCAACAACAAAGAACGCGTTGCGCGTGCATATATACGCACATATACAAAAAAACACTGAAATACTACCGAAAAATGCATGATACAAGAAATATATATTCAAGATAGTGAATGTATACATTTGCTTCATAACAGCGATTTCAAAACATAGAAAAATAAATCATTATCAGTTATATTTACTAAGTGGTCTCTTAAGCTGTTTCAATTTTTCATTGTTTTAGGAGATAACGAGAAAAAGAAGTGTTAGTTTTGCATTTAAAGGTAGAAATCTCTTTGCTGTTATCAGAGAGATTTGATGTGTAGTGTGGTTCGACAAGGCGGTTATCGCGATTAATACCTGTGTTAGAGTTTGTTAGAGTCTCTTTGAAATACGGAGCGGATCCCATCGCAAAGTGGCCTTCATTTGAGAAACGCTGGAGCAGGGGCTGTCATTATTTAAAACGAACCTTCCTGCTTCATTCTGGAGCTTTTCTAGTTTATTTATAAGATATTCTTGGTGGGGATAGCATAATACGCATGCATAATCATGTATTGACCTGACCTGTAAAAAATATAGAATTTCCTTAATTTCTTGCGTAGCCTGTTTAAAATTCCTGCGGATTAAGTGTACTATCCCACTAGCCTTTTCTATAGTTTTGTAAATAGGTCTGTTCCATGGCTGGGCAGAGATGCCCGTAAAAGTATTCCGGAATACAGATATCGAAATACACGGCTTGGAAGCCTTAAATACAGATACTGAGATACATTTCTAATTGACATAGCGGGATATTTGAGAGACACTTAAGCAAAAAATAAAAAAAGTATTCCGGAATACGGATACAGCAATACTAATACTGAAATGCTTTTTTCTATGTCGGGGATGTTCCTACTCCGTAAATAAGCTTTTTAAGTGCTGCATAATATTTAACATGTTGCGTCGCATTGAAATTTGCAATTTATTCATTATTTTGTCACAGTACTCTGAGTGCCATTAAGTCAATACAAAGGAGGCTTACACTGTACATAATTGCTAATAAGGACATATGTACAGATATCGGTTACCATAAAAAAATTATACTGTATCACAAAAACAGTAACACACATTCATACTTGGTGGCAACAGTGTTCGGTATGCTAGAAATAGCATAGCTCAAGCGAAGCGCTGGAACCTCTAACGAACGATTAATTTCATTGTGGCTAGAGTGACTGGAAAAACTTTTTCTGCGGAGTTCGCAGTGAGGGCCGATCCACGCGCCATCTGCGCACCCGTCCCGCACGTGGCGGGACACCTGCCGCCCGCAAGCCGGGGGTGAAAGAGCGAAACAGCAGCGGAACGACATCAAATTTCCGTTTGGAAACACGTTACTGGAAACACGTCTCTGCCCAATTCTGAAAAAGAAAGTAAGGTGATACCCGAGTCCTGCATAGTATCGAGATAAGGACAATACATCGTAAAAGTTTTTCACTGCCGAGATACAAATACATTTTTGCAATGCATATCGATACAGCAACATGGATACGCGAAGGTATCTCTGAAAGACTATCGCGATACTCTTGTATCGCGACACTGCCCAACCCTGGTTTGTTCCATGTAAACAATTCGGCAAAAATACACGCCTAGATACTTGTAATCCCACTCTATTTTGATATGGATACCACAGATGTTATATTGATGCTACGATTTGGATGTTTTCTTTGAAAACCTCACGCTCCAACATTTTTAACATTTAATTTCATGTTAGATTTTTCACACCAATCGCTATGTAATCTAGGTCGAATTGCAAAGTGTGTATATCACTTTCAGTAGTAATTTCTCTATACATGACGCAGTCGTGCGCAAATATTTTATGGATAATGTAATGTTTTGAACAATGTTGCTTATGTAGATTAGGAACAATAGGGCCAATCGCACTCTTACGACGTAGCAGCCGCACTGTCGTACACGAAGTAAACAACCATGGGGTGATATTAAAGGGTGGGTGGCACTGCTCCCACTTAACTGCCTTAACGTAGCTCTCGTACTGCAGTGTGGTTGTCTTTTCCTTTCTGGGTGTAGCTTTGACCAATAAACAGTTCCACTTGTAAGTCGAGTTGTAAGTCGGTGCTCGTCTGTGTGATTCAAGTGTCCCCTGTCTTCGTCTTGGTCACGCTGCAATTATAAGATCCACTGTCTACGTTTTGAGCAATGCTGCATCCTTCGTTGTCAGGACCACTTCACAATACGAGGAGTGACGCGGTTAAACTCCCAGTTTTTCTCACCGATTTCGCCTATGGAATTACGTTACGCCATCGGGCACGACCGGACAGTCCAGTGCAGCACAACGTCGTAGTACTTTGTAGAGTCCAAAGTGTTTAAAGGGTCCTACATATGTTTAACAGACGTATGTATTTAAGGCAGTCCCAGACACTTTAAGACAGACACTTTAAGCGTAGTGGTGACTTCCGAAACTTTAAGGAAATACAGAAATTGCGTAACTATGCCGCTTTATTGGACACTATGCGCTGTCTATTATATCTAAGCTGGAAGTCACGACATCCTGGGTTCCTCGACACCGTGCTGTCGCGGGTAGTGAGCTCGCTGAGCAGCTGGCCACATATGTTCATGCGAACACTGCCACTTCATCCATGACTGTCACTGCAATGCACTTCAAGCCCTTGATAAAGAAAAGCATCAGCGCCTAATGGGAGAGCCTCTGGGATAAACGGGACATAATAAACCAAACGTTATTCCTCCGTATCTACGTAACTTTCTGCTTGTATCAGCCACACAAAGAACATTTCTAGGCTCAGGATGCACACGTACGCGGCGCAACTGCACGTCACACATCCGTCGATTTCCGACAGATGTAGTTACTACACATCCTATGGGAATGTACTCGACTGAATCCCGTTAGAAAAAAAGTATTTTTCATTACCAATGATGCATGACACACCACTTCACCATGGGATCTTTGTCACTGAGAAACTTCTTTTCATGCAAACCGCTGCTCGAATTTTTAAACAATATAGATGTTTTTTCGGGTTATCCACTGACGAAATAAATTGTACAGCCGCTCAACAGATGCTGCTACAGCTGTAGATAAGTTTTGAGAAAGTACTGGCGTCCTGGCCTCCAGCTTTAAGCACCTTAAGAGGTACCATCACAATCGCCTGCGATACAATAAGCAACCATGAACCATCTCACGTGGCAGTGTCATGGTAAATATGCTCCTACGGTTCCCTACGGCGAATGGATTTAGGCCGTTTTACAGCCACATACCGTATTACCGCCAGAACTCATTCGTTCTGTCATCTCTACACCACGCTGTTGGTCATGGCGTTCTTCGGCCACTCCTTGCCGTTATGCCTCAAAACATTAATAAGCCACATAATATCGTGAACATGTACCTACGGATATTGAAGCAAATCGGGAACTTTGGGTTAAAATTTCATACACGCACGCGCACTCACTCCCTGCAACGTTCGAAGTTTTCTGCATTCACACGGTGCACTGCCTATATAATTGATTGACCAACCATCAAGTGGGAGTGGGCTGAAGGAAAGAGTGCGCAGAGCGCAGGAATGACAAAAGTTCGCGCAAAAATTCGGCCCATCGGGCATCACATAGCGACCAACATGTTATAGAGAGTGGCAGGCAAGACTGCCACCAAGCCGAGTGCCGCACAGCGATTTGGCACTCGGCTTGTGCCCCAAACGACGAGGCTTTCAACGCGGCCATGACAGTCGTATTTTAAATGCAGTCGAGGTGGCATCACTACGCTATAACTTGTTCTCACATCGCTCTTTCGGCACGTAAAATCCTGGCAACAAATATTACGTCCGACACTTTCCTGGGTCCTGCAAGTAATTTGGCTCTTTTCGGCTGTGTTTTGCAGCGCATTCTATCAGCATTTTTCAGCGCACTTGTTCACCTTGGAAGTACTCTAAAAGCATTCTATAAGCATTCAAAGTTTATTGTTGAAGTTCGCTTTGTTCGCACAATTGTACTTTATGTAGAGTCCTACATTTCCTTGAACTGCTGCCAAAGAGCGCCATCCAATTTTCAGGACTGACGTCATGCCATGAAAGACGAACATGCTTCGTGGTTGTAACGTTCTGAATACCTCAAACATCCGGTGACGAAGCGGGATATGCTTTTAGGTTCATTAAACACTTCACAAACATCCTGCAGTGACTTACATGCTCACATTCGGTATGTCTATTTTCAGACTCATTTTTACAAAAACATCAACGTCGTTCCATGTGGCGGAAAGGTGCGTGAAGTCGCACACAATGCCATGCCGCACACAGGTCTAGCACTACTGTTTCCACACGTTTCCATTTAAATTCGTCAAGTCATCGTCCTATCGAAGCTCCTTCTCAACAAAAAAATAGTATAGTCTGTCGGGGATACTTCTACTAATAACTCTACTGCTAGCAACGGCATCGCCGCTAGCAACCCCTTGCAGTGGGTTCGAGCACTCAACGAGCAGAGAATGAGGTAGTCGCGTCCGCGCGCTCGCTATCTCAGCCATGCATGCCGCGTTGCCGCGCGCGTCAGCCCGTGGCCCGTCTCGCGGCGGGACAGCACGAACCGTCGCACGCGGCGAAGGAGGAGAACATTAGGCGTCACTCTCCCAGCATGGTAATTTAATAAACGTTAAAATAATACAAACAATAACACGGCCGAATAAAGGTCGAATTACATAGAAAGGACAACAACGATAAACAACACGCGAACACACACGAACGCAAACAAAGGACATTAACAATGAACAACCCTCGAACACAGAATAACACGCAAAAATAACCATGCAGGGAAGGAGAGCCTAACCCCGGCCAGCGCACCCGCGACCGCGCCCCAAGAAAAAGGAAAATAGAAAGAAAGGAACATACGTAGATGGGCGCAGATCGCCGGCCGCTGCCGTGGGTCACTGGAGCTTGCAGAGGCACGCCATCCGACCGAAGGCCTGGTCGGCCGGAGGGTCACAAAAGTACGTGCGCACCTCTCCAAGCGCCAGCAAGTTCTCTCGAGGCATCTCCAAAACCAGAAACGCCAGAACGCGCGAATGTTCGAGGAATTTCTCGCTGCCCAATGGCAGCCTATCTTAAATCCACATGGGGCAAACGGGCGGGCCGCCGCCCCGTCAAGCTGGGGAAAGGGGGATGCAGAGACATTCCACGCTAAACATGGCGTCGAGCGGGACCCGGCCCCACAAGTCATACGTCGTTGGATATTCGCATATTCGGGATGATGCACAAACAAAATACGCTTAGACGTTTTGTCTTCATTCCTAACATGTTATTCGTTGCATGGTTTAGGCAGAGATTTCGGCTAACAAATCAAGTATCTCTCTGTCAGATTGCCGTACTAGAATCAACTGCTGCAAATATTAAGTAGCAAAGTACTTATTTTCTAATATATCTCTAATCATCAGCACCCATATTGCTCCAAAGAAACAAACCGTCGAAACGCCAAACGGCCATTCTCCTTGTTTTATTCATAGAACTTTCAATGCGCCCAAGACCCATGTTTATGTAGGACAATCACAGCCATATCGATGAACAAAGGAACGTGTTTTTGCTTAAACGCCAACTACTAACGAAGAAGAAAACGTAATCGATTCACTAGCGTCAGCGTGAGATTGGTGGTCTTGTTGGCCGGGCTCTCATCGATAGGTTAGATGCCATGACGAAATTGTGAGCTTCACAAGATGCGGTATATTCGGTCATTCGTCTTAGAATTTCAATTCAACATGACCGTTTGCTTGTATACGTCTCTCTTACTGGGTGTTGCTTCATTCTGCAGAGCCTTTACTTTGCTACAGCTTGGTTGCATAAATCCCTTCACATTAGAGTCGCTCACATCCTAACCGAACAACTGCTAACGGCAAAGAAATCATGCCTCTTCGCCTCGGCACCAACTGCAAGCACCCAGGATTTTATATGCGTCAGGATATAATGCGAAGGTGTTATCTATGTATGGCACCTAACCGTGGCCTAGACTGTGAGTCACGAGTGCGGTCTCTAACCGCGTTTGTCATAGAGCTTAATGAAGCTTAACCATGCTTAATGAAGAAATTCCTGCGGTTTTCACGTGCTATGTTGACGGTGTGTCAAGAAATGTCATACCACATCTGAATGTAGAGCTAAGCAGATGCCAAAGGTACATTACGAAATGAAATGAGAAGAATATGATGTAAGAGTTGTGTGGTTAGGCGGTTTCTAAGTATGAGTAGTGTGGCGAAAACAGGAGAGTGGAGGCCCCAGCGATAGCACAGCGTGGAACTAAGGAAGATTTACAAAGGAACGAGAGCTAATTGATTCAGTCAGCGGCGCGGTGCAACTCACTGGCCTGAAAGGTGGTACTGCCACTGAATAAGACGTCATTGTTCAAGTTCAGCCTCTTAGGAAGAGGCTCGACTTTACGCCAAACGTTGACCTATCATTGCTCGGTGCCCAGGGAACGGTGCCCCATCCACCGTAGGTTGACAAGAACTAATTATGTTTCCGCTGTTTTCTGAAGTAGCAACAACTACGAGCTCTACCGGCCACTCTCGTACGCAGCCATCGTCGGCAGTCGTATTCTTTCTAAACGCGTGGAGCACGGTATGCGTGCGGAGGTGTCTCCTGCCGTCAACATACGCGATCCTATCAAATATTATCGTCAACGCGCCAAATATAAGGAAACGCGCACTGAAACACGCAAGCTTCTCCGACGTCCTTTCACTGCAGCGTTCAAGTAGCAGCTTTTGTAATGACATGACTGCCAGGTACAACGTCGACCAATTAGATGCGTCGGTGCTACATCAAAGCTTTTCACTGCTTAAAGAACCTAAAAAAATATCTAGGAATTATAACTAGCCCTGTTACGGGATACGGGAGTCCCGTTGCCAAAGATGGTTTGCTTCAAATAAAAAAGAGAAAAAATGAATTGTGGAGAATGAAGAATAATGAGTATTGTGGCTAAAAAGGACACAGAACGCAAAGGAAAGACAGGGAAGTCAACCAGAGGACGTTTCCGTTAGGCTACCTTGTACTGGGAAATGGAATTGCAGATGGCAGAGTACAGTCACAATATGTACCCTAGTTCTGCCCCTCAGAGAAATCGCAGCAATGTCCTTGTAGCAGCATCCCAGGTTGTCCGTTGAGCAAGCGGTGTTGATTTTTTTCTTTGGGAGTTGAAACGGCAGCATTCGCGGTGAACGTGCATGAATGTTTGTCTACATCCGCAATGTTAATATAAGGGGATATCATTCATTCAAATGTAAACGAATACGCGTTAGATAAAGCTACTCTAACACACAGACAGTCCAAGAGGGTTGTCTCGCGGTGTGGGAGGTCGACTGGGGTGCGTAGTTGCAGGTTACGTTCCAATGCACAAAGCCTTCCCCTTGAAAATGCAGGCGAGTACCACAGGTCGAGCGTCAAGTGGCGTGCTAGTTCACAAAGTTGTTTGGCTGCGTCGGACCTTGTCAGGGGAATGGCAATAGACCACACGCCGAAGAGGGCAGGTCGTCTGCGTGGTGATTTACCAGGATATCGCGGTGGCCATGTAGCCACTAGAATATCAGTGTGTGTCCTTTCTGTGACGATAATCAGTGCAGTTTCCAGGTCTCTGCAGCGAGGTGCTGATGTGAGGCCTGATGCATAGATGACAGTAAACATTGAAGGGGACCTTTTCTATGAATCAGTGCAGACCATGAATTAGGCGGCTCTACTAAAATAAACTGAAGAGCTGTACGGGGAGCCACGAGCTGAGCTGCAGCACTTTTAGTCTCTTGAAACTGTCTGAGCTTAATCATTGTGGTAGATCTAACTGGAATTGCCCTTGCTGCAGGTGAGCTTTTGGCCGCTGCTGAAGCATGAGTACAGACGTGGGTACGTCCATTGTGCGCCTGATGTAAATTGAGTAACCTACTTTCCTCCAGGGCGACTGCTGACATTATGCTTTTTTCGTGACTCCTGGTGCTGTAAGGTTCACTTCGGGTTAACGTAAGCACCACAATGTTGCGGAAGTTCTTGCTGCTGCATGTAGTTCACGGGAAGTAACGCGCGGTTTGAAGCAACAGTGTGGCTGAAGCTTGAATCAGGCTTTTCGGCAGGTAAAGATGCAAGGTGATGGGAAGGTACCGAAGCGTCATGCCAAACACGCGCCCTGACACTATCGACGAATACGTAGGTTCGTATAAGGTGATCTGCTGCCCTGACGATGGTTAGCGCTGTAGACACGCACTTCCGAAGAGAGATGCACATCATTCAAGCTTGTGCTTGTATTGCCTGCATGTACGCAAATTTGTTTCGCAGGTAATTTCCATCACAGAAAGGGGCTAACAAGCAAACCGACAAAAACAGAGAAAGCGGCTTTTTATCGATGTGTAAGGCAGTGCGCAATTGGTCACTCTTTCATGTCTCCTACCGAGTTCCTAACTAGGAAGAACGGGAAGAGTCCAGCATTGTTCGCATTACGGCTATCCAGGATTTTGTGAATATCTAGAAATTTTCTGTCACACTCCAGCAAAATGTCTGAGAGATTGCTCCGCTTGTACCGTCTGGCAGGACTGTGAAGGACAGTCTGTCATTTCTATGAAAAAATGCAATTCCTACTTCGTTCTTCGTCCTTGAGAACCGCTTGCCCCGCAGTGTGGCCGGCGCTGGAAATGCTATCGACTCTTAAGATATGTGATATCGCACGGTTGTCCTGCTAAATAGGTGAACGTTGCTGGAAGGCACGTTAACATTATTCATTTCGAATTTCACTCCAATGGCTTACTGCACAGCGACGAAACAATCATATCAATCATCTTCAAGTGTAATGCGATGGAATTCGATGATAGCTAAATCTGCACGATTTTTCTTTCCTTCGAGGTTGAAAAGATTGACTTTGGCAATGCTTAACGCGCCCCTAAACCACCCTGAGGTAAAAATTTATTTCTGTTGCTCTCGTGCCGGTATCCACAACGGACACGTAGCCGTACGAATTTTTCTAAACAGTGCTTTAAGGAAGATGTCACAGGCATTTTATTACTAAAATGCGACGCTTGCTTGTTTCACCCTCTCCTGCGCCTCCTCACGCCAGCCGCTTGCCTGTGCCGCCTTCTCGCCGAATGCTCCTCCTAATGTCACGTGACAAGCACGCACACGCGAACAGCAACCACACACGACGAGACAGGCAGGGAGCGCTTGTCTAACCGGAAGTCCAATTTCTCCTTCGACCAATCAGCGGAGCTCAGCTTCTGTTGGCGAAACCAAAGACACGTTTTTGCCCTTTCCTGTCCTCACGGCTAACTTTGGTATGCCGCAAATGCCCGGAGAGGGGCACGGGATTGTTTTTTGAGGTTGTGTCGCGGCGGCGGCGCGTAGCGCTGCCGCACTCAGCATCGTTTATCGTGACGGTATTCTGAACTCGACGCGCGTGTTAACTTTACTTGTTTAAGCATATGTTGGGGTGGTTTAGGGGCCTTTTGAGGTGCTCTAATGTAGCGGGTAGTAGCTTTCTAAAAAATGATAGAAGCAAGTATTTTCTGAGAGGCTCGTTTTCAACTGTCCAATTCATATAGCCTTCTGTCTCGTGGCACGAGACAGTGTGTAGCTCTGTGGAGCTCACTGTAAGTCTCAGTTTCTGTATACGGGTTTACGGGGTGACACAGTGGAAACAAAAATAAATGTGGTAGGGGAAAGCAGGGGCTTTCTTCTACCACAGGGAGCTGCTAACCCCTAACACAGGAACGAGGTTATAGTTACTGCTCCTCGAGAGGAGCCGTAACTATAACCTCGTTCCTTTGCAACGCCGTTATACGTTGCAACTACCCATAGCAACTTGACTCTAGCTTCCTTCGTCGATTTCCTGTCTTCTTTTATAACGCGAAATCTGCCACTTGAATTACGCACGCTTGATGTATAGCTTCGCTAGAATTTTTTATAAATTCTTAAAACAAAATTTGATCTTTGTTACTATCCTTTGTGCCTGTTTTGAGGCACTCGCAACACTGGTCACTGGATGTTTCCGATAGTAAATTACTCCCTGTCTGGAGGAAACCTACCATATTTGCGTAAAATATGAAGTCTTGCTTTTCAGCCACGTTGTTAATGTGCATGTGTACTTCGCAGCTGGTGTTTGGTACTCGTAAACGCTGGGAGTTTGATGCTCACGAATGAGGATGAAGCCACTGATTCATTTTTAAGGAAATTTTCAGAGTCAAGGTAAAAATGTTCCTCTTTTTATTGGGTACGGCATGCTCGTTTCCGAAGATTTAAGAAGCAATCTTTCAATGTTCCCCCTATCAGAATAAAAATTCCCTTGCGGTAAACTCGCCCTCTAAGGTCACGGAACGCTCTGTTAGAGCGGCAACGAGAAACAGGCAGTGCACTGGGGGTCACATAGCTCTTGTATAATGCGATGTGGTCCCCTGGCAGCTGTTCAGAACTTTTTACTATAAATACTTCCAGTTTTTCCTTGAGTACACCGCAAGAACAGTCGCACTGAATGTGAGCCACAACCTCGTGGTCACAGTCAAACAGGCCGCAACATTCTGTGCAATCACTGGAAAACGGTATGTTGGTTTACAGAATACATGCAATTTGAGCAGCGTTTCATTCGCCATTTACTTCTTCAAGCGCTACCATACAATGTTCGGCCCGGGCCACCACGGAGACGGGCACCACGATAAAGCGTGTACGCAGCGCAAATGTACATGAATTCACAACATTTTGCCGTGGTCACTCCGCTGCTCGTCTATAGTGAAGAAGACAAGGCGTAAGGTTTTTGGATGATGTTCTGCAAAGCTTTATTGGTAAAGATTATGGCTTCTGCACCTAATAATGTGGCAGATTGCGGTTACAAATTGGTTTTGTACAGCATCTCGAGACGTACATTGTCCATGCTGCTCAATCTTTCCTTTTTGTAGACTTCTTCAAGCTTCTCGCCGTTCTTCTTGAGCATGGTTGGGGAATCCTTATCGATCGCAAATGCGCTTGAACCATAGAGCATGACAGATGTGTAGTCAAATGGCGTTATCAGGCGGCTCCACGGGAGGTCTAACTTCACGAACTGCTTTTCGTATCCTGCAGAAATTCAAAGACACAGACATTTAAGCGGAAAACGTAGTTATTCACAAGTTCCTTGACAGATTCCATTCAGTCATGAGCTGCGCGATATGATGAGGAATAATTATTTGGGAGAGAACTTCTTGAAAAACTAGTGCTATTTTTGGCCTTCGCAAGACGGTAAATCAGTCATTGAATTTCATGGGGAATTTTACATTCCGTGGCCCAACTAGCGTACTCCGCGACGACAGTGTGAGGCTGCACATATGAGGGTGGCTTCATTCTATTCAATTTCCTTTTCTCGTGGCACGAGGACGTGGGACGCTTTTGCAGGCAGGACAATATCGCAGGAGCCGTTAGCCATGGATAGAAAGCAAATGCGCATGTGTCCGCCACAAAACGCAGTCAACCCGAACAATGGTGCTCACTCACGATGTTTTTTTTTTTCTTTTTCAGCTGAAGTGGCAGGAAAGAATGAAGGGAAGAGTGGACTTAATGAATGCCGAGGACGCGTATCTGCTTATTGGGTATCGCAGTAAATATCCTGAAATACATAGGTCTTAAGCAATTTCCATGAAAAGCGAATGCTGTGGGCCGAACAGAACTAGTGCACGACCAGCCCAGTACGTCAGCAAAGCCCTGGAGTACAGCAGCAGCGACGATGTAGTACAAACGGGAGCTGATTGATTTCAATGTGTTCGTTGCTATTGTAAATGTAAAACTTTTTGTCTGCTTTGAAGATATGAGATCATCATCTTTGTACAATGCTACGAGAAGAGGATTGTGCTAGCGATACCGTGAACTACATTTTGTTAAATGACCGCGATATTTGTTTAATCCTGTCTAACCTATACCGAGAAAATAAATCACAATTCATGCACAATAAACAGTAGTGTTACTCGATACTCGTGGTAAAATAAATGTAGTACATCCTAGAAAAAGATATTTTTTGACGTTTCCAACCAGCGTTGCTTGCCAAACATTTACTCCACCTTATCACGCAATGGTTCAAGCAATGGTTCGCTGCTAAAATTTAAAAAAAAACGAGGAAAATGACCACGCTAGTACGTCTAGAGATCCCACGCTGCCAATAACGCACGTGGGTGGGTTCCCTCCCAAGAGTACATCACATGCGGAGCACTAGGCCAGAACTGCACTTGCACTAATTTATAAATAGGCGCCTGGCGCAGCGAATGCCTCTCTCCCTTCTATAGCAGAGCAGGATGATTTACTATTTAACCGAACTGTGCTCGGTTAATCTGTGCTCAGAGGACATACCACAGCATTATGGAGCCAGTTTCCGAGTTAAGAACCCAGTGCGAGATGTGTACTCCTTTACGCCTTGCGAAAAACTGGACGGTATCCTGCCGGCACTGGGATTTGACTTAAAAATGGTACTTGCCGCAGTGGAAGTGCACGCACAACAGTTATGATGTGCCGCATGAGGGCAGCTTTAGAGAGCATAAAATTGCAAGTTGTGGCTACAACCAGTGGTACCACTATGGTAGGTAACATTCCATGACCTCCACTTTCTCGATAACTGTGTAGTCCGCTTCTTCATGGCACGAAACAAAGGTCGGGACTTCAGTCCCATCTGCTTCGATAGATTTGCGACGAAGGAGAGAATGGTAGAGGCCATTGTTGCGTGCAGTGGCGCCGCATGTTAATGTGCCCCATGTGATCAAAACTTCCGAATGTCTTGTCAACAGACTTGACAAGACATTCGGAAGTTTTGATCACATGGGACACATTATCACGGTGGCTGCGTTAAACACATGTGGCACATCGAAGCCCAACAACGACTGAGGTACACTAGGGTACAAAAAAAAAATCTACGAGCCGCACTACATCATTCGAGAGTATTTTGCTGAGAGTGCTGTGCAGCAGGCCACAAAATGGCTCTAAAAGTCCATGTAGCCACAAAAATTCTGCGGGTTCGCCAGAATCGCGGAGCACTTGCTGCGATAGCAACACATTGACTACAGGAAATAGAGCGAGGTAAGTTTTTAGGGGGAGGGGGGGGGGGGCGATATTATTCAGCCTTATCTCGCCCCCTTTACTTGGTCCCGTAGACGACCTTTAGAGTGCCTCGCGCGCAGCTGCACGTTGTGCTATTTGTGGTCATGCATGCGAGCGCATTTGCTTCAGCGCGACCAACGTTTCTCTAAGCCCGATAAACGCGACATGCTAGGAGCGATCATCCGTGTGCGCTCCTAAGTCGAAGAGACGTCGTCGCCGCATCCCGCGACTGAGCGCTTCGCTGCACGAGAGCTAGATGGTAGAATTTGCCGCATACGTGATGAAACCTTAACTGAGAAAGAGGCGGTTATAAGGAAAGAAAAAAAATGGCACTTGTTTCTGCAGCCCTTGCGGGAGCACGTTTCAGCACCATACCTAAATGAGCCTTCGTCGGAGAGGGTGAGTGACTGAACGGTATCAGGCTGCCCGCTCTAAGTACTATATATAAAATTTGCGCTATAGGCAAGCCTCCTTTTTTGCCTAGCTGTCTAAGGCTCCGCCCAGGTGGCTGGAAACCGACAGGTCGTAGCTTCGACGTTCGCTCGTGCGCCGCGGGAAATTTTCATCTTTTCTTTATTTGAGGCTCTGATGTATATATATATATATATATATATATAAACCTGGCTTGAACGTCACAAACACACCCCGGGACTTGAACGCCACTCCTTCGAGAAGGTTATCGTCCAGGTCCGTTGGTTCTGGCCACTCACCGCGGATTCCTAGAAAAGGATCCCAATGCGCTGGTAGTTGCCGTAAAAATTCGAACCAATGTTCGATGACTGCACTGGCCACGTTCAAAGATTGGACAGAGCAGCTGCCTTGGGTGAGTAACGCCTCCGAGGCAAATGATCCGGGTCAGTGTAACCTTCAAGTCCGACAGATGGTCGTACAGGGCTCAAGTCCTCCCGGCCATAAGCTGCAGCGAAACGTTTGCCATCGAGGCCCGCTACCACCACGATACAGCCATTTTCGTCTTCCTGGTCCGTCACCGACGAAATTGCGCTCGAAGTCGCCGCGGACACAGGATCGACCAACGAGGCACAGCCAGTGCCGGCCGCCGGACATATTTTGCAGACCGTGCTCTCAATGCGTGCAACAGCGGCCGCGACGCTGTAGCCAGTTTCGCCCACCAGAGACTCGAGTGACACATCGACACGAGAAGTCGTTGCGGAGCCGAGATCGACCACATCGGCATAGTCAGTGCCGCCCGCCAGACGCAGTTTCCACCGTTACCGACTCTCGCAGTCGTGGCCGAGTGTAATGGAGAAAAGCTGCAATGGGGCTCGGACGCTCGCGCTTGCAAAGCGGGGCTAGAGAAGCATAGAAAGAGGAAGTCAGATTAGAACAGCCGGCCTGCTGCAAAGGCGCTGTGTCTGTCTCGTTCTTTATTACAATATATATATATATATATATATATATATATATATATATATATATATATATATATATATATATATATACGGAATATGACGGCCACGGGCAACAACGATGACGCTAATGTAGATGAAATCTTCACATAATTGCTGTTTTAATTGAAACAAGCTCCAAGGCCTCCGCAGAAGGCGCATCATGGTGGCAGTGCAAGGCAGACTCTGTGCTTGCTCTCTCATTCTGCACTTTCTTTTTCCATTCCTAATTCTCTTGCTCTTCTCTCTGTGAGTTTGCCCCTCTTGTGATGTCGTTGTCTCCGTTTTTATTCCTCATGTTACTTTTTGCTGATCTTTCTCGATGAGAGCACAGCCGACTGCTGAAAACATAATGTCCTCAAAGATTACTACTGGCACTATAACAGTGGCTTAGAGCACAAAGTGCTCAGGCAGCCAGTTAGTGTCGGTAAGAGATGTGCTACACCGATACTGTGCTGGGATCAAATGTACGGAGGCATGGAACATTTTAAAAGAGGAGCGGTTTAATCTTGGAATAACTCCGATGTTGGACACAAAAACTTGCTAAGAGAGAAAATGGTCGCCATAACTGGAAATGCGGCGCGAAGCTTGCGCCGAGCCTTGACAACAGAGCTCAGCTGGGCAGGTGGATCTTCGCCTTGAGATCGGCGCACCTGGAATGCGGTGCTCGCGAGAGAAGGGAGGTCCTTAGCCGTTGACACCAAAGCTGTACTCAACAGCCATCCAGCCTAGTCACGTGGCGGGAGCACCGCACAGCCAGCGTCCACTGGGCAGCACCTCGACATTCTATGCTCTACCAATATACCTATCCTTCATATTCTTGGCTTAAAGACTCCCTTGTGAGATCAAAGCGACAAAAGAGGCTGCGAAATAAGAAAAAATAAGAGGGTGAGAAAAAAGAGAATCACAAGGAGTGAGAAAGAAAGAGAGAAGAGATACAGGGAGAAATAATAATTGGAGAGAAAGAAACAAACACAAATAAACATTATTGGAGAGACGCTGTTCTAACGCGAGTATTCATGATCACAAGGCTAGCGTCATACCCACTATGCTATGCACCCACGATTGTTCAGCTCCATTGTTCCATAACATTTCACAAGAATGGAACTGGCTTAATGTTTTCTCACAGTAAGCGAAAGCGGCTACGCACACCAGTGGCGACAGCAGACACTAGCAGACACGCAAGCCCACAGCAGCTTGCGTTGAAAATGCAGCGCTAGTGACAATTACTTGCCTATTCAGTATTCCAGAAGGTCCCTCAGGGCGCGATTTTTTCGCTCTAATAAATCCCGTTTTCCTATTCACATACATGTTCTGGTGAACTTCATTTTTGCCTGAGCATCCACCCAAGCAAGGAACATTATATGTATTCATCATTTATTTTATTTTAGTCGTTTAGAAGACTGTTCCTTTTTACTAAGATCATACTAGGTCGGCACAGTGTACCAGTATAAGGAAACTCATTAAACTGAACGAAACCAACTTTACACTTCGCGCTTAGACAACTTGCATTACAGGCTGCACACACCATATATAAGTGAAAAAAAAGGGGGAACACCAACCAAATTATAATCATCAAAAGTAAAATTTACTTCTAAAGATGACAAAAAACCCTTTTGTCATCTTTTTTGTCATCTTTAGAAGTAAATTTTACTTTTGATGATTATAATTTGGTTGGTGTTCCCCCTTTTTTTCACCTTTAATTTCGGCCCAACCAGACAGATCTCTGTCAAATGTTCACCTTTAAACCATATATAAGTACATGCAAGTACATCATGACCAAAGAAGATGACAATTTAAGCATCCCACATTTATTCTTCCTGATTTGCGTAGTTGAATAGCCGCACTGGGAGCTTTTAATCTTTGGTTCGAAATGAGTGACTGGGAGTTAGTTTATGCTGAAGCCGCTCTACTTTACCCCGCGCGGCGGCAGTGGAACCTCCGACGGCCTAGAGGCAAGTTAAGTGGAGGCATCAGTTCCCCTTCCCGAATTCGCTTACGGAGCGACCGCCGTTTCCTGAGGTGCGCTAGGGTGACCTTACCAGGAAGTCCCCCTTAGAGGTGAGAGGAGGAGGTGGAGAAGGAAATAACTTTCTTAAGTCCGGAGGAACCCCACCCCACCCACTCTTAGCCCCGCCACGGTGGTCTAGTGGCTAAGGTACTCGGCTGCTGATCCGAGGGTCGCGGGATCGAATCCCGGCTGCGGCGGCTGCATTTCGATGGAGGCGAAATGTTGAGGCCCGTGTGCTGTGCGATGTCAGTGCACGTTAAAGAACCCCAGGTGGTCGAAATTTCCGGAGACCTCCACTACGGCGTCTCTCATAATCAGAACTGGTTTTGGGACGTAAAACCCCACAAAACAACAACAACAACCCCACCCACTCTTAGTTTAGTGGTCGGCAGGGGTCGCGGGCCGCACCCACGTTGGGATGGGAAACCCGTGAGCCTCCAGGCTATTACATTCTATTCGCGGACGGTAACTAAAAAAATATATATAAGGACATCATTGCTACGTTTAAACACTACTAATTTATTTTTATGTTTATACCTGGTAGCTCGTGTTTGTCACACACAAATACACGTTGAACTGCCAGTTCTGACATAACTTCGAGGAGTCCATAGAAGCCTTCTGGGATACTTACGATAGAAGCCGGTGCTCCTATCGTAAGGAGACTACAAAAAGCTAGCAATAGTGAGATAGTCGTCACGCATAAATTTCCTGTGGTGGAATTGCATGACCTCAGTTTGTACCAAATTTATTTTATTTCTGCTCTTCTGCGTATGAGAAAACCGATTTGAATTTTCGTGTTGGAGGAGTGGCCGAACGATTTTTTTCTGCATATGAGCTTTCTTGACAAACCGGACTCCGATATATTGAGCTTTGCTGTTAATGTCAAAAAAATTGTCTCAGTAACAGGCACTCTTGGAAGATTGGCTAATGGAATTTATTTACTTTTTCTGTTTCTAACGTCACGCCTCCGCCTCGATCGTGGATTGCCTATCTGAGTGAGTACGCAATTTCGGAGTGACTTCGTGACTCGGACAGGCGACGATAACATTCTTTCGGCCACGGTGGGTGTGTTTGTTTGATGGCTGTAACGAGCAAAAGGGTGGAGAGACAATAAAACTCTCTTATAGAAACGAGAGACGCTCGTGTTCAGGTTCGAATCATATCGATGACAAACCGTCATCGGTGCAAAGACAACGAAGCCGTTTATGCGTTTTTAACCAAACATTGTATTTAAAAGTAAAATGATGAAATAGTTTAACTAATGACTAACTAAAGTAGAAGGAACAAAAACTTGCACAACGGCATACAGAATGTTAGAAGCACATTAAAGGTTACACGGGCACAGCAAAGAAACGGGCAAAGTTCACCGGTGGGCAAGTCGATGATCACTCGCCGCTGCAGCGGATTGCATGGAGGGAACGGTCGAAGTAGAGGTATCGCCGAGGGCGCGATGTCCGACGCCGCTGCCAGAAACGCTGCTCCCTGTTGAGGCCGTTGACCCAGAGCGCGTTCGGCGTCTGTGTTGCTAATTCGGCCGGTAGCTAGCGCTCGATGAAGTGGGAGCCGATTTGCCTGGCGGGAACGTCCTGACGATGTTCCACCCACGCCAGGCCTCAAGTGAGAGGTGGTAGGACACCAGGTGAGAGCCTGCAGAGATCTCGGGTCCGTAACCCAACGGATCTCACTCCCGCGCCCTGGTTCCACGATGATCAGGCCACGTCTGCCTGCCTCTGCTCTGGAAGCCTCGGCAGTCCCTTTGCCTCTCCCGTGGCGCCTCCTCATTGGCCGAATGGCTTCGCGCCACCACGCGCAATGACGCACTGCTTCGTCTTCTTTGACAGAATCGGTGGCGCGCACTTTAAACACATTTAACTTTGCCCCGCACGGCCACTTCACTTCATCACACATGCCCCTCCTTCGGGAAAAAGTTTTTTTTAAAAAAAAAAAAACTTTCGACGCAGTCCCCGATTGTCCGCTAAACACACTGCACAGTACCAGTGAGTACAACACATATATGATGAATGTCCTCCGTAAATGTTCACACCCTCAAACAAAGCAACACTCACATAACCATGCAGTCAACAATTTCGCTGTCGGTTTTCCACAGCTGAATAAATCTCGTTGTTTGAGAAAATATGCTTAAGTGCTAAAGTTCACTAAATCAAACTACTTGAAACTTTTTATAACACAAGAATATTTACAACTAACTGTCTGGCCAAATCGAGAAGAAAAGTTATTCCATGTTCACAATCGAAACCCGAGAAAAACTACCGGATACTGTAAACGGAGCTAAGTAATTGCATCCCACACCAGGCGGATACTTGTTTTGACCTGCTTAGCAGAGGGTACTGCTAGAAATGCTTTGAAGCGTTCTGCATCAGTTGCCTGTCTGGAAGAGCACACCAAAACAATCGAGTTGATAGCCGATTTGAGAGCCCTAAGCCAGCAATTAGTGCACAAGTGCTGCCATGTGCACCCACCATGCATTCTTCGAACGGCGCCTTCCTTCATGCCAGATGATGCGGCAGAAGACGCGTTTACATCTGCGATATTTCGTAAGAATTCTCGCGCTTTGAAACCAACATCAACCTCTGGCACGCCAGCATACGGAACCAAGACCTCAATCTGCTCTACTGCAAATGCTAGGAGTAGCACTCTGGCACTATTTTCCTCCTCACTCGAATAAACGCCATTTGCATCGTCCTGAGAAGAACCTTCTCTCACCACAAGGTCGTCCGCATGACACTCCACCATGACCGCTCCGCATGTGTCCCCAACTGGTGACAAGCATTTAATAGTGCCGACCTCTCTTTCTGAGGCCGCACGACACCCGCCGTGATCGTCGAGAGGCACTGTTACCTCTTCGTGTACCTCACCTATCCTTTCGTAGGATCCAAATCCTTTTTCCGCGGGAAGTTCATCTCCCTTGCTCTCAAAGCAGCCGATGGCATCAGTGAACTCTTCACTGTGCCTTTCACTATCTTGGCTGACCGCCTGTGTACCACACGCGACGTCACCGTCTTCACCACTTTCTGAAGTTACCATCACATTCTGATGTGAGCCATCTAGTTGTTCCTCAGCGACCGAGCCCATGTCGCAGTATGCCGCATCCAACGGTCCACATGAATAAGAGGTGACAATCACCTTAGAATCCGCTAGAGGGTACTCTTCATTGTCCCTCATACTAACTGCCCATGCTCTTTTGTCAGAGCAACCTTGAGGAACTCTTTCCTCTTTAACAACTGTACTTGGCTCACCATAGGCCCCGAAGTTTAAATCATCCCAACTGGAACTCTCTTGTTCAACGCCCGCGAAGCTTCCACCTGCTTCGTCGAGCTCACCTGAACTTGCGCGAGACGCTCCTCCCACTTCCGCATGATACTTTGCCTGAGCCCCTGGCTCTAGTGAAGAGTCCTGCCAACGTTCTCGGCCACCGCCACCTCCAACGAGCGAGTTTGATATTTTACCGAAGAAAGTACTGCCTTTATAGCATCCCTCTGCCGCTTGCTCACTACTGCTCATACTATTCGTAGCATGGCGGTTCTCTCTCACAAACCGAAGCTTTTCAACTTCTTCCAGCTTAAGTTGGAGTTGAAGCGTTTTCTGTTTCGCTACCTCAAGTTCTCTCTGTTGCCGCTCCAACTCCTCCTCCTCTATCCTTGCTTCGAGTTCGGCCGCCCTATCTTCCCGCGCTCTAGCCTCACATTCCTCGACCCAAGCCCTCAACTCATCTCCCTGTAGCCCTATACGCAACGTAAGTGCCGTTATATCTGCCGTATTCATCCTTTAACTGTATCCTCTAATTCCAACCAATGGTTACCTAGGTGTTACAAACAAATGTAACCTATCCTGCAATAAACGGCTTCGTCCTGTCGCCTTGGACGCCATTGTACGCCATTGAGCAAGAGGGTGGAGAGACAATAAAACTCTCTTATAGAAACGAGAGACGCTCGTGTTCAGGTTCGAATCATATCGATGACAAACCGTCATCGGTGCAAAGTCAACGAAGCCGTTTATGCGTTTTTAACCAAACAATGTATTTAAAAGTAAAATGATGAAATAGTTTAACTAATGACTAACTAAAGTAGAAAGAACAAAAACTTGCACAACGGCATACAGAATGTTAGAAGCACATTAAAGGTTACACGGGCACAGCAAAGAAACGGGCAAAGTTCACCGGTGGGCAAGTCATGATCACTCGCCGCTGCAGCGGATTGCATGGAGGGAACGGTCGAAGTAGAGGTATCGCCGAGGGCGCGATGTCCGACGCCGCTGCCAGAAACGCTGCTCCCTGTTGAGGCCGTTGACCCGGAGTGCGTTCGGCGTCTGTGTTGCTAATTCGGCCGGTAGCTAGCGCTCGATGAAGTGGGAGCCGATTTGCCTGGCGGGAACGTCCTGACGATGTTCCACCCACGCCAGGCCTCAAGTGAGAGGTGGTAGGACACCAGGTGGGAGCCTGCAGAGATCTCGGGTCCGTAACCCAACGGATCTCACTCCCGCGCCCTGGTTCCACGATGATCAGGCCACGTCTGCCTGTCTCTGCTCTGGAAGCCTCGGCAGTCCCTTTTCCTCTGCCGTGGCGCCTCCTCATTGGCCGAATGGCTTCGCGCCACCACGCGCAATGACGCACTGCTTCTTCGTCTTCTTTGACAGAATCGGTGGCGCGCACTTTAAACACATTTAACTTTGCCCCGCACGGCCACTTCACTTCATCACAATGGCCTTGTATTAAGTTTTCAGATGATCGTGCCTCATTCAAGGCACTTCGTGGTTTACGTTTATTAATGTTATTTTGTTTCTTCCAAAGCTTTCCGCATGCTGTCAATGAGTTCACTCGGTTTTATATTTTGTTCCACCTGCTCGTTGTATTTTTCTCTCAATCTTGTGGTGGTATTTCATTTCTACAATTTATTTATATAATAAATATAATTGTATTATTTAATTATATTTGTAAAAGATGCGGTAGCTAACGAACAGCTTGTTGTACTGAGCAGGTACCTGGAGTTCATTTTTGTTGTTTCGCATTGAAGAGATTTTATTTGCTGGGCTTTCTTTTGGTTGAACCCTTTAGAGAGGAGTCTGTGTTTTTTTTTTCTTTTCAAGAAATTTTTTGCTGTGGCGCTTTTATTGCTTATGTCTAGTAATTTACTTACGACAAGTCCCACATTCCTTAGTACTCCTCTTCCTATGCGACGTATAGGCTTATTGGCCGCAGGAGTGCGTTGAAGTATTTTTGTTAGTTTTCCCTCCTTTACGGGCTCTTCAAGCGCTTGGCTTCCTCTTCCATTTCTGGGAGGCCGTAAATGACAAGGTTTTTGCCTCCCTCTATGATTCCACAGGCCGTATATTCTTTCTTCATGACTCTTAATTACCTTCTTTATACGAACCACTCATTTATGGCACGGGGCACTCTCAGCGTCAAGTTTTCTAAAGACGTCAGTCTTTCTCTCCATATACGCTTGAGCCTTCTGTGATAACTGTATTGTCGGAACCAATATCGGTAGGTTGTTTGGCGAGCTCCTTGAGTGAAGAGCCGGGGCTGCCAATGATATATCGCCTGGCATGAACAATGCCTCCTTAAAATATGTCATGCTTGACTTGGACACAGCCCTATACTGTCACGTGTAGGGGTACGGAAGCACCAGCTCGAAACGGGGAATGTAGTGGCTTAGAATGATCGCTCTATTTACTAGTTTTACTCAACGTGGCATTTAATGCGTATACTTAATGGCTGGGAACCTTCATAAACATCACTAACAAAAATTTGAACCAATTTCAGAGGAGTGAACGTTTTACAAAGTGCGGAGCAGCGATTCCTCTGTGTTTCTTTTGTGTGTCTCTTGTGTATGTCTTATGTTGAGCCAAAGCATTTGCGAATTATTGCCTCTTATGTCGATCTCATCAGCGATTAATAAATATTTAATATATCATTCACTTTATTATATCATCTGCTTCAGCATGAACATTGTTAACGTTGATTCATTGCATTCGTGTGCAACCGTTGTTTGCCGGATTCGTGGAAATTCATTGACAGATCTAGACGTGTGTCCCTGCGGCGCAGCGATTCAGTTTTTTTTTTGGCATTTCTCTTTTGTTTCCACTGGCGTTTTCAAATCATTCTTGCTGAATTTGATCTAATTATGCGAATGTTACTCTTAAGGTGTACTTTTGTTATAATATAATAATCTCGTTTATTGTAACCGCTCTTCCTCTGTATGACTTAAACCAGTTTTGGGCAGTTAGAATGCTTTCGCCTCGCTTTGCTCTTTTCTGAGCATTAGAACGTCACGAGTGGACCCCGACAACCCAGGCATAGAAAGTGGTCCACTCATAGATGTCCGTGACATAACTGAATGGGAAATACAGCAAAACGGGGAAAAACATGTGATCGCCACATTCAAGTAGAAGTTGTCGTTACTGCTAAAAATGCACGTAAACGTAGTTGACATTGCACGACACTTGTAGGTCCCTCCGGTTGCATTTCACAATAATTCCCCACCTCTTGCAGGTGAGTACTACTGCCTAGGCTTGCGGAGCAGCTTTCTGGGTTCGTTTTCATATTATCAATTTATATAACATAGGGGTGGTTGATCACCAGGTTGATTTGACATTTTCCTTATGGGAAGGGGAGGGGTGAACATCAGACTCGGGCATGCGCAGTGGTAAGGGACATTGTGGTACGCTCTTATACAGCAATACCGTGCAAGCAGCTAGATCGGTTCTTCGATTTTACGCTGAAGTGAAGGCATAGCTATGGAAATACCTGGTTCCACGTTGTCGAGGAAGACGTCAATATACCTGTCCCTGTCGGGCCGGGAGTGTTCGTGGTAAAACCCCACGACGTGCATTAATTCGTGCAGAATCGTTCCGACATACCAGCAGCCCTTTCCTAGGGACACTGGCTGCTCACGGCCTTGACGTCCAACGTAGGAGTAGCACCTGGCAAGAATGTGTTTCCATTATAGTCCCTTGAAGTCTCGAAAACAGTAAACTGCACCATTGCAAACCGAACGTACTTTATAACACTCTTTTAATGAAAGAAGGAACCGTTGAATGAAAATCCAAACTGTCACGAATGGGCTGTGACATTCATCGGAACCTGTGGGCGCTGGCCGAGCTTGACTCTAAGAAATTCTGCTATAAATATTTTCCTAATTTGTGCGTCCTCAATGTACTCTTGATTTCCTCTCCATAACCGTCTTGGTATAAATAGCCGCTAAAGTATTTCGCGGTTTTTATGTTAAAGGAGGTTTACGCTGAAGACATGTGAGCAATAGAGACCGCCGGCACATGGCCGGGTGATGTATTGCGACCTTTAATTACCAAATGTATAGCATAACGCAAAAGCTTCTCAGCTAATCTAACGCTATAGCTAGGTTAAGTGAGGTGTTCTCGTTTTAATATCCACAAAACGTTCTAAGCCTCACATCATAATATAGCACCGGCGTAAATGCGAGACATCCATTCCTAGAGATAACATTTTGTGACTATGCAGCGAAAGATACGCAGTCCGAGGAACCGCCCATTCGTAGCTATGCGAAAGGATTCTGGGTGCCAGTACATCACTTTGTGTTTCGGTTATGGCGTTGCAAGTGCAGGGTCACCAGAGGCTGTCCAAACTGCCATTGTTTTTCCCATGCAGAGACCAATGTGGCAAAACGCCACTTCTAAACGTTCCGTCCGTCACACGGTCGCAGTAGACTGTAAGATGAGGGCCGACCTGCTGGTGTACACTACTTTATGCATATCACTAAGACCTACCCGTATCCCACAACTGGTGGCACACTCAGAGTCGCAGTCATGGTACAACGATCGCGAAAAACGCCGAACATCCAGCTGTGCGACCTAATTGATAACATGCAAATACGAACGCCTATCTACTCTTAGACAGGCTACAGAAAAACAATGCAAATGATATGGCCGCAAACTTCAATGGTGCGACGCCATAGCGAATATCACATGCATAATGTGCCAACGGCGTTAGGGTCTAAGACATGCCGCGTTGCGGCTCGTTACTCCGCGTTAATCTAAAAAAAGGAAAACTTGTCATGCTAGGCGTGACGATCCGCACTGGATTTCTGTAATCAACTGCCACTGGTCTTCGAGGTCCTGCAAGCCACAAAGCAGCATCAGAGCCAGCAGTCCCCTCGAGACTTTGTCGCAGCGGACGGCTTGGCAAAGTAAACAAGCACGGTTTGCTCGCGCAACCGACCGTTAAACATCGACCGCTTAGCTCGTTTATTCATTCATGTGCATGTACAGAATTGCGCATTTGTCCAACTTGGGCGTGAAATTACATGGTGGAGGCGCGGAATATAAATGAAGGTGGAAGCGCTTGCGTGAGTAAGCCGTCGATTACCTTAAGCGCAGAAGAGACACGCTGTTTTGGTCGCGCAATCCAGCGTGTGTACCCCGCTTGACAGGCGGTGCTACCATTCATGAGCATACGCAGATGAGTTCTGTGTCTTCTTTCGTCTTCGCCTCCACGTACTTCTTCAGTTGATAGCAGGGAATCGTGTTGTCCACTCCTTTTCGCTTTTGTCAGGGTTTTGCACGCGTTTCGGTTACATTTTGATTCCATGCCTGCGCAGAGAACTCACCATAGTAACAACGCGAGCTAGATTTCGCAGCGCGCTCTCTTATCTTCTCCTTCGAGGTCGCATGCTTACGGATGTCTTGCAAATTATATGTTAGTGGCTTTAAGGCTAATGATCGTATCGTAAATACAGATAGCATTGGTATTGCTAGCGTCCTGTGGTGCTTTATTGAAGTACAGCACGCCTAAGCGATCACATGTGGTCTGCGAAGGAGATTATTGTGGTGCAGAATGCCAACTATACGTAGCTTTGATTAGGCCACCCCTTTGAATGTCGATTTAAGCGGGATCTCGATGCCAAGCAATGACAAGGCCATGAGTTAGCATGGAACTGTGCAGCGGTAGAGTAATTTATTGCTCGGAAATCATGCCTGACTTTGCACGGACACCGCATAAAATTTCGCACCTTGGGTATAGAACCCTTACTTGGAAATCTTTTTGTGAGTACCGGAGTACTTCGACTCTCGGAGAGATTTCAGTGCGTCTGAATATCTATGCACCTGTTTGAGCGCTCTGATGACATAACAAACAGCTGGAAAAATCTCAAACGCACTTCAATTCGTAATGATTCCCGTCTCATTATTGAGCGAAAGCTCTCACAACAGTAAGCACTGCTTACACCTACTCCGGAGGTCCTATCAGAGGCTGATTCGCTTGCTCCAAAGCATTCAAAACGAGGATTAGCCTATAAGCTGTTCCCTATTCTCTATATATTGAAAATTAGTGCAGGAGAGGAAACGATAATACTGAAGCTTACCCTTCCAAGGACTGGATATGAATGAAGTCTCGCTGTTTGTCACGAGGTACGAATTTAATAGTCCGAGAGTCCTCCATGCGGCTCATTGCATATTTTATCATCGGAATATGGTCTTCTGCAAGAAAAAAAGGGTCGACCTCTGGCATAGTATGCGTACCACTGCGATATAATGAATGCTAACAGATAGCTTTGTCCGGTTAATAAAAGGGAGCCGGGCAAACAATGGCATGGGAAAATGGCAACGCCAGCGTGGGATAGGTCGACGTGAACCTAAGTGGTCCACGTGATCCCGTGCTGGCGTGATGATTGAAGTGTAGCTGCTGGCGTTATGCAGAAGTGTGCACGTCCCATTGTCGTGCTATGCTATTCTGTTGGAAGCGCTTTAAGTGTCAGACATCGTAAGCAACATAGAAAATTGGCTTCGATACGCCTGAGTATCTTACAACTAGAAATTAACACAAACCAAATGGTGGTGCATTGACTGAGGTCGGATAGCGCGACATTCTATCGTCCAGTGTCATTATAAGAAACATGTCGCTACTGTAACTGTGATGCGCTGTAGCTGCGCTGTAACATAGTTACATGACAGGGCCTAGTACGGTTCTTCGGCGTGTTCCCAAGGATCCGTACTATGCACTTTATTAATTTTGCTAAGCTTCAAGGATTTACCTCATAGCACCGCATCTAAAATCAGACTTTACCCACATGACTGGGTTATCTATAAACCTAATAGTTCAATTCACGATCATTACTGTCTTGCAAAATCGCTCACGTTTTTCAGTGATTAGTGTAAAACATGGCAAATGAACATTAACTGCACTAAAACAGTCATGATATCTTTTACCAATCAATATAACGCCTTCACTTTCGACTACTTTGTAAATAGCAGCCAGTTTCAGAATATAAATATTTCGGAGTCATTTTATAGGAACACCCCTCCTGTTTAAACACATTGATTATGTAAATGGTAAAGCTTTGAGAAAATTAGGCTATTTGCGCCGCATCTTACCTTAGGCCCCTTGCGAAACTAAACTGCTCTTATATAAATCACTGCTTCGCCCTGTTCTAGAATATTCATCTGAAGTCTAATTCCCCTACAAGCAATGTCAAATAAGCTCGCCTTATAATATTCAGCGAAAATCCATTCGTTATGTTTTCCATAAATACAGCCGCAACTTCTCCTGACTCGAGCCCTACAATCATTGAGCATTAGATCACAACTCTCCGGTGTCATATCGAAGCCTTAAAATTTTTATACGCTGTTATCAACTCCTTCACCCTCTCTGACGGTAACCTCATCCCATTCGCCAACGAAAAACTCTACCCGCGGTTCCCGCACTTTGCCTTTGTTATTTGTTCTTTATTCAAGAATGACCCCGCATTGCCCTTGGGTGTTACAGCACGGGGGTGACAACATACACACAAATATTTCTTCGTTTGAACAACATATATGTTCTTCAGACAGATTTTGTTTATTCTGCTACATATTTCGGAAAAAGGGACTTAGCGAACATGCATGTCCTGGGCCGGTGATCACGGATTTTGAGTTGGTAGTTACAATTTCTTTCGTCTTGCCAATACATTTAAATACAGTTTTTTTTTTCTTGTGCAATAAAACTGTGGAATTCCCTTCCTCGCAACATTCGCGCCTTACCGCAAAACATTTTACTCTTCCAATTAATAACAATCCATAGGCCTGCAAGCTACATTATTTTTGTTGTCTTACGCATTTATTTTCTGCATTTGAAGTATTTCTTGCATATCTTGTTGGTTTGTCAGTGTTATATAATGTGCCATTCCTGATATAGCCCTGAACAGGGCTGCAGTATGTAGAAATAAATAAGTAAAACAAATAAATTGCAATGTATCTGTCGGGCCGACTTCTTGAGACATTTTACTTGGGATGTGCTGAGGCTGTAGCGAAACCTTAGCCCTTTAGTCCAGGATAAACTGTTATGTACTCGTAGCAATTGACGAAATTGGCGGCGATGGTGGGCGTTGCAAATGGTGTCCGTGTCTGGTACCTCTCACAATGAGGAGGAGACGATGAAACATCTGTATTTATAATGTTGGAATGGAGCGAGGGGCATGGGAGGAACGCCTAGACCGGCGCCCATAGGATTCTTCCGCTGATGTTTAAACAATTCGAGGCCTGCGCACAGGACGCAACAGAGTGACAACGTAAGGTACACATTGCTACGAAGTTCTTCTGCTCTTAATTGTGCATTGTCAATCTTGCTTTTCTTCAGCGTCCTCCTCTTCTTATTTGTGATCATCTGCTCCTTCTTCCTCGTCGTCTCTCTGTCTTTTTCTGCATCGTCTTTGTGTTATTTGTCGCCACCCTCGTTCCTGTTTCTATTCTTGTTCTTTTTAGTCCCGTCTGTAATTCGGCACATGCCCAATGCCGGGGATTGGCCAATGCTGTTTTGACTTAAAGAGTAGTTTTATATGTGTGGTTAGGCGAAGCGCAGATGATGAAAACTATAGGTAAAATTCTTTTGGTTTCAATTAGAAATTTTATAATTGGTAAACAAACAACCTTGTGACTGTACCCCAAAGTGGACCCTCCAAACGAAAGAAGTCACTTCAGTAAATTCCTGGCCTACTTGGCGAATAATTTGCTCGAGAATTGTCTTTCGCTGGATTTTGAAGCCGCGACAAGATATAAGAAAGTGGTGAATCGTTTTCTCCTCATTACAGAAGGGGCACAGTGATGAAGCAACCAGACCGGACCTGTGCAAATAAAAATTTAAAGAGGGAATTTGGCAACGTAGTTTTGTGATGGCAACATCCATCTCCCTTGTGTTGCATAATCCGCTAGGCCAGGTGAATAAAATATGTGTGTTGTCTCAAGAAACCGTCCATACTGGCTTTGACAATTGTTTTGCTAGTGTATACGCGCGAAATCTTGCCGCCGTTAAGTGTGCAGTTGGTGGTAGGACCCGAATCATAGGTGAATGAAGCGACGTCCTTGCTAACGAATCGACAATTTCATTTAAAAACAAACCCTTATGGCTAGTTACCTAGCTTAAGTGAATATGTTTCACGTGATCAGAAGCTAGAATACACAAGAGCTTTACTGCAAGCGACTCCCCAGGCCCAGACAAAAAAGAGAACACAGGTAAAGAATCAGTAAGAATAGCAACCAATTTAACTGTAGTATTTACTTTTCGCAAAGCTTGCCCCGCCCGGTGGTCTAGTCGTTATGGCACTCTGCTGCTGATCCGAAGGTCGCGGGATCGAATCCCGGCCGCAGCGGCTGGATTTAGATGGAGTTAAATGTTGAGGCCCGTGTGCTGTGCGATGTCAGTGCACGTTAAAGAACCCCAGGTGGTCGAAATTTCCGGAGACCTCCACTACGGCATCTCTCATAATCATAGCTGGTTTTGGGACGTTAAGGAAACAACAAACAAACAATTTGCGCAAAGCTGGTATTATGGCTAATAATTCGGCGAGAAATGTAGGAAATAAATCACGTAGCCGTAATCACAAAAGCCAGTCGAGTTGTGGGACAAAATATTCCTATTCTTCTTCCTCGCTGTGCTCTTTCTTTTCTTCATTGCTGTGGTCTCCTTCATCTTCTCCTTACTCTTCCTACTCTTCTTGGTGTAGCAAGCACATAGCAGCTTGCTTACGATTTAGTGTGCGCTGGAACACTGCACGCATGTGCGAATTTTGACACACAGGACTAGGAAGGGTTCCATACAGCCATGGCGGTCACCACTTGGTTGGCCAATCTGGATTCTTAGCAGCGGCAACGATATTTTAGTAGCCGTGCTTCAGGGCGTTACATGGTGTCAGCAGTCGGTTGCTGTTTAATTGACGAAGACGAGGCAAGGTGAGGCGGAAGAGGAAACAACAAGATAATGGAGGCGAGGACAACTTGGAAAAAGAGGTAGTGGACGACTCCGAATACGACGAGGAAGCAGGAAGAGAAGCCTGTGAAGCGTGAAGGAGGGGCGAAGAAGCGCGAAGTGAAGGAAGACGCCGAAGCAGAAGAATGAGGATTGATGATTGATGATTGATTGTGGTTCGGTTAGGAAAGGACGCTAATTTCTGCAGCCCATGTAGGGAGCACGGCTAAGCGTCCGTGGGGGAGGGGGGAATGGGAGTGAAAGAGATAGAGAGGAGAGAAAGGCCGTAGTGGAGGGCTCCGGAAATTTAGACCACCTGGGGTTCTTTAACGTGCACTGACAACGCACAGTACACGGGCCTCTGGCATTTTCGCCTCCATCGAAAATGCGACCGCCGCGGCCGGGATCGAACCCGCTCAGGTTTCTCCTCAACCTTGTGCGAAGAATGAGGGAGCAGGCATCAAAGCGTAGTTTGTTCTTCTCCTTCTTCTCCTCTGTAAGCGGGCATATGCCCAATGTAGGGAAAAGGGTATGTGGCGCTGGCTGCGTCCTCCGCTTAGGATTGCGATTTTTTTTCTCTTCAGACGCAGTGCCTGCAGAGAACACCGCGATATCAGTGCCCATATAACAATGCAGTAGAAAGATTGGATCCTGTTAAACACTGGCATAGTGCCACGATGCGGAACGAGGCCTACGGAACCACACACGGTGCCGAAAAACGGAGTACTGCAGATGCGAGAGAAATCTACAAATTTGTAGAAATCTACAAATCTACAAAAAGAAATAAAACAAGGAGGCGGCATCACTTCATTCCGCTAGCATTCGCAAGCCAACTTTCCCTCGCAATTTCTGCGGAGCGCCTCTCAGGAAGGACGAGGCCGACGTACTTGCCAGACTCCTCCAAGTTGTTCGGCAGCAGTAACTTCTATTGGCGCCTGACCGTTCAATTATCGCTTATCTATCACGCGACCAAGGCCCATTTCCCATGATTCTCCGAGTTACATTTCCAAATGCGAAGCATTTGTTTGCACCAATTCGGCAACGTTGAACGTATCCATCCACGAGTACATCCATCTAGCGGCCTACGTCTTGGTGGTCGCCCTGCCAAGGTGGTCTAGTGGCTGTGGCATATGGCCGATGACCCGAAGATTATAAGGTCGAATCCCGGATTGCAGTGCTGCATTTCGATTTAGGCGAAATGTCGAGACCCGTGTATTGTGCGATGTCAGCGCACTTAAGGAATCCCAGATGGTGAAAATTTCAAGAATTCTCCACTGCGGCGTCTTTAAAAATCACATCGCGGTTTTTGGACGTAAAACAACCGAACTTGTCGAGTACGTCTCGGCGCTCCCGTGGTCGCTTCTCCACTTGGAACAGAATTTATTATATGGAGTAGTAAGGTATCAAGCACGGCGAGCGGGAATAATTATTTCAGATAAGTCTTAAAATACGTACTTGCCACGTAACGCGACGTAGCTCACGATTAACGATGACACAATCACGTTTGATACATACTTGCAGTGATGTGCCCTAGCCTTGCGCGTAACGCTAGTGGTGAGTGAACATTAATATTGGAGCTAATTTTAGTTAATACCAAGTGAAATTTGTATTCCTTAATTTGTTAAATGACACTTTGATTTTCTGGGGCTTAACCTCCCAAAACCAGCTCAGATTATGAGAGACGCCGTAGTGGATGTGTCTGGAAATTTCGCCCACCTGGGGTTCTTTAACGTGCACTGACATCGCACTGCACACGGGCCTCGACATTTCCCCTCCATCGAAATGCAGCCGCCACGGTTGGGATTCGATGCCGCGACCTTCGGATTTCCAGCCGAGTGCCATAACCACCAGACCACCGTGGCGGGGCTGAAGTAACACTTTGCGCGGTTACATAAAGCAAAGACGTGTTATTCAGTTTTTTTTTTGTGATTGAAATGGTGCGACTATAAGCAAACAAGCAAAGACGAGAGGGTTGCAATGACCGAAGGCGACCTACTACACAAGGAAACGCAGGAATCGAACCCAGACCTTCGAAATGCCAGACAAACACGCCACCTTTCGTCCATGGCAGCTCTTGCCAATGGATGAATATCGTAAAAAAAAGCTATTGTATCGTAATTTATAGTGGCGGTGCTTTTCTGACGTCAACAGCGTTTCCAGTGCGCGTAAACCGCTCTTATACCTTTGTAAGAACAGTACATACGTACTATTGGGTAAAACACGCCCCTATCCGTATTTTCCCAAACGTTACCCGCATACTCCGAAACTGATAAAAAGTAGCGTCGTTTATCAAACAGGTGCATGTGCAGCGATGTCAGTGCCGAGGTTCCGTAATACCATGTGGTAACCTTTTGGGCGAGAAATGCACACTCCGCATACGGGTAGTTCCATGTGAAAGTGCTTAACTCTCACTTCGGCTTTCCTGGGTCGCGTGCTCGTAATTCCTTTGTCGGCTATGCCGGGCGTCGTGTCCCGTCGACAAGACGCCGTTGGTTCGTGCCGTTGGGTCGGACTTCTCTTCCGTCCAAACCGTAAACATCAACCACACCTAACAGCATTGTTCCATCAATAAAATTATGTGTGATAGGAAGAGCAATCACAGCTTGAAGATGCGATGTTGTTGGATATATGTAAGGTCGTATTCTACGAAAAGAAAAACATTAACGAACATGACACCGTGTGTACATCTCGCGCCCGCTAGTGCCTTGTTTAGATAACACAGAATTTGGTACAACGTCTTTCATCCTTTAAAAGACGAAAGCTTAGCGAAACACTACTACTCGGCGGATTCCTGTTGCGTTACATCATATCTAACTTTTTCTGCCACAACTCAATGACCTCACAACGGGAAGCATCATGGCGCCCACATCAAGGAACAACGTAATCTGATTTGCTTTCTTCGCCTACTAAGGACCTTAGATCTTATGTTAAGCCTGGGACTCATTCGACACTTAAGAATTGCCTCCAAATGCAAAGAATGCAACAAGACATCTAACAGGCAAAACATCTAAATTAACCGTTCAAAAGCAAAGAGCAACTTAATGTGCGTATGGACCCATCATCTCAAAAGCAGCTAGAAGGCTATTCTGACTCAGAGGACCGAGGCTTGGGAAATGCATGTAACCTCATAGTACAGACGGCGCCTGGGCTGAATACGAAAGTGACCATTATCTACTCAATGCCAAGATAATCACTCACTCAGGTCCTTGTGTATGACATACGGAACTACTCCTCCAGGCCACCGAAAATCTTGCGTGGCGCGCTGCGTAAATAACGTGAGAATATGTGAAGCTTTTACATCAGTATGAGCACTGTTAAATTGCCACGAAAAAGAGCGAAATTACCGTATTGGTAAAAAAATACGGTTTTTTACCCCATACGGGGGTTAAATGGAAAAAAGCCTCACCCACAAATATCACCTTACCTTTGCAGATTGTTTTTTCCTGGCAGAGCCGTTATGCATCTGATTACTGTTATTGCATGGCACAATGTGGCCATTTAACTGAGATCAGCAGACGCCGACCATCTTCATGGCGCCTCCATACACTAGGCGAACTTATATCCGTTGCATGTATTTTTTTTTTGCCGAGACATTTATTGCCGACCGCAAGGAAGTAGAGGAGCCCGAATTGACGCGCCCAACTACGCAGCACACGTACTAATTAGTCTGATTAGATGGCACCTGAAAAGCTTGTAGAGGCTTGAGGACTAACGGTTTCTGATATTCTTCAAAGTTGTTCGTCCTATTATTTGGGTGCGCGTTACAGAACTCTACTTCGCCAAATCCGCTATTCGACCCTGCGGCGCGCTTCGTACTGAGATCGCGATTTTTGCGCGTAAAAGTCCTTATGATTTATTATTATACACAGAAGCTCGGCAACAAGGAACGAATTAGGAGGACAATCTTTACGCGTGTGCCGTAGACTTCCTGAGCTGCTTTTTGCGCTTCGGAGCCTGTAGTTACATACGTGGTAAATATGATCTGTAATAGTATATACAAGTCTACTGAGCAGGTTACTTGTCACCGTTAAATTATTTATCGAGAGCTTCTCTATTGGTTATAATACCTTGCCGTCAACGGCGTAGGAAAGTAGGTTGATGATATCTGCATAACACTGAACACGGTACGCTACGCTGTATGTGAACAAAGGCGAAAGCGAAGACACATGCCACAAAGCTCGCCTTGTACCACATAAAAAAAAAACCGAATGCTGTTCCCTAGAAGAGATCACACTTTTTTTTTTTGCTAATAAATCCACTTCATTGGCCTCCATGTCTTGGGTTGTATTAACAACAGAGAGATTTTTTTTTATTGTGTAAGCCGGCAGGCCAATGACAAATGACGCTTACAAGAAGTTAATTTTCTTTCCTCTACTCGGCTCCCGATGCTTCGATATGCGTGATATAAGTAAAATTCAGCAATCACTGATTATAGGGATAGTGAAAGCAACTCACCCCTTGGATGTACTCTTCAGGCGTGTTGACAATGTCTCCTTCATAATAACCAGCTTGCAACGCAAGGACGGCTGCGCGCGGGGATGTAAGGTAAACGTCTTTTAATGAAGAACCTTAAGCGAGTAAAGACTTGCGAACTTGCATCACCGATAAGCCGTAATTTTAGACAAACTGATAATTGAGCGCCACGTTTTATCGGTGTCTAGCAATGTGCCTGGTGCGAGATACGATGTACAAGGTGCTAAAATGGACCCCCGCATAAGTGCACTTCCCTTGCGTTTAAGAACTGCATTTCAACCAGCGAAGTAAATTGAAGATAAGTATGGCGATGGCTAATTTTTACAAGTTATTCACACCACTTCAGCCTTCAGAAATTGCGCACAAATACACGCACCTCCTTTGTGGGCAACCAATCTTTAGGGACGCGAGACTGTCGATGATGTTGTTATTAAGCGGTTGATTCTCATGGCGAGTGTTTGCATTTCTGGAGCGGTATGAGACTTCCTCGAATGCTTTCAAAGTGACGAACACTCCGTATACCCGCAATGCTTTTACAGTTTTCTGTAGAGTAAAATATGTTTAACCATAGTTACGCAATGTCTGAAGTAGTGCCAAAGAAGCGGGTTTGCGGATGTGGTGTGTAATTTTGTTAATTCTTACTTCTCAAGTGCCACTTTTTTTAATCTCCGTAAAAAAGGAGGAGGCAGAAATCGCGCAACTATGCTGTGCCCACGAAGGGTACTAGTAGCATAGTACGAGATTTTAAAGCACTGATTTTCTACGAAAAGTCTACGAATCGGATGCTTCAACAAATGTTTGCGACCGGTTTTTCATTAGTAACCGTCCACGTTGGTGTCAGGAATGCTTCTTCGTAAACAACGTTTACGCCATATTTCCGCCAAATTTCGGAAAACTCTGGCTCGTCGTTTTGAAAACATTCTCATGGCGCCATGCGGCTTGAGTTGGACCTTAGTAAAAAAAAGTGCGTGTCAGGAAAAGTTTTTCCCTCCCATGTTCATCATTTTTAACAGGAAGCTTTGTACAGCGCGGCTCTCCTGGAACGTGCCCTCACGCAAAAGGAAATCAGTACCTTGGAGCACTGCTGTCGATTGGTTAGGCAGGAAGCGTAAAATAATGAGGTAGACATGAATTATAAATGAACATATTACGCACGTCGTTGGCACTGGCATGGCGAGCTTGCCCGATTGGAAAATAAGGAGACTACCGATGTACGAAATCGCAGAAAGTGAGCCACAATAGCGGCGTGGTTTCTAAATTTGAAATCATTTAAAATTGGGCGGCCTCTCAGTCGACATGCACGATACGTTACCTTCGTGTAGATTAGAAGCAACCTTTTCTGGGATAGGAGCACCGACCGCGATCCGTGATACTACAGCTAAGACTAGCAAAGCGAGGTGCATTGCCTTCACAGAGCGTCCGCTGCCTGCCATTGCTGTGGTTCATACCACTCAAAGCAGTTCACTTTAATGGCCCGTCAGTGTTTGTTCACGGAGCATCGCAGTATCACATACGCGAACTAGAACCCCAATATAGCCGCTTCTATGCCAATAACTTCCTGTGATACTGCAATGACGCGGGCTATGCGGGCATTGACATTGGTTAATTGCGCCGACTCTGTTACAGGTGGCCATGTAACACAAACATTACTTGCGCATCTATTCGCAGAGCGGATGTGGCAACTCGTAAAATGCTCACAAACACCCCTATGGGACTGCACTCGGGGATCATTGTTTCCATAGGTATCCCTTCATAAAACGAAAGGTGATACAGCCACTGAAGGACGAAAAGTGCTATATTAGGCCTATATAAAATGATGGTATCAAGAAAAAACTGCCAATACTTCGGTTAATATCTCAGCTCCCATTCCTACATTGAGAATATGAAGTTCGAACATCGAACATTCCAATGCAGAAGAAAGTACAGTAATAATGGTGCGGTCGCTTATTCTTCTTTTCAATATGTAGGATACGTTTTCAACATCACTATCGCCAAAACCAGTGCCTCTCAGCGCCTTTCCAGCAGGTTTTCCATACTTGGAGCACAGAAAACCCGCTGGGAGCGTTGGTGTGCACTCGTATTTTGTTTGCTGCGACAAGCTGGGATCGATGCGAAATCACTGGTGTCATTGAGAGGCTCTCTGTAGTACGTGGTACACGGGGAGGCAGCGCTCTAGCAGCAGTGCGGAGGAGAAGGAATAAACTTTAATACCACATAACACTTGGTGGATCACCGCGGGCGGGGCCCCTCTTACAGGCCACAGCCGGCCACAGCAGCTTGCCGGGCCTGACCTAGCGCTGTCGGCTGGCTTTCCAAGGTTAGATCGGCAAGTCGCGCCTCCCATGACGACGCGCGTATTCGTTGTGTATATGCTCAGGGTCTGCCGAGACCGGTCTCTGCGGGCAAATGTATGCGATGTGAGGTAGTGTTGGAGTGCCTCCGCACCAAGGACATACGTGCGCATATATTTCGGCATACAGTGTGTGCAGTTTCTGTAAATGTGGATAAGTGTTGGTTCGTAAGCGGCGCCAGTCGTGCGCTTGTTGAGCGTTCAGCTACTTCTGAGGGGGTGCCGTAACCGTGCGGTCCAACGCTGTCTGTCTAGCAAAAGGACAGAAAACGCTTGAAGAAACTCAAGATTCGATGGCGCTAGTCTCGCCGGAGCGGGCAATTATTACTTTTTCGCTACCCATGAGGACGCTGGGACGGCTTTCCTACAATTCGTCACTCCCAGATACAGTGTGTAGCAATACCGGCGCACAAGTCCTACGGGCATTAAGCGCTAGCACCTGTGAATGCTTGCATTTTGAGCAAGTCGCAACAATTAGCCTATGTACGTGCTGTGCCACGTCCGTGAACATTCCGCCGAGAGTTTCATTGTAGAATTTGATGATTTGCGGGCACCACTGCAAACAGCAGTAGTAAAAATTTACATCACCACGCAGTTGGGCTCGATGTGTTCCAACGGCCAGCAAGGTAAAGTCACCAGTCGGTATCACCACGCTCGAAAACGTTTCTCCAGCGGTGCTGCCTACGTCTTTGCGTATGCTAGCTGCAAGAAAATGTAATAATCTTAAAGCTTAGTCAGCTCATGTGCACTAGCATTATCTTTCGCAAATCGTCACGTCGCGATTGCTCCTCACACTATGTTCGCTGCCAAGCATAGGGCAGCATCCCGGCAGGTTCCCTCTGCACGCGAAAGGCGCTTCAAGGCATAAGGAGACGCCGTTTCGATAAATAAATTTATTGCTGAGTGCAGCCTTGGCACCGGTTAAACTGAACGAATTTTGATTTCTGAAGGGTGTGCGAACAAGATACGGCGAGTTTCGACGTTACAAGATTTCAGCAGAAACATATATGTGTTGTCGCCGAAAGTTGCACGGGACTCGCCGAGCTTCTGTGACACCAATTTAATCACCAAAATTTGTCGATAGTAGAAATTACTAAAAAAATCCACATATCCGCGGAGTGAATGATGATGAGTGGGAGAAGTTCCGGATGTTCATTGGTAAAAACTGTGAATCTTCCCTGAATCTTGCCCAGTACATCATCAAAGACGTGACAAACACTGTGTGTCGCCACCTAACGCTCTCCTATCACACTAGAGCACGCAGCGACCGCCTGCGCGCCATCTATTTATCAATTCACGTACTAGCTAAGCAGCACCGCAACGCTCGGACGGACAGACAGACAGACGGACGGACAGAGGGACATACAGACGGACAGAGAGACGGACGGACGGACGGCCAGACAGACGGATGGACGGACAGACAGGCAGACAGACTCCCATACTACGCGTTCCCATACATCTGAATGAAGCGAGCGCCGCAGCGCCATCACGCCATCTAGTGAGCACTTCACGAACTAGAGGTGGCTACTACAAACGGAGGATGGACAGACCCACGGCATAAGGAGCTTCGCCCCTAAAAATTACTCAATCAGCCTCCAAAGGAGGACCATGAGGCGATGCGAAACAGCACGGGGAGCGCACACTGCGTTTGTATTGGTTTGGCTAGCTATCGCGTTTGCATAGATTTGACGCTAGCAGACGCTGCCTGCGTCAGCATTGTCTCTCGCGGGCGAGGGCGCGTTCTTGTTCCTTGCGATCTGGTAAAGCATCCATCGAAGAATCTGCGTCCGCCGCGGTGGTGTAGTGGTTAAGGCACTCGGCTGCCTCCCAAAAACGCGGGTTCGATCCTGGCCGCTGCGGTCGCATTTTCGATGGAGGCGAAAATGCCAGAGGCCCATGTACTGTGCATTGTCAGTGCACGTTAAAGAACACCAGGTGGTCTAAATTTCCGGAGCCCTCCACTACGGTCTTTCTCTCATCTCTCTCTCTTTCAGTCGCTTCCCCCGCACCCACGGACGCTTAGCCGTGCTCCCTACATAGGCTGCAGAAATTAGCGCCCTTTCCTAACCGAACCACAATCATCAGCATCATCATCGAGAAAGAGCGTTTCCATAGTCAATGAGCCCCGTTCTGAGAGAAGAGGAGGAATGCTGAGAGGGGAGGAGATGCGACAAGGAGAGGAGGGGGAGGCGGATGCGCATGCGCAGTGCGGATGTGGACACCACACGGCGGAGGTAGGGGTCAGGGAGGGACGGACAAGGCCCTCCCCCCGCCGCCCTAAGCTGCTTCGCATCTAAAAGACGACGATATGTTCTTCGCCACCTTGCACCTGCTTTCTGACAAGCAGTCAACAACTGTGTGCTTGGGTGTAGCCGCATACCAGATGCTGGTACTGTCTTCGTGCTGACATATCGCCGTTTCATCGAGAAGACGGCACAGCAAGTGAGCTTCGAGATAAATGCGTATTTACCGAGCGGTATTAAAGTCGACATTTAAGACATCTACAGACAAGTGGACTTTTCAAAGGAGCGAGAAGGGTATCTCCAGCTCGGCCGTAACAGCTGACTGTCTCTCCCAATCGGCCTGTTTGACATTTTTCTGATTGATATTGATTGATTTTTGCTGTTTCAAGTTCAAAACTATGGTGTGAGATGCCATAGTGAAGGGGTGTGGATATTTCGACTACGTGGAGTAATTAACAGGCACTAACATCGCGCAGTACACGTTTCGCGGCCATCGAAATGCAGATGCCACAGCCGGCATTAGATCCCGGGAAAATTAGATCAGTAGCCGATTGCAATAGCCACTAGACCATCATAGCGGGCGAAATTTCTCGGAATGATAACTTCCAAAATAGACGATGCGGTGTATCTGCCATATATCATTCGTTTCCGGCCGCGTTTGCTTTGCGTCTGAAAAAAGGGGGGGGGTGGACGCGGGAAGCTTGGATTGCATAGAAAAAGCCTGTCCATTTTCGGATAAAGAATATGCTACGGACATGCCCGAAGGTACGGCACCGTCCGCCTCACTGCGACGCTCCGCTTACCGTGAGACAGCATGAAAGCGTGCGGAAAGCGTGACATGCCCCAGCATGTTTCGACAACTCATCAACACGGTCTAGGCACTACAGACACGTCAGGAACTCACGAAAGGCTGATTAGGCTAGCCAAGCACCGCCCGTTCTCGGCCAATCTGCCACTGCCCCCAACGACAGTCAACAACAGGGAGGCGCCCCCCAGTACCCCCCAGGCTGCTCCGGATGCCATCACCTCTGTAGCAACATTTCCCGCTTCGCAAGAGAGCCCTGATCTCACCGATGGCTGCTCGCAACCATGCGGCTCTGCCAATGTGCCGCTCCCGCAGAAGTCTGACACCGAGGTGCAGATTATGGACACCTCCGTCCTCCCGTAAGCGCCCCCGGCCCACCGAGAATACTAGCGACAACGAGGGGTCATCACGCAAAGTGCCAGCCGTTACCCCGCAGCATTGGAGTCCGGCACACCCCCACCAGTCGAGGCCTCCGCGGTGCTCCACAATGCCGACGACGGCTTCCAGACGGTGCAGTCAAAGTCCCAGAAGCGCCGTGAGCGCGCCGCAGCGGCAGCTGGCACCGCCGCTAGTTGCGTACCTCCGTCTGGCAGCACAAACACCGGCTCTCCTGCAGCAGCAGCGGCACCTCCTGCTGTTGTAACAACCACGCCCCCTCTCTGTCAACAAGGCCAGCTCCCCAGCAGTGCGGCATCACAGTGCTTTCCGCCCCGCTATTCCTGGAGCCACATTCCCCCGAACCTCTCGGTTCTTCCTCGCACAGGCACTGTCGACGTTACCTGGCGTGCAGGAAGTCTGGGTGAAGACCAAAAAGAACGTCGTGGCAGCCGAAGCGATCACACCGGACTGGAGGGACCAGCTGCTGGCCACAACCGAACTGGCGGGAATCCCCGTAAACGCCCGCATACCTGCTGACCGCAGCCAGAGCTCGGGCATTGTGCAGGGTATCCTCGCCAACTACACGGAGGAGGAGGTCCTTCCCGGTGTTCAGAGCGGTGTGCCGGTACTCGCCGCGAAGCGCCAGGGAACGGCGCTCATTCTGCGCTTTGCAGCATCGAGTCCGCCTGCCTACGTCCGTCTCTTTCGGATGCTCCATGCTGTACGAGTTTGTCGGCTGCGCCCCTTGCAGTGTCTGAGGTGCAGGAGCTACGGCCATACCACAGCCACATGCAACAGAACACAGCGATGCCTGCGCTGTGGCTGCGGTCCTCACGGGTACAGCACCTGCACAAGTAAGGCCAAGTGCCTCCACTCTGGTAGAGCACGCACGGCAGACTCCCCTGATTGCCAGCTGTGGCAGAGGGAACGAAAGCTCGCTACCATCAAGGCCACTGCCCCGTCCTTCCTACCACATAGGGAGGCGATGGCAGCCCTTGAACAGCCACCAGCCTCATCTCCTCCGGCCCTTACGAGCCAGGAAACAGGAATAAGTTATGCACAAGCAGACAAGAAACCAAGGGGAGCACGCAAGCCTCCTACCCTCCCGGGCAATCAGCGAGCCTACCCTAAACAACACCACGGCCAGAAGCAGGCCGACATGCGCCTCCTTCTGAGGGTTTTAGGCGAGCTTCTACCTCCGGATAACCAGCTGCGATCCATATGCCTACAGGCTGGTGGACTGTGCCCTCCCCCCAACCATCATGGCTCACAGAACTTCAACAGCGCCTGTACACCGCCGCCGCCGCCCGAGTGTTATCCAGTGAAACGTAAACTCGCTGCGGCGGCGGCACGCAGACTCAGGCCTCCACATTTTGCAGAGTACGACGTGCTCGCTCTGCAGGAGGTGTGCGCTCGATCCGAAGAGCTCCGCCTCCCGGGGTACGTGGGCTACAGCAGTAGAACCGTTTGCACCCAGGAGGCCTGCCATGCTGCCGCTTGCCTGGACGATGGCCATCAGCAAGGGCCCGCCCGTTGCACTCTATACATCAGACGAGAACTACTTCAAGCAGAGGTGCCGGTAGCCGACCTGGTCGATGGCCCCTTTGAGTGCTGTGCCGTGCGTATACATGTTGAAGGAGTTGATAGGACCGTAGCCAGTATGTACGTCCGCCCCGCCAATGACTTCCTGCTGTGCGGCGACGTCAATGCCGCCACACGTCTTGGGGCAGTCGACGGTCCTGTCCACGTGGAAAGGAGCTGAGGGACATCATCCAACAGCTGGGGCTGGTAATCCTCAATACCGGATTACCCACATACCTGCGTCGGATCGGGCGGCTTGTCCGTTCAGCTATCGATGTCAGCCTGGCCACAGAGGGTTGCCAGTATGCATGGCCACCATTCCCCGACTCGCGGGGATCAGACCTCCTGCCCCTCCTGTTGTCCCCGTTCCATGGCAGAGCCCCCAGAGACCGAGAATACCACGCGGTGAACTGGCGGGTCTACCGGAAGCTTCTCAAGGAGGACAAGGGCGGCAGGGATCTCCTCGAGCTGATGGCAGACAGTGTGAAGGCAGCCAGTGTTCCACAAGAGTCCAGGCCAGTAAGGCGGTTCCAGATATCAAGCACCTTGCCCTGAGAGCTGCAAGACGCCGTGCAGAACTCCAAGCCCTGCGCAAGAACCGACCCGAACCCTGGACAGCCTTCCGGAGGGTCGACGCCGTCTGCAGACGCCACGCACGCAGACGCAGAAGCCAGGGCTGGGTGAGCATATGCGCCTCCATCAACCGCTCACACGATGGCACCCGTGCCTGGCGACTCCTGTCATGCCTTCTGCAAGTGCCCCGCGCATCCAATCAGGTGCTGTCCGTGGCCATCTACCTCGGTATCCAGGAAGCGGCCCTAACTGAGCTCCTGGCTGACCGTTTTGCTGCCAGGAACACCACTCAACTGGCAACTACACCATCGTCTGCTTCCCTTCCCTACCCAGCCTCCTGCCACCACCCAGGGTGGGTGGTTGCGAAAATCCAAGAATTGTGCAACGAGCCCATCAGGATGCATGAACTGGAAGCAGCCCTCAAGGGTTCGAAGTGACACAGTGCACCAGGAGCCGATGGAATCACCTCCAGTTGCTCCGCAACTTGCAGGAAGGAGGCCGTCAACAACTCCTGGAGCTCTACAACGATGTCTGGAGCACCAGCGAGCTGCCGGGGACCTGGCGTACAGCCGTGGTTGCTCCGCTGCTGAAACCTCGGAAGCTCTCCACGGTCCTCTCTTCGTACAGGCCGGTCTCCCTCACATCTGCTGCCTGCAAAGTACTGGAGAAGGTGGTCCTGGAAAGGCTCGAATGGGTGGCCGACGAGCTGCACTACTTCCCGGAACAGCAAACGGGCTTCCGACGGCATCGTTGCACGGTGGACTCCATTGCCGACGTCGTTGCCACCCTGGAGGACGCCAGGAGCTGTGAGGACGTGGCCATGCTGCTGCTGCTAGACGTGGAGAGCGCCTTCGATGGACTGCCTCACGCGACTATCCAGGCGGCCTTGGATCGTCTCAGCATCAGTGGTTGCTTCGAGGCTTTGTGACCGCCTTCCAGTCCGGGAGAACCTTCAGCGTCCGTGTTGGAAAGGAGACGAGTCAACCAAGGAACATCACCGCTGGTGTCCCACAGGGCTCTGTGCTCAGCCCCTTCCTTTTCAACATGGTACCCGCGGGACTTCCTGCTTCCCTCCCGGCAGATACCAGGTTTCCCGCCCACTGCTCCCTCTATGCCGATGGCGTGGCACTTTGGGTTCAAGGACCCAGGCGGTCCATTCTAGGCATCAGGAGATCTCTGCAAGCTGCCTTGGACGCGGCGATCTCCTGCCTCGGAAGCATCGGCCTCAAGGTCTCTGCCACCAAGACTGAGGCACTGCTGATCCACCCGGTTGCTTTGGCCCAGCTCTTTGTCAAGCGACTGAGGGTTGGCAGCTGCTGCGGGGATCCTGAGACTCTCGAACACCACCTTCGTGCCTGTGCCGGACTTGCACAGGAACGTTCGAGGGTCATCACAGCCTACTGGAGGCAGGGACTTCCAGCTACCACACTCCACCACTTGCTGTTCCCGTCTCGCCCCAATCTACCAGCGCTGCAGAGTCTGGTGGACTTCCTAGATGAGACGGGCATCGCAGCCTACCACTGAGTCCAGATCGCCCTCCCGCCCCTCCCCTTCCCGCCGGCTTACTTCGGCCATGCTGAGCAAGCCTTCACATCTTTCATTACCTTTCTGTCCTCTTTATTTCCCATTATTCCCTCCCGAAGACGCTGCGCAGTGCTCCCAATTTGGGCTGCAGAAATGAGCTTCTTTTTCTATCATGATCACCACCACCACCACCACCATCTTCAGTGCATGGCATAGAAAGCAAAAATCAAGCTGAGTCTTCACAGGTTTACTGACAGCTTCATGCGCCTCCGCCTGTGTTCCACGTGGCGCAGTGGTAGCGTGCAAACTGGGACATTTCGAGGGGCCATGTTCCAATACTTGTGCTGAATGTATTTCTGCCTTTTTTTTATATAACCCTTGCTTTCCGTTTTATATTGTGACGGGGACGCAAGAGCGAATATCGTAACAATATTAACGCGTCTGCCTCTTTTTTATATATTTGTGCGTGTATATGTCACGGAAGCGCAACAGCTTTGTTGCCGTAACCCGCGCCTCCCAGCATTCTGTGGTAAGCCACTGTGTCAATACACAGCATTATGCTGGCTCCTTATCAGGTATTGCTCTGGACTCTGTTGCTCATTGCCGCTGCATCTTGCAACATGGATGTAGCCCAGTTCCTCATGTGACATGTTAATATATATTTGTAAGACAAGAGTGTACAAAAAAGGGCCGTTGGTACGTTGGCAAGGAGCATCTTTTCCTATAGGAAAAAAATTCAGCCATTGCCACACTTGTGAAATTTGATGTAACAGCGGAGCTGAGTAGCCGTACATGTAGAGCTTAGTGGATATGACACCTGCTTTAGGGCCTTGAGCACGCGGGTTCAAAGATAGCATCGGCAATGTCTCCTACAAAGTGGCCAGCTGGCATTCCTGGACTGCTGCACGGTTGAGTGATAACGAATATTTTGAAGATCTATCACAAACTGAAGCCACGAGTTTCTCCGTCACTTGCCTATTAAACAGCTACTTCCCGCAGGGACGTCTGCATCTGCAGACATATGTTGCGCGGGGATACTACGAACATTACACAAAAGGGGGGGGGGGGCGGTTAAGTTCTGGACCCCCCACCATGTAGCCATGTGTGACTCAGCCATTTCTGCGGAAAGGGGATCGTGGTGATGAGTATAGCAGTCACATGGACTGTGAAGGAACCCATGTACACACCGCACACGGTTTTAGTGTCTTCTTCCAATAGATGGTATCCTTGCTCTGAAGCACGCAAGAGAAACCAGCAGTTACGTTTTCCTGCATTCCTCTCTCGAGTGTTCGTGTTCCTCTCTACATTGCAAAAATTCTTGGTTCCTTTGTCTCTTAATTTGCTTCTGATTTTCCAGGCAGCTTGGGTTAAGCTTGCAGGGATGATCAAGGTTGGTTAGAGATATTTCGTCTTACTACTGACGTCTGCGCATCTCGCTTAGTCGAGTCATCAAGACCCCTTTGAAACCCTATTGGTGGGTGCCAGGAAACGTTTCCGAACTTACATTTCCATGCCATGGGACTGAGCTATCCCTCACTAGCTGATGTGTCCATTCAAAAGAGTGGTGCACCTCTCTTATGAAGGGGCGAAAAATATACACTACAAAGAACTAGACATAAAATCTACATTTTTTTTACAAAACTAAAGAAGCCTTTTTCAACTACCATGCCATGCATACCAAAAGCTCGCAGAACTTCATTCGTAGAATATCGCCATTTCTTGTTTGCGAAATTTCTCTCGGAAGCAACCAGCACTGTTGGCAGGGTACCAGACATGGCCTCTGGCGACTTGCTGGTCGAGCTGCGCGACCAGACACAGCATATTAAGCTCCTCAAGCTCGCATAGTTAGGAAAACCACAACCGCAGCCGTTCGGCGAACGTTGAACGCAGTTCGTGGCGTAATATCGGATGCTAACCTTTGATAATTACCTGTGCCAGAACTCGTGTGATGCATAGAAGAACAACTACTCAATATGAAAAAAAAAACTATCTAAGGAGAGAAAAGAAACAAATAGCAACCAAGCAAATCATTCGGACATTCGCCATGATTAGCTTGCGAGAGTTTATGCACAAGGGCTACATCAACGTCCGGGCCAAACCGTGTATTCCCCGTCCCGGCCTTGTCTTTTTACGAATTTCAAAGGTTTTGTGATGGCTTACATAGCTGGCGTGGCCAGCTGACATGTGCTACATGCACGGCAAAGCACCACGCAGCACACATTTTTAATAGAGATCCTATCTGTGCTAACTGTAACGGAGAACCTCTCGCATACTCGCAATTGCGTCCGAAGTGCAAGCACGTCAAAGAAATCGCGTCTCTATAGCTGAAACGAAACCTATTTTTCTATGAAGCTTTTCGATTGTAAAGGTACATCTTGCGGAGAGGCGATATTTCAGAGATCTTCACTGTTTCGGAAAAAGACGGCTTTTGCGCTCACGGGGACTGAGTGAGCAGTCCGCTAGCGGGCCCCGTGGTGGCAGCAGCCAAGCCTATCAGTGCTCCACCGACATCGGCAATAACGTTAGTGATCCCCGCTTGCTCTTGCAACAGCCAGCGCAGCTCAGATTCTAAAAGGAATCCGTACACCTCTGGCTTGGTTTTGGACAACAATCTCGCCATTTGCGGCTCGACCCCTGCTAAAAACTTCCCGCTCGCTTTAGTGCATGCTGGGGGACTAGGATGGGCAATGGCACAAAACAGAGCTCAACGATGCAGCGAGCGTCTACGGAGCAGCGATACTCACTCGATGGCGTCAGAAAACGTCAATTACCAGTTACTGGACCTCACCAGTGTCTAGTAGAATAAGTGAATTTCTCTTTGCACACGTAGGACGAAATAATTTTCATTATGGATTCATATATTGTTCGATGAAAATTTAGAGCTCTCCTTAGGAGTCTCGTGATGTTAACCAACTATTTAAATGTGCTGTGTATGAAAAAAACACACCAAAACCATAAGCGTACAAACTTGTGTTGTCAAATGCAATTGTCATGTGTTGCCAATTACATGCAGCAAAGAAGGTGCTTGTTAGCACAAGGCTCAGACCCCATACCCCTGCATTATAGAAAAATGAGCACGCTTACTTGGGCATCCACAGTAAGTGCAAATGTTATCATGTTCTTAATGATAGAAGCGTTTTATGCAGACATCAAGGTCGCGCCATCAGAGAAATGGCTCAGGAGGATATTATATGAAAAATGTGGAAATCGTCGAATCAGCTAAACTACAATAATCCTCCTAAAAAATTAGGTTTCTAGATAGTGTAGTGGATGCGAATTATGATGTTCTTGCCGATCATGCTCATACCACCACCACAATGTGTGGATTCCAAACGCATGTGTTCTATTACATGATCTTCAGCTTTGTGTCCGCAGTTATTGTGTTGAAAAATAGTTTCATTTGATAGCTGGCTCTGTAGCCGTGGGTGTCTTTGTGCTTATGGGATATGTTACGGCGTAGCTCTACCAACTTGCCTAAATCTCTACGCTTTTTTGCTCCAACTTCTCAAGTTGCGAAAGCACCTTGCCCCGTTTAAAGTCCGTAATTTTTCCAAGTGGCCATCGTTATGCGTTTATGGTTTTGGGAGTTACTTCTTGTCCGCTGTCAAAGTGCATAGCATTAGCGTGTGATTTTCTTCCTCTGAGTGTCCCAGCGAAGATTCGGCTGTAAATACTTTACTAAAGAAGTCAAATAAAACAGGAGCCGATGAAGAGTTCGATAAAAACGATGGAGTATAGTAAATGTTCGAAAAGCGCATGTAATCCTGGTGTTACATATGTAGGGAGCTGATTTCCTCATGAATGGCCTGCCGCAGTATTTTTCATATCCCTTAGGTAACAGCGGTGTTAGAGCGTGAAGTTTGAAGGGAATCGTACCGCTCAAGTGCTCTCCCTATCATATCGTCTCGACGAGCGCACTTCAATTCGCTGGGAGCTATAAAAACAATACTGAAAAAGGGAGACAAGAAGCGATGCTAGTGCGAATTTTTTTTTGTTCGAACATCTTCTGCTCTATCTCTCTTTCAACGTACTCGCGCTTCCACAGTGATAAGCAGTGACAAGCTTGTCGCCAGAGACCTTCCAGGGACTTCGCACCACCCCCTAGACCCGCGGAAAATTCATGCTACATTAAAACAATGGCAGTTGTCCCAACTATTCTGTGAAACGTGCCAGTTACCACGTGTTGTATGTTAAGAAAGAACGCGTTTTCCAAATGTATTTTCCAATCAAATTACAACGTTCCTGCTGCCTGTAGTGCAATAATGTTCGCCTGGAGCGCTCATGGGAGCCGCTGCAATTGATCGGCAGTGTTCTCCTGTTATGTCCAGAAAGTGTTGCCTAACCCCTGTAAGTTTTAGACTAAGAACCGCTTTTTTTTTAGAAATGGGCGTTTGTCGAGTGTTTACTATGCGTGCTCTCGTAGTTTAGTCTGCTTCCTTGGGCAGTACAATTAAGTGTAACAGCTTGCGCTGACGCATTCTTTTACGGGTGCTGGATTTGAGCGGGTCGCCAGACGCTGGAGCTAAAAGCAAGCCCGTTATTGACAGGCACCATGATTCCCGTGAGAAAAGCTCCATCTCTGGAGCTAGGAACGCGACGCTTCATCTGGTGTGAATAACTGCCTCTGGTGTGCCAGCTCTCCCTAACGTGTGCATAGTAATGATGCTTTTCTCCAGGTACTACAAAAGAACTTAGAGCGAAGAGAAGGGTCGGGAGCGTCGTTATCCGTTGGTGATTTCGTTCAGCTGATAACGTAATCCCTTAACGCTGGGCAGGCAGGAAAGTTAAATAAATAGCACATGCGCGGAAAGAAGTTCAATGGCTTCCAACGCTAGCAAAAGAGAAGACACCTGTTGATGGGACAATTCGTCCGTGCCACTTGGGAGCTTACTGGTTCAACCACTGGTGTATACTGTGAGGAACATACTTTTACTTTTGGGCACACATTGCTCAGGCTATTCCCGCTTTCAATCGAAGCTTCTATTTCCTTCACTTTCTGAAACGTACACCAATTATTGAATTTTCCGAAGCTTGCACCATAGGAAGGGCTGGCACAAGGTGTGCTAGCACCGCATGTTTGTCACGCTATATAGAAGAAACGCTGTTACACGGAGCGGTGGTGATCGGCACCGAGGCTGACGCTGAATGCCGGCGGCCCTCCCGTAAGCGTGTTTTACGCCTCGGCGCCTGTTCCCACAATCGGCAACTGTGGTCGTAGAGTGCGGCGATTCAACCCTGGATTTCCCAATAGATCCCCATAGAGGAGGCAAACGACAGCAAGGCGTCGCTGTGTCACCTATTCATATTGCCGCCTCTGCGCCGGGCTTGGCCCACCGGTGGGCCGTACAGACCATCTTAAGTTCAGTATCGCGAATGGCGTTGCACACACCGCAGGGGCGGACATTATCTTGGGTTTACTTAAGCTTTATGTGGAGTCTGGATGCGCAGTTCATGAACCAAATGCTTTCGTACGCACATCTACCGCGGTATCATCTTGACCCGGCTTCTGTGCTCATTTCCTACATACAGCTCATGCCATAATACTGCTGCTTTATGAGTGCACATGCAAGGCAGTGGGCACCTGCCTAAGCATTGTTACCTTTCGTTACCACTATTGTTAAATAAAAATCTTGTACGACGTTATGCTTTCATACCAGAGCTACATCGTACAAAATCAAACAATGTTTTTATACAACGTTTAAATTTTATCGTATCTTATCAAATTAGAGGTGGCAAGAAAGAAACCTAATATCGCTAATATCTGGCGCATCTGGACGAAGCTCACCAGATTTCAGTATTTTTACATTCTTGGCTACTTCCTTGAAGGCTTGAAGGGGCAGATGACGTGGAGGGGATTCGCTATGTACCCTTACGTACGCCGGAACATTCCGCAACGAACCATGCAGGTCTTCCTGCTTGCGAAAGGAAATCGCGAACACACAAATCGGCAATCGGCAGTAAGCAGAATAAAGAAAAGAGGAACATTAAAATATATTCTTAACTAGAGCGCATACACTTATGTTGTCTACTGGGTGCACATCAGGTCTCTGCACCATCATCGTTCCAATACCTCCCGGCGACTACGCGAAGCAAAATAAACTGGGTGCACTGGTAACCTTATTTATTAGTCTTATTAATGCCGCAGGTTCCCCTGTGATGAATTTGAGTAGACAGCTGCTGATCTGGAGCAGAGGTGATGAAAATGCATGCTAGGCACCCATGATAATGTTAGATGATGTGCACATCAATGTGCCCTCCAGAACGCATTTAAAATTTTGCCGAAAATCCGGTAGAATTAAACCCAAGAACCCGATCAAAATTTTTGGAGCCCTCTAATTTCATGAGCTATAATTTTGGGACACGAAACCACGCAAATTATTTTGATTTTTCGCGCGATACATCCGGGTACGAATCATAGCGCCCGTTATGGAAATAACCGCCTGGATGTGTGTCGTTGTTTTTCCAAGAAACCGACCACGCAAACACTCCGTCATGGCACATCTCCGTCATTGAAGGAATTTCAATTTCTTCAAGCAAAATCTTAAACTACGAGATGACGCATAAACACCTGATAGCACGGGCTGCAAGTGCAACGTGAGAGAAAACATACTTCGTCACGATGAGGTGATATGAAATGGACTCAATGAAGCTACTGTGTTCACCCTTAAAAGGAGAAGCTCAAGCGTCGTCCAGCTTTTCATTTTTCTATAAGCAGCGGCGCAGGTCATACCGACGCAAAGCTCGCACATACATACATACATACATACATACATACATACATACATACATACATACATACATACATACATACATACATACATACATACATATTATAACGGACGGTCCTAGTTGGCGTTGAGTTTATCTTACGGCGTGTTCCAGTACTTACGGTAGACGGCTAAATAGACAGCTACGTGACAGCTGCCATCTTAAGTCCCTTTCCATTTCTCACATAGACGAAAGATAGGCAGCTTCGCGAAGACGGCATACGAAGAGAAAAACGATGCAGGCTAGTTTGCTGTCCGAACAAGATGGCGGCTGAGCGGATTTCTTGGATATCCATGGGCCTCGCCAGAATAGTCTTCTGCCCGCAAGCAAGCGCTTCTTTACGCGCTTAATGTGAGCTGCATTCAGATTTTCGTTGATTTGAACACGTAATAAACAAAATGAACCAGAGCCGGGAGCGTTTCTTCACCTTTGTTTTGTCGTCGCGAGGTGGCGTCTCATTCCGCAAAAGTCATTCCGACGCGTTTCATTACTCGCACAACGAGGGCTCCAAGCAGTCTTCGAGGCCGTTAACGCAGAGCCTGTCCTGAATCTCAATTACCCATGATTACGCATTAGTTATACCATATCTTCCTACAGGAGTCTGGGAATGGCTGTATACTATGGCGCGAATCGAAATGGGCCATGGAGAGCTCCGCAGTGAAGTCAAACTCACCAGCAGCACTTCCTTATTTTAGCTGCAGTTAGAACGCACTACAATTATGATTCTTCCTTAAACGCGGTTGCCAGACAACGCGCTTAAAACTGAAATTTCTGTTACGCAAGTAGCGCCTGTATACCTGACAGCTCAAGGTACGAATGCTTGTTCTAATTATTCACAAATATTCTGAGGCTTCACGTGTCCCAACCAAGGGATGATCATTAGGCATGCCGTAGTGGTGTTTTGATTGATTATGACCTCGTGGGATTGACTGACATTACAGAGCACTCCAAGATTTCCACTACGTCCGTGTTAACATCCACCATCCGTGGCTGCGAATCAAAGTCGCGCCCAGGACTTTACAGGGTTAACAGCCTCGTAACTCTGTTTATTTGGCTGCTGATTAAGAAATGCCAATCGCTCTTCATTCCGCGAATTGTCAGCAGTTCGAAAATAAAAAAGAGTGTAATCGGCTGTGCAACTCATTGTTTTTGGTTGAGCCATGCGATATATCGGCACGTGTACAGGACCAAAGGAGCCGAGTGTCTCATTAACCTCTGTGTGATTCCTCTTTCTTTCGCGGTCTGTTTCTCGGTCTACATAATGAAGTCAGTGTGATTGTACAGAGAAGTTATCAGCAAACGTGGTTATCGTACCGCACTACTGAGGGCAACTAACATGACTATAAGGGCAAGATTTTCTTCTCATGACATGGTTAAATGCAAGCCAGTCATCCGAACGAAGCCGACTTATATGAAAAAAAAACAAAGAGAAATGCACGAACGACTTTTCGCAACTGCGTCGAACGAATTATATTTACTCCCTCTCTATACAGCAGAACACAACATCCCTGTACTCGCTCTCTCTACCTGATGCGCACTTTGATATCGCGCGGCATGCGTGGTTGGGTTTCTTTCTTTCTATATTAACATATCTTTCTGCATAGCAGGTGTTTCGAATAGCGCCGCTGCGCCATGATCTCAAAACGTTATGGAGGCGAATCAGGGCGGCATACCACTACACTTATTGTATTCGTTTAGCCTCCACATGCATTTGCTCTTTTGTAGGCGAACACTGAAATTCAACAGCTGTGCTAGAGACGTGGAATTTGGATCCCCGGCCTAGTGCCATACCCACCACTGTGGCGGCGCACCACTCTCTCCAACAAAATGTTTACACGGATGTGCCTGCAAACACACAGATGCGCCCGTCTACGCTTGCTTTGTGGTTTTACAAAGCAACGGCATTTCTTTCTTGGCCAATTTGGACTCCTTCTTGCCCAGTTACGGCTGTGTTAACGGTTCATTTTCATTGCCGTTTTTCGCAGTCGAAATACTGGTGCGCTACACACCGCATTTCGGCGCATTGCCTGCTAAATTCAACCGCAGGCGGAGAGTAGAGGAGGTTGAAGGGACGCACATATTGAATGATTTATATATGCCTGACGTGTGCTGCACGTCCACACCACAGTGATGCATTGTAATGTCACTGCGCGGAGATGGTTTTGTCTAACAGCAATGGAAGGTACGTTACAGTGATGCGTGTATCATAAGCGGGTTTGTTGAAATATTCCTGCAGAGTCGAGCTTATCTGGTCAAAAGCGTACTGAGTTACAGTTGTACACTCCTTACGTTCTTCTTACCTTGCTATATGAAAGGTTAACACAAACCACGATGTAGCTGACCTTACATACGTAATTAACGCCCCCCCAGCTTTTCATTAGTGTTCATTTTGAATGTTTATCGCGCAGGACGAGACGTTGAGTGCTTATTTGGCACCTCACTGCCCCATGTACGATTCCTGCCTTCCGTCACTACAAGTTTGTACGTGTGTGCCTAAGATGTCTACAATGCACTGGTAATATACAGCGAACAGCATCTCTCTCTCCCTCTTGTTTAACATGTCAAATTCGAGTGTATATTTTTGTTGGTCATGGTTGGACACAGGCCGCAATGTTAATTACCTGTCGCGCGTATACGCATTTCCGTGTCGATCACTGCGTGTTTGAGCGACATTTGCTCGCATCATCTTTAATCCTCGCTTGTCGTCACACGTCAGAAGAGAAGTATATTATGCTAGTGATGATACAATGAATCATTCATGTCCATCATACGTTCATATCCTATGACGCCCATTTTAGGGGCGAAGCTCCTCTTAGTCTAATCTTGTCCTGCGTCAGGCCTCAGGCGTAACCGGTGTGCCGAGAGGCACGCGCTCGCCCTCGGCGCGTGCCTCTCTCTCCCTCTCTCCCGGCGCGTGCCTCTCTCTCTCTCACTCTCCCATCTGCTGTCTTGTGAGAGAGAGACAGAGAGAGAGAGCGAAAGGCGCGCGTTGACTATGGAAACGCTCTTTCTTAGATGAACGCTCTGCCATCTCGCACAGAAGGAGAAAGCGCCCTCACCCGCGAGAGACAACGTTGGCGCAGGCAGCGTCTGCTAGCGAGTTTCTTGATTGAGAAATACCGGCTGCTTGCGTTGGAGAACCGTTCACCGGCCACCCATGTATATATATAGGCACTGGATCTCGACTTGCAATGAAGTGCCGGTGGGAGATTTCACTTGTGCATAGTTGAACCGTAAGGATTCGTAGCGTGCGCGTTAACTAAATTAATCCGGAACTCGGCACGATCTACGATGAACCTCGCGAGCTTCGCCCACTCATCATCATTCACTCCGTGGATATGCTGTAAATGTTTTCATAGTACTTTCATTTGGCGAAGCAGCTAATTCTTGCGCAAACGAGATATGCGTTGTTCGCTAGGGAACGTGAGGCGAGTGTGGGTCAAGGGAAGGGGAATCGGCCGAGGCTGTGTAATCACACGCTTGCTTGATGACATAACATACACGTAGGCTACGTCAATCGAAGAAAGCCAGGTCGCAGTCGCGGGTGTCAGCGGTAACTAAATACTACCACGGCGGCTCTTCAAATCACCAGGAAATAATTACAGACGCTTGATGTTCAGTAACTGTTCTTTTAATGCAGCTTCAAGTCTAATAAGGAGACCCCTTGACTTATGTCTCCAAGAAATTATCTTTCACCCCATTGGCTGGCCGCAGAGGGTGCCGATACAAGTGCTGCCTACACGTCCTTGCACCTCGTGGGCTCCAGCACCAGAACGCTCCAGTGGGTCGGAGTTATCTCTGGCAGCGGCTTCAGACTCAAGCGGGTGTCGCGCAATTGCGTGGCCTTCTATGGATGGATATGAAAGATAAATATGGAATGAGAAGTGATATGACGTACCTGCAATTGGCGCTAACACTTCACGGACGCCATTATAGCCAATTCCTTAGATTACTCTGAAAGTACGATTAAGTAGTGATTTGCCCTTCCGCATTGTTAATACCGTGGCAGCGTAAATGATCTAGCGTTTCCGTGATTCCCTAAATTCATTATGAATCTAGAGTTTTCCTATTTTCCCTACACCATAAACTTTCAAGTGCTCTGAATAAGCAATCGTCACGTTTAGATAGGGTCAGTTTCTCCGAAACATTGTAAACTCAATGCTATGCGAGAAAAGTATATTGCCGGAGAAGTGAATAGAGACAAGACAACAGGCTTACTCGTGATACGCTCTTCTGATGCGTGCCGCTCATCCGAAATGAAAATATTAAAGGACCCTTAGCAGGGAAACGGGGTCGTGTCCTTCGAGTATCACAAAAATACTCATCAGGGGGCTTTCGTATAAATTGCGCCGCAGAGATTATGTGGTAAACCCAGCGGTCGGTCCCGGTGCCGCCGGAGTTTTTTCATCAGTTGGCATTTGGGCACGCAGAGAGCTACGTCATAATTCTCCACTGTTGAATATTTCATGAAATAACGGAATAAACTTCATTCGGTAGATACACGAGTATTCAAAGATGCACAGCCTGCTGAAGGACTAACAATCATCGAACTATAGCTGCGGATATATATGCGTAGACTCTTCAGGCACCTTCGATTGTTATAAACATAAATAACGTCTAAATTAAAAGTCATGAAAGGCGACTGAATCCCACAGATTTTTTTCCGTGCTGTCCGCAATACCCGAATTGTGATACCAGGCGCGAGATTCAGTACAAAGCACCAGCGGGTTTGCAATACTCAGAATACTAATATTGAAGAAGGTGAGTATGTCAGGCGAGAAAGAGCAAGAATAGAATTGGTGTTTAGCATGGAAGGGAAGGTTGTTATGTTTATTACAGTGACCTGAGCAGAATGACCGTGAGACCCTCCGAAAAGTATAAAAAGTGCATTTCTGCAAGCGTGTAGTACCAAATGTAATCGAATGCCTGTATTCAAACAAACACGTCGAGCTTATGTGTTCGTTATTATTATTGTGCCCTTAATTTGTTTCGCATAAAACTATGTCTGTGCAGTATTTACACGCAGTCTGTGCAGTATTTGTCTGTGGAGTATTTAACTCTCAATTAGGTTTTGCCCAGCTTACCATTCTGGAACTTTCAACACAGTATAAGCCCACACGAATGGTAAGGAAGACGCTTATCATACTTTGCTTATCATATTTACCAAGGCATTGTGGTCGTTTTACCACTATAAAAATATGGAAATTGAAACTCGAGCAGGAAATGCAAAATTTAATGAGCGATGAACTCTTCCGCCTTGAGCTACAATCTCTAATGATTCTACATGGTAGCCCCTAACTCGCAGGACGTGGCAAATTGAGCAGCATATAGCGTAGATGATCTAGCATCTAAACAAAGAAGGCTACTTTTTGTGCGAATGAAGTTTGTTGGAGAAATTTAGTTAATATGTCCGAACTCGACCGGCTGTGCGGAAAACACATTTCCAGTTATGACAAAGGGAAGAAAACGTGCGTGCTTTCAACGACTGCGAATAACCAGACAGATAATTCGGGCAGGCTAGCCCTAAGTGGTCCTTTCTGCCTTCCGCCCATCACCCTTCTCTCTCTCACCTTCAAGCCGCCCTGCTTCATTAAGGCTGTATTCTGACTCCACGTGGTTGCCCTAGTTCACTTTGTATTGGCATAGTGTAACTGCAATTAGCCACTACAGCAGGTAATCCGCCAACTGCAATGTACTTCATACATCTCATGTAAAGCAGCATTTGGAAGGTGCTAAAGCCTTTGATGGAGCGCAATGGACACTGAGCAGGTACACGAATGGGGCATCGTGCCGGTTGTCAGAGAAAAAAAAAATGCTGTCGCCATGGTCGGTAAGATGGCATGGTTTGATTCGCGTAAATGTTCAGCTGTCACGGTGGACTTCCAGCCCACGACATGTGCGTCCTCTTCACGCACAAAGGAGCACTTCTTTATTTCTATTCACTTACCGTATACAAGCATGAAAGCGATGGCTAGAACCAATATGGTGGATCCTCTGGCCATGTTCGTCACTTTCGAGAAATTTGTCACGCGGAACTCTTCTAGAAAAAATAAATGGCCAAATCAGACTAATACCAGCCGTTGGAGCCTGAAGTACGCAATAACATCACACCGCTATGTTTAGATCATAGAAGGAAATTGGAATTACGTAAAGGGAACCTTAGGTCACCGTAAAAAATTGAAGATAACTAATAGTCGATGCATCGAAGGTCAAGGTTGCTAAAATAACTTACGACTGGCCAATAAACGGAATAAAATCTGGAATTCATGGATAGGAGGCAGGGCGGTAATTGAAAATGAACACGCAATTCAGTTCTTATGCTAGTTCTCAGGGGTGATAGGTGTGGACCATATTAAACATGGGGGCTACTTCAGGCAAAAATGGAGAACAGTTCGTGTAGCAGGTACAAATAGCCGCTTGTATTGTTGAATGCTGGCTTAGTGCATCGAATAAGTACCCTTTCATTAACGCCCATAGCGTAAACAGACATGGTTTCAGAGCATAAGGGAAGCAGAATTTCGAAAACACGCTCTGATAGAAAAGAATTGATGTCGACTTACCTTTCACTAGCGAACGACGATATTAGTGGGCGTTCCTTTCGAGCGGCTTTTTATCTCAGCGATGGCATCGACAGGGCTAATCTCTTTCGTGAAGAGAAAGAAAAAAAATCACAGGAAATATCCCACACTTATGTCCATGAATGGCGCGTAATCGGAGCCACGTGTGCTGTACATCAGCGGCCTGTTGTTAAAGCTCGGAATTTAGCACTTTCTTGTTATTAAACGCCTACCATGAAAAATAACACAGGCTGTCGCTAGAAATTCCCTGTCCCCAGAAAACTGATGAAACGAGAGCACTTTTCTTCCACGTGCGGTGTATGCTGCTTTTTAAGTGGTAGTTTGTGGATACTGCACATGGCGTTCAGACAACGGCTTAACATTGAGATTTTGTTTAATAGTATACAGATTCTATTCAACGAACAGCGCATTGCCTTACGCACTCACCAAATCTTTCTGTCTTTTCTTCCGGCCCCTACATTGAGGGAAAGAGAGAGAGAGAAAGAAAGAGCGAATCGACTTTTCAGGTCCCAGCAAATACAGGGAGGGGACAGCCTCCTTTATCTAGCAGATGCCTGAGATATTCTGAGCCGTATCTGCGGCTTCAGCCAGCTGGACAGTCCAGACCTGGTCGTGACGTTCTCTTCTGAGGAGCAGTCTGCCACTGCTACCTCTCTTGTATTTCGTAGTCGGAACAAGTTTCCAGTGCGGAGTGTATAGGATGAGGCAGTAGAATGTCGGGAATCGAATGTACCCTTACGCTGAAGCGAAGCGGACATTGGGATGTGTGTACCTATGCCTGGAGACTCCAGACTAAATGTGCCCCGCCACGGGGGTCTAGTGGCTACGGTACTCGGCTGCTGATCCGAAGGTCGCGGGATCGAATCGCGGGATCGAATCGGTCGCGGGATCGAAGCGTCTTTTTCTTGTCCCCGTTTTCTAGCGCTCCAAATTGTCTGTACCAGTAATACTATATGTATTCCTTTTTGAGCTCTATGAATCATGAAATTGTGTAAATCTCATCTCTGGGGTTACCGAAGAAAGTTAGGTGAGCTAGTGCATGTTGCTTGTTATGTAATTCGATGAAAGGCTCGTCAGTTCTGCGTGCGACCGGCAAAAAATGCCCGAAGTCACCGAATATCCATATGATCGAGGGAAACAAGAAAACCGTACAGAAATTTATGCTACGTCACTCTATTTTGTGAAAGCATTAGAAAATTCTGTTCTTGCTTTGCATACGAGATCTGTAAAAGATTTCTTCCTGGTCAATTTTCCGCCGCCTTCTCGCTGCTATCGCGGATAAAGACCGCCGCATATTAATACATTTCAGTGAAGGACTAATAATGCTTTACACAACACAGTCTATAAGTAACCAACCTTTTATTAAAGCGCAATGTTGAGCCAGGAAATTTCTTGACCGCTGCCTCCAAGGAGGTATCTTTCATATCGGGTCGGCTTTCTAGCCCATTGGCTGGCCACAGAGGCTGCCGATGCAGTTGCTCCCGATACGACCTTGCACTTCGTGCGCTCCAGCGCTGGAACGCTCCAGTGCTTCAGTGTTCTCTCTCGCAGCGGCTTCAGAATCAGACGATGCCCTCGCAGTTGCGCCAATATCTGTAAAGGATGGCGTTTAAGAATTGTGGCAAAAATAAATACTTACATCTAAACTCCCAACTAGCGTTACCACTTCACCGATGTCGTTATAACTTGTATATTTTGATGTGCTTGAAGGTCGTTCAGGTGACCCTGCGTACTTCGGTATTCTTAAAAGCACGGCGTCGTTGACACTGTTCCGGTGACTTTGTTTTATCCCGAACGTACTGCGCAGTTACGTTGCTTTCTGTTTCCCCGATGATACTGATGAGCGTCGTTAACTAAAATATTTGGCGAAAGAAATAAAGATATTTAAATGATGGTAAATCTTCAAGCTGGCAGCTCGGCAATATTGGCCTACTGGTGCGCATGGCACTTTTCAAGGTTTTTTGTCGCCACTGTGGGCCGTAGCGGTAACAGAAGCTGTACGAATACGGCGAAGAAGTAAGAAGATGTTTGGCAGTGTTGTTTCAGGTGGAGCTCAGGGAGCGAGCTTAAATAATAGTCTTCGGAAATGAACGATTCGTTTGTCAAGAAATGCCGATTGGGTTAGAGCGTTCATGATAGCGTGAACGGTGGAACTGCCGGCGCTCCCACAAGACTGATAAATCAAAGAAATGGAAGTAGGTAGTGTCGAGGAAATTAGGACGAAAATATTCTACACAGAGCGCAGATACAATGAATATTCGATATGTTTATAATGTATTCACATGAGGCATGTGCAATTATCTCCAACGGGCACTGGATGCTGGTAATGCGTACGCCAATGTACAAGCGCATAGTATCTGGCGTGAGCATTGCATTCTCTTGAAAACGAAGCACTCACCCGGTGTAATCAGAAGTAAAATGGCCAAGCCTACCATGATGGCTTTCACGTGCATGTTGTCCTTGGCTAACCTGAGAAATAAAGTAGTAAACGTAGTCGATTAGCTACGAGGAAGGTGGAGAAAAGAGCTGGTTGGTTTTCCTTGATTGCGAAGGGTCGACAAAGTTAGGGAGGGCACACGGAAGAAAGGAAACACGACAAGCGCGCTTCTTCCGACTGCGTTATCTGTGCGCGTCCTAACGATGCGTAGCCTTAACCTTTAGTGCAGTTGAACAGTCATTATTAGGGGCTGCTTGGACTGCATTCAAATATAGGTTCACATTTACCTGCCCCTGGGTTTCATTTGGAGTCACAAACACAGCGTCGTGGCTTTGTGGCTGTGGTATTGAACTATTAAGCTTAAGAACGCGAGTTTAGTCGTGCACAGTGACTTCAACATGCTGATAACGGAGAAGGAAAAGAACAAACGCACGCAGGCGCAGCAGCGAGCTCACCACACGACCATACCGATTATGCCGCTGGGGCTTCTTTAATATTCATACCGCATTCTGATGCTCCGCTTTTTGAAATGTAATGTTAATACGCTCTTTTTTTTTAAATTTCTAGCCAAACTGCGACCTAACCACCATCTCTGTTGTCGCATTTATAGCAAAGCTGCTATACGAATAAATTTCCTCAGATTAGGTGTCAGAATTTTCAGTATGTATAATGCAATGATCATTGCACGTGCCCCTTTAGGGGTTCCTCTTGTGATTATTTTTTCATTCGTGACTGCTTAAATTAATGATACGGTATTAGGGATAAAGTATATGTGTTGCGTTAATAAGTGAACTTTTTTCATAATTTGTTCCAGTTTCGCTGCTAATTTTCCGCTGAGATTTATTACAGAGTAAACATAAGGCCTACTATTGTTGGATTTGAAAAACAAGGAGTGAAGCTTCACGACCACACAGAGCAGGATTCATGTTGAAGGTCAAGTCATAGCTACTGTCTGTGTCAAGCCTGTAAGTGCAACAAACTAACTCGCGTTCATTCTTACCGCTAGAAATTACAGCTGTTTTATATTTGTTACGTACTAAATTGGGACATGATCTCACGTACCTGCTTTTCATTTTATATATATTTATGCACTCTCTCCTCCTTCTACAACTGTTTGCGGTATTGTAAAAAACAGACGTATGAGAACACCACCCACTTTTAAATGTAACAAACTCATTTCTTTTCCAATAGTTAGGCTTCATTCATGCTTATTCTAGTACTGGGAGCTACCTAATTACGCTTATTGATTCGCATTGCTCATGATACTTGCATTGCTCTTTCATCGAGCTAAGGAAGGGTATTGAAGATACATGCCACGTACATTTTTTCTCTTTTTTTTAAGACGGAGAAGGAATACTATCAGTAATTTTGATCGCAACGCCAGAGGTCGGTAATGTCACCTTCCGACAAGAAAATGGCTCAGCTCTCCCCGCAGGGTCCTGTGTTGTGTATGCGATTCTCCGCTCCTGTTTTATACCTTACAAGTTGCCGTGCCGACCAAGATTACTGTGAATGTTCAGAGGAAGACTTGGCTTGTCAAAATTTTGGCATGTCCACCACAGCGCATGCTGTTTGGCATGCATGGAATTGAATTAACCTATGCTGCTTGCTAAAAATACGGCACACGCCGCGGGATCTACAGCTTCACGCGAATCCACTGCCCGCCACGTGCGCTGATACCATAATATATGTTTTCTTCACGTTTTTTTAGGGGCGAAGCTCCTTAAGGCGTGGGTCGTGCGTCCCCGATGTATGTAGTAGTAGTAGTAGTAGTCGTCGTAGTAGGTAGCCACCGGCGCGTAGTAGGTAGCCACCGCCGGGGGGCACGCACGCGCCGAGGGCGAGCGCGTGGCTCCCGGCGCTCGCCCTCGCCGCTAGCGCCGGGAGCCACGTGCTCCCCGGCAAACTCGACACTGCCCCGGCAAACGCGAGAGACAACGTTGGCGCAGGCAGCGTCTCCTAGCGAGTTTCTTGATTGAGAAATACCGACTGCTCGCGTTGGAGAAGCGTTCACCGGCAAAACCCATATATATATATATATATATATATATATATATATATATATATATATATATATATGCACTGGATCTTGACTTGCAATGAAGTGCCGGTGGGAGATTTCACTTGTGCATTGTGCATAGTTGAACCGTGAGGATTCGTAGCATGCGCGTTAACTAAATTAATCCGGAACTCGGCACGATCTACGATGCACATCCCGAGCTTCGCCCACTCATCATCATTCACTCCGTGGATATGCTGTATTTTTTTTAATGTCACTGTACTGTTACGATGCAGCCTGCAGTGGATAATACAAAGATTGGTGCTGGTAAGCTGTCAAGGCGAGGCCGCGCACAAGTGCATGACAGACACTTCAATTTAGCCTCGTTCACATAACAGTCTATGTGCTTATTTTTATACGTAGAAATGAAGCACGTGGACGTAGGTGTCCACAGATGGGGGGGGAGGGGGGGGGCTTTGATTTTCTGTTTGTGCGTTCCGACTGCGCGCGTGTGCATGTGTCGAGAGCATGGCAGAGGTTGTCGCCCTCAACTCACCTACGATAACGTCACCAGTTCTTTGCACTGCAGATATGCGACGAAGGAGCAAGTTGCACCAGGCGGATAGAGTGGTGCAGTGGACCAGTAAAAATTCTGCTTGCGCTGTGAAGGCTCACTAAGCAAACACATTTGATTTTCCCGATTTTCCATCGGACGACGATGTATTTAGTGCCACTGTTTTTTTTTCTGCACTTGTTTGCAGTGCGTGAAAAAGGTCACTCATAATACCTGGAGAAAAAAGAAACAGTAAATGGCACTAGCAAGCAATCGCTAAAAAAGAAATTGTGGTTGCTGAAACATGATGGATTCGTAGAAATTAGAAAAAGCCGCGGAGAGCATCTTGACTTCCTTTATAGACGAGTACAGAAACAATTGTCATATCAGTAATAAGTCCTTGCAACGGACATAAACTTCTACCAAGTAATTGACTCATGGTTCTACTAAGTACCTGCACCGAAATAAGCTGCTGGACGTCTAAACATCATCTAATAAAGTGACAAGCTATAGCGGCATTTAGACTCGTCTGCATCCCCTCTTTTTTTTGAAATTCATTAACGCTAGCGCCTTCTTTACGAAATGTTGAATTTCTCTGAGGTTCGATCACTGGATTCTAAGGTTATACGTCCAAAAAACCACGATATGATTACGACACGCGCCGCACTAGAGGGTTTCGGAAATTTTGACCAGCTAGGGTTCTTTAACGTGCACACGGGCCTCGAATTTCGCTTCCACCGAATTGCAGCGGTCACGGTCGGGATTCGGACTCGCTACCCTCGGATCAGCAGCTGTGTACCTTAAGTGCTAGACCACAGTGAAGGGAGTGTGTTTCCTCGTCCCAGAATCTCGAAGGGTCAAATCCCACTCAAATCCCACTCCGAGCTATTACGTCGGCAGGTTTTAGTTACGCAAGGGTGTGCCACTTCGCTAGTGGGTATTACTTCGAGAAGTAGAACTTTGCTCGCTAAAGCTCTTGCGTCACGGCGGAGGATTCGTGTGGTCTGGAGCTCTGATTTATTCTTTGCATTCTCCCAGTACTAAAGTACGGGGCAGAAATATGGAGGTTAACTAAAATCTAGACATGAAATTAAAAAGCACGCAGCGTGCAATGGACCGAAAAACGATGGATGTAACGCTAAGAGATAAAAAAAAACGAGCGGAGTGTACCAGAAAACAGAAAGGTGTATCGGATATTCTCATATCATTTAAAAGAAAAATTTGCACTGGGCAGGGCATATCATACAGAGGAGAGATAACAAGTGGACAGTAAGAGCGACGGAATGGATGCTATGAGAAGAAAAACGCAACAGAGGCAGGGAAGAGGTTAGATGGAGCGATAAAATTAAGAAGTTCGCGGGCATATAGTGGAATGAATCCGCTCAAGATAGGGCAAATTGGAAATCATTGGGAGAGGCGTTCGCCCTGAAGTGCACTTAAAAAATAGGATTTATTATTATTATTATTATTATTATTATTATTATTATTATTGTTGTTGTTGTTGTTGTTGTTGTTGTTGTTGTTGTTGTGACACCAGTAGTTAATGCAATGGCTCCTAACACCTGTAGAACTGAACCCAATGCCTGTTGCATTTTCAAAAGTATCCGTTCCAAAAAAAAAGTGTTCCAGAAGTTCTTTTCACGCATTGACTTCAGTAAGCAAGCACTTGTGATAGGTCCACCAGACTGAAATACTTGATTGATGCTCGCGAAATGCATCCATGATTATTACTTACACGTGGGGACCTCAGGAGAACCATGTTGTGGGGAGGACTGGCTGCGTAACAGCTCAGCTCCCTGCGGTAGTGGAGTGGCTGCAGTGCCCGTCCGCTAAACCGAAGTACTTGGGTTCGATTCCCGCCAAGGCGGCAGCATTTTGGTTGGGAGCGATAATGATACAGACGCGTGTGCCGTGTCTTATAATTGTGCCTTATAGAACTCAAGATGGCCATTTGCTCTGGAGCCTTTCACTACACTTTGCCTCGTAAACGTATGGCTTTGTGCCACGCATATGAAAAGTACTTCCTCTTATAACAGATGTACAGCGTCGCCACAAACGCACGCACCATACCAGGATAAGAGCAGTTATTCCTTTGTTTTTGCAGTTTATTTCTTTGCACTTGACCTGAAATACACATTTGTCGGCCAAGAACCGTGGAGGAACTACAATCTGCTAATGCTTACTGAGAGACTTTATCTGGGCCTACACACGATATAGGCATTGCTGTGTACGACCCACGCAGTCTTCGCTAGTAACCGGCACATATGCATATTCAACTATTGAACAGGGCACTGAATAAACACACAATATCCTTGAACACAGCAGTGCTTGTGCATCGAGATATCCCAGTCTTTGCCTTTCATGCATGTGGAAGCGTGTAATTGAAAATCCGTACAAGTGTAAATTACCGCATGGATATATATATATATATATATATATATATATATATATATATATCTTCAGCTCGTCTATGCCCACTGTAGGACAAAGGCCTCACCCATAGATCTCCAATTTTCCCTGTCCTGTGCTAATTGGGCCCAATTTAGCCCCGCAAATTTCCTGATCTCATCTTCCCACCTAACTTTCTGCCGCCCCCTGCCACGCTTGCCTTCTCTAGGAATCCACTCTGTTACCCTTAATGACCAACGGTTGTCTTGTCTCCACATTACATGGCCCGCCCACGCCCATTTCTTCCTAATTTCTATTAATATGTCCCTAACAGGCGTTTGTTCCCTAACCCACTCCGCTCTCTTCTTGTCTTTTAAGGTTACACCTGCCATTTTCCGTTCCATAGCTCGGTGCGTCGTCCTCAATTTAAGCTGAACCCTCTTAGTTAGCCTCCAACTTTCTGCCCCGTAGTGAGTACTGGTAAGATGCAACTGTTATATACTTTCCTCTTCAGAGACAGTGGTAAGCTGGCATTCATTATCTAACACCTCAGCCTCAACCTTACTTCCTGATTACCTCAGCCTCACACTTCAGTTTTCTGCATATTAATTTTCAGGCCCACTGTTCTACGTTTCCTGTTTAGGTCAGTAATCAAGCTTTGTAATTCATCTCCGGAGTCACTTAGAAAGGCAATGTCATCAACTAAAACTCAATGTCATCAACAAACGCGATGTCGTAAATTTAAAAAAAAAACTCTTCGCACAGAGTTCTAGAATTTCACACTCCAGTGATTAAACGATAACGCCTGGCAACGGAGATGAGCGATCCGGCGGAGGCCCCGAGTTGGGGAGAACGGCCGGTCGAAGGTTGCTCTGACGATGGTTAAAACTATTGTCAGCTTGGCTGCGATGAGAACCAGATGTGACCGGAACATCCAGTTGAAGATGCTTTCTGTCTAACGAAATTTTATAAAGCACAGCAAGCGCTGAAATAGGTTGAACTCACACAGTAATGTTGTTTTCAAGGACAAATTAATACTATCTTAACAATGTGCAATCAGTCTAAGTCTGCTAGTTTCGGATCACGAGACGCGACATTTCAATACAGACTATATAAGTGGATGGTCAAAACCTTCCCTATACTCAATAGGTGTCATAACGTGCAAATAGCCGCAAAGAAAAAAGAACACGCTTCTCGAACATGGAAGGTGCGTGAAAGTTTAGCTTTACAACGTGTCCCAGTCGACCTTCCTTATCCTCCAAACATATAGCGTTACGTGCGTCCCTGTTTGAATATCAACTGCCCCGCAATGTCAGATTTCGCTAGTATAGCAGCTAATGTGAACTCTTCTTGAGAATGGACGAATTCTCGCCAGCGTCATCACTAGCTATACGTAAAAACATTGCACTGAAAAAGCTATAAACGTTTTCCTTAGCTTGCCTTTTAACACAGCCCACGACTTACCTCTGCTTATGCAATGAGCAAGCTTGCACACATACGCAGCGTACACTCGCTTAGTTTTGAAGATTTTATTTTCCATCACAAATAGAAGAACACTCAACATATAATGAACAGTGGGTTTCCAAATGTTCAAATAATAAATACTGTATTTCTAAATGTGCCAGTGAATCCTGCACTCCAGGCTTCACAACAAGCAAGGTAAAAAGAAGGGATAAAAAATAATTAGAGGGGACCCACTGTTTTTGTTATGTTTCAGGGTTGTCACCGACATTTGACCAGAATTAATTCATAATGAACTGGAATGTGCTTCGGCACCTCTTCACACTGAGAGGGCTATATTTTTTTAAGGCCCACATGAAAAGTTCAAATAATCTATGTCACCCAGTCATCAAGGGCACAACGCAGCTGCATACTTATTTCATAAAAGCTAACATTTGGGAGTTCGTACGGTGAACGATTGATACTCAAAAGAGTGCTACAAAAATGCACACAAAATTATGACTAAATAGACAACACAGCAATGATGTCGTTCGCCTTTAATATTCCTATTGTCGACGTTTCTCTGGCACTGTTTTGAAGTGCCATCATATGCCTAATTTATCCATAGCATTCCCCGCAAACACAATAAAAAAAACCCAAGGCAAAAACATTACCATAATAATACAACTTTCCCTAAACACTGCATACAGAATCCAAAAATGGCCTATCAATGTTCTATATGCTACCGCAAAGAACTGAGACAGAAGGTGCGCGCGTGTGTGTGTACATGCATATTTAGTTGATTCGTTAGGTTATTTGGTTGTTGTATTGTGTTACTTGCACAGAAACGATGTACGTGCACGCCGAATGGACACGGGAGTAATAGCCTCTGTCAGGCAATGTGCATTTACCTCTTACTCCTCTTTCTGTATAAGATAGAAACGAACTTCAAATTTCAAACTTCAAACTTTCAGTACAGTTCAATTTCTTCTTTCCATTTCGGATTAATGGAGGAGCCTGACAAGGAGTACGGCTACCTGAGTATATTGAGGTTGGATCACCTTTTTTGGATATTTCAGCTGTCGTAAAATTCCATGCCGCCCTACTTAAGCACCCACTGCAGCGCAAGGTTTCAACAGCTGGCTGGATAAAACATGCGGCGGTAGAATGCATCGCAGTCACCAGCGAGAAAAAAGAAATTAAACGCCAAAAATTGTGCACAATTTTTTTTGCGTTTGTGCAAATGTGCAGCTACTCCGCAGAACATGTGACTGAAATAGGGCGCATTTAAAACGTTGACATTTGCCAACAGCTTTGTTAAAGAGGACGTCGCAATCTACTCACGCTTTTGCTTCTATCGGTACGTAAAATGGAACAGCTTTTCTCCTTTTAAGTATCGAGTGTCAATGCTGTGACTACTGTTTGCTGATACAGGCAAAGTATATACGAATACATATAATGGACAGCTGGAAATGTGAAGGGATTGCTCGCATTCGATCATGAGAGAGACGTGCTGCGCCTACGCTTGCAGTGTTAAGACCGTTGGCATTATTTTAATCGCCCTGAACTCGGACATCGAAAGAGCGTTCCTGCAGATTGAAATACAAGAGCCAGACATAGACGCCTTTCGATTTCTTTGGTTCGATAAGACGCCCAAAGAGAAGAACGCATTAGCTCATTTGTGAAAAACCGTGGAAAACGAGTTACAGAGCCCCGCGGCATTTCCCTTCCAATCAAAAGTAGCTCTTTCGTCTCTGTTGAAGTGGGTGGTCAGCTTCCAGAGTAAAATTGAGTCTCTTGTGAACACGTTCGCAATTGCGTAGCCTGCTCGTGAAGAGTGCGCTGCGTTCTGTAAAACAACCTTGGTCGACCTTACTCGAGTCTACTATGCCTGCTTTGCGCTACGATGAGTTAGAATCGTTAAGGACCAACAAAATTAGCTCTTGAACTTTCCGTCGCATGCGAATTGTGTTCAACGTAGTTGCATGTCCCGGATATTCCGTAATGATCCTAACTCACTGGAAAGCATGGGGTCACGTAAGCACCTTCGCAGTATCCTGCGCGCGGTGGACTTTAAGCACATCAACCGCCCGTCTTATCGCGGACCGAACTTACAAGTTCCTGCAACATCCTCAGGAAGGGGGTCACCTCATGACGCCGCACGTGGCAGGTGTGATTACTCTAGCGATTAAACTACGAAATGCAGACAGCTTTTCAGCGAAGGCAGGACGTCCTTTAATTATTTTTATATTATCCAAAAGTTAGAGATCCGCGTCTCAAGCGCGCAACGTACTTTGTGTATATCTCGATAATTGTTTCGAATAGAAAATTTGAATGATTCCCCATCCGTCCACGCTGAAAAGCCCGCTACAACGGAATGAGCGACAAGTTGACTACTGAAATGGCGTATTAGCGTTTTTCTCATGCGAACGATGCGCTCGGTTGTAACACGCGCAAAACGTTCACAGAGGCTACTTCGGTTTTCTTTGGCACTGTTCATGCTATACCGAGCGTTTTTATATTAGACATGCGCGTAGTCACCCCAGAACAATTTACAAGTTAAGACATGATCTTCAGCCTATGCTATGTGCACTGCGTGGCAAAGGCATCTCGTAATGGTCTCCTACCCATGCGTCTCTGATCCGGTATATGCCTGCAAATCTTTTACATCAGCCGATCTTATCCTCCGCCTCCATTTATCTCGAAATTCCCCTCTCTGTGTGTACATTTCGTCATTGCAAACTCACCACCGATTTTCTGTTCGCCGTACTTCTCATTACCTGGCATGTGCAGGCGCACCATTTCTTTCCATCTCTCAGCTAGGACATCATCTGACGTTCCGTCACACGGTGTGTCTTCTTATCTCTGCGAATTTCATTGCTATTCAAGCTTCAGCCCTGCATGGTAGTATCGTCCAAATCCGACGGATATCCAACTCTCTCATTAAGGAGAGTATTAGGCTGGTTGTCACCTGTTACGTATCTCTAACTGCGGTGTCCAAGAGTAGTGCATTGTACTTCTGAAGTTATGATGCCATCGGAAAATGACTTTCATGCTACGTATACGCTCTCTGTTTCCAGTACCGCCAATGGACGGACAAGAGGACAAGGCTATGACCATTTTGGAAGTGTTGCAATACCTGCTTGGAATGTACGAATTTCGGGATGCTGACATCTCTTATAAAAATTGGCAGATCCCACGCGTGCAGTGGGAATCAAGGAAATGCGAAGCATGCATAAGGAACGTAAAATGGATTTGCATCGTTGTCTCGCTATACCGAGTTTGGTACATATGAAGTTAACGAAACGGCCACAAGAGCACCAAGACTGTGGCATGTAAACCATGCCGCTCATACACGCATGTCATGATTCTAACGTTATGACGTCATTTACGTTCGTCATGCAGTCGTGTTGTGCCATAGCAGTTTTGGTATACATCAACGAGTGGCATGTAGATCTTGCCGCTAATGACATGCATGTCACGATTTTCATGTTACGACCTGTCATTTGTGATCGTCATGCAGTCATGTTGTGCCAAACCAATTTTCTTATAGGCTCCGTGCAGTCGAGTTTTCCATGTGCGATATCAGCGCCAGAATGCACTGCCTGGCGGAGAGAAGAAGCAAAATTGGGCAGACTGTGACAAGGAAATACGCGAACGCGATGCGCGTCTCCGACTCTATAGCAGCAGCGGCCGCCAGCTTCTTTCGTTTTATTTGCTTTGAGACGCGCGCTCCAAACCTGCGGCAAACTGTTCCAAAGGGCGACGCCGCGAGCGTTCGTGTGGTTCGCAGCACGCCCGGAAAGCAGCGAAGAAACGCGCGCGTCGCTGTCGCCTCGGTTTCCATCGTGCGCGACTGAGCCGTCCGACGAGAGCTACGTAGCGCCCTCTGGTCAGTAGACGGAGCCCATACATCCCATTAACGAAACCGCAGTACAGAGCCAGTACCATGGCATGTAAATCATGCCGGTCATGACACGCGCGTGTCATGATTCTAATGTTATGACCTGTCATTTACGTTCGTCATGCTGTCGTGTTGTGCCATAGCAATTTTGGTATACATCCCATTAACGAAACGCCTGGCATGTAAATCATGCCGCCCATGACATGCATGTTATGCTTTTCATGTTATAACCTGTCATTTATGTTCGTCATGCAGTCATATTGTTGCATACTAATTTTCCTACACATCCCACTAACGAAACGGCCAAGAGAGCATCAAGACCGTGGCATGTAAATCATGTCGCTCATGACATGCATGTCATGATTTTCATGTTATGACCTGTCATTTACGTTCATGATGCAGTCATCTTGTGGCATGCCAATTTTAGTATACATCCCGTTAACGAAACGCGTGGCATGTAAATAATGTCACCCATGACATGCATATCACGATTTTCATGTTGTGACCTGTCAGTCATGTTCGCCATGCAGTCATGTTGTGGCATGCCAATTTGCGTATACGTCCCATTAACGAAACGCGTGGCATGTAAATCATGTCATTCATGACATGCATGTCATGATTTTCATGTTATGACCTGTGATTTAGGTTCGCCATGCAGTCATATTGTGGCATACCAATTTTTGTATACATCCCATTAACGAGACGACCAGGAGAGCACCAAGACTGTGACATGTAAATCATGCCGTTCATGACACGCATGTCATGATTTTCATGTTATGACCTGTCATTTATGTTCGTCATGTAGTCATGATGTGGCATACCAATTTTCGTAAACATCCGGTTAGCGAAACGGCCAGGAGAGCACAAAATCGTAGGCGGCTAGATAGATAGATAGATAGATAGATACGCTCAAACTCGCCGAAGTTCGCTAAGAAATGCTTCGCATTTAATAACTACGAGTGTCCTTGTGCCTTCTAGGAGGAGTTCATTCTCCTGACAGCAAAACTTCGGCTTCGTGCATGCTCGAAGAAAAATATATCATAGCAAGCGTTCGTTTTAGCGTAACTGCTAAATGTATATAACTTTGCTCAGGACACGTTGCATGTCATTAAGGCACTCAAAGTGATTCACGTGATAAGTTGACCTCAAAGGCAAGCGATGACTCCTTACTTCTCATGCAGAAACGTAAAACTGGCGAGACGGTCAAATGTTCAGAAATATTTGCTTCAGCCTAACAATGACTTCGATGTCTTCTTTCATCCGATCATTTCGGTTTGTGGTTTGCACACAAGTAGCTCCATAACGCCAAGGGCACTTCGCGTTATGGAGCAGCTTGTGTGCAGACCACAAACCGAAACGATCGGATGAGAGAAGACAGTGTTATTTTTCGGCTACTTACAAGTAGAACAAACTATGGCACAAACATACTGGCATGCAGCGATGTTCGTGCTGCGAAGTTATTTCGTCGCTCAGGAGGCAAAGTAAAAATTTATTTAGATTTTTTATTGGCTTGCGTAAGAAGCCCTTTCTTCAATAGAATTGAATATTTAGAATGCAGCGAGAAGGTGGCGAACGGTAATCCGACTCGGGTGCATGAGATCTGATGAAAACTTAATAATTGACTTTGAACAGCTATGACAAAGTTAGCTTATATGAACGGCCGTGTTGCTACTGGCGCATGGTGAAAAACAAATATGGCTGATCCCTTTGTCATAGGAATCGGTCCAACAGGAAAGTGAATTCTTCTCTTCGCGAAGTTGTGGAATACATAAGCGACAATCTGGCGAATCGAGGGGCGGGAGATGGCTTGGGTAGTGTGAACTCGGGAACACGCTACATCTACACATCAGTTAGATGTGAACATGTGAACGCATTACGTGCAGACATCAGTGGCACCTCGACCCGGCAGAGGGACCTTCGAGAGTTGTACACGGTGGAAAGTTCTCGAAGGGGCTCACATTGCTCCGGAAGCACTGAATTGCACGCGCCATAGCCCTCCGCAAACTTTCATATAAACAAGGAGCGTCCGCAAACGGTGATACCTTGCCAGCGGAACAGAACGGGTTGTCAGCGGATCATTTTGTGAAAACACAGTCCACTGCAACGAAAGGCCGTTCATATCCTTGTCGAGGACCGTCCTTGCGTTCCTAGAGCAGCGCGCGTTCAACTCAACACACCTGGCCACGCAATACAAGCCGCGTTTGTACTTCGCTTCAGGAACCACGTGTGAGGAACGCACCGTAACGACGCCGCCACGCCCTTAACGGCCGCGGCGTTCGGAGCACCAAAACTATCGGAGCGCTGACAGCAGGCGCGATTCAGCACGACAATCTTCGCTCTAGCTATCCATCCTAGATGGCGGTACCACAGCAGCAAACCTAAGCGAGCCAGGAGCGCAGAATAACGGAGGCGATGTTAATTAAAGAGTAATTTTGCTTGTTAAACACCATAGTTTACTGTACTAAACACCTTTACTTTAACCGGACGACAATTAAATGCAACTTGCAGCGCTGGAGTTAGCATACAGGGTGCTTTTTTTGTTGCAACAAATTGTTTAAATTAGTGAAATATCAATCGCGGGAATGTTTCGTGTACCATTAGGGTGCGCCGATTGGGGGCTTCTAGATACTCAACAGTTTCCGCACTTGTGTGCGTAATTAGCGAAATTACGCTAATTAACTCCTTAATTATCACTAATTGGTGGCTCTTCAGCAAATGAGTGCTTTGGAGCCCGTCCTTGATGCTGCCTATCCCAACGATCAAGTTTTGAATATCGGAGTGCATGTCGGAGCTACGCGAACAGTTAGTTCCCCTTGGCGGGCTCCTTGCAACCGAAACTGACTGGAAGACGACGTCTGTGGCGTTGATGTCGCCACAGACGCTGTAACCGCCAATTAGTGATAATTAAAGAGTTAATTAGCGTAATTTCGCTAATTTTCCACACAAGTGCGGGAATTGTTCTGCATCTATAGGCCCCCAATCTGTGCACATGAATGGAACACAAAACATTTTCCCGATTTATGTTTTTCTGATTTTAAAAAAATTGGTGCAAATCAAGAAAAACATCCTGTGTAAGGCGCATCTGTTTCCTGTGTGATCGATGCGGCGGCGATATATAGGTAGAGCTCCCAGTTGCTTTCGTTAAATTCTGGGTGAAGGTGGGTTCGAGTCCGCCTGGGTGGAACTTTTCATGGTGAATATATGTCAATTTTTCAAATATCCACTTCCGTTACGGCAGTACGTCACACATTTTTTGGTGGACCCCATCATAAAACACTTTCGTGTTAAATTAGCACACTGAATTAGTGCAGAAAAAGTAGAAAAAGGGGATAATGAGCTACCATTCTATAGACAGTATTTAATAGAAAAAAATCAGGTATATACCGGCAACTGCCGAATGAATACGCGCGGGTTCACAGCTGTAGTGTGGAATCCATCAGGGGATCATATGGACAAGATCTAGAGATCAAATGTCGTTGAGACTGAAGCAGAATTTTGACTTGGGCTAGTTGGTTCATGCTCTTAAAATTGCAGCGTGACCAAGACGAAGACAGGAGACGCATGAATCACACATGAGAAATGTGTGAGCAAGCCTTCACTTTTGATTACTGACGCCGAAGTAGAATTTTTAGATGGTTTTGCCTAGCCTTGTTGTTTCACCCTCACGCTTTGTCACGTGCTTTAGGTCATTCCTTCATTCCTTTTCTTAGATTTTACTATTCGACGCGGAGTTATTGCTCTAGTTTTTTTATTTGTTTCATCCTCACGAGCTTTCCGCGTTTATTGTTGGTCATCAGTTTCCTCGTCGACGTGTGTTTTAATCTCTAGGATTTTGTTGCTGTTTTGTGTCCTTGGCTGATTTCGTTCTGAAGGTTTGCGTTGAAATTTTTTCCCCCAGAGTTGAACCGCTTTGTCACGCTTTAGTGTGTACCTTGAGCGAGTGCACAGGCGCAGGTTTTATCTTGCCTGTATGTTTTACATCTCCTTGGCTTTTTTTTTGCTGGATTGCTTGGCGTGATGTGGCCAGAATTTGCATAAAAAGGTTTGGTGAAGTGCAAGTAAATCTAGTAATTGGCGCTAATCTGTGTGATTCATGTGTCTCCTGTCTTCGTCTTGGTAGCACTGCAAATTTAAGAGTTGAGACTGAACAATTTGTCCAGCCTCTTACACAATGCTTATAGAAATTCAGTGTGTCATTTCTTATAATGCGCGTACCCTCCTCCCACCCCCCCACCCCCTTTTTTTTATTGCCAGCCTTGCGAGAGACAAACAGTACAACTGAAGTGTATCGTTGATGGCTTCCCGATCCTCGGTCTTACGGTTGGAGGTGAGTGCGTTCTATCTCAGTTCAGAACCACGTACTGCTACTCTGAAACAGCGCTTCTGTAGTATTTATTGCCTGTGCCACTTCAGACAACAGTGTGCCTTCCAAATATTTCATTCGAAGGCGAAGCATTAGAGTGGTCCTGAAGCGTTTGCAGCAAATTTCGTTTGACATCGGTTCAAAACCGTGGCCCTCTAATCCATGAATTACAGATTCCTTCGTTGGGCCGAGTGGGTTGATTTAGAGAGATAAAAACAAGGTTTCGATTTAGGAGCCCTCGTTCCCCTAATCTCTCTGCCGCTGACATCATTTTAGTTCGTACCATCGCCTCCGAGGTTGGCGCACCTTAGGAAGTTATGTGAAAACAAGCTGAGCCCTAGCCTTGCTTGAGTGCACCGACAACAGACGGGCTCCATTTTTTATTTCCCGAAATTCTAGCTTTCTATAACTCTGTCCAAACCGACAACCAATTTGTGAAGTACCTAGGTTACCTGGTTTCCTAATTTGAACGGAAAGCTTACCGGTCAGATTGTCCAGTCATGCAATGACAACGGGGAAATCGCCGTAAATAATTTTTATCGGATTTCTTGCTTATGGATTTTTACGCAATACATGTTGCAAACAGCGGCTCACAGCTGTAGTGTGTGTTTGCACCGGGTTCTGCCCCGACAGAGCGCGTGTGCACAACGCCTGGCAGACGCTGCCCGCATGCGCCGCGGTTAAAAGGAGATTTCGGTTGCCGTGAGGGCAGCGACGCTTGTCAGCGTCGACTCCTATTGCTGCATAGAAAGCCAATAATAAGACTGGGATGCGTTTTTATGTATTCACTGCCATTTTAAGACCGACTTATGCTCGTATGAACAGCAGCAGGCGACGTGCAGCAATTGATAGACTCCAGAAAGCAGTACCAAGGCTTCACCGCCAGGCTATGCCATGTTTCACTTACCGCAATTTCAGGTAACAATGAGTTTAAGTTTTTAAATGTCTTAAAGTGAAACCGCCGAAACTTAGCTTACTAGTACGTACGCTAGCCTGCAGTATTTTTTATTTTGCTCTGGGGCGTTACGTCTCAAAACCACGATACCATTGACAGACGCCGTAACGGAGGGCTCCGGAAATTTCTACCGTATTGGGTTCTTTAACGTGGGGCATACGGGCCTCAACATTTTGCCACCATCAAAATGCAGCCGCCACTGCCGGGGTTTGGTCACGCGACCCTTGGGTCAGCAGCCGACTCACATGGGCGCTAAACTGCAGTTGCGGGGCGGCCTGTGGCGTCGCATGGTCGTTTCGGGATTGCAACAACGCTGAGTCAAATGGGCTCTGTTAGTTCTATGCTGAATATGGAGCTCCAGTGCTTCGATATCAGCGCGTCTAAAGTAGCGAATATTATAACCAGGCACCTGGATACGTGTTCAACACGAAAATGTTTTATGCCGGGGTCCAGGAGGAAATCTGTGACGTACTTCCTTAACGGAAGTAGGTGTCTGTAAAATAACCGCGCATTTCATAATGAAAAAGCACCCCTCCCTGGGATTCGAACCCACAACCAGCGAGGGCGCGACGGTAGGAGCTGGAAACGCTCGCGACCACGCCACCGACAGACTTCCAACACGGAGTAGAAGACGAGCTATATATATTTGCTAGACGGCTTTACAACCTGCATCTAAGTCACGTCCGGTTAAATCAAACGTATTTAGCAAGCAAAATTTCTTTTAAATTAACATCGCTTCCATTTCACTGCACACTCTTGGCTCTAAGCGGCGGTACCGCTAACTAGGAACGATGCAGCAAAGTCGCGAATTGTGTTAATATGCGTGCCGCAGTTAGCGCTTCAGCAGTCTCGACGTCTCTATCGCCGCGCGGGCTTTGGCGTCCTGCCGGTGCGTTCCTTCAGCTTGAAGGCGAATACACTAGAGAGAGTGTTGAGGCGACGAAAAAGAAAAAGAAAGAAGCAACACAATTAGGGTCCTGTGCATAGTGATGTTATATACTGTCGCGACATATTTAAAGCACTAGCTAAAAACACGCAAAAGTAAATGATTTTCCAGTGATGTTGGTTGTTTGAGGCTTAATTTTGAATGTGAGGCTTAAAATAGAATTTAAATATTGGAGTAAGCGGTGAGTGGTCAGGTATCTTATGGAAGAGCTGACTTTCCTACAACCTTGCTACAAAAAACGCGCCTCACCAGAAAAATTAAGCGTGGTTTCTGAAAGTAGAAGCAGAAGAAACTTTCAGAGCACAGAGATATGTGCCAATTTGATGCGCAACAAGAATCCCTAGAGAAGCCCTTGGCTTTCTCGTAATTAACCACAAGGCAAATCCGATTTCACGCAGCGTTTCCCAACATTCACCTTGTGTCATGAACAGCATCCATCATTCAGACGACACTACGTATCAGTAACCACCAAGCCACCAATATTTTCCAAGTGCTGTGCAAGCGGCCTTAGCGAAAGCCTTGCAATGCGTCACGAAGAAAAAAAAATCAGTTTAAATATTTACGCCAAATTAGAGTTGCATTTAATAGACAGGAAATGGATTGACATTGCAGGAGGGTTAATTTATATTCAAGTGTTTATGCGAAAAACGTGGGCATCTTGCGCTAATGGTCGAAGGCTGCAAAAACAGCGCACCTTGGTGCCGCCCTAGCTGCCTCCGGCTTCTACAAGGTCGACAACGTCACGTGCTTGTTGACGTTCCTAGGTGTTACATGGTTTTGTTACGAACATGCCACGTGACCACGTGCTACGTTGTTTTATACGGAAGACGTCACGTGAGTACCTGTTAAGTTTCGGTTGGAACGTGTTATGTGAGCAGCTGTGATGTCATATTACGTGGTGGGTCACATGTCTAGGTTCACATTGGCTAAGCAGGCGATGCCCGGTTGCAAGGTCTTCTACCTTTCCCTCCTCACTTTCCATTCCCACCCCTTGCTATATTGTTTCGTACATCGTTACGCTATCCTTCATCTTCTGCGCTCCCCCTTCTCCATCCTCATCATCCTGACTCCGCTTTCTCATCTCATGGTCACATTATACCGTACAAGACCATGCTAGCTGTGCTCTTTTCGCTCCCCAGCCTCCCTTCTTTTTTCCCACCAATTGTTATTCCACACTAAAAGGCCACGCGATGTTTTCCTCTCTCTCCTATAGGCCGTCCACCATGTCCTCGGGGCGCTCCAAAGGCAGGGACCAAGCGAGCTGGCAACAGCGAGCGAAGACCCGCGCCGAGTAACGGCAAAACCGAGAACGGCGTAGCCCTCGCCAGGGCGCGCGAGCGCCCAACAGGCTCTAATAAAGTCTGTTCCAATCCAATGACCCTGTCCCTTGGGCTCTGGATTAATGGTTCCACTCTGATTTTTGCGAAGGTTGAATGGCCTGACAGCTGCGGCGTCCAGAGTAAAAATGTTCCACTACCTACGCTATTCTGCTAAAGGTGGTGACGTTGTTGCCCTGAATAACGTATCTAGTGTATTGCTTTATCATAAGCACATGCTCTTTCTTTGGCAATTTTATAGAGGGACCTTTCTCAAATGCGGCACATATTTCGTTCACGTTAAATTTTCTTGCCTCTCGCAGCCACCTTTAGAGACTAACCCTGGTAGTTGTAGAATATATATATATGCCATATTTTGCGGGAGCGCCCTCATTTCTCGACGCTTCTCTAGTAAATCCTTCGTAGTTTCACACATATTCCATGTATCTTGCCTCGCTTTACCCCCGATATCAATATTTCAGACGTAGATTTTGTGATGACATGGTATATATTTTATTCCTTCTAGATCTGCATTGTTACGGCCTAAGACTTGGAAATTGTTTTTCAGGTAATTTTATATTCTTCGCAGTTTGCTTGCACTACATGTAGGGTTGCGTGCTTTAGAAACTAATTCAAAGTTTTTTTAATCAGGTTAGCACAATCTGCGCTTGTACAGCCTGTTATCGCTACATTTTATCTTGCCCATTATTTCCCCCATTTATAAGATCTGCGTCCTCGCGCATTGCGACGAAAAGACAAACCTGCCTTCTGTGGGAACCGTTCCCACCGAAGGCAGGTTTGTCTTTTCGTCCACAATAATTCCTTTCTACTTACCCCAAAATTACAATATCATAATTACGAATTGGAATAACTTCCCCTATGCTGTCCTAGGCTTCAATGTTTGTTGTTTCATTCAGTTGTTGCTTACAAATAAACAGAGCCCTTAACCCCCTTCTCTTTCGCTATATATATATATATATATATATAATATATATATATATATATATATATCTCAAAAAAAGTTCTTCCTGGTATCGGGATAAATATACTATCAGAAAGACACAGTGACAATTATAGGATTTATTCTGACGTTTCGGCTGGCCTCCAGCCGAAACGTCAGAATAAATCCTATGTTTGTCACTGTGTCTTTCTGATAGTATATATATATATATAATATATATATATATATATATATATATATATATATATGCCATATTTTGCGGGAGCGCCTCATTCTCGACGCTTCTCTAGTAAATCCTTCGTAGTTTCACACATTTTCCATGTATCTTGCCTCGCTTTACCCCCGATCAAATTTCAGACGTAGATTTTGTGATGACATGGTATATATTTTATTCCTTCTAGATCTGCATTGTTACGGCCCAAGACTTGGAAATGTTTTTTCAGGTAATTTTATATTCTTCGCAGTTTGCTTGTACTACATGTAGGGTTGCGTGCTTTAGAAACTATTCAAAGTTCTTTTTAACCAGGTTAGCACAATCTGCGCTTGTACAGCCTGTTATCGCTACATTTTGTCTTGCCCCTTATTTCCCCCATTTATAAGATCTGCGTCCTCGCGCATTGCCGACGAAAGACAACCTGCCTTCTGTGGGAACCGTTCCCACCGAAGGCAGGTTGTCTTTTCGTCCACATAATTCCTTTCTACTTACCCCAAAATTACAATATCATAATTACGAATTGGAATAACTTCCCCTATGCTGTCTAGGCTTCAATGTTTGTTGTTTTCATTCAGTTGTTGCTTACAAATAAACAGAGCCCCTTAACCCCTTCTCTTTCGCTATATATATATATATTATATATATATATATATATATATATTATATATATATCTCAAAAAAGTTCTTCATGGTATCGGATAAATATACTATCAGAAAGACACAGTGACAATTATAGGATTTATTCTGACGTTTCGGCTGGCCTCCAGCCGAAACGTCAGAATAAATCCTATGTTTGTCACTGTGTCTTTCTGATAGTATATATATATATATATATATATATATATATATATATATATATATATATGTCTTCCTAGCTATTGAGGTATATATACGATCAGACAGTCACAGCGACAAAGATATTATTTAGCATTCATTCTTACGATTAGTGTGGGGACCAACGTTCTGCTTTAATAAAATGACTAGGTAAGTTATTGAAACGTTCAGTTGGCTCTTACCTTTTGAAGCGCATACTGGAAGAAGATGGCAGATTGTGTGACGAACGAAAGACGGTAATGATATTTTATGCCGTCATCGTTTAGTGGCGGCTTACTAGCGCGAAGCCAACGACTAATGAGGTTGAGTTCGTGATGAGCCATATGCGAAGCTTCATTGTCTCCAGCCGGACTTCAAAGTAAATATTAAATAAAATGTTTGTCACTGTGACTTTCAGATCGTATATCTACCCCGATAGCCAGTTTCTCATGGGTTTCATTTGTCAGCACCGCTTTCTTTCATGTGACGTAGCAAGCGGGAGAAAGTAGGAGAAGCCGACGATGGAGAAGAGTGGGTGCATGCAGTGGAATAAAAGCATGGCACAGGAACCACGGTACGCTACCGTTTCTAGCGTAATATATATATATATTGTAATGGAGAAAAGCTGCAATGGGGCTCGGACGCTCGCGCTTGCAAAGCGGGGCTAGAGAAGCAGAGAAAGAGGAAGTCAGATTAGAACAGCCGGCCTGCAGCTAAGGCACTGTGTCTACGTCTCTCTTCTTTACAATGGCGCAGTCGACAAAAGACAGACGCTGAGGGCGTCCTCGCGGGTCATCGGCGCAGCAGGTGCTCCAGTCCAGGGACGCCGTCCACCATTACGCGACCATGGACCCCGCAACCCTTCTGCCGCCGGAAGCACCCATGGGACCCACGCCCACGCAGGGCCTCCTGTTACCACGGAATGGCGCTCACGCTTCCTGTGGTAACACCGCCTCGCCTCGACCTACGTCGGCACATGAGCCGCACAGGGACGCTGTCCAAGCGTCCTCGGACACCGCCGTCGGGAGGACAGAGCCCGCCGTATTTTCCGCGGCCGCCGACCCTTCTTACCCGAATGCCTCGGTCGGTCAGCTCACCGACGTCATGCGGGCCATGTCGTTGCTCTTCGAGCAACTTAATGTCTTCGGCATGGTAACTCCCGGTGCGGCATCACCATCGCCGAGTGCATGTATGATCCCGGAGTTCCATGCTTTTGAGGACGACGCGATCCTCTGGATCGATAACCTCAACCATCTCGGGACTCAGTATGCCTGGTCGGACCAACAGAAATTCCAGGTGGCCCTCAGCCACCTTGGAGAACGTGCCGTGGCCTGGCATCGCTACCAAGGCGTTAGGCAGAAGACCTGGCAGGAATGGTGTGTCAAGTTCATCGCGGCTTTTGGCCCGCTTCCCCATGTCCATGCCAACAGTCCCTTGAACTACACTACCGAGGAAGCAGCTCAGGAGGGGCGCTACCTCGAGGCTGTGGCTTCGGACTGCAGCTCATCGCCAGAGAGCATCAGGGCCTGCCCTGACGTGCTGATCGATCCCGGGATTTGTTCTTCGACTCAGCTTTCAACACAAGAGACTGAATTCCAGCCACGGCGCTCGGACCACGTTGACTCCAGCGTTGACTCTAGTGATTCTGCCCAGCTGACATGTGAGTCAGATGCCGAGTACCAGCCATCCATAACGACTTCCATTGCGCCCACCGAAACCCGTGCACACCACGACGCGTTGTTCTTTGCCAGGGAACCTGCCTATGACCCGCACAGTGATGCCATCCAGGAAACGTGCCAAAACAACTCGCCGTCACGTCCCCGGCCGTTAAGGCAGTCATTGGCCGAATGTGCGGAAGTTCTCGATTCGCCTTGCGGTGTTCCTCCGGAAAGTGGCATCTATACCGCGGATGAGGCCACTTTTATCAAAGACCCGACACTACAGCCGAAGTCCACCCCTGGCTTGAACGTCACAAACACACCCCGGGACTTGAACGCCACTCCTTCGAGAAGGTTATCGTCCAGGTCCGTTGGTTCTGGCCACTCACCGCGGATTCCTAGAAAAGGATCCCAATGCGCTGGTAGTTGCCGTAAAAATTCGAACCAATGTTCGATGACTGCACTGGCCACGTTCAAAGATTGGACAAAGCAGCTGCCTTGGACGAGTAACGCCTCTGATTCTGGTCGTGCAGTCAATATCACTGACAGACTCCCAATCCCGAGACGACCGAGAGAAACTCAAGGCAAGGCAAATGATCCGGGTCAGTGTAACCTTCAAGTCCGACAGATGGTCGTACAGGGCTCAAGTCCTCCCGGCCATAAGCTGCAGCGAAACGTTTGCCATCGAGGCCCGCTGCCACCACGACACAGCCATTTTCGTCTTCCTGGTCCGTCACCGACGAAATTGCGCTCGAAGTCGCCGCGGACACAGGATCGACCAACGAGGCACAGCCAGTGCCGGCCGCCGGACATATTTTGCAGACCGTGCTCTCAATGCGTGCAACAGCGGCCGCGACGCTGTAGCCAGTTTCGCCCACCAGAGACTCGAGTGACACATCGACACGAGAAGTCGTTCCGGAGCCGAGATCGACCACATCGGCATAGTCAGTGCCGCCCGCCAGACGCAGTTTCCACCGTTACCGACTCTCGCAGTCGTGGCCGAGTGTAATGGAGAAAAGCTGCAATGGGGCTCGGACGCTCGCGCTTGCAAAGCGGGGCTAGAGAAGCAGAGAAAGAGGAAGTCAGATTAGAACAGCCGGCCTGCAGCTAAGGCACTGTGTCTACGTCTCTCTTCTTTACAATATATATATATATATATAAGCCTAGGGAAGCTTAGGGAAATTCATCGTAGTTTATAATTTTATATCGTAATCATGAAAGAAGTGGACAGGATTTGAAGTGGAAGAAAAATAGTAGTTCCGCCATAAGGGCGAGAAAATCAATGCGATAGCAATGCATGATATAATATATACAACGCAAGAGTAACATCTCTAAGGGTAGTCTGCCTTGTAGTGAATGTGGGCTTATTAAGCAAGGATGCATTTGCATAAAGTACCATGTGACGGTCGACAGGCAGAGACAACGCCCTAGCGGAGCTGCGAGCTAAGTCATGCTGTTTTGATGGCGATGGGCTGGGCTAGCAGATGGGCCAGGCTCGTTCCATCTCTACTTCAGCCGCCTTCGTTCCCCCGCACTTGCGTGCTTTTACCCGCGGGTAGATGGTACGATGCCTGCAGAGATGTTATCAATTTGGACTTTATACGTAATAGTTTATAGGCACGACTTTATCGTATGGCGAGATGGCTTGTACCCAATAAACCCTCGCATGCTGCCTAAAAGCACCAAACATGCACTTATCATTCAAGCCAAGTTTATTGAAAATGGAATCTTCAAGTGGGGTAATTTTAGCCGTAGGTGTACGTCGAACGCTTAACTCGCTTGAGTGTAAGTAATAACCAGACGATTAGAGCTAAATCAAGCTGACTTGTAGCTGAATTGTGCTTCCTAGTTATGCGATCTGCAGTTTACGTTTTGCTCTGATATAACGATAAGTTATTGAAACGTTCAGTTGGCTCTTCTCTTCTGAAGCTCACACTAGGCGAAGATAGAAGATTGGTGTGGCGAATGAAGCAGGATAATGATATTTTGATTTGTCATCGTTTAGTGGCGGCTTGTTAGCGTGAAGCCAACGACAAATGATCTTGAGTTCGTGAAGAGCCATGTGCGACGCTTCGGCCGTAGACTCATGTGCGCAAATAAGTGACACAGTTGCAGCAGCGTACGGCACAGGACTATAATTATGCTACTATCAACAGCAGATAATTCGTGTACAATGACAACAATATGGACCTCAACGCTTATCCTCAAGGCGTATCCGCTGTAACCTCACAAAAGTTGGCCCCGCCACGGTGGTCTAGTGCATATGACGCTCAGCAGCTTAATGAAGGTCAAAGGATCTAATTTGGGACCACGGCGGCTGCATTTCCAGGAGACGAAAAGTTAAGGCCGTGTTCGTTACGCTGTTAGTGCACGTTGAAGTACCCAAGGCCCTTTACTACGGTGTCATTCTATTATTATTATTCGAAAAAAATTGTTAACAGCATTGAGACATTGCAACATTGGCAAAATAAATAGCTTCTTAAGAATTTACGACATACACTAATGGAGCCCTGACGTGATGTTTCTTAAGTAATGCCGCATGATGTATACTATGAGACGCTTTTTAAAGTGAATAAATCAACCCAATGAGGTCATTTTTTCATTTAAGTTGGCTCTTAGAATGTAGATGAAATATACTGAGTTTTTGTTGTCCTATCTGTCTGCAAGCCCCGATTCTTGTTTGATAAATTTCATGACCCCTTGTAAAATGCGCTTTCCAAATTTCGAGGAATACCTTTCTCTTTATGCATTGGAACCAATTTATAAAGCTGGAATATGCTTGCGTACGTAGCGACGTGAACGGTACGATTGCAATTTTTTTTTTCGCCCTAGAAGACAAGGGATCCCTGTACACTTTTTGAGAAAGAGTTGAAGCAATTGTCAAGTGGTCAACAGTGTCGGTACACCTAAACATTTCCTTTGTCGTTCATTGGAACGAAAATGGCAAGAGTGCGAATCGGTGTTCCCATGGCTCCGAGGAACGAATCTGCAACTTACATCTCAACGCCTTTCTGCATATTATCGCACATCGGCACTTGCGCAGTGAATACACCACGCAGTTGCGGGCTGAGGGCAATGGTATGTCGGGTGAAAAAGTGGGTGCTTTCCTTCTTTCTTTTCTTTGCTTCCTTGCCTCTTTGTTCATTTCCTTGCATGCGCTGTGGTAACGCAACCGCGTTAGCGCGGATGTAGCCCGAAACATTCAGGTGAACTTTGCATTGTTTTTATCGTTCTTTGTCGTTCGCATGCTCGCTATCACGTAGCAATGGCCAGAAGCAAACGATGGGACGAGCGCGGCAGTTGGTAGTGGGTCGCCTGAAGACCGGGTCCGCTTTTCTCTTCTGTACGACGTGCAAGACGAGGTCTGTCGCACGCACATCATCGACTTCAAGAAGCGCCGTTGTTAATAAATAAAAAAAAAGAAGTCCACGTCGCATACGGGACGGCGTGTGTCATCGTGGTGACCACTATCTCCACGAAAAAAGAAGTACTACAGGAGGGGAAACTGCTATGCCACGGCAGCGCGCGGCGGCGGCCCATTAATGTAACGCTTGGGCGAGGAGGAAGCTGAGTTTTCTTCGCATCACGATAGACAATGCTTGCGGCGTGTTGCCATCGTACACATGCCATCCTATGGGTTCTACGCATAATAATTGCGTTACCGCCTCATATATTGAAAATGTTCTGTATTTTCTCTCTGCAGCGTCAAAAAATAGGAGCAGCGGACTTTTTAGCTGCGGTTAGTAATATATGCTGAAATAATTACGCGCCGCACAGCGCGTCGAACAAGCTGCTTGCAGTCGCTACAGAGCAGACTACGCATGCCGCTAGAAGTCACTTGCAGGCGTGTTGTGAGCGCTCATGTGTAAATAACCTTGGAAAGAAAAAGCGTGGAAGCTGCCGCGTATTCTTTGTGATCTGTTGACTCTAGAATTCTAAAGTGTGCCACGACAGCTGATTTGTCAGCATATCTACAGATTTTTGAAATTTTCTGATGATTCAGTCATAAGATTTTTCAATCTACTGATATTTTTTGTCTGTATGCTGAACCAGACGCAAAATCTGGTGATTTTTCGTCACGGAGTTTATTTTAGTGTGGTGTGTAGCTAACTGACTTTATTTGCTTCTTGATTTATTGATTTTAGTGTGGTACCACCTGCCGAACGACGACAAACAAAGGCGAGTCATGGGCTCATAGATGAATATTTTTCTGAGTTTCAAGCTTCTGAAACGTATCGCTATCTGTGCTTATAGGCTTAAATATCACTACAGTGAATAATGCCGTAGGCTACTATGCGCATTGAAGAAATTTATAAACACGCTGAGAAAGTAAAAGCGAGCACTCTCCCGCCCCCACCCCTTGTTCTGTTGCGACTACCAATGACACTACCTGTGGTGCGTGAAGATTCTTGTCTTTAACTTTGCTTGTCCTACACTCTTAACACGGTAACCTTTAGTTTATTTTATAGGTATACAAAAATGTGAAAATATGCTCCTTTATAAAGGTTAAAGTGCGTTTAACCTTTATAAAAGAGCATATTGTAACATTTTTGTGTACCTATAAAATAAACTAAAGGTTACCGTGCTAAGAGTGTACGAGTAAATAGGCGTACGTGTGGTACGCCTATCAGCTAATCTCCTTTCCTAGGGAAGGAAAGCTGAGGTACCATTGAGCAAAGTACCCGATCACTTCTGTAGCGTGCACCAGATCACTCATTTACAGGCCATTGATAAGGAGAACGGACAGCTTGCAGTGGGATCAACATGAGTGAATGCAACGTGGCATTCTTGCGCAGCCCTCTTTAGGAATAATGCCGCAAATGCGATTTTAGGAATACCGGTTCGCGCACAGTAAACTATTTCCTCAACCAGTCATGGGCACGTTATAGTGAAGCGCTTCATGGGAATGATAGCGTTCTACCGTGCTTTCATACCATGTTAGGTAGAGCTTATGGTCTCAGTTAACCTACTAGAGCGAAAAGGCGAGATGTGGAGTTCAGATGAACCTCAACAGAATGCATTTAAAGCGCAGCGGAATTGCTGACAACATCGCTCTAAAACTTCCTGACTTAAAGAAGCCGTTCGTGCTTTAGACAGATGCTAGCGACTACGGTATATGCGCTGCTTTACTGCAGGAATTTGCGCCAGAATTCGCAAGTGAAGAGCTTATCCCACTTACCCCACAGGGAAGAATTATATCTTCGGTGAGCGCGAATGCCTCGTGATTATACTACACTTACGAAATTCTACAAGTGCTTGAACGGTGCCTTGTTTACTGTCCAAGCACACCCGTGCTTCTTTCCTGATCGGTAAACGACACGGATGTCGTACTCTTGGAGGCGCATAGCCCGTCGGGCGAGACGACGAGACGGATCTTTGAGGGTCGACAACCAGCAAAGAGCGGGGTGATCAGTTACGACATCGAAAGGTCGGCCACGCACGTATGGCCGAAATTTTGTAATAGCCCAAATGATCGCCAGACATTCATTCTCGGTGACTGAGTAATTCGCTTCAGCCTTCTTGAGAGTGTGGCTTCTGTAGGCAACATATTCTTGGTAACTAGACTTTCGCTGGGCGAGGACAGCAGCGAGACCGACACCGCTGGCATCCGTGTGGAGTTCCGTGGCAGCAGAACGGTCAAAATGGCGCAGTATAGGAGGCGTTGTGAGAAGTTTACGTAGTGGCACAAAGGCACGATCGCAAGTCGGGGACCAAGCAGAAAGGCTGGCGTCTCCCCGAAGGAGCTCTGTGAGTGGTGCCATAATCGAAGCGCAATTTCGAACGAAGCGCCGAAAGTACGACCAAAGGCCAATAAAACTACACAACTCTAACATTCTTTCGACTTGGGTAATTCTCGGATAGCCCGCAGCTTTGCAACATCAGGGAGAATGCCATCCTTCGACACGGCGTGCCCGAGAATAGCCAGGTTTCGTGCCCCAAAGTGACGTGTCTAAGTTTAGTTGTAGGCCGGTGGTGGTGAGACAGCGTAACACCTGCTCTAGGCGATGAAGATGAGTAGGAAAATTAGGTGCAAATACAACTACGTCATCCAAGTAGCATAAGCACGTGTTCCATTTGAGGCGTCGCAGAATGGCGTCCATCATGCGCTTGAACGTGGCGGGCGCGTTGCAAAGGCCGAAAGGCATCATATTCAATTCCTATAGGCCATCTGGTGTAATAAAGGCAGCTTTAGATTTGTCATCTGAGGCCATAGGTACCTGCCAATAACCGGATCATAAATCACGAGATGAAGAACTCGGCACCTTGCAAACAGTCAAGGGCATCGTCGATTCGCGGCAATGGGTAGATGTCTTTTCTGGTTATCTTGTTTAAGCGGCGGTAATCCACGCAAAAGCGAATCGACCCGTCTTTCTTTTTGAATAGAACAACTGGCGATGCCCATGGACTCTCAGATGGCTGTACTACACCGCTCTTTAGCATGTCACCCACTTGTTCATCAATGACGCGGCATTCCGTCGATGATACGCGGTATGGCCGCTGCCGCAGCGGTGGGGAGTACCTGTGTCGATGTTTGGCCAAGAGTACTGCTGTGGCTATTGAAAGCATGACGGAATTCGGCGAGTAGGCCGAGGAGTTCGTCGCGTTGCGTGGGGGTTAAGCCGTCGTCAACGACATTGCTGAATATTTCTTGAGGCAATGGCGCATTAGGAGAACAATAGGAGAGAATGTTCATCTCCGTCGATCCATCTGCGACGTCTAACGTAGTAATGGGTTCGTAAGGCTCCACAGTGCCGACAGACTCACCGCGAAGTAATGTAATCGGGAACGGGAATCGGTTACAGAAAAGAAGGTTAGCTACACAATCTTCAAGGGCAAGCAGGAAGGAAATAGTAGAGAAGGAAAGGCAGGGAGGTTAACCAGTGTATGACAACCGGTATGCTACCCTGCACGAGGGGAAGGGGACAGGGGAGATTGAAAGGAGAAAGGAAAGAGGAAGAGAGAGAGAAAGTGGGCGAACATATAGCACATTCTCACAGTCAGTGGCAGCTGCATGGCACACGACATCACACATCGCTGTTACAGTCGCTTGTGCAAGTCTGTCATCTTTAAGAACTGCAGCAGCGCCTTTGTCACCTTCAATTGTGATGTCTTGTGCGGTCGACATTCCAAAATGGCATCAACCGACATCCGTCGCAGGTCAAGGTGAGCGAGAGCGGACGCCAGTGATTGCCTCTGTAAGTCATAGCGAGGACAGTCGCATATGATGTGTTGTAGCGTCTCTTCACGAAGACAGGTGTCACAAAGAGGGCTGTCGGCCATTCCGATCATAAAGGAATAAGAGTTAGTAAAAGCCACTCCTAACCACAAACGATAAAGCAGGGTGGCTTCTGCTCGGCTGAGTTTTGGTGGCAATCGAAAATGCCGCAAAGACAGCAGGTGGTGTTGTCGACTGTTCCGAGTTTGGCTGCTTGAGGCACTCCACAGCGAGAGTGTAATCTCCTGTGCAATCGCTCGAAGTTGCCTGGCAGCGTCGGACCTTGAGAGAGGTATGGTCTCAACTTTGGTGCCATCAAGTGCAGACTTGGCGGCCTTGTCAGCATATTCGTTTCCAACGACGCCGCAGTGACTGGGGAGCCACTGAAACGTCACGTGATGTCCCTTCTCATGTGATTTATGGAGAAGAGATCTGATCTCCAACACCAGTTGCTCGTATGGTCCGCGCCGCAGGGCTGCCAGCAAGGACTGTAAGGCCGCCTTTGAATCGCTAAAGATTGACCATTGTCGGGGTGCTTCCTCATTTACTACACAAAGGGCAGCACGCAGAGCAGCAAGTTCCGCAGCTGTCGATGTCGTCGGGTGTTCTGTCTTAAAACTGATGGTGGAAGCTTTCACTGGGACAACCACCGCTCCGGACGAACACTGGAGGTTCGAGGACCCATCCGTATAAATATGCACTTTATCGGCGTACCTCTCGTGTAGAAGAAGCAGGGATAGTTGTTTCAGACCACCTGATGACAGCTCAGCTTTCTTTCTGATTCCTGGCACACCAAGGTGTACTGTAGGTCGAATGAGACACCAAGGGGGAATCGACGGTTTGGCGGCGGCGGTGAAGCCTGCCGGAAGTTTGGCAGAATATCTGGAGACCATTTTGCAGAATGACGCGTTCCGCTTGTCTGACGGCAATGTTGCGAGGTGGTGACAGCAGGCACGGGCAAAATGCCTGATGTGGGTTCTCAAGACTTCCACCGCAACGTGCGTTTGTATTGGTTGGTCCCGAGCAATCGCTATAGTTGCCTCTGACAATGTACCCCGCGGCAAACCGAGACAAGTTCTCAGTGCCTGAGCTTGTGCGGCCTGAAGATTGCGAAGATTTGTCTTGCAAGTGTTGGAAAGTACGGGCAGGCTATATCTCAAGAAACCGAGGAAAAGTGCTCTGTATAATTCCACCATGGCGCCTACCGACATGCCCCAAGTTTTTCCAGCCAAGAATTTGAAGATCTGGGCAATTGCGGTGAGGCGTTTTTTCATGTGCGACACATGAGGGCTCCAGCAGAGATCTCTGTCAATGATGATGCCAAGAAACCGGTGGGTTCTGAGATAGGGAATAGTCCGCCCATTGATTGATATGACGTAAGGCGTCATTGCTTTGCGAGTGAATGCCACAAGTGCGCATTTTTCTGGTGATATGTTGAGACCTTGTTTGCATAAGGAGCTCGATGTCAACGTTGCTGCTCTTTGAAGCCGCGCGCGTATTTGAGGACGCGTGACTGCCGAAGTCCAGACACAGATGTCGTCTGCGTATATTGAAATTTTGATAGTATTTGGCAGGTATTCAGCAAGCCCAATAAGCGCGAGGTTGAATAGCGTCGGACTGAGAACTCCGCCTTGAGGAACGCCCTTGCAAGTAAAGCGTCGCGTAGTCGGGCCATCGTCGGTTAATACAAAGAATGACCTTGCAGCCAGGTAGCTTTCAACCCACAGAAATAATCGACCACCTAGGCCAACCGTCTCAAGAGCATCGAGTATGGCCTCATGTAATACGTTGTCGTATGCGCCTTTCACATCTAAGAACAATGCTGCGGACAATCGCTTTCGGGACTTTTCGTGCTGAACGTAAGAAACGAGGTCCACTACATTATCGATGGAAGAGCGGTCACGTCGGAAACCAGCCATGGAGTTCGGATAAATCTTGTAGTGTTCAAGGTACCACTCCAGGCGGCCAAGGATCATCCGTTCCATTAGCAAGCAGAGTGATTGGGTACGGTACCAGGTGGTGATCGATGAAAGCAGTGGAAGGGGTGAAGGGTACATTGGCTTCGGAGGAATGTGCCATGAGATACTTGTGCGGAAGGACCTGGATGTCGTCTGCGATTATGAACTTGGGGAGGCGTTAACTTTGGCTGTCCACCTTCCGCCACCCAGTTAATTTCCCATTCCGCCACAGTAGAAATGTTCTGTGTCCATCAGCAGCAGCAAAACAACAGCAGCACAAAATTCCTATGTGATGAAATTTTAAATACGGCTCAACGCCTGCAGAATAGAAAACAGGGGAGCTGGCGTAAAGGCTTCAGGTTCACAAGCACTGTCACGTAGTACTAAAATGGCTGCCATGAAGTAGTTCCGTAGGGATTTGTAGGTCGTTAGTGTGTCAAGCTCAAATACGAGTCTGATCATGATAAAATATCGCTATTATGCGGCACTATCATAATCGTTAGAAATAGGGAGGAGCAATGGCCTCTTGAGGGCAATTATATCGGTATTGAGTGGAGCAAGCGTGGGTCTGCTTTTCCCTACTTCTGCAACCCCCGGACCTTTTTTTTCTTTCTACTAGTGGGTCGATGGCCAAGCGCAGTTCCATCAGCACAAACCAAGGGTTTGTCGTTGCTGTTCCTGCATAATACAGCGCGCAGTCACAAAGGGAGGCTAGATAAATTTAACTTCAGTTTAATCTAGTATAGCATATATAGTGGAAGAAACCTGAAAGCCAGATAGTTCGACACCTGTGAAATCTTAGTAAACAGCAGAGCCGACGCAAAGGTGCCAAGTTCAACAGCACAGTGATTTAGCTCTCTATCTGTCACTGTCATGCAGTAGTTGTGTTAAGAGCCTAGATGTGGGATTTTGAAATGTTTGATAGCAACCGAAACAAAGATGAGAGGATTCGTATAGAATTAAATTGCTGGGATTGTCCGCTTTCACCTTCAAAGAGTACCGACAATTTACGAGGCTTAAATAGAAGAAATACTTCATTAGGTTTTAACACATAGTCACGGTTTGTGAAACCAAGAGTTGTTTTTCCTTCAGCACTCCTCTCTCTTTCTCTCTTTCCTAGATGCGATAAGCCTACTGTTTCGCTCGAAATTAGCAAGTTGTGTTGTAATCGCGTGCAACGCAATGACATGGTTCCTGCTCTGTGCGTGCTCTGAAAGCGTGGGTGTACAGTGTGCGTTTAAACTTATTCAATGTTGCTAGGTTTTATGGACATCGCTTTCAACGGACTTTTGGCACACTTGTATGATCTTGAACGTTTAAAGCTATGAGCCGCGACATTCTGTTCAGACCAGTAAGTGGGAGAGGGTTGGCTTAGCATACTTCTATTTATGGTAAACATTTTCCCGCTTCTGTGACTGTTCCCATTCCATAATGCAATCATTCTTGCACATTATATTTGTTATTGCCTTACGTGACTTGACTGGTCCTTCAAAGTTCTCAACACGGTCCTGCCTTGTCGGGATTCATGCAGGAAGTTCACAATGCAGTTCAATTCCTTAACATCCGGTTTTTTGTCGAGTACTTCTGCACTGTATCACGCAAGATACCGTATAAGCACTATACATGCATATCGACAGCCGAGTTCAAACAATTCGAACTCGTTTATGGATATCGCGTAACAACAGCCTTAAATACGATGCTCTCAGTAGACCACACGGCTTGGAGAAAAGATACCACTGAAGATTTCATCGAAAGAGCCGAGGAAGCTGCCCAGCTTGCTCGGAAGCGCATCTACATTCAGCAGATTACCGGTGCTGTGCCGTTACATCCTGGGTCGCCGGAATGTCCGGGACTCACCAGGTGGGTGTCGCCATCTGTCCGATACCGTGGGGTCTCAGAGAAATTATTGCACCGCTACTTCGGTCCTTTAAATGTTGTTCCGCGCCTCAGTGACGTAATTACTAGGTGTTCCTTGAATTGGGTTCAATCCGGCGAAGCCCTTTTGCTGAAGTCGTCCACGTAGTAGGGATGAAGCCGTATACTACTCTTGCAAGTGACAAGCAACCCTCAAAACCGCATCTGGACTGCCTAAATCAGTCGGGTTTTCTCTTTTTCATGTTACAACTTCTCTTCAACACGTAGTGCTGTATACTGCTGCCCTTGCAGCGACTGGGACGGTCGCTTTTGGGAGGGCAGAAATGACGCGAGATAGATTGAAAAGCGATGTCACCGGCCCCTTGAAGCGAGAACAGTGAAGTTCGTGGATGCGCGCGCAATCTTGGAAAATCAGCTATCGCTGTGGAGACAAGCTTGGTGCCAAGCTGAAATTAGTGAACGGTTCTGGTTCGTGCTAGCTTGGGAAAACTGCCGAGTTCTCACTTGTGGGCGTTGCTTGCTTGTGCTAGGTTGGCGACAATCTCTCACAGGCGCGGAACTGGCTTTGCTTTTTTGTTATAATAATGATAATAGTTCCTATATTTTATAACGAAGAGGAGAGAGCCTGGGGGACGAAGCTTGAAAGCAGCTTGACTAGCTTCGGCCCACCAAGCGTACCCTTAGGCGAGGTTACAGGAAAGTGTGAGCTACATGAATGAGAACAAAAGGAGACTTGTACAGCGATTAAGCAGCCTTATCAGCAGACTTACTAGCAATAATCCATCGCAATTTTCTTTGCAAATCGTGAAATGACACGCTGTGAAACAACTTACATTATAAAAGAAGAAAGAAAAGCAACATTGGCAACTACATTCTTGAACCAGCACTCAAAACTTGTCAGGAGCCACAGCGAACTTCAAGTCTTCTAACTTACAGCTTCCGCCTACATCGCCCTTGCTTTTCTATGCCCGGTTCGCAACGTTTCTCAGCTCTACGTTTCAGCCTACGACAGCGCGGTGTGTTCCGAATAGCGCATTACGGCACGAGGATGAGCCTTCAGAATTCCATTTGTTCACATCGTCTTGTTATACCTCATGAGGTTTCTGAATACGAACTCGTGTGCTATGCTCTCAACCATTAAGGAACTTGAGGCAGAGAGTACCCTGATTTACCAAGTTCACCACATATTGGGGATTCGTTTGCCCGCCCTCCTAAGTCAATGGTGTGACCCATCTGAAGTCTTTACGTCATATTTCACATGTCTGTTGGACTTCCTTCACGACGATGACAGCTCAACGACTGTCGCAGACTTCCACGGATATTGCAATGATGACGCCGAAAGACAGTTCGAAAGAAGCTGTGCGATCAGCTACGTTTACAGCAATGAATCGTTTTGGTACTGTGTTCATACCCTGCATTCAAATGTAAAGCATTAGATACCCTGCGCGTTCGAAAACCATGCTCCTATTTTAAGTGAGTCTTTCTTGAAACGGACTACATGAGCCAGCTCCTGAATGATTTCGCGCACTATCAGCGCTATGAAATATGTGACATTGCTGAACTCCTGCCTCTCTGGAGACTTGACACTGCCCGGTGGCCAGTTCTTTATAGCTACGCGCTGCGTCTTCTGGCTCTTCCTGTTTCTAGCGCAAATGATGAAAGGGCATTTTCAAAACTGAGAATCGTGCATCGAGAGGAGCGCGCTTCCATCACATAGAGCAACCAGGCAAAGTGCGCTCGCGTCTTTTCCAATAGTAATTAAATTAAGGTTATATTACGCACAAATGCAGCTGTTTTTTCGTAAGGTATTTTTCTTGTGAGTATATTTTTGTACGTTCAAACCATTCAGAAAGACGACAGTACGCTTCGTGTGTTCTCATAATTTGGTATTCAGATATCAATTGATCTAAGATATTGGGGTATTGAGAATAAGGTAAAAATAAGCTCTGAATTTCGGACAATTCGAGATTTACGAGAAATAAGCTCCAATCAATGCCGAATTTCCGCCATGGATATAAACTCCGAAAAGCACCCTCCCATTTTGAAGAAAAATATACTGAGAAACATACATGGAGGCCTAACTATGGACAAGCTTCGCTGTGACCTGGCCTTCCGCGAACCAGCGGAAGCTGCGTTACACCTTCTCGTAACCATACCTATATAGCCAGCCGACACCCATGCTGAGGCGGTGTACTTAACCAGGGAGGTCGCCGTACCGTTACTCGCGAGGCCAACCCGTATGTACATTTGTTTTTGCTCAAGAAACTGGGGTGTAAGAGGTTTGACAAGCGAGTAAGACCTTGCTGACATTTCAGCCTCGGCGCGTCAGGCTCACAGGTCAACATTGATCATCTAGCTCCGGGAAGCGTCGGCGGGCACATCTGTTTCCATTCGCTTGACGTTCACCGCAACGATGCTGCTGGTCGTTATTGTCCGTTGATTGCCCCTTCCACAATACCAGGGGAAGATCGTAGCATAGAACACTCCGAATCATTCAAAAGAAAGCTCGAAAGATAAGGGCTGCCTGCGCCAAGCGATAGCGCGCGTCATAGAAAAAAAAAATGAAAAGGTAGTCCCCGCGAAATAAAAAAAAAAAAAGTGCCCTGGTATCTCCCCACTGGCGCTGTACCGCTAAGAACACGAGATCCCAACCAGGGGGTGAGAGTCAGCGATGTGTGGCGCCGTTCCTATTAGGTTCGGTTGAAATTCGCACAGGCAGATTTTTTTCTTATGTGATAGCCGCTTCCGAAAATCGGTGACACTCGTCGCCATTATCGCCACCGATATCTGCATTGTAATGAGGCCATAAATGTTTTACGTTGCAAGATAACTGAAGATGATCACACGTTTCGACGCCCACGCTCCCTCTTTCCTTTTGTAGAAGGCTGCGTTATTGTGATTACTAAATGGTGCACACGCTCTATAGTTATATCTAGCCCCATAATTAATGGTGTAGGCCAGCTCGTAGCTGTCCGATTCGGTTAAAACTTTGTGGGAGCCGACTTGTGGCGTACGATGCTCCGATAACAAAGTCATTGGAGAATTACTTTCAAAGCATTGCAGAACACCTATAACACTGATCGTTAAGAACAACGGTTGTTCCCACTCGGAACGTCAGCTTCGGCATGTTTGCTTTATTTGCGAATTTTTCACAAGGATCAGCCAATATCGCGACACCTTCTCTCTCTTTGATATCTACCTCAGTAAGGACGTTCCGAGAATGTTGCAGTGTTAAGATTTGAGGAATTTCCAAAATATATCTTAGAATTGGAATAACTGATTTTAAAACAGCTAACATGGATTTGTGTGGTTCCCGACAGTGGGTATCAGACAATGCTTCAGAAGCTATCATCAGTAAAATGGAACGTTGCGGTTTGTGAAAGACTTGTGTTCATCCAGTCCACCGTGGCTCGATACGTTGTTCTCTTTCGCAAACTGGGAGCCGCTCGCTTTTCGTCGTGCAGGATCATTACATCAGTACCTGGAAGCTTCAGGCGCCTTCCATTGAAGAATGGTGATGTGGCTCGCTTTCTACCTTGTTTTCCGTGATTGCCATCGCAACGCAACGCGGTCGCTTCAAATGACAATGTTGACGCAGTAATAGCCTTGAGGATGTTGTGGTTTGTTTCTCGCATATCGAATACACTGAAGAGCATTAACTGTTTAGTCACACTAGATATCTAACTCGCCCTTACATGAAAGCAGGAGGTGACTGTTTATCTACTAAACCTTTCTATAGAACTGACACCATCCATCGTTTGTGGGACTTTCTTCTTACGGTTCTATTTGTTCACGACGAAAACTGAAGAACTAAGTGACGAGAGAGCTATTCAGCGCTCGCGTTACTTGTTCTATCTTTGTCCATGGGGCCTGTACCGTAATGTTGAACATTACGCTACTTCGTCCTTCCTGATTGGTCAGTTCTACTTGTCAAGGCAGGACTGACCACTCAGAAATAGAGATTGGTCAGGCATTGGCCGATTGTGGCCTTCACAAGGAGAACTGGCCAATCTGGCAGGTCCTAGACGGAATAGTGTTCCGTATTCCCTTTTAGAGTACAGGCGCCCAAGTTAGGCCGCCGCATTGTAAATGAAGATGTAGTACCAATTTGGAAGCTAGCCACCGCACTTCGACTCTGCCTTACTCGGACTCTGTTCAGCTGCTACTAAACGCTCTAAATGTGTGTTCAGTCAGAACTTTTGTTATATGAGGCATTGCGTGGTGATTAGTCATGAACTGAGTATGTTAATATCAAGCATGCCATTAATAGCGATGCTGTGCGCACAGAGCGGCTGTACTTGGAGACAACAGGCAGTTAACCGAAACATGCCGTCGGAAGGTACAATATGAAATCCCAAAGGAGCAGCTAAGTTTTTGCTCGCAGCCGTTTTCTCTCTCTCTCTCTCTCTCTCACTATATATATATATATATATATATATATATATATATATATATATATATATATATATATATACTATTATTTGAGGCTTAGTTTAAGAACCGAAAGTTCATTGGAACTGTCTACGACATTGAGACAATTGGGCATCATGGCGTGCTGTTTTTAAGCTAACGGAAATAAATGTTGGACAGTGGAAGATTTGCTCACGGGAAGTACGCGGCCTATCTAGTCATCGTGGAGAGGATCCTAAACTGGCATGGCCGGGAAGTTTGTCGCTTTCTTCTAGGGTTAACAGTATTAATGAACAAACAAACCAATGGTCGCATAAAGAGTTACGGAAAGTAGAAAATGAAGTCATTTCAAGTAATACGGCAAACCATGTGAAAGGTGCATTTGGGCGGCTTCATTTTTATGTTGTCATTTCATTGTTATATGCTATCCTTTGTTATTAAACAATAAATAGAACACCGTTTTCTTATTTGCGCTTTTTTCTCTTGTAAGATTGCCTTCTGATTCAAAACCACGGTATTATTGTACGACACACCGCAGCGGAATACTAGGGAATGATTACATCCCCATGCACCTCTTTTGTGAGCAACAAAGTTTAGGCACGTTGCAAGTTGTGGCATTCATCATCAGCAGCAGTTTTTCTACGCCTAATGAGGGCAAGTAGATATCCGATATATATCCAATTATTCGTGTCCTGTTCTAACTGCGACCATCTTGTCCGCACAAACACCTTGTTCTCAAGTGCCCACCATTCTGCTACACCCTGCCAGCTTGCCTTCCTCCCGTTGCATTAATGTCCCCATCAAATGCAACCACCGTGCTGGCAAATTAAAGCTATGTAGATTACATCGTATGAGTACAGATCGAGTGAGTGGGCTTCCGCAGCGTCTGCTTATCGGCTAGCGTGGTGGCTTCCTCCACCTTAGGCAGGGGGATAGAGTACCGGACACCTTGACCGCTTTTCAGTGGGGGCACACTGCAGTACGCACCCGTATACCTACATTTGGGTAGACGGTAATGAAACCGCAGCTGCATAAACTCCTCCTGAGTCCTCGATTACGGGGCCTCATGATCAGATCACGGTTTCTAATGTAAAACGCCATCAATTATTCTTACCAGCGGCGCGATCAGTTAACTTAGAGTCACAACTCGTAATACTACAATATATTAACGAAAGAAAGAAACAAACCAAGGGCACGAAGGCAAAGATTGCATAGCGGACATAAGTCGCGGAGTTAACTTTAGTTAGTAGTCATCTATGGAAGTAGTATGTCATCCGTGGAAACGAATTAAAGTGAGCAAGAAAAAAACTTGCCGTTCGGCAGGGACCGACAGCACTGCCTTCGGTTAACACATGCGATGCCCTAACTATTGAACTAGGACAGGAGTCATTCCCCCCTGTCCACTTAGGAATACATGTATGTATACCTGTATATACCTGAAAGTGTCAGCCAGCTTCACTCTTATCCGTAGCGGCGAGTCGTGGACGATCTTTTTGCCAAAATGTGTCTATAGCACGTGGTCTTGTTACGAGCCTTCTGCTTGCTGATCAGTAGACCCTCACACACTACATAAAGGCACCAAAGTTGCTTGGCCATGTTCATCTTTATGTTGATCGTTCAAGCTCAGGAACGCTAAGCGTACACTCTAACGTCTTCTCGGAGCGTCCCCGCAGTGAAGATTCTGCGCCGTACTACGCCAAGGGCACGGCTGGCAGGTGGTCCTACGTTGAAGTCTGCGGGCCAAGGTGCCCGCATCCAGCAATACATGCATGAAATTGATGCGAGAGCGTACTACTCAGTATAAGTCAATGTTCGATTAAACAGGGAGAGCGAAGCATGAAAACAGGCAATACAATGTAGAAGGAGTACGCCGCCAACAGCCGAATCACTGAAGAAGAAGCGGCACAAATAGGGACTGGAATATAGTAGTCCTTGTGTGTCCACCTCGTTCCTCGGTGATTTATGTTAACCTTATTGCAAGGAACTGAAAGGAACGCGAAGATACATGATTCTCCTCATGGCTGTCCATAGCGGCGCTGGCCATAGTTTATTGAAAGAAACTGGTGTGCTAGATTTCGCATCACACCGAGGTCGCATCACACCGAGGATTTGGTTAGCTCTCCAGTGTACCAAAAAGAGACATTATTCTTCTCTGTGCCGTAAATAGCTTTCTTTCTTTCGCGATCACGATGGCAATTCAGGAGTCGGAGGGAGGCATTCTGTGGAAGGACGACCCTTCCGAGGATGATGTTGAGGAGGGCAACAGGTACTGCTGGATCATCCTTTCCCTCATCGTCTTGCTCACTGCTGTTGTGGGCGTTCTGGGCATCTTGTACATACGCCCACCACAGGACCATAGCACAACGGTGAGTGCCTTCGCTGACTGACATATGTCTTTTTTTCGTATTAGCGTGCCCGCGCAAAATCTCTGGTCTAATGGCAAACATGTGCATTCTTTTTCCTCACTACATCATCATGTGGCACTGTCGCTATCGCTATGAAATAACGAAAGGGAAGGGGTCAAGGGCTCGTTCTTTATTTGTTAGAAACAACTTAATGAGCAAACAGACAATGAAGGTTTCATTGTCTGTTTGCTCATTAAGTTGTCGCTATCGCTGTCATGCAAGAGTGGACAGAGGCCAAAAGTAGTGGTAGCGCTCGAGTTCATGAATGCTCACTGCTCAGGCAGGGAACAGGCTTTCTTTCTCTCTGCAATTGCTCTCCACATAATTGATATCATGTGACAGTGTCGGTAGTGAGTAAGAAAAATAGTGAATCCCCTGCCATTGACGCGAACTCGAGCGGAGACCGGCACGCCCTGAACTCGAGCTGCGAGAGCTTCGCTGTTAATAAGATGAAGTAATAAAATTATTTAACAATGTTTGCGGCGCAGCTTTTGCTATCTGCTTCATGATACGCCATGTGCTAAAATAGAAATTACCTGGAAGTACACTTAACTAATGTTCATGAAAGGCCTACAGAGTTTACACTGAAATTAAGTTTAAACAAATGTTCAAGTCAGGCAGTTAAAAAATTACGATTATAGTCGCATAATTTAAACACTTAAACTTGCACTTTGCCAATAACATTCAGACAATGATGGATAATTAGGCAACTCCGTCTCATTCCCCAAGAACCAAAAGGAAGTCTTAAATAAATGAATGACCCCAGAAATATAGTGAGAGATTAGTCTTGCCATAATCCTAATAAGACACCGGTTTACAAGTCATTTTTATGACGATGTTGTTACTGGTTGTTTATTAAATATATTAAGTGGCTCATTTCATATAAAGCATCGATGATTTCTCGGATCTTGTAAAAGAGAATGCGTGGGGATTATGACAGATTTGCAATATTGTTAGGACTTAAATGTCTACCTTAACGATGAGATCGGTTAAGCGGTAATGATGCACCACTGTAGTTTCGTCCAGGGTGCGGTCTCCTTCAAGGCATAAAAAACTCGAGGCGCTGTGCGCAGCTCTGTGCTCTGAATCGTCCTGCATGAAGCAGAAGTCGAGTCTCTTAGTAGCAAAGGGTCATAATGACATCCTGTGGGTGAGTGTAATTGCTGCAGGAGAGTAGGCTTAGAGCAGAGCTCACGACGGTGGGCCAAGCATTTCAAGGGGATTATACATGCAGCCAGTGGTGAAGTGGGGGTGCTGCGTGTAATTTTTGCAACGCCTGATTTGAAATCGCGTGCGGTTGCTTCCTCGACATCGGAGGAGACGGAGGGCACACTGTCAATGTGGGCCACGGGAAGATGTGGGCGCACCGTATATTGGGCTGTCCACAATCGCCGTGATTACGCATTCCGAGCCGCGCGTCCTTGTCCGATTTGCTGTTTTCATTATAGCCGTGTGCTGAGGGATTCGATCAGATAACAAATGCAGATAGGCACGTGTAAGCGTAGAACCGGCAGTTATATACCCGGTGGGCCCCCACTTGCAAGAGACACCGAATCGCCAATGAAAAGGGCATTGCGAGTGTGGCCGACGAGCCTCGTATCTCCCGCTAGGCGGGCGTGGAACAAGACGCCGCTCCCGCATACGGGTTATTGCAGAGCTTAAGTTTCAGAATATTGCATTTTAAAGGACGCTCTTCTGGGCATTCTGAGGAACAGCAGGCGCGCACACCCCGTAAGAAGAATCGTAACAGGTGCTCCTACCAATAAACGTTTACGTTCTGTGAGTGCCTTCCGAAAAGTCTTAGGTAGACGAATCATATATTTACTTGCTCTTTCTGCTCGAACCTATACGCTGAAGAGCTACTGATTTAATGGTATTATGTCTGAGGAATGCGACTTGCAAATCTTTTGTCGAAGTAATGCATAGTGGTTACGGAAATTCGCGACACCGCTCTACCACGTCTTCTCTGATTCGTCGGAGAAATGTCCGCGCGATGTCGCAAACGAGAAAACACGGCTACCATGAACCAAGGTAACCGTAATTTCGGGTTGTCACCTTCGCTTCGTGGCATTAGAGGGCGAGTCAGCCTACATCTTTGCTGCGTGTTACACTTCCCGATCTCATGCGTAAACATTACTAAATGGACAGCATGTGGTTTGGTCAAAGTGGTGAAACGGGCGCCTTTCTCGATATCTATATCTGGCGAAAACTTTATGTGGCAGCACAGCCAAGGCTATGTGGGCGGAGTTTCTGCACATGTGTTGACACGTCAAGTAGTCCGTTCGTGCGAGATTTTTATTTCGGCTTTGCCAGCTCCTCCATCATGCTTTTTTGAGGGTGCCAGTTTCAAGTGAACCACGCCCCCCACCCTCCGGCTTATATGAACAGTTTTATAGCGGTACGGAAGTTAACAGTATGGTTATTTATATCTTACTCGAAGTAACACCAATGTAGTATACGCTGATGTGCCTGCCACTCACCACTCAAATGGGCACCTTGTACACAAAGATTTTAACGCCTTTTTTTTTTCTTTTTTGGGAAGATCGTGTACTGTGGGGAACCGTAGGAACACTAAAGAATCCGTTTTGTTTCAACAAGCAGTTTTATTTCTTAAATTCTCTGGAAGTCACAAAGTAGCTGCGCAATTATACACCTCACATGCAAGCAACAAGCCATTTCATCAATTCCTTTGTATACCGATTAGCTGTTTTCATTTCTGTGAAGGAGTAACTTCAGTAACTTTCGCGAGGCTCTCCTGTGAGTTTGGTAGGGAACGCGTCGCCGCCAACGGGTAGCTGGATATGTTCGCCGCCGTCGCACAGATGTGCGCATTTCGAGTTGGCAAGTCCAAGCGAGAGAGACGCACACCTTGACTGGCCGTCGCCAATAACACAGTTTTTGAGCGAAGTGGAAAGCTCTCATTGTCAACCGCCAAAAAGACTTCCAACTGCAGAAACGGACGCGTGCGCTGTCGCACGCAATGCGCGGCGAGATACACATTCTGAATGGCCGTATCAGCGGCTATAAACAACCCAAAAACCAACCATGTATATCCAATCAAGAAAATGAAAGGATGCATTTATTTTACGTACTGTTCGTAATAGCAGCATTGCTGTCAAGTTCGCAGACTTGCTGAAGACGGGAAGGTGACGGCGGTGTCGAAGTGGTCATTGCGGCTTGGGGCCAACTCGCGCTGGTAGCATCGCTTGCACGCAGCACAATTAATTTCCTTGAAATTGTATCCATACAACATGATATTTCGCAACTCATCACTGCCTTCGCTTCAATTTCTACGATGAATCCACACCAGCCGACGAACACTCGCTCATGCTCGCTTACGCGCTGCGACGCGAACCTGCTTGAACCGAGCGACGCCATCGTTGTTTCGAGTGTGAGGAAAACGTGGAAATGACATCAGAAACCAGAAAACTAGAAACAGCAAAAAACGAAATTTGATTACAAGGCAACTTTTAAAAATTACAGTGAAATAATCTTGGATATAAAAAGAAAAAAATTAGGTGACATGTCTTATGTTTTGCTATGTATCGCGCGAAAGTTAGCGTTCGTCGACTACATGAGGGAGCGTAGCAAAAATGTGCGCGCTTCGGCTCCGTAGCCTTCTCTGTGCTGCCACAGAAAGTTGCCGCCAGGTATACGCGATACTCGATGTGTGGATGCAGAATCAGTTGAGCAGCATAACTTATATCCCTTGATAACACAGCGCGCTGCTCGCGTGTTTATTTCGGCGTTATGCATGAGGTAGGTTCACTGTAAAGATAGCTTCATCAAAGTCACCAGGGCGCTTGGATGAAGCGCCCTTGCGACTTCGATATTGTTTTGTGTGGAAAGCGCGTCTTGGTATTCAATGCACTGTCATACTGTTCAGCGCACCAGATTGATCACTCCAAGGTTGCTCATTTGCGTTGGTATATTTCCGCACAATATCTTGGTTTGCATCCTTACCTATTACTAAATTGTTTTTAGAAATACAGTTTACTATTGCTTAAGAGAACTCAGAAGTAACACGGCCTTTCAATGGTATAACAAGCGCGATATTTCCTTATATGGCTGTAGGAGACACTTCACAGTATTATTCCACGTACTCTGAAAGAGACGCCTGAATGACGATTCAAAGGATGTGGCGTCAAAAATACATAAAACAAAAACTACGCGTGATTATAGTAAGGAACAGGTGAATAATCAAAAGCGCGGGCAGAATCTTCATAAAAACATCGATTCTGAGCATTCTTCATTTCACCTGACGCGATAAATGTCCAAGGCTTCGAACACTGGCTTGTGGCATTTCTTTTAATTGTTTTCGTTATGCCCTCTTAACATCCGATTATGTTAAGCGCGCCTATTCGGGCGATCGTTACAACTTTCTGTAAAGTACTGTTAATTTTGTGTCGACGTCTATGTTCAGCGATGTGTTCTCTCCCATTCCAACCAGGTGGACGCAGTAGGCCTCCCGCTTGTTCCGGAAATTTCGGTTCACATACTAACACGGCCATCGGAAGAGCGTAGACCGCACGCAGGAAACGCATCATCTACACCACAGGACCCGAGATATGTTCGGCCCCCAAACCCTTTCGGTCGAGAATGCACCGGACCAATCTGCCGCGTATTGGCAACTCGGTTAAGGTCGAAGCTTGACTTTAGCGTTGACCCATGTACGGACTTCTACAAGCACGTCTGCAGCACCTTCAGGGGAGAGAGCGAGTTCCTGAACGTAAGTTAGTATGACTACCGCCTGTTCTGTGAGTGGAGTTCCACAATCTTCTTTGTCTCGATATTGTTTTAATACAAAAATGCAAAGCGCGAACTTTTTCTTGAACAACTGTCTACTTTAACATTATCATAGAGAACATGTGTTTCCTGCAATTGCAACTACTTCTTCTAGCAAGTACCGAAATAATTGCAATGTTACGTGTATAACATCCAGTGACACTAGTGTCAGTGCCACAAGTTGAGACTATTCGTTGGTTCATTAAATATTTGGCGGTCTTACTGCAATCTTATCACGATTCTTCTAAAGGAGAGTGACAAAGTTGCACGCTGTTTTTATGCGCTTTGCATGTCATTTCTATTGTCCAAGTTAATAACCCAGCGGGTGTCGTCGAAAAATGCACGCACCGAAAGCTGACATCTGAGAAAAGTTGAACGCAGCAAAAGAGGAGGCTATTTATGCATGGCATATTCACACTCGAAGTCGGCCTTTCCGGTGAAGTTAGCGTTATAATTGCAGAGCGCATTTAGATCAGTAATGAATCACCTGTAATAGGAAAACTATAAAAATAAATCATAGTCTATTCATGATATGGAAACGTACCGTATTTTATCTTCTGACATATTTGAAAAGCTTAAGCTTTATTCTCTGTATGTGGTGTGCTTCAAGAAAACCCACTTAACGGGCTCTGAATGATGTATTTATCGCAAATGATATCATGCTAGCGAGAATTTTACTGCAAACTCATGCGAACGCAAATTACGTCATTTACTTACATTAATGTTACGAATTATGTCATAGCTTTGTATCCGGTAATTTTACTGAGAAGAATTCATGATCAGTCAGCTTTGCGAGGGAAACGAGCTTTTTACGATCGGTATTTCCCAAGAAAACCTCATGTGCAGGACTGTTTCCTCGGTTGGTGAGGCGTTCAAAAAAAGGTAACATTTACACAGGCAAAGGAAGAAAAGAACGCTACCGTTACATAAACTGTGAATTCATTAAAAGCACTCAAATTATACTTTAGCGTATAGTACATATCCGTACGTTGTGGAAAACGTGTCGCGATATTGAGCACGCTGCTGTTGTGAGACTTCGCGCTACACAGAAGTATATATCGCGACCCAATATCAGACCTCGCGTTGCTGGGAAACATTACTTGAAATCCAATACTAAACAATGTGCGACCGGTCACGACGTCTGAGTCAGATCAAACCAGTCCTGTGCTAAGTCAACCAACGTCGTCGCCCCAAATTTCTTGGCTTCATCCGTCCACCAAACATTCTGGGGCACACGCCACACGGGCCTTCTCTTAGGATCCATTTTTTTCCTTTAATGACTATCGGGTGCGTTGCCCCGTTATTACATGCAGTGCCCTTGCCCGCTTGATTTCCATCGAGACATCCTTAATACGCGCTGGTTCTGGGGCAAGTGCCGCTTTTGTATTGTCCTCTAACGCTAGATCTGATGTTTTTTTTTTTTTTTTTCATTGGCTTGGTATGTCGTCCTCAGTTTCAGCGCACATCCGCGCGACTGGCTGAATCCTTTTACGAGGTGGATGGTGCATCACGTGACCCCGCGTCACCGATAGGGGCCGTCCGTCCCTCATCCACGGAATTGGCGAACTAAAAATAGCAAGCTATTGGCATGTACCCTAAGATATATGAACGAATATCTGGTTGCTCTAATTTGCCAAGTACATGACCGCTTATAAGCAATGACTTCTCGAGAACATGTCAATCACAATATCGGCCATCTCTGATTTGGCGATTCTGTCATCTCTTTTTGTTGTTTATTTCACTCAGGCGTAGTGTTGATTACACAACATTCACTCGTGTTGTCTCCGGCAAAAATGGTCTCGGAAGGCGAGAACTTATTGTCTTACCTAATAGAAGCAACACTTGGCTATCACTGAAAAAAATTTTCAGATCTTACGGCTAAACTGGCGTACCAGCGCCTTTTTACAGTACACGTTTGCATGTTGGACGCTACAAGAACACTGCAACATGGTTTACGCCATGCTTACAATAAACTCACGCTCACTCGTTGAGTGATTCGCAGATTTAAGCAAACGAAGAAAGGGTTTCATAAATGTCATGCATGTTATTATTTTTTCCTCGTCTCGCAGGTTGAAAAGCGCATAGACGCATCTATTATAGCAATTCTTAGCAACAAGGAAATACCACCTACTAATCAAAGTTCTTCGGAGAAAGCAGCCGCCATGTACCAAGCCTGTGTGTCTTTTGCCTCGTCCGATGTTCCGGAGGTAAAATCTTAATACTAGCTTTTAGAATGGGCAAAGCTGATTTCCCGAAGGCTGCTCGTTGCAACCAGACAAACACAGATATCATTTTCAGTGAACTACTATTTGATGCGCAGAACCTTGAAACGTACATGAAAGTCCATGGAGCAGTTTTCTCCTTGGCGAACATGCACTTCCGGGTGCAAATACGTGCGTGATAGTACAAGTAAACGCACGTGTTTTGAAGTCAAGGACAAACTCTGCCATAACATATGCAAAAAAAATTACAGCATATCCACGGAGTGAATGATGATCAGTGGGCGAAGCTCGGGAGATTCATCGTAGATCGTGCCGAGTTCCGGATTAATTTAGTTAACGCGCACGCTACGAATCCTCATGGTTCAACTATGCACAAGTGAAATCTCCCACTGGCACTTCATTGAAAAATCCAGTGTCTATATATATATATATATATATATATATATATGGGTTGCCGGTGAACGCTTCTCCAACGCGAGCAGTCGGTATTTCTCAATCAAGACACTCGCTAGGAGACGCTGCCTGCGCCAACGTTGTCTCTCGCGGGTGAGGGCGCGTTCTCCGTCTTTGCGAGCTGGTACAGCGTTCCTCTAAGAAAGAGCGTTTCCATAGCCAACGCGCGCCTTTCGCTCTCTCTCTGTCTCTCTCTCTCTCACAAGACAGCAGAGGCACGCGCCGGGAGAGAGAGAGGCAGCGCCGAGGGCGAGCGCGTGCCGGGAGGCACGCGGGTTACGCCTGACGACTGATGCGTGACAAGGTTAGACTAAGAGGAGCTTCGCCCCTAATATGTGCAGATCCCAGCCGTCATGGTGTTACCTCACGTAGTTTCTTCATAGCCACATCCAGCCATCTTTAGCTGTCAACGCCAGTTAATTCCTGCATTGAAGAAGCGAAGTATTAATGATACAGTTGTATCTGAAATGGTATCACATAGAAGAAATAAGGCCTGTTACGGTGGTCTTTTTAGATGCGAAGCAGCTTATGGCGGAGTTCAATCCGGTGGCGGTGGTGGTGGTGTGCGGCGTGACCACCCTTACTGCACATGTGCAGACCCTCTCCACGCACCTCCTCTCCGGACGGCGCGCGTTGACTATGGAAACGCTCTTTCTTCGATGAACGCTTTACCAATCGCAAGGAACGAGAACGCGCCCTCGCGCGCGAGAGAGAACGCTGACGCAGGCAGCGTCTGTTAGCGAGTTTCTTGATTGAAAAAATTACACCATCTCCCTTCAAACCGATGCAAACGCGGTGTGCACGCCCTGTGCTGCTTCGCATCGCCTCATGGACCCCTTTAGCGGGAGCTGGTGTAATTCTGTTAAGGCCGATTCACACGCGAGGGCAAAATCCCGCTTCTCCGCGGACCGAACAGTCACGTGATCAGTTCCATCCGGCGCAGCCGCGGATACGTCGCATGCACACAGCCGGAGCGCGGCTCGCGCAATCCTCGTGCATACTCTCGACTCCAACGCTTATGCAACGCTTGTCTCGGTTCCGGCCGGGAAACCACTCGCATATTCCAATGTCGCACAACAAAACTTATTCCGTCGTTGTCGCAAAACAAAAACACGCGACTTTGAGCCGGCAGCCTGCTTCCTAGCCACGCCAACCCGAGCAATGTTGACAGATTTAACGCTGAATCCTCTCGATCGAGAGCAGACGACCGTCAAACGGGCGGATGGAAATAGCGGCGACACATTTCCATCCGTGCCGCGAGCGGAGTAGGCCGGACGAAGCGAGGGCGGCGAGTTTCCATGACGCGCGCGTCACGTGATGCGCCGTCCGCTGCGAAAATCCCTCCTCCGTTCCCTCGTGTGAATCCACCTTTAGGGGCGAAGCTCCTTAAGGCGTGGGTCGTTCGTCCCTTGTAGTCGTAACCACCTCGTTCTAGGATTGCGCTCGATAGCTCGCGCGCCGGGAGGCTCGCGCTCGCCCTCGGCGCGTTCCTCCCGGCGCGCGAGCTCTCTCACTCTTCCATCTGCTGTCTTGTGTGAGAGAGGCAGAAAGAGAGAGAGAGCGAAAGACTGTCCGTTTCTAACGATGATGATGGGTTTGTGCTAGCGCGTTACGGCGCGTGTAAGAAGCTGGTGTAAGACGCTGTGGCCTCTCCGCCTTATACTCTTTCAGCAGTCATGTGATGGCGTCGGCAAACGCGGTGCGCGTTCCGGCCTGTGTAAGGGGCTGCGTAAGACGCTGTGGCCTCTCCCCCCTTACTAGAGTGTACTGCATGTTTCTAACGCGTTTGTGCTAGCGTCCCCTTAAACGCGAGATCCCAGCGTTCGAATAGAGTGTTTCTCACGTCTTTACATGATCGACTGGGCGAATTACACGGAAGATTAACGGTTTACCGGTGATTCACTCCGGAGCTTCGCCCACTCATCATCATTCACCCCGTGGATATGCTGTGAATTTTTTTCATTATGGATTTGTTATTTTGTTGTGCATTTGTTCTGCTAATATATATGTAACAGTGATGATGATTAGGATGCATTTGTATACTCCATCTGCTAATTCTTCTTCAACGATGCCACTTGAATCGTGAAAGTTGGAAATGTGGGACAGTAGAAAAGCTAGAAGACCCTAGAGCGCCGTTGATCTCTCAGCTTATCTCTCAGCTCAGCGAAATAATTGCGACATACCTCGATGTACTTGTAATTTATTTCACTCTTACATCAGAATAAATGGTATCCATTGACGGGCCAGCAGTTTTCCTAATTGTCTATTTATTTTGCTTCCCTGTTCTTCCAGTGGCTTGATCATTCTTTGATGTTAGAATAAAAATAACCAAGTATCAATACTCCAGCCTCTACCACCGTATATTTCCTTGTTTAGATAGACAGATGCCTGTGATTTTTTTGTTTTAGGGGCGAAGCTCCTTGGGGTGTGGGTCGTTCCTCCTCTGTAGTAGCATGTATGTAGCCACCTCGCGCCGCCGGGAGGCTCGCGCTCGCCCTCGGCGCGTGCCTCCCGGCGCGCGAGCTCTCTCATTCTCCCATCTGCTGTCTTGTATGAGAGAGAGAGAGAGAGAGAGAGAGCGAAAGGCGCGAGTTGACTATGGAAACGTCGATGAACGCGCTACCAGCTCGCAAAGAAAGAGAACGCGCCCTCACCCGCGAGAGACAAGCTTGACGCAGGCAGCGTCTTCTAGCGAGTTTCTTGATTGAAAAATACCGACTGCTCGCGCTGGAGAACCGTACACCGGCCACCCATATATATATATATATATATATATATATATATATATATATATATATATATATATATATATATATATATATATATATATATATGAGGCACTGGATCATGACTTGCAATGAAATGCCGTTGGGAGATTTCACTTGTGCGTAGTTGAACCACAAGGATTCGCAGCGTGCGCGTTACCTAAATTAATCCGGAACTTGGTACGATCTACGATGAACTCCGGAGCTTCGCCCACTCATCATCATTCACTCCGTGGATAGGCTGTGGATTTTTTATTTTCACACATCCGTGAATCTCTGCTTTTCTTTGCTAAGTTATCACTTCTAATAAACAATAGCTACCAGTGGGCTTTTAGATGTTATTAGGAGGATTCCTAATCATTATATAATTAAATCCTGCGTAAAACTCGCGTCATCCGAAAGAGGTACGTCAGACAGAGGTACATGACGGTGATCACGATAACCTTTATTGATCAGGTTTTCCGAAGTTAAGGCGAGAATGAGTGGCGTCTTGAATCCGTTGGACGGTTGAGGATGATTGATTGTGGTTCGGTCAGGAAAAGACGCTAATTTCTGCAGCCCATGTAGCGAGCACGGCTAAGCATCCGTCGCGGGTAGGGGAAAGGGAGTGAAAGAGATAGAGAGGAGAGAAAGGCCGTAGTGGCGGGCTCCAGAAATTTTGATCACCTGGGGTTCTTTAACGTGCACTGACAACGCACAGTACACGGGCCTCTGGCATTTTCATCTCCATCGAAAATGCGACCGCCGTGGCCCGGATCGAACCCGTGTTTTTTGGATGGCAGCCGAGTACCGTAACCACTACACCATCGCGGCGGACGTACGGTTGGCCGAAGCGAAAATGCGGTCTCTCTCGGTGAGGTGTCGTTGTTCCGTAGGAGTTGTCCCACTCTTGCAAGCATCACTCGCGCCCATCAGTGTGAGTCCGATCCTGAAGTGAGACGTGGTGCAGAAATATAGAAAGATGCATGCACAACGTTTTTGTCTCTGTAAGCGCTGGACATACGGCTGCCCGGTATGTCGGAATGTTAGGGCCTAGCCATTCCTTAAGGAAAAGGAACCTGCCAGCGTGGCAAGAAGCTCCTGTAGTGCCGCCAAGGACGCTGGACAAGCCGTTCAAGAATCAGACCCATAGCCCTTGAGCGATGGAAGGGAGAACTAATGCAACGAGGTCAGTTGTTTCTAGTGGTGTGTTGTAGGTAGGCGAGCTGCAATTTGTATTATTGTAAGGAGGTTGAAGAAGTCTTTCTCCTATAGTTTTGAGGGATGAAGGAATGTCGAGCGCAAGCATACCAAGACGAAGAGAACTTCATTACGAAAGAAAAGCTAAGCGGTCGGCCTGAATCAATGTTCTGACATGCTACTCGGCGTTAGGGAAAGGAAAATACATGTTCAAAGAAGAAGATGACAAGAATTATGAGAATGAAGATTTCTTTCAAGGCTTTTCAAAAAGTCATTTGTCCAGTCCGCTCTCACGCGAAACTTGTTGAGTGCCTCGAGACTCTCAGGCCGACTACGGGGATGTGACGATGGTTTCAACGAAATGCTTCACTCAATGGTTCAGGAAGAAATTTTCCACCTTTCTTAAGAAGTGCTGTGGATCCAAGTGCCAGGACATTTGAATATCAGTGGGTGCTGACGCATCGTCTATTCAAGCGGTTATTTAGTTGTCTTTTCTTGCCAGCACTGCCACGTCGTCCAAGACAGTAAGGAAACAGGCCATACACAGTTGGTGACCTTGAAAATCAGTGCATAATTTGTTGAAAAAACGTAACATAAAACTAATATATGTGTTAATTATTTTTCAGAGACCCGAGATGCTTAACTTTTTCCAGCTACTTTGGCGCTGGTTTCCTACGTTTGCATCCTTCCACAAAGTGTCATGCGATAGAGAACTTTATAATAGCCTATATGCTGTATTTATGTTCATTCAATTAGCCTAGCGGTGCCATAAATGTTTTGGGAAGAGGGCTCGCTACCAAAAATCCTTTTACAGAACATGCTTTTGTTTGGTTGCTGCATCGGCAGATGTCTGACGGTTCATGTTATTCGGCTTGTATAAGGTTTACGAGCGTCGCACAATCGCAGCGGCGCTACTGTATGTTGTGCCTTGTAAGGAACAAAATTTTCCCAAAATGCGCATGCTTTACTCCAGAATATGTAGCCTTTGTGGTCGATGATCTGTATTATCATTTAGCGCCTACAACGATGAACAGTGGCAGCACCAACTTGAATGCCTATTCATAATGAAATTGCTAACGCGTCTCCGTGAAACACTTTGCGCTGAGCCTGAAAGCTTATTGTAATAAGAAATGTTGCACAGCGTTCTCGCGTATTGCTTTTATAGACGCACTATCTCGTGGACTGGATGACGTCACTAAACCTGGACTTCCTTGACGAGGAAAAACTTTCTACTGTCAACCCGGTGGAAATGATCGTGCGCGCCTCACTCCAACTTGGAATCGAGGCTCTCATCTCGATTGATTTTCCGAGGGGAGAGTTCCTGCCTAAGAAAGGCGCGTTGCGGGTAAGGAAAAAAATTCTCATTTATTGTACAGGCGCCATAACAGGGTCGTACGGGAATGTTTGCGCTGGGCGCAGGAGTGTAGGCAGCAAGATTGCATGATAAACTGGCTGCAGCATAAGGATCGCGTGCGTACAAGAAACGTAGTAACCAACTTTGGCCGCGAATAGACGAATGAAAATTCATTTCATTGAATTTGAAAATATAGAAACGAGGGGTGACGTTGTTAAAACGGCAGGCATAAGAAGCCTTAGTCTAGTATGCGTCGTATATCTCGTCTAAAGTCCGGCTTGTTGCATATAAAAGAGACGTTTCCTCAACGTCTTCCAAACGTCTTCAAAAAGCTGGTCTTTTCGACGGTTGAGTGGAGACTCCAATAATCCCGTTTCCCGGGATTTCTGAACCCATTGAAAGACTTACCAAAGACGTCATCAAAATGCTTACACGTAATCTGAAAAAGAAGCAGGAATCGTGCTCGGGAACTGGGCGGGCCCACCAAAATTTTGATCTGGTTGCCACTTTCACAATATATAAATGAAAATCTGACCTTAGAGCTAATGCCTTAGGGGTTCATATGACGCCAAGGCATTTTTTGCACCTCTAAGGCATCATCTCTGTGGTTCTGAAGGTGTCAACGGGATCATAATTTTGGGGGCACCCCTATCCGCGGACGCCGTCCCTGCCGTATGGTAGTAGCTGCGACCTGCTATGTTACCAGCTGCACCATAAGCTTTTCGGTGCTGCAGAGTGGGGGGCACTGCCAGCTCAATACTTTCGTAGTTACGTCCTAGGAAGAAGTCCTGGCGTCGCATTTCCCTGGAACTCCTTTCTTTTTCTGGTGGTTAAATGATCAGCACTGAGTGCAACAGAGCAAAATAGTGCAGTAAGGTGGGCAAACAGCTGTCTGCAAAGGCTTCATCAGTCTTAGCATTTAAGTCACAATTAGTTGTCATGAATACAAAAATCAATCTACCATGTACTTTGTAGAGTATAAAGGAAATCTACCAAAAATAGTAATGACATATCTTTCTACAGTGAAAGATAGACAGTTTCTTGGCAAGCGGCCTAACAAGGAGGCATCTGTGCCAATGATCATGAAGTCAAAACACTGCTACATCAACATTTTATTGAGAAACTAAGTTGTGCAAGTCTAAGAAAATGAGAAACGCGAGAAAAATGAAACCACAAATATTCAAAGGGAACCGCAGAACAAATAACTTAAATATATTTGGAACTTAAGTGCTAGAGGCTTACAGAAAGAGCACTAGTAGTCACACAATAATCAACAGAGAAACGACTATGCGTTTTCAGCATGACAGCAGCGCATCCTGTTGTATGAGTACAGACAGAACAATGGATGACTGTCTGATAGCCGCTTTCAATCATGTTATGCAGTATCTTCACCGCATAAAATCAATGAATATAAACAAAAAAACTCAAATATGACTCAGATATGAAAGTGAAAATTTGCCTAGGGCATAAGCTGACTTAACGATGCAAGCTTAAAAGACAACCAAAAGCATCAATCAAGCAAAAATGAATATTGACCAAAGTGACCTTCAAAGAAAGTAGCGCATGAAATATTAACAAAATCGGTATAATGAGCAACATCCTATTTGCAGTGCACAATCTGGCACAGCGAGCAACGCTCCAGCGAAGGAACCTCAGTTTCATAATGAAGCTAGGTACTCACGTACTTGAACTTGAATACAAAGGAGACAGTGTTGCGGCGACGAAAGAAAAAAAACAGGCAGTAATCTCACTTATATGTACGAAATAGAAATATGGCTGCCTAGAAAGCACTGTATTATGCACACCTATGCAAATGTGACATGAACGGTTATCAGACTGGCAAGCGTAATTTGAAAACCAAAAAAGGAAAAAAAAAGAGATTTTGGCACAAAGCATGAAGCTACTTTTAATAACGACTTCAAATAACCAGCAGGTATATATGTGCAGGACCAAGCTGAGAGTCTCCAAATTTTACCCTGTTTCACATTAAAGAAAAAAAAAAGACTCGCACTACACCTAGTTATTAAACAAAACACCTCAAATGGCCAACTCCTTTCAGCATGCAACCTCTACCATACTCGCCACTAGTTCACGTTCACAGTCATAAAAAACTAGTTGTAGTGTCCAGGCTTAGTGGAGCTGATGAATATAATCCTACTGGCATCGTATGACACGCTGGAGCAGCCGTTCCGGAAATGCTTTCAATGTTGAACCGCGGTCGGGCCGTAGTAGAACGCAGTTGGTGTACTTGATCATGTTATCCATGCAACCGATTCAACCGCATGTATTCCTGCAAGGGATAAAAAAAATGGGACCATTCTTTTCTATAAAGCTGTTCTGCAACTGTGTTTTTCGGAACGAAATTTGAAATGCATTTCTGCCAGAGGCATTGCGCCCTTAACAGGAAGAGCTCATAATATCCGGCAACGTGCAATAGACAAACACTCAAAAAGAACTTTCCTCGAGTGCCTGCTTCCTCTAAAGTGTTTGCTGCATCATATAGATAGAAATTTAATGAACCAACAAACTATGAAGCTAGGAAAGCATAGGGTACCTCATTGAGGTTCTTAATTGTAGTATTATTATTCTGGAGTAAGCAGAAAGGGATTAAAGTGGACGAAATGACAACCCTGCCTTCAGTGGGAACCGAACCCACGACCTTCGCATAGCGCGTCCGATGTTGTAACGCTGATCTACGAAGGCCGCATCATTGGGTGTATATTACACCAACATTCTAACACTCCAAGGATTGTATGTAAAATATGTATGTACATGTATACGAAGGTCAGTGAGCCCAGCCGAAGGTTGGACGCTCGTCCTAGGTGCCCAGCGAAGAAAAGGAACAGAAGAAAGAAGTTAGAATAGAACAGCCAGCCTGCGGCAAAGGCGCTAGGTCTATATCTCTCTCCTTTACAATATATAGTGGTGTTCGGCCCAATATATAGTGGTGTTCAGGTAAAACAGAACAAGGTGTATTTAATAAAGGCAATTATTTTTTGGAATACTTGCGGCAATGGGCACTCAAAAACTGCTTGAAGATTAATACAAATAAAACTAAGGGCATTTTGTTTAGACCGAAAAACAGAATACATCACTGGAACTTTGATCTTGTTTTAGGGAATAGTAAAATTGAGATCCTACCAGCTGTAAAAACCCTAGGCGTGGTTTTTACTGAATCACTTAGTTGGGATGCGCATGTCGATAGCGTAAGGTTAAGAATAAACAGAATAAACGGTATAGTAAATCGCCATAGACACGTACTTCCTCAACAAGCAAAGATATTGATATATAATGCATATATACTACCAATTATTTCCTACTGTTTTACGATATGGGGCAAAATGACGAAACAAAATGAACAAAAAATTCTAGTTGCTCAAAAACGAGCAATACGTCTAATCGCGAATGTACCATGGTACACACACACTAACTCGTACTTCACTGCTTTTCATATCCTCAAAGTCACCGAGTTTTATCCCTACAAGTTACTGATCATGTACAAAACCGCAGTTCTCGGTAATAATGACAGACTATTGTCCTTATTCAAACTAAACTGTCCCATACCTGCTTACAATACCCGAAATTCTGTCCAATGGTGCCAACCTTTTTGTCGCACTACATATCGCCAACAGTCTCCATCATATGTCTTACCGAGATACCTTAATATTCTTCATGCAAATAACATTTTTCTTGAACAAATTTCAAAGGGCATGCTGATTAACCACCTTTATATGTTTGAAAATGTTTAGCAAATATTTCTGTGACCTGTTTTAGCTGATGAGTGTTGTACATATCATTCTTTATTCATTTATACAAATGTTTGTAATCTTGGCCTACAGATACCAGTACGTTTCAGTAGAAGTGTCTGTTAGATATGTGATTTTTATTTTATTTGGTTTGCTTGTGTTTTTTTTTTTTTTGACCGATGCAAGTATGTCAGCCTCAGTGAATTTTAAGTTGTAGTCTTAAACAATCGTTGGTGTTGCTGTTTGTCCATTTTGTGCTTAGAATGCATCTGTCTGAATGACGTGTGACCTACGGGCGCAGGGCGTTTCTCAAGCTGCAAAAAGCAGCTTTTTGCTCGGCGTCCGCTCTTTGCGTTCAAACTGTACCACAAAGAGAAATAAACTTGTATTGTATTGTATCTCCGCAGGGAACTTGATGCACTTGCTGCTTGATGCTACCACCATCACAATTGTATGTCACTCGTGAACGCTATACTACACATCACTCATTCGTAGTTTATTTCGGATGCATTCCCACACTCAGCATATAGAAATCGAGTGACACACATGCTTAACACACAGAGGGTGAGAATACTGTTCGAGGCGTGCTTACGTGCCCACTGCTCACTCAGTATGAAAGGCACTGTGCAACACTTCTTGAACACACTGAAGAAACGTATGAGCCAAATATTATTGTGCTGCAAGCAGCAGTGGATTGGCAGTTTCATTTTGAATACAGCAGGCAATCGCCTGCTCTCGTTTCAACTAGTGCCGTCACTACCAGCACCGACCTGCGAGTATGTCGTGAGGAAGCAGCAAAGTGTGAAGCGTTCCGCAGAAATCTTTTGAATAGCACCGTGGCTTTGATTTGACGATAAAGCGGAGCTGGAAAAAAAGCAAAGCAGCCGTCGTAACACACACACACACACACACACACACACACACACACACACACACACACACACACACACACACACACACACACTGGAGGCGTCTGCGTCGCGAGGACAGCTGCACCGTTAAACACCGGCACCAGACAAGCTGGCGGCGCCGGTAATAGATAATAAAAAATAAACTAAATACATCCAAAGGTGCGTGTGTAGGTCCTCGTAACACATCGCTCACCCATAGCCCGACGTATTAATCGTTGTTCGTCACATTATCATCTTTGTCCTGCACTGTCAGCCCAGCAGCCTGGTTCAAGTCCTCACTCTCCAGTCCGTACCACGTGAAACACAGGACAGCTTATGGCATACCATAAATCCGCTGTGCACAACAGCGTCCCTGCAACAATACTATGGAACCAGATAACAGGTCGTGTAATTGTTTTGGTATTTGCGGTCTGCAAGAATGACGAACCCCAAAATGCAGAATACTGCAACAGCGTGGACAATGAGCAATAATAATAAAGAACATTCGCAAACGAGTCACATGCTTTTGACAAAGTTTAAATGTGACCGAGAACGCGCAAAACGACACTCACGCTCATATGAATGCTGAGCTGCGGGAAGTCATTGCAACACCACAAGGACGTCATGATTGCCTGAGGCAGTTCTGCTAACATGCCACAACAAATAGTGTGCGATTGCTCAATCTCACAACCCTGAACTGAAATTTCATGACTGCGATGTCACAGTGAATGAACGCGCGGCAACGGTTGCCCTACAACACGCGATATCAAATGCATGTATTCATCTGTGTAGTACACGAGTACATTACTACTATCCCGCACAGTTGTAGAGGTGCTGTACTCACTACCCGTAACGGTCAAATGACAGGATGGTGGGAACAAAGCGAATTCAGTCCGTACTCACTAATCGGGCTAAACACGCATATAGACCTAAGAAAGTTTCACAATGCATTCATACAACTATGATCTTAATAAAACCACAGTTGCCTTGCATGGTGTTTATGTTGATGCGTCAACTATCTTAGAGCTTTTTTTCTCTGCAACAACAGATTGAATACAGCCTCGAAGAGCAATTCTGGCTGGACAGGAAAATAAGCGTGGAAGAATACACGGAAATGTTCAGCAAGTATGGTGCGAAGCCACCCCAGGACAAGAGACTCGCTTTGAGGATAAAAAGATACGAGAGCGCCCGTAAGAGCAGAAATATATTCTTTTTCTTTCTTTTCTTTTCCGACGAACAATAAGGAGAAACGTGTGCATGCTGCATGTGAAACGGTGCTGCGTGTTCTTCTGGTTAGCCACCACATGTATGAGCTTTGCTTGTAGCTGGCTATCCCTTGCTGGCTTTTGCTACAGTGCTACATTCTTTCTCTGAGCTAGTGTTGGGGAGGGGGTTGAGCTATTTATTATTTTATCTCTCTGATGTTAGTGTTTTACATAAAAGCAGTCTATGTCTAGGTTGTTGCTAAAAGCACGTGCGTCATCAACCCTGAAAGCAGTCCAGTCATACAGTGCGTGTGAATCGCACACGGGGTTCGCCACGTGCAAGCAGTGCCTCCCAGCAATACGACTGACCCCGCTATATCTTTAATAATGCGTCATCTATACATGCTAATGTTATCATTTGTGCATAAGGGGGCTGATCCTGAGGGAAGTGTTGGGCATGGAGCTGTGGCTTATTCCAAAATAAAATTTAATTATATTCAACAAACTACTGATTACAGAAAGTCCAAAGTACATTAAACGGAATAAACGAAATTTTATTTTAATCAAGTGTGGCAGAGGGAATAAAATTTTAATTGATGTGACGGCAGAGTGCCCGAAGCGAACGAAAGACGTAAGGCAGTTGTGCATGCTGCAAATGATTTCGTGCTGCAGATTCGATAATCGTTCAAGACTACGCGTTGAACAACTAAAGCTATGCCAATCGGGCCATGTAATAACCTAGCTTTGTAGGTCATCCTCCGTCCCAGGGTTAAATGCCCCTTGATACATGCTTAAGGCTATGGCTGTGAGTTAGGATCAACGATGTTACATGTCCTGATACGTGTGACCTTTAGCCTACGTGGTTCATCTTTTTCAAAGAGAGGGAGCAGTGTCAATGAATTGTACAGCACTGTGCCATACGACCGTGAAACTGTTTTCTCGAGAGGACGGACGGCAGTATGTACAACGGTAATGCAGCACATTTGCTCATAGACCAATCCCGGAGTTGACGCCTATTTCCAAGATGGCCAAGTACACGTTACCATTTGTTACTCTGGAATTAATTTTATCCTTGCTATTTCATCGGACAAATGTTTTTATTTCCCCCGGACAACAATTCTAGAATCACGCTCGAGTGGCGCATTGCAGAAGAATGGGCACTTAAAAGCGTAATCCATAGCGGATGACGCGCTTGTCGGTGTCGTCACCCTGCAAGGAGGACACCGAGGCATCCTCTTACAGTTACATAGTGACCTTGGCTTCTGAGGTTTAAGGCACGGAGGAAAAATGACGCCACCGCCTCGTCGCAAACTCCGTTGGCTAGTTTTACCAAGGACAGTTTTTCGCTCTATAGCTTTGCCGAAGCGTATCGCGGAGTTGAGAGGGAAAAGTATTTTTGAGATTAAAATAATACCAAAATGAGCCACTTTGGGCAATTTATCCTCGGGATGATTTCATAATGCAGCACTGTGTGAAAGAACAATTTCAGAGGCCCCCTTGTACGTTCCTGCGCTCTGATTGAAGGCCTCCAAAACTGAAGAGTGCTTTTGTGGTATTTCTGGTACATTTGTCTTTTGTCTTTCATTCTGCTCGCAGTTGAAGAAATAGTGGCTTTCACATTTGCTCATAGACCAATCCCGGAGTTGGCGCCTATTTCCAAGATGGCCAAGTACACGTTACCATTTGTTACTGCACGTAAGTGAAAATTTCACACCGGTCCCATTGTCCACATGAAATATATATATATATATATATATATATATATATATATATATATATATATATATATATATATATATATATATATATATTGAGAAAGCGATATTGTTTAAAACATTTCTTGCCAAGCATATGATGGTGTTTGTTATCGTAGAAGTGGAGCGATCACTCGCTTTTTGCCTGGAAACGGGGTCAACTTAAATGTTTAGGAAGAGCATTAATAGCTGAAACAACCCACCGTGGTCTTTTAGTTGTTGAAGGGCTCTTCGTCACTATGCCCTCACGTTCCGGATTTCTCGCGTGGTCGAACAATCTAGAGACCCGCGTGCTCAGCTTTTACATAGCACGCTATGGAAGAATCTAAGAGCGATTGAGTCTTCCTGAGCACTCCAGTGCCCAGGAAGATTCAATCGCTCTTATCTTATCATATGGTACTGTCGGCACGTTGAACCCCCGCAATAATCAGTACAACGCAAACAGAGCAGCGTCATCAACATGGCTTATCCATTTACAATTGTCTCACGCTCGACTTAGCTCATCGGACACAACAGCCGCTATTACAGTCGGTTGCAATTTGCAAATAAATATAGGCTAACCCATGGAGTCTCACTGCACTGTTTTTGTGTTCCTCCACGTAGCATAGGAAGTGGTTCCCAAAGAATGACAAAAAAAATCCAATGTGTAAACCAAGGTTTTGAAACCTCCTTGGTGTAAACAAGGCATTTTGCCATGCTTCAATACTTCATAAATTATGACCAGAAGGTTCAAGAAATTCCTCCGTAAATGCATTAAACCTTGAGCCTACAGAACTCTATATCCTTTCCCTAAATCGCAACCTCTGGAGCAGATATCTCGTAGTTAAAAGGTGCCCATTTTGAACACAATGTTCTGAGCAGCATTATGACATGCGTGCATGAGACACAGCCTTTGATGAAACTTATAAAGTCAATTAAGCATTCATATTTTTGTTGGAACACGGAAAAAAAAGAGGCTAGTAACGCTGTTTTTCGAATGCTTGGTGCTTGTAAAACTTTAGCACCTGGAGCATGTCACAGCCTCCCGTGAATGCCACAATTGTGAATCAAAGCAAAGCGTGGACTTCATCAGTCGTCACTGTTACGGAGCACGGATGCATCTCGGTAAACATCAAAATTCGACTGGTGTCACATCAGGGCGTTGCCTGAATATGCCGGGCTAGGCTTCTGAGGTGGTCGAACATTACACAGACGCACAATCAACTTTGGCTGTACATACCTGGGCGTCGCCGACTAAGGAGTAGGATGACAAGCGGTGCTTGTGGCGAAGCTCACTAGGGTGTAAGGTACCTACGTTTGAGCAATGCGAGAAACCCATGTCTCGCTGCAACGTGCCACTGCTCGACAGTGGGTAAAAAGACCCCGAAAAACACCAAACAAACGTGCCCCGACGACGGCCGCGTTGGTACACTCCAAAGGCGCCACAATCAGTAGCTTTTGTCGCGTCGAATGAAGAGCCGTGATACAGACGCCGATGTAGTACGCGTGGGTAGCAAGACGGAACAGCTGTTTAAAGCCGATAGTCTTTTTTGGGATACTTGCACGCAGAAATTTCGGTCTCTGTTTCTGTTTGTCTGTCTGTCACACGATTTAGCCACCCGGCCAATGTTTAAGCACTTGCCTAATGCCCAGCCATCTTGAACTGGCAGCTGCGTTCACACTTGGGAGCGTTGTCGAACAAAAAAATTACAGCATATCCACGGAGTGAATAATGATGAGTGGGCGAAGCTCAGGATGTGCATCGTAGATCGTGCCGAGTTCCGGATTAATTTAGTTAACGCGCATGCTACGAATCCTCACGGTTCAACTGTGCACAATGCACAAGTGAAATCTCCCACCGGCACTTCATTGCAAGTCAAGATCCAGAGCATATATATATATATATATATATATATATATATATATATATATATATATATATATATATATATATACATATGGGTTTTGCCGGTGCACGCTTCTCCAACGCGTGCAGTCGGTATTTCTCAATCAAGAAACTCACTAGGAGACGCTGCCTGCGCCAACGTTGTCTCTCGCGTTTGCCGGGGCAGTGTCGAGTTTGACGGGGAGCACGTGGCTCCCGGCGCTCGCGGCGAGGGTTAGCGCCGGGAGCCACGCGTTCGCCCTCGGCGCGTGTGTGCCCTCCGGCAGGCACGCGCCCGTGGCTACCTACTACGACGACTACTACTACTGCTACTACATACATCGGGGACGCACGACCCACGCCTTAAGGAGCTTCGCCCCTAAAAGCAAATATTAAGCAAATCTGAGGTGCAACATCAATACGTAAGTATTAGGTGGTGCTTCCTTTAATAGAAAATACATAGATGCGTAATATTAAAGACCGCAGTGTTTGCTAGGCTGCGCTAAAAATGCGACGCTATGCACGAAAAAAGGCTTCTGCCGACGATTTGGTGCTGCCACCTAGATTCTGCACAAGCTCATGTCTCCCGACGGCGCTGCCAGGTGGCGTCCATATCTCACGCAGCATAGTACGCCCGTCAGAAGACTATCGTCTTTCGACGGCGTTTCCAGCGAAGCACGCAGATACGCGGCCAATTCGAGAAGACGAAGATCACGCGAAAGTGCTGTTGATGGCGTTGACGGCTCACGGCGCAGCGAAGCCTCGCCTCTCGTAGGAGGAAACTACATCGTGGTGCTTTTTTATGGGTTCTCCTTTAGCTCTACGTCATCATGAAGTGCGACCGTAATTGGACACTCAAGTCTACGGATGCACAATGGTATATTTAAGTTTTTATTCCTAAGTTGTCACCGTCTTTACAATCATAAGTGGATAAAAAGTCAGACTTCAGAAAGCAGATGAGCGGAGAAAATGCGTGAAATAGTATAGACTCCGCACTATCTCGAAAGTGTCACAAGTGACAGCTCCTGCCTTGGGGGCATTTCCGCCCCAACACGGATGTACGAAGTCAGCATGAAGGCTGATGGTACACGATATCATTTTCAAAGAATTTCTTCGGCTTGGCATGGATATGAAGATTCCATCTGTAATTTCGGAGTCCATAATTCACAAGTGCCTTTCGAAGTTGCTTGAGAAACTAGAGCAATACATTACAAGGTTCAGTATACCGACATTCCTTAGCACATGTCGCAATTTTTTTTTCTGTTACTAGACGCCGAGTAAGCAACATAGGTTCATATAGTGGCACAAGCAAAATTTACTACATTTTAATATTTATTTTGCGCAGTGGACAAAAATCTTACAATTTTTATTACTGCGCACTACACTCTGAGAGAGATAACAAATCATACACGGTAAATTTCGCGAAAGAAAGTGTCCGGCAGCTTTGCTTTCATGTCCTTTCCCTGTGTGTGTTTGAACTACGTGCTTCTTCTGAGGTAAGGAGACTGGATAGGGTAGCAGCCAGATGGTACAGGAAAAGGTGCGCGGCGCTGTCGCGGTTCGGAAGTAGCACATAAACACGTATTTTCATATATAGGCTTCCGAAATACTCGCTAATGCAGCACTCCTCGGCACCGTTTACTGTGCTCACAAATGTTGAAAATTTGGACCCACCAAACGACAGAACTAAATGCGAAAAAAACACGCAAGAACCACCTCAGTATCTCTTTCTTTTCTTTAGTTTAGTATTATCGTTTAGTGCGCTCAAATTTTCAACAGATGAAGCCAAACCGACTAGCCCGCCTTTCAATGCTATTCTACTCACCTGCTCACATCGTTTCTCCACTCTCACCAGGTGATTGGGGCAGGTTTTTCTCTAAGTACACCAACGGCACCTACACGCGTTCCCGCGTAGTCTTTCATCGACCAGAGGCTGCCACTATAATCCTGAAGCTGTTCGAGAAGGAGACCGTACGCGCCGAGGGTCTGCGATACCTGGTCGCCTGGAACATCTATAGGCAGCTAGTCGCTTACACTGATCCGAACACGTTTCGTGATGGTTCGAGTGCGAGCGATGCCTGCTACAGGCACATCATGAAAGTCATGGACATCGCGGTGGTCGGCTCCTATTTTCAAGTGGGTAAGCCTGTTTCAATGATCACGTTTCTTGGCGCCGGCTAATGAAACATTCAGTGTAGCATTCCGGTATGTGCACGTGTGCTTTCTTGCAAAATTCATATAAATTTCGCGTACTTCTCATATAATTTCTACACAATTCAATCGAAATGCCGTCAGAAGAAGCCGTCGTACAATTGCCATCGCACAATATCCGTCGTAAAACATGCCGTCGTACAATTGGAATAGAATACATGGCTTCCTTCACTTTAAGCTTCGACTGCTGGGCTAGTTGATTTTTGACTGCATGACATGTTAGTGAAGTGAGGAACGGCATGTAGAGAGGCACACAGACACAACAATGCCGGTAGTCTGCTTAAGTCTCTGTGTGCCTCTCCCTGGTGAGAAGTGTGTGCCTCTCTCCTGTCCGTATCACAGTTCGGCAGTACAAAGTACCATATTCGTTCCACGATTGTCCTATAAAACTGCGAGAAAAACAATTTTCGGAATAAAGAACGACGAAGTGCACAGATTTTTTTCTTTATAAAGTCTTCGAAAAGAAATGCCGTCGAGTTGATTGCAGGCATAGTTGCAGTTTTCTTTCATGTGACACATGACATTTCCCTGAGCCTCAAAAGTTTCTGCGGGCTCATTTCTTACATTTGACGGCAAAATATTGTATCGTTGACTGCGAAGTTTTGTTGTTGGCACGCTTTGGAAAGCTAATCCGCAGCGGCGAAGCCCGAGTCTTCATTGTGGCATCCTCCATGGGAGTGCGCTACGCGGGTGGCGAGTAGCGCACGCGTTGCGTCTCCGTTCAAGCTCAGCCTTGTTATACCATACCAATGCCCGCATATACCTTAAACGCCTATAATGTAACATATATCAGCGGGTTTGTGACAGCCAGTACCCGCCTCCCTCTGGGCTTCGGCAAAAACGCCTTTGCCTGTTTAGCGAGCGGCTGCGCAGTGCTTTAGCAGTGCAAAGAAGGACAACAAACGGAAAGAGAAGTAGCCCTTTTAATCATGCTTCACCTATTGTGCATAAATTTTTAGCTCTGTTTGTTGCAAAAACGAACGAGTATCCTTTGTTAGCTACATTCTTAATTAGTCTGTTTACACAACACATCGGAGCCCAGCCCTAGGGTGTTGCTAGCGGCAAAAAGGATTAAACATTCCTTCATCTTCCGTGCTAACATGCCGCTTCAAAGGTTGATCTCTAGAGCAGGTCAATAATACATCTTCTTTGTCTTGTATAAATACATTGTTGCTCTCTTTCTGGTGCTATGTTGCAGGACAATCTGCAAGGAAAAGTAACAACCTACTTCGATGCGTTTAAGGAGCAGTTAAAAGAAGCCACCTAGCGAGAGCACTTACTTGTTTGAAGCTTAGTTAAGCGATGGCCTCCGAAACCGTTTGTTACACATGCGCATTGAGTGAGGAACATGTATTTAAAACTGAATGTGCAGTCATCGCCAGACGCTGGAGAAGACCTTACGGAGCCTCGCGCGTTAGTCTCAGGCAAGGATACAAGACAGATGCAATCACACGATAATATTATCTGCGTATTCGCAGAGAACAATCCGCTGACAAATGTTCACTTTGCAAACTACTCCAGTTTGGCTGTCAGACAAAGCGGTTCATTGGTAAACAGATACGTGGAAAATAGGCTGCCATAGAAATTATACTAATCATGAGTTAAGCAGAGCACCCGACGCCAAGGTAGCTTCGAGCGAATGAATGTCGTCCTGTTTGTGCGTAATGTTTTTGCAGCTTTAACTCTTTGGGCTCTTTGCAACTACAGGCTTTGGCGGCGATTGCATGCGTAACCACCGACACTGGATATTCAAAAAGAAGCACCCCATGCCTGTGCGGGTTTGAGCCACGCACATTAGGAGCGGTACCGCACATCCAGGGCTCTCTTCACATGCTTCGTCACTTTGTGTTGTCAGGATCGGCTGTGGTTATAGCAGTAGCGCTTTAGTACAGCGCAGATTTGACAGCTCTTGGCGAGAACAAAACGAGGTTTTTATCTGTGTCTGCAACAGGTACAACTTAAGGGAGCTGATTAGTGAAAGCGTGCAAACCAGAAATATTTTTACATATGCCCGTGTTCTGTAATTATATATTCTGCAACAGTATGCATCGCCAGTGATTACCCAACACAAAAGAATTCTCAGCTAAATAAATGCTTTCAGTGCAGAAGCACGGTAGCACTGGAATGTTTTTTTTTTACTAACTCCACCTCCCGCAGATACTACCAAGACACGCTTGCTATCCCAAATATAATCGCCCTAGCAATACCAACATAACAAAGCAAACATAACAGTGTGCATGCCACGCAGCCTGATGCTATATGTCTGACAAGTGCTGGCATTATGCATAGGTTGCTCTTTGTGTGACTGGTTCATTGATCAACACGCTTGAATGACCTAAGAGCACGTGACAGCTTACGCTGTCATAATTGTGCACGTGCATTCCTGTTCCCCTGAATAATCGTTCCTATACTACCTCTTTCAAAACGTGTATGTCCGGGCATTGAACATAGGATTCAATACGAGAACAGAACTACAGTGCACCCTTAGAAATATTTCAAGAATCGCTTACTCCAGGAAGGAAACCGCGCTTCACGCGCATGATTAAATGGAACGCACATGTAGAAATGTCCGATTTTAAGCGATAACTGTTTGTGTCATTGTGTTCCATAAGCGCAACGGAACGAATTCCTGTTTTAAATATATGGTCCAACAACAATTGCCTACATGCTATATCATTTCCGTGGTTCCCAAACTAACCAAACATATGAACCGCGAATTTTATGAAGGCCGCATGGAAAGAGGAACCAAACTCCAGGCTAACGGAAGGATTTGGGATGCGCCGTTCTCTGAAGCGGTGGAATATGAAAACCCTATAGCATACGTGCGATAGCAATAAGTATCGAAAATAATATTCGCGCTTGCACCATTCACAAGATCAACGCGGAAGTGCCAGAGGAGGTGCTCACAATCACACACATGCAGGCACAGGTACATTATCAATGACTCACAAGCGGCGGTCGCAATCTACGGGCTAACTAAGCGGCCACCCCAAACAGCAGGTATACAGCGAAAGGCGGCAGCGCTGACAGCATCGCACGGCTTTGACGACATGTTTATTCCACGGCCAATGGCACGCACCTCTCTATATATACCCTCTCCCAACCACCGCGCCGACCGAGATGGTCCTCCTCAAGACGACAGAGTCGGTGAAGCCCTTGAAGAAATGCAAGACTACAAAGGCTTCACTGCCCGTCTCGTCTCGCCTTCCTTCGTCCTTGTTTTACTTTAGCGGTAAACATGCCTAGCAAAAACGAACTAGGACATTTCCAAGATCATCAGAAGATGAGTGAGTCTATGGTTAACGTTGGTTAACCAAGAACGTCGACAGCACCATGGCGATTGAATGGTAGCTCATGAAACGACGTCACGTAGGAACTCATTTCGGTGCACAGCACGGACTTTCATGGAGGTTAAATGCTCGCCAAGTTTCGCTAATGTGCGCATTATAAGCCACGTTTGGTGAAGTATTCCTGCCGGATAGAGCAAAGTTTCACAACAGCATGCCGAGTGATAGTAAACTATATGTAACGTTGATTACGTTGTTATGATCGCGCTTAAAACACATTATAAGCGCAATTCGCGTTAAACAAGCGGCATCATCACAACTGCCGGTGTGATACGTTGATTTACTCTATAGTGTGTCGTGTGGGAGAAGCGGCCGGAGCCTAGTGGTAACGTGCCTGCTTGGTGCCTCGGTGACCCAGGTTCGATTCTCCCTTATTGTTTTGTAGGCCGCGTGTGTCTTTGTGTGCTCATTATATTGGTATTTCGATCGCTTACTCCGACGAAAGGTATGCCTTTCTTATTTTTGAATCTTCTTTAATGATATGTAATAAGTATATTTAGTTGATCCTTGACTGACACAGGCTGTATAAAATTCAAGCACCTGTGGCGCGTACCAGCATACCTGAGGTCGAGAAATTACGGGTGTGTGTATCACGTGACTGCAGTGTCATTAATCGCGATGTACATAACGCGTGTACTATGTTATTGCTATAGAGGTCAGTCATCCATGTTCGTCTTACATTTGCACACTATCACGCAAATCTTCGGGTATATCAGGTGAAGGACGCGAGCAGGACAGATGCGAGACGCAGGCGGCTAGATAGATAGATAGATAGATAGATAGATAGATAGATAGATAGATAGATAGATAGATAGATAGATAGATAGATAGATAGATAGATAGATAGATAGATAGATAGATAGATAGATATGGTCTCGGGTTGCCCAAATTTTTTAACAAATGATTCCTAGTTATATAACATATTTACGATAGAGAGTTCTCGCGCAGCTCTGTCCACACAGAGCACACAGCGACACAGATCGACAAAAATCAAACTCTAACGGGATTTGTTAAGCGTAGTAGTGAACTCACGTCGGGAATTCTGTTTTAGATACTGCTTTGATGCTGCGCCTTAGAGAGTTTGCATATTCTTAGATGCAGCTTTCGCTGGCGGCAAAACTTGAGAGATACTCCGTCATAGGAGCTTCTCCGTCAGTTGCGTGTTCAGTATCCCTCACACGCGCTACGTACGACCTATGGATATAAGGAAGAGTGGGGGGGACCGAAAGTGCTTTCGCATATCTGCTGCGAATGACTTCAACTTCTTCGACTTTACTTGTCATAAGAAAATTAAACGCTGCTTCAATGAGTGTGTATGTTGACCTGCTAACGTGTTCAGGTACTTGCGTTACCAGCTCAATGCTTTTTCGCAAAGGCAGAAAAGGAGCTGCAGTGAACTTTTATTTACATTGTTCCTAATCCATACGGCCCTAAATTACTTGCGTTCCACGAGCAAGTAAATTAATAGTTCAACCATAATACGCCCTGCCATTTATACATTCGTCCAACATTGAACAAATATACACTAATTTATCCGCTGCTCTATTGGTAAGACATAAATCTTCTGCCAATCGCTGTAAATGCATCACTCTGGTTTGTCGTTTTCTACGACTTCTAGTCGAGAAGTAATGAAGCCGTGAGTACGACCGTTCTGCATATACGATCGCGGCAGCCAATGACGCTTTAGGCTACCAAACTAAGCAAAGCGCTGTTCGAGCCCGCTTAGCTGTGTGCTGGAAAGAATAACATCGCATTTCTTGATTCATATTTTATTTATTTATTTATTTATTTATTTATTTATTTATTTATTTATAAGTACGATCACCCGAAGCCGCTGCAGTAAATGGGGGGAGGGTGTTGAAATACAAAGGAATGATGAAACGAAAGGCCGTACTTATAAGAAATGAACAATGCAATTACAGTTTAGAAATAAATATTTTATCACAAATTGATGCGCGTGCCAAGCACGAAAGGAAACGCAAAATAACAAACACTACGAGAAGAAACGAAAGGCAGGGAAACAATGGCTATAATCATACAATATTCATAATATCGTTTTTTTAAGATTTCAGACGTCGCTTAACTTGCTATTCAAGAGCTGCTTAATTAAACGAAAATCCGCACCACTTTACAGCACGAAGCTTTTCCTAACATGACACCATGACATGTTTCATTGCTTCACAGCGGTTCCACCACGCCTTGTATACCAGACTAAAGTCATGGTGTCCCGAATCCGCACTGCTTTCGAAAATGCCCTGAATTCATCAAGTTGGCTTGATCCTATTGTTCGAAGTAATGCCATCAACAAGTTGATCAACATCACGGTCTACGTGGGCAGCCCTGGACGACGCTTGGATCCCAAGTACGTGGAAGACGTTTACAGTAAGTATTTATGAACATCCGTACGGTTAACATGGCAGGCAAGATCAGTGTAGCATTCTTTACTACATTGCTTGTTGAGAAATATTAACGGAAGCTTTCTCAAAATTATCTTGCGTGATGAAGGTGTGTGTGAGTAATGTAAGGGATGAGCACCTAGCGATGTTTATTTCTTCCTCAGCACCACCGCTTCAGCTCGATGTTGGGGTTGTTATGAAAAGAAAATTATCTTCAATAGTAATCATTTTATAAAAAGCATCAAAGTACGAGGCAGACGGGATGTCACAAAATATTTTAGTAAAAAAGTCAGTTTCGCCGCAAGGGCGAAGCGATGAATGCGATAGCAAGAAACTGTAATGCTATACGAAGTGAGCCTCGCAGCTTCAGGAGCAATATTAATTGTAAGCAAACATGCTCTTGCTAAGTGAGCACCTCCCGTGGGCACAGCGCGTGCTGGTACGAAGGGCTTTATACGTTGTGTGTCACGAAGCTACACATACAAAGCTAGGGGAGGCCGCTAAATGAACCAACAGAAGATGAGCGCGAGCTACCAAGTGAAGCACGCACGAAACGAACGCACAGATATACACTGAACGAGCGCGAATAAGCTGTCACATTGGATACTCTCAGTTTGGACAGCGCTCCTGTTGTAAGGGCGAGGTTCCTGGTTCGATTCCGCGCGTCGGAAGCACTTATACGAATTATTTTTCTTTGGGAATTTCATATATATATACATCCTTATATATATATATATATATATATATATATATATATATTATATATATATATATATATATACGGTTCATGACGGCGGCGACGGGGACGGCAAAAACCAGCCGAGACTGTCCATAAATTGCTATCGCAATAAAATATATTTAACAATGCGGCTGCTTATTGAAAAATAATTGGATGGAAACAGGCGGCCACCACAGCGGGCATGCGGGCCTCAGCACTGAGATATTTCCACAGGGATTAATTCAATGCTGTGTGCAATTACATACAAATGACAGATCCTATACGATTTTGACAATTCCTGTTAAAAAAAAAGGTCAATTGTAAAGACAGACTACTCTTCTCGTCTGTGTTGTCAAACATAATTAAAGTATTCTCTACAGGTAATGGCGACTCATCTGTCTGGTTTGAATAGTTAACGTGCACACTTCCACTAATTAAATTCCTTCCGAAGTAACTTTTCTTCTATCTGTTCTTTCCAATCATTTCACATCAAAACGTTACTATCAAATAATTTCGGCCAATACCCCCTGGTGGGTAAGTGCCGTAGGTCTACAGGAGAGTGACAGGGCCGTCGCTCAAGCGTCCCCGGCGCGAAGTCGCCGAAGGGAACGACGGCAGTTTCGGTCGTTCCGTACGCAAGCAGACACAGTTAAAGGACCGGAGTCGTGGTTTGGAAAACAAAACAACAGAGTTTAATCTATAATGGTACGGCAGCGCGAAGAATACAAGGCAAAAAAAAATGCGCTTTCATCAAACTAACGAATAACAGCGATCATAGAGCCTTACAAACAAGAGTACGCGAAAATAACGAACGAAGGAAGAGTAAACAACTAACAAGCAGTAAGTAGAGCAATGTCAATAATACAGGAATCTAATCTACAGAAGCTATGAAAGTTCAGGCAGAGAGTTCAGGGGCACCAACATGGGATGGCACACGTGATGATGTCCAGCAGCGTTGAAAGGTCCACGACGGTCTGGTGCGGCACAGTCTGGTACGGCACAGCGTTGAGGTCGACGAAGTTGTAGCGCTGTTTCCGGGGAGCTAGTGCTTGATGGAAAACACGAGCACGTTGCGCTAACTCGAGCCGATATCCCGATGCCTACGTTGCAGACGATAAGCGTGCGTCTCAACTAGACGAAGCCGCTAAGGTTAGGTGGACAGCCGGTACAAACCCACGCTAACAACTTCTGGAAGGGATACGATGATCGGTTTCTACGCCATGTCAGGCAAGCGATAAGAACCCTGTGGCCCTCAATACTCCGCGCTTAAATACGCTCATGTTTCCCATGATTCTCTATTTATGGAATCGGGGCGTGTTTATAGAGACAATTGCTCCGGCATAGCATTTCTTGCTCAGCCCAAAAATATCCCTCTCGCAATTAATGCACTGGAGAGAGCGATGGCCAAACCCTTTCTCGTGGTCGCCGAGACGGCAACTTCATTCATGCCGCCTGATTGACAGGTCATTAGCGTCCGAGACATGGGGGTCCCTGCTTCGCCAGTCATAACAAAGATGTGCATTAGTCTTGCACCTCGGACACGGAGGCCGCCGACCACACGATAGCGTTCAACCGCACGCGGCCGGTGCCCGCGAAACGGTTCCCCGCTGCCCTGCTGATCCGAAGCACCTCGTCTGGTGTTTCCAGAATCACGCCAGGGGCTCAGGTGGGAAAGCACGGAATCGGAGTTTCTCAGCCCAAGAAGCGATCTCCTCTTTGTTTTCTTCGAAAATGGTCGAGAGCTTCTGACGTCTTTGGTGCTGTCGAAGCGCTTCTAACATCGCATGTGCAGGGATACTGTGAACCTTCAGCTATAGTCCGCCCCGAGGCAATGTCATTTCGTGACAAGGAGCATCATCGTCATCATCATTTTTACTGCGTGCCTCTCCTTACATAGGACAGAAGGTTGATAGACTCTATAATCCGCAGAAAGTGAGGTGTATCCTGAATAAAGAACGGAAGGTTGGGCGGTATGTCAGATAGATGGTGATTAAGAAAGTTCTATAATGACTCCGTTGGGGAGTCATTATCGAAGTTTCTATCTGTCTGACATCTATCTGACATACCGCACAACCTTCCGTCCTTTATTCAGGATACACCTCACTTTCTGCGGATTATAGAGTCTATTAACGAAATACAAACACTTTCGGAGGTGGGAATTTTGGTAACGCTAGATGTCACCTCCCTACACACGAATATACCTATCACAGAAGGAATCGAAGCACTCTCGAAGGCAATTTAGAATAGCAAACGTGCACACGCCTTGAAGCTTACATGGCCTTACTAAAATTAGTACTTACACTAAATTACTTTGAATTTGATTCCACCAACTACCTACAAATTTTTGGCACCAGCATGGGAACTCCTTTTGCGCCGACCTACGCCAATATCTTCATGGGGCAACTAGAAGCACAGCTTTTGGAATCGTCGCCGCTAAAACCTCGCACCTACCTCCGTTACATAGACGATATCTTTATTATATGGGAACATGGTGTAAGTGCACTAAGCACATTTTTTGAGCATTTTAACAACTTTCATCCTAGCATTAAGTTTTCCATGCACCACTCGTGTAGTGAAATTGATTTTCTCGACACGACAGTATCCATCGAAAAAGGAAAACTAAAGACGACACTTTACAGAAAGCCAACGGACAGCCAGCAATATCTAGATTATAATAGTCATCACCCGTGACACTGCAAACAGGGGATATTTATAGGGCAGGCAAGGCGCATAAGAAGGATTTGTAGCAACTACGCGGATTACGTTCACCACTTAAACAATTTAAAGGCAACCTTAGCTGAACGAAATCACCCGCACGACGCTCTCAACAAGGCATACAATGAGGCGCGTAAACTAGATAGGACACCAGCACTAGAAAAAAGAGTCCCTAAAGCGCAGGCCAACCAGCCCCTAGCATTCATAACGAAATACTCCAATGCGCTTCCAAACATAAATATTCTTCGGAAATACTATCCAATACTAACAAGCAACGATCGCCTTAGAAAAGCGTTTCCGGAAATACCAAGAGTCACCTACCGCCGTAATAGAAACTTCAGGACCTGTTAGTACATGCCAAAGTAAACCCGCAGCGCACCGCCTGCGTAATAACTTGCTCCCGTCCCAGATGTAAGACTTGCAAGCATGTTCAAATGATCTTAAAGTTAAAAGCACGGGAAGTGACTATGTCCATCATGTAAAATCTAGTTTCACTTGCACTAGTTCAAACGTTATTTACATGTTGAAATGTTCACTCTGTCACAAGCAATACATCGGCGAAACCGGTGAACCAATTAATGTTAGATTAAACGGGCACCGCGCGGACACCGCGAATAACCTGCCGAAGGCAGTGGCGCAATGTTTTAATATGACAGGTCATAATTTCGACGAACTGAAACTGTACGTACTTCAGGGAAACTTCCGCTCGCCGAGGGACAGAAAATAGAGAGAATCGTATCTCATATACAGGTTCAGTACTCTCCAGCCTAGAGGCATAAAGCTTTCAAAGGGAACCCTTGAGTCCATTAGATACGGTAAAAGGTTAAGGTATGTACAGCTAACAGTGTCTCTCCCAGAAAGTCTACTTTCAGGTGCGGAGCCCCTATCCAGTTCGACGAGAACAACGGCGTTAAACAGTGCAGTTACATTTTTAGCCCCAAGCTTTCAGTGAAATGCACTGTTGGTGCGGCGTAGGTGGTGTGGGATCGAGAGGGGAGCACATGCCATAGGAGCAACTTCTGTTCCGAGCATGTGTTGCTTTTAAATGCGAAGCATTTCTTAGCGAACTTCGGCGAGTTTGAGCTATCTATCTATCTATCTATCTATCTATCTATCTATCTATCTATCTATCTATCTATCTATCTATCTATCTATCTATCTAGCCGCCTACGATTTTGTGCTCTCCTGGCCGTTTCGCTAATCGGATGTTTACGAAAATTGGTATGCCACATCATGACTACATGACGAACATAAATGACAGGTCATAACATGAAAATCATGATATGCATGTCATGAGTGGCATGATTTACATGCCACGGTCTTAGGGCACTCCTGGCCGTTTCGCTAATAGGATGTATGCGAAAATTGGTATGGCACAACATTACTACATGACGAACATAAATGGCAGGTCATAACATGAAAATCATGATGCGCCTGTCATGAGCGGCATGATTTACATGCCACGGTCTTAGGGCTCTCCTGGCCGTTTCGCTAATGGGATGTATGCGAAAATTGGTATGGCAGAACATGACTGCCTGACGAACATAAATGGCTGGTCATAACATAAAAATCATGATATGCATGTCATGAGTGGCATGATTTACATGCCACGGTCTTAGTGCTCTCCTAGCCGTTTCGATAATGGGATGTATGCGAAAATGGGTATGGCACAACATGACTGCCTGACGAACATAAATGGCAGGTCATAACATGAAAATCATGACATGCGTGTCATGAGCGGCATGATTTACATGTCACAGTTTTGGTGCTCTCCTGGCCGTTTCGTTAATGGGATGCATATGAAAATTGGTATGCCACGACATGACTGCATGGCGAACATGACTGACAGGTCACAACATGAAAATCATGATATGCATGTCATGCGCGACATGATTTACATGCCACGCGTTTCGTTAACGGGATGTATACGAAAATTGGCATGCCACAAGATGACTGCATCATGAACGTAAATGACAGGTCATAACATGATAATCAAGACGTGCATATCATGAGCGACATGATTTACATGCCACAGTCTTGGTGCTATCTTGGCCGTTTCGTTAGTGGGATCTGTAGGAAAATTGGTATGCAACAATATGACTGCATGACGAACATAAATGACAGGTCATAGCATGAAAAGCATAACATGCATGTCATGGGCGGCATGATTTACATTGCAGGCGTTTCGTTAATGGGATATATACCAAAATTGCTATGGCACAACACGACAGCATGACGAACGTAAATGACAGGTCATAACATTAGATTCATGACATGCGTGTCATGACCGGCATGATTTACATGCCATGGTCCTGGCGCTATACTGCCGTTTCGTTAATGGGATGTATGGGCTCCGTCTAGTGACAAGAGGGCGCTACGTATCTCGCGTCGGACGGCTCAGTCGCGCACGGTGGAAACCGAGGCGACGGCGACGCGCGCGTTTCTTCGCTGCTTTCCGGGCGTGCTGCGAACCACCGGAACGCTCGCGGCGTCGTCCTTTGGAACAGTTTGCCGCAGGTTTGGAGCTCGCGTCTCAAAGGAAATAAAACGAAAGAAGGGGGGACGGGCGGTCGCTGCTGCTATAGAGTTGGAGACGCGCATCGCGTTCGCGTATTTCCCTGTCACAGTCTGCCCAATTTTGCTTCTTCTCTCCGCCAGGCAGTGCATTCTGGCGCTGATGTCGCACATGGAAAACTCGACTGCACGGAGCCTGTACGAAAATTGGTTTGGCACAACATGACTGCACGACGATCATAAATGTCAGGTCATAACATGAAAATCGTGACATGCATGTCATTAGCGGCATGATCTACATGCCACTGGTTTTCTTAAAGGTGTGTACCAAAATTGCTATGGTACAACACGACTGCATCACGAAAGTAAATGACAGGTCCTAACGTTAGAATCATGACATGCGTATATGAGCGGCATGGTTTACATGCCACAGTCAGGGTGCTCTTGCGGCCGTTTCGTTAACTTCATATGTGCCAAACTCGGTATAGCGAGACAACATTGCAAATCCATTTTACGTTCCTTATGCGTGCTTCGCATTTCCTTGATTCCCACTGCACGTGGGACCTGCCAATTTTTTTCATCCTGCTTTCTGGCACAGCGCACGCAATGCATTTGCAAGATGTGTACGAGGAGCGGATTCTTTCGAAGCTTTCGCTCTTGCCCCTTATATTAGTCACGCTAACACCTGTCACTCAACTACTCCTGCACTCAAACCACCCCCTTTTTTTTGTTGTTGTTCGCACGTGCTGCTCTTCTTCTCCTCTCTTTCTGACCACGGGGAGAGTGTGCAAAGGCGTACATAAACGAACGCTGTAGAACGCAGTTGCCGCCCTGACGAAGACGAGTCCGCTTGTCGAAACGTTGGCTCCTGCGACATTCCCTGTTTTAAATCGTATTTTGCGATTTGTTCATCGATGTATGGCCCATGTAAGAAACACATGAAAGAAGGAACCACGTGTAGCTCAGACCCGCTCTGGATATGCTGGTGGTGTGCATAATGTTACAAAATGTACAACACCGCCGAGTTGCGAGTGCCACTAATACACACCTCAACCAAACATTAAGCCGCCTAGAATTTGTGACGGAAAACAGCGAGCACAGAGGACAAGGAAGAAGACTGGGACGCTTCCTTGCCTTCTTCCTTGTCCTGTGTGTTCGCGCTGTGTTCCGCCATGAAGCCTTACCAACGAGCTCAGACTTAAACCGCCTAGAATTTTTTCAGACGATCCGGTGCGTGGGCTACAACCGTATCCCCGTTGTCTTCTTTGCCAGCTCCACCGCAGTTTTGCAAAACCTTGGACGTTAGTGTCAGTGACTCCTTTCAGCTAGCTCATTTAAAAATAGTGGCAGGTGGCCTAATTGCAGCGCTGACGTCGTTCACTGCTGTGGAAGAACTATGCATGCTACAACGCGCCGCGTGAGCAGAGCGCCACATCACAGTTTCAATCAAAACGTACATTATGATATTTGGTTGATATATTATCTAATACAAGTATTTCTTGCGCCTACTCGAGTGAGAAGTTCTTCATCCTCGAATTTCTCGGTACTCAGATTTGTGGTATTCACAACGGTGATGGAGCAGTGAATGTCTGCCCAATTTGTTTGCTGCCTTTCTTTAAACTTATTTCGAGAGCCAAAGGATAAAAAAAAGAGCAGTCAGCATAGTCAAAGCTGAGTGTCACGCCAGCAACGCATGTAGGTTTGCTTACTTGAACAATTATTTTCAGGTATTATCCCGCACAATTGAGCGAACTTACATTAGACCAGGTTTAAGGAGATGAGTCACTTTTCCACATTATTTCGTACCTCAGTATAAAAGCAAGTTCGCAAGCAAAGAGCGCCGATTATTTGTGGTCCTCGTTCATAGTGTGAAGTGGCTTGCCCTCTGCGCTGTAGCGCACGTACGTATTTTGAGGCCCTGGCGCGATTTAGCGAGGAATTACGCAGGCAACCGGCCTGAATCGTGCTGCCGTATAATGCTAATACGCCAAACGATGAAGGCTGCTGGTGGTTGCCAAACAGCGGCGCCTAGCGAAATGAAAGTGCTGAATAAAAAAGGATTTGATTATAGCCTTTGGGTCTGATATGCTCTGAAAAGGGACGAATTTTTCTGAGAGAAACAAGAAGGAAAACACGTGTGGGAAAAAGATGAAGTGTGTATATATTTAATCTACTGTTAGAAATGGAAGCTTGCATGCACCCCTGAAATCAACCTGTAAACACTAATGAGAATGCGTTGTCTGACTAGCTATACCGTTTGCAAACTGCACTGTCATACAGCCTTATCACCGCCTCTCCTCATATATTTGTGCTGCTGACTGCGCACGAAGTACATCTTAAAATTACGGGCATATCTGCCTTGAAGCGTTCGCAAAACGTATATTGCTCAAAAAAGAATTAGAAGTTCACGCTTAACCAATCCACATTCATATCTCGTGGTTCTTACGAAACATGTGTATACCGTTTTTTATTGTTATATTTTTTACTACCTCGACTGCACGTCAACCATTTTCGCAACCCCACCCCGTTTTACGTTCATTACAGTTTCTAAACCTTCGCCGATGGTAAATAAGGTGTTAGGTAGTAAACGCCTAGTGTTCTTGACGGCGATTTTTTGCGTTCAACCGTACATACCGTGCCTGACCATTCTTGATGTCAGGAGACACTAAAAAACGAGATTGTCATATTCGTATACTTCCTTATTCCTTACCCCAGAAAATTATCCGGATGCCCCACTGGACAGACTGTTCCCCACATGGATTAAGGCGCACTCTCTCGCCACTCAGTTCGTTTGGGCCAATCAGACGTACCCGCTATACGACGACGCTCAAGTCAACGCTTTGTACCACCACGGCGAAAATATTATACTAGTACCAACAGCCATAATGAGTCAGCCATTTGTGTATCTCTACGGGCCAATCGGACTGAATTACGGTGGCCTCGGAATGGTACGTAAGCCATCGGATTGGTGTCACCAATGGCGTGGCTGTTTCTGCATTTGGTATACTGATATAGCGGTCTTACCTAATCGCGAGAGCGCAGATATATGCGATACAAAGAAATGAAAACGTTCAGCAATGGCGCATATGTGCTCCCAACATGTCTCTGGGGCACCGGTGAGTGAAAATGTTGATACGTTATAAATTAACACACTGATTTTCGAAGCAATATTTATCAAACATTTACTATTGTTGCAGTAATCTTGATGATATACTATTCGCCACACCGTTCCTCTCTGCCAGGGGCACAAAATTTGGTAGAAGGCAATTAATTTACGCTCGGTAAACATTTTGGCTCGATAAAGAAAAAAAATCAGATGTCTTTAGCACGAAAATAGGCAGCCAAATCAAAAGGGCCTGAGGCCAACCAAACGCAACATACACAAAAGCATATATCAGTTACATCAGAGAGCGAAACGCTCAACGATTCATTGCGGTTGCACACAGCGCGCATACGGTGCATAATTTGATCAAGTAAAGAGCTACTCGTATCTACATTGACTCTCACAGGCAACGTATCTAATTATTGCGCTGTCAAAAACGCCGCGATTAAAAGAGCCAATAGGCATTAATCGCGCCTTCTCCAAAGGGGAAATGTCCCCTGCCAAAATTAATAATGCTGCAACCACGGCCGTGAGAAGACCTGGGTTCTCCAGGAGAAGAGATGCCTTAATTCGCACCGTTTTCGTGCAAGCGCATCTTGCTCTGCCCCGCATTCACTGAAGGTTAATGTGAGAGGGATCGGGTATGTCCGAGGGGCTGTTTTTTTGAAGCGTGCAGAATACTGCAGGACTAAATACGAAGAAAGAAGGCGGCACAACCCTCGTGTAATCTCATTTCTTCTTCCATCGTCGGGGGTGCCCCCCCCCCCCCCTTCCCCTTAAAAAGTTCGACTCCGACTTGTCTTGACAGGCACATTTTTTTCGTTTGTTTTTACGGGGATTCCTATTATGTAATCTTGTAAGAGGAATTGTAGATCCACACAGGCAGCTTTTATCCCGCATACTTCTCGATTAATACCGACTCTTTTACATGGCTTGCATGCCCCGCGCGTCTATTTGACTTCCTCCTAGATGATAGGCAAACACCCGCGATAATACCAGAATGCACTGTGCCACCTGTATGAAAGCTTACGGCAGTGTAGGCCCTGTTCGGCCTACACTGCGACTTGCTTGCTCTGCTGGACACAGGACCGTCCGATAAGCAGTCTGACAGTTAATACTTCGCGTGAAGCGTGCCTCATCTTCACCACCAGGTGTGATTACGTACTATGTATTCAAGGCGCACCATGAGTCTGTTATTTCCTATTGTTCTAGTATTATCCCATAGCGGTGACAATGACTTAGGTTGGTTACTCCGGCATCCGACATGCTTCATTTAACGTCCTGATATTTACTGTCCAGTTACGTTAAGGTCATTGTCTACATGCCCCCACTAACCGAGATCCTTAGCCGAGCCAAAAGAACGTATAGCAGGGCATCACGGCAGCCAATTGAGAGCGGTATACTAGAAAATGCACAGAATAAGCTCGATTATCGTGCGGGCGTGTCTGGTGTCAACGAAGGTGGCACGTACTGAACATTTGTGGAGGGTACATAGAATTGGTGAGCTCCTAGCTCTTTTAAGATGGCTGTCGTGTGCGTACGTGAACTACGTTTAAGTATATTGCGTTTTGAAATCCAATAAATCATTTATTTCACGTCGAATTTCTTACGCTGTAAATTTACAAAAACATACACACGAAAAAACCGACGATAATTTACAATGAAAAGCTTCGTTATAATTTTAACATAACAGCCAACGGATTTCTCCTAGATAAGGACTCTTGAAATCCACTCACGTCATGGCCAATCCCCTGCATTGTGTATGTTCCGCACGAGAAAAGTGAAGAAGGCAAATAAGATCACCTTCATGATGCAGTGACAACGGTATGGCCACGTCGGCATTCGTCCCATCTTTGCTCACCCTACGGCACGGGTTATCAAGCAACTTAGTCCCAAGGAACCCTGTCCATGTTCCATGGTGTTCCAAGGAATCTAGACCCCCCCCCCCCCCCTCCACTTAATCTGAGCATGCCGTTCAACAGGTATCCCTGCTACATTTACGTGTAAGTGGCTCGACAAAAGTAAGGGTATATAGAAAAGAGATTTATTTAAATGGAGTGTAGGTGTTCATGACGTTGCACTGCAGGTCGCTTTTCTGCACAAAGAAATAAATGCGTGGCTCTGTCACACTAAGGGCCTGCCTCAGGTCAGGTTGTCACCTTGTAGTATGCCCTATGCAGGGTCGTAGCCAGGGAGCAATGGGGTTGGGAACCCACGAATTTTTTTGTTTAGCCCCTGCCCCTTCTACCAGATGTTCACATACTGATTCCTTCATGTTCACATACGAATAGAATACGGTGCGCTAGTCACGAGCGTATACAGAAAACCTACTGATAGGCAACAGTACCTGCACTTCAATAGCTGCCACCAGCGCCACTGTAAGACCAGTACTCCTTATCCTCAGGCACACAGATTCAAAGAAAATGCTCCCGTACGGAAGACTTCCACAAATGCACCGCACGAATTCGTAATGTACTTGTCGATCAAAAGTACCCACCGTCTATCATTGAGGATGCGATTATGAAAGGTGAAAATCTCGACCGCCAGGCGCTCCTGTATGACTAAAAAGACACTGTCCACGAACGCCGAAAAAAACCTTGTCCTGACTTTTACTAGCAATCCAGCCAACGTTAATAAAATATTGAAAAATCATTTTAACATACTGGTACAAAGCGAGCGACTTTACCGGGAATGTTTACCGATCCTCCACGCGTTGTATACAGGCGACCGCTAAACATAAGGGATCACGTTGTGCATTCAAAATTAGGAACAATGCCTCTCGGCGGGTGTCGGCCCAGTGGGAAAGCCAGATGCGGCGTGTGCAAACACATCCAGAAAACAACAGTCGCAGAAAGCACACAATCGAATTTTAAACACAGAGTAAAAGGAAATTTCGACGGTGACTCAAACAAAGTTATTTACCTCTTAGAGTAGGGAATATGTAACATGCAGCACATAGGACAGACAGACACACCATTCAGCATCAGGTTCAACAACCATAGGTCCCATGTGCGCTCACTACCTGACCTTCCGCTCTCTAAACACATCAACTTGAAAGGTCACAGCTTTGAGCATGTTATGGTTAAACTACTGTAAATCAAATTTCGGAGCACCAGAGAACGTCAACAAAGGGAATCCTACTTTAATTACAAATCTGGCACAGTTAAACACGGCATGAATGAGCATCCAGGCGGTCTCTCGGTGTTACGATCATTGGGACGTGAACAGTCGAACTGATAAACTTTGTGTCATATATTATAAGATCGGATATTCCCGCGCGTTATCATTGCCTTGTCAGACCGATAAAACACCCTTTCTAAAGCTTTGTGGCAATATTCGCCCTATTCTGTCTGCCTGGCCCTGTTGGCATATCCGGTGTGGTGCAAGGCGGCACAGGCAAAGTGGCTCCGGAGGTCCTATGACGGCAAGTGACAAGACATCATTGCGATGTACTTAGAATCTGACAGCTTCAGAACTTTTTATTACTGTGCGGCTATTTTCCCTGTTTTCTTTATTTCTTAGTTTCTTCTCCCCTGCCTACCCCACCCCGCCGCGCGGTAGCGCCGAATGCCCGTTGCAAACGTGGCTGATATCAGGAACACTGTGTTGCACCCTTCATGCCCCAATCCGACCCCCCAACACTCCCCCCGCTTCTGCTTCTTCTGCACCATTCTTCCTTCCTGGGTGTTGTTGTACAGCGGCATCGCAAGGGCAATAGCCAACCTACTTTAAGGTACGCCACTGAAAGTGTCATTTGTGTCGCTAGACATGAGCCGGCACATCGGTATACGCGCATGCCTAATTGATCGCTTGCTATTGAAAATGTTCATGCACTGCGACAGCACAGGAGCGACGAAACAACACTCACCCTGTTCGCTATCTCCTTGACATTTCCACTCTTTCTCTCTTTTTTTACTTCTATTTCTTTTTTTCGCTCTCTCTCTCTCTCTCTCTGTGTATGTGTGTGTGCGAGTTACTGCTTTCGCTTGACTTGCTCATCTTTTGTTGCAATGACGACGCCACCCATCTATTTTCTTATGAACTTACTTTTTATGTTTGTATTATTTTCGTATACTTTTGCCCTACTGATTTTCCGCCCCATCCTTGTCCCTCTCACCTTACTAGGATGCGAAGTGTGGTATAAGAGGTCATACTGGCCGGTGGATAGTGTTAACTGTTAACATGTCTTGAGAAAGGTCGGGCTCCGGCCGAAACTTTGATGCAATAAACCGTCCGTCCTGTAAGACGTGAATCGGCAAGTCAGCAGTTATTTATATATGTATATATATATATATATATATATATATATATATATATATATATATATATATATAGATCTCCCACAATATATATAATAGCAGGCAACTTCTTGAAGGATAGGAATAAAACAAGATACACGTCAAAAAAGCGTTTCGTTAACCTTTCGGCCAAGGACTGGTTTTCCCTCCTTTAACCCCCCCTTTAACCTTTCGGGCGAGGACCGGAAACCGTCACGGCCAACTCGCCGTGATGGTTTCCAAAGTGTAAGCATGTCAGCAGGGCTGAAGTGGGCATCGTGTGGCGGGCGTCGCATGCGGGTCGTTGCTTTTCCTGCGAAGTCTCAAGACGACGACGAGCAATTTCACGCGCCTCTGCAACTATAAAGATGGCATCACGGGCATACTCTGACGTCGCATCGGGAACGGTTGGGAAGAGCGTGTGAGAAGGGAGGATGGGGTCTCGGCCGTAGAAAAGATAAAAATGGAGCGAAACCAGCAGAATCATGGCGGGACGTATTGCATGGCGGGATGTATTGTTGGCGAATGTGACGAAAGGTAGAGTGGCATCCCAGTCACGGTGGCCCGTAGAAACATACATAGCGAGCATTCCTGTTATAGTTCTATTGAGCCGCTCTTTGAGTCCGTTTGTCTGAGGATGATACGCCGTTGTGAACTTGTGTCTTGTAGCGCACGAGCGCATGATGTCTTGCACAACCTGTGAGAGAAAGGAGCGGCCGCGGTCGGTAAGCAGTTGTCGAGGAGCGCCGTGCTGAAGTATCACATCTTTGAGAAGGAAGCCTGCGACGTCAGTTGCGCAACTGCTAGGGAGAGCCCGTGTGATTGTGTAGCGGGTGGTATAGTCCGTAGCAACCGCTATTCATTTGTTGCCACTGAGCGATAATGGAGAAAAAGCCAAGGAGATCAAGTACAACCCTGAAGAATAGTTCCGATGGTATGTCAACGGGCTGAAGGCGGTCAGCTAGAAGGGCGGTTGGTTTTTAATGGGGCTGAAAATATCTGCACGAGGCGACGTAACGGCAAACGGAACGGTAAATACCGGGCCAGAAGAAACGACGACGAACACGGCCATAAGTCCGGAAACGCCCAGATGGCACGTGTAGGAATATTATGCATATGAGCGGGTACAGCCTGACGCCTTTGTCTAGGAATGACCAGTAGCAGTTCAGAGCTGTCAGGGTGCATGTTATAACGGTTAAACTGCCATTCCTGTGTGCCAAACACACGCAGGGGGTGGAGTGGTCGCGCCTGTGTGTTTGGTAATACGTCTATCGAGGTAAGGGTGACAGGGTTGCTAACCGGCGATTTTCTACCGTGGTAGAGCTAGCACACAAGTTGATTCACCGGTCTCAGGAATGTCTGGGGGGGTCTACCGGATGCGTGATAAGCAATCGGCATCTCCATGAAGCCGACCCGTCTTATAAACGACTGTGTACGAGTATTCCTGCTGCCGTAGAACCCACCAACCGAGCCATCCAGCTGGATCATTAAAGGACGAAAGCCAGCATAAGGCGTGATGATCACTCATTACCGTGAAAGGCCGTCCATAAAGGTAAGGGCGAAATTTACTCACTGCCCAAACGACGGCGAGGCATTCGCGTTCTGTGATGAAATAATTGCGTTGAGCCGGTGACAGAAGGCGGCTAGCGTACGCAATGACACGTTCCGATCCATGTTGTCGTTGCGCCGCGAGATTGAAGCGGCCTCTCCACTTCCCCTCCAAATAGGTTCCTCCGATGACTCGCGCGACTGTTTTGCTTATTCAGACCGCTGTGCGTCAGGAACTGTCAAACGCAGGAATCCAGACTCTTCCGTCCACCCCGAGCACCTGAGCTGTCCCGAGGCTCATACGTTCGTCCCTGTTATCAGAATACCACAGAATGGCGCACTTCTGATGATAGGCCCATCTGCTTCTGTTGTCGACGCGGGGGTCACATTTCAGGTCATTCTGGAAATGTTGGCAACTATCAGCCTTGGTCAAGTTATCGATATACCCGACGTCCAGCTCGGCCCGGAGCATCCTCGTCCTCGCCTGCGGTTGGCATTGCAGGTGAAGCGAGTGAACGCCCACTGCGTAAATCCGGCTTGAGTCTGGGAGAATGTGCGCCTTCCACCAAAATATTATGGCGAAGAAAGACTCTGGTTAATATATATTTACACGCTTTGCACAATGGGCCGAACGCATGCAAACAAGATGGAGCCCCGTCCGCGTGAACATCAGCGAACGTAGTCTTCCTCGGTGCTGTCTCCATCGTCGTCTACCGCAGCGCTTCGAAGAAATACAGATTTTCATGCCGAAAAAGAAAACGACTCATTGTATGTGTTGTGCTACAGAAAAGAAAAACAAGACGCTGTTAACTCCTTATCCGCAAACAAGCTTAAAATTGTTTTTGCCCAAACCGCGCAGAATCTCTATTAATTTTACTTTGCTTTTTACTCGGAGCCACGTTTCTCCTCACTCATGTTGCATTTTTCACACTGCAGATAATAGCTCACGAGTTTATGCATGCCTTCGACGTGCGAGCTATACAATCCAGCAAAAGTGACCAAGCATGGATTACGGAGGATTTCAGAAAGAACTACACAAAAAGAGCCATTTGCCTGAGGAAATCACATAGGTCAATCGTGAGTATATGCTTTTCGTTATTTCCGTGCACTGATAGATCGAGAGTAGAAGAGAGAGCACGTAACTTCACATTATGCACCTATTAGCTCTGATGTCGACATGGTGCGCACAGCAGCTGGATTTTCCATTTCGCTCTAGGCGCCTGCAGGCGTCGGAAGCTTCCCGCGCTCTTCCTAGCCATTGCATTGTGCGCAGCCTAGGACGAGTGCCAGTTATTTTAATATTGCGCCCTGCGTTATAAAAAAATGTAAGAGCGATCAAATAATTTGCACGGCTGACCACTGAGCTTACTGCATACTATGTCCACCGGCGACAACATTAGAGCGTCCGCGGAAACACTTGTGTGTGATGGGGAATACTCAGCTAATAGCGGGTCACACTCGAGGAAATGTCTTATTTTGTATTAAAGAATGGAAAAGTACGCTTATTTGTTTTCATCAGCTGGTAATGCGTAAATACCTGAGTAAACGCAAGGTGCAGGCTAATCATGATAACGCAGACATTAGTGATTCCTTGTCTTGAGGATTCATTAGCTGCTAGGCTAAGTGGCAATTCATTATGACGAGGCCTTTGGAGAATACAGCCTGAATAGTGAAAGAACGCCACAGTATCGTTTGCAGACACAGCGATGGATGGCAGCGTAATTGGATTTGTAGAATTATTCGATCATGTATTCATTTTTACGAATGTATGGCGAGCATTAGGCTTGCATTAATCGCGCAAGGCTTGAAACCGCGAAACTGGACGATTTGAGTTTTGACATGGTTTTGCTGGGTATCACTTGGCAACCTTTTTTTCTTTACCGCAATTGGGCTTGCAACAATTCATCTGTACTTGTTTGACTTGCCTTAATTCATCATCATCATCATCATCATCCGCCTGTCTACGCCCACTGCAGGGCCAAGGCCTCTCCTATGGATCTCCAATTATGCCTGCCCTGTGCTAATTGGGCCCAATTTCCCCGCAAACTTCCTGATCTCATCTGCCCGCCTAACTTTCTGCCGCCCTCTGCCACGCTTGCCTTCTCTAGGAATCTACTCTTTTACCCTTAATGACCAATAGTTTTCTTGTCTTCGCATTACATTGCTCAACCACGCCCATTTCTTCTTAATTTCTATTAACATGTCCCTAACACGTGTTTGTACCCTAACCCACTCCGCTTTCTTCTTGTCCCTTAAGGTTACACCTACCATTCCCTACCCTAATGAGTACTCGCTTAATCGGCGTTGCTATCTTGATTGCACTTGATGTAATTCGACTTTGCTTAATCATACTTCGTTAACTTAGTCTTAGCTTGATTAGGCCTGACATAATTATACTAGGTGAAATTATTATCTTATTTATGCTTGACTTATGCAAATACTAGGTTAATTAGTCTCAGATTAACTTGGCACGGTTTAGCTTAATTAGCCTCAAACTAAGCAATGAGCCAGGTAACGGAAGTAGGTGGTGGTGGTGATCATGATGATTGTGGTTCGGTTAAGCGAGGGACACATAGTTCCGCAGTTCATACTTCCGTCCGCTCAGGACGGCTGAGCGTCCGTGGAGGTAGGGAACAGGAACTGATAAAGATAGAAAGAAGGGCAAAAACTCTAGTGGACTGCTCCGGAAATTTTAGCCACCTAGGGTTCTTTGACGTGAACTGACAATGCACAGTACATTGGCCTCTGGCATTTTCGCCACCATCGAAAGTGCAACCGCTGCGGCCGGGATCGAACCCACGTTCTTTGGGGGGCAGCCGATCACCATGACCACTAGACCTACGCGGCGGACTGGTGATGGTTTGTAACATCAACGAGCTCCTGGAGAAGCACTCCTCTTACACTTCTTGGAAGGTCGGCGCGTTTTTAGTTTACATTATTAGAGCATCTGCGAAAGGCAGGCGCAGAGATGCGCATTCACAAGACAAGAGAGGTCCAGGCCAGAGAGCGCAGTGCAGAGCCGACGCCCTCATACATTACGCACGTTAGATGTTAGGAGGCAGTATGTGGACTTGCTTAAGTACACTACATTCTCCTTAATTGTTGCTATTGGACGGAGTCAGCGTTCAGCCGGCTTGCCTATGCTCGTTCCTCGCGGTGCGCTCGGGCCTTTCCACAAATACGCTACTGTGCCCGGCAGTGCTTCAACATTTTGACTCTTCCTTTTCTGGCCTCTGCCTGTACCGTGAGGAGGTAGCTGAAACCTACCACATGGTATGGGCATGCCAACTCAATCCTTCTATAACCCCAAACCTAAACCCAACCCGAGAGGACTGGGAGGCGGCCCTGCTCGGCTGCTGGACCTTCCGGCCCAACAAGCCATCTTCCAGCGTGCCAGGACAGCGGCCTCGACCAATGGGGTGCCTGACTAGGGACTCCACCCAGTACTGTGGGCAAGCTCGCCCAGGGGCTGGTTCCCATACAACTTGTCTGTAAATAGTAGCTCAATAAATGTTTTTCACCACCCCCACCTCGGGGACTATCAGCAGGTCCTGCGTCTCTCGACCAGCGGTGCACCTTAGAACAGCCGGTCCGTGGGCTGAACGCACGCAGGTGAAACAAAGGGAGATCACATTGCATGCGCAGGTGGCCGGAGTTAGGGGGAGCAGTGTCGGGGCCTCACGGGGAAAGCGCAGCGCAGCTGTGGCAGTAGGGATTATTATGCATATCGAGGGGCTCAGAGGTTGTTTTTCTGCGGACATCAAAGGTCTCAAGGTCGGCCTCAACACCCCCGCTGTGAATGACTGGAGGGGTTTACGCCCCGTAACCACGATATGGCTATGAGGCATGCCGTAGTAAAGGGCCGAGGTGATTTTCACTAGGACTGGTTCCCTAACCTGCCCTGACGAAGCACGTACACGTTCTTGTAATGTTTTCGCCTGCACCTAGAATGACCACCACGACCTAAAGAGAACCCGCGTCCTTCAGATTCCGTCCGTAGGCCACTGGGTAGCTTACGAGGCTAGTTTGTTGAACTGCGGCGTTCTAGGTAGCGGGATCGAATGCTGCCGACGGCGGCTCCGTTTAGCGGGGTTAAAGGAAAAAAAAGTGAGAATTTGCGTAAGGTCTCGCAAAGCCTAAGGCACATCTAAGGTAGTCGATCCTCATGTCTAGCGACCATGCGAAAGTATACTAAACCGAAATCAAACCTAGAAGAGCTACGAAGTGATCCACGGCAGTAGCCAGGTTTTATCAATTACTCATTGTTTATCGATTAGCTATTGATCGGCGATCACATAGTGTCGACGTGATCCTGGAATAACCTGCTATGGGCGAGTGATTGCCGGCAATTTCCAAGGATTACCGATTATTGATCGATTAGCGGTTAGCTATCAATCAGCTATTTCTAGATTATCACATTGTAGAAATTCATCAAGGCTACCCTGATCACCGCCAAGCCCTCCGCAGTCTCTTCTATGATTTGTCAATTTTTCATCCATCATGTATTATCCATCAATCAGCTACGAGTGGGCAATAGTTTATCTATCACATCGTATATACATGCTATAGGGCTAATCTAGACACTGCCGAGTCATTTCCGGCATTTTCCAATATTTATTGATTACGGATGGATTATGGATTAGCAATCGATCGGCTGTCACATGCTCTCGATGACCAGGCTAAGCTCATCTGCTATCTTAAAGATGTGCGGCTATGCGATGTCGAGCAGGTGTAGCGCCAGCTGTGACACGACTGGTCATTACTTGACGCGAGGTGAGTGGAGGTTTTCCACCAACGGCAGACGTTCTTGCCCAATCTAGAACCGCTTTCTCTGTTGAAACAAGACAGAACAAAACAACAAAACCGGTACTTGATATACATGCCCTGTGAGGAACACCAGGGGACCAACAGTACTGCTGAACAGTCCACTGCATAGCGTGCCTTATAGTCATATTTTAGTACGTAAAACCTCATTAGTTATCATTAACTACTAGACCAGTGCGGAGGCACCGCAACGCAAACTTACTAGATCGCATTGAGATACTGAAATACTTCCCGACAAGTTCTAAGAGGAAAGTTGGAATGCTGGCACGACGGAGAAAAAGAAGAGACAGCCGTTACTGATCTATTTTACCATCCGTCTGCTCACACAGTGCAGAATATACACGTTAGTGAAAAATAGTACCTCATTGCAATTACCGTAAATTGCAATAACGGTGAGAATGCACTAAAGATAGAACCTTATACATTACTGAGGATTAACAGTGCCAAAACCACCTGATTATGAGAGACGCCCTAGTGAGGGCTCGGGAAATTTTGTCCAGATGGGGTGCACTAATATCGCAGAGTACACGAACTTCAATATTTCCCCTCCGTCGAAATGCAACCGCCGCTGCCTGGCATTCCATGCCACGACACCTCGGATCCGCAGCCGAGTACCATAGCCACTAGACCACCGTGGGAGGGGCGGGGTGGGTCAAAACTAGAACGATAAGGGTTAAGAAAACATTGCAAGCTTCATCAATTATTTCCCATGTTAGTTGCAATGGAAATGTTTTGTTTCATTATCTCAACAACCATAAGCGCACATAGCTGGCGTAAATACTCAGGGCGCCGTTAAAGAGATCTGCCTTCTCTTGCCTACCCGTAGTTCTGGACAAAGCGTATCCTGGTGCGATAAGCTACAGGTACAGCGATAAGCTAAATTTGAAGCACATCTTGGCACTTGACAGGAAGGCTTGAGGAATGCACGCACGTGCATGTAACCCATCAAAATATTTGACAATGTTTTGATGGATTACAGAAAAATAATGTGGTTGATCCCTCAGTCCTTGAAATCGGTATAAGATGAAAGTGAAACTGTTCTTCGCGAAGTCGTGGAATGCATGAGCGGCAGTCTGGCGAATCCAGGGGCGGGAGATTGCTTGGGTGCTGTCAACATGTGAACGCCTTACATGTAGACATCAGCGGTACCTCGCCACGGCACAGGGATCCTCCACAGTTGCACACGAGGCAAAGTTCCCGAACGACTCACATTGCTCCGGAAACACTGAATTGCAGGCCCCAGAGCTCTGCGCAAACCTGCCATAAAAAATAAGCGTCTGCTGACACTTTGCAAGCGCGCGGCCGGACTCGAGCGCGGAGGGCGGAGTCGAATCTGGCCGTGGCAAGCGAAACCGAACGGGTTGTCAGAGGATGGTTTTATGAGAACGCAGCCCACTGCATCGGAATGCCAATCATTTGCTTGTCGACGGCCGTCCTTGCGTTCCTGGAGCAGTGCGCGTCGCAACTCAACACAGCTGGCCATGCAGGAGAAATTTTGTAGCGCCCGCGTTTTGTCTACGCCCGACGAACGCACGGTCACGACGCGTTGACGCCGCCACGCCCGCAACTTCCGCTGCGGTAGAGGTGGTCGAGGCGCGAAGACTACTGAAGCCCTGACAACCGGTGAAAATACGCACGACAGTTTGGTTCCCTCTATCTATCCTTCCTAGATGGCGTTACCACGGTAGCTAACGTAAGCGATCCAAGCGTGCAGTTTAAGGGACGCCACGGTAATTTAAGAGTATTTTTGCTTGTTAAGCCAACGCAGTGTAGTTTTCTATACTAAACACCTTTTCCTTATCCGGACGGCGTTAAATGCAACTCGTAAAATGCTATTGTGAACATATAAAGCCCAACTGTTGCACCTGTGGGCAATTTTGCGGTGGTTGTACAGCACCTTTCATCTAATCCCCGGTGAATGTGGGTTCGAGTCCGCTTGGGTGCAATTTTCGCACCGTGAACGTAAGTTAACTTTTTCAAAGATCCACTTCCGTTACAGAAGTACGTCACTGGCTTCTTGGTGGACACCGGCATAAAACATGTTCGTGTTAAAAAACCTGCATATCCCAAGCACTGTGTGAATCGGCGTCCTGAGAAGCAGTCAGCGAGGATGTTGCCATGGAGCGAAATGCTCTGATTGCAGAGTCTACAAGTTAGGAGGTGTCACTTTACGTTAGGAGGTGTCAACCAGGCAACCCAGGGAGACCCATAATTTCTGGTATTGGCAAAGCAACGGAACCAATATCCAGTTTCATCGATGACCTAATCAAAGACATTCCACCAACATTAACTTCCTACGTCAAGGACACGACTCATTTTCTAGCGGATATTATGGATCTTGTCATAACAAAAGACAGCCTGTTAGTTACTCTGGACGTCGCCTCTCTATACACAAACATTCCGGATTCATACGGCGTTAAAGATGTCACTAAGGCCTACGAAAATTCATTCCCAAATAGTCCAGTTGATGGCGAAACTCTCGGAATACTTCTCAATCTAGTCCTAGAAATGAACAACTTCGAATTCAACAACGCACACTATGTCCAAAGCCACGGTACATCAATGGGAACAAAAATAGGACCCAACTATGCCAACATCTTTATGGGTACATTAGAATCTAAATTTTTAAGTAGCGCCCCGTTCCGCCCCCCTTTTTTTTATCGAAGTTTCATAGACGATATATTTTTCTCATTGGTGCCACGGCGAAAAAGACTCAAACATTTCATCACCGCCTTCAACAACACCCACAAAAACGTTTTCTTCTCGCACACGTATTCGGCATCTACCATAAACTTCCTTGACGTTTCCGCAAGAATATCGGACAATAGGCTTGTTACATCAGTCTACAGAAACCCAACTGACCGACACCAATACCTCCATTTTTCTGTAAGTGCGGCATACCATACAGTCGGTCCCTTCGGTTCAAGCGGATATGTTCTGACGCGGCGGATTTTGCTTCCAACTGTGAACAACTAAGCAAGGACCTCACTCGTCAACAATACCCGCCGTCTGTCATCAATGATGCCATCAACAAATCTAGCAAGCAGGACCGCCGTTTCTTAATAAGCAAACCAAAATCTGATTCCGTAAACACCACTCCAAATCTCATTCTAACGTATTCTGCCTCACCGCCTAACATAAACAGCATCCTGAAAAAGCACCACAACATCCTTCTCGAAAGCGACAAGTTGAAAAGCGCCTTCCCTGAACCTGCACGTAGTGTCTACAGACGGGCGCGAAATATCAGAGACATTATAACGTCATCTAGGTGAACACTCCTAAATTCACAGGCAGCGGCGCCTTCAACAAACCCAGGTGCAAGCTATGTCCGATGATGAACAGAACCTCCTCAGTAAACAGAACTGCGTCCTCATTCTTTTACCACATAAGAGGAAATTTTGACTGCGACAGCTCAAATATTGTCTACCTTCTTGAATGCACCGTGTGCAACGCCCAATACATTGGCCAAACTGAGACTCCATTCAGGATAAGAATAAACAACCACAGGGCACACATAAACACCCTGCCACACCTTCCTCTCTCCAAGTACGTAAATGATCTTAGTCATCCCTTCCTTACATTCACAGCTGTGGTGCTCCAATCCGATTTCAAAACGCATTATGCCCGGGAGGTTCGCGAATCTTACCTTATTCACAAATTCAATACTGTGTCTGGTGGCATCAACGAAAGTACAGGCCGACTATCTTGCTTGCCCTGTCAGGCAACCAAACCAACTAACGACGCAAGCGACTGTCCTTAATATTTTATATTTTATTTTTGTTCCTTTTTTATCATTATTGTTGTTGTTTCTTTAGGGCTCCACATGCAAATCTACGTGCACTGTGAACTCGCGGAACTCTCATTTTTCCCTTTTTTGCTTTCTCTTTCTTTCTCTCTGGTGCACATTCATGGCGCTCCTGTTGAGATACAGAAATCGTGGTCGATTTCATTCTGCACGCATTGTTAATTTGTGTGTGTGTGTGTCCTGATTCGTCCTCATTGCGTTTATTTTCGTTTGTTACCTTACAATATGGGGTTCCCCATCATGTTTCTTGCTGTCTTTCTCTTATTGTTGTCTGATAAGTCTTGCTTATTTCACACTGCACGCGCACAAGGTGCAACTATGTCTTGTGTGCCCTCAGCGCTCAGTCGGGCAGTGTCTCCTGTTGGGATGCGGCACTGATTGTCGATGTTCACCTGTTTTATTTTATTGCTATTGTTAATTTCTTGTTTGCTTTGATTTCATTTATTTTCATGTATTATCTTAGGATATTTAATTCCCCATGATTTCTCTTGTTGTCTTTCTCTCATTTTTATCTGGTATGTTTCACTCAGATCGCGCTTCGCGCGCGCAAGGGGCAGATATGTATTGTGTCCCCTTGGCGCCCGCTTTGGATGAGCATCACGCACTTTCGCTAGAGAACGGGTTCCGCGACGTATGACTCGCTAAACTAAACGACTCTCCTCCCTGTGCGATATTTTCTCTTCTTTTATTCTTTTTCTTTCTCTTTTTTGTGTGTGTGCGTGTGTGTACATGTCTTTCATGGACCAAACCATTCATGGCTGTTCGCGTCTGCGCTGCGTCTCTTTTTCTATCCTCCCTTTTCCGTGAAGCTCGGCGCGGGCGACGATCCTTTGAACTATACAGGTACCGCCCACGCGCAGAGCAACCTGTTTTTCCCCCTTCCCCCCCCCCCCCCTTCCACTTCTTGGCACTCCGCATACAACGACGACATTGTGCTTCAGCGGTTCTGCGCTGCACTGCGGGAATTGCAGCACCCTGGACTGAGGTGATGGCAGCAGCGAGTATCTGCTAACGAGGGCTTACAATCTGCTACCAGACGACCTCGGCCCACCCGTTCGTTACTATGGAGGCGCCTTGCAGACGCGGACGTCATGTTGCACTGACCCTTGCTTCTTGGACACACCTCTGTATCCCAAACCACCCCACTTTTTTTGTGAGCTCTCCCCTTTCCACCCCCCCCCCCATTATGCATGTTCGTGCAGTGCACTTAAAAGCCATGCGCCCATGAAAAACTTTCACCTTTGAAAAAGGCTGGTCAGAAATAAATCCTAAATTATATGTTTGTCACTGTGACTTTCTGATCGTATATTTATCCCGATAGCCAGGAAAAACTTGTCTTGATATATATATATATATATATATATATATATATATATATATATATAGACGGGACATGACGGCATAGGCAACGGCGAAAGCCCCGTTCAAGCGTCCAGACAAGACAACTGCTATAGCAGCAAAGCATTATTAAAATCCGTTAGGGCGCAGTGGGGCGCTCGCACGCCGGGACAGGAAGATCTGGATACACACAACAAACAAAAAATGGGGGGTGCGGATCGGCCAGTATCTGCGCCCCATCACACCACCTGATTCGTGAACCTGTCTTTGTGATGTGTTTCATCAGAAACGTGTGTCACCTTTAAAGTGGGCGTGTCTGCGAGCGCCCCGACAGTCCTTCGCCAAGCGCCCTGAGCTTCACTCATATTTGGTAGGCAGGTCAGACCAGTAAAATAAACGTTTGTTACGGCTTTCTTTCCATCCTGTCGTGCACGTCACTTCATTGTCGCAACTACGTGACAATATGATCGCAGTTATTTTCTTGAGCTAAACATTCACGTGCAGTGCGTAATTCATGGCGACACCTTTACTTACAGCTGTCCTTGAACGGCGACCAGGACATGCTGAATGCGACGTTGGATTCCGAGAACCTGGCTGACTTGGTGGGCACAAGACTTGCGTACGCGGCCTACTCTTCACTGCCCAAAAGGTACAAGGACGTGAAACTAGCAGGCTTCGACATGTCAACGGATCGCCTGTTCTTCGTCAACCACTGTGTGAAATGGTGCAATCGGGCCACCGAAGCAGCGGAAGGCTACTCAACAGCTCGCGCACGTTGCATAGTGCCCTTGATGAATATGGACGAGTTCTCTCGCGTCTATGAATGCTCGGCTGGGGCACCCATGAATCCGCGGAAAAAGTGCGAATTTTGGTAATAAGCGCTACGCGGCCTGTCGTGTATACAAGTATCTCACTTTAATTTGCATTTGTCATTGATACCGAATAAACTATCCTTTTTTTAGAAGTTGCAATAAAATACTACGTAAGCTAGAAGCAAGCAATACATTTTTTTTGTAATTGGCGTTTTCAATCCTTCAGCTAACTTAACCAGATCCTTCCTTGTTCGCACCGTTGCGATCAATGGTCACGGCACGTGGGTGCGCATGACATTCCACCAAAATAGACCTTAGGACTTGGGGGGTCGGGCATGCGGGCCTTATTACGGTCATGTGCTTTAGAACGCCTGCGTTGGTGAGTGCAATGAGTCGGAGATTCTTCCCTTAATACCTCTCGCATCACATGCGTATTGTGTTCATCTACTGATGAAAGGAAGCGGCCCCACTGTAAACAAAGATTACTCCCATGCCTGCGTAAATCCCTTATGCTATAGAGATGCCAGCGCATTGGGAGTTGGGAGTGTGGAATTAAATGATTCAGTGTAGGTGTATGTAATTCATATTTATACTCCGCGTTTGACGGTGTTTGTGGAGGCGCATTGGCAGTATGCTGTTTATTATTACACTCCCCTGTCGTCGGACACTGCACTTGGTGCATTGGGAGTCTTTTTATATCTTATACTCTGTGCTTGGGGGATTTTTGCATTGGGAGTTTTTTCAACATGTTACGCCCTGTGCTTGACGGATTTTTGAGGACGCTATTCGGAGGCATGTTTTTTTTTTTTTGTGCTCCGCGCCGGTTGGAATATTATTTAATTGTGTTTGGGGTTCTTTTTGCATTCGTTTTCTCCAATGTACCGTTTGATTTGCTGCGTGGTCATTCTACCTTGTGTTTGTTTGAACATTTACTTAAGGCAGTTTGCGTGCGAGTAACTTCCCACAGGTTTCCGATAGTTTCCTCAAGAGCTCTCATAGGCATGCATTGAAAGGAGCGCTTGGGTTGTGATTTGGCTTTGTTACGATGGACTGCAGTCTTGGGCTCAAGAATGAGCAGGTGGGTAAAAAATTGAACGGCCAATCAGAAAAAAAAATGGAAGACCGCTCCACTAACGTGGAATCTAGGGAAGAGCGAAGCAGTGGTGAACTGCTGTTTTCTTCTGCAACACATCAATAGCGGCGCTGCACCGGTTTTTATCAATCACACAGTTCATTCAGACGGTATGTGTGAAGAATTGTCGTGTCATGAACATGTTTAACAAATTATTATTAGTGTCATTAGATTGAAAATTATGGCGGTCGCTTATATTCCGAATATTTTAGTTTAATCTCAACCTGTTCTGACCAACTATGCACTTGTCTTCACCCTCTTTTGAGCACTCGTTTGTGAGCATGACCCGGACGATGACGTCAGAGGCCTGCAATCAGGGTTCAAAAAAAGATTCACGACTGAAAGGAGCTAACAATAGATACAAAAAATTAAGGCAAATCACCTGAAAAATTATAAGCGGAGGAATAAGTTTTAAGGGTGAAAAGCAAATCCTACGAGTACACACATCAGCTGTGAGAAAAGTGGCAATTTACAGCATATACTAACACAAGTTTCTGAAATACCTGGTGATTTCGGGAACTCGGTAAGTTCATGCAATTTAGTTTCTAATTTAAATCATAAATAAAGCAGAACGGGCGTTGTCTCGCACACGCCCCGCATGTCCTCCAGTTCATGTATTGCAGAAGGAGGGAGCCAAACAGCTAGGAAAAGAGAACCATGACCACGCTGTGTGCTTATTTCAAGCATCATAGCTTGGTGCCTTGGCTAATTCTTTTTAAAACGGCTTTCGAACATTTTTCATTCACTTAGCAGAGGTGCAGGCTGATCATTTAGAAAAGTCGCTACCCTAGAACAAAAAGTGGAACGGACATCCGCACATGACATGCGTTTTCGAGATGGCGCTCATAGAACGAGCTTGCCATTTGCATAAAAGGGAAATAAAAGGGCCAGGAGAAAGTCCCTAAGAATACTCTAATTACAACGTTTATGCATACTTAATCGTATTGAAACGATGAACGCATCTTGGGCGAAGTTGAACCGTCAATCTGCTCATATCGCACTATAATCTTCCATTTGCTTGAATAACTCCCGATTTATACGTACAGGTTTGACAACATCAAAATGTGCAGGCATTTTTTCTCCTTGCTCACAAGTTGTACAGTCTTTCCATATATATTTCCTTAGAAGATTAGCACGTTTTTTTTTCAACTATATTCTGCTTCGAACATGTTGGCTCCACAACTTCCTACTGTTTTCTGCTCACACAATAAAACAGGGCTCAGGGTACTCTCACTGACACTGCACTAGCAACACAAAAAATTTTGATCCCACACACTCCGAAAATAGAAGTCAGGTGAAGCAATCAGAGAGGAAATTGCTTGTGCCGAACTGTTTCGCATTCACCAAATATTCCGAGTAGGGTCAACGCATTGTTTCCAGCTAAGCAGCAGGCACTACTACCACAACTCATGATGTGATACAAGTATTTAGAATATGTTAAATGCTAGAAGAACCTCTGTGGATGGGTGGTAGCGTCCTTAGTTGGCACCTCTTAGCCGTAGCTTTGATTTCTACTGCCATAAAGCGTGGTCTGTTGACTGTTGTCAGTCCCTGTGCGTCTGCCATATCTATATTTGAATGACACATATCACTTAACAGACCCACATTCTTCTGTGGTGAAATTTTGACTGCCCAATTTGGTTCATGCTTAATACAGTTGATCTGTAACATTAACGTTCGATCATCTGCGGCGCAAAACCGCATAACCTGGGCTGAGCACTGCGGTTTTGAGCCCTATCTGATCGTACCGTTATTAACCGGGACGCGCCTGACCAGTACATTATCTTACTAATATCTAGATAAAAAATTTGTCCCTTCTGCTTCGTTCGCAATGCCACTGATAAAAGCTTCCTGACTGACACAGGTCCGCCTCCTGCGTGCTACGTATAATAGGAAGAACTGCACTTCCGGCCAGGTGCTCGGTAGTTGGAAAGCACTGTACGCTTGGGAGGTCACCCACCCTTGTGGGAAATGGATGACATAGAAACGCCTCACGTAAAAAATGGCACCCTCTTCCCCAGGGGATCCCGAAGGGATGCGAAGCATCGCAGGAGTTCTCTTAATTTCCACCTTAGTTGGTTACCCACATCGCCTGAACGTTGTTGGAAACTTCGCGATTCTTCCCATCACCTCAGGGATCCCCTCGGGAAGATGGTGTCATTTATTTGGTTGTTAGAGTAAAGACTCGCGCTGTAGCGTGGTAAATGTCTCATTTATTTATTAACTAGTTGGTAAAATTTTGCGTTCAGTATAACGGCTATATGGTCAGTAAAGCGCAGCGTCAATTGCTGTCGTTAACGGTTCCATCTTGAAATTGGTGAACACGAGGTCTATGCACGTTCCCCGTATTGTCGTCGGTTCTCCGCATGACATGCAGTGTTGCGAGTATCTTTAAGTCGTGTATTGTATTAAACTGTCATTCTTGATTACGCCGACCTTAAAGTAACCCACGAGGATGAATGACACTGTGTCATCGTAGGACTCCATCGCCTTCTCGACGTGCTCTTCCACGTTTTCACGCGTGATGTTGAGTGCGATGACACTATCCGTGGCTGACGTTCATAGACTGAACCTTGGCCGACGTCAATGAGTTCTTGCACGCTGCACACACCGCATAGTCGCCGTAGTCGCTACCATCGCCGAACTCTCGGGGAAGAACTTCGATGGCGTTGGTGCGATGTCGTTCGTTCTGGATGTTGCCGAGGGCGAACCGTGTCGAAGGACGAACCTTGGCACGTGTCCAAGGACGAACCGTGTCGCAGACGAAGTGCTACATTTAGAGTATTTCTCTCGGAGTCGTAGCGCTGGCAATCGCACAGGACGTGTTCAAGGCCTTCTCGTGTGTTGCATGTCTGGATTACAAACTCAATAGAAAGGGTGCCCCTACAACAGTGACAGACTCTTACCTCTTGTTTGGGCATGTGTCATTCTCCACTACAGGTCTGACGTGGTAGGAGAGGTAGTGGCATTCTCCCTTTGTTCTCACAATATGGCTGGACACTTCGTGTTCTCAGCTTCCGCTCCCGCCCCCCCCCCCCTTTATTTCTAAAAAATCGTTCAGGACATTATCTGTCCCCAGCCGCCGGTTGTGGTTTCGTCAAAAGGACGGAGACAAAGATGATGGAGGAGAGAAAGAAGGCGGCAGCGATGAGTAAGCAGACGTGGAGGAAGTCCAATAAGAGGGTGATGAAAAAGAAGATGAAAAAGAGGAATGCCACGAAAACGTAAAACAAGAGCAAGCTGATAACGAGGAAAACGAAGAGGAAGCACCAAAAAAATGTGGGGATGCTTAATCTTCGCGTTTTAGAGTAGAACGCCATACAGAATGGTGTATAACCCTTCTGTATCGCTTCTGCGCTCATCGTGTTTCCTCCCTGGGTCCGGTGTTTGTTTGAGAATTTATTTCCATGGAATGCGAGTGTTATAGAGCCCACTGGCACCAGCTCCTCATTAGCTATCATGCTCGTTAGTGGCATAATGGCGTACTTGTCAGACGCAATATTCCTTTATAAGTGCGCACTGTCCCTCCGTCTTGGCTGGCCTACGTCGGGTCAGGCACAAGATAACGTAGATGCCCGATCAGTATTCACCAATGAGAAAAGCTCCACAGTGCACCCAGCACAAGAACACGGTACCAAATCCACGTTATCCAGCGAGTGCTGCGGCACATTTTATCCCACCCCTGACGTCATGTCTCCTTCTGTCGGCATCTGCGAGCAGTTGAAGCAATGCATTCCTATACAAACGTCCCGCGCACACGCACCGTGTTAATGCCTCCTCTATAAGTGCTGAAATTGTCTCTATTTCGCGGTAACGTATTAATGGTTCTTTGTAACACAATTGTAGTCCTAGCTATCACGTGCGTGCTTCTTAGTGATACCCTAGTTCTCAATTTTTTAACGGATTTGTCTTTTTAGAACTTGAATATAGGCCACTAACTCACCTCTACTATGAAGGAGGGCTTCCGTGGTCGGCTGCTGCAGGGAACGGCGGTTCCTGTAGTTCCGATTATTATTTCGGTATCGTAGGAAAAACTGGTATCGCAGGAAAAATCTCCGATGCTTTTTTTAATGCGCGATAGGAGCTACCTGACACTGCCTCGTTAGATCGGGCGGCTGGCACCAATTCTGCAAGGCTGGAGAAGAGCGGAGCTTGTAGTCCACCTACCTCCTTCCATCTTCTAAAACCTCAACGAAGTGACATGCTTCCACGTGACTACGTGTTACATGGTTTTTCAGGAACATGTAAGGTAACTAGCGCTGAAATGCTATTCATCGATCGCTAACTGCTTCCACATCCTCGTTTCTTTTTCCCACTCCCCTGTTGCGCTACACTATACAAGGCGACGCCGTGCTTCAGTGTGTCTCCTCGTCCTCAGCCTCACTTCTCTTTCCCGCACTTTTGTTATTCCCACACCTGTGCTGTTCCAAGAAACTGATCCGCTCTCACGTATTAGTTGGAGCGCATGAGCGCAAGCGGAGATAGAAGTGCGCTCGCAGAAGCAGTGAGTTGCATGGAAAGTGCACGGCCACTTATTTCGTGATGATTATATGTTTTACATATCAATATTAAGTGGCAGTGAAATACTAACACATTTGTGGAGAGCTACGCACGCACCTCCGCGAGTTCATGCAACATTGAAAAGAGCAAAGGAAGCGAGCGAGACAACATCAAACCCAAGCCAAGCCTGTGAAAGATAATATTGACGAAGCTTTTTCTCACCCAAGTAAAGCGGCTGCATAAATGAAGCGTAGGGCTCCTGCTTCCCAGAGGATCCCTCATTTTGTAAATATTTAGAGGCGGGAATGCTAGAAAATAAATTGATTTATGACATTCCAACGTTGCGGGCGTTCATTCATTTAATGCGGCAGGCACACGCCCTTCCTTCACACCCAGGAGAGATGCTTAACACATGGTGCGACAAGACATGTTCAAAGCTAAACGCACAAAAACCTGTCGGCACCCAACCAGCTAGGTAAAAACATCTGTGGGGAAGGTCTATTCAATATACTTCGGTAGTGGGTATATGTCAGTTTCCAAGGGTGTCACCATTTGCACGACTCGCTCGAGATTCTGCAGGAGCACTTCGGTCTTGGTCTATATCCTCATCTGGACAGGGTGCTTCATATCGAACTCAAAAGCCACGCAGCTACGTGATCAGCGCCTTTTTCTCCCAATGTCCTCTGCTGCAACATGGTGACGTGATTCTATTCTTATGTTCACAGCTTAACATTCGAAATGTCCGCAGTAGCTACGAAATGCCCATTCAGAAATCATGTATTCCTGGTTTGTTTCCGAGGTATCTTGCTGTACTAAAGTTAATGCAAAAAGTTGAATGCCATGTGATAGTATACATGTTTTTTATACACGTTTTTTTACGTGGCGCTTGAAGTACATTACAACTCAAGTGGCTAGCGATGCGAGGACTCGGGCTCCAGAACAGCCAGCGAAACGCGCAGTGCACTACGTTTCTTTGCGGTATATAACAACAATTTACTGCGTTTTAGTACCATATCCACGCTGGGATTATGACAGACGCTGTAGGGAATGGATCCGGAAATTTCGACAGCGGGCGTTCTTCAACGAGCTCTGATATCGCACGGGGCACGGGGCTGTGGCATTTTGCCTCCATTTAAATGCGGCTCCCGCGACCGGAATTTGTTGCCGCAACATACGGGTCATCGGTCAAGAGTCATAGCCCCAACACGACCGCGGCGAGCTTCTTTACGATATATACCAAGTCGAAAGTCCCACTGTGGCCGAAAGGTGGCCACAGCGGGCTTGCTTGGTGCTTCGAGGCACGTACTCGATCCCTACACCCATACAGCGTGGTTCGTTGCCGCTGGTCCTATCAGCACATTTATGCCTTTCTCGTAAGCGCACATTTTTATTTCAAGGACAGCAGACAGTACGCAGTTTTCTTGCTTAACCTATGGGGAGTCTGTTCGCATCAGAATTAATTTCCACAGTGCTTTGACTGACATGGGCTGTCAGTGTTAGCATTCAAACGTCCTATGCGACATACCGGCGCACTTTAACCTTTTCTTTCGTAATTCATTTCTTCTCTGTCTCCTAGCCGAGGACTGCCGGTAAAATTCAGTCACCACCGTGTTCTTTTTCATGACGCGCATGACATGTATGCCTTGCTATTGAAGTGAACGTTGTCAAATCGCTAACCTCCTCGGCGGGAAGAGCTGTCTGTGCGGCCAGCGGCCAAGGAAGAGGTGAACGAAAATAAAGCGGGGTTCGGAACCGTTGCGTGTGTGGCACGTGTTGCCTACGTGGCTGTTTTAAAAATGAATTACTTTCTTATTTTCGCGCCTAGGGCTTTCATCCGGGAAAAAAAAATAACATAAACACCCACCATTCAGGTCTCTCTGCCATGCGAAACGTAAAGGGAGATGGAGGAAGAGAGACAGGTATATAAGAAGTGTTTCGCATGTATAGGATAATCTTTTGCACGTTAAAACGTAGTGGACTTCATTTAGCTCTGAATACAGTCCCCAGAACAAGTTCGCTGCATGTCTGGAGCGTGTATGGCAGCATCATGAAATGAAACCGCACATGATTTTAAGATTATGCTCAACATGATCGATGCTCTCGAAACCTAAATTTTGCTCTTCTCACCTGCACTCAGGCTCACAAAAATGTCGCATCATGAATCGGTTCGGATCAGCTCTGGTAGTAAGCAGTCAGTTATTCCACTGAGGAGCTTGTAGAGACAAATGCGCCGCGTTTCCGCAGTCATGCTAGTGGAGTTAATTGGCATAAGTAATACATAGAAAAATGTATCCGCAGCGCTAATAACTGCAGGAGGAACTGCAGCCACAAGTGTGTAACATTCACAACACGATCTCTCCTACTGGCGCCTTCATCACTTTAATAATGTGCTCTTCAATCTGTAAAATCTTTTTGAACGATATCACTGAAGCTCACGCGTACAAGTTAACCAAAACTTCAGTTGCTCTCAGTGCATAATACGTAATGAAGGGCTTGTTAATCCATCAACAAAAATTTACTCCGAGGTGTGATGAACAGCTTCCGTGCAAAGACAAACAGCGAAGCGGAGGGTCCTGTATATCGCGGTTGGCTAAGTATCCGCTGGGCATTTTCGCGGCATCACAAGCAACCTCAATGAGCACCGAGACATTAAAGTATGTACAGTATTATGTATATTTTCATTACCAATTATCCCGTCGTGCTCGTCCGGCGGCGCGAATAGCAGACCCGGAACGTTTTCGAGACGCCTCCGCATATACTAGCGGTTTGGCTCGTTTTCACGGGATCGTAACAACGGATCTGCACCTAGCTGGCATTTCCGCCCGCTTCAGTGGTTGAATACTCAGGGTCCGTCTGAAGTTCTCTCTCACGATGCCGAGCTTTTATTGTGTGGATAAGTGCGCTGACGCCACTTCAGCATCCACAGCCGTAGCGAGACTCCGCGCGGCAGGCATCGGTGGCGACGCTTGGTGAAGCTACGCAGAGATGTGGCGCTGACATATTTCTATAGCACCCGATGAACGCTTCCGGCTTTAACCAGAGGTTCACTGAGGGTATCAGCGTGAAATAATAAAGGCGTGTGTTGAAACGCATCCGCCTTTATGTAGTTGTGGGCTGAGGGCATGAACACAACAGGAAAGTACAATGCGCATTTCATCGAAGAGCACGCGCACTTACTTGTTGAGATATTAGTATGAGGATCATTCCTTCCGAACAACCTGGTGCTCAACCGCCAGCTTAAGCAACATCACTGTTAAAATGGCAGGTTATCATTACAGCCGTTGGTTAGCTTCAATTTTTGTAAGATTTTGAATATTCTGCGACATTTCAGGAAAATATGTCATTTAACTTGGGTATTTATTAGGTTTTACGCCATGGATGCAGCGGAAACGCTATAGTAGTGAGCTCGTACAAACCACAGATTCATGACCAGTATCATTTGTTTTTGTGCAACCCAGGAGTCAAAACGAGACGCACTCCCCAAGTGCGAATACGCCTACGATAGCACAGACGATGGACGGACACCTCGCTGGATCACGTTGTCCTTGGTCTTCTTGCTGACTGTGGGCCTAGCACTTTTGTTGAGCCTATTTTTGTCTGGATTGTTGCTACTTCGGCCGTATCAGGAAAACGGTGACACAACGGTAAGATTCCTGATGGCGCTGAATATGAGTGCGTACTGTTTGAGAATTTGTGCCCATATTGTTCTAGTGTTCCAAGTATTTGTCCGTACCATAATGCCCATTAATGTGGAAGTCTCTGCTTGAGCCGTAGTTCTGGTACTGCATTTCGGAGACTGCTGAGCATGTGCTTTTTAGATCTCTTGTTATCCCCAAAATCCAATCGCACCTTAACGTAAAGAGTGACACAGTGATAGCTGTACTTTGCGTTGTCATCTGGAGGTCCAGCAGAGGTGCAACCGATAATGCGGTTAAGAAATTTTGATAATTAATTGCGGTGCTGTGACGACAACAACCCTAAATTTAAGGATCGTTTATCACCGAAGAGAACAAAGTGAATATCCGAACGACCGCAACACGAGACCCAGCCTCATGTTTTCACAATCCCGTTGGCTTCCTAGGGGAGTGAGGTAAAGGTACCGGTCACACGGGTATAGTTGCGCTCAATGGCGCTTATCATAACGCGCGCGGACAAGCGTAGGTCTTGAGGCTACTACTTTGTGGTTATCTCCCAATATGGATCTTTCTGCTCTGTATGCCCATACAGTAGTCATGAAGTACATTTGCGTTTTCGACGGTCACTTCAGCTCATATAACAGATTGACGATGAAGCTGCCGTGGAGATCGGTCGTTTTCCAGCGAAGTGGCTGCACCCAGCCACTTCCTTGGAACAAGCTTCTGTATTATATCCCGTGCCATTTGCTTGGCACTCCTTTCCATGGTGCAGCATTCGCATATCTATGACATGAAGAAATTGTGAGACATATGAAGTTTTGTCTAGTCGCAGACTCGGATAATAAATAATCGCATAATAAAAGATTCGGAACGTGTACAATATGTAATAGGTGGGAAGGCGATTCAAAATGCTACCATTGAAAAAGGTGCCTTGATACATTCTGCTGAGTTTCTTGCAGTATCCCCTGTACGATTTTCGCTGCTTTCTTCCTCGCTCTGAGCAGTGTCCAATAAGCGAGTAACGATTCAAACGTTGACGTCTAACTGCGTGCATGTGCAATCTTTCCTACCAGCCGGACACATTAACCTCCCTACGTGTTCCGAAAACATCGGCGCTCACTATAACATGGCGTCCTGGAGAACCTCGAACACTAGTCTGGAATACTTCAGCGACACCTCCGGAACCGCCATATATTGTTGCGCCCTCTGATAGTGCCAAAACCGAATGCTCAAGTGCTCCTTGCCGCGTATTGGCTGGCCGGTTGACGGCAAAACTCGACCAAAGCGTGGACCCTTGTGACGACATGTACAGCCACGTCTGTGGTAACTTCAGAGGCACCGACGAGTGGAGGAACGTAAGTAACAATTGCTGCAGCCTCTCTTGTTGGCCCATTAGTTACTTTCCTCTATTTGGCACTGTGTCCAACCCGTGAAAAGTTCGCAAAATGCGCAATATAGATAGCAGCAACACTAATTGCTGGGATTTTGCGTGCCTCAAGCACGAAACTGCCTAGGCCAACACACTGCAGACAGCAATTTCGTGCGCTGCTGTGCTGTGCTTTTCGAGCAACGCATCGAAGAATACAACGGCGAGGCTGTCGGGACAGCATATAAAGGTTTGTAGCGTCTTCCCAATCCATTCTGGCGTCCTGCTTGTGGCAATATGATTATGTGGGAAGCCGTAATGGCGGCATCAGAAAACTCCAACTATGTGGGGTTCTTGTACTGGATATTCACGGTGCGTGGACGCCTAGAATTTGCACCTCCAACGAATTACATAAGAGACATTAACAATAAAGGAAAGCCATGCTGTCTGTGCCACGACCTAAGGGTTCGAACCTGCACCTTTGGCAGTCAGAGATTGCGTGAATATAGTCGGGCACAGTCTCCTAAATGTAAAACTCAGTCACGCGTGGCTCATACCCAAAATACAGTGCTCTATGGCCCACACGGGATCGTATGAGCCATAACATTGACGTAACTGCCACGGATGCCGTGTTTCTGAAGTCATAATATATCAGTCATGCTATCCGCGCACTCTTACCCTTTGATGATAATCTCGATATGGGCTAAAGGAACGACACATTACTATTTTTTTATTATTTTTGTGCGATATATTGTTATACCGCATTTTTCTGTCGCAGCTTGTTCAACGTTACTTTCTTATGACACAAATAGGTTTGCATTTAAAACATCATACAAGAAACATCTCAGCGCTGTTGTAATGCGAAAAGGAGAAATCGGGAAACCAAGTTTATAAAAGTATGAACTTTTTCAAAGCAGCATCTCCGCTTGTGGCATTATATATCAATTAAGTTGAAAGTTGAAATGTTGCGCTATAATTTTAATGTTATCTTAGTGCTAGTTATAGCGAGTGGAATAAGCATT